>JACGWO010000003.1:26045008-28513904 GCA_034509735.1 Sesamum alatum | reverse complement strand
ATCGCAGTGGTCAAATGCGCTGGTCTCTTTTCCGGGGTACCAAAAGCAGAGGAAGCTGTTAGTCCAGCGGAGGAATCAATAGATCTAGTTGAGTTTAACCTAGCCTTGCCGGGTAGAATAGAAAAGGGCTCCCTAAGTTTTTTGATGGGCTTGAGGCCCGAGTTCAATAATCTTAGATCCTCAATTCAACATCGAGTTCTTACACCAGACATTGATAGAGCAGTTGCTGATGTGAGATCCGAGGAGACTCAACTTCCTTCCCTTTGTAACTTAAAGTTTTTTTATTTTTAATCTCATTGATTAAGGGATTCTCAGTTTTGGTCCGGTAACCTTTCAAGAGTATAGCACTTTGGGTCCCATGACACCTATCCGTTAAATATTTAACAAAAAAATGTCATGAGTCTGTTAAATGCATGGGACCAAAAGTGCTACTTTTTCTAAAGTTTTGGGACCAAATGTGTAAGAGACCTAGCGGCCACATTCCATTAAAATATATAACGAAAATGTGACATCGAACCAAAAATACTACTTTTTAGAAGTTATAGGACAAAAAATGAAAATCCCGATTATAAGGTCAAAAGTGTAAACGACCTAACGACCACATGCTAAGCACATGGTATTTTTCATTAAAATATCTAATGAAAAGGTGATATGAAATTAAAAAAAAAATACTACTTTTTAAAACTTACAAAACTAAAAATAATAATCTCGTAATCAATAAGATCAAAAGTGAAAAGACTATTGGTATTAAATTCAAACTTGTTTCTAAATAAGGGTAGGAAAAAAAATTCAACATACCTAAAAGGATTTAAGGTCAAGTTACAATTACCATATTGACCTTATAGGGTTCAACCGCAACAGGGGTATATCGATCAAATTAAAACCAATCTTGCTGAGGGGACCAGCACCACCCAGCCTTAATTCTCTCTCCGTGTGCAGTGTAGTGTGTGTAGTGCGTGAAATTTCCATTGCCATGTAGAGAGAGATTTTGAACTTTAATCCCATTCTCTCTCACAGAAAATCCCTCCCCGTTTGTTTTCTTCGTTCGCAAGTATGAATCAGAGCGAAAACCACAACAGTTATATGTAGTGATCCTTCATAGAATTTCATTAGTTTTCAAGAAATTATCAAGTTCATCTTTCAGGGTTTTCTGTCTTTTGCGGGAAAGGTAGAGATCTTTTGCTCTTGATTTTGAGTTTATTTTCATGTTTTCGTCCTCTTTTAGAACTCTATAAAAGAGTTCTTTGTCAAAAATTTAAAGGAAAATAATAGGGTTTTTGGGGATGCGTCTTTTTGTATACTCGTAGTCTTTAGCATGAACTTGTGTATACATGCATATGTGTTCTCTATATATAGAAATTAGGGTTTGATGAGTTGTGTTTTTATATTTTTGATCCAACAATCTGATCGTTTTTCTGCTTTTCTTTTGGGGTTAAAAGTGGATTCTTGAGTACTGCGGTTTTTCCTTCTGTGATTGAACTTTCTTTTTTCTTGTGATTGAAGTTTCATCTTGTGTATTGCAAATATTTCTGGATAGTGGATACCCTTCACTTGTTCTTCATTCTGACGATCGCATTCTTGAAAGTTGAAAATAGTTTTTTCTTCTTCTTTTTTCCTGTTTGATTATGAGCTGGTTTTTAATTTTCTGTGATCTGATTCAAAGACTCTCAACCGAAAAAATAGCTTCAAAGTTTCAGAATTTCCAGAACTTTACAGCCCTTTTCCTTTTGATCTGTTGTAGCGATCATGCATGGAGTGTGGTACTGTTCTTAGGGCGCATGATAAATACTCAGGTTTATTGTCTGCTTTGATTTCTATAAGAGTGCTGCAACCTTTCTGTTTCTCAGCCGCAATATTAACTTCTTACTATACATGGAAATCTTCATTTTCAGGCATTTTTCCGCTTTTCTCGAAAACCCTAATTACACCTGATCCCACTTTTTTCGCCTTTTTTTTCTTTTCTTTTTCTTTTTCGATTCATCTTTTCCAAAAACCCATTTTCCTAATTCTGCACTGCAACAACTCAATTTTGATCAATGGTTTTCATGGTGTGTGTTGACAGATTATGGTGATGGAAACCTACTACAGAAAACGCTCCAAGAAAGCCCATCAAGCCACCATGGTTGTACTCTCTCTCTCCCCTCTCTCTCTCTCTCTCTCTCTCTCAAACCTGTCAATTCTCACG
This sequence comes from Sesamum alatum, assembly GCA_034509735.1. NCBI lineage: Eukaryota > Viridiplantae > Streptophyta > Magnoliopsida > Lamiales > Pedaliaceae > Sesamum > Sesamum alatum. Next base: position 28,511,719 of record JACGWO010000003.1, on the reverse strand, counting down.
CATGGTTTTTGCATCAGAACCCCTATCTGTATCTGTTATTTTTGTCTCACACAGTCACACACTAGTAACAATTCTCACGCGCTCTTAGTCGACATGTACAACTACTCCATATATAAAGCTAGCTAGAGACAAATCATCAAATTCTTGAACTTTCACACGCGTTTTGTTTGTTTGCACTGTCTGTACTGTGTGTGTCCCTGCTGTCACTAAGATACAAAAAACCAAATCTTTAAATTCATCATGATGCTTGCGAACCGCATGAGTGAAGCATATATACACAAATCAATCACTTTCATGCATATATATATAATAGGACTTCAAATTTGTTGAACCCATATTTTCACCAAAAATATGTGCAAAGATATATATTCTGCGACACACACACACATGCACATAATATTGATGCTATATATACTCATCACACATATATATCTTTGCAAAAATATATGCTTAATCAGTTAGTGTTTTGAGTATAGTACATAATCAAGACAAAAGGGTACTAATCTTTTGCTGCAGGAAATGGATCAGTGCTACCAAAAAGAGGCGGAGCAAGGCAGCATCACAGCCCCAGAGTCTCCACTTTTAGGCCGACTGCATCACGTACCACCGCCACCTTCATCCGACCACTGTAATCTCCTGCTTAAAGGTACCAATACGTGTATTTTCACGTACTCTTGTATTTTATACTTACTATATATGAAAACAAGTTTCAAGTAATCTTAGAACATAGTTTTTGGTGATTTGTGTATGGAAAAAATGTGCGTCGAAACCCATTTGTTTTTTCTGTATACAGAGCCAGCGGATGATGGAGATGAATCGCAGATGCGGATCCATATCAAAGCGGGTTATCTTTACGAGATTGATCACATTCATTTACCCCCAGGAATCCCAGTTCAACTCAGGTCCATCCGAGTTGCTATGGTAAGAAATTTTACCTAATATTAAGATCCTTGAAATATTTGTTTACGTCCTGTTTCTGGGTTTTCCTTTCTCAAATTTTATTTAAATGGGTGTTTTCGGGTTTAGGTCTGCGAGAAGACGGAGATGAATGTTGCAGTGAGGTTCCCGAGCATGGAGTCATTAAGAGCATTTTTCAACTACAGCAAAAGAGAAACGCACCCAGCTTTGGATGAGAAGTTTGTGATGGAAGCGGCGGTGGCAGAAAAAGTGTTAGTGCGAATTATCCCGGCGGAGATTTTCTCCGAGCAGAAGAGTTTAGAAGCGTTCTGGTTGATTAGTTCTTCAGCTGGTGATTCATATAACGATAATACTGCAGTTACATATAAGAAGGGGACTTGTTTGTCTGAACTAAAAGGCAATGGAATGGTTAGATGGGGGATTAGAAGGCAAGTGAAATATCTGGGTAGACATAGGGAGATTCTTGATGGTAATGATGTTAATGCTCAAAACTCTTCTTCAAGCTTTGTGAATGGAGTTGGGGAATCCCAGATGGAATTAGGGGTTACTTGTGAGGAGAGAGAATCTATTCAACAAGAGAAAACTGGAGATTCTGATGATGGTGGTGTTAATGGTGATGGTGGAGAGAGAGATGAAGATGATCAGGAGGAGGAGGAGGAGGAAGACCAAGAAGAAGAAGAAGAAGAGGAAGAGAACGGAGATGATCAGGAAAACGAGGAAGAGGATGACGATGAAGATGATGATGATGATGAAGAAGAAGAGAAGATTAAGACTAACAAGAATTTGAAAAGAAAGAGGTACTCTTTTAGAAACATTCGTGTGAAGAAACCAAAGAAACAAAAGCTTGAAATCAGAAAACAAAAACAAAAGCAAAAGCAGAAGAAGAATGAGATAAAGAAAAGCAAGGGTAGGATCAGATCCAAGGAAACATTTGTTCTAAGAGATCCAAAGGATCGCTGGTCTGCTGAAAGGTACATACACATGTAATACAACAAATAATTTGTAATTATATACCAGTGTATTACGGTATTTGGCATGTTTATTTTGTTTTAGCTAAGTGTACTGAGTAAATTGAGAAACATATGAAGGTACAAGCTTGCCGAGCAAAATCTGTTGGGAGTAATGAAGGCAAAAGGGGCAACAGCCGAGAAACCTATTCTGAGGCCTCAACTGAGAGCAGAAGCAAGGAAGAGGATAGGTGATACTGGGCTACTTGATCATCTCCTAAAGCACATGGCCGGAAAGCTTGCACCGGGAGGCGAAGAGCGGTTTCGGAGGCGGCACAACCCTGATGGAGCAATGGAGTATTGGTTGGAGAGTGCTGATCTTGTTAACATCAGAAGGGATGCTGGGGTTGCTGACCCTTACTGGGTGCCACCACCTGGTTGGAAACCTGGTGATTCCCCAACTCAGGACCCTATATGTGCTAGAGAGTTGAAGCTTTTGAAGGATGACATTTCCAAAATAAAAAGGTCAAACAACATACTATAAACTCTTTGGATTTATTTTAGTGTATTTGGAGATGCCTTTAGATTCCAACATTTGTTTCTTGAACAGAGATTTGGAGTTGATGGTAACAAAGATGAAGTTAGAGGAAGAAGTTGGAAAATTGAGGAGGTATAACATTTATATATATATATATATATATATTAGTTCAAGTAATGCATGTGGCCTTTTCTTGGCTAAGGAGTTGGTGGTTTTGATGTTGAATGGATTTGCAGGGAACTTGAGGAAATTTCATCTACAAGGAGGCAAGATGAAAATCAAGCAAACAAGATAGCTTCAAGTCGTTCTGACATCAGTCAGAAGCTGGATCAGCTTGCCACTTCATTGTCCTCCTCCAGACATGATTTGGACTCACCTGTTTTAGTGGTAGTTAATTTATGTATCTTTCAGTTTCAGTATTATCTTTAAATTATTGGATCCGGCCTTTAGTCATGGTTGTCATATATGTTTTTTTTTCAGGAAAAGTGCAAGGAACAATTGATGACCATCTCTGATTTTGTGAGAGAAATAGAGGTATAATAAATACACAGCCCATTAATTATTATGTCAAATAACTATATATGCAAGTCAAATTTTTCGAAGTAAATGAAATTATGTGAGCCGAGCATCATTAAATCTCATGTTATATATATCATTGGACTTGATACTAATACACATGCATATACATGGATATGGAAAATTGTCAAACAGGAAAGAATTGGAAAGGTAGCACCAAATGTGGAAGAAAGAGCAAGAAAGGACTCCTCATTAATGGTGCCAACAGAGACGCATATAAAAGAGAAAACACCAGTGGCAAAGAGCAACCAGCAGCAAGTACAAGCATTAATAGCCGCTGGGGAAGAAACATCAGAATTAGGCAAAGATCAGAACAAGGGCCAAAGTGCAGCATCAGCAACAACAGAAACAGAAAAGACAGCCGGAGTAGCAGCTGAGGAAAAAGCAGCAAAGATTCAAAGGCTGAAGAGTGGGTTCAGAATCTGCAAACCCCAAGGCACTTTCCTTTGGCCAAACATGGTCAAAGACAACAACAACAACAACAATATTAACTCTAGTTGCAGCAAAATCATGTCCCCTCAGGTTGTTGTCCAGGTCGAGGTTCCAACCCCACCTTCAGTTTCATCCTCCACCGCACCTCAACTGCCTTACAACCACTCACCATCAGTCGTCAAGCCCTTGGCTGAGAAACGTGCGGTCACTGTAACAGTCTCCACTGTTTCTAAAGACCCAAATCATGAGGATGGATCCAAGAATTACTCCACCACTACTACTACTACTGCTTCAATCAACCTCAATGATGCCCCAACTAATCCTAATGTCATGCCACTGGTGAGTAATTATTACTATTATGTATGACTTAAATCTTTAAATGGGCTCTTCAAATCATGAATCTTTGGGAGTTTTCTTGAAAGATTTTTGTGCATTAATTGTGGATATATGTAGCTATCACCCAGAGCGCCATGGGAGAGTAGTGGTGCCTATGGAGCAAGAAATGTGATGGGGTACGAGGAAACGGCCGGATATAATGCATGTTGCTCGTCGTCAGCTAGCAGCTGGTTGGCGCTGAATACTCTCAAGTCTGCCTCTGATGACTCTGGCAATATGCATGGTTCTTGAACTTCAACATATTGCCAACCATAAAATATGATCTTGCTAGCTTTTTGTCTTCTTTTTATCTTTTTCTCCCCATATGACCATTTAGTTGGTTTCTTGCGAGGATAGGTCAGCAGGCTCTTTAAAACCTTTGCCTCTAATGGATCTAATCAATGTTATCTTGTTATGATGTACTACCTGTGTTCTCTGAACTTGTATGAGATATATAATATGCTGTGCTTTTTTTTCTGTTTTCAGGATTAGTTTACTGAAAATGGCTTAGTGTTAACTATGTGTACATGTATATATATATATATATAAGGCTAAATTACAATTAACTCCTCCTAAAATTTAGCATAATTACAAATATTCTCTTATTGTTTGAAAAATAACAGATACTCCTATCTCAAATGGAAAATAATTATGTAGTCCCAACGAAAATGTGAAAAATACTATTTTATCTTTGCTGAATTGTTAGACAGATATAATCAAGAAGCTACTTATAATATCTCAAACAATGATGAGATATTTATAATTATGCAAACCTCACGAAGATAGCTGCAATTTGCTCAATATATAATCCACAGTTCTTGAAAATCCCAAGAGTTATATCTCCAAGACTCCAAGAATCCCAGCAAAAAGTTGATGGGAAGCTTAAACCTTGATTTCTTTTCAACTCGTAAAGGAGATTGTTTGAATTAAACCTCAAAATAGTTTTTTTCTTTTCAATTCACTCCAAATTAATTTATTTGATGGGTGAGTATTTCGTATAATTACTCTTATAAAACTTCCATTTTTTATTAAAAAAAAACATTTGTCCCCACTTTTCATTTTTAATTGCGCAATTTGATCTCTTGCATATAAATTTAGAAAAGGCAAAATTGCGAAATTGATCTTGTATATAAGGGGTTGGCAAAATTAGTTCTGTAAGTATCGAATTGACAATTTTAGTCCTATAAGTTTCTATTTAGTGACAATTTTAATCCTTTCAACCAAAAATGGCCGGAAATTAATTGAACAAATTGAGAATCAAGGTTTTGTCTTCTAATTGGACTTGATTAAAACACATGACATCCTACGTGGATGCTAGGCAAGCCAAATGAGTGGAAAAAAAGCACCATCTTCCCACCTCATCCTTGGAAAGAAGAAATGGGAGGAAGTCAACCAGTGAGGAAGCCTCGACGATGGTGCCGTTGATGGAAATTGATCGGAAGGATGTGTGAACGTGGGAAGGCGAACAAAGGGGTGGGGGTCTGCCAGCGAGATGATCGCTGGCTGCGGAGATACGGCGGAAAAACAATGAGGGGCAACGAAAAAACTGGCAGAAATGAAAACGGAGAGAACCGGCCAGATAATGGACGAAAATAGATGGGATTGGGTACATCGACTCGTCAGAAGATGGGGATCGATTTGTGGTGGTCTCGTGGTGAATCGAGAAGAGAGAGAAAATAGATCTAGAATTTAGGGCAAGGTTGTAATCGACGATTGGAGGGGTAGGGGCGTTTGAACTCCAATTTGAAACACGTTGCATGGCTGGAATCAGCGTCGGACAGCGAGTTCAGCAATGGTGTGCATGGCCAGAGACTCGTCGGAAAAAAAATTCCAACGACTAGCGAGGGTGGTGAGTGGTGTGGGAAGTGGTGCAGTGAGGTGGTGGTGGATGGTGGTAGGCAGTAAGCCACGTTAGCATCCACATAGGATGCTGACTGTATAAATGATGTCTATTTGGACGCTAAAACTCCAAGTCCCAATTTGATTTGTTAAGTTTTGGTCTCTTTTGGCTGGAATAACCAAAATTACTACAAATTTAAAATATAAAGAAATAAAATTTCCAGTCTCATAGCTATGGGACCAATTTTGCCACACCCCATGCATACGGGACGAATTTTATGATTTTATCATTTAGAAAATATAACCAATTTTAGAAGTATGATGGACAACATATAGACATAACTTTTGTAAAGATAACAAACTTCTTGAAATTTTCAAATAAAAAAAAACACACTCCAATAAAGTTGGAGAAAAAAGTTCAACAAAAACATTGGAGCAAAATTTTTTTATACCTCATTCTTCAACATCTTAACTAACATATTCATTTTCTTATTCATGTTATAATTTCAAAAGATTTGTTTTTAAATTTTTTTGCTATTGAAAACTCAAGCTCATTAAATCACAATATCCATATATAATTCATCAAGGTATCATCTAAATAATTGTCAAATGATAAATTCTTCTAATTAAAACAGTTATATTTTTGTACTTTATGTGTGAAGGGCCAAATTACAAATTGAAAATGAAAAGTGAATGACTAAAATAATTATTTTCATTGAAAAAAAAATATGTTATAAGAATCGATAAGGATAATATGAAAAAATCACCTACTAAGAGAACTAATATGAAACGAATTGAAATCAAATGTCGGGACTAAAATGAATTTTACTGCCCATAGAACCACTTCATAAGATGGTGCAACTAGACAGAATTGAATTCAAAGATTTACATACTTTTGCAGTAGAGAGATCACAAAAAAATGCTCATATGACTCTCTGTCTCAGATGTCCATTTCTTTTCTTTTATACTATCTGGTAAGCTATATAGAGCTCTCAGTTGCTACATCAGGATAACTACACTCAGAAGTTTGGTCTTGAAAAATAGGACCCGGAATAAGTAAAACAAGAGAAGAAAGCTAAAGCTTGGGGAAGCAATTCGTGCTAAGCGCTTCGATCTCCTGAAAATCGAGACACTCAGACAGCGCGTCTGTTAGCTTCCTCAAATCATCCGTTGTGTGTGCCGCAGTCAGAGTTATCCTTAACCTGCAACAACCCAAAGATCAAACTCTTGAATCTATATTGTTATCTAACACTATTACTATATCATGTAACAAGCCGATGCCAGTCGAACAAGCTCCCACGGAGAAGAGTAAAAGATTACAATTACAAAAAGGGGACCAGCATCAAGTGATATAGCATACGAGTTCGACAGACCTGCAGGAGTTTGGTGGTACTGTTGGAGGTCTGATTGCAGTTATGTGAAAGCCTAACTTCAGAAGATGCCTGATTCACAATGATGAAAATGTTAGAACGTTGACATAAAGTCGACAATATAAACACACACATACACCACAAGGAGAGGGGGGGTGACCGGCTAGCTTGCAGGGCCTTGTGTTCGCTCCCGACAATAATTGAAATAATGTGACTTTCAGCAGGAATTCCTGTCAAAGCACGGAACTCTCTGACCCGTTTCCAGATAACACTCCTACGCCATGCCTCCTCCTTTGCCACAACAACAGCAGCTGCATAAGTAGCGGAAATATAAGGGAAACGGGTGGTGAACAGGTGAAGCATGTTCACAGAAAGACCCACTATTGACTGTGGGCCTTCACAATCTCACCATTAATAGAAGAACTATATGTATAAAACAAGCAACGAACAAAAAGACGAACCATGAGCTGCAGCAGCAATGGGCACCGGTGTGGAAGTTGAAAATATGAAGGACCGACCCCGGGATTGGATGAGCAGCTTCCATTTCTTGCTGCCATCCATATGATGAAAGACGTAAATATCTTTTGATATTGAGTCATTTAGTGATATAGTTATTTCACTAGCCATAAATGCACCACAAACAATTTCATATGGAGCATGGAATTGGGATCCTGGGTTGATTTCTTCATAAACAAAACGAAGATATGGTTCTGCGACATTAGCCAGATAGCCTAATGAACTAAGCATTCTGAACAAGTTAGGCAAAATGAAAAATTGAAACTGCATTGCAAGCAAGAAAACATATGCAATCTAAAATAGTGGGAGCATTCAAGTTCAAAATATGGAAACATCCCAACGAGCCTTAAAACTGACTATGATTTCAGAAGATTCATTACCTGCATGCTATGAATCCACCGTGGCAACCCGCTGCTTTACTCAGAGTGCCTATGCAAATGTCAACATCAGTTTCACAGTTGAACTCCTCGGCAGCACCTCCACCCCTTTCTCCACAAACAAATGTTGCATGAGCCTAGATATTTGAAAGGAAGTGAAGAGGGTTTAGCTAACATGTCGTACATTCATTTAAAACCAAAAGGTGGAAAATAGTTGGAAAATACTTCATGTGAACCTGATCAAAACTGAACAGCATGATCAGCTGGAAAAAGAAGTTACAAGCGACTCAAGTATTACTTGGTCTCCGGTATGTGTTTAAGTGAAAACAAGTAGAATTCCCACCAGCAGCTAGAGTTACTACCCAGCATGCAATTCAGTTTACAAACATCTTTTTGCAGTTTCTTGAATTGAAAATTAAGAAACTTACATCATCAATTGCAAACAGAAACCCATGCTTCTTACGGAGTTTTGCCAGCGCAGCCATGGGTGCAAAGTCTCCATCCATGCTAAACAGGCTGCAAATATGTACGTCATTAATTACCCCAAGTTTTATAATGTTTGAACCAGAACTGGTGTTCAAAGGCAGAATGGAGAATAGGATGACAAGCATCTCTATATCTAAAAAGGAACACAGTATGCATATAGAGGAACATTCTATGTTTGGCTTTTTCAAAAATTGGAGCATAAAGTTGACACATAAAGCATAGGGAACAAGCAGAAATATTTCGATGGATATTCATTTATCTGGAGGAAAGATCTATCAATCTTTGCCACCAGTCTCAACTGAAACAGATTTATGGACAAAGTCACAAAGAGAATAGCAGAAGAACATTCTGCGCATTCTGATAAGTCACACAATGACATGACATGCAGACTCGTCATGATATACACATTCTCTCCATTTCAATTCTACTAAAGCCAATAATAGTCATAAAGTTGATCTATATTTCTAAGCTACAATGTGAAGACTGAATTTCAAAATGATTTTATGCATTGATATCTCGTATTGCTATAAAGATCTTTTTATGCTAAAAGATTATGTTTCCTCAAAGAATTAAAAAGACATCAGTTTCAGACCATACTACTAAAAAGCACATAAAGTTTCCTATTCAAAGGTGTTACACAAGTGTTCATCTTTTACAAGCAAGAAAAAAAAAACTGCAAAGCATAAACATGTTGCACTGTTTTTTCCGTTATTGGATAAGGTGCAGGGTCAAGATCTGCATGGAAATAACAGAGGACTTAAAAGGGTTATGCAATCCAGAAAATGTTGCCTCCAAGGCTCAAGCTCTAGGAGAACTTATCTTACAGTATTAACTCCAATTGTGTATTTCTAATAAATTAATTCCTCTGAAGTTCAACATTATAATGGAAGCTATATAGAGCTTAAAAACAATATAAACATTGAACGAACAATTAAAGAATGCATAATAAACAGAAATTTTCATATTGATCTGTGGAGTAAATGACTAACCTATCAGTTACAACAACTCTTTTCTTCATTGGACAATTCGACCTGTTGTTAGTCCAATAATCAATAGAAGGATTCATATTATCTTACAGAAAGGAGAAAAATGTGGCAAACAAATAAAATAATGAATAAAAACCTACAGCAGTGCATCAAGATGGAACATATCACAGTGCCTATATACAAATGCAACAGCACCTCCTTGTTTCTCAGCAAGGCGAATACCATCAATTATTGATGCATGGTTTAGGGCATCAGAAAATATAGCAACTCTATCATCATACGAAGGTTTCCCACCAGCTAAGAGCAAACCAATATTTCCAACCGCTGTCAAAAAGGCCATGTTGGCTGAAAAGCCTGTCGGACAAAGAAGGCAATCCTAATATTTAATGTTAGAACAAACGAGGAATCAGTTTTAAAAGAATAACATCATGGCACACCCACAAAAGATGCCAATCATTAAGTAGAGTCAAACAATAAAAAGAAAATAAAAACAATGTTGTTAACAGCCTTGTTGATTTAAAAACTGTTTCTTGCTTGATCAACTTTAGATAAGAACCTACTTGATAAAATTTCTATGTTAATGGCCTAATTGTCCTGTCCTGGAACTAGAATTAAAGAAAACGAAGTTTGAGTTGGTATTTCATCTGGTATATAGATGATTATATTCAGAGTAACCATACATGACATACATATTTATTTACACATATATATTAACCCCTTTAATCTACGACCATGTGTTGGAGCTTCTTCGGAGATCAAGAGACATAAACGCTTCGATATTCCAAATTCTTCGGTAGAGAACAGCCATTGATTTAGAATTCGAGAATAGATGTGATACCTCTTTTCCTTTTAAGTCAGCCAATGATGACTCCAGTAATCTATGGTAATTAGTGTACCCACAGATCAAAGCAGAGCCTCTTGGACCCATTCCATGTTCCTGAGCTGCCTGCATAATCAGCAAACTTATATAAATACCAACAGCTAAGCACCCATAACATGCTAACTTCAGGAAAAATCATAGAAATTCGACAGCCCGTTAAACATGCCTTGCTAGCTGCACTCCTGACCATTGGATGCGAACTCAGTCCCATGTAATCATTTCCAGAGAAGACGATCAATTTCCGAAGCTTTCCATCAGTCAGCTCTACGCCGTCATCATCTCTTACATTCTCATATACGGCATCATTGTCATCCCCTATGAATTTAAAACAGAAAATAAAGGAAAAGAAAATAAAGCATAAATTGAATTCCTGCACTCAAAATTGGTGAACTATTCATAGAGGACATGCAATAAGCAGAGCAATGAGAGGAAAGAATGTTTAATTGATCAAAAATCAACCATTCTCTCAATATCCCATCTAAGAACTTCCAGTCATTCATTCTTTAATTTCATAAAGCTGAAGTTCTTCCACACAACACACACACACACACACCCCACCCCACCCCCCAACATGCAAAGATTTGTATGCCTGAAAAGCAAAAGATTATCAAAAACCCAGAAACAAAAAAGACCAAAAATTTCCACTAATTCAAGAACAAGAAAAGGATTTGTAGCCTAACAAAAGAAACAGAACACAAAATTTGAACTTTACCCGAACTGGGGACATCGTGCAGCCATTTTTGGAATGTGGATTCAGAAATGTTCACTTCAACCGAAGCTCTGTCCCACTCACATGGGCCATCAAAAACCTGAAATTCTTGATTGGGATTCGATGAAGAATTTTCAAGGAAGGTGGGTTGATGAGCAACTCCATTGGCGAGTTGAATGGGCCTCAAAGAACGCAAGACTTTGAGGGATTCAAGCTTTGAGAGAGATTCTTCGACCCAGTTATCCCACAGGCAGCAGCCAATCACCTCCATTTTTTCACACACAGTACACACACTGGAGAGGGTTCTGCTGATAGAAGTAGGTTTTATGATGCATGTGAGGCACAGTGACAGTGAGGTGAGAGTAGTTCGCCAACACTGTACCCTCTTGACAGTTGTTGGTCCAATCTGTGGCTAATGCCAGAACACTTTTCCTCCTTCCAGAATTCTTTTTGTGGGCCAAGATCAAGAAAGCCCAATTTCCAATCAATGGGATTGAGTTGGGCTTGGAATATAAATTATTTTTCTTATTTTCGTTGTGTATCAACAGTTTCTGTATTATTGAAATTTAGTATAATTATAAATATCTTTGATTATTAAAAAATTATAAATAAATAAAAATAAATAAAAAATTTTACCCCCAAAAGAATCGTTCAATGTGAAAAAGGCATAAAATACTTATAAGATTGTTTGGATAAGCTTATAAACTCTCTAGGCAAAATTGTATTTTTAGTATTGTAACTTTAGGTTTTTAGTATTTTTAGTCTTGTAATTTTTTATGTTTACATATTTTGTCTTTTGTTTTTATGAATTTAGTCCTGCACTTCTTTTGACGTTGGTTCTTTTGATGAATTTAATCCTACTTTTACAATTTGGGTTCACCGCTAAATTTTTCAGCCAAATAATTTGGTTGGAATGCCACGTTGAAAAACACTCATCTGTCACACTAAATGCCAGATGTTCTATGGCTTTAAAACCAACAATGGAAAGAACTTTCCCCAAATTAAACCCTAGCTCCTTCAGTATTCTTCTTTGAAAGAAGAGGCGAAAATTGTTTGAAATTATTGTCTTCTTGAACAACTCCAACGAGATGAGCCTTTGAATTCAAGCTAAAGAAATTGAAAAAATGAGTCAAAAAAATTTGTGGATCAAGTGTTCTCAACTACAAATGTGGGAAGCAATCTCAATTCAAGTGTTCATGGGCCGATGATAATCTAAGATGGAGATTCTACTCATGTAAACACTACAAGGTATGGGATATTCTGAAATTTTTACATTCAAAAAAATCAACTAGATATCTATACTGATATAAAAAAAATCCCTTCCACACTCACAAACAACAGTTAATGACACCGCTGCTCCATTTTTCTGTAAAGTCAAAAATGCCCTTCAACCGATAATAGAACTAATATGTTTAACTTCTAAATTTTACATTAATTGACAAATTAGTTTCTTTTCTTTCTTTCTTCTATTTTATTTTTTATTTTAATGTATTGATTTATATTTTGCTCTTATTTAATAAATTTTAAAGCGCAAAAAATATTTATTGTATGCACGCAGGGACTGCGTGCCACAACTGCTAATTATATATAAAACAAACAAAAAATCACTCATAATAGTAAGGTGGAGGGAACAAATTACCGTGTCTAGCTCGTGACATTGCTCTAGATTGCGGACCTCCTCCAAGTCCAAACTAATCAACAAATTCTTCTAAGCTCGATCACTGATTCTCGCACAAATTTTTGAATTTTTAAAGGGATTCTCTCTTAAACTTGTGGGAAAGTGCTTGTTTGTTTAAGTGTGTAAGGGATTTAGTGGGGAAAGTGATAATAAAACTATGGTTCACGTGGCCAATGAGGTGTCTTTATACGTGGCATTTCGGTCAAACGGTTTGGTCGAAAAATTTAATGACGAACCAATATTGTAAAAACATGACTAAATTTGACAAAAAAAGACCAAAATTGAAAAGTACCGAACTAAAATCGTCAAAGAAATGACTAAATATGTAAACACCTAAAGTTACAAGAATAAAAGTGTTAATGATCTAAAGTAACAAGCCTAAGTATAATTTTGCCCACTCTTTAAAATATTTTATAAAATATTACATAATATTTGGTAAATATTTACAAAAAGAGCCTATAAGCTTCAAAAATAATATGTTACGTATAAACTCTTTTAAAAAAAATAAATAATTCTTGACTTTTAAGTAAGGCGTTCGATCGTAATGGGCATCAATTAATGAAGACAAAAACATTCATCATATTTTTTTTATGAGTAAGAAAAATTGTGAACACTGTGTGATATTAATTTTATTAATATTATGTAATATTATTCAGTGAACACTGTGTGATATTAATTTCTTAATTTTATAATTTTTTCCTAAAAAAATTTATCAAGTACTTTGCAATATTTTAAAACATTTTATAGAATATTTTAAAAAACTTATAAGTCCAATGAAACACCCTCTAAGTTGAAATTAGAATTAGAAAGTGAGGGGTCTAAATAAATTTTGTTGATTGGACAAAAAAATGGTCCTTCAATTTTGTCCCCAGTTCATTTTGGTCATCCAAGTATCACTATTATCACATTCTTACCATTAATTTGCAAATATATATATATATATATATATAGTCCGATTTAAAATGTCCTCTTCGGCCAGAATTTGCCACATGTCTATGGAAATTGTCACCTAAGCAAGAAAATTAATGAAGAGGCGTTGATGGATTTGAACCTTGGTCAAGTTAGAGGAAAACCACCTTTTTTCACTAATTGGACTACAACTAACTTATGTTGTCTTAGCCAAGCCTTCCTTTATAACTCGCATATCTAGAAGAATTTTAATATAGATTGATATTAATATTACAATGTATTAAATATTTTTAAACAACTAATATATTATATTGGTTTTATTATAAAAAAATTATACATAAAAATATCAATATTTAATTAATATATTTTTTATTAAAGAAAAATATAATTAATATTGATATTTATATAATAAATATAATATTAGCACAAAAAATATATTTATATATTTTATATTTCTAAATAATATAAATATATTTATTTATAATTTAAAAATATATCTTAAAGTATTTAAATACTTTACACTTGTAAATTAATATTTAAAAATATATAAGTATATTTTAAAAATATTATTTTAACATATATTTATTTAAAAGTATTATTTTAACATATATTTATTTAAAAATAATTTATTTTAAAGTGTATTTATTTTAAAAATATATCTTAAACATATAAATATTTTTATATTAATTTAGAATATATAAATAAATATATATATAAATGTTTTAATTAATACATAATATATAATTTCTGTTTAAAATTCTAAATAATATTTTTAAATATATTTCCAGATATATATTTAGGTATTTCAATAAATATATTTATTTAGATATTTAAAAATATATTTTCTTGTTAATATTATATTTTTAAGATAAAAATGAATATTAATTATATTTTTCTTGAAAAAAATATTAATCAAAATATCGATATAATGTATACATTTTCTATAATAAAACCAATATAATATATTAGTTGTTTAAAATATTTAATACATTATAATATTAATATCATTCTTTATTAAAATACTTTCAAATACACATGTCATAAAGCATTGTTGGGCCAAATAAGTGTAAGTCGTTCAAGTGGTGAAGAAAGTGATTTTGATTTTAGTTGACCAAGGTTCAAATTTCATGAACAATAAAAAATTTTAATTATTTAAATGTGTGCTCATCAACACCACATCATAAATTTTCTTGCCTAGGTGGCAATTTCGGCAGATATGTGGCAAATTTTTGCCAAAAAATTATCTAAAAAACCTAAATTGGACTATATTTACACATTTTTGTAAGTTAATCGTAAAAATGTGGTAATGGTAATACTCAGAGGACCAAAATTAATCGAGAAAAAACCAAAAAAAAAATAAAAATACCAAACTTTTAGTATGGTATTTTAATAAAAGTTACATTTTATATAACTTATGCCCCTTCATTTTCCTGATATTGAGGTTAGTTGTGTTGAAATATTAGTGGATGATTATGGTCATAATATTTGTAATATTTTTTCTTCGATACTATTTTCCAACCACACCATTTTTTTATTTTTATTTTATTTTTATTTTTTTTTCAACCACACCATATTCATATATATTTTATACCCAGTTACTAGTCATTTATCCCATATTCTTTTGTAACATAATCACATTATTGTCCACTAAGGACTCGTGTACTGTATGAGATGTGATTCTTATATAAATGCGTGATAACTCTTGTGATATGTATGAATATGATAATATTGTATTATATTTACATTGAATGAAAAAATGGATTTTAAAATGTGAGATAATACAATAATAAATTTACTTATCACGATAAATTATGGATAAAATTTATTTTTACTAAAGTGCTCGTAAATGGCCTCCTTTAGCTAAAGTGCACAAAATAGCAAGTTTGTGTAACCTTGGTTGACGGGCTATCTTTAAAATTTTATCCTTACCCCTTGGGCAGATAATAATGCAGGTTTTATCATGAAATTTAACAAAAGATCCCGAGTCCATATGTCGCATCATGGACTTCACAAAAGGAAAGTAAACACAAAATTGTCATGGATTGGGTTGGATATTTGGCTCAATCCGCAAATGTAGACAAGGCCTCATCATATTAAAGTAGTTGACGATTTCTTCACCTATAAAAATTATTTTTCTTGTTGATGTACACATATATAAAAAAATATATATTATACACATTATCCACAGAGAGAGAGAGAGTGTGTTATACCAGTGAAGGAATGTTTTTTTTTAATATTTTTTTTTATGGAGTTTTGAAATCTTATCCCGAGTGAATTAGAGTTATACTAGTGAAAGAGTTGTTATATCTTATATGAGAAAAGTCAAGAATAATACTGCTGAATAGTGAGAATATTTTATTGGAATGTGTTTGAATCTCCTTAAACAGAAAGATATAACGGCTCAGCCTGAAGATATTTTAATTATAATTGTTATTTCTACAACAAGTCGGGTTAAAAATTCATTGGAGAAACTAAATTAGAGATAAAAACTAATTTGAAATTAAATTTAAAAGTCGAACACAAAATTAGATTTGGGCTAAAAAAGCAATAAAGGATTTGGGCTAAAGTGAAATTTGGGTAACAATCCCAAGTTCCCAACTCATAATAAAAACCTAAAATTTGGATAACAATCTCAAGTTCCCCAACTCATAATAAAAACCTAATTTTACTCTCAATTATAAAATAAAACTTTTACGAAATCCTAAAACTTCGAAGTCAAATTCCTTCTACACAATCACGAACTCTTGAGCACAATAATTAAGCTGCTTGAGTTTCTGCATTTCCCTCTGATCCGTCAGTTGAATCCCAATTCCGGCTGCGGGTTCGTGCGAATTCGAGGAGAGATGGTTCTGACGCAGAAGATCCACGAGGCGTTCAAGGGGACGGTGGAGCGAATTACAAGCCCCCGCACCGTCTCCGCATTCAAAGAGAAAGGCGTTCTCAGCATCAACGAGTTTATTGTCGCCGGCGATAATCTCGTCTCCAAGTGCCCAACATGGTCCTGGTAAATTTGGGATCTTAGCCCCAATTTGTTTTTCCCCTTTTCCCCCAATTGCCTGTTATATATAGCTCTCTCTATATGGACTCTTCTGGGGAAACTGTAGAGCTGTTTCTGAATGCATGACTCGGAACTCGTTCAGTTATTTTGAGTTTAATGTGCCAGGAATTTAGATATTTGGTTCGTAATGGATGCAAGAGCTTGTTTCTCTGATTCTTTTATGTCACGAAATTGGTTCTTTATGAATGTGGTCATTGGGTCTGGAAGCCGATTGACGAAGCTAAATCCTTATAAACCCTCAGATGATTGCGTGATCTTCAACATATTTATAAGTTATGTTTAGTTTCTGGTTCCAAGTTCAATTTTAAATGTCATAATTGTGGGATTTGATGCCCCTTGTATTCCTCATAGTGTAGTTGTAGACTATTTAGGTTCATTTTGTGGTCTGATCCTTGTGGGAGGAATGGGTACTTGATCTAGTGGTAGCTGTCTTCTTTATAGATAGAAGCATGTGAAATAAATTGGTCCCGAAATAAAAGGTACCTTTTTGTTCTTTTTCCTGATAAAGATGTGATCTGATCATCTTGGTTTCTGATACGTGATTGCCGTCTTATTGGTTCTGGATCCTGTGTAAAGGGAGTCTGGTGAGCCTAGCAAGTGGAAGTCATATCTGCCCCGAGATAAGCAATTCTTGATTACTAGAAATGGTAAGTGATTTCCATTGTTTCATACTTCTGGTATAGCACCAATATGATAGTGACATGAATTTCCTCGTTAACTTTCTTTCACCTAGGCATTTCAATGACTATTTTGTTGCAAATAACAACCTTCCAGGACATCCTATCCTGTCGTTTCAGATTATTATGTGTGGGTGTATTTATGATGGTTTGTTGCTCTTATATATTTTCCTTTCTTTCTTACCATGTTTCTGCATGCAGTCCCATGTCTTCGTAGAGCTTCTTCAATTGAGGAAGAATATGAGGCTGCTGGAGGTGAAGTTTTACTGGATAACGAGGACAATGATGGTTGGCTGGCAACTCATGGGAAACCTAAAGGTTTCTAGTCCATCTGTTCCCTAGAGCCGAATTATTTTGTAAATTTGTTTAGTTACTTTATTATTGCTGCTTGACTTCATGCTCTTCTCTCCAGAAAACAAAAACGATGAGGATGAAAATTTACCCTCCATGGAGACATTAGAAATAAGCAAGAAGAATACAATTCAGTCAATCTCATCTTACTTTGGAGGGGAGGAAGAGGAGGACATTCCAGACATGGAAGAATTTGAAGAAGCGGACAACCTTGTTGAAAATGATCCTGTAAGTTACATCCTGAGTTTACCTAAAATTTCGGTTTATACAAAAACAATTACAATGCACCTCTTCTGAAACAAGAAGGAGAAGAAAGATTGAAGTTACAATGCACTTTCTGTATATTTGGATGATGTATTTAAATTTTTTTGGGTTCGATGCTCAATTTGAATTAGTAGTTCTCTCTAACCACTATAAGAAACATTAACGATTTTTTGCTCATGTCGATTTAATTTCCGTGATTAATGCAGGCAACGCTTCAGACTACATACCTTGTGGCTCATGAGCCTGATGATGACAACATTCTGCGAACCCGAACATATGATGTTAGCATCACGTAAGCCAATTTTAACAAAGAAAATGTTCAATTACTTAAGTTTCTGGCACAATATCTGACTGGCTCTCTCTTAGGTATGACAAATACTACCAAACTCCGAGGGTCTGGCTTACTGGATATGATGAGGTCAAACATTCATTTTTTTTTGTGGCCTATGTTACTCTTATGTTATGGTTGCAACTTGCAATGATATGTTATTCAACTGAATTTAAAACGTGCAAATAGTTCATGATGTCATCTAAGTCCTGATATGACAATTCTTTTAATTGAATTGTTTATCATTGCCATTTGTTACAGTCAAGGATGCTTTTGCAACCAGAACTTGTTCTTGAAGATGTTAGTCAAGACCACGCACGCAAAACGGTGAGTATGGTTTCAGCAATGTTAGGTGCTGGAGCTAATAATTGGAAGTTATTTTTACTTGGCTATCTTCTACTAATAGTTGGGATATTCTTGATTTTATAGTTCTTAATTTTATGAACCTCACTGAGGGTAGAAAGGATGGGTCAGGGTGTTGTTTGAAGGATCTTTTATTTCTTTGAATTGTTTGACTATTGTACTTCTCTAATTGTGTATTCATGAATGTCGTATCTCTACATCGAGTCCAGGTGACAATTGAAGACCATCCGCACTTGCCTGGCAAACACGCTTCTGTCCATCCATGTCGCCATGGAGCTGTAATGAAAAAAATCATTGATGTTCTAATGTCACGAGGAGTGGAGCCCGAAGTTGACAAGTAATTCTTTTACTCTGCCTGCCTATTTTGAGAGCCATAGTTAGTTCCTTAGTCATAAAAAAATTCTATCATGTTCTGCTTGTTCGCATCTTATTCAACTCTGAGCCTCATGGCAACAACAATGTCTGCTTTGGTAAATTACAAGATCAATTCAATCATGGTGTACAGAGATCAGTTTAGCCGCATCATTTGCATAGCTTCTATTACAACTTGACTGATTATGAAATAGACGGATTTGCCAATCTTTTTATGTTTTGTCCCATTTATCTGTATCCTAAGGATTTGTTCTCACAGGTACCTCTTCTTGTTCTTGAAATTTGTGGCTTCTGTGATCCCTACCATAGAATATGATTATACAATGGACTTTGATCTTGGTAGCTCTAGCTCCTGATTTCAAGGTAATCTTCTCTGAGACTGTTTTGCTGTATATTAACAATTACGCATCCTTTAATCTGCACTCGTGCGGTTCATTTTCTTATTGCCCTCTTGGCTGTTGCTAAATGAAAATTGATGTGCTGCTACTCTGCAAGTCTTTCATGAACAGCTGTTGCTGCTACTTTCCGTACTGCTCGTTCTTGACTGACTTCATTCTGATTGATGATTCTAACCTTATTGTCTAACTACTTGCAGATGGTTGCCGGCAAATATCATGAAACCTCAAGGCTCTTACACAGTATTTCTCTCAGCTAACCGCTGCAATCGTCGTTTGTACATAACTGTCCAAACAAAACCACTCTATTGGACTTACTCCATAATTATAAGGATATTCTGTGTAAATTTGGTTGGTTCTCCGGCATATTGGCATCATAAATTATAATGTTGGTGAACATGTATCATAGAATTGAATTTATTTTGGTTTTCTTAAGCCTCTGAATCAAAGTGTCTTTTGCTCTTTGTTGAGACAATCCAAATTTGTGGTAAGAAGTCTGCTTCTTTCTTGGATTTCCAGAGAAAAGTGAAATGGAACTCACTGTTCTCATACAGGCCCAAGAGGGTAACTGTTTCTTTCTTAATTTTTTGTCTTTTTCTTTTTTGAAAAAAAAAAAAGGTAATAATTATATCATAAGTTTCAAGATATTACATAACACTTTAATATATATCTCACTCAAATTATAAATAATAATTTTATATAAAATGAGATAAATCACATGGTTATTTATTTACTCGTGGGCACGAAATTAACAAGAAGTTAAGTGGCAATTACACTTGGATGAAAATCTTGCTCGGAATTGACCTTTGTATTTGCATAGGGATTATGTGATTTCCCATTATCTCAACTTGAAAATCACGTGGGTTGTCTAAAAGTGTTTGCAGTATTTCCAAAATTATGGATTAATAATACAACATTTACTAAACAATGTCGGGAAAAGGACCACAATTTCAATGTTTTTATACATTTTTTACTACCTTGTATTAAGCATGAGACAACGAGCAAATTGGGATGGATTTATTGATTATGAATGTATTTTTTAGTACAATGGGATGGGTGTCGAAAAAAATGATATTAATTCAATCAATTGATTATTGGTGATTACGAATATATTTTGAATATTTTGTATATCGATTCTTAGTTAAAAAAAACTATGAATTTGTTACTTTTTTTTGTAAAAATTGCATATTGAATTGGACACTACCTTTTCAAACACAATGACTAGCACCAACAAATTACATACAAGTTTTATATAAAAGTATTGAAAGATGCTTCTCTTTCATGGATCCCACTACTTAAAACTACATCTATAAATATAGAAATAAACAAACAGACACTCTCATATCATATCAAACACTAGCAGGTCTTCTTCAATAAGTAAAGGAAAATATAGCACTTGTTCTTTACATAAAGATGAGAAGCCGCCATTTCCTCCCACCACTTCTTCTCACTGCCCTTCTCCTTTTCTCTCTCCCCCCTGCCTTTTCTTCTGTGAGTGCAACTTTTCTCTTCTCTCTATAAATGTATATGATCCTCTGTTGTAACGATGATGATTGATGCTTGAATTTCCCATCGGAAATGTGACAGGGTCAGGGTGAATGCGTCTACACTCTCTACGTTCAGACCGGTTCGATCATAAAGGCCGGAACCGACGCCCGGATCAGCATCGCTCTCGGCGATTCCAGTGGGGGATCGGTTTGGATCCCGGATCTAAAGGAGTGGGGGCTGATGGGCCGCAAACACGATTACTTCGAGAGGGGAAATCTCGATATGTTTACGGGTCGGGGCCCGTGTATTGGGAGGCCCATCTGCAGGCTTAATGTGACTTCTGACGGGTCGGGGCACCATCACGGTTGGTTCTGTGATTATGTTGAGGTCACCTCTACCGGGCCCCATATGGGTTGCGGGCAGTCCATTTTCTATGTGGATCAGTGGCTGGCGTTGGATGCTCCGCCGTACCAGTTGTCCGCCGTTATCGATGGGTGTCATCAGAAAGCCCACTGGAACGGTGGGCCTTTTGCTGTGAGAAAGTCCATTGGGTCCTTTTCGCAGTAATTTTGATTCTTAAAGACCCATCATGTGTGTGTATGAGAGAGAGAGAGAGAGGGCTATCGTTTGGTTTTATTTTGAGATCTTGATGATGTTTTCATTTCACGCTATGAGGAGATATTTTTTGTGCTTTTTATTGAGGTAAATAAGTAGGATTTCGTTCAATAATTCAAATGAGAAGTCATGTTTTTTGCTATGTGAGTTTTCTCATTATCTTTCCTATAATTTTTTATTATTTTGTAGCATTATATTGAAATTGTAAAACTGTACTTAGAGGTGACAACAGGGCGGGTTTGGGTGGATTCGGAACTCGTCCCGGGTTTGGGTGGATTCGGAACTCGTCCCGCCAACTCTGGGAAGACTCGGGACCAGCTCGACCCAGTTATTTTTTAACCCGGGATCCACCTCGGTACAAAACCATCGGGCGGGTTTAACTCGGTAGACCCAATTTTTTAAAATTTTTATTATTTTTTATTTGTTCTACAAATTAAAAAAATAATATATCAATTAAAAATAAAACTAATTGTTCATGATTTAACTCAAATTCAAGTCGAAAAAGAATTTCAAGTATAAATAAAATTATCATAATAGAACAACTCAAACAATTCATATTGAATTATTGATTATACATTAGTAACAATTTCTTCATCTTCCTCATCGTTAAGTATTGTGAGATAATTTTTTAATTCATCAT
Organism: Sesamum alatum; assembly: GCA_034509735.1. Classification (NCBI taxonomy): domain Eukaryota; kingdom Viridiplantae; phylum Streptophyta; class Magnoliopsida; order Lamiales; family Pedaliaceae; genus Sesamum; species Sesamum alatum. Next base: position 28,489,632 of record JACGWO010000003.1, on the reverse strand, counting down.
CTATTGAACAAGTACCTAACAATAAATAAATTAAATAATACAATATTTTGTTAGTGTTTATTCTATCATAACAAATATATATATATATATATATATAAACGGGGCGGGTCCTTAAGGACCCGGGACCTGCCCCAGACCCGCTACTCGCCCCACCTTCAATATTTTTGGCCCCGGACCCGCCGGCGAGTTTCGCCGGGTTCGGGTTGGATTGTCACCCCTAGCTGTACTCAAAAACAATTTTTTCACAACAATAATTTAGGGGATATCACACCGTGTTCCCTTAATGTTTGGTGTACTTACATATAATTCTATGTAGTTTGATAAATTACATCCAGTGCCCAATACGTTTTTTTTTATGTCTAATAAATAGATCCACCCATTAATTAAAATTAACTAAATTTGTTGATATTAGCAAGCAAAAAAATTGACAATAATATTTACCTCTAATTGACTTATTACTAATTTATCAAAAGTCAAATATTTTTTTTCTGACCAAACTACCATTATAAGGGTGAAGGTATACTCCTTCATATGCATTAGCGTGTGAAGAAATATAAGGATAGTTTAATCAGAAAAGTCTTGTTTGATCTGAAATAAGTTAGTAATAAGTCGATCGGAGATAATAGTAGGTGTTATTTATATTTAATTTATGTGATATTTTTTTTTATCATGATATGATCGTTGTAATTGTCTTTGTTAGATTTGATATTCAATAGGAACGATTGTAATCGATTTATTTTAATTAATAATAATTTATTACTTTCACGTAAAAAAAATAAAAATAAAATACGATAGCAGCTAGCATGAAAGGTCAACTACCAGATGAAACAACAATTCCCATTCACATGTGACAAATTTTAAATTTTTGAGAGAAAAAATCTTTTGAAAATGAGTTTAACAATTTTAATTTAGTGGTAATCATATTTACATCTCATAATTTATGATTTATTTACATAAATTATTCATGTTTTTTGAATAATTAATATTCACCCACTAGAAGCGTCGACATCATTTATACAAAACACTCTTATTTTTAAAAAATTACACATGGACCCAAAAAATATTATATTATTATACAAACTATTCTTATTTATTCACTGTCACATGTGATTTCTGTAATTATAAAAAATATATATATATATATATTTATGTAAACATAAACGATTTCCTGTTTTGTATTTTGTTGTAGTAGGATTGTCAATCAAGCCAAATGTGTTCGTTAGCATATTAGAAATTATTTTGTTCCTACAAACACTACAAAACCTGGCACGTGATAAGGTGGTAAGGCAGCCAAAATTTTCTATTCGTGAATTCAGGTTCGACTCTCCCCCTTCCCTTTTTCCCTCTTCTCTTTCTTTCATCGTCGTCTTCGTCAATCCTAACTCAGAATTTTGCAGAAATTTTCTTGAATTCTCCGATCTGTTGACGTCATCTTATCGGAATTGTTTCCCTCCGTCGCAGGTCTGAAAATTGTTCGCCGCTTCCATGGATTCAGATCCGCTTAAATCCACTCTGAGGAAGGTCTGCTCTTCATTTTCCTTTTCATTCCCTTTAATTCTTCAATTTCCAACCTAATTATAACCTTAATTCAATCAATCTCGCTTTTTTTTTTTTTAAAAAAAAAAAATGTTTTTCTCAGGTAAAATTTGCACCAAAAGCACCCCCTCGCAGAGCACCGCAACCCGTCACCGCTAAATCGTACTCTCAAAAACTCAATTACCGGTTTATTTTTCCACTTCTTTTGTTTTTTTAAGTTGAAATTCTGGTCCTGAAATTGAAAATGTGGTTTGCAGTGAAACAGCAGCTCAGGATGATAGCGATGACGAGCAAACACAACAGTTCCTCAGTCGCAAAGTCAATGTACCTCTCTCTCTCTCTCTCTCTCTTCTCTTTCTCTCTCTACATATATGTTAAATCGTAATTTGGTGATTTACGAGTTTGGAACTTGTGACCATTTTTATAATCAAATCTACTAAAACTGCTACTCAATTTTCGTAAAGGAGATATGGACTTCAATTTTTATTTTTATTTTTAATTATGTTTCAGGGGGCAACATTGGTTGGAGTCGTAACTATTATAGTTTGAAATTAATTGATGAGATTAACAACTAAGTTGTGATTATTAAGTTCCTAAGGTATGTTTGGCTCCGGCCACTATCACAGGCTAGAGCATGCTCCTAGGACCATACATCGCTTACAGAACTACTTTGTTGGTTATGTTGCGACTTAATACGCGGAAAAATGTATTTCCGGCAGGAATTTTCTTACCGCTATTTGTTGTTTTTCAATGTGTAGGAGCATCTAGCAAGGCGCGGACCAAAACCGGAGAAAAAGTGTAATCTCTTTTCTTTTCGTCTGAAAATTCGTCGAAAAAGTATCAATTAGTCCATCGTTATGCATGTCATTGGAACCAAAGTTCATACAAGTATTAAATTGCAACCAGTTGATCATTTGTGTTGATGTTGTTTGCAAATGAACGAGCATCGTGATTTTATTGATATTGGATAGAGAACTATTAAGTGGCATCTTCATTGTTGTCCTTGTCGCTCGTTAGCATCAAACTCATGTGGAAATGTAAAATTACAGCTTCGGTACAAGTTGCATTTTCACATGGAGTTGCTGGAACCACCATAAGGACCTTTGGGAAACCAAAGGAGAGGACTGAGGATAGAGCTGATGCAGCCGACTCAAACGGTTCTCCTATCAGTAACGGTCAAAACATCGTTACTTCAATATCAACTGCTGTGACGGAAGGAGTAGATCAGAATGTCGCGAGTTCAACTGATGCTGTAGTTGTGAAGAAGAAAAGAGAATATAAAGAGCCTTGGGTAATGGGATTTGGTTCTCTCCCCTAGCCGTTTTCTCCAAACATATCAAAATAGTTTCTTGCAGGCTAACCGTTGTACTCTTAATGTCTTTGCAGGATTACAAACATAGTTGTTATCCTACTACCCTACCTTGGAGAAGGCCTTACTCCGGCAACCCAGGTATGTCTGACGTGCATTACAAACATCATGGCTGGCTGCAAAATTAGGATAATCTCTTACTAGGACATGTGTTGATTCTTCTACCTAGTAGTCTATGTTAGTATTGTTATGTTTTCCCTGTAAGTTTTCTTGATGCAGTATCATTTACAGCTCAACTTTTTCCTGTGCCCTTCCTGCAGAAGAACTTGATAAAATAGAATTCGAGGAAGCTCCAGAATACGATGAAAACGATCTTTCTTCTGCTTCAGATCTCGGTTTGCTGGTTGGTATTCTAGTCGATTAATGCTAGGATGTTCTTTCTGTGTGTGCGCGAGTAAACTAGGATATGGATATATTTTGGTTATCTTGTGCTACTGGATTTGTTTTTCCCGATCTAATTCACTGCCTCACAGGGCCAAGACGATACACATCGGATGCTGTTTTTCCAGTTTCCTCCTAATCTTCCCTTAGGCAGGCGGCAGACTGATACCAACAAGAGAGAGACAGCCAATGACTTGAAAGCGCTAGAATCTGGGGGGTTTTCAGCTGCTTCTAAAGGGAAGGAGATAGTTGGCAACGGTCCAAGAGTTTCTGGTATTTCAACGGGCTCAATTGGCGGGCATCCCTCAAGTAAAGGCTGTAGTTTGGAGGAGTTGCCGGAGGGATGCATGGGCAAGATGCTGGTGTACAAAAGCGGCGCTGTTAAGTTGAAGTTAGGAGACATCCTGTATGATGTGAGTAATTTTTACCCCCCTTGGTGCTTTCAAAATTTCCCAGTTCTCTTTCTCTTGAATTACATCGTTTGGCTCTCGGGTCCAAGTTGTTCTTGTGATGATTTTCTCTGGAAAAGAAGGGTCTTTTAGGTGATTCACCTTCAAGATTGTTCAATCTCTGGCTTTTTTTGGTGTTCTGCAATACATTGTAGCTTATTTCTCGTAATCTATGCAATTCGGAGGAATACAATTTACCTGATAGCATATTGTGGCTTGCAGGTTTCTCCTGGTTCTGATTGTACTTTTGCTCAAAGTGTTATGGCGATCGACACCACCAACAGAGATTGTTGTGACTTGGGCGCACTGAACAAGCGGGCTGTTGTCACTCCTGATATCGACTTCCTGGTAGATAATGTGATTGATTTGGGGTAAGGCTATTCCATCCTACAACTTATTGAAGATTGTGAATCTGTGCTGCAAATTTATGGTGTCTTCAACCCAGAATCCAGCATCATCAGCAGAAAATGTAGGATTCAGGTCCACTCTCATGTGTAGTTTTGTAATAGTTGGAACATCAACTAGAGGTGTACATTTTGGGCAGATATGTGACTTCACTAACTGGAATTCATGTTACCATGTTGCTTCCTGAGATCCCAGAATTTCAAATGCTAAACACCATATTTGCTGCAACAAGGCTATAAGTAAGTTTACAGAATTAGGAAAGAACTCATTCATTCACTTTAAGTGCGAACTTAAACACAACATAATAAAGAGAAAAAAACTGGGAAACTTCGACTCTAGGAAGGTCTGTGGAGTAACCACCAATTTAAGTCGACAAATTACGGTCATGCATTCTGGGCTCGAGTGACGACCACTATTAAGAGGACGATAACTGAAATAAACAAAGATGTTTTCACCTTTTCCTCGAAAGGATCGACTATGTTTCCTTTCTTCTCTTCGCCTGAAGGATGAAAAACTTCATTCAAAAGTTTCGTGATCTTGTCAATCAGTTGAATGATATTTGCCTTGGCATTCACAAAAACCCAACTCAGAACATCCTTGACCGGATTGGAGTCATCAGACTCCTTCTTCTCTCCGCCATCTTCGTCTTCATCAGCTAATCAAGTCCATCAAACACAAAATCAAGAATCAGATAACAAAATAGCTAATTTCTTCGGGATTTCCAAGTTATTACTGTTTGGAAGTAGTTGAAACTTGAAACACAAACCTTGACAGATTGAACCCCTGAGCTCCTTGACAACCTCGTTGTTCAAGACAGCATCCCAGACAGCTCTATCAGATGATAGAGAGAGTACCATTCTCTAAAAACAATCAGAAAAGAAAACTGGCAGTTCAGTGATATTAATTTGAAGCAATTCATCAAAAGAAACATCACCAAACTCAAAAATAGAACAAAGCAAGACGCCCTGATGTCATTCTTGCTAATTATCTCGGGAGAAATGGTACTGTTGAAGTTCCAGCCAGCTTTCCGGCTCGACCACCATTTCATGTGCCTTGATACACAAATCGAAATGCATGCATGGAAATTTCGGTAGCATCTTAGTATGAAAACAACAGAAACTACTAGTACAGATAAAGCACCTGGACAGAAGGTTCAGTCTGCAGTAAATGAAAGGCATCATAAACTCTATGTGATCCATGAGGCTGCTGCAACATTCTTGAATTGTATATAGTCAGTGAGGGTTCAACCCAATCGGCCTCAGACTCAGACGATGAAATCATACCCTCAAATCCCTTCATTCTGCTATCTTCATCGTGTGCGTCCTTCTCTGTATCCTCAGTAAGCTTTTCCTTTGGAAAATATCCAAAAGACGACGATCCAAGCACCCTTGAGACAAAAACACATCCAAACAAATAGTACATCAGCATTCAAACAGTTAAAAACATTTGAATGATCAAGAAGGAAAGAATCTCAAGAAACCATAGAACATAACAACAAACCTTACAATTTAGCAATAGTATAGTATGTATATCTCAACAATGAATTAACATCAAGGTACAATTTGCAACTCTGATACCAACGGTCACAGGGGTTTTAACATCCACTGTGCGGCTTACCACAAGCTAGTTAACCTCATCTCCCACACTCCCACTCGTGTATGATTATGGTGAGTGATGGATGAGATCATTGTGTGAAAGTGTTTTCCTTGTAATTTGAAACTAAGGAATAAAATTATAAGGTTAGGCATTTGCCCGTAAATCTTGTGTTGCCTTGAATCGTTGGATATTCTGGTTATCTTGCATACAGTGTGGGTGACTATCATTCAATTTCTCAAAATCATGTACGACCATGAGTGTCTGAGGTAAGGCTGACTAGGTTATAGTAAGCTAGGCCGTGCAGTCGGAGTTAAAATTTCCGCTGCGTTAAAACCCCTGTGACATAAACGAATAAGTTGTATAATATAGAGTAAAACCCTTCAAAATTCTACATAATTCCATCAATATACAAGTTCCATTTCAATGAACTCAACAGCAATTCAAGAACTCACTGTTGAAGAGAAGAGACTGCATGGCTGACTTCATCTCTGGATGGAACAGTTCCAAAGACAAAATCTTCACGCCGCCTTTCATCTTCACTCCAATCCAAACACTCCCACTCCAAATCATCACTGCGAGTAGGCGATGAACAAGACCCCCATGCCAGTGCACCTGCACCGGAATCAGCATACACCGGAAGATTTATCAGTGAAGAAAAAGCCGACGGCCCGCGATTGTCATCATTATTAGGACCACCGGAAGTAGAAGATGAAAGAGTTAAAGCAGTGTTTGGGGTTGACGCCAACTTTTCATTCGAGTATTTGGCTTTTCTTGAATTGGCAGCGGCAATGGCGGAAGGCGAAGAGGGATCCGGCGGTGCGCCGCCGCCGCCGCCGCCGCCAGCCCGTATAGCCCTTTGAACCGTTCTGAGCATGCCACCACCTCGGGCGCTGCCTCCACCCATACCGCCACCGCCACCGCCACCGCCGAAGGACCTCCGCATGTTCTTATCTCTTTTGTCTGTGTGTTAATATGTGTCGACTGGTGTAACGTAAAGCTGTGACGCTGTCCGTTTAGATTTTTGAGGCGAAAAAGATTTGTATGCATCCGATGTGAAAAATTAAGGATGGAACAAATTTTGGATGTTCATAAATTCTCTCTCTCTCTCTCTCTCTCTTTGCATAACATAAGTTTTTGGAATTGATAAAATAAAATTCAATACTTTCACTATAACAAATATTACTTTTCAATATGATTAATTATTATAATTAAAAATACAAAATTTTTATGAATATTAATTATTAATGATTGCGCAACATAATTAGCACAGTAAAACACTGATGTTGAGTAACTTTGATCGAAACTTAAGTTTACGTATCGATTTTGTCTTATCGTAGTTATTAGTATTGATTTACTACGATTTTTAAAATATAATGTTTTATAATATAGAGAATAATTAATTTTTTTATAGTGGATGTTGAATATGAAGTAGTACATAATTTTTTTTCTAGATCTTACTTAATAATTATTTTTGCATTATTATATATATTCCTCATGATTATTGATTAAAATAAATACCATAAAGTATTTATGTTCTTGGTATACTATTAATAGTATATGTTTTCATTATATAATATGAATTTTTTGTGTATTTCTTTTGCATTCTATATTCCTAAAATAATTCATTAAGATAAATACCATAAACTATTAATATTATCAGTATACTATTAATAGTATATGCTTTCATTATATAATATGAATTGTGTATTCTTTTTTTATAAATAAGTCCATAGCATTTGTTCTCTACTAACTTAAGGTTAACAAAATTTATTGTATGAATAATGGTTCACGATAAATGTTCTCAAGACCAATGATTCCTTATTTGAGTAATGGGGTTGAGGTCTTATGACCACAAGGTCATGAGTTTGAACCTACAATGTAGGTGTGAAGTTTATTTTTATAGTAGTGTGTACTTTGCTTTTTAGTTTGTTTTGAAGTTGTTGATAATAGATTTAATAATATTATAATTGTAATGCATAGTGAAGGGGAAATAGCATTTTTGGTCCCATAACTTAGGCCCTTTTCACTTTTGGTACCATCGATTACGGGATTAGAACTATTGGTCTCGTAACTTACAAAAATTAGCAGTTTTCGTCCTCCCCCATTTTTCCGTTAGTTTTTTAACGGAAATGGCCATTTGGCCGTTAACTTTTTCAAATTAAAGGAAAATTTGGCACCCTTTATGCTTGGTATCATTTTGGTAGGAATATAACTACTATTGAGAGCTAAAATAAAAAATTGAAGGAAATTAGAGCAAATAAAGGTGATTTCTATCCTCTCCCACAAAAAACAATCTTTCTTTTAATTTTATTTGTGTTGCAATTTATCATTTTCTACGAATTCTGTAAATATTAGAACAAGTGCTGATCCACAAAAAATTAAAGTAACTCATTGTAAGCATATAAATTACATGAATCGCATAAGTTACAAAAATTTAATTACATAAATTGCATAGATTACAAAAATTTACATAAATTGCATAAATATTTATAGAAATCAAGTACATATTCAATTACAAGAGCTTGAATCTTTGTAATTTATATAATTTATGTGGTTACATTGGGTTACGTGAATTTTTTATGGGTCAACACTTATTTTAATATTTACAGAGTTCGTAGAAAATAATAATTTACAACACAAATAAAAATAAAGAAGGAAAGATTGTATTTTGTGAGAGATGATAGAAATCACCTTTATTTGTCCTAATTTCCTTCAATTTTTTATTTTAGCTCAAGATAATAGTTATATTCTCGCCAAATATGATACCAAGCACAAAGAGCATCAATTTTTCCTTTAATTTGAAAAATTTAACGGCCAGATGGCCATCTCCGTTAAAAAACTAACAGAAAAACAGGGGGGGTGTAAGTTTCGGGATCAAAAGTGCTAATTCCGTAACGAATGGTACCAAAAGTGAAAAGGACCTAAGTTATGGAACAAAAAATGCTATTTCCCGGCATAGTGAACATTGTACTAATCTGTTGATTGCTTTAATAATATCGTTGTATTTTTTTTAAAAAAGAGAGAGAGAGAGAGAGAGAGAGAGAGAAATGTTCTCAAGTATCTTACAAAGCTCGCACATTCATAATAACATATTTACGAGTGGAATATCTCTTGTTAAGCTTTAAAAATTTTAATTTTGATATTATAAAAGATAGTTGAAATAATTTTATAAAATTTTATTACATAAGTGGGCGCAAAAATGTAATTGGATTGATCGTAGCTACTTAGATGTAATTTTTGAAACCACATGTGGTATATCATTTTTATGTTTTAATAAATTTCTTAAAAAAAATTCAAGAAGAAAAAGGAATGAGAACATAAATAGAGGGGAAAGTATAACGAGACGTGGATGAAAACCTTCCAAAGTTCAATTATTTATGTCTTACCTTGGGTGTGGTATGAAATCAGTATTAAGGTTTTCTGGTGGAATCATCTTCAATGAATCACTGTTGTACCATCAGTTTTCAGAACTTGCAACCACATACAATCAGAAGAATATTAGGTAGGTCTCGATTATAGTCCTTCAATATTATAGTTGTTAGGTTGGCTCGAAGATAAACAAGTGTAATAAATACTAGGGTAAATTACATTGACAATATCTGAGATTATGTCCAATTATACAAATACCTATCTTTTGCAAAATTACAAATACATTCCTATTTTTTTGATGTTGTAATTATAATTACAAGTACATACCTTGTTCAATGATGAAATTTTATAAAAACACTTCTAAGTACATTGCACTATCACCCCTGAAGGAGTGTACCTGTAATTCTATAAAAGTCATAAAATATTTATATAATTAAGTCTAACTTCATGAAGTGTCGATGTAATTTTCCCTAAATCCTAATAGCAAAATCTTACATGAAAATCAGAGATTGGGTATATATTATTTCTATCCACTTAGACCAGTTATATTAAAATGTTGTGAATAATTATACAACATACATTATAAATTAAGGATGGATTTTGCAATTTAGAGATGTGATGGCATTATTGGATCGGAGCGGATCGAGTGAAAATTTTCCTGCACTTCACACCCTCAATTGATTTTTAATTGACTGTTTCGCCCTTTTCTAAAACTTTTATAGCCAAAAAAAAAATTATTGTAGGGCACAAATGCAATACATGTTAATTCAAGTGGGTAAAATGCTATTTTAGGTTTTTGAATGGGCAAAGTGCAAATAAAATCGAATTGTAGGGTGCACAAATGTAAATTAGCCCCTCTAAAAACCCTAGTGGCGCCACCTGACTCGCCCCCAAATTCCCAATAAGCTTCTGTGAGGCCGAAGCTCACTCCCGCGGCGACAACAATGGGTAATACTCTTCTTCTTCTTCCGCTGAACCCTATCCACTCTTGATCCGTAACCCTAATTCGTTCGATTAGTTTTGTGGGGATTTGATTTGCTTTGATATGTTGGGGGATTCGCAGGTGCCTATACATACGTGTCGGAGCTATGGAAGAAGAAGCAATCCGATGTGATGCGGTTCTTGCTAAGGGTGCGCTGCTGGGAGTACCGTCAGCTTCCCGCTGTTGTACGTGTCACCCACCCCACCCGGCCCGACAAGGCCCGCCGCCTCGGCTACAAGGCCAAGCAGGTACTTTCCCAATTTATTTCTTCTTTCGTTGTTATTTGGTGATGATGGTGGTTCGAAGAATGTTGCCAATATATGATTCGATGTGTTTATCGCCTCTGATTTTGGGTTTCGTGAGTGGCTTAATTTGATGATTTGATAGGCTTAATGTCGTTATGAGGTTGTTAATGTGTAGTGTTGTTGATCCTTCATAGCCTTTGCCTTCCGCGTTTTATTACTTAGGTATGATAAACCCAGTTTACTAAATTATACCAAAAATTAACATTTTCAGAGTCAGTTGGGAGTCTTAACGCCGAGCGATGTGATCAAGTAAATATGATTATTCGTTTTCTTGCCATGTGGAAAAACTGAGAAATGTCAAAAGGCAAAGTGATTGACACCTATTGTAATGTGAGAACGTGAGTGTAGAGTATTCATTCTGCTGTCATGGTAGAACGTATAGCATGGATTAACTTCTTCATTTATACCTTGTTAAAGTCTTTACTTCTACCCTGTATCATTCGTATTTTTTATGACCTTTCTTTTCAGTTTTTTGGTTTTTGTTCCATTACACTTTTCATGTTTATGTGGTTAGTGAATGAATTTTTACCTTTCAGGGGTATGTGGTCTACCGTGTCCGTGTTAGACGTGGTGGAAGGAAGAGGCCAGTGCCCAAGGGTATTGTGTATGGTAAGCCCACAAACCAGGGTGTTACTCAGTTGAAATTCCAACGCAGCAAGCGATCAGTCGCAGAGGAACGCGCTGGCAGGAAACTCGGTGGTCTTAGGGTTCTGAACTCGTACTGGATCAATGAGGTTTACATTTAAATTTCACACGTTCACTCTTATTTCCTCTTTTCATTCTCTTACCAAGCTGTTGACGTAATAGTAACTTAATGGTGGGTGTGCGGAGTAGGCTTTCACTAGCTACTGGAAAGCTTGAGTAATTGATTTCTTATGATCAATTGAGTGATTAAACCTCTTTAGCTTTTAAATACACAAGAACTGAGATTTATTCTGGGTTGATTCTATTGAGTTTGTTGATTTAGGGCCTATTGAGGGTTTTGCTGGAAGAATTTTAACGATCTAGAATATTTATTCTAGCCCTTCAAGTTGTACTCGCAGCTGTTGTGTGCAAATCCTAGTCATCTGCATGTCCTTACATTTTGAGGGCAAAGCTATAACTCTGTGTTTGCAATGCAGGACTCAACTTACAAGTACTTTGAGGTAATTCTGATAGATCCAGCCCATGCTACTGTCCGCAACGATCCAAGAATAAACTGGATCTGCAATCCAGTGCACAAACACCGGGAGCTTCGTGGACTTACCTCTGCAGGAAAGAAATACAGAGGTCTTAGAGGAAAGGGCCACTTGCATCACAAAGCACGCCCTTCAAGAAGGGCTACCTGGAAGAGGAACCAGACCCTATCCCTCCGTCGATACCGATAATCTCCATGAATTTTTTGGTATTACTATAGTAGAGTTAAACCTGTTGTCTCTGTTCTACGTACGATTTTTTGTCAACTTGGAGAGAAGTCTAATGTTTCTTTGTTAAGCATATTTTCTGAGTTGAGGATATCTTGACATTTGTGTTGTTATCGGCATCTAAGTCTGAAAGTCAAGCTTTCTTGTCTGATTTTGCTGTTGTTACATATCATCTCCATTACACCTTGTTTGGATCCTTTTTCAGGTTTGGCTTGGCCCTTTTACGATTTATTATTCGTGAGCCGAGCTTTTTTATGGTTGAATATAAAACATAATTTTATTAATTTTTTTTTCATTATATATTTATTTCATATGAAAATGTATATAAAATTAAAATATATATTTTTTATAGAAAATAAAAAGATAAATAATTTTATGGTGAATTAAAAATGACCTTTCTTATGTTCGATATAATTATGGATGTTCCTTCGCTTTTAAAAAAATTACCAATGCCTCACTGAAGTTTGTAATTCTTAATTAAAATTTTGGAATTGTTTATTTTGTGTTTGAATTTTTTATGTTTAAATTATAAAAAAATCAGTTGAGATAAATTATCTCATTGTTTTTTCTGCGTATTTTAGTTCCAAAAAAATATAATTTTTTTTAAATGAATAAAAAATACTTCAGATACATAAGGGTTTTGGTTAGTCCATCCATATAAGTGGATGGAAATATGTTATTGTTAGACAATTATAAATTTTAGAAAAGTATTTATACTTTAAAAAAAAAATAAAAAATATTTGTAATTACGGCAAAATTTAGGAAATATCATTGTAATTCATCCTAATTTTTATACGCAAACATTAAACTAAAATAGTATACTAACATAAATAATAAAAATATCAAAATAAAATATTCTGAGATTACTTAATCTTGATTAACTCATTGGCCTATCATAAAATGAATTAATCAAATCAGTAAACCACAAAGGCCCTAGATAATTGGAATACCAACATTATATTATTCAATTTTAATTAGTTTTTCAAATCTGCTTTAAACATGGATCTTATTTGTGGACATTTTATTTTTCACTTATATCTAAATTGTTATTTTAATTTAAATTAAATATTGATGGGTGCAGTGTAGCAATGAAATGTTAATTATAGTGCAAATTTACTTTTTAAATAAATGTGCAAAGTGCAAAAATGTATAATTGTGGGGTGCAAAATGCAAATTAGCCCATCCCCCCTCTAAAAAAACCCTAGTAGCCTCAACCTGACTCACTCTGAAGAAAAGCTTCTGTTAGCCCGAAGCTCGCTGCAGCCGCGACAACAACAATGGGTACTCTCTTCTTCTCCTTTTCTGAAAAAACCCTAATTCCATCTCTCCGTAACATGTTATATATTGTGATTTTGATGTGTTGGGGGATTCGCAGGTGCCTATACCTACGTGTCCGAGCTATGGAAGAAGAAGCAATCCGATGTGATGCGGTTCTTGCTCAGGGTCCGCTGCTGGGAGTACCGCCAGCTTCCCGCTGTTGTGCGTGTCACCCACCCCACCCGTCCAGACAAGGCCCGCCGCCTCGGCTACAAGGCCAAGCAGGTATTTGAGCAATTTCTGATTTCGTGAGGCATATGGTGGTGATGGTCGTTCTACAATGTTTTGTGTTAAACAGGCCTGCATTTGTTGATTCTCGCACCAATGCAATTGATTTCGGTATAAGATTTGATGTGTTTATCGCCTCCGAATTTTGGGTTTTGAGAGAGTGGCTTGATTTAATAATTTGGTATGCTCAATGTGGTTATGGGATGCTGATTCGTGTAGCTTGTTGGATTCTTCATGGCATTCGCCTTGCTTGTTCAAATAATTTTATCACTGAGTCTATTAACAACAATAGATTTTATGAAAAGTTTCAATTTTTAAACTATTCATTACAATTTCTGCTTTTACTTATCATTCTTATGTGATGTCCTAGTGTACTTATATAAGTCTTGACTTGACATGAAATTACTGTAAAGGCAACCTGTGAAATGATTCACTCATTTTATAGTTTAACATACATAAATTTCTAAGTTACATTGTAAAGAATTTTTTCTGTCATTCTGCTGGTTTTTTCTCTGTCATCAATTAAATTATGGCTAGAAGCTTTCTATCTCTAGTGTAATTTCATTTACCATGTGGGTGATGTAATGCGAGAACGGGAATGTAGCCCTTTCAGTTTGCTGTCATGCAAAAGTGTTTTGTGTTGACTTCTTTGTTTATACCCGAGTAAGGATTTTATTTATATCCTGTTGATATAGGTGGTTTTGTCATTCCTCGTTCTTGGTTTTCTTTTATTCTTTGTATTTCTGGTTTAGTTAATGAATTTTGCCTTCCAGGGGTACGTGATCTACCGTGTTCGAGTTAGACGAGGTGGAAGGAAGAGGCCAGTTCCCAAGGGTATTGTGTACGGGAAGCCCACCAACCAGGGTGTTACTCAGCTGAAATTCCAACGCAGCAAGCGATCAGTTGCAGAGGAACGTGCTGGAAGGAAATTGGGTGGTCTTAGGGTTCTGAATTCTTACTGGATCAATGAGGTGTTTAATTTGTCACACATTCATTCTTATATTTCTCTTTCCATTCTCTTACTGGGTTCATGAAGCTTAGCAACTAAACTGTCAATATGCATGAACTAGGCTTTGACTAATGACATGGCAAATTGAAAATAATGATTTCATATGATCACTGTACTTAAACCTCCTCAGTTCCCTTCAGGAATAGAAACAGTGCAGAGAATTTGTTAGACTTATCTTGTGCTTCACTATGTCTTAAGCTAGTTGTGATTTAGGGTGAATCAAGGATTTTGCTGGTAGGGTGTTGAAGCTCTAAAGGAATAGTTCTTGCTTTTTAATTCGTAATCTGCACTGCAGCAAGTTGTTTGCAGATCCTAGTCATCTGCATGTCCTTACTTTTTGAGGCCAAAGCTATAACTCTGTGTTTGCAATGCAGGACTCAACTTACAAGTACTTTGAGGTAATTTTGATTGATCCAGCCCATACTACTGTCCGCAACGACCCAAGGATCAACTGGATCTGCAATGCAGTACACAAGCACAGGGAGCTCCGGGGACTCACTTCTGCTGGAAAGAAATACAGAGGTCTTAGAGGAAAGGGCCACTTACACCACAAAGCCCGCCCTTCAAGAAGGGCTACCTGGAAGAGGAACCAGACCCTCTCCCTCCGCCGATATCGTTAATCTTCATGGTTTTGTTTGGTATTACTATAATAGAGTTAATATGTTGTCTCTCCTCTATGATTTTTGTCCACTTAAAGCCAAGTTTAATGTTTCTTACTTGAGTTTTTATGTCATGGGGATTTTATCTCTGTTGTTTCCTCTATGTTTTGGCATTGAAGTCTGAGATTTGCATTGATATCCTATTTTTGCTGCTGTTTACCTGTCATTTCCATTACACCATTATATTCATATGAAGGCAGTTGTCTTTGCGGAAACATGATACGTCGCTGAGCTGCGAGTCTAAGTTACGTTCCATCTTTTTGCCCTGTGATATCCATTTCTGGCATATACTATTTTCTCATACATCGAACACCCCTTCTAGGCCCTAGAATATGTTCCTTCATACTTATATTGATATGTTCTTACCAAGATATGTTTTTTCATACTTATTGATATATGTTCTTACCATCATTGTTTCTGGTTGCAAGCACTGGAATGATACTGAATTGATTATTGTCGATGCTAAGGAAATAACATTCGAAATTGATCAAAGACTACATATGGATTGGAGTGTTATCGTTGTAGGAACTCGAGCAATTTCTGTTTGTTTGTGTTTTCATTTACAGTTGATACGGTTGGGCCAGAGTTGTTACTATTATACTGAATTTATTATTATTATTATTATTATTATTATTATTATTATTATTATTATTATTATGCTATAGATATATAGATGATAAGAAAATTATATTTGGTTAGGTCCAACCATATCAACAGTTTTCAGTTTCTGAAATAGATATTTATGTGAAAATATGTTGGTTTATACTTATTTTTATTAAAAGTATATTGATTTGATACATAGTTTATAAAGTACAATTTTATTGATTAATTCAAATATATTTTTATTTCATGAAAATTTATATAAAATTTAAGATACATTTTTTTTTTTACAAACAAACAGCTGTACTCAATTTTCGTGTCAAAGAAATAAGACCCAAACATGATAATAGTGCTGTATACTGAGTCAAATATAATCATAAAACTGTGGCCTCTCAAGTTATTTATTATATACCACTTTGAATGTGTAATTTCTTTACAGGATAATTACATTGCTTTCTCTTGAAATTCGATATAATTATATATAAGGGTGAAGATGTATTTCTGTATTAATGTATATGAAAATATACAAAGGTAGTTTAGTCATAAAATAATTTATTTAACCTGCAATAAGTTAATCGTGTGTAAATATATATTTTCATTCAATTTTTTCGTTAATATCATCAAATTCAGTGAATTTTGATGGAGAGATTTATTTGTTAGACTGAACAAATCTCACGGGTGTTAATGTAATTCCCCAAATTATAGAAAATTGACGTATAATTACATCAAACTTCATGGAGAGTAGCGTGATTATCTTTTTCTTTATTGTTGCAAACTGCTGGGCCTGCCTAAGTGGCCAAGTCCTAGTTTGGATCACAATTTTTAGCTTAAGCTTTGGTCCTATACAATATGTTGTGGGCCAAAACCAGATGTGTTGTCTAAACACAATAGATGAAAAGCATCACAGCAGAAACAAACTGGGCCTTGGCTTCCGTGTCATATTGGTTTAGAGCTAGTTTTGTTTGGATTCGTGAAGAGTATCGAGAAGATCTTTTTGTGGGTCCACCCTCGTATTGGACCCACCAAGCTATGGCTACATTCTTTACTGGAGCTCGTCTGAGTGTACGAATAATTGACACATATTTCATTCAAATCAAAGCATGTATGAAATTTGATATATCTAGTACACAAAACAAAACGCGTGTTAAAGACATAATTTGACAAATCATGTGTCGAATGACGACTTCAATTGATCTGTTTGTGCTATCGAACTAGGCAAATATGTTAAAGACATAAGTAAACTAACAACCTCATTATTCTGTGATGGATTAGGGCACGAACTACGGGTACAAATATTTCAATTTTAATTTTTTTTTTCATTTTTCACTCTTTTTTTAAAATATCATGAATTTTTGTTACAATTAAGCTTAACATTTTTTCACTGCAAAAACAAAAGTTTTTGCAAACACCCCTTACACATCAAGAGCACCATATCATTTTCAATTCAAAAATAAATAACTATAATTCAAAATCTTCAAATAAACCCTAAACAACATGCTATAACCCCATGCAAAATCTTTCTTGAATCAACCAAAGAAACAATGTGGCGAAAAACGACATCGTCTTGGTTGATAGTGGGAGTGGTAGAGGGATGATGGGTTGTCCTCCAATGTAACCATAGACACCAAACACACACACACACACACACAAGTGATTGATGATAATTATAAGGTTTGAAAGCATGAGTAATTTTGAAAAAGCGTGTTTAGCCCCCCCCTCATAATTAAAGCTATAGCCTAAATGCGCTTTTTCCCCAATTAAGAACAAGAAAAGGTTGAGAGAGAGAGAGAGAGAATCACAAAGTTTCAATCTTCTAAAACAACATGATTAGAGATTTTGAGTTTTTTGCCTTAAAAGCGTGGACTCCTTAGAGCACTTTCTTTGTCTTTCCTTCCAAATGCAGGAACATTTAGGAGCCCAAAACACCTTCATCACATATACTAGACATGCTCCAAAAGCCTAATATCAAGTGAGTTCAGTATTTTTTATTTTTTTTACACCAAACCCTTATTTTTTTATTGGCTATCAATAAATTTCAAGTAAGTTAGACTCCGAAAACGCCACATTTTAAAGTGTATCTTTGCATTATGTTTTCTTTTTCAGATTCCACAGCCAAAAACCGATCATATATATGTTAGGTGAGAATATATATGACTGATGTCTTAATAATAGGATACATTACGCTGATACTCCTTGAAGTTAGGTCATATTACACTAACACTTACTATTCTTTGCAAAATTACAAGTACACCTCTTGATATCGTAGTTGTAATTACAAGTGCAACCCTACTCAATGGCGAAATTTTATTCAAATGCCTCCTGTGATATGTTGCAGTAAAGCGGGTGTACAAGTAATTTTACAACGGACATGAGGCGTTTGGATAATTAAGCATAATCTTAAGTGGTGGCGATACAATTTTTCTTTAATAAAATGTATTAAGTAATAATAATTATTTGTTGTAATATTTCTCACAAGATGGACAAGAGATTTTTTTTTTCTTCCCTAATTTTAGATTATGAAGGATGGCACTTAAGAATATATGAGTAGAATTTAAGCATTTTTTTTTTTCTCTCTATAAGGAGCTAACAAAAATAGTAAAAATAACTTAGTTTAACTCGAGACTGATAATTAACCACTTAAACTAGCTTGTCAATTTTAAAAAAAAGGAACAATTCATTTTGAACACTTTTTTTTTTTAAAATTTTATCAATGTTCAAGTTTAAAAACCCAATTCAAACTCAATTTGACAAATTAGAATTATTAATAACATTAAATATTTTTCATTCAATTAATATAAAATTAATTGTAAAAGAGAAGTGGGATTTATAATTACTTTTGCTTTAGGAAAGGCACATAATTTTGTGTGAATTCCAAAACCTCTCCAATTTAGTTTCTATTCCTTTTTATAATATCTCTACTTTAGAAGGTGTAAATCATTTGGTTGTCTATTTTGATTTTCACATACTTTGAAAACATCATGTGGAGGTTGAGATGTATTTTCACATATATTTATATATATTTTTTCCATTCATTCTCCACAATAAAGCCCCTTTATTTAACAAGAATGAAATGATAGAACTTGACATGCAATCATAATATCCCCACACTTTTTTAACCCCCCCCCCCCCCCCCCCCCCCCCCCCCCCCCCAATGTTATTTACCCTAATTCTTGGTTTGTGGCAAGAAAAAAAAGGTGAATTTCAAGAGAGGTTTCAAGGGAGTGATTATTGTTTAGATCACATGGATCCCTTAATTGCCCTATTAACTTTTTTAATCACAAAAGCTACACCTATTTTTTGGTTTCTTATAGTTTCACTCAGATTGATTGCATCATCAAAGTCTGATTAATTCAATACATCAATAATTCAAATCAATAAACACGTTCAAATGAGATAAAGAAGCAACAAACTATTATAGTTTCAAACATTCTTGGATTTAAATTCATGACCTTTTGGTAGTGACATGCAACCGTACCAATAGAGTACAGTCTCATCAGCTATTTTTTTAGCTTTTTCATATAAAATATCACATTTTCTGAGCATTTTTTTATTACTAAGTTGTTTTTCAATCATTCTTTAAAGAGGGCGAAAATTAATATAAATATTTAATAATTTGAATTTCATATCATTGTTAAAAATAATTTTATTTTATTTATTTTTTTATAAAAAAATTAATTCGAGCCCGACTCATTTATACCCATAAATATGTAAAAGCTAGAAGGGATGGATGGGTGGAAAAATGTTGAGCATAGTGAAGTATCTTGACTTATAGGTGGGAGCTTCACATGCTTACTTCACTACTCTTCAAACCCTAATCATTTTGTCCTCCACCAACCCAATTAAAATCTCACTTTCACATAAGTAAAAATTCCTATTCATGTTAGTGAGTGTTTCTTTGTTTCTTTCACTCTATTTAGTTATTTCCAAATGTTATTCTTTATCATAAATTTGTGTTTTAGTTTGTATTATATTATTCATATGTATTTTTTAAAGTATATATAAATAAATAAATTTTATATGTATAACATATATGAGTTTTTCTTTATTTGTGTTTGAATTAAAAATTGGCTACATAAATATTTCTAGCTAGTACTTAAATGGATTTCCAAAATAACACATTAATATTATAACAATGCATACACATTACACGAAATCTAACACTAAAAATATGATAAAATAAATTTACTTTACTATATAACTATCTTCCAAATTAACATTGGCGTGAATCCCATCTTATTTATGTCTGTAATTTTTAACCAAAAACTTGAAATTGATTATTTTGTCCTTAAATTTTAGTTAAAATTGCAGAAAGATCAATCGAGGCAAATTGCATTATTGCTCATCTGTGTAAAAAAAACTTAAAAAATCTCTCCCTACGCATTATAGTTCAAAAAAATTCAAGAATGATTCAGTTTGCATAAAGGCATTTTAGTCAGTTCACCCATAAAAATTAATGAAAATAGGTTATTTGTTAGATGCTTACAAACCTTAAGGAATATTTATAATTTTTCAAATAACGAGTGAATATTTATAATTATATCAAATAACAGGAAAGATAACTGTAATTATACTATTAGGTAATGCAGAAGACTTAACTTTGGAGGTGTAGAATGTTTGCATATTTTGAAGCATAGTTTATGAAAAGAGGGAACAAAAAAAAGATATTGCATCACTGAATTACATGATTGTTAGGTGCTGTTTGGCAATTCAATTCCTCACTTCAAATAGTGGAGCAGCATTTCCATGAATAGAGAGAGTTACATGGGAGTGGATAGGAATTAGGATTCCCTAATCCTAATTCCTAGATCAATGTGCCTCCAGTACTGGTTATCAAAATCCTATTTTGGGCCCAGAAATATATATAATTATATATATAGAGAGAAAAATGTTCAACTACTGACACAATCATTCTATCTATGAAAACCCTTTTTTGATTATGTCCAATATTTTGTCCTGAGTTTGTGTTTTTTGTTTGATATAATGCAAGAGATGAATGGATTCTCTAAAAACGAAAAAAAAAATAATAATAATTTTCAAAAGTTTGAATGCAATTTACTGTTTTCTTTGTGATTTTAAATAATTATAACTTTTAATTTGAAAATAAGAAAATTTATATTATCCTATTTATATATATATATATTAGATATTGTTTCTATGGAAAAATTAATTTTTTAGGAGATGGAAGGTAAATTGCATTTTTTGTTTCATAAGTAAGATATTTTTTAACTTTGAGATCAAATTTTAGTACTTTTACGCATTTTATTTTCTATCTTAAGTTTTTTTTTAATAAAAAAAGTTAATAATTTATTACATATTCAAATACATATAAGTTAAATACATTGATAATTTTAAATTTAAAAAAATGTTTAAAACAAACAAGGAGATGAGAAATTATTATAAAAGTCAACATATTGTAAAAAAATTATTTTCTATCTTAAATTTGTTGTTTTTGCAATTTAAGTACACCAAGGAGACTAAGGGGGTGTTTGCAAAAATTTATGATTTTCAAAAGTGCTTAATTTATTTATTTTTTTTAAAAAGTATATAAGTGATTAAGGTGTAAAAATAGAGAATGTTTGAAATTGGAAATACTAGTTATAAGTAGTAAAAAAAATAATGTAGAAGTATTTGGTAAAAAAGTTGGTGTAATATCAATTTATTAGTAAAATTACCTAACTACCTTGGTAAGTGGATTGATTTTAGCCATTACTGGATGGGTATTTTCGAAATATCTATACTAATATAAGAAAAAAATACATCTTTCACTTGTAAATAATAGTTTATAACACCACTATACCAATTTTTTTGGTTGTGTCTATGATACTTTTAAGTTCGTTTTCTTTTCTCTCTTTATTTCTCTCTCTTTTTTTATAATGTGATGTATTCGTTTATATATTTTATCTTAATATATTTTAAAGCGTGGAAGATTATTTATTATAAAACACAGGAACGGTGTACCTCGACGGTTAGTACAAAAAATTAATTAGGGCAAAAAAGTAATGAAGTAAGTTGTTCAACTTATTTACAAAAACACATTAAATTGCAACAAGCACCTTCTCATCAACTTACAACTTTTAACTTATTTTAATTTAATTTAAGAACGGCACATGAAAGCTATATTTTCAAACACCTTCGTTTAGCTTAATTTAGGGTTTTTTGCAAACACCCCCTATATATTAATCCGTTGACTCAAGCATTAAACTGATCAAAATGGCATAAATCTAGAATTATGGGACTAAAATTATAATTTTCTATAAATATCTTTTATAGCCAAATGTAATACTTGTAGAATCTCGGCCTTAACCATAGGCTAAGACGCCATTCAAGTGTTCAGGTCCAGTAGGTTCGAGCAATTGTCTATTTTTGTAATATTGTTTTGTTTCCTTATTTCTTTAAATATATTTTTTAATTTAAAAGCATTGATATTTAATTAATAAAATTCAAACATTTAAAATGTAATAAATAATATTTATTAAAAAAATTACAAATAAATAACTCGTCCAAATGGCGAAATCACAGCGGTCAAAGAGAAACGAAGTTGCCACACCTTGATCACGACCCTTCATAATCAATGGCTGCCTGCATCTACATGAGAGTTCTCTTCTTTTCCTGATAGCAACCTGGTACGGCGTCGTATCGTAGCAGCTAAATAAATTTTCTTTTATTTTTTCTTCAAATTTAAAATTTAAAAAAAGAGCCTAAATAAATTATTTAACTTTTAGCTTTGATCTATCTCTGTATAAGATATCTTTTGCATTCTTTCATGACCTCTTTAACTAATTAATTTTCACTTAGATATTTATTTATGTGTCCCCTATCCAATTCCTAAACTACTGTTCATTTCTTTTTTTTAAAATAAATAATTATATAATTGCATTAATATTTTAATAAATTAAATAATTGAACAATATACAGTTCGATCAATATATCAATATAACAAAAAATTATGAAATAAATTAAATAAACTCACATAAAATGAAACAATATCCATCGTCAGTTGGGACTCGAACTCATTACATCGAATTTATTCATGGGATTTCAATTTTAACCACTGGATCAAGACACTATTGATAAAGTAATTGTTTACTTACGCATCTTTTTATTGATTTGTTTTCTTCTATACCTTGCAAATATCGTGTGGACAGTATTTTAAAATGCAATTCGGATAAATTAATCAGACCAATTAAATTGCTACTCGATTCATAAAATGGTTCAATCATAGCCATAAAATTGAACAATGTTCAAAGTCGCTCTATTTTTGAACGCTGCTCTTGATTGATAGTTGATCTGATCCTAAATTAAGAGAATCGATCGATTTATTAACTTTTTTTTTTTTAAATGTTCAAAAATTGAAAGAATTAGAAATTCAACCCGCAACATTTCGTATGGAGATTGATAGAAAAATCAATAAAAACAACATTCAAGTTATGATAATTATTTGAATTTATATATTAGTAAATAAACAAACTCCTTAAGTTCATTTATATAATTATATTTTTATTTCCTACGATTACCTATTAAGTCGCTAATTAAATTCAAATTTGATAAAAACAAAACTAGTATATTAATTTAAGAACTGATGATGCTAAATATTTCTTTTTCCTTTTTTTTTTGAGGGAGGATGTTAAATATTTATTGACAGTAAAATTCAATTATGACTTAATTCTAAATAGTAAATAATCCACTATTTTGTTATCTACAATTTTTGTTTTTTAATTCTTGATCTAAAACTACATATCGATATATAGAATTTTTGGATATTTTTAATTTCTACGGTAACTTGAAATTTTTAAAATTTTCATTAATTCAATATACTTTAATATATTAAATTTTATATTTTGAGAATTACAACGTCGCTAGTGTGACTACCCAATTCACCCAATAATTAAACCAGTAACCCTTGTATGTGACCTAAACAATTTTTTGGTTCGATGAACAGTTTGAATTTTAAAACATTGTATGTGGTAAATTTTAGTTTCAATGAATTCCGATCCATTATCATAAATATACATCTATATATACAAAAAGAGTGTATTACACTTTTTATCCAATTCTTGTAAAATATAAAGAGAATAACTTATAATACTTGCCGTACAATTGAACTGATCGAATTTAATTTAAATAACAACTTTTTATTTTATTGTACAAAATCTTAAGTTTAATTCATATATAAATTAATTACAGTTCAAACAATTCTTTCTCCATTAGATTCCAACACAATCATCAAAATATTCAAACATTTATTTTTTAAATAAAATAAGAAAGAAATTATTATTATGATTATTATATCAAAAGAAAGTATTATAGGTGAGAGCACCAAAAATTCAACGTCATGAGTAAACCGAAGGCAGTGCTTTTGGGCGCACGAGAGTGGGGCCCATACATCCTTCACGCGAGCGAAGCATGTTGCGGCACGTGTGAGTGGCACGTGAATAAAGATGGTTTTTTTCTTCTTTTTTTATGAGTGGACCGGTTTTGTTGCGGGTTTGAAGGGGGACAAAAAGTTTAAATGGACCCCACACCCGCACCCAATCCCCGGCTTAATGGGCCAACATCATTTCTGGGCCTCTACCGTTCCATAAACAGCCCTGTTTCTCTCAATTTGCCATTTCCTGTTTTGCCCCTAACCATCGGGTGGGGGGGGGGGGGGTGGGGGAGGATTATTGAGAATTAGTAACACAATTAAGGGTATTATTGGGTCCGAGTCCGAGTAGAATAACGTCAATCCATTGACAAGCCTAAATGGCAGACGATGTGTTACGTTTTTTTTTTTTTCCTTTTTTGTCGTTACATATATAGAAAAAAAGGAGTGACATCCCACAAACATGTCAGGTAGGAGCCAATGTCCCTATAACTGACGTATTGTTGAAAAAATCAAGGTCTAATCACGTGGCAATAAGCACAGATGTTAGGATGTGTGCTTAGTCCCACTAAACATTTTGACAAAGAATCGAGAATCCATAACATGGTGTGACAATATTCAACCTTAACCACTAGGCCACAATGATTGGTAGTAAAAAGTGACACTACACCTTTAATATGTGCAATTAGGCTTGTGTTAATGCTTGTTAGCTCAGTTGGTAAAAATAAATTATTTTATATTAAAAAATTGTGCCCTTTATTTCCTTATCTGAGGATAGGGCTGTATTAGTAAATAATTTATAAGTACTTGTGTCATCAGTGTATTTTCAAAGGAATGTCTTGATCCATGGTAGTTTTCAATGCAATACAGGATTATTTTTTTTTTGTTTTTTTTTATTAATGAATACTCTGTCTTTTGGATTTTTTTAAAATCATAAATTATCTTGAAAAATCTATTTTTTTTTTCACATATTTCAATCTTTTTTAATTTAAAATATCTATCTATACTATATATCGAAGCTCGAGAGCTAGGAAAACTGCCTTTGGTAGACACAATGTAAATTGATTAATATGCCCTTTCTTATACTAATTTTTTCTATAAATAACTATATCTTTAGTATTAATTATCTCAATAATTTTTCATCATATATGTTCAAAGTTAGTTTATTTTATCAAATTTGATCAATTATTCATTTTATTATTTAATTTATTTAATTAAATAAATATAATTAAAAATTTAAAGTATACATACATATCGAGTGTGTTTTAATCACTAGTATATATAATGAACAAGCACACGCCAATAATTTAAGCATTGTATATGAAAACGAGAGTCGAGACTATATATAAATATTTCCATAGTTTCTCTTTCACGGGCTTTTGCGATGGCTGGTGTGATCAAAATGGGTAAGCGCACGCAACTTAATTATAAGAAAAGATAAATTACAATGAGCTCTTTTCAATTTGCCACAATTACAAATACTATTAGAAAATTACTACTACTCTCTGATTTTTATACACATTTTATAATTAGCTCAATTCGTTAGGTTAGATTTCATCCATTTTTTAATGGTAAACTAATTAAAATGCACTTGTGAACTATATTGTAATTTTATTTGTTTTTTTAGAATCTTTTGTAATTTTTCTACGGACACCGTGGACAATTTTTTTTTATAATTTTTTGTTTTCTTTTAAAAAATAAAAGGATACAATATCAATAAAATTGATAATTTTGATCTTCATTTAAAATTACATAATTTCATCAAATATGATCACAATATTAATAATTTTTTAAATAATAAAAAATATTCATAATTATATCTGATCTCGAGAGTTCATTATAATTTATCTTGGAATAAATTGTATACATGAGGTCATAAAATTTGTATATAGAGAAGCGCGCATTTCTAACTTAATTCACCTGAGATGAAAATAATGCAGAAGAAAAGCTGAGGTAGAAGTGAAATTATCAGCTTTAATTAGTTAAAACTGTTTTTCACAGAGCAATAATTACTGTTTGGGTATTGATACAAAGCATTCAAACTGCAAACTGTAAAAAAGTAAAAGGGTTGAAAATGAAGGGCATGCTCGAAAAGTGCGACAATTGTGTCGTCACACGCCGTCAATTAATGGAACACGATTAAAGCCTGATGAGATGAGCAACTCTCTTTCTTTCGCGTTTTCTAACAATTAATGATTTGCTTGTAGAAACAGTTATAAGTTTGAACTTATTAATTTTTTAAATTATCTTATAAATATTTGAAAGGCTATATAATATTACACATGTTTGGTAAAATTTTTAGAGAATAATTTTAAGAGTTATTTATTTTGTCTTATTAGTCTGAATATTGCTATTTTGATACAATCCAAGAATATCCAGTATTTTCTTTGCTGAATTGAAGTCCGTTTTCAATCCATCGAGCCCGACACAGCTCGTGATAAACTCCCGTTATTTATCACGCTTGGGAAGTCAAGTTTAGTTATCTTGCTCAGCTCACTTTTTGACCTCTTGACTGATTTTACCTTGTTGTCTTTCAATTTAGATATAGAATTACAAATACAATCTCGTATTTGAAATGAAAATTAATTGTAAAATCAATTAATTTTTGGCATCCAATGATTTTTTCATATACGTCGTGCGACCTCTATTTTTGTTTCTTTTTTATTTTTGTAAAATCCTAATTCCTACGTAAATGGACAATGGACAATGAAAAGGAAAAAATGATGAAATTTTGATGAAAAATCGTTGGATGATGTTAAAAAATTAATTGGAGCATATTTAAATTTAATATTTTATATATTTCATTTTAATTTGATTGTATTTAGGTATGATTTAGCTGTTGTAATGAGCTGCCAATATAAGTCTATAAATTTAAAAATATTACAAAAAGGGCAATTATGAAGTTTTCGATAATTAGTTTTAAAAAAATTCAGCAATTATCTAACTTTGTATTATTATGTTTAAAGATAATGAGTGATCTAGTGATATTTATGTTTTAAGTAAGATTGTATTTTTCAAAAATAAAGTATTTATTTAAGAAAAAAAATCTTATTTTAAGATGTCTCCATAAAAAATAATATTTAATTATTGTAAACAAATATTATTTTTAACATTTTGTGATACTATTGGATAAGATAATAATTTGTGTGAAAATATGAACAATGTGGTAATGAATATATCCTACAATGTAAAAGAACATCGTAAAAAACAACTTTTATAAATTTACAAATTGCATCACTAAATCAGTGCTTACGTAATTGGATAAAGTTTGTGCATTTATCTTCTCTAATATTTTTATCCAAACGGACCAATCGACCACTTTTTCATGTGTAATTTTTCCACACAAATCTCAAATACTAAATTTTTAAAAAATACACCATGTTGTTACAAAAAAAAAAAAGAAAAAAAGAAAAATCAACATATAATATAACAAACGAATGAGTAAATTTTTAGAAATAAAAAAGATCCATACACATATATGCTGCATATGACCATTTTCAAGTGGTCTGAGATCGTAACTTGAAAATTGAAATAAGAAAAAATTTAGATGACAAAACACAAAAACGATCATAGTTTGTAGGGCAAAATATTTTTTACCTATAGTAATATTACTAAACTTAATATTAATGGATAATGATTTTAAAATTGTTTGATGATAATTAATAATATATATATGTAATGTCATAATTATATTAATGACACAGTTATCAAAGGGGAAAAAAAGAAAGAAAAGTACTAGAAAACGACACTACGTACAAAGATAATTATTGATGTATGGCTATTTTACTGATGACGAACTGTCACTATATATACTTTCATTAATATCAATAATGACACTTAAATTACAATTTAATTCCCCTTATATAATTAATTTTCGACAGTAACAATATAACTTATTTATTCTATGTCAGAAACGTCTTCAATCGTTTCTGAAAAGATAAGTGCCAATTCGTTCTACTTTATATTACTGGACACCCCTTAAAGTTAGATTGAATTAAATAAATATTTCTTAATTTTTTTTAAAAATTATAAATGCACTTTTTAAAGGAGTGTCGATGTAATTTACCGTAAAAGTGTTTGTGATTGTATAATTTTTTTTCTTGAAGAGTTATCGATATAAATCGCGATTACAACCTCAAGCGTGTATTGTGATTTTGAAAAAAAAGTATAAAGTATTTGGGTAATTAAATATAATTTTAAAGAGGTTATTATAATTTACTCTTAGTTATACATGAAAAGAGAGAATATTTTTTTGTGTGTATTGCAAAAATAGAAAAATAAGAGTGGGACTCCGCTGTCAATGAGTTATGGTTCAATTGGCGAAGTTGAGGTTCCATAATTATAAGATCATAGGTTCAAATTCCATCAACGTGTATTTTGAACTGGTAGTGTTGTATTCAATTAGAGTGAATTATTTAAAGAAAACAGCAAAGAGACAAATCCCAGTTGTCCTATGTTAATGTTAGGTCTTTCAGTAGTTTTTTGTCTGATTGTGTAGTAGATGTAAACTGAGTAGGCTACTACTTTATTTTTTGTCTTGCCTGTTTCTAAATCTTATTATGTTTCTCAGGCATCCCTACCACATATGTTGTCCCATTTGCATGCTCTAAACAAATACTTGTACAATTTACTTATATAAAAATAAAAAAGATTGTAATATACTAATTAATTATTGCCTAAACCATATATATATATATATGTATGTATGTACGTATGTATGCACAAACTCGATATAAATGATGTAGTTTAACGAGACTTCCTGACTTTTACTTGAATGTTGTGAGTTTGAAACTCGAATAACTTGCAATTTTATATAAATGTATGAAGATTAAGACTTCAATCCTAATTTCGTGATTGCTCGATTTTTTTAGTTGAAATGGTTACAATAAATTAATTCGACTATTTTTTATATTAATATATATATATATATATATATGCTCAATAGAAATTAGGTTGTTTTTTAGTATAAATTGAAGTTTTTATGTTATTATATCTTGATTGATCACTCTTCTAAAATGAATACAAATTCACTTATCATGTAATTTGTTGAAATGTGGCAAACCCGACGCGTATTGAAAATTTTCCTTGCCACAAACATATATTTGCACTTTTTCCGTATTGTAAAATAATTGAAAAATCTTTCAGATATTTCAAATTTGATGTACACAGAGTACAATCAGAAGGTTAATGATGTCTAATTTAGTTGGTGAAAATGAGGTCTCATGGTCATGGATTCGAATCCCGCTAACGTATGGTGTTAATCTACTTTAATATTATTTACATATTTATTTAATTTTGATAATTAGTATATCAATTATTGATGATTCAAATTCATGATGTAATTGTAATTACTTCAATGAAAAAAAAAAAAAAAGAACTGAACTGGTGTTTCTAAAGAGAAAAAAGTATATACATTAGAATTACTAAATAATTGTACAATACTCAAGTGAAATTAACTACTTATGACACAAAAGCATGCAAAAATCTGACATTTTCCTGAAGAAGCCGGAAGATTTTAATATCTTATCTTTATTAAATAGAGAAATTGCTAAAATGATTAAGGGGGCGTTTGCAAATATTTAAAATAAGCATTTATTAGTTTATCTCTAAAAATAACCTGAAATTTGTGTTTTGTGCATTACAATTTTCGCTTTTGAACTGCTTAAATTAATTTGATTTATCAAAAATTGTAAGCAGTTCCCCACCAACTCCCCAACTTGTCAGTAAAATGGTAGACATTAATTTTTTTTTTCCTGAATACTCCAATTTTACTTCTAACTTTTGTTTTCAAATATCTCGTGAATCTCATCATTTACTATTGCTTAACTTATAATTTAGGGTTAATTATATTTAGACCCCCTCTGAAAATGCATAATTACACTTTCCCCCAAAGAAGTTTTGAAATTACATTTACACCCCCTCTAAAAATTCTTTGTTTACACCTGACCTCCATTCGTTAAAGTTTGGGCCGAAAATGTTCATTTCAACAAAAATAATTACATAAAAATTCAATTTTACCTCTCATTTAACATTCTCGTGCAATAATTTTGTACTTATAAGGAAAAAATATAATAATATTGGTCTCACTCCATACATATACGTTACACTTATCCTCTTATAAGTACAAAAATATACATGAGAATGTTAAATGATGGGAAAAATTAAAAATTTGTGTAATTATTTTTGTTGACGTGAACATTTTTCGTTCAAACTCTAACGGATGGGGGTCAAGTGTAAACAGAGAATTTTCGGAGGGGGTGTAAGTGTAATTTCAAATTTTTTTTGGGAGAAAGTGTAATTATACATTTTTAGAGGGGGTGTAAGTGCAATTAACCCTATAATTTATTTTACAACTTATTTTTAACATAAAAATAAAAGTTATTGCAAACAGACTTTTTAAGTTAGCTATCCACATGTAGTTGTTGATGATAAAAAGTGGTGGTTATGCAGATTGATAAATTGGTGAATGTCTGTACAGAGACAAATTATGTATTCTGATAAAGAAAAGTAATGCCGATAATGTTGCACTACTGTGGAACCCATACTTAATGTCTCAATTTCAACTTTCAACACCACTATTTACAATGTCTTTTATAATTACAAAATATTCCATTTCCATACATGATCATATTCTTTTATTTTGACGAGAATCCTCTTATTGGATTTTCTCGTTGGTTCTTCTATTCTATTTTATATATATATATGATATATGTGCAAAAATTTTGTTATTAATTTTATTTAAGAAAAGATTGTATACATATGATTTGTATATATAAAATAGAATAAATGATGCAACAAAAATTGTAATAGGGAATCGAATTCAGACAATTGTGGTGTTTAAGTTATTATCTCTAAATTCACTAATGGAAACTGCCACAGCAAGGTCATTATCTCTAAACCCGTCGAGTGTTTTCTAAATTCAGCTGTTGTTTCATTTTATTAGTTTATAATCCAGGCAGAACAGATATCACAACAATTATATATGCATATTTCATATGTAAAAAGTTATGATTGATTGTCCTGAAACATTGGAGCCAACACTTAGTAAGAATCGGTACTGTAAATTATAATATTATATGATGTAGGAACGCGTTCCACGTCCATTTCAGATAAGGAATTTGACTGATTTATAAGTTTTAAGATGTCATCTTTCTTATTAGCTTGCTATTTAAAGATAAAATCGTGAAGTTGTATAAGGTCAGACCGCACAATACCAATCACATCCGAAGGTCGCATCAGTATGCAAGGTTGGTAGTATATATGCACCTTTAATTGGAAGTTCCTTATCAACAAGGAAAAAAATAGAATAAAGCTAATCTAACAATAAATAAATTGAATTTGATCACGTTTTGGAGTTCATCAAATTACACATATATGCAGACTAATAAATATAAAAACATTGTATCATTAAAAAAAGAAAAAAGAAAAATAATCTTCTTCTTGATAATGGGCCATTATATAATTGTCATCACATGAAAGTAAATCCTGACAAGGCTACTTGATAATCATACCATTGATCATATTTGTGATAAACACATATATATATATATATATTTTGTCCACTGGCTAATTGGAAACTTCTGACCCAAATTGGGTTCTACCAGACCTAATCAGTTATATGATACGTATAATATATTTATTATGTGATTGAATTGGTTCGATCAGACTTAATTTGAGTCAGAATTTTCCTTGGCTAATTAATCTGGAACCAAAAGATTTTGGTTCAATTTGAAGGGGGTGGTCCTCCTCATGACCCCAATTTCATATGCAAGCCAGCTTTAATTTCATCTTCTACCAAAAACACAAAGAAAAAGAAAGAAAACATGAGAAAAAGAAAAGAGGGGAGCAAATTATGATTCCAAGAATAAGAGAGTAAGGCCGTCACGCTCCAGGCCCACAAGCCCGTCTGATATAAAAATTGTCTCTGAACCTATGAAGTATACGATGAAATTCAGCTATGAACAACTTGTTTAAATGAAATATACATGTTCCGGACCCACAAACCCGTCTAACACAAAAATTATCTTTGAACCTATCAAGTATACGATGAAATTCAGCTACGAACAACTCATTTGAATGAAATAAACCTGAATTTTTTTTTGTCCAAACTTATAAGATATTCACTTTATGGATTTTTAGTATAGAATGGAAAAAATGAGAGGGAGTGGTGGGAAATTGTAATAACTTTCTTGGATCCTGCAACAAACATTGCCCATATTTATCAAATTGCTGCTGCTGCTGGTCCAAAGATAAAGGAAACAAGGAATGATGAAAAGTAGGGAGAGGGCCTAAAACAAAAGAAAAAGGAGGAAAGAAATCCAAGAAAACTTAAAAAAAGTATTGTAGAGAGAGAGAGAGAGAGAGAGAGAGAGGAACAAAATGAGACTTGTTATTATGTGTAGTTTTGCTGCTTTCTGCTGCTGCTGCTGCTGTTGTTGTAATCCTGTGAGTTTGGAAGTTTGAGATGATGAAAGAATAGCACTATTACTTGGTAGAAGAAGAGAGTTATAGTTTTGTTTCTTTCATTCTTGTCTCTCTCTCTCTCTCTCTCCTCTCTTTCTCTCTCTTCATGCCAAAAAACACAGCCCACTGAGAGAAGGTAATCATCATGAAACACCCTTTGCACCAGAAAAGCAAATCCAACCATCAAAACCTTCCCCACCTTAAATTTACTTCTCTTAACACATCACATTTCTCAGTCATCTCCACCACCAAAATCCAAAAACCATGAACCCTTTCTCACTCTTCTTGATCCTCATTGGAGCGTCAGTAGTCGTCTCCACCGCCGCCGCGGTGGAGGTGGCAGCCGCCTCTACTCCGCCTCTCGAACTCTTGTCGCTTCTTTCTATAAAATCCTCCCTCAAAGACCCTCTAAACTCATTCCATGATTGGGATCCTACAACTGCATTTTCCAGGCCCGGGTTCCAGCCCGTCTGGTGTTCCTGGCCCGGCGTCAAGTGCGACCGCAGGACCAACCAGGTTACGACTTTGGACCTGTCGGGCCGCAATCTTTCCGGCAGCTTACCAACTGATATCAGATACTTGTCCCATCTGCATCATTTGAATTTGAGCAAGAATTCCTTTGTCGGCCCGTTACAAGCTGCCATTTTTGAACTGCCCAACCTCAGAATCCTCGACATCAATCACAACTTCTTCAATTCAAGTTTTTCGCCAGGAATCTCTAAGCTCAAGTCTCTCACGTTTCTTAATGCTTACAGCAACAGCTTCACGGGCCCGTTACCGGAAGAGCTCATCTACCTCAGGAATCTTGAATACCTCAACCTCGGAGGCAGCTACTTTGAAGGCGAAATCCCGTCGAGTTACGGCAAATTTTCGAAGTTGAAGTCTCTGTACTTGCATGGAAATTCCCTGACGGGCCGGATTCCAGCTGAGTTAGGCTTCTTGAATCAGCTCGAACATATGGAATTGGGCTACAATTCATACGCCGGCGGACTGCCTGTAGAGTTTGCAAGCTTGTCCAATTTAGTGTATCTTGATATCTCATCAGCAAATCTGTCTGGAAATCTTCCAGCTGAGTTGGGCAGATTGGGGAAGCTGGAGATACTATTGCTCTTCAGGAACAATTTATCAGGGTCGATCCCGGTGAGTTGGGCTCAGATGGAATCAATACAGATTCTTGATTTATCAGATAATAACCTGTCGGGTGAAATTCCTGGTGGATTCTCAACCTTGAAGGAGCTAAACACATTGTCCTTGATGAACAATAGGTTGAGTGGTGAAATTCCAGAAGGAATTGGTGAGCTTCCCAACTTGGAAATCTTGTCTTTGTGGAACAATTCCCTTTCAGGGATTTTACCTCAAAAACTCGGCTCCAACGCTAAGTTGCAACGTCTTGACGTCTCTACGAATTCCCTGACGGGCCCGATTCCTCCGAATCTTTGTCTCAGCAACAAGTTGATCAAACTCATGCTCTTTTCGAACCAATTTGTGGGTGAGATTCCTTCTTCCTTAGCGAATTGCACGGCCTTGTCCCGTTTAAGGATTCAAAACAACAACCTCAACGGCACGATACCGCTTGGATTTGGCTCCTTGCCCAATCTCACTTACTTTGAGCTAAGCAAGAACAGATTATCGGGTCCAATACCGAAAGATCTAGGAAATGCAGTGAAGTTGGAGTTCTTGAATATATCGGAAAATCCATTCAATTCCGAGCTGCCTGATAACATATGGAACGCTCCGACTATTCAGATTTTCTCAGCAAGTTCTTCCAATCTGAATGGCAAGATTCCTGATTTCATCGGGTGTAGAAGCTTTTACAAGATTGAGCTAGACGGAAACAATCTCAGTGGCAGCATTCCATGGGATATTGGCCACTGTGAGAAGCTGATTTGCTTGAATTTACGCAGGAATTCTCTGACAGGAATCATTCCCTGGGAGATTTCGACACTTCCTTCCATCACAGATGTTGATTTATCGCACAATTTTCTCACAGGCGCCATTCCCTTGAATTTCAACAATTGCAGCACTCTGGAGAACTTCAATGTCTCTTACAATCAGCTGACAGGCCCTGTGCCCTCGTCGGGCTTAGTCTTTTCAAGTCTTCACCCATCTTCGTTCTCCGGGAATGAAGGGCTCTGTGGCGCAATTCTCAATAAAACTTGTCGGGCGGAAGCGCCAGAAGCCGGGGCGATGGACGTCCCACCAGCGCCCAAGAAGACTGCGGGGGCCATTGTCTGGATCATGGCTGCAGCATTTGGCATTGGGCTTTTCGTTTTAATCGCGGGCAGTCGATGTTTCCGGGCCACATACGGCCGTAAATTCTCCACCGACCGGGACATCGGGCCGTGGAAGTTGACTGCATTTCAAAGACTAAATTTCACGGCTGACGATGTGCTAGAGTGCCTCCATATGACCGATAAGATCATCGGAATGGGGTCCACAGGGACCGTATACAAGGCCGAGATGCCAGGTGGCGAAATCATAGCGGTCAAGAAGCTATGGGGGAAGCACAAGGACACAATCAGGAAACGAAGAGGAGTGTTGGCCGAGGTCGATGTCTTAGGCAATGTTAGACATCGTAACATCGTGAGACTACTAGGTTGTTGCAATAACAACCAATGCACGATGCTCCTCTACGAGTACATGCCTAACGGGAGCTTGGACGACTTATTGCATGGGAAGAATAAGGGCGACAATCTAGTGGCCGATTGGGTCATCAGGTACAAGATTGCACTAGGGGTGGCACAAGGGATATGTTATCTCCATCACGACTGCGATCCAGTGATCGTCCATCGCGACCTAAAACCAAGTAACATACTCCTAGACGCTGAAATGGAGGCACGTGTGGCCGATTTTGGGGTCGCTAAGTTGATCCAAAGCGACGAGTCAATGTCCGTCATCGCCGGATCCTATGGCTACATCGCCCCAGGTATCTTTCTTGAATTAGTCTTATTTTTCATTTTCTTTCTTAATTTTGACTTATAACTTAAGTGTCTTTAATCTTGCATGACAATATCCATCATGGTATACATTTTTAATGTTTCATTAACATTACATTACATTGACTTCCATATATATATATATATTATATTCTTGTGTGGGGTGGGGGGGGGGGGGGGGGGGTAGGTGCATGCTTTTCTTGTTTGGGCTATTGTAATATTTGGTGATGGGGTGACGAAATCTGCGTGCATAGTGTGATGAGTAGAGTGTCTTTTGCGGTTGATGAGGATAATGCCTTTGTCTTGTAGCTTTGTTTAAACAAATAAAACATCATCACCTCCATCAAATTGCTCCTTTTTCACTTCTCACACACACACACACACATATATATATATATATATATTTTAAGATCGAATCCACTTCAGATCTTTCCCGCCAAAAAAAAAATCCCTCTACTAAAACGAATGAAATAGAATAGTTTACGATGAGATAAGATAATACAAAATGAAAAAGAGTAAAAAGTGTCGAATTTGAATATTCAATATGTTAAGGTCCAAATTGAAATAAAACATATATGCGTGGGCCTAGTTGAAATATTATTATTTTATTTTATTTTCAAATTCAAAGCAATAGTGGTATAGTAGTGGTGAGTAGAGTAAACTAGAAGCGTGGTGGAGCATCCTTGTTTCCTTTTCTCCTGTTTGTCGCCCTGATTTACTACTGTTTCAGTGCATTCTCCACTACCACTGCGCCTGCGCGTGATCTTCTCTTCTTTCTCTTTCTTTTTTCACTTTTATCATATATACCTCGGACCCACACCAAGATTTTCTCAATTCGCTTAATCATGTCTTAAACCTTTCTTTAATTTCATTAATCATTACATTCCTTGACTTGGGACTCATCACTTCTGAGCTTGTGACGTCGTTTAGGGACGACCAAGTGGTCCAATAATGGCATTTTTATTCATGTGAAAAATACGATAAAGTTGTGTTTTTAGTTTCATAAGATAGGAGGTTCGATATTTTTACTCCTGTGCTTTGGGAAAACTTGGACATGAGATTGAATGTCTCGAGTTTTTCCAATTTTGAGATTATTTTAAAAACTCCGTAGAGGATAAGACTAAATGTGTTGAGCTTTTCTAATTTTGGGATTATTTTGAAAATTTCGCAAAGCGGAAGGCTAAAAGTGCTGAATTCC
Organism: Sesamum alatum; assembly: GCA_034509735.1. Taxonomy (NCBI): domain Eukaryota; kingdom Viridiplantae; phylum Streptophyta; class Magnoliopsida; order Lamiales; family Pedaliaceae; genus Sesamum; species Sesamum alatum. The sequence continues at coordinate 28,453,065 of JACGWO010000003.1, read as the reverse complement.
TATTCTGGGACTAAAAGTGTAATTTTGCCGAAAAATATATTACAAGTTTGAGTTTTAAGGGGGAGTCGGGAACCAACTTTGATTCTTGTTACGTTTATTTTTTCTAACATGGGTTGTTTCTTTATTGGTGTAGAGTATGCCTACACATTGCAAGTTGATGAGAAGAGTGATATTTATAGCTATGGGGTGGTGTTGATGGAGATTCTGACCGGGAAAAGGTCGGTCGACGCTGAATTTGGAGACGGGAACAGCATTGTGGATTGGGTGAGGTCTAAGATTAAGACCAAGAACGGTTTGAGCGAGGTGTTGGACAAGAATGCTGGTGCATCGTGTGCTTCGGTGAGGGAGGAGATGATGTTGCTCCTTAGGGTTGCCTTGCTTTGCACTAGCCGGAACCCGGCCGATCGGCCATCGATGAGAGATGTCGTTTCGATGCTGCATGAGGCCAAGCCCAAGCGGAAGCTGCCCGGGAGCGGCGGAGGGGCGGGCGGTGATGGTGTGGTTGATGGTGGAGATTTTTCGGAGCCACAAAAACCGGTGGTGGCATGTTAATATATTTGGGGTTCGGGGTTTATCTTTATTTTTGAGTTGGTTTGGGGTTTTTTCTTTTTTTCTTTTTTTTTGGAATTTTTGAGATTGTGGGGATTGGTATAGAAGAAGTTATTTTAATGTATCGATTTGATTAATGAATTGTTCTAGTGTTTTCTTATTACTAACTTTAACTATGTATATGCATGGATCGGACATTAGAGTTCTTCTGTTGGAACTCACAAATCTTTAGTACCAAAATTTATATATACATCCAAATTAGCCATATATATGATAAAGAAAATTGGCTCTATTTATAAATAAAAGGCTACAAAATAATAATGTCTAGAACCAATCCTAAGACACACTTAATCAATAAGCTGCATATATTACTGATTTGGGATAATTTTATGAAGATTGTGCACTGACTTATTGCTCCAAACTCTATTTTAAACTATGGACAAATCAAGATCCATATATTTTTTTATTCGGGTCATTCTCGACCTAGTCTTGTTCCGCTTCAAATCTGAGTATGTGTAGACTTATGATGACCAACTGATCATTCTTAAATTTGTGGTTCACGTGACTCGTACAACTATGAGTATCTATAAATTTTCGTCTTCTATGTCCTAAGCACAACTTTTGCTACACTATATTTCTTATGACCTTACGTATTTATGTTCTACGATATGTTTAACTTAGACATTAGACGGTTATAATCAGGTATTTCTTGTGTGGTTTTTACATTTTTCTGTCTTGTAAATTTTTTACGAGAAGGAATCTAAACGTACTCACATTGGGAGTATATTCCATTGAGCGACGTAAACCCAATAGATAAGATTAAACTACGCACGTCAATTACATTATCTTATATTTTGATTTTAGATTATAACTAAAAAAATCTAAAGGAAAGATACATTCATGGCATCAAATTATGGCCCGGCCCTCGATTCTCCATCGGGTGATGAATGACATACCCTTTTACAATACATGTGTCAAAATCTAGTCCATTTGCGAGTAAATCTCAAATCATGCGTATTTATGCTTTATTTCTTTTTTTTTTTTTTACCAAAATATAAAATCAAAACATACTTTAAAACAAAAAAAAAAACAAATTGCATTTCTTTTAAAGAAAATTAACGAGGATGCTTTTGTTTTGCCATCACTTTCACTTTCTTGCATCCACATTCTAACACAAATACGTTTAGTGGGATAAATACAGTTTTGATTCTCAAATAAATTCACTTATGCAGTTTTGGTTCATAAATTGTTGTTCTTTTTTGGTAAAATTATATTTTTGATCTCATAGGATAGGGCAATTCTCACATTTGGTCCCATGCTTTTGGTCATCGACACTTCTAATCCCAAAGCCCTGATTTTTTGACACTTATGGTCCCGAGCCGTTAACTTTAATGAAAAACGGCACGCGATTGAACACATGCCATTAGTAAACCCTTGTAAATGGTCTTCTGTTGTTAGCTCCTGCATTTAAGAGGGAAAAATTGGCGACAAATGCACATTTTACTCCCTTTTTTCCTATTTATACCCATAAAAAGCCTATTTTTTCCTTTGACAACAAAAACTACCCCAAATATATTTCAAGATATATTTATACGGAAACAAGATATATTTACATTAATGCAATAATAACATTTGCAATTTCAAATACACAACCAGAAGAAACTTGTAATACATAAAACAAGCATACTTCAGTTAAGAAGTATAAAACTTTCGAATTCCGAACTGGACATATATTCAAGCTGAGAGGTAAGAAGTTTTAGAAACTCGTTCTTTCTTACAAACCTCATTTCACCTGTTAAAACAGAGAAAAATGAATATTGGGGTAGTTTTTGTTGTCAAAGGAGAAAATAAGATTTTTTAGGCTTTTTATGGGTATAAATAGGGAAAAAGAGAGTAAAATGTGCATTTGACGCCAATTTTTCCCTCCTAAATGCAGCAGCTAACGGCAGAAGACCGTTTACAAGGGTCGACTAATGGCACGTGTTCAATCACGTGCCGTTTTCCGTTAAAGTTAATGGCTTGGGACTATAAGTGTAAAAAAGTTAGAACTTTGGGATCAAAAGTGTCGACGACCAAAAGCGCGAGACCAAATGTGAGAATGGCCCTATCCTATGGGACCGAAAGTGCAATTTTGCCTTCTTTTTTGTAGGCATGATCAATTCGATTGACAAAAAATTGGTACAACATACCGCACTAAATTAATCGGTTCGGTTCAATTATAACAGAAATCTTTTCGGTTCGATTCAGTAGAAAAACCAAAAAATCAAATTTATTAAAAAAATATTCCTTTTTATGATTTATATAATCATAGTTTATAATATTATATTATAAGAGTAGAATTAATTAGTAAAAAATCATAATAATATATATAATATAATAATGTATTTCTAATATAATTATATATTTATAAAATCATAATATATATATATATAAATTTAAAATTTTAGTAATTTGGTCAGTTCGGTTAACCAAATCGTAAAACCAAAATCGACCGAAATTACCGATTTTTTTTTATAAATGAATACCAAATCGAATTTTCAATTTGGTATTTGGTATGAACCGAAAATTCGATTTGACTGGTTTTCAGCCGGTTAATTGAATTTTGAACACCTCTACTTTTTGCCATTTTTAGACATTCCATCAATAAAATCGTTGAAGTTAATGAAAGTTTCATTTGAAGGGGAAAAAATAGTTATTTTCATCCCATTTTGTGATTCTTTTCAAGATTTGGTCCAATACTCCATTTTTTTCATTTTTCTTCAAGCTTCAAGAAGACCCAAAAAAAAAATAAAATTAAACAACAAAATTTTTTATATAATCTTAACAAAACATTATCAATAACATGCTTTGTAAAGTAATACCAGGAACGCATGTGTAACACAAAATATTAGCTTTATTATATTTATTTTAGAGTTTTTTATAACATGGCTTTATCACATTGATTTTATCCATAAATTAGAAAAATTCGAAAAGAAAGACAAATTAAATAAAGAAAAGTTAAAGTTGAGATTATGTGGAAAATTTAATCAGATTATATAGAAAATTTGTTGGTTAAATTCATTTTTTGATTTTTTTCTTTCTTGAACCTTGAAGAATACCATAAAATGGAAGGATTATGACTATTTTTCCCCCTTCGAATGAAATTTCTATTAATTTTAACGCTTTTATTAATGAAAAGACTAAAAACGCAAAAAAATAATTAAAAAAAAATCAGTTTGAGGATCACAACTGCAATCTCAAATTGTTTTAAAACCAAAACTGCGTATGTGACTTTATTTGTGGATCAAAATCACAATTATCCCACATTTAACTGAAGTTGATGATTGGAGAACCCAATCTTGATGTCTTTTTTTGAATTGAAAGCGATAAATTTTATTAATCGAATGTAAGGTGATTACATTCAGTCCTATAGGATATCAATATCGAACAACGACACATACAAACAATCAAATCAATAATATCACATAAACTAACATCTAGCTATTACAACAGCAAATTATACCTACCATACCGTAAAGATAATATCAATCCACGCAGGGGTTCAAACTCATGATCTCTAAGATCATGAAGCCTCAATTTCACCAATTAAATTAGTTCTTATCGGCAACCCAATCTTGATGTCTTAATAAGCAATCAACACTCGACCAATAATTTAAATTGGGGTTATCAATCAAAATAGTGACAAGAAATTCATGGGATGCCAATCAAGTATTATAATTGAATTTTTGGCAAAGTGAGGCCACTCAGGCAATAGACAATAATAGAGGTGCAAGAAATTAATGATGTTAGTGTCCATGCGCGCGATTCATCAAGTGGTCAATAATCATACGACTTTTGTTTTTCAAATATGACGTCCAAACTCATCATGCCTAGGATATATTTGGAATTGATATATTACATATATACTATAATACACGGACACTTCGAAAAATTATTTGATGCAGTATCGGACACGGACACAGTTCGAACACGGCATAGGCGTGTCCGAAAATATATATATATATATTTATATATATAAAAGGATATGGTGTCGACACGTTTTGGAGGAGTGTCTGACACGTTTTGGACACGTTTTTGAATTTTTTTTTATAATTTTAAAAAGTTTTGGATTGTCTTTTTGGGCTAAATAAAAAAAAAAATTAATTTACTTCTCTCAAACTAAAAGTCTTGGATGAAATTACTAAAAATTTGAGAGAAGGTCATGATAATTAACTAACTCGGAGTATTAGAAATTTTTTCATTGCGTACCTCTAATATAAACTAATTATGTATATTTTTGAAGTCATGTAGTTTGGTTAAAAATTTAGATATAAGACATGCTTATTTTATGTATTATCTTGATATTTTTCATATTGTATAAATTTTACGGAAAAATTTAAAATATATTTTAAGAAACTGTTATATATAGTCGTGCCAGTGCCGTGTCGTCTCCTAATTTTTTGAAATTTTCTGTGTCACCGTATCCGTGTCGTATTGTATCCGTGTCTATGCATCATAACTTATATATATATATATAATCTTACTGGTTCCTGGTTGGAGAGAGAGAGAGAGAGATTTTTTAATTAATGCATTGTAGATTTGTTGATAAGATTTTCTTTTTAATTTATAGAATATTATTTATTTAAAAACTGTCAACGATACAATAAGATCATTAAATTCATAAAATATTAATAAAAGAATTATATATATACATATATTCGTTAAGATTATAAAATAAGTTGGGCATTCCTTATTTTGACGAAGAAGAGAAAAAGAACAACTTATAAAATTTTGACATTTTATTTTGGAATTGTGAGCTCATCTCCTAACAAATTAATATTCTAGTAAATATATCTTATAAAGTATTTTTATGATTTTATGGATTTTATTCCAGTTAAAACCCTCTAAATAGCATTGGTACAATCTTATCAATACTTTTCTGAACAGTCAGAGAAATTGAAGTCTGGTGTTTAGAACTTGTGCAGAGTTCAAATTTGTCGGAAACAAGTTTGTTGATTAAGTTACAATAGATATAGGAAATAACTTTTATGATATAATATCGATTTTGAACTTAGAAAAATTTTTAAGGAACTGTATTTCATAACTCAAAATGTACAAAATCTATTATCGCATTTCAAAATGATTTGCGAAAAATGTAGAAGTACAAAATTGAAAGAGTAAAACATTATGATTTACATGTAATTTGATTGATGAAGCTATCCGTTCACTTCCTTGACGAGTTGAATGTGATGAACTCTCAAACTTTTCTCTTGAACCTGCAAAATATGAATGTTAACTTGAATCAAAATCCTACATTCTACTTGAGTAGGTCAATAAATTATAAATAAAATTATAGTATATTTATAACACATCTCATAATACATTTTCACACAATTAATATTTTCTTATAAAATGATTGAAACATACGATACAACTTGTGAACATCTCCTAAACATACAATTTTATGTGTTTTTATAATTAATAAGCTTTAGTTTTGAATATATTTTTAGAATTTGATTTTTCTTGCACAAACTAATGATGAAAATATTTTACGGGATTTAGTTTATTTTATGAAAATCAAATCTATTTGTAAGCACTGTGCTATACATGTTCTTTAAAAGCTTACTGGTATTCAAATACTTGTTGTGTAATACACAAAATATTATATTTCTTATCCATACAAGAGTTGATTATATTGAACTTAATGTGGGAATATCTTATGAATGTCTTTACAGACCTTCCCGACAATCTTTAGATTATTGATTAAAGCCTAAAGGTCTAGCCCAGAACTCATCAAGGTCCACAGAAATCTTAACATATACGACTCACTGCAATCTTTAGATCATATTTACATCAAAGGCAAAAAATTGTATAATTAGTCCATCACCTATACATATTGGCCCTTCTCCACCCAGGTATAACTTTTGCCACCATTTTTTTCCGTATCTCTTTAGAATCTTCCAAGCACTGAATTAAGCATTAGAAGGCCACTGCGGGGAACATCCCCGATGTGGTTCTAATTTTGTGTCCGTTTTGCAGGCATATAATCGTATAAGGAAAGTACCATTGCTTTTAGAGTATCATTTATCCAAACCAATCACTCTAAAATACCTTACGGCCCGTTTGTTTGGTGTTATTAGGCATGATAAGATTGCTTATCATGCATAACCGTACGTTCGGTTCGCACTATTAAAGTCGGGTACTAGTCTAAGCTATGATTCAAAAAAAAAAATCTTTTATACCCTTCGGCTTAAAAAGTTGATATAATTTTTATGATCCATATATTCACTCATTATTAAGTTGGTTGATTATTTTTCAATTTTTTACAAAAATCACTTTTTTCATTGTGGCTTTTTTCATATTTGTGAAATATATGTATGCTTAAAGTAATGTAGTTTAAATTATAATAATTTAATAATAAAATATAAATAAAAAAATTACTTCATTTTTTTTGGGACTACTCAAAAAATATTTGAGTTTTGATTAGTTATTAAATTTTAAAACATAGAATTTTTGCCATACTTTTACAAAAAAAAAAAAAGTAAAAAGATTAAACCTTCGATCTCTTTTTTTTTTTTATTATTATTATTGAATGTCTATTTTGAACTTCTGCTTCATCTGAATGTAAAAAACATAGAAACATTCAACCATAATTATTATTTTAAAAATTGTAGTTCAACAAATATTGAGAGATTTTTATCTATTATAATTATTCAGAAACTACAATATTAAAATAAAAATACTTACAAAACGACACCCTTAATGGTCTTTTAACATTTAATCAAAGTTTGTAATCTCTTTAACCAAATACTATATTATATTATCACATGAGATTATCACCCATACAAACATCAAACCAAACACTATATAATGGATTGTGAGATTAATTATCATTTTATTTCTCATTCCACCCAATTCTATCATATCTAATATAATCACACGAACCAAACAATGCCTACATTTATATTTTTGGAACAATGCATTGCTAAGTGGAATTTCATCTAAGTAGCGAAGATACATGATACCTGATTTCCACTTTTCAAGTCGGATCAAACAACAATTTTCAATATAAAATGGGCTTACAGGCCTCTTTTATCAAAGTTGGTGGGGTTGGACTTATTAAATTTAGTGGATGAAGGTGCAGGTGTAAAATTACCTACCTCTAGAGAGGCAACAATGCTCACCCTTTTCTCCAATTCTTCAAAGAATTGCTGCTGTTGCTTTAGCATGACGGACAGCTCCGTCAGAAGATAACATGTCCGCTCAACCTATCAGTATATTACTTTGTGCATCAATCATCTCTCCAGGAGAATGTAAATCACATGTTTAATTACCAAAGAAAACAAATAAATAACATAAGGAACTAATTAAACCTCATCATGATTATTACCTGCCAATGCATGTCCAAAATCATTGCTTCCATACCCTCCATCACTCCCATGGCCATCGACATGGCATCATACACCGACATTACATCTCCCTAATAAGTAAAAACATTATGAAAAGAGTAATTTAAAACTATGTTGACTTACCATAAGTCTGGTGAATTTATTTGTGGGACGAAAATAAACATTATGAAATTCTCAAACTATAGGACATTTGTTGTATTATTACACAAAATCTCAGGAAATGACGGGTGTAATATCCTTAAAATGAAATATTTTGATGCTTTAATAAAAACGAACATACATTCTTATTGATTGAGTCAACAAATATATATCAACGACGTACTTGTGGAGAATGGGGGAAGAACGTACCTCGGCATTTTGGACAAGAGGAAGGCAAAGTGATATGGCGGATAGTTTCCGGACCACCCTGCCCACAGCCTCGACGTTCTTGGGCTCAAGTCTCGACCACTCATTGAGCAACCTCATTTCTGAGTTGATAACATGATACAGCTTCAGCTGGTGTTTGAGCTTCTGAATAAGTGCTCGCTTCTCCATCATTAAGTTTCTAATCACACAAATTCTTGCCCACCCATTCAACAACTTTTTCTGCATTTCGTGCAATCCCCCACATCAATCAAACTTCCCTTATTTTATAAATGTATTTCATAAAGCACTTGTTTCTAATTGATCCGTTAAGTTTGTATTTAGAATCATTACATCTCTACCTTAATTTACTGACATTGGACCACTTTTCGATGAAAATCTGGCTGGAGTTATAATTTATCATAGGATAAAATGGTTAACTTAAATTTTGTTTTCACTTAGCCTCTTAAATTTTAAAAAATATCATTTTTGTCTTTATTTTGTGTCGAATTGACATAATAAGAAAAATTCACAACTATGAGTGTTGAAATAGTTGAATCAACTTTTGTGATTGTAATACCAAGTTAATATGTGGTCGACTTATACTATTTTGATTTTATTTCTTAGTATGTGGATGGGACTATGATAATTGAATTGGCGATATTTAAAAGGGTATTGGCAAAATATTAAATTTCTTTTTTCAGTTATATTGAAATTAATATGACTAATATTTTTAAGGGTTAAATACACTTTGCACCCCTAAATTATGCATAAAGTGCATTTACCCCCCTAAATTATAAAATGTAACAAAATGGTCCCTCATGATATGGATTATTTTTTTAATGACGAAAATATCCTTATTATTTACACCCTTAAAATATGTTTATTTCAATCATTCCCCTAAGACATAATTTGAATTATTATAAAAATTATATTTAACATAAATGCTATCAAAATCTATTATTTTATAATTAGTATAAAATCTGTATAACACTCTATAAATTTACAAGTCTTGTATTTTTTACATAATGTTTAAAAATTTACATAATTTTTGCTTGTGTTATTATATATATGTTGAACTTTTTTTAAAAAAATAATATTTTTGATACAATTTAATAATATTACATCAAACATAACACACTATAAATATGCAAATCTATAATACAATTAATCTATAATATTCTATAATCTTTTGAGTAATGATATGATATCATTTAATTATGCGTACATATACCTAAATAAAAAATTATAGGTTATATAACATACTTTTTTTATAAAATTATATGCATTATTTATTTACACATATTACATGTATTTTTTTAACATAAATAATTTACTTTGTAAAATATATATGCATATAGTGCGATTTAACTATTTTTTGTATTTACATAATTAATAAAAAATTATAAATTTTAAATACTATTTTTGAAATAAAATTTTCAATCTCTAAAAGTAGTTTTGGCGAAGTAATAAAATATACCTTTAGGGAATAAAATGAAATGTATAGGAGATAAGTGAGAAGGGGCATTTTTGTCCTTTTAATGTCAAATTATTTTGTCAGGGGTCTTTTTGTTACATTTCATACTTTAGGAGCCTAAATGAGACTACATGTATAGTTCAGGGGTGCAAAATATATTTAACCCTATTTTTAAAAATAGAAATGCTAAACTAACATCGTAAAAAAATCCAGAAGTTGTTTGAAGTTAAAAATTAGTACCTGAGCCACTCTGTTGACGGCAGCCATTGACGCCTCAGCTCGAGCATTCGCGAATCTCCACTGCAACAGCCTATTGTACACCACGCGGAACCGGCGGTACTCTTCCTCCAATAAAGGCGAAACTTTCTTCTGCCGGAAATACTTCAGAACCCCATCAACACCCCCTTTCGATTCCTGTTTCATCAATTTCTCATAGCTCGCCGGAGACTTCGGTACCGGCGCCACCGCCACCGGCGCCGGAGAAGAACAAGGCAAGGACCTACCGGGGGACAACGCCCATGCAGATGGAGAAGTGGAAGCCGATCGCGTTCTCCTCGGCACCTCTATCTTGCTCATACTACGCGGCATAAACCTAACTAAACCGCCGTCTTCCCCGGCGTCAGCCGCTTCCTGCTTCCTTTGCGTTTTCTTCGCAGACGTCCGCGAAATTTCAACCCTTTTGGAGCTCCTGGAGTATTTCGAGGTGAAAGTACTCGTTTCCGGAGGCGAAGAGAACTCCACCGCCGTGCTTCCGCTCTTGCTCCGGAACAAGCGGGGGGAATCGCCGCCGCGCGCGGCGACGTGCTGATGCCTGCGATATTGTGATTTCTCCATGAGCAAATTCAAAGATGATGTAATTTTTCAATAGTCGAGAGAAATATATAGAATCCATGGACGAGGAAATATTAATTCTTACCTAACATGAAGTTGCAAATCAGCAAGAAAGTTGAGAGCACGTCAGTGTACGGGCGACGGCTTTCCACCATGTTTGAGATCAAGGACTCCACGAAGCTTATTGATTTATGGGAAAATTTCACTTTGCACCCAAAATAATTGCATATTTGTCAATAAGCCTCCTATAAAGCAAGAAAAAGCACTTTGCCCCTATAATCTTTTTATCTTGATCACTTTTCCACACTTTCTTTTTAAGCACTTCAGCCCTTAAAATTGATTTATTTATGCAATTTATCGCCAAGATACTTTTATGATAACATTTGCCTATACCTCAATATTTATGCCTCTATTTTCTTATTGTTTTTTTTATATATATAATCACTGTTCTTAAAATGTTATTAGTTGTTTACAAGAAATTTAAATTCCAAATAATTTAAATGGAGGTTTTTAGTGAAATCGTAAAAAAGATAAAATAAAATTAATTGTAAGAAAATTCTTGACATAATTAATTTGAAGTTTTCAATAAATTTATTACTCGTATGATGTGGGGCTACCTAATGGTATAAGGAATTTACTCGAATGCCCCCAAATTTTTAATAATTTCATAAACGGTCAAGATTCGCGTCTCTTTTATTGATTAGTAGTGACCTAGCCTTGGTTCAAATTTAACTCCAGATATATACGATTTATGATAATAGTCAAATTTATGTACGAATAATGTATGTATTGTAATTTCATGTGTGTATAAAAAATAAAGTAAATTATATTAACACCCCTAAGGTTAAGTTAATATATACAAATAGTCCGTGTCTTTTGAAAAATTAAAGATACAATTCTTAATGTTATAGTTGTAATTATACCTACACCTCTATTTAGAGGCAAAATTTACACAAAAATATTATACTAATACCCATCAAGAGGGGTGTAATTGTAATTTTATAAAAAAATAGAAGTGTTTGTATATTTTGATATAACCTCATGGTGTGTCAATATAATTATCCTAAAATATATATTTTATGAATGAAATTTTATAATAGTACATATATATAGGTAAGCAAGTTAAACCAACATTGCCAAACACGACCTTAACAATTTTCTTCCCGCCCATTCTCCACCAGAGTGATTGAGTGCGTGCTCTATGCTCCATAGGCTATCAGTCAGTCGCTGCTACGCGCCAAGAGAGGAGCAGAGCGAGCCCACCATAATTCTCTTGCTTCTCTTCGTCACGGTCGTTTCTTCCTCTCCTCGAAGAGCAAAACTTAGGCCCCAAAAGCCCTGGAAAGACACGGCTTCAATGGCGGATCCTAGGGTTTCCACCGCCCCGACCCATGTCCCGAACCGTCTGCAAGCCGGTACCATATCAAGAATCCGCCTAGAAAATTTCATGTGCCACAGCAATCTCGAAATCGAGCTTGGCGACTGGGTTAATTTTGTCACTGGTCAAAATGGAAGTGAGCTTTTACTTCTCTCTCTCTCTCTCACGCCCACGAATGCACTCTTCCCCGTTCTTGATTATGCTTATGTATATATTTCTTTTTTCTTTATTTCAATTGTGATCTTTTGAGGAATTGTGTCATGTGTAGGTGGGAAAAGTGCTATATTAACGGCGCTCTGTGTAGCATTTGGGAGTCGGGCTCGTGGCACGCAGAGAGCGAATACAATGAAAGATTTTATAAAGACTGGCTGCAGGTTTGGTTTTATGTTAGAGAAAGAGTACCACACGCATTTTAGGATGATTGGTTTAGTATAAAATTAGAAATTTATGTCCAAGTACATAAAAAGTTTGAAATGTAGGTTTTGCTTGAAAAGGCATTGCATTTGTGTGTGTGGGCATCAGTGAACTTGCTAGTTTATGTGTACTTCTCTGTTGTTACCTGATGCAATCGCATATCTTCCTTCTACATAGCGTTGGCTGAATGAAATATCCTTTTCAAGCTCACACGTTCATGCTAGGGAAAATGTTGGTGTCATGTAATCACTTGCTTTTTTGATTTGAAAGTTCTATCTTTATCATCTTTTTTCAAGTTGCTTTTTGATCTTCTTCTCTAATTTTGTCTCTTTCATTTTTCACCCGTTCTAATGGGTGAACTTGATGGGTGATGCTCAAGTGGTTATGGACTAGCTTGGATTAACTCATGGAACACCTTTGAATAAATTTGTGCCTGTCATGCATATCAGTCTTCAAAATGGGCTACTTATGTTTTACATTCCTTAAACATCACTGTGCTGGATTTCAATTGGTAAATTAGTTTTTGTATAATTTATTTTTGAAATTGTGTGATAAGCCTCTTTTTCTCCATGATAAAAAGGTTTACTCTTACTCATTTGCAGCCATGCACTTGTTCAAGTGGAGATAAAAAATCAAGGGGAAGATGCTTTCAAGCCAGAATTGTATGGAGACTTCATAATTGTGGACCGTAGAATTTCAGAATCAACTAGTTCCATCACATTGAAAAACAGTCAAGGTTTTATTCACTGGGTCTTTGCTCTTATTTACTTTGGTTATCCAGGACCACAAAATGCTCAATATCTCTAGAGAATGATATATTGCTGCCATATTCAGAACAAACGTAAAGGATATGAGAATTTGAATTCCTGCCATCATTACTTTCTTTTCACTGTGTTTAAGTGCTTAAGAAATCAGCTTCCTGTCGTCCATGTTTTATTGACAAGAAAGTTACAAGAGGACATCACCAATAGTTAGATAGTTGCAGAAAACTACCATTAAAGTGTATGTTTAGCATATTATAAATTTTATTAGTACTCAGATCTAAATTATTAACAATTCATTAATTTTTATTGATGAATTTACAGACTGTAATGACTTCAATTTTGGCATAACGCCTAGCATCATCAATTAATAACGAATAAGATTCTTTCCTAAGTTGGATTCTTGATGACCGTCTGTTTACTCTGAGAAATGGTATGAGAGAATTTATTAAGTGGGAAGTTGTTTAATATACTTTTCCTATTAACGAAATATGATAAAATCATGTAATAACCTTGCGGCATTAGTTTTGCAGTTTTGTCTGACATATTTATCTATTGAAATTAATTGATAATAAAATAAATATTCTTTCATGCCTACATTTTTCTTTTAATTTATTATGGATCTGCAGTATGGGTATTATTAATTTGTTTGAATAATCAAATGCAGTTTATACAACTGAAAATAAAATTTCATATGGAAAAAACTAAAATGTCATATAGTGTATAAGAAAAATAAAATAAAAGGTCGTATAGTGTATAAGAGATATAAATAAGGAGGACAGTACGTTTATAATATACAGGTCTTTGTTTCTAATGAACTTTGCAAGGTAAGTACCGTAGGAAAGATGATCCCTTGAGAAATGGAAGAAAGGTATTCTACAGCATTCTTTGTTCCAAATGCTTAAAAATTAAAAATCGAAGCAATTTTTTGGTCAACCAAGGGCCATTAAACTGTTCCACTGTTCCCTAAATTATGCTTCCTCACCTGCATTGCTTATTTTTAAGCGATTCTATAAATGAGAGCTCAACTTTGGTACAATTTTATGTCCGAATAGAAGTTCACTCCAATGTACGTTCCTTGACGGTGGTTGGTTATAAGACTGTATTATTCTACCATCTTCCTGAATCAATACCCAAAGAGGAATGGTGCCGGGGCTTTATTACCATGCGATTAGTTAGTACTATGAGATTTTTATTGTTTTGGAAGTCCTGGCATTTTGGATTGCTTTTGTTTCCTTATTTAGAACCACCATCCCTCTTTTCTTTATGTTTCACCATTTCTATTTGTTGAGAACTTGCATAGTCTTTATCTTTATGCCTCCTTCTGATTGCCTGTTTTCCAGGTAGAAGGGTTGGTAGCAGGAAGGAGGATCTTCGTGAGATTGTAGAACACTTCAATGTGAGTGTTACTGACCTCTTTCATGTCTGCATCTATTCACAAAAAGAGCAAACTTCTGCATTTACTACTTTCTGCGAATTTAACCTCGTTTTCCTTCAGTTATTTCTTCGTATCAGCTTTCTATAACATATCTTGTGCCACTAGAGATGGCTGAGAAAGAACCTGGCTATTGGCCTATACTGGATTGGTTGGCCATTTTCTGATCTTTTTATGTCGTGTTATTCAGTAGCAACAATACAGTGTTTCATACTTTTTTCCCACAAAGTAATAATTTGTGATTGCTATAAGCATGTTTGGAATTGACTTGTGCTTTTGCTATGTAGATTGATGTAGAAAATCCATGTGTTATCATGAGCCAGGACAAGAGCAGAGAATTTTTGCATTCTGGGAATGCAAAAGATAAGTTCAAGGTAACAAAGTAATTTCCTCTAACTTCAGCAATCAGGATATTTAACTTCAAAAAGTTCTTCTGTACACTTAATGAATAAATTTTATTAAAGCCAGCAACTAACACCATTTTCACAGTTCTTTTTCAAGGCAACTCTGCTTCAACAAGTGGATGATCTATTAAAAGGTATTGAAAAACAACTACATGATGCAAAGGCCCTGGTTAATCAGTTGGAAGAGTCGCTGAGACCGATATTGAAGGAACTGGATGAATTGCAAGAAAAGATCAAAAGTATGGAATTTGTGGAGGAAATAGTACAACAGCTGCAGTTGTTGAAGAAGAAACTAGCTTGGTCATGGGTATATCATGCTGACAGACAACTTGATGCGCAACATAAATTGATCGAAAAGCTAAAAGGAAGGATACCCAGCTGCCAAGCACGGATTGATAAGCAGCTTGTAGGTTGCTTTATGTGGCTCTCATAGAAATTGTTTATTTTTTATTTCTCCACAGCGTAAAAGCATATTGTGCAAACATCTTAGTTGTTTTACTTATGTTCACTGAGGCATGAAAATTGGCTAAGAGGGAGACCAAGGAAGTCATTGCATTGGCATCTAGGGCATTATGTGTGGGTATTGAAGGATATACATGGGCTGAAATTCTCTCTCCATGCCAGCATTAGGGAACTCTGATGGGAGTGATGATAACCTCAATAGCAATAGGGGAAAAATTCAAGCAACTTGTTCTTGGGAGTGTATTCGTTGGGAAGTTCTTATTTCCAAGGATAAGATGATACAAAGGGGGTTGTTAGTGCATCCAGACTGCCAGTCCATTTGCACCCCATTTTCTTTTACGAAATGCGACCTGAGTGGTTGGTTGTATGGAATTTGATGGAAAGGAATGGTTAACTGGAAAATTTTGTTTGCTTGATTTGCAGCACAAGATGGAAGAATTGGGTGATAAATTGGCAAAAAAGAAAAGTCAGATATCTAATATGATAGAAAGGACATCTGAAGTGAGAAGAATGAAGGAGGATTTGAAGCAGAACCTTTCTATGGTGAGATGGTTATTAGGTATCTTGCATTTTCTGAATAATAAAAGTATGTATGTCTATGTGGCTTATACTAGACAGTGAATTAGCTATATTGTATTAGTATTCAAAGACTTGAAGTGTATCTTTTAGTCGTTTCTCCCAGTCTAAATAGTTCTAATTATTTCATTTTCCTGAAAATGATTTTCCATTCTTCCCTTGTGAGGAAAACCATTGTCTCTGTGTATTGAAAACCTACAATTTTTTTTCTGGTCTTTTGTCCCTTTCTCAAGTTCAATTTGACAAAATTCTTTTCCTCATCTATTTCATTTTATTTATCTTGTGGTTAACTGCTCACAACTTGTTTTCTTATATATTCTTGTGTCATCACTTAAGTTAATTACAGTTAGTGGTGTTGCAATTACAATTAGGATCCTTACTTCTGAAGCTTTTATGCTAGGCTTTAAAGGAGAGGCTTGAGCTAGAAGGCGAACAGGATCGCAGGACTAGGCAAATTCAAAAGATGGTTCACCAGGTCAAATTGCTTGAGCAACAGATTCATGATTTGCATGAGCAGTATATGAAAAATACACAGGTAAAATGCCTACTTTGCATCTTTTATTTTACTTGCTGACATATGGAAACTTTGTGCCCCTTCTCTTTCTGTGCTTTCCATGAAGCTTATTTGGGATCTTGGGGATTGTTTTTGGATGTATTTGAATGATTTGATGTACTTTTGACTTACCATGTATCTAGATGATGGTATAATTATCTGCCAAATTATATGAATGGTAGCCTTATCATGTGTTTCAGAATATTATCTTTAATGGTCATACTAAATGTAACAGATAAAAAGGTCTATTTTACTTTTGGCCTTGAATTTTTCAATTCGATCACCAGTGAGGTAAAGTTGCTTTGTTTCTGAATTTATTCTTCTTAAGTATTTTTGTTATCTAAAAACTGTAAAATCCCCCATGGTCGAATCTGCATGGTAAAATGAGGATGTAATTGCTAATTTGTTTAGGTAAAAAACTTCATTTTATTTCGTGTATGAAGATATTTGATAAATATGAGTTAAAGGGCCTACAAGTTTTATGTTGGCACTAGACATCTTCCAGGGGAGAAATACACGAATGATTTTTGTGCTTTAGGATAGATCAAACCAAACATGTATGATGCATCACCTTAATCTTAATGTTCTCAAGATTGATAGTCACGCATGAAAGCCAGTTAAACATATAATTTACAATTAGTGAGCATATGCCATTAATATCTGATTGGCCTTAGGCTGAAGAGAATGAGATGGAGGAAAAGCTCAAGAAACTCCAAGTTGAAGTAGATGAAGTTAATGCTAACTATCAGAGGTAGCATTTCAAATTTCTACCACATTGCTATGCATGCGTTTTTATGCTTATTTCCACTTTGAATCCGATGATCTTAATAAAATGATTATGGTCTTCTCTTTTTTTCGATGGGTTGAATGATTATATTCAGATTGAAGGAAGAGGAGGATGAAATGGCACAAAGGATAGCTATGCTAGAAAATGAAATAGCAAAAATTACCAATCAGGTATAGGAACTATATCATACTTTTGCAGTCTGATGGTATCATCATGATTCTTCAACTTCTTCTGCATCCTTTACACCATACTGCACGCGCTTCCCCTTCCCACCCAGGAGGCAGCAAAAAAGAATTGAAAAGCATGAACTGACAGTAGATATATTTGAAAAATACTGAACAAATATTGCTGATGTCTTCTGATCTTTCCCTATCCTCATGGTCATGGTTTAAAAAATGGAATTCCTGCAGGTTTATTGTTAGTATTGCGTGCTTAGATACTTCCTGGTCCTGTAAGCCTTTTCTGGTGTGGGACATGTATTCTTTTGCAATCTCATGTATGACTAATTTGATTCAATTCCAGATAGAAGATGTTGAGAGAACCCATCAAAATATTTCTTCGCGTATCCGTGAGCTCCAAATGCATCAAAGAAACAAGGTGATAGAATCTTGTTCCAGATACTCATCAACTTAGTTTCTCGTCACACACACACACACACACACACATATATATATATACTTCTATAACCTCATGCATCTTCTGTATCATTCACTTTATACTCCAACTTTTATTGCTTTTTGCTTGAAGGTTACTGCATTTGGAGGAGGTCGAGTGGCCAGTCTCTTGCAGGCCATTGAGCGTCATCAACATAAATTTAGCAGCCCACCAATTGGTCCCATTGGCGCTCATGTGGTAAAGTATTGGAGTTACAATTGCATGTTTTACTCTGCATGAATGCACAATGGTTTAATGATATTGAATATTTTGTCATACATAGCCATAGCTTGCGTTGCAGTTCATGTAGAACGACCTACATGTGATCATAATTCCACTGCTACTGTTTCTTATCTATTTCTTTTTTCCTTCTTTTCTTTTCTGTGCTCTCTCTCTCTCTCTCTCTCTCTCTCTCTCTTTTCATTTTGAATATGGTATAATTTTCACCTATAAATCTTAATTACATGCTTGTCAATGAGGTCCATACCGAATATCCATAACTTACTGTTGGTTTCAGTTGCCCAATTCTCTTTCCTTTTCCATATTCTCCCAGAGGGAGTGCCATCATATTTGCCATTTCAGCACGAAAGCCTATATCCCAGAGTTAGGGAAAAACGAAAAATGCATTCCTTCAACCAAAAGTCAAAGTTAAGAAAGTTGCTCACGTTGTTCCATAAATGTGTGTAATGTGTTGGAGTGTGTGTGTATATATTTTCATTATATATGACAATATAGTAATATGTATGTAATGTATGTATAATTTATATATTATATGATACATATATACACATACAGATAGATATAAAAGGAAAAAAGTGGGAATCTTTTGTTAATTTGAAATTTTGAACAAAGGGTAAAATGGTCTGTCCACTTAGTTTAATTTGAAAATGATTTTCTTTTTTTTTAGGCTTTCACCAGAGGGACAAATAAGTCTTTTTACAGTTTCCAGCCACTTTGCCAACTGACAAGGGTAGTTTGTGTAATTGTGCAAAAGGTGGGATGCCTTGTGTATATTTGCCTGCCAAAGGTCAGGCGGTGTAATATAATTTGCCCTTTTATATTTTTGTCTAAGGGTTCACTCGAGCTGCAAGAATTTGCTCAACTCGCTCATGTTTTTCAATCTTAATACATGAATGGGAATACATGTATGATTGTATTATAAGTTTCTTTTCTAATTTATTGCTTCTGGTAACATATTTAGTTTAATTCCAGTTTGAAAATGTGGCTAGGCCACTTTTGGTTCTGAATATAACTATAGCTTTTCATGCATGAGAGAGGGTGCTCTTTTTTAATTAGAGTTACTGTTATCTCAAGCCTGTGCTGACTAGCTCCTTACTTTTTGTTGAATTATTTATCACAGAAATTGGAAAATGGAGAAATGTGGTCTATAGCTATTGAAAATGCAGTTGGCAGGGTGCTCAATGCTTTCATTGTCACAGATCACAAAGATGCCCGTATTTTAAAAGCATGTGCAAGGGAAGCAAACTATAACCACGTACAGATTATCATATATGACTTCTCCAGACCAAGGTAGTGCTGGCTGCACATCTCCAATTTCCAATTATGTTGGCCGAGTGACCTTTTCTAATTGTTGAGCTTTGGTCTTGGTAGAATTGACATCCCAAGGCATATGCTTCCCCAGACTAATCATCCGACTGTATTCTCTGTTATGCACTCTGACAATCCTACGGTGCTGAATGTGTTGGTTGATGTGGTAAAGTTTGCAATTTCTTGCAGCTCTTGTTTTGAATTCTATATCTAATTGTTTTGACATTATATCTAATGACTTTAGAAGTCAGTTCGAGTCTTATCTAACCTAGTATTACATTTTTTTTACCGTCTTGTTACTTTTAAGTATTCCTCTACTGTACATATTTTTACATTTTGGAATGTAGTACAGAAATGTGCGTGTGGCGAAATGGCTTCTGCTGGTTCCATACTATTGTAGAATGCGGCTTTGACTTTCAGACACACCTGCTCTTCTGCTTTTTGCTTACTTTATTTTGATGATCTTTAATCATGATTCTCCTTGTTTCGGCTATAATTTCTTCACCATGATGTTGTGACTGTTTTAATAGTCTGTATTTCTTGTAGGCTGGTTCTGAGAGGCAAGTGCTTGTTAAAGATTATGATATTGGTAAAATTGTGGCCTTTGATCAAAGGATATCAAATCTGAAGGAGGTTTACACATCTGATGGGTACAAAATGTATGATAAAACTTATGATCCCAACACTCAAGTTCCACTGACTAAAATTACTGGTGTCTTGTCGTTGTTTCTTTTTGATTGTTTTTCTGTTTGTTTATGTTGTGGAAATATTTAGCTGTATTATGTATCATTTTGTTTGATTGTTAGCCTTGATGCATACCATGTTTCAAGTTGTTTGATGCTAATAAATGGAAGTATCTTTTATTATTCAATGTATGACAATAGTAAAGTCTGAATTAGCACACTACATGGAATGCTGACTTAAAGTGCTACAATCTTTTTGTTGTCCATCTTCCGCTGCTGGTCTGTTGAATATTTCAATACTATGTTTTGCCATGACAAGTCTAGTCACTAGTCCTAGGAGTTGTTTCTTAAGTTATTTTAGCTAAAATGTTAAATTACAGATCAGGGCATTCCACTTTTGCAATTATCCATATCTTAGTTTTGTAATTTGCTTCAATAAGGTAGCAGCTTCAAGATAATGATGATGGAGCCCCTTTGCAGGTTTTCCCGTGGTTCAGCCCAGACCATTCTTCCCCCCAACAAAAACTTGAGAGGTGGTCGTCTTTGTGGTTCATTTGATAACGAGATTAAAAATCTGGAAAGAGATGCATCAGAAGCAAAAGAGAATGCTCAAAAAGGCCGGGGAGTAAAACGTGGTAAGGAGGAAGACTTGAGGAATCTTCGAGACATGTTAGGCAGTGTGAAGGTATCCCTCTTGCCCTCCAAGATTCCTTGTTAGTAACATTCTAAAGCTGAATTCATTTTTTTTTACTAAAGCTGATTTCAATTATTTATTTATTTATTTATTTATTATTATTATTATTATTATTATTATTATTATTATTATTTTTTGCTAAAGCTGATTTCAATTATATGCGTGTAGCAGTGAAAAACAGGCAGTCATCTATTAGGGTTCTTTTAACATTCCTAGTGGTTGTGAATAACAGTTCTGATATCCATCTGAAATTAGAGCTGGAAAGAGTTCAAAGATATGACAAGCTAAGCTGAGGGCAATGAAATTCTTTGATGTTGGAATATGTTTGTCCCATTCCATGGACAAGAGACCCTACAGTTTAACTTTTCTGGAAGCAAAGGGGTGTGCTTGTAAGAAATTGTGATATTTGACTTTGTCTAGAAGCTTTTATCATGAAAACTGATAGGATTGAATTAAAGAATCGGCTTCTAGCAGAGACTCTTTTACAGCAAAATATACCAGTATTTCCAATGGAGATACTTCCCAGGTTCTGTGAGGATTTCATTTACTAACATGTTAATGCAACCAATACTTTTTGGAAGATGCTGAAAAATATATTTCTGTACATGTTTTCCTGGTTTCTTTACAGTGCTGAACACAGAGGCTGTGTTTGCACTTTGAAAGATAATTGTGTTAAGACATAAAATTTGGCATGAAATTGGTCTTTTTTAACATATAGTGCTGAATGAAGCATTTATTGTGTTAAGATATAAATTTTGGCAATCATACCAATCATATAATGTCAGCGGAAATGTAAAATAATACGAATGGCATAACCATTTAAAGATTTTTGGACTGATACAGCTGACAGTCTCTTCATCGTGGCTTTCCTAGATTTGCTTGGTTGTTCCAGGGATGGTTCTGTGGATTTACAGGAATTTGTTCTGGCATTAGAATATATAAAATCCATGCAATGTGCTGAATTTATTGTTATTTTATGTGAAACATGGATATTCGTGCTGCTAATTTTGGTTTATTCAGAGCTTTTGCTTGGCTTCCCGATCCTTATAACTGTAACTTCTTCCAGAGAAGGCGTATCCACATTGAGCGGCAACTTAGGACTAAGGAATTTGAGCTAGAAGATATGAAAAAAATGCTCGCCTCAGAAGCTAGTGCTGCACCTGCATCTACTGTGGATGAGCTTCACCAAGAGATATCTGTCTGTTTCTTGAACTACTTTCTAAAGCTAATCTAGTTAGAATTTACCTGGAGCTCTTCTCTATATCATAAACTTTTGTATGTGCAGAAACTGCATGATGAAATACGAGAAAAGGAAACTTTGCTGGAAGAGCTTCAGAAGAAAGTCAATGAAGCAGGAACTAAAGCTAAAGATCTCAAAATGTCATTCGAAAATCTGTGTGGTAATGCTAATCTTTTCTTCAAATGTTATGTTGAGTCCTTGTGGTTACCTGTTCTGTATGCCTCATTCTCGATTGTTTATAATGTAGAGTCGGCAAAGTCAGAAATTGATGCATTAGCAGAAGCAGAGCGCGAACTGATGATGATAGAGAAAGATCTACATGAAGCAGAAGCGGTCCATTTCTCTTACCTGCTTATTTGTTCTCTCCCTATTTTCGTTCTTCTGGCTGTAAGATTTGAAAATTTCCCTATACAATTCTTTGTTCAGGAGAAGAAATATTATGAGGAACAGATGCACTCTAAAGTCCTTGCTGAACTGAGGAACGCAGAGACCGAGTGTCGGGATCTTGAACACAGTTCTAAGGTGCATTTGAAGTCCGGCTTCGGGAATATAACTCACTGAGATTTACAATTTTTATGTTGTAGATGCATCGATGGTACTTTTCAGAAATGCATACCAGAGAATTCTTACGAAAAAGCTGTGCTTAGGAGCTAAAAGCAATTCATCCATGCAAAACTTTCTGACCATGTTACCCTACATGGTGCACTTGTTTTTGGCACTGGGTGATATTACTTTTTGACCATTTTATTTGATCACTTCTACTTTTACTTTCATGTGTCATTATTCTCTGTTTTAAGTGGGTTCACATGAAAACTTGGTGTTGAATTCTTGTTAAATTATAGGAAAATCATCGGAAAGCGTCAATTATATGTCCTGAGAGTGAGATTCAGGCTTTAGAAGGCTGTAAGGAAAGCAACCCTGAGCAACTCAGTGCTCAACTTACTAGGTTGAAACAAAGACTTGAGCGTGAGAGCCAACGGTAAAATTTGAAGCATTCTATCTTCTAAGACATGAGGTTGTTTTATCCTTTTTCTGTTACTCACATGAGGGAATTTCCCGTGCAGATTTCCAGAATCTATCGATGATCTAAGAATGTTGTGTGCGAAAAAAGAGCGTAAGATTTCAAGAAAACAACAAACTTACATAGCCTTTCGAGAGAAGTTGGAAGTAAGTTGAACTCCCCATATCTCTTGCTTGTTCTACATTATAAAGGGACAGTATTCCATCCAAATTTTTGTGTCTCCATGCTTACCTGCTTGCTACTGTGGTATGTTTATTAAGCATTTTTCAATTCCAGTCATGCTCATTAATTTATTTCCTGCTATGCAAATAGAAACTTAGCTGCTATAATTTGTCAATGGTTTTGTTAAATTGATGCCTAACTTAGAAAGAGAAGGTACCTGGTATTAGTTAGTTCCACGTGCTAGGTGCTTGATCGGTTTTTTGGCTTATTTCTCCTTCATGGTTTTGAGTCTGAATGTTATTTGGTTTTCTTAATTTCTTTTTATATTTCCTAGTTGTTTTTTAGGTCTGCTATTCTTAAATTCATTGCGTTACTCCTTGAAGTGCCTTCAAATTCTTTTCTTATTACCTATATCAGGCATGTGAGAAAGCCTTAGAATTGAGATGGAGCAAGTTCCAGAGGAATGCAACTCTTCTGAAGCGGCAGCTAACGTGGCAGTTGGGCCTTTTCTCTTTAGATTTCTTTCTTATTCAAAGTGACCTTTTCTCTATTTAACAGAAAAATTTCTGACTTATAATACTTCACCCTAACTTATTGAAAATTGTGTTGAATAGATTTAATGGCCATTTGAAAAAGAAAGGGATCAGTGGTCAAATCAGAGTTAGCTATGAAGAGCAGACGCTCTCAGTAGAGGTAAAGTGACTGAATGAAATTAGCATGCCATTATCATCAAGAAGGGTTAACTTGGCTTTCTAGGATAATTTTGATACAAGAATGACCAATCAATTGGCTTCCTTTGGTTCCATTTGGTCCTATACCAGGTAAAAATGCCTCAAGATGCATCAAGCAGCTCTGTTCGCGACACTAGAGGGCTTTCAGGTTTGATTGTTGATGTTTATTTATTTATTTGTTTGGTCATAACATTTGTTTCCTTTGTATTGCTGTCTTTGAGTGCTTGTCGGTGATATCAGCAATCAATTTCTAAAATAGTTCTGCTAGTGAAGTACATGAAACACGCACCCAAAAAGAAAAAAGAAAAGAAAAATTGCTCTTGCAGGAGAACCTTAGAGAGTCATTTTCTTTCCGTATTTATCTATTTATTTATGTCTTTGGAATCATTGGGATGGAATAGCCCTGTGTGATCGTTCCCATGGGTTTTTAGTCAGAAGAAAGAAGACATTAAAACTTGTTATGGCCATCTCCCTGTTAAGATGGTATGAGGACAGCTTAGATAACTTTTCCTAGTGGCTAGAACATGTGCTTGACTTACCTTGATTAAAGTCATCATGCTGCTCCCTGAGTATGGCTTCCACCAACTTGGAAGAAGTTCCTTCTATCTGTTTTGGGATTTCTGAAGCTGGATTATAAAAGGTGTGAAACTGTGAGTTCTTTGATGTTGAGCAGGTGGTGAGCGTTCCTTTTCAACATTGTGTTTCGCCCTCGCACTTCATGAGATGACAGAAGCTCCATTTCGTGCAATGGATGAGTTTGATGTATTCATGGTATGGTATCTGATTGAAACACATGAAATTTCTGAACAAAAAACAATGAGGTGGCAGCTGTGTTGTTTGGATAGTTTGATGTTTAAATTTTGAGGATCGAAACTGTGAATCATCTTCTTGTGTCTTTCCATCTAAGATCTATATAACTTCTTTTATATTTTATTTATTGAGTATGTTTAGCTAAAAAATCCTTGTTTATTAACGCTGCTATTAGTGGAGTGAGATCCATAAACTGAGCTGAACACTGATCAGGATGCATGTGTAGTTACCTGAATACTGGTTTAAGCCCCCCTTATGGTTTTGCCAACCTTATTATGAAGCAAAATGTTTGTGAACTAACACATGCATGTTAATTGTATTAACAGATCACAATTGGTAATAGCTAAGAGGGGATAAGTTTACAGGAGGGGCCAAGGGAATTCTTTTGCTGTGATGAAAGGCTTTCTAAGCACAGTGGTGTTTATTTTTTTCCTTTTTCTTCTCTTTTGTTTCTTAGTCATTCTATCTTTACCATAAAAATTTCCGAAATTGCTCTTGCAAGTTAAGACGGTTTTTAGTATTCGTAGTGCAGTTACTTTCCTATAGCTTATATGTTCAGAGAACTAGTGCATTAAGTTTCCTATAGTTCATATATTCCTTTTCTATGGACTGGAACAAAAGCTTCCGCATTGTGATTCTTGATTTGTTTTTATCTGCAGGATGCAGTTAGCAGAAAAATTAGCCTGGACGCTGTAGTGGATTTTGCATTGGCTCACGGGTCACAGTGGATATTTATTACTCCTCATGACATCAGGTGACAATATAACATAAAGAACCCATTTCAGTTTTACGTATCTTTCTGATCTAATGGCAGGTCATGTATCCTACTGACTTCTACCAAAACAGTTAGGAAAAATGGAACCTCTAGCTCCCTACTTTTCATAATATTGAAGTTTGAATTTACATGTTCAATCAAATTTCATAGCGTGAGCCTATTAGCAGGTAGATTTTGCTGTATTCAGATGCAAAAAGGCTCCCTCATAACCAAGCCCAAGGAATATCAATGGTAGAAGGCCACACCTCTATTCTCCCATCATATCCACCTTCCCTATTGGAACAAAACTTCTCTTTCTCTCTCCTCCACCCTGTCTTCGCCTACGTCTGGCAGCACTTTGCTCCTCCATTTCCATCTTGTAAATCTTCATCTTTCTTTTTGTATTCTCTTCACTCTTTGTAGTCTTATCTCTTTATTGTGTCTCTTCTCATCACCAAGAACAAAGAGATTCCTCAGAGTTTGTGCTTATAGTTTCTTATCCTCCAAATTATGTGGTTTATTAACTTTCTACATACCTTGTTACTGTTCGGGCGCTTTTGTCCAATGTCCTGCCACTTATTTTGATATTTGACAGCTCTCTTGTGAATCTTTCCATGACCTCGACATCGTGGAAATTGAAACTATATTCTCTGATTTTGATGTAAATCTCAAATCGGATTTAACTAGTGGTACATATAACAATACACTAACCTATGCTTATGATTCAGCATGGTGAAACATGATGAAAGGATAAAGAAGCAGCAAATGGCGGCTCCTCGTGGATGACCATGTATGAGCATCCCCACCTTTTCTGCAAAGTATATTCTGTACATCCAACCCTAAGGTTCTAACAGGCATCGAGGTTCTCCAGATTCAGTGCTCGTCTCTCATTCGTAAGGTCTACATTCAACTTATTTCTTCTTGGCATGCCTTAGACATTTAACAGGCTTAAGGTATACTAGCTGCAGTGCGAACCTTTTTCTATAATGATGTAAAGCTTATACATTTTATTAAAGGTTTCGCCATAAGCTGATTGTTATATACAGGAATTGCCAATGCCTGAAGGTGTAGGTTTTGCATGTAGAGGGTCAGTTTAGTTGTTATGAATTACATTGGCAAATGTTTACAGTTGGCTACTTCTTGATTTATGTACATCCTTCAACATTCTGAGCACGTAGTCCATATTTTTGCCTGCTATATTATCAGATCGAATTTTCAGTTGTAAAGTTTATTTCATCTTCTACTCCATTCAACGTACACACAGATGTGTACATATTCTTTCACAAAATAAAATACATGATGTCATTTTCGTATACAATGAATGAAGTAGAAGATGGAGTATAGTTTGCAAGAAAAAATCCAATCAGGTACGTTATCAAACATCAATCTTCATAGAATGAATGAGGACCTCTTTGGAATTCAATATTAGGTAGATACATTGCATAAGCTCAAAAGGGTTACTCTGTTTTCCAGTTTTTCTCATTTCTTGCCGGAATTTATTTGGTAAGAACATCTTAGCATGTTTTATGGGTTTGGTGAAATTCAGAAAAGGAAACTGAGAATAGTCAAATTTGCGGAAACGGCTATTTAACGGCTACGTGTGTGGGGTAAGGACTCATGACGATATTTTTGACATTTGATAAAGATATATATATATATATATATATAATCTTTACTCAGATTGGAGATCTCACAGTCACTGGTGGATTTGTTGTACTCACTTTTATTACTTTAAAAATATTAAAAGATACTTATAAAAAATTAATATTGTTATCATTTTTTTTTTGGGTAAATTACATTCTTTCGTTTAAACAATGATAATTTTTTGTTTCTACCACTTTCATTTTTTTGTTACATTCTACCATTCAAATGATTTGATTTTATATATAATCATCTTCCATGCACGTGGGAATTTACCTAGTGACAATTTTCCAGCGGAAGGTGGCCTGGGATGGTTATGCGTAAAAAATTGTGTATTTTGGACGATAAATTGTAACAAAAATAAAAAAAAGTTTAAGTAGTGGAAAAATTGTTATAGTGACAATGTAATTTACTCTAATTATTTAAATATGACAAAATTATATTTCTAGCAGAAAGCTAATACAAATTTCTACGTGGAAGGTTGTTTTTTTATTTTTTTTAAAGTAAGAAGTTTTAGGTGTATTGAATTTAGCTTAAATTCATTGTCAATTTTAATTCATCATATAAGTAATTGAAAATACAAAGTAGTTAGTAGAAACTCCTTGGAAATAGGAATGACTCCCAAAAATTAAACCCCTCAACAAGAAAAGGGAAATGGCAATGACAAGGACTTATCCTATTTAGGGCTTACCTTTCAGCTTTTGAAAATGCCCAAAACTTCCGGTAATTGCAAAAATGCCCCAGCTACTCCTTCAGTAGTGCGCAATTCAAATTCTTAGCAGTAAAATACGCAAAAGTGAACAAATTTAATTAATACAAATTCTCATGGACCCCACATTCCTATATGTCCGTTGGAACAGGACCAGAGCTTGACCAACTTGAATTCTTGAAACAACACAACACACAACACAACTGGAAAATGAAAGAGGGAATTCTCAAGTTGGAGCTGAATGAATCTTCATTCCAGAAAAGGAAACTGAAAGTTCCTCATTCTTGAACAAAAATTGTCAAAACTCCACTGAGAAAATAGAACAATTTGATTACAGAGTGAGATGAAAGAGAGCAAAAACATTGACTTCTCATAGTGTTGGGAGCTGAAAAAGGAGAAATCCAAGAAGAAGAAATGGAATGGAAGTGCAGAAAATCAGCACATTCACCTGATAAAGAAAACCAAAACTCCAACTGGTTGAAGAGCAAGAAAGTTCTCAACAATGTCCTCTTCACAATGCGCCTCCATTCTCTCACCCCAAATCAAACCCAACGCACACCCCTATCTGCTGCTCCACAGCCCACCACCAAGAACCAAGATTTCACTCTCACAAATCTTGTTTCTGATAAAACTTCACTTCTCCCAGATGAAATCTTGCTCAAGATTCTCTCCAAACTCCCCAAGTCTCAGAGGGCTGCAAATTTTCTTGTTTCCAAGAGGTGGCTCAATCTGCAGGGCAGGCTGGTGAGATCAGTAAAGCTTCTTGATTGGGAGTTTTTGGTTACGGGTCGGGTGTTTGTGAGGTTCCCTAATCTTGTTCATGTTGATTTGGTTAATGGGTGTTTGATTTCCTCTCGGAATTCTGGTATCTTCTGCACTCATAAGAGTTTGTCTTTCCATCTTGGGTCTGATGTTGAGGGGAAAGATAAGTTTTTTGATGAAAATCTCGTGTTGAATGCTGATGAAATTGATAGGGGGTTGAGGGTTTTGGCCAGTGGGTGTCCGAATTTGAGGAAACTGGTGGTGGTTAATTGCAGTGGGATGGGGCTCTTGAGTTTGTCCGAGGAGTGTCCCACATTGCAAGAACTCGATTTGCTTATGTGCAATGATCAGGTTCTGCGTGGGATTGCGGCTTGTCGGAATCTGCAGGTGTTGAGATTGAGTGGAATTGTGGATGGGTTTTATGGCTCATTGGTTTCAGATGTTGGATTGACTATTTTAGCACAAGGGTGTAAGAGATTAGTGAAGCTTGAACTGAGTGGATGTAAGGGGAGTTATGAGGGGATTAAAGCTATTGGCCAGTGCTGCCAAATGCTCGAAGAATTGACTCTGAGAAATCATAGTATGGAGGATGAATGGTTGTCAGCTCTTTCGTTCTTTGAAAACTTGAGAACGTTGAGGTTCGTTTCGTGTAAGAGAATCGATGCTAGTGCCGAGCTTGATGAGCACTTGGGATCTTGTCCAGCAGTTGAAAGGCTTCATTTGGAGAAGTGTCAATTAAGGGATAAGAGGAGTTTGAGGGCGTTGTTTCTCGTCTGCCATAACACAAGGAAATTAGTGGTGCGGAATTGTTGGGGGTTGCATGATGATATGTTCAGCACTTCAAGCGCTCTGAGGTACTCGATTTTCTTGCCCTTCTTGAGTTGTTGTTATGCTCGTTTACGTCTCAGTTCACGTTCTTGATTATTCAAAACGCATTCATGACATTGCAATTCTTGAAATATTTCTAATCAACTTGGAAATTATGCTTAGGCTAACTCATGCCATGGCCAATTTCCCTGCAGGAGAGTAAGATTTCTGTCTTTAGAAGGGTGCTCATTGCTAACAACACACGGTCTGGAGTCGGTAATCATTTCCTGGAACGAGCTGCAGAGCCTCGAACTTAAGTCATGCAACAACATAACGGATAGTGAAGTCAACCCCGCGCTTTCTACTGTGTTTTCTGCTCTTAAAGACTTGAAATGGAAGCCAGATTCAAAATCCCTGCTTTCGTCCAATCTTGAAGGAACCGGCATGGGAAAGAGGGGCAGTAAGTTCTTCAAGAAATCCTGCGACTGGAAATCCTTGCCGATGCATAGAACTTCAGATTCTTGAATCTATACACAAACAACGGTAGATTTACAACTCCTGAGCTCCATGTTTCTGTACAAGTATCGTCTAGCCGTTTGCTCGATAATTTTGACAGCAATTATCACAACCCTTGAAAGAATGATTCATCTTTATATCACAGGTGATAGTATTATTGTATATGTTGTAAGGGCGGGTGGCATTTGAAGCCCCTTTCAGTGTTCTTTGCTGTGTTTCAGCTTCCAGCTTTGGGCAATAATGCACATTGATGCTTAATATGTACCACTTGTTATGTTACATCCCATAGATCTTCTACTTCAATGAAGTATGAAAAATTATCATTACTTACTAGGGCTAATTACACCGTCCGCGTATGAGATTTGACGTAATTATACGTGGATCTTCTGTGAAGAGTGGGGTCGGGGGAAGGGAGGGAGGGTGGTAGAGGGGGCAGCGCGCCTGTTTGGGATGGGGGTGGGGGGAGGCATAGCTGGTTGTTATGAGATGTAAATTACAAATTTTTACTAAATTTATTGAGTCGTAAAACAATGGGACCAAAATCACAAATGAGGTAAGTTATGAGTCTGGTTTAGAAAATTACATTTAATACTTATGAGATTTGCTTCCGCTTAACAAATAGATCTCTCCGTTAGTAAAAATTTATTGAATTGTTGATATTAACAAAAGAACTGAATAAAAACCGATAATTAGCCATTATTGACTTATTATTGATTTATTGCAGATAAAACAAATCTTTTCTGACTAAAATCCTCATAAGGGTGTGGACATACCTCCTTACATGGATTTACATGTAAATATGTATAAGAGTAGTTTGATCATAAAAAATTTATTTGATATGCAATAAGTCAATCAGAGTTAAATATGAATTTTCATCCAATTTTTTGTTAATATCACCAAATTCGATAAATTTTGACTAACGAATGAGCTTTTTGTTAGATGAAAACAAACATTAAGGGTGCTTGATGTAACTTACCAAACTTTATGATAGATAATATAAAAAAATACAATTTTATCTTCTAATTAATTATCTTCATGCAATTATCGTTTAGTAATTTGACAGGACTATCAAAATTGTGTGGTACTCGTCTAGCTTTTGTTGACAGCGAAAATCTCTTATGCGTTCTTTGGCAATTGCATAATGTAGGGAATGAACGAGATGGATAGTGCGGGAAATTGTGTATTACGAAGTCGAGGCAAGAGTTAGACTCTTTATCTTTAAGACAATTATTGCCCCACTCTGGTGCTTACGGAACGACAATTTGTCTCTCAAGATACAACGACTTTATATCTCAAAGTAGCAGCACTACAAACTTTGAGAAACGGCGAACCAAAAGATATTTTGAAACTTTCTTACTAAACTCTGTTTGCATAATGCTTTTATGCTTACGAATGCTACGAATGAGTTGAATCCTATCATCCATCTCTATCATCCATTAAATGTTGAATGAGATGAAATGAGAGGGCCTATTTATAGGAGTTGGAAAGGTGTTTCGAATGGACATGTCCAATCAGAAAAGATGCCTTTGAAAGGTTATGACATTTCATCCGAATGGACACATCATCTTACCCAAAAGACGCACCCACTAGGTTGACCAGACACGACCGGATGATGATTGGGGCCCATCAACCATCATCTACGTGTCACGAGCTGTCATAAGCTATCACGAGCTTGTTATGCGTCGCTCATCGTAACCAATCACTTGTCACGATTTATTTTTTTAATTTATCATTCACCATTTTCCAACAATCCCCCACATGAATGAAAATTAATGCATATGAGCATGCAGACACTCAAGAGAGTTTCAACCGAGAAGTCATTGCATCAGGATAGGTAGTTTGTGGCTTTGAACCTTCCTTAGGGGAATAACATCGTATTTACTTGGCTAATCAGTGAACATGATGTCTTGAACTGTTCAGCCGTTGGTGTAAACCAAGACAATAGTACCCCCACAATGCCTTCTCTAATATCTTTTATTCTCACGGTTGAGTCCGTTTTGGCCCTGGACTCCATCTTGGATTCATAAGTGTTTTACATTTGAAGCGGCCCGTCTTTACACTTATATAGGTGATCTCCTATAATGTTCTTAACTTAGAATATGAATCATTAAAAGCTTATAGCTTAACCTCTACCCTTTTATTGACAACACTTTTTGTCATAGGAATGGGAAGGAGTAAAACTCCAAGTGCTTTCCACAATCTTTATAACTTAGTCATTCCATTGAACCAAGATCTTTGGATCTCCAGTCAACAAGGTTGGGTTACCGCTATAAAGATTTAATTATCGAGTTTTAATCCCATTCCCCTCAACGAACAGTATACTTGATCTTTTCTTAATGAATCAATTATCATTTGACTTAATATAGTCAATCAAAATGATTTCACTAGAGATCCACTGTCTTATGGTATTATATCTTTGACGTATATGTCTAGATTTACCATTATACATATGACTGTGTCCCCTTTCAATAGTCGAACGGCTATCACAATTCATCATAATTGCGGGCACTTGTTTTTTTTCCAACAAGGAATGTACTCTAAAAAATTATGAAGTCATTCAACTTCTTCTCCAGTTTTATCTAAAGCTATAAACCCGGATTCCATAATAGAACGAGTGCTTTTCTCTATATACCCTAATCTACTAATCATTCTTGAAAATTCAATTTGACCTCGTGTTCACCTTGGTTCTTTGCTAAGTGTAGATTTCTATCTACATAAGTCTTAGTAAGTGAATAGTCATGGACATTGAACTTTCTAGTACAATCTCAACATGATGAGACTATGATAAGACAAGTCTACAGACGTTTTAGAGATCTTAGTCTCTACCATTACGTCAGCTAAACCTTATGTCTTTCATATCACAATATTTTGCCAATACTTTCTTGGTAGAGATTGCTTCCCTTTGTCAACATAACATCTACATATAGATCGACTATGACAAAGGAGCTAGAAGTGCCTTTAACATAGACCTTGAAGTCGCTTGACAACATTGTTTGTCAAATTTTCCATGTCATTTGTTATGAGCTTGTTTAAGACCATACACCAATTTGATGAGTCTACAGACCTTCTTTTCTTGGCTAGGAACGACAACCCTTTAGGTTGTTCCGTGTAGATCTCTTCATCTAACTCACCATTCAAGTAACTTTTGAATTCCTTCCATATCAGAGGTAGCTTTTCAATCATAGCAGCTACTTGGAAGGATTCATTGAGTCTAATTCCTTCTGCATGCAGATCATGCAAGATCATTTGGAATTCTTGGACTTGGCTCATTACCGTTTTGGAATACACCATTTTGAATTTCAAGAAATTCCCGACTATGAATTTCTTCAAGCCGTCGTCCTCCGTTTTGTATTTCTTTTTCAAGGATTCTCAAAGGGCTTTTGCACCCTTGGTTGAGCTATATACGTTGTACAAAATATCGCTCAAGCCATTGAGGATGTAGTTTCTGCATAGAAAATTCTCATGTCCCGATGCATCAAAAGCAACCCTTTGTTGGGGATCAGTCTCCTCCTTAAAAACAACGGGGGCTCCCTCACCTAAGAACCTAGCTAGGTTCAACGTAGTAAGGTAAAACAACATCTTTTGATGTCATCTCTTAAAGTCGTAACCTGAGAATTTCTCTGGCCTTTCTCCTTGGGCAGCAATCGGTTGTGGCACATGTGGTTGGATAATCATACTAGCCGAATTAGCAGCAGCAGATCTAGTTGCCATAGCCGGATTGGTAGCAGCAGATTCATTTGCCATAATACACAATGATAAATAATTGTCTTAAACTTGTAGGGAATGAACGAGATGGATAGTGCGGGAAATTGTGTATTACGAAGTCGAGGCAAGAGTTAGACTCTTTATCTTTAAGACAATTATTGCCCCGCTCTGATGCTTATGAAATCGACAATTTGTCTCCCAAGATACAACGACTTTATATCTCAAAGTAGCAGCACTACAAACTTTGAAAGACGGCGAATCAAAATATATTTTGAAACTCTCTTACTAAACTCTGTTTGTAGAATGCTTTTATGCTTACGAATGAGTTGAATCTTATCATCCATCTCTATCATCCATTAAATGTTGAATGAGATGAAATGAGAGGGCCTATTTATACGAGTTGGAAAGGTGTTTCGAATGGACATGTCCAATCAGAAAAGATGCCTTTAAAAGGTTATGACCTTTCATCCGAATGGACACGTCATTTTACCCAAAGGACACACCCACTAGGTTGACCAGACACAATCGGATGATGATTGAGGCCCATCAACCATCATCTACATATCACGAGCTGTCATAAGCTATCACGAGCTTGTTATGCGTCGCACATCATAACCAATCACTTGTCACGATTTATTCTTTAATTTATTATTCACCATTTTCCAACACATAAATACAATTTACATTTTCCTATTAAAATTAAATAGCAAAAAGATAACAATGACAAGTGAATAGTATTCTCCAGTGAACTCTTTTGTCTTGTCCTGACAACTCAAGATGAGAGTTTTTGTCTTTTCATTTTTAGAAAAAAAAATCGAAAATTGATTCTAGAAAGAATGATTATGACGCTTGAATCTACAATTTCAGAATTGAATAAAAATCATAGTAAGAATGAAAACACCATAAAATCATTTAAAATTGAGAGCCAAATTAAAATTTTACACTTAAGTAGACATTTAATATTCATTTATCAATTTAATAATATGTCATTCATTCACAATTTAAATTATTTTCAATAAGCACCAATGCAACCCAAAATAATTTAGTTAGTTATTCTTTTTAATTATTCCTTTCATACCAACTTTAATAAAAACGTTTTAATAGTAATCTAAACGTTTTCTTTTTATCACAACAAAAAAAAGAAAGAAAATTATTGTTGTTTTATTCTTTTGTGTAGATGCAGCCATTAGTTCTATTCCCCAACCGCACCATCGCACAGAGAAGGAAAGAGTACACGCGGTGACACTTGCCTGCATATAACCTGTTTGTTTGAAGTCCTCAGAGAGAGAAGACAGAGGAAGAAGCAGGAACTCAAGATAGATAAAATGATGAAGGGGAAAGGAGTGGCGATAGAGAGTGACCAAGAAGAAGAAGGAGGATTAGATTATGATCATCGAAATTTGGAACCGAAATTCGCTCTCCCCTTCTCCACTCGCAATACATCTTCCAGATATGATTTTGTTAAGGTTTCAATTTTTTTTTCCGCAAACTGCGTTCATTTTTCTGCATTATTCCGTAAGTGGAATCTCAACTTTTCTCCAAGAATGAACCTTATGACGGTAAATGTTGATGGGCTCTGTTTGTTCTTTTTCTTGATTTTGATTTTCTTAATTTTTGTTTCAGGTGAAGGTTTGGTTAGGTGAGAGTGCCGATCACTATTACGTGCTCTCCCGATTTTTGCTAAGCAGAATGTTGACCGTCACCAAGGTGAAAATGTTTCTGTATTTCATCATTGTTTTGTCTTATGTTCCCAAATCTATGAAATTAAGTGGGTTTTGTTTTTGGGTTCTGATTATGTTATTCTTTCTCTTCCTAAATCAGATTCCCAATCACGTGGCTATTAAGATCGCCCTTGAACTTAAAAAGCTGCTTATAGATAACAGCCTTCTGGACGTGTATGTCCTAGCATATTAAATCTACTTGTTTAGCCAATCTTGTTTGGAAGTTGCTGTTTTTCCATTCCCGCTAATATTTAACTTTTAAGTTTATCGTTTTGCAGCTCACAATCCGACCTTGAAGCTAACTTATTTAAGGTGTGTTTCGTCCGTTGCTATTGTATGTTGCATGCTTTGTTAGCAATATAGTCTCAGAGGTGATGTTGAATCTTGATCAATATTCTATATTACCTTATTGACATGTTGCTGAGGTCAAATGACTTTGATGTCTGGAAATAATGCCCTCAGACTCTCATACTAAATTCTTTCTGGAATCACTGTGACCTATAGTCTTTTGTGATTCAACCAGTGGCACATGTTGTGGGGCTGGTACTGTTTTATTTTGTGCATATTAGTTGTGCTTGAAACACTGACTTAATGGTGAAGTTGCTGCTTTCTTTATGACCAAAAGCATGAGTACACTGGTCTGGACATCATTACATTTCTTATGAATCATTAAGGAAAATATCACCTCCAAATGGAAAATTTTCTAGACTGTTTTCCATTTTCTCTTCTATCCTATCCTCTTCAGCCCTTCCATTTTGGTATTTTTTTATTATAATTTTATGGATGAGAAGCTTGAAATTTTGGCAAACGAGGTTCCATAATTCTTTCATCATGGCCTGTAGCTCATGGAACGGCGAGGTTACGGGGATGAGTATATAAACAGATATAAAATGATGACAAGGTCAGTTAATTTTTTCCTTTTCATTTTATGTTTGTATCACTAAGAATTTTCAATCTGATATTTTGAAAGTTCAGCTCCATTTTAGTCATCTATGCAATAAAATTATAGTTTTCTGTTATATCGATGGGAAGAAGAGATGAACTGTTGAATCTGCTGCTTTGCGTACTGCCAATGCTTCTCTCTATGATCTTACACCTTAATTCTCTTTTAATCTTCAGATTTCACCATCAAAGAGTACCTTTGGTTATTCTTGTATGCGGTACTGCATGTGTTGGAAAGTCTACTATCGCTACTCAACTTGCACAAAGACTAAACCTGCCAAATGTTTTGCAGGTAAGCCTCTTTTATTTTTTGTAGAAAGTTTGCTTTCATGTCTCTCCAAAGCTGCCACCAACACTTTCATGCTATTGGATTTATTTCAGTCTTGCACTTACCCTGTACATTTTCTTAATGGTACAGACAGATATGGTGTATGAATTACTACGCACGGCAACAGAGTATGTAACTTTTTAGCCCATTCATTTTCTTTTAACGCTTCTTTGGCAATTTTTGTTAAAACTAGATTGAATCCAAAAATGCATGTTTGCTCATGCTCCCAATTAAGTAGTTACACCTTATGTACGGATTGTACAATTAAGAGTTTTCCTTTGAAGAAGACAGCAATATCCATTTGAGATGTTTAAATCTATTTCAGTATAATGTTATATGGTGGCATGAGATCCATGCATTGTTTAGCATGTTGATTGACAATTTGAAATTGATAACTTTTACATGTATAATTGACAAGTTGTCTTTGTTCACACTTGAGTGTTTATTGTAACTATCCAATAGTGCAGGAATCTTGTGCTGTGCTGCATAATGCTAAATTATTGATATGCTTATGCTTTCATCTCAGTGCACCATTAACATCTTCCCCTGTATGGGCACGGGATTTCAGTTCCTCTGAGGAGCTTATAACCGAATTTTGTAGAGAATGCCGGATTGTCCGTAAAGGTATTGGTATTGCTCCACCATTTCACTCTTTATCATCTCAAGAGCTGTGGTATGTATCATTGATTTGTATTCCTAATAGGTCTGGGCGGTGACTTGAAAAAGGCAATGAAGGACGGAAAGCCAATTATAATTGAGGTAAATTCTTTCCTGCTAAGCTACAGTGTACATCTCTGTTTACATCCTGGTATAGTTGCCTATGTCTTTCCTTTCTCTGTATTGAATACTACATCATTGACAATTTATTCTTAATTACGTGAGACTCTTGGGAAGAGTGTAATTAAAAGAACTGTTGCTGTGTCTATCTGGAGGATTCTATACATATACTTTCTGTGGATAAGCTTAATTGGGAAAGGAAGGAAAGCATGAATGACTTTTATTATTTTGTGCAAAATACATAGAGGACACCTTGAAGCAATGTTATTTGTTGGTTTTCTGTAACAATTACAGGGAATACATTTGGATCCTAGTATATACTTAATGGATGATGAAAATAAATCATCATCCACCTTACCAGCAAAAGATGAAGAGAAGTGCTTGGAGAAAAATAAAAATGGGAGCTCAGCTGAGAATTTTGCCGCTCCATGTGGTAATGAAGACACTGGCAATTTGTGCAATCAGACTGCTAGGTCAGGGGAGACAGTATCTGGTGCTGACATGGTTTCGGATGCTCTAAAATCTATGGAAATAGGTGGCAGCAAACCTGTTTGTACAGGTGAAAATTCCCATTCTTTCTGGTGTACGTCTTTGAAGTTGAGATTGGACGATCCATACTGTACTTTCCTGTGGAAGTTTTTCTTTCATATATATATATATATATATATATATATATTTATACTAATTCTTTTTTCTTTTTGCCAAAGGTTTACAGTTCAGCTCTAACTTCAACATCCTAACTATGCTGACAGGTGAAAAAGATGCTGGCATGGTTGAGACTCATAAAGTCAAGAAAGAGAAATCTGGTCCTGAACCCATTATTATTCCTATAATCCTAAAGATGTCTCAATTTGATCATAAGGTGCGTTAAAAATTGCTTTTGCTTGGTTTTCCTTATGACCAAAGTGAAAAATCTAAGTCTCTATGGCTGAAAACCTACATCTTCCTAACATGATCTGAGGATCTGAAAGAACCCATATTAGGCATGTCTAAGAATTTAGGAATGGCTAAATAATCCAACAATTGAGATTTTAAAAATTGGATATGAAATTGATTGATAGACGGAAAGGTTGAAAGAAAACATAATTCTGGTACCTATTATGGAATTTGCAGTTGTGACATCTGGTCCTGAAAACTCCCCCACCAACTCACGGTGTTTTGGGGAAAAAAACATAATAATAATAATAATAATAATAATAATAATAATAATAAAATAAATAAATAAATAAAAACATCTGGTCCACTGGTCAGGTATGCGATTTTGTTTAAACAATCCAAATCATAGATCATGATGGTCAATGAGTTCTGGAACTTTGCTATCATTCTCTCACCATATTTCTCTTTATGACATTCTGCATATTTATTGCTCATAGGCTTTGCTAGAGGAGTGGTTATCTAGTCGAATCAATGAAAAATACCCAATACAGGTAATACTGAGAACTTATACAGCATGCCATTTTGGTCCTTTCGCAAACTTCACAAAGAGAACTGCTCAATTTGTTCTAGAATAAGTTCCTGCTTTTTTTTTTTTTTCAAAGTTAAAATATGTAAGCAATGAGCATTCTTATTTGTGGCCCCTGAATAAGATTTTTAAATTATCATGTCTGGAACTGAACTACCTCATCGTGCATCCTGATTCAGACCAGTATTAGGTGCTATCTTTATTTGATTTGTAGCAGTACATTCTTAAGTCAATAATCCACCTCTTGAATCAACGGGACCACCAAAATAATGAGCCTTGTTGATATTTTCACTGTTCAAGATTTTATTTGGTGGATAGCTATGTTTGTTCTAGGAAATACAAGACCTAGACAGCCTTGTTATGATACATCTTTAAAGTTGCATATGTGGTTGCAAATTGTTGTGATTCTAATTTTTTGGTCAAGGACTTGGATCCCACATTGGTGAAAAGGGGTACCAATGTCTCCAATGCGTCACTTTTATAACCTCACGCTCTCCCACTTCAATTGCTAGCTTTTGTTTTAGTCTCTGAATACATATCATTTGTGCCATTTGGTTTGTGTCAAGTATGATATGAGTCTGGAATTCTGCATAGGAATATATGGGTTTTATCATATTCATTTCATTATTTGATTCCTTTGGATAAGATTTTTGCTCCTGTTGTCTATGCATCAGCCAGATCTTTGACAAACATTCTACTTTTTCCAGGACCGGGATAAGTTAATTGGCAACTTGAAAACGATCCAGGACTATCTTTGTTCATTTAAGTCACAGGTGTGGTCATTTGAAACCTTTACCCAAGTAATAAATGCTAAACAGAAGTTCACTTATTAGTGAGTTGCTCATCACTGAATTAGGGTTTGCTAGGGGCATTCAGGTGTTATCCTGCAGTTCAGATACTAAGGCCACTCTTACAATTTCAGGCAATTGTGTGTTTATATTATTATGTCCAAGTAACCTTCCTTTCTTCTCCCTATTAGATGGAAAAGATTTCAGAATATATTACAAGCAGTGAAGCACAAGTTCACACCTTTGCCCATCTCTCTTTTTAATCCTACTTTTACACTGAACTTATTGGCACTGCTATATTTATGATGTTAATCTCTCTCTCTCTCTCTTTTTATGGGACATCGCTTCTGTACCACCACCTAAAAGAAAAGGCAAAAAAGGAAAAATGAATCTTTTCTTGTTTTAAAGGGTAGGTCGATTAAGGTGAATAGAGGAGTGAGTTGAAGGTGACTATTGAGCAATATCTTTCTGGAATTCAAAGGAATTTCTGAATAAGCTTCAAAATTGCAATTGAGCACTTGGAATCATTTGATGAGCTACACATATCGCATCTCATATGCTCATGGATTTCTCACTTTTTGAGCAGGGATATGCAGTTGTCACTGTATCAGCTACAACTTTCCCCCAAACCTTGGATTGGCTGCATAATTATCTTCTTCAGGTAATTGATATTTTCCGTACATTTGTCTAAGGCCCAACTAACTCTCTCTTTTGTAAGACAAACATTAAATTTCGCCCTTCCTATAGTGTTTGATCATGAAATTCTTCTAGAATTAGGTTACATAAGTTTGAGGAAGCTTTATTTCATTTCCTGGTTTGGTATATCAAACATGTCATCAGGAAAGAGATTAGAATACCACGGTGCCTTCTACACCACAGTTTGGAATAGGAACAGGATTGTGTTAAACATTGTTATAAGGCTATTTGACTAAATTGAACTAACAATAAAATTGTAAGTGAAACTTAAGGGCCAATATTATAGCAAAGCTAGTGCTAAAGCACCTTTAATTCAACAGTATTTAAGAGCTCATGTTAAAAAGCAAATCTATAGAACTCTCACAAGAAAACAATTAGGAGACGTAGAGTATTGTTAAAGAGCATGAACAAATAAAAATCATGTAGTATTGCATTGCTGGACTTACTACTGCATACTGGATTTTTTGTTGCCTACATCAGTAGGTGGGATCAAGGAGAAAGGGTTGATAAAATTTCATGTTTGGTATTCACTAGTAAAATAGTTACAATTCTCTGATTTTACTATTCTTTCTTAGTCGACATGAACAAATATCTTGAAGTGGCATCATTCCCCTGTGATGTTATTCTGAATGATATTGTTCTTCTATAACCAGTGCATTGAGCAGGGTACATCACCCGTTTCCCCTCGGAATGGTGGCCAAACAGTGAGAAACCAGGTCAATAAATGATCATACCTTGGTGAATTTGAGGTACTTTTTT
Source organism: Sesamum alatum (assembly GCA_034509735.1). Taxonomy (NCBI): domain Eukaryota; kingdom Viridiplantae; phylum Streptophyta; class Magnoliopsida; order Lamiales; family Pedaliaceae; genus Sesamum; species Sesamum alatum. The sequence goes on along the minus strand of JACGWO010000003.1, from coordinate 28,411,798 downwards.
TTCGCAACAGTTGACTTGCTTTACAAAAGTTGGTTCCTCTTGTACATCACGACACGCATGTATCTGATGGTATCGATATGATTGAACACAGAGACTTGATGGTGTGCGAGTGCATATAGCTGAATTTGAGGAAGCATGTCCAATCAGAATTGTATTATAGCTAATTTTCGAGTTAACTTCCTTTAATAAAACAAGCGTGCCATCCTATATGATTGTAAAGCATTGATTAGCCCCAAACTTGAGAACTCATCTGGTTTCTTTCTTGACTACCTGAAGCATGATCTCCATTCAACCCTAAGTAATTTGTGCTAATGTGGAATTGCCTAATTGGTCAATCTGCTCTTGAGTACTCAAAGTCATGATTCTTTGCCATACAACATGGGAGATTGCAACTGGGGTCTTGTTTATCTTTCATCTGGACTAGTTGGCAACTTGGGCAGTGATTTGAGTCGGGATTGATTATTTCAGCTTGTTCGTGCTCAAGTAACTTATTTTAGTTTTTGACACTTGCAGGGCCAGCGCTGGAATTATTTGTAGGAAAGAAACAATGTGATGGTGCTTCTACTCCAAGTGAGCTGTCATATATGAATTTAAGAAAAATGTCTAGTCAAGGATGGAGATCTCAGTAGGTTGCTAATACCGCTAGCTAGAATTGCCTCTCAATTCACCACCAAAGGCAGATACAAAGAGGATTGTAATTTTAGCTATTTGCATCTGCCTAAACTTGTGCAATTACTGTGATTCATCCAAGGATCTTGCCGTGGATACGTCATTGTAATACACTGTCCCTAGTTGTAAAGTATTCGAATTGGTACTTTTCATCCAATATTATGAGCAAACTGTTTACAAGAGTTTCTTTTTCAGTTCCTAATGTGTTGAAATGGTTCAAGTATTTCAACTGTGTTATTGCTGATTGGGAAAACTTTTGGGGAAGTTTCAGGCTCACTGGGCTTCGTTTGAATTATACGGGGCTTATTTGTAATACATACTGATTTCATTGCATGCGTTCTAATATGATCCAACGATTGTTAGTTTTCGCAGTCAAATATGTGTGGATTTCCAAGTTTTCATTCATCTATTATTATTAGGTCACCAACTTCATTGATCTTCTAGGGTCAGTTAGGCATCAATTCCTATACATGGTCTAACAACTTTATAGAATTTATATTCTTGGTAAATAGTCGTTTGGACTTGGTCACTACGATCCCCTTTGAGAGGAATTTTCATCCTTCTCTTGTAGTTACAGGACTAATTGTTGAATTTCTTAAAAAGGGTTGTTATGTATCGTTTCACTTAGATGGTGTATTAGTACTTTAGTTCTTGGTAATTGCTTCATCTATCTTTTACATTACTTTAGGTAGAATTCGGACAAACCCCAAAGGTCCCTGTCTTTATATTTGCCCAGATTCTCTCTAAAGTCCCATATTATGTTACAAGCATGTTTCCCATTTATCATGTGAAGTAATTACAGAATTTGCATGAAAACCATCATGTGTTGATTGCAAGAACATCCCCTGCATTTGTCTTGAGATGGATGACTAAATCTCATCATCCCACAGTTCTTGGATGGTCTTGTAAGGACTTGTTGTTTGATTAACATAGAATTCCCCCCTCATTATTTTGCTCTCCTCCATTTTCTCGATTTCGATTATGTCGTTGTGTTCCAATTTGAGATCAAGTGCCCCCATGTTCTCCTTCAACCTTTCTTCATTGAAGCTCTTAACGATCACGCTCGCCCCCTTCGACAACCCCCATCTTAGTGCAACCTGGGCTGGAGTTGCTTTGTGTTTAAGAGCAATGGACTGTATGATTGGACTCTCAACCACAGCTGTTGAACCCCAGAAATTTCCTGGTCCCCCCAGAGCTGAGTAGGCGCTTACATGAATCTTGTAATCCCTGCAATAATCCCTTAGCTTTTTTTGCCTCCACATTGGGTGCATTTCCACCTGCAACAAACATCATATCTATCACTTAATTGCCCTTCAAATCTTTCAAGATTTTACCATTGGTTGTTGTTTTAGCAACAACTGTTGATTGTTGTTTTTGCAGGTGAGGGCAAAACGTCATAACTACGGCACATGATTTGGCCGTAGCTTAAATCATGGCCATTAATCTTGGTCGAAATTTAAATTTTCAAGTTGGTTTGTTTGATTGTGGTTGATAGTTTCTGGATACGAAAATAGTTTAGTTTTTCGTTTTAGCTAGAGAGAAAGATTATTACCTGATTCACAGCAGGAGTAACTGATGCAAAATCCAACAAATTCTCAATCTTCTTGCAAGAGAAATTGCTGACTCCAATGCCCCTACACAACCCCATTTCTAAGCATTTCTCCATTCCAGACCATGTTGTCTCCATGTCTAATTGCTCGAAATCGTCTTCTTCCGGCAACGGATGGCACACCCATGGCTTCAGCCTCACTGGCCAGTGCACCAAATACATGTCCACATACTCCATTCCCAGGTTCCTGTAATAATAACAACAGCCAAACCCGTCTGTCACATGCACGAATGACATAGTTTTATGCAACTAAAAACTCGTTTTGTCAGATGTCAGTGTGGAACAACAGTGTGATCAAACATGCACGTTCGTTGTATTAACGACAATTAGTACACTGTATCTTCGATCAACATGAATACTTACATTAGAGTTCGCTTTAGTGCTGAGACAGGATCATGGTGATGACTTCCCCACAACTTGGACGTAACAAAAACCGCTTCTCTTTCTGTCGTCCCGTTAGCTATCGCCTCCCTTAACGCGTTCCCCAAGGCGGGTTCGGAACCATAAACCTGCGCAGTGTCGAAGTGGTTGTATCCCATCTGCAAGATAGCACAACATTCATGCAAGAAACAATGGTCATCAGGTCTCCTACATGAAAATGATCAAGAAAAGACACATTCGATCGTCGAAAAAACACACAGTGAAGGTGAAAATGGATGTAGAACATTGTTGATACATACCTTAAGGGCCACTTGGACAGCATTCTCAGTAGTTTTCCTGTCATTTTCAAAAGAGTAAGTTCCCATACCAATTACAGGTATGGATAAGCCATTGTTCAATCTCACTTGATTGATGCTTCTCATTTTTCTTTTAATATCTCTCTCTCCTCTTTCTCTCTCTCCTGTCTCAATCTCTGTCTACAATATATGCATGGGACAATTCCATGTCTGAGACTTGGTTTATATATAGTTAGAAACCTGCACAAAAGTCAACCTTAAAACCGCCCTTTTCCTATTTTTTTAATAATTAATGCAATGAAACAACCAAAACCCATGTTATAAACTAGATTATGATCTTTGAAGAAGTTAATTAGCTGGGAAGATGTCAAAAACAATAATATTATAAAGAAATGGAGCAAAGTGTGATGAGGATCTTCCTCATATGTCTTTAAGTGATGGTTCTTGTCCCTTTATCATAGTATCATAGAGTACCTGGCAAAGGTGTAAGGGATCTTACATGTCCTTAGGGGGTGTTTGCCAAAGCTCAAAACGACCGTTTATCAACTTATTGATGAAAATAAATTGAAAAGAGTGTTTTGTTTTATAATTGTTTTTTAACAGGAAAAATGTAATTTACATCTCACAACTACTCTCTTTGCGATTTTGATACCATTGTTTTAATACTCACCAGATTTAGTCCCATAAGTCACAAAAACGTGCAATTTTAGTCCAACCGTAAATTTCGTTAAATATTTAATGGAGGGAGCACGTGATTTGTACGTGCTCCGATAAATATTTAACGGAATTTGTGATAGGGACTAAAATTACAAGTTTTTGTGACTTATGTGGCTAAATTCGGTGAGTGCTAAAATAATGAGACCACAAAGAGGGAAAATTATGGGACGTAATTTGCGATTATTATGCTTTTGAATTGTTTAAATTAAGTTGTTTTAAGTCCAAAACTATAAGCAGTTCCCTATCAATTTCTGTAGTTTATGGGTAAAATTGCTAATACTAAGTTGTTTTCCAAACACTCAAGTTTTAGCTTCTTTTTTTTTTCACTTTTAACTTTTATTTTTAAACATTCTCAACTTTACTCCTGCCTCACGTATAATTTTTTCTATAATTTATTCTAATCACTGTTGCAAACACCCTTTTAGTCAAACGTTGATAAATCAAGTGATCCAAAGGATATTTCATCTTAATATTATACAACGTATCAATATCGATAAGCATAATCAAACAGTTTTGTCAATTTCGTGTCAGATACAAGTGCACTAATCCAACACTAATAATTCAAACATGTCCCAAAATATCAAAAAATGGAATACATATCAACAGATATTTTACCCACTACTCAATGCAATTGTATCAGGTGTAGCATCTACAAGACTCGATCAAATCTCGTAAATTCATATAATTATTTTTATTTTCATAGATAAGGACAATATACAATATAGATGTAACAAAAAATAATAAGTTTAATTTTCTTTGTCTTTTCGGAGAAAAATAAATAAATCATACATTCTTTGCATGGAACCAATTATATAAAGTTGTTATGTGTGATGTGGATGTTTTCAAAATTATTATATGGACAAGTATATATATATATATGTCATTGTGAATATTGATGTTCATTAATTATTAGCTAAGCATCAAAATATAAATTAATAATTACTTGAGAATTAATTAATATAGGTGATGGTTGATGCAATGGTGTAGGGCGGTGGCCGCTTGCTTTAATTAGATATATACGTATCTTTATATTAGTAATTTATTAGGATAATTACATTTACAAACTATGTTAATCATTCCTATCTTAGCATAGTTACAGAAATTATCTCGGACAGTTAAAAAGTATAGAAAATTTATGTAATGATGTTGACGCTTTTAGGGGTATATATGTAATTTTTCAAAAAGTATGAATAATTTGTGTAAATAATGCTGACGTTTTTTGGTAAGTGAATGTGTTCAAAACGTAGGGGTGGTTTGGGTAAATAGACCATAGGTCATGGTGTAGATGCAATTATCCGTAATTTATTTCAACAAGATTATCATATTAATTAGGATAAATTACAATGACCTCCCCTGATGTTTGACGTAATTACAAATACCCCTAATTTTAACGGCCATCTAACAATTAGTCCAATCCGTTAGTTTCTGTTAGATTTTCATCCATTTTTTGTGGTGAACTGATCAAAATGCCCTTATAAAATATGCATTATAATTATACCAAATCCTTAAAAGAGGTCGTTGTTATTTACCCTATTAATTAATCTTTGTAATTAAGATGAAGATTGTAATAATGAAGAGCTTGCTTAGGAATTTAACATTATAAGATGATGAAAGAGAAGTGATGGGCGGCCGGCGCCGACAGCTGACTTGTCCGGAGATGCCCCTGCAGGTGATCAAACCCATGAGGGAAAGAAAGGGAAGAAATCTAAGAAAATCTACAAACAGAATAAGAAAAAAGAAAAGGAAACGGAAAGTCAAGAGGTTGACTTCATCTTGAACTTAGACAATTAAAGGAATTTTCAAAGTCAAATGCACTTGCCTCAAAACATTCACTATCACAGCTTTTCTCTCTCTCTCTCTCACTCTCACACACACCAGAGAGAGAGAGAGAGAGAGAGAGTTGCAGAAGTTAGGCATATAGGAGATGAATGAAAGTGCAGGCCAAACCACCCAGGCAATATAGTTTAATAAGTATGTTATGATATAAAATCGGGATAAATACGATTTTGGTCCTCAAATAATTTGAAGTTCTAATTTTGGTTTTGATTTTTATATTTTTTTTTTATGTTTTTAGTCATTCTGTTAATAAAATTATTAACGTTAATGAAAATTTCATTTGAAAGGAAAAAAGGGATAATTACACTCCTCTCTCCTGAGGTTTGGTGTAATTACACGTAAATTCCTTGTGGTTTTATAAATTACATTTAGTACCCCTGAGGTTTGCTTCTGTCTAACAAATAGTCCACCGTTAGTTAAAATTCACCGAATTTGTTGATATTATTGCTTAAATTCATTTTATTGCTTTTTTTTTTTTCCTCTAAAAGCTTGAAGAAAAATGGGGAAAATAAATGTATTGGAAACTTGAAAAATACCACAAAATGGAAGGAAAAATTGTTGTTTTTTTTTTTTTCATTCAATTAAAACTTTCATTAACTTTAACAATTTTATTAATGGAAGGACTAAAAATGATTTTTAAAAAAATAGTTTGAGGATCAAAATTGCAACCTCAAATTGTTTGAAAACCCAAACTGCATAAGTGGCTTTGTTTGAGGACCAAAATCGCAATTATCCCCATAAAATTGATCATTAGACCGCAATTGTTGTTACTACTTTTTCTTTTTATTTGAACACTATTTACATTCAAAATACTCTTTCCAGATGGCTCAAATACGTTAAGATTCCTTATGTAGAAAGACCTACACGGCAGAAAATCGTCAAAACCACATTACGAAGGCTCCGGTTATGGCCTTATATATGATGCCTAAGTTAGACAAGTCGCAAAGGAAAAAGATTTAAGATTGTAAGAAATGCTAGGGTAACAAATGTTATAACTGGGGCATGATCGGCCTGCGAATATATATAGATTTTCCTAACTAAATGATTTCACGTAAACCACATATTTGAAAATGATCGATTGGTCAGCGTGAGTCCATACACATTCAGATTTTTATCAGATCAGGACTAAGTTGGAACAACGAGAAATAAATTATGTGAATCCAAATATCTTCCCAATTTAAAATTGAGTTGAAAATAAATGAATCATTTCAAACCTTTGATTAAAAATTACAAACTTCATTGGAGATCGTTGTGAATTCAGGCTAATAATAATTATATAAGTGAAGAAGTGAAGTTGTGGAGAGTGGGCACACAGCCATCAAACCACCCTAACTGAATTGAAAAGGAAGTTGGTCAGCTCTGTTAAAAATTGGTTAGCGAGTACCTGTCGTGTCCTGTCCTCCTCAACACACGTCACACTCTGCATTGATTCGCAAGTGATGCAATAAAAACAATTGCTTAGCCTTTGGGATACTCAGTGGGCTAATTACCCTTTAATTGGATATTAAGACGTGATTATATCCCATTTAAGTCAACCCTTAATATAATAATAATAATAATAATAATAATGTATATATATAGGTTAACTATTAACTACCAATACATCATCTATGAGATAAGATATTGTTATTAATACATTAATATTGGTTGTTAAGTGGAGTGTTAATATTAATTAACGTGAGAGTTTCATGCGAACATATATATATATATATATATATATATATTTCTTAATTATCATTGAAGTCCATTGAACGTAAAACAGAGTTTGGTTGTATGTATTTATCTTCGAAATGGTTAGAATCTTAATGTATAGTGGTGTCTGAAGAGACCTTTATCTATACTAATATATAAAGAAAAGATTTGTCTTACTTACAATTGATGGTTTATTACATAACGTCACCAATTTTTTTATTATGACAATAATATCCCTAAAGTTAGTTTTCTTTTTTTTCTTTCTTACTTTTGTTTTTTTATAAATGTAATGTGTCGGTTTATATATATATATATATATATTTCTTATTTATATTTATAATTATTTTAAAGCGTGCAATATTATTTTATATGCACGCAGGGCCGACGTGCCACGACGAGTAGTCCGAATAAAGTCATCATTTACACAGGATCAAACCCCATCGTTAGTGATATATAGAAGGGTTAAATACAATTACCATATTTGATATATCTACCCTACATTAATTACCCCTAAATATATAAATGTATATGCATGTATAATTTATTTTTAATTTGATTTGACAAACAAGTGAAACTAAAATAAAAATGAGCACTAAGTACTTTAGCTTATGAAAATAAAAAGAGTTCGATGAATAAGTGAAATTAGAGTTAGACAAAGTTCTCACAAAAGGTTATTTTGGCATTAGAAATTCCTTTTGTAAGAGTAAATCAGACTTTTCAAACTTAAAAATTAAAGGTTGAGCGTGTTTTTAAAGATTTTAATACTTTAGAAGGTAATTGATGTGGATGAATATTTCAGTGATGGTAACTGTATTTAACCCTATACAAAACTATGGAGTGTTGCCCTTAATTTATAATTGGATAAATTACAACTACCGACCCTAAAGTTTAACATAATTACAAACATCCTTTTGTAGTTTGAGAAATTACGAAAACCCTTTAACACTTAAACCACAAACACCATTTGAAAATCAAACCCATGAATTAATTACATAGATGTTTTTTTTATTTCTTTTTTCCTAATGAAGATTGGCACATAAAATATTGTCAACATGAGAAGAAAGATGTATGTATAAGCGAAAGAAGATGATATATGAATGGGAAAATGGAGTGATGTGGGTAGAAGATTATAGAGGAGGCATGTTCTCCCAATCTCAATCACAGACATATCCACCGCCTTCTTCACACACATATTTAACACTACTTCTCTCTGGCTTGTTTTTTGTATAATGCATGACTTGGGACGCGGGTTCTTGATTTCTGCCAGCAAATCTTGAGATTTTATTATAATATTCAGAATCAGATAGGAATTTTGTGGATTACGTTTTAGTTTTTATCTGTCTGTGATCAAAACTGGGCTAATCAACTTGCAAATATACACTATTTTGAATAGAGAGTATCATCTTCATACACAATACCAGTAAATGTTTTTGGTCAAAACTCTATAGCAGTATCTGCTGGTTTGGATTGGATATGGTTAAATGCAGTGGAGTGGAAGGCTATTCAAAATAATAACATTCTCAACTACAAAGCCAATTGAATCTTTTCTTGGGGTAGTTTGAGAGTGGAACCCCTATTATTCAGAGCCCTTTAATCAATGGATTGTATCATGCATCATGAAGCACAAAAAACCAGCAATCACACAAGTATCATAAAAATGGAGTTTATATATACAATGGGTAAGATGCTTGTTTGTCAAGAGCCTAATGAGTAATATTTTTAGCTAGGATACAGCCTCCGGTGAACAATGTGGTTAACCGGCATACACACACACACATAACAAGATTAAGATTGATTCGTAAAATCTGCAGCAGACACTGGGCAGCAGCTTGTTTATGTGATGCAGAAAAACTGTAAATAATCAAGAAAATTAGATCAATACAAATGCTGAAGAACAATGGCGTAACCCAGACATAAAAATAAGAAGAGCATGTTTATAGATAGGTGCTTATTAATCACGGTATGCTCTGAAAGGAAAAAGTAATTGGAAGGCAGGGGTAGGACACAATCTATTTTTCCAACTTCTATAATTACTTAAGTGATTGCCTGTGAAAACCAACATGTTCTGGGGAAAAACAGAAAGGGAATTTTGAGACCTCCAAAAATCATAAGGAGAGGAATCTAATAGGAGAGAGACTATCATGGCTAAATGCAAGTCAAGAACACTGCAGGATGAGGATTTATGTGAAGTGTCTCTTGAAGCACAGTGTAGAAAATGCAGAGGTTGATTAGATTGACTTGATGGAGTGTCGTCCAGAAAGATTAGTGTAAGATTATCTTGATACATTTACTTCACAGGCATACCCTGTAACATGATCTGGACTAAAAACCTTTAGGACATAGAGGAACTGTATCCTGACTCAATTTTGTCAGCCACCAATTATCTAACAAAAACTTGAGGAAAAATCAACGTCATCAGTGAAACGCAAAAGCCATGGATTGATGATTTGAAGCTGCCGGTGTTTTGTGAATTTATATATATTTTTTAATCCATGCTATTCCATACAAGACATCAGGAAACAATATAATGCTAACCTGGTAATTGCAATCACTTGTTTTGTTTATTTGTCACTGTTCGCTGCACAGTAGAGACACCATCCACAAATTTTGTCCGGAAAAGAACATTAGCATTGTTAAACATTCCTTCCTTTAGTGAAACCACAATAAACTGCAAAAGAAACCAGAAGTTCAGCATGAGATGCTAGTGTTATCAGATATGATATAAAGGATGCATAAAAGGTGTTGAACTGTATGTTTGCTGATAACATAAAAGGTGGTGAACTGTATGTTTGCTGATAACATCTTTGATTGATATCTAATGCTCTCAAGTCCCAATGTTTCTCCATTTTTTTCTCCAGGATTGCCATGTAACAATATTGACTTGTAATTTATTGCAACATAGAAGGATTGGGGGGAGCAAGAAAGCAGGAAAACTAACTTGGGAATGTGGAAAGTGAGTTTTAATCATCCTTCCAATGTTCTGTGTGTGACTTAGATCAAGAGCTGCATCAACCTGAGACATATTTTCAGAAAGATCAGCTGAGAGATAATCTGCATATATTTATCTGCACATAATAGAACTTTTGTATAGGCTTAGGAATCTAGTATCATGGTAACCACATGCCAACTGAAAGAGGTAAATCTCTCGACTTCTTAAAACACGTGCCCCCCCCCCTTCCCCCAAAGATGGGGAGAATGGATAATCTTTCCAAAAAAATAATTTTGACTCAGCTGAGCAGCTAATTCAACGATGCCTAACAGAGCATGAGATACGCTTAACGTACCTCATCCAGTATGTATAATGGAGCTGGTTTGAAAAGAAGCAAAGCCAAAATCAAAGAAAGTGCAAGTAGAGATCGCTGCCCTCCACTAAGCTCGGACAAGGACTGTTTCCACACACTCCCAAACGCAACCCGAACCTCTAAGCCATCAAGGAAGCTGCATCCTTCAGGGGGTTCCAGTTTGGCCATTGTGCCCGGCAAAAGAGTAGAAAATATCGATCCAAAATCTCTGAATAAAGAGAGCACCAAATAAGTACTTAACTAGCAATTATGATTATAATTTGGAGAAACAGAGAGAAGCATCATAGTAGCAAGGTTAGGAAGACTGGAAACTCATTATTGTTTCACATTAATTGCAAATTGCAGACAGCAATCTAAAGTGAAAAAGTGTACTGACTTGTTAACTTTAGCCCATGTGACTTTAAGTGTCTCCTTCTTCTTCTCATCAAGCTCTTCAATAACCATCTTGATTTTTGACTTGTCATTCTACACGGAAAGATCATCATAAATAACAGATATATCACGGTTACACATTTTATCTTCAACATTGCTAACCTCAATAATATTCTTCTTAGATATCAAGTCATTGTACTCATCTTCAGCTTTCTCGAACATGGCCATCACCTTCTTATTCACTCTTTTCTCAAGGCTACAATAGGAAATGAGAAGAGGACAAAAATGTCAGAGTGTCACTTTTCTATTTGGTTCACAATGAACCTGCAGCTTAGAAGCCAGTATAATGTATAAAGCACCAGTTATCTTGCTAATTCTCACCCAGATTGCTCAGCTTGCAGTTTTTCGAAGTGTTCCCTAGCCTTGTGAGGATCACGGGACTCAAAGTCATAATCTGACCCAACTCGACCAAAAAGTTGCTTCTCAGATGCAATCCAAGCATGCTTCTCTATCAATTTCTCAACCTTCAAAGAACAATCTTTCTGATCCATCTCCATGCGCTTGACCTACCGCCAAAAAAGAGAAATAAGGATCAGCTGGCTAGAGAAAATATTTGAAGAATCAAAATCAACAAATTACCTCATTCTCCATTCTTTTTCTCTCTAGGTTGGCCTCACTAATTTTCTGCTGGATTCTCTGCTGCTCCTTGACAATACTAGCAATTTGCGAATCACATTCCTTGATCTTCTTACGAGCCGTGCTGAGCTCAGATTGGACCTCATCGTGATCTTTTTTCACTGAAGCAACCTGAAAGAAAAGGTACAAGATTCAATTTTGGTTTGTCCAGGGAAAAAAAACTGATTATAGGATCCAATGTCAGTCTATAGTGGATGTACCTTGGTTTTCTGAGAATCCAATTCCAAAGTAAGATCATTAATCTGCTTCTTTAAAGCTGCTAGTTGGCTGTCCAGTGATATTTTTTCCTTTTGTGCTGCTTCCATTTCCATTATAAGCCTCTCTCTTTCATTCTCATGCCCCTAGAGAATATTACCAACAAAGGAATGAAGGTTCAAAAGTAATTTTAATTGACTACAAGCAAATAGTTTTGATATAGCAGTAGACTCCAGCATATGATATGAATCACTAAGAATAGTACTGAAGAATTTGCAAAATATTAAGTCAAATAAACTACTCTTAAACCCCAAACGAGTTTACTAGGCCTGTAAACTTAACATGGAGAGTAGTATGGGAAAGAGCAAAATGTTGGTGTGATTATAAAACCAACGCTGTATGTTAATATTATATGATAAATGTATATGGTTGGGGGAGTATTTACCATTAGTAATCAGTTAGTTGAAAGAACATGATTGGTAATAGGAAGGTAAGATGATATTATATATAGCAACCCATCTCAAGATGAAACAAATAAACAGCATAAACACAATTTTGTGCAGCAAATGTGACACTAGAATTAAAAAATTTCCATCAGGCCAGGGTTAACTTCACATTAGCTGGCAATGGCGTCATAGTTTCATACATGCCGGTAAATCTTTCCCCAAAAACCATGAGGTCCCCAAAAATTGGTTATTCTCTTTCCAGAAATTGGGTGGGTGGATATGAGAAGAATCATGATCATAATTAAAATAAATCAGATTAGTATTACAGTTGATTATTCATAAACCTCCAACAATTTTGGGACTGATGGGAGAAAAGAGAAATTTATTTGTTCAACTCAATAAGCAAGTGTTTCAACCAATTATGCTAAGAAACTTCGAGCAGAAGTCATTTCCAATGCTTTAGGAAAAATGGAAAGCATCGAATTCATGTCATGTAAGCATCTTAGATACAATAGTGGCCTTCGAACGTGTTAGGCAATTGTAGAAAACTTACTTTGAGGTTCTTCGAAGCTGCTTGCATCTGACTTTTAATAGCCTTGATCTTTTTCTCTAAATCCTTCAGTCTGCTTTCCCTGTTTCCAGCATGATCATGGATTGATTTTTCAAGAGACGACACTTTGGCCACACATTCTTCATAGAGAATTCTTTTTTCTTTGATAGCTGATTTCGCTTCTCCAAGCTCCTCCTCAATTCTCTTTACCAACTCACCAAGCTATATCATGAAACAGAAGTATTGATCATGATGTGACAGAATTAATCTTGATTGCTGGATAAACGATATCATGGCTTAAAATGAAAAAAACAGCAAAATTGAATTCTGATATTTTACTTGGCTGGTAGAGAAACTAAGACTCAACCTTATGATGCTCATTTTGCTTAGCCCTGTTCTCCGAGAGTGATAGATCATGTGATTTGAGTTCCAATTGTGTCTTCAGGTCTTTGAACTTTCTTTGAAGGGGAAGAAGCTCATTAATCTGATACAAATGCATTGAAGAATCAGTAACTTTATCAAAATATCATAATCAGTGTACATAAAGTGTTATAAAGGAGCAGCACTAGTTAATGAAATTCACATTTCCACGGTTAGAATCATAGCTTTCGCAGACCAAACCCCATGAATTGAATAGTGCAGTTACTTGATAGGAGCTGAAAAGTGGGCTATATTGAGCAACTGTCCAATTACATCCCTTGCCCCATTATATGAAGATGCATGGAAACTTGATTGGTCAACTTTGAAGATTTAAGAAGTAAAAATATAACAGCAAGATCTCTTCATGAGGGTTTGCTTGAGAAAGTATGGCAAAAGCAGATCTTTAAGTGATAGATATTAGCTCAAGGCATCTAGAGAAAGGAAATGCTGATTCTAGCTTTGGAAGAAAGAAATATAAGATAGGCCGGTACAGAGACAAATGAAATCATCAGAGATCCATACAATCAACAGATCAATCATGGTAATCGAATTGTAGCCTCTCATCAAATATATTCGAATATAAATGCCCTGGGCTTTAGTGATCCGCTCGAGAAACATACATAGGCAGACATCCAATCATATTATAGATACTGATTTGATCAATATTTCAATACGCACTTCTAAGCCCGTAAGCGGATAGACTTTTGTTGTCTCAAAGAAATAAAAACCAAAAAATGCTGATGACGAAGAAAAGAATGTAATAGTTATTTTTAATTACTTCAGTGTCTTTTAGTATAATGTCTAGATAACAATCAGATTTATTGGTGTCACATTTGCAAATTCAGAAGAAGAGAAATCTTGTAATTAATGTCTGTTGAATTTTAATTAACTGATTCCTGCAGTATATCTATGCCAGACAGAGAAACACAAACATGCTCTTGCATTTGTCACAAAATGAAAAGGTGATGGAGGTTCAGAGTAACCTTAGCATCAACTTCTGACAGACGCTTCTGATGAAAAGAAAGTTTCAGTTCAGCCTCTCCTAAAGCATGAAGCTTTCTCAACAGGTCACCTCCACCTCTGTAATATGACTAGAGGTTTAGAATGCCTTTATGTTGTTACATTAACAGTAGAACATATAAAATGGTACATAAGAGAAACCATGTTGACAATATAATTCTAGCATAAGTCGGATGAGAGCACAGGAATATCAACTAGAGAATAAAGCATATCATCACATACTTTCTACTACCACCAGTCAGAAGTCCACTGGGTTGGAAAATATCACCTTCCAGAGTCACACTTGGCGTTCCAGTTTCTCTGTTGAAGGCAACCTATAAACCAGAAAGTAATGAGATTATAAAGAAAAACAAAAGGAAAAAAGAGCATAAGAGTTCCAAATGTTGGTTCCTCAAAAGTTTGCTTACACATAGTTGGTAAACAATTTCAAACATGTTGAATGTACGTAACACAACTCAAAAGTCTTTTACTACATTCTTCTGGGTTTCGCTACAAGACACTTCCTCCACTATCTTGAATGTTAGACAACAAATGCTCAAGTCCTTTTCCAGCTGCATTAGGCGTTCACTGTTTCACTTTCCTTAATTTGTTTACGAGATGCCACAGTTCCACATGCCTAAACTATTGCAACATCTCCTAAACCACCTTAACAGTCTTATTTCAGCTCCATCCGAGTGTTCTTTTGATATTCTCTGACAGCATCATTTCCAGCTTGATAAAATATTGTTGGTATTATGGAACTCGTATGACAGAATAGGCCCCAAAAGCTTTTGGCATCCCCTATGGTAATTTCTTGGCGGGACAGGTCTCGGATTTTGGCAAACCCAGACCCGCCCCATTGACATTCCTACAATCAGTTCTTCAACATGGTGTTCTCAGTTGCCTGAATAAATAAAATCTTCAAGATTTCTACATATTCAGTTTCTCTAACAATATGATGTGTAAATTAGGCTGGAGTTAATGCCCAACAGTCTCATTAGGTCAAGTCACTCTTAAGAGAAAATCAAATTACATTGGAAATTTGGTTTCATGAATCAAACACCAAATGGTAGGCTAGGTCAGTATCTAAGCCAGTGCCACAAGTATCATCATTGCCATAACTAAAATCAGCAACAGTGTGGCATTGCATGTACATGTTAGCAGTTCCCATCAGCACCATTATCGTCAAAATGTTATGTCCCAAATTTTGCTTGCAGTAAAACCACACAGTTAAAAAGATAACCATGTATTTCACATTAACAGTTATCCTAGCAGCCACCTTCGAACCGATTACCTAATGGAAGCAGAAGGATTTTAGTACAAGTGAATCAATCAGCAATAGATACATCTAGTCCTCTGTAAACAATTAGTATAAATACCTCGTAACTAGTTTCATTCTCTAATTGCTTGAGATTTTAGCAGCACATGATGCTTTAAATGCAATGAGAATTAACACAATTTTTATGTATAGAAGTTCTGAAGTGTAGCATACCAGAACTATAACATGAAGTCATTAGCGAAAACCAATTGAAGTAATGCCTGATTAGGCTCTGTCTAAGTGAACATACCTCTCTCGCAGCATCAATCGTTTTGCAAACAAAGGTTGATCCAAACACATATTCCATGGCACTCTGCACAGCAGTTATATATCTCAGAAGGTTTTAGCTTACAAATGTTTGAACTTTTACATTTTCAAAAGTAGGAATTCAAATCAAAATTCAGGCCAACATTGATTTGAAGGAGAACAAATTTTAACCACTCGTGCTAAATTAAAGACAAATGAGATAAAGGCATTAAGCAACACAATTTGACAAGCAAGATGATATCGAAAAAGTTGGCATTCTTATTATCTTGTTGCAAGAATAAACAACTATGAGTTAAGGAAAAACACAGAAATAAAGTTGAAAACCAAGAAACAAGTTCTTCATGCAAAAGCATACTTGCAGTTCTTGGTCATATCCAACCAGAGAAAGGGCCACTTCAGCATTGCCTTTGCCAACCTTAAGATGGAAAAATACATTAGTTTTGATGAAATAGCAAGTGATAGATATAATAAATAAGAGGTGGATTTCTGCCCGACCAATTTAACAGCAGCACTTCGAACTTTTTGTGGGACAGGGTGGCTTTGAATCTTGTTCAGTGGAATGATTGTCACTCTTCTGCGCAGACCACCTTTTTGAAGAAGTTGCTTTCCAGTATTCTCTGTATCTACAACAACATTAAACAACTTCCCACCAGCAGCAACCTGCAGAAGATCTCAACATAATACCAAAGAGCCTTGATATCACAATAGGGAAAGACGTGTAAAAGAAGACAATGTGGAGAAGTAAAAGTTTGGAAAATTCTGTTTCCAACCTCTAAGGCAACCATTGCAGAGCTATCCTTCACTTTAATTAGTTTCGCGACCACACCTTTCACCCTTGACCTATCAAAATTCTTTTCTGGGTCATTGTAATTGAATTCAACATTAGCCAATTGTGAAGAAATTATGCGCACTTCCTCTTTAAATTTCTGCACCATCTCTAACTCAGTTGTGCGGTCCTAACAACATTTGATAGACAAATTAGAGACAAGATGCATATACCTTTTAACAAGATAACAGTGAGATTACCATAAGGGGAAGGCATACCTTCTGCAGTGCTTCCATAATGTTCTCTTCATAGGAAAGAGATTCCAGAGCAGTTTTCACTTTCTCAACATCTTTCCTCTTGACATCAAGCTCATTCTCTATAATAGAAGCTTTTTCACGTGTTGATAATAGTTGAGTTTTCTTCTCCTCCAGTTCTTTCTCACAATGGCTTACTTTTGTTTGCAACTGCTTCAATTCCGTCTCTGCCCTTCCAACAGCTATCTTGGCATCTCCGAGTTGATCTTCGAGGCACTTCTCTTCATTTCCACTGCTCTTACCAGCTACTACACCCTACAATTATTTACATCAGTGAAATAACTGCCACAAACAAGAAAACTAACATTGGTCTCAGTTTGACATTAATCCAGAAATTTTGAATACTTTACTTGGTACTCCTTCTCATGCTCGTCCAGACTTTTGGAAAGATCCTGAAAACTTTTCTTCAGATCCGCAGCACCATCTTCAGCATTTTTTACAGCAGCTGCCATCTGTTCTGCAGCTAGCTTTGATTCTTCAAGACTCCTCTCTATCTGTATATATTAGAAGAAGAAACTAGACGCAGTTGAAATACAAACAAGACTATTTGACGAAGAAAACTTTTAAATTGTACAAGTGTTCACTCAAAAAGGATATTCCAGCAGAAGTCTCTGTACCTTGGCCGCATTCTTTTTCTCAGTTTTGAGATTGTCTTCTTGGTTTTTGAGCACCGAAGTTTCCTTCACCAGATCCCGTGAAAGAGCATCGACTTTATCTGATAACAATTTTATCTCCCCACCCATGCTTGCTTCTTTTTCAGCACTCAGTTCCGATACCCGTTTTTCCATTCCCTGTGATTCCTCATGCATTTTCCCAACAGTAGCATCAATCTCCAAAATCTTATCTCTTATTTCTTGAACAGATTGAACTGCATTATCTCTAATCTTTTCCGCTTGCACATATTCATAAGCAATAACAAACCTCTTTAGTCTATCCAATTCTGCATTTCCATTAGCCCATTGCATGTACTGCATCCTCTCTTTTCTCAACTTCTCCAGAGCTGGGAGTATTTCCTGGTCAAGAAGTTTGTCAATCTCATCTACCTTGCTCTGTTTCTTTTCTAGTGTCTTGAGAGCAGCCTCTTTTTTGTTTTCGTACATTCGTGTCCCAGCTGCTTCTTCAAGCATAGACAAGATTTCAGGAGGTTTCATATTTAATACTTTGGTAATGCGCCCTTGCATTATAAGAAAATGTGGATTATTCACATTCAGCTGCACTGAGTGGAAGAGATTCTGAACACGACTAGGCTGAGCAAGGTGTCCATTGATTAAATACTTGTTCCTTCCACCAACTACAATCTGCAGAATGCAATGAACAAACATGCGCTAAACATGAGGTAGTATAAACCAGAGTCAGTTCTTATGGGTATAGCAAAGAAACCATTTTCATACAAGTATATAGCAGTTCATAAATGTGCTAGTATAAGCCCTTTGGCTATGGCAACATGTCAGTTGAAAAGCTTAAAAAGCAGAGGGGTTCTTGTTGAACTAATTCGAATCAAAATACTTCCCTAGACAGAGTAGATGGATTCTAGTATTCTATAATCTTGACATGAAAAATGTGTTAATTATCAGTTGGTCAGCCAACAAACACTGGTATAACTTAGACAAACTATTTGGCCATGATGTGAGAGTAATCAAGCAAGAAAATTACTGGTTGAGACACTGATGAATGTCTTCTGTTCTCCATCCAAAGGCCGAAAACTGAAAACTAATTCTGCTGGCAAACCCATTGAAAAGAATCGGGTGAACCTGAACTACAACAAAATTATGGCACAATCATCGTAACTAATAAGCACGGTCATTTGATTGGCAACTCCAGCTCTCTTATACAAAATTGAGAGACGAAAATCACAAAGTGGTGCAAATTAAGAAACACTTGCATAAAACAGATTCTGATAAAAACCAAAACACCTCATTTAAATTTTTCTCCAAAAGTACCTGACGAGTTACTGTAATCTCAGGAGAATCCTCATACCCAAGAGGGCTTCGACTGCGATCCGAGTTATCAAAAACAATAGACACAGTCGCTTTAGTGATTCCAGCTTGGCCTTGCTTATACACCAGCTCCTGCAAATTAGAAGCTCTAACCTGCTGCAAATTCGTAATACCCAAAACAAAGCAAATCGAATCGAGAATGTTCGACTTTCCGGACCCATTCAGACCAGTAATAGCGTTGAAATACGGGTCGAAACCCGGCACCACTGTTCTTGTCGCGTAGGATTTGAAACCCTCCAAGCAGATTTCCTTTATGTGCATTTCCTTTTTCGGATGGAAACTGCGGAAATGGAACACTAGAAAATTGGGAACCGAAAATGAGGGTTCTGGAGATCAAAACCCAGGGAGAAATTTGAAGCAACTAGAGAGAGCAGTGGATTCAGATTTTGTTTCTTGAAGAGAAGAGTATGAAAAGTGAATTTTGGGTAAGCGGAGGAGTTTGAATGAGTTTTGCGAGGCGGGAATTGCTTTTGTAGCTCCTTTTTCAAACCAATTGTCTATGAATTGGGATATGGGCTTTTCTGCCTTTGGGCTGCTGGGCTTCATTTGGGCTAGTTAAGCACTTTCTTTTTCTTCAGATTTTTTTAAATTTCTCATTTTTTTCGCTCTTATATACAATTTTTTTAATTAAAAGCAATAAAATCGAATACTGACAAAAAGTTCAATAATTGTAAAAATCAAACAGACTAATCTAATTCGTTTACGATATAACATCTTGACATACCAAACTCCGATTTACCAAAATTTCGGTTCAATTCAATTCAATTTTATAGAACGGACATCCCTACTTATATCAAAAAGATTAGGATAAGCTTGAACTTAAGTCTAATTACATAAGCATTCTCTATTTTCTACGAAATTATAATTACAACCCCTAATATTGAAATTACTCACTACCTCCTTAGAAAACATACTTTTAATTTACAAAAAAGTAGAAAGTATTTATATAATTAGATCTAACATCAAGGATGTAAGTAGCAGATGTAATTTTTCCTAAACAAATATTAGGACTGTTTTGATGATTTTATGCTTCATATAATGATGTTCGTATTGGTCAATGGAGGTAACGTGATTTTACAAACAAAATCAGAATATCTTTACAGCAAACAGATGTACCCTAAATCAAGATCTTCCATAGAGAGCAGCTGTAAACTGGTAAAGTAATATGAAATGGAATTTTCTGGGCAGGAGCTGCACTGGCTACAGAGTGATGTATTTTTCATACTTCACAGTCTTGGTGAAGTGAGTAAAGTGATTAAACCAAGCCACTGTATTAGTCGCGGCACGTCTCATAACCAAACGGGCACTTAAATAATGGGAAGCGGAATGCTGAGTTTGTTTGCCGTCTTCAAAGGGCCCAAAGGCAAGTAAAGGTGGACACGAACCTGTCGAGTTCATATTACCATCGAACATTCTCTTTCCTGTGACCTTCATTCTTTCGTTCTGACACAGCGTTGGTATGTAATCTATACTTGAAGAAGCATGTTCCAACCTATCTCAGAAGTACCATTTTGGTCTTACTTCCTGCTCCGCTTCTGTCAATTCCCGATACTGATACCATTCAGCTCCAGCACTGCCAACAGGTAAAGGAGGCCGAACAAAAATCTCCACAGGCTTGGGAACGTGGACAACTAAACTTATCTCCCCACCAGCTTCTACTGCACTTGTCTCGGATGATCTAGGAGATTGGCTAAATGGTTCTACTGATATCCAACCAAGCCCGGATATAGCCAAATCACAAGCAGGTCTGGAAAGTAGGCAAAGAATGAAAAGAATGAATCATGAAAGGGAAGTTATTAAAGATCCATGGAGCCGGCTCTTCTTAAGTTAATACTATATGAAACAAGGAATTCCTTGGCTGCAGCCGATTTTCACCTACCTCTCAATGTCATCATATTTTAATTGCAGCTCGCGCTTTGTTTCAAGACCCATCCAGGTATCTGCGTTCTGATTCCCAGTTGGAGGAGTCAAGTTGATCCCAACTTCTTTCTGAAACCATATATTTAAGTTATCAGTTTTAATCAAGCTAACACCACCTGATGTTTTAGCTGTGTGCTATAACAGTTGTATTGAAGAAAATTATGGATTCAATATATCACACAATGATGTCAGTGATGTAGCAGTGCTCAACAGAAAACAAAGGTTAGAGTTGTTTAATTGATTTGCAATCTTACTTCGTAAAATTTATCTGCTTCTTCAGTAGGTACCACATGGATTTGCAGTGCCTTGGGTCCATAGAACGTCAACCGTGTTTCTGGAAGAACTTTGATTACATCAATTCGGACAAGACCTCCCCAAAAAATAGAGAAACCAACCAGATCATTTGATGTGATTCGGTCTACCATCGAGTTGTCCAAAATCAGATGAGGGTTCTGGGTTGCACCAAAAGGAAAGGGGGAAAAGACAGTTTATAATTCATACTATGCTCCATATCCAGACAAAAGATTGGGAAAGGCACATACTGGGAAAGCTTGACCTCGAAGTCGACTTTTCGGTGCAAGAGCAGGTAGATCCTCTGAATTGATCACGGCAGCTTGTCTATGGTGCAGATGAACTCCAGGTGTGTCATATAATTTCTGCAGCAAATAGAAAATAATAACATTTCATTAAATTTGGGAATCATCAAAAGGAATAGATAAATGAAAAAACATGGATCCTTCCAATAATGGTAGATAGAACTACTTAGTCAATGACAACAGATTAACCAAATTGAAATTCTGTTATAAAAGTGTCTAAGGGCCTCTACTTGAGTTTCAACTTCAGAATTTAGGCTAGCCACAGAAACTATCCCTTTTATTTTTTATATGGTAGTGATTGTAGTGAACGAATAATCGTTCATGTTTTAGCTCAATAAAGCCTTAACAGGGGCTCAATAGAAATAAGAAAATATGTCGTATCATTAAGTAACAAGGTTGCAGTTAAGTAAAAGTTGCATGCATGTAAATGTTTGGATATTGGATGTGTTGCTGTATGTAACAGTTGCATGCAGAGATCAGCACCCATTTGATATTTGAAACTTACTCCTCCACCTAGGAAAGCTTCAATTGGGATTGGACCCAAAGTAGTTCCGGGAACAGCAGATTGAATTGGTTTGTATTTTCTCGCTGCAGCAGCTACTGGATCCTTATAAGACAGCATTTCTGATGATAAACTGAGAGCGTAAGTTCAAGGCTATTTAAAAAATACATGAATTAATTTTTGGTCTTAATAAACAAACCAGACCACTGCACTCAAAGCTTAGGGAGACGCTCCGAACTTAGTCAGACATTCATGGCAAGTAAATTTTAGAAAAAACTAATGATCACGTCAGGAATATGATAATGTCAAACTTCTTGAGGAAATATGATGCATGAGAGAGACAGAGAGAAAGGCACCATGGCCAGTTCCCTGGATGTTGCTAATTAGCAATTAGTAACCACTCAAGTCATAAACCTGAGCACATTGCATAGAACTGAACATGAAAAAAATATGGGTCAGAAATATTTAGAAATATCTTCAGTATAGAGCCACAATTTCAATTAACTCCTACAAGTTTCTTCCATTCAGAGTTTAATGGTTGGCCGCCATTGTGGAACTGAAAGTCCACCATTTAATTTGTTCCCCTCAAAGTAAAATATCAAATATAAAAGGAGAGGTGAAAGAAGGTCATAGAAGAAATGGCATTTATCATGGATTATACTAAAGATTCAAGCCTCGTGGTATATCCTAATGCTGAACTTCAATAATGGAAGACGCGACGGAAAGTAAGGATAATAGCTTACTCAATAGGGCATTGATGAAAGCAGATTTTCCAACATTAGCTGAGCCCTGTTAAATCAATGAACTACTAGTTATCCATTCCAAACACAAGAATTTGAAGAACTCAGATATACAAGGGCCAAGGAGAAGTAAAGGAAAAAACAATGATAAAGTGTTGCACTTGATATGAATTTGGATATAGACTTACCAGGATGTAGACATCCCTTCCCTGAAATGAGAAATGCAGATACATCAATTTTTTAATTTAAAACGAATAATAAAAGGAAATGAGATGAAGATGATTATTTCCATAAACTACTATATTATCTATTGGATATATACAATAAGATGGCTCACAAGATGACACCACCAACTCCCAAGAACACATGAAAATACTGGAGGACAATCCCAAGTGACAAATGCCAACAAAATGCAAACAAAACCGGATTCTGCAGCACACCCATCAATTACCATTTTCAACACCAGCCACAGAAACAATAATCCACAGCTATAAATCTAAACAATAATATACATGGCGCACAGTCCAATTTAGTCACTCTGGCAATTAAAAGAAAATCAAAAAATATACCTAGAAACGTAATAAGCAAAATTATCTGGTGCTTGCATAACTGCATCACTATCTACTCCCTATTAGCAGTATCTTTTTATAACAATACCATGTAAAATGTAAATACATTTGCATCCTTATTAGTTGCTTCTATATCATTTCAGGTTCTATAGTGAATTCCGAGTAACCTCAAACCATAAATGAGATGCCAATGGCAGCTCTATTAGGGAGCAACCCACCTTCTTCTCTTTCTGAATTTCTGAGATCACTCCAGCAATGCCCACCAAAGACTTTGAACTTGTCAAGTGCACACTCAATACACTGCAA
Organism: Sesamum alatum; assembly: GCA_034509735.1. Lineage (NCBI taxonomy): Eukaryota > Viridiplantae > Streptophyta > Magnoliopsida > Lamiales > Pedaliaceae > Sesamum > Sesamum alatum. Next base: position 28,388,323 of record JACGWO010000003.1, on the reverse strand, counting down.
AATTAGCATTTCATTGTAGCACCTTAACATCTTTGGCATCCATAGAAACATATGAAAGCTGCTGATTTCCAAAAGCATGTAAAATATGACAAAATGGGTGCCTGGCTAACATCCAAACAAAACTTAATTGAGCATCTGCTTTCAATTTTTCAATCTGGTACCCAGAGTCTGACTAGCAACATCTAAGCATGGCCCAAAAGCAGATTACACTTCCATCAAGCTGCTAAGTGAGCAACTACAAGTATCATTTTCTACAATGCTAACTGCAGTCATAACCAAGTTTTAGTTACGTCAGAACAAAGTTAGTTTTCTACTACAAAGGAAAAATTGAAATGTGTATACATACAAGCACACCCTCACAGAGCAGACTAGTCAATGTAAAACAACTCACTTCAGTTTCTTCTTCATTGTTGCCTCCACAACCCAGTCACCAACACAATTGAGATCAGTTCCTTTTGGAAGAAGATCAACCTGAAAACATCAGATATGAAAGCAATGTTCCAGAAATAATAAACATTCAAAAACAAAAGCAAAAGAGACATTAATAGGGCTTGTTTGAGGAATCAAGTATAACTTATTTCCGTTACCTTAGTTACAACTAGTATTATGGGATTCGCACCAGCAAGATCGCGAACACGGGCTAAAAAACTGCCATTAAAGTCCACTACATCAACCTATAAATAATTAGCCACAAAATCTGCCATTAGAGAAATAGTACAAACATCTGCAACCCGTAATAATTGCATCAAAGTATAAAACCATAAGAATGTACAAACAACAGTAGTCAGTTAAAAAGTAGGAAGTTTGAAGTTGTTCCCAAATTCATAACCATAAGGTAATATAATCACCAATTTCACTACAAGAGCTTTCTCATGCCGCAAATGTGACAGCTTTTCTCGAAGCTCTTCTGCCGTAACAAATTGTTTTCCACCCGAATACCCTCCATTCCCACCAACAGCAGTAATCATATGCCCATGAGAGAGAAGCCTGCACCTCCCACATAACACCTTTCTTAGCTGCCTATGTTTCTTCTTCTGCACACCCACAAACAAACACATGAACGATCGATTAACCATAAAAATTACTAGTATTCCATTAAACCAATTCTTACCAGATTATATGTTTCTTCGTCCACGTAACCCGGAGCATCGGATTCCGAAGTCTGTAACGGCGCTCCACAGCCATAACAGCTAGGCACAGTAGAAGAAGCAGCTTTCACAGCCTTTTGTTTATTCTTCTTCTTCTTTTCCTTTATCTCTGCAAGAACGGTGGAGGAAGCAGCTGAGGACTGGTGACGCTGGAGGAAAAGGTCGCCTCGGGTAGGGGCGGAGGGTCCGGAGCCATCGGGCTCGGGGGTGGACAACGGGGAATTGGGGGTATCGGCTTGGGTGGATTTGCAGATGATGAAAGTGAGTGGTTTTTGAGAATTTAATTTGGGGAAAAAGGGTTTAGGTTTAGGGTTTTGGAAGGAGTAAGGTGTGCGGAATGCGGAAAGAGACGAGAGAGAGAGGGGTTTAGGCGCCAACGCCATGGATGATAACTCTGTTGTCACAGCGTAGAATCAGATGAAGACGATAAGTCCCGTCATTTAACGAAAGAGTCGCTGTTACCAGGGCCACGCTTTTTCGTAGGATTCACAAATTAACGTAAAACCCGCTTTGTCATTTTTGTTCAAATTTAACGAGGGTGGAATAATATGTTGCATCAATTTACATAGTAGTTGGCCTTATGTGCAAAAGTTATATATATTTAGGCAAAATTTCTTTTATTGTCCCACTTTTAATCCTTTTTTTTTTATATAAATTTGATCCTGTAAGTTTAATCATTTTGATATATTTTGTCCCGTGATTACATAGTCAACAAATTCATCTTGCAATTATTTATATATATAATCCATTTAGGTTTTTAATGGTAAACATAACAGTTTTAATCCTAAAATCTCTTAACTGTCTTATCGCTATTTTCAGAGTTCGTATTACCAGGACGGCCCCTCATATATTATTTTAATTAACATAACACATATCTATCACATATTGAAGCAACATGTGAGTCACTGAACATGCATAACAAAAATCATCATATTCGATTTAATAGAATTGATGCAACTATTTACCATTTCTAAACTCAAACTATATAAAATAAGTTTTGCTACAACAATAACACTTGGAAAACTACAGAGCACTAGCAAAATTAGACTCCAACTCCATCAGAAATGCCCCTCAAGGAATCAGGCACCTGAGCAGGGAACACCACATTATCATACAGGATCCCAGCAACCGCTGCTCCGATCAAGGGTCCGACCCAATAAACTGCTTGGTTCTTGAAACTCCCTCCAATAACAGCAGCCCCAAATGAACATGCCGGGTTCATTGACCCACCCGTAAACGGCCTGGATGCCAAGATATTGGCTCCGGCTATAAGCCCGATTGCCAGAGGCCCAATGGCTCCCATAGCTCCCCTTCTCGGGTCACCAGATGCGTACACAGTGTACACCAGTGAAAATGTCATCACACCCTCCAATATGGATGCTCCGAACCCGGTCATTTCCTGTGGAATCTGGTGGAGAGGAACTTGCTGTACATGGAAAAAGATTAAACGAGATAGTGTAAGATCATTGCCAAAGGAATGGGTTGTTTCTGTAATTAATCCATAGTTGAGAGTATCTAGTGCAAATAACAGAAAGATAATAACATGAAATCATTACTCAAAACTGAGGTTTAATCTTCTAATCTTCGTATTCCAAATCAAACACGGTATTATAATTTACCTGTCCAACAGTGGTTGTTTTTAGCAGAAGACAAGCCATGACAGAACCAAGCATCTGCGCGATCCAGTAGCAGATGGCCATCGGAACACTAATATGTCCGCCGACTGCCATTCCAAAAGTAACCGCCGGATTCACATGCCCGCCGGAGATATTGGCAGAAATGTAAACCGCCACAGATAGCGAGAAGGCGCTCGCGACCGCAACCGCCACGAGACTCCAAGAATCCCTCCCTGCATCCGCTGTTATCTTCCCTGTAAGGGACAAATTCAACAGAAAGTTTACTCTACTTATCGAAAAATGTATAGTTGGAGATGTGTAGATGAGGGTATATACCCGAAGACATGGTGGCGCCGACGGCAGCAAAGACGAAGAGGAAAGTTGATATGAACTCCGCGAAATATGATCTGAGAGCGACGGACGCGACGGAATGCCGAAAGCAGGATTTCAGGGACGCCATTATTGTTAATTTGAAGCTTTTGGATAATTAATTTTGGAGTTTTGATTAATGTAGGGTTGGTGAAAGCAGTTTGTGATGAAGGAAAGAGGGGATGATGGGTGGTTATGTAGTTTGGAGGGAATTTTGAGAAGTTGCGACAGTTTTCTGGAGGAGTTTGATTTCAAATTTTAACGGCCACGTTTGTTGTAATACGCAGAACTTGAAGTTTGCGTCCCATTTTGCAATCGTATGTTTTTGTAATTGCACTTTGCACCCCTAATTTTAGGTTAAGATGACACATTTAGCACCTTTATAAGAAAGTAATTCTTTAATAATATTTAAAAGATTTTATTACTTGATAAAGTATATACAATATAATAAATTATTTTTTTTTATAAGAAATTGGTGATAAAGAAAAAATATAAAAATATAATCTATATTTATAGAAGGTCCTCCAAATTCACAAACAATGATTAATGGCTCCGTTGCACCTAATTTTTGTGAAACCAAAATTGTCATCTAACCAATAAGAATTTACATTAACTGATAAATTAATTTTCTTTTATTTTTTTTCTTTCTTTTTAATATAATACATTGGTTTATATATGTTACTCTTATCATCTATACTAAGATAAAAGAATAAAAAAAAAAGAAGATAAAAAGCGGTTAATGACACCTTTGCACCAATTTTTTGTAACGCCAAAAATGCCCTTCAACAGATAATTGACTTATTCAGTTTTTCAAATTTTATATTAACTGATAAATTATTTTTTCTTTCTTTCTTTCTTTCATTTTTTTGTATGTAATGTATTGGTTTATTATTTTATTTTATTTACATAAAACTTTAAGATATAAAAAAATATTTATTATATAAACACAGGAACGACGTGTCACAACAACTAGTACTATTAAAAAAAAGAAAAAAAAAAGGTCATTTGCACTCACAATGGTAGTAAAAACACCGATTTATCAAGTTTTATGAAATCAAAAATGCCCTTCGACCAATGAGATAATTAACTTATTTTACTTCCAATAAAATTGCGACTTTTTACTGTTTAAAAAAAAAAAACTCATAGGTTAGTTTGCATGAAGTCTTGGACAAATAAAAAATAATCAGCGACTAAAGAATTCTTATGACAGAGTTAAGTTACATGAAACTCTCTAACAAAACGTAGAGACATTGATTTGCAGCAGCACAAGAGTTGCAATCTTCTCTTTAATCCATGTTATGTTGATCACCTCTTGCAAGTGGTGGGCTACGGAAATAGATACTGAGTAGGACTTATAAGGGAATTCTGAAATTACTTTGATTTTATAAAAATACCTTTTATTTTTCTTATCTTGTTTCAGTAATTGCACATTTTCTTTGCTATTTATATAGAAATTACTTTTTTTTACTGACAATAAATATTGCCATGTTCAGACCAATTCTTTCTTCATCAACAAGCAGTGTTTAGCAACGGATGAGAGAGTAACAACTCATTCTATTTCCTTTACTCACCTTGAGAAATTTAAATTCAAACATTTTGATGCCCAAAACAGATTTTGCCATCTTTGACAAGGTAAAAATGGGGTCTCGATGGAAAATTCTGGCTCGAACCAGATTTGACGGTATACAATCAATCACATTACACGTGTTTAATATGTTAGATTATCAAAGAAACTGAGAAGACAGGAAAATGCACTTATTTTCAATTTCATTGAACATAATTGCCACTGCGAAATTGTACAATATCCTATCGAAAGGGCTTAAAAGGTCGTGCCACGATAGTTTCGTATAGTTGCAAGGAGAAGTAAACTAGAAATTCAACTTTTCAAGGCCATTCTGAAGTGTATAAAAGTAGTACCTTGTTTGACAATGTCTATAAAGGTTGCATTTCCAAGGTAGCTCGCTCAGCCCTATTCGTAGAGGACGGTGCCGAGTTATGGCTGTCACTTGCAGCGCTCATTTCTTGGACTGGAGGTGGATTAACTACAGTAATTGGGACGAAGCTATCGTCTAACTGGCGCCCTTTCAACTCCCTGTGTTCTTGGCATAAGGCACACCAATGCATGCAGCAGTGCACCATGCATGGATCACAAGGTGAGTCCTGCATCCAACATAAATATTAGTATATCGTAAATCAACAGTAAAACAGCAATCAGAGAGAGAGAGAGGCTCAGAATGGACACTCGATAGCAATATCGTAAGTACGGATTGATTTAGTTGAGAGGAAATAAAATGATTGTATAACCTTGAGATGATACTTCTTCTGCAACGACTGCCTCACAAGGCCAGTGTATATCCCACACATCCACCAACTGAAAAGCAAACCCTCGCAAATGAGAAACGTAGTCCTTGGGTCGATCATACCATGTAGGGCTGCAGTTGTGGCAGCAAATGCAAGACCGCCCTCTACGAAAACGGCATGACAGACGCACGGCCAGGTCCATGGAGTATCTTCTCTTATTTGTTCAACATTGCGCCCAAACAAGACACATGGGCAAAATAGTCCTGTCCAGCCTGTTGCAGATTTAGAACATACATAAAGAATTTTGGAGTAATAAACCATGATGATGTACGCCAAGAAGTGCGGAAGCATTGCGCAATGGAGAGAATACTCAATACTCATAAACTGTGCTTAGGCATAGAGTAATATAAGCTCATTTCAAGCTTTGTATAATTTTGGCAGTTGGCACCAATTGAAGTATCACCATTACATGAGAATTCAACTTCACAATCCAAAGACATGCTAAAAATCGAACAACATATTTAAATCCACAACCAACTTTCATGAAAAGTACGTAATACACACAAACACCATTTACACTAGCTCAATATTGATTCGAGACCATTAGTGGTCAAACTCTGCCTCCTTTTCTTCCTTGCCACACACAACTAGCTCAGAGAACTCTTTCTTTTACTCCCATGAAAGTAAAAGAAAAACTACTAAAAATTGTACTCTGGTATGCACACAACTTATCTAAAATATATAACTAATGATTTTTATATGGGTGCATAAATCTTAACCACAATGTGTGTGCTAAGGTAATGATTAATTAGTTAAGAGTGTGACGGAGCATTTGTCCCCTGCTTGATACAAAATTTCACTTCTCTTTCATTGAAACAATATCGAACTTACAACTTTCTGTATCTTGAGCACATTCACAGATCCCAGTCGTCCAAGGTTCATCTGCAGGGGCTTGGTAGCTTTCTGGTAAAGGCTGTCCACACTCATTGCACTTGTGAACGTGTAACTGCAGAATGAACCCACAAAATAGAATCTAAAATTTCTTACGGTAGACAGATGAGTGAGTTTGGCGGAAAACAAGATTGGAACATGCGAAAACCATAAAAAAGAGTTCTCATGAAGCCAACAAAGTCATAAATTTCAATTGGGATTTTATAAAGACTCACATACAATAATCGCAAGCAATCCATCACCTTAGAATGTAAAAACGAACCAAGAACATCGAATTCCAACTTGGAATTCAGGTCTCTCTACTCATAAAGTACGGCAAATATGCCTTAGTATTGTAACCAAGAGAAGAGCATGTTGCAGAATCAAGATCACTCTTTAATTAATACTTAGTTGCTCTGTATATCAACCAATTTTCACAGTATCAACAACGAGAAGCACAAAATTTCCTAGATAGGAAACAAACACATCAAAATGCAATAACATAACCTGATCCGAGTGTAGTCCAACCACATAACTAAGAGATGATCCCAGAATTAAACGCCACACAATACTAGGAAATGCCACAGTATAATATAACCCGTCTAGCCTATAAAACACACACACACACACACACACACATATATATATATATATATTATATGTACACAGCCACACACACAGAGAGAGGTATAGTACCTGAGGAACATCAATGGGCTGATTAAGCTCCCCGGGACTAATGTCCTCCATCGGCGCTTGTTCTTTCGTCAATTTAACATAACTCGACGGGTGATTCATTTCCTCCGCCATTCTTCAAAAGATCTGAAACAGAAAACAAAACCCAAATCCTGAATACAAATCCATTCTTGATCCCTTGTTCCCTTTAAACCCAAATCGACCACAAACAAATCACCTTCGCTTCACACACACATACACACATTATACTGTACTCACAATATCAAGCTGCGTCAATGAGTCAACCGACTGATGCGGAGCAATGCAATGGAATTGAACGGAAAATACAGGTATGTAAACTGCCGACTTGGGGAGAATTCTGGTGTGAAAAATCGAAATAGTAGAGTCTATGGGGGTCCGGGTGGAAATTGGAATTCTTTTTCCTGGTCCAAAGCAGTCCACTCTACTTATTACGGAAGACTCGCAGGTCGGTCCTGCACAGCGTTTATCCGATGTGCTCGCATGGGCTGTTATACACGTTGTCTACCCAATAAACACTCTCCACGTGGCTGATTGTACTTATTGTCTAAGGATTTTCTTCTTTCTCTTTAGTAAATTATAACGGAGAAATTATTAAAATAATATTAAATAAAAAAAATTACAAAAATAAGGTCTTTTGTAAAATTTTATTAAAATGAGCAAAGATGGGATTTTGAATCCCGTCTTTAAGCAAAATTTAAAAAAAAATAATAAAAATAACTTTGATTTGACGCTTTAGTGAGACGGGGTCTCAGACCCCGACTCTAATTTTACGAGACGAGTTATAAAAATATATAAAAAAAAAAAAGATAATTTTTTATGATGCATAGACATAGACACGACGACACGAAAAATTTCAAAAATTAAGATACGACACAGTACTGACACGGTTCTAAAAATATAGAAAAATGGTGAATTATAAATTTCATAATGCATGGACACAGACATGGCGACACTGACACGGTAAGAGAGGGTGGGAAGCTGATAGCTAACTAACTCTCAGAAAAGCCATTGCACCTAAAGGGTAAATCAAAGTAGTCCCGGGGTTCCCATAGGGGCCACATTGAAATTACCTTATAGGGAGGTCCGTTTGATATTCAAAAACTGCTCAACAACAGTTGGACAAGTGGGCCTATGATTTATATACACATATAAATAATAAAAAAATAATAATACAAAGTAGGATGTAATAAATAGGCAATTGAGTAGTATGATAATTTTTATGCTAGTAATATGCATGTTTTCGATGCACACTTGAAATACGAAAAGAAATGATTGTTGTAATATTCTGATTTCTGATGATAATTAAAGACTTGAAGTCTCGTCCAGTCTTGTTGTTCATATCAGTTGTCACTGATGAGTTGAATATTCTTAGTGTTGAAGATTTTAAGCCTCTGTTGCGTTGCAGCTGTCACGCTCAATTCGGAAGATTGACTTTTCGAGGGTAAATAACATAAAAGACAAAACCCTTGTGTATTGTAGAAATTCAGCTAAAAACCTATGATATTATTAAAAATATAGCTAAAACAAAAGCTTGTGTTTTTAAAAACCTTGCACACGCCTCCCTTGCCGTTTGTTTTGTCTGACACCATTAATTTTTTTTGCAATTTTCATTATACCCTTATATTATATAAATTACTATTATTACAATGATTGTTAGATTTTCTTTGATCGCATCAAAAGCGGCTTATTTATATTAATACTATATATTAAAAAAATATTATTATACCCCTCGGCGGTACACTTAAAAAGTTATGGTGGGTCGTAATAATCGCAAACTGGGCTCGCGATCATTTTTTTCATACAATTTCTGGGCTGGTTGCGGGCTCCATATAATTTTATATTTTTTTAATTTATTAATTATTTATTAGTTATTAATCAAGGTTTTTAGTAATAATTAATGGTTAATATTATTTTAAAATTATAAATTAAAATTTTATAATAATTTTTTATAATATATTAATTATTTTTACTAAATAAATATAGTTAAAATTTTAAAAATTAATAAATATATTTATTAATTCAATATGACCTAATATTTATTAAATATGAAAAAAATTAGTAATAATTATACATTATAATAATGGCCACGAGTCCCACAAGTGTGGCGTTGGCAATGGTATCGATGTCTTTTTTCGTTTCTCACCTATTAATTCTATTGGCTCATGTATTGTAAAATATGATTAACAATTATATTATTAATTTTTAATACTTAATGTATATCAAATTAATTAATATTAATAATTATATTATTAAATTAATTAATATTGATCAAATAACAATATAAATTAAAATTTTAAATTTTAAAATAATAATGAATTAATATCAATCATTAATTATATTTAATTAAATATTAATTATTATTTAAAACTTTAAAAAATAATTAACAAATAAAAAAAATATAATTAGATGGCTGGTCGCGACTTGATCAGCTAAAAAATTTTATAAAAAAAGAGGATCGCGAGCCCAGCTCACGACTAGTTTAAAAAATAAAGAAAAATTGGTGGGTCACTGGCTATAGTTATAATATACCGCTTTTACGGTTCACTTATAATCTTTTTTATATTAATAATAAAAACAACCCATTAGAATCGTAGGATCTGATCAAATTAGTAGATTTTGATTTCAGTAGTTAAAATGAACGGTCCACATTTAAAATATATTTTACATTTATATATAAAATAAAAAAATATTCTATTATAAAAATATAATATATACATACAAATACAATGTATATGTGATGCCCCTAAAATCTACCCAATAAGCCCACGAGCTAAAAGCAGGCACCAAGAAGGCAGCCCAACATGCCAAGCTCGTTTAGGCTTCAAAATGGTCACTAGAAATAAAATATTATTAACTATAATATTAATAACTATCGCTAAAAATTATGGTTTTAAGAATTATTGTTTATCGTTGTTAAATAAAGTAGATTAAAAAAAACTATTTCTTACATACCAATTTATTATTAATTACTAAAAAACCTTTGAGCTTTTTTTTCCAAGTTTCCATTTCTCTCCATCAGTGCGTCAACCCTGATATGATTATTATGACCACATCACCCCTTCTTTCCTAACTCAGATTTCTGAGTTGCTGCTACTGTCCATGTCGGTCAGTCGTCAGTTGTCACAATTGACGAGCTGAATATTTTGAGCACATTTAAGTCTCATCCAATCTTGTCGTTCATATCAGTGGTCACTAATTACGAGCTGAATATCTAGCGTTGGAGACTTACGTCACTGCCGCGTTGAATCTGTCCTCGCATCACATGCTTCCTTGGAATTCAGAAGATGGAGTTTGATTTCTTAGCATCATTAAAGACTTGAAGCCTTTCAGTCTTGTCGTCCATATCAGTTGTCACTAGTGACGAGCTGAACATTTTTTTTTATTATTTTATTTTTTTTCTTAGCATTGCAGCCGTCCGTCCTTGCGTCACATGCTAGCTTGGAATTCGAAAAATTAATTTATAATAATAGGATTAATATCCATTAATTATCATAAATACTTTAAAATAATTAAGTTATTTTTTAATGAATAATTACTTTTGTCATGCTGAATTTTGAACTAAAAATTATTCTTTTTTACTTGATATTATACTTATTAATTACCTATAGTTTTATTTTATCTTCTTGTTGGTTTAAGTTTGAGGTGGGAGTGGGGGCAGGGGCAGAGGCAGGGGCGGGGGTTAATTTTCATTGCATTCTCTTTACATTTTCTTGACACGGCTAAAAATATAAATAAATAGTGAATAATAAATTTTATGATGTATAGGCACAGATACGACAATACAAATATGGTGATATAAAAATTTTAAAAATTAGGATACGACACGGCATTGACACGGTTATAAAAATATAAAAAAATGGTGAATGATAAATTTTATGATGCATAGGCACAAATACGACGACACACACATGGTGATATGATAAATTTCAAAAATTAGGATACGACACGGCTATAAAAATATAATAAAACGGTGAATGATAAATTTTATAATGCATAGACACATATATGATGACACGGACATGGTGATACGAAAAATTTCAAAGATTAGGATACGACGCGACACTGACACGACTATAAAAATATAAAAAAGTGAATGGTAAATTTTATGATGCATAGACATAGACAAGCGACACAGACACGGTGATACGAAAAATTCTAAAAATTAGGATACGACACAACATTAACACGACTATAAAAATATAATAAATGGTGAATGATAAATTTTATGATGCATAGACATAGATAAGGCGACATGGACACGATCATACAAAAAATTAAAAAAATTGAAATACGACACAATACTGACACGATTATAAAAATATAAAAAAATGATAAATAATAAATTTTATGATGCATAAAAAAAATGAAAACCTGTCATGTTCATGGCAGGTTCCCCAAAACATTTTGTCAGAGATGGGATTAGAAATCCCCTCTCTGCCTATTGTTTAAACACTCTTCAAAATGCATTATTTTTATAAATTTTTATTTTTTAAATATTATTTAAATAATTTTCCCAATTATAACTAATTTTCATAAATTTTGACATAATTATAAATATACCTTCGTTATTAGGGAAATATTTAATAGCCCTAATTAATGTATGTTCAATAACTAATCTAATTTGTTGGTTTTTGTTAGGTTTTATAGTGAATGAATCAAAATGTTCTTTTGGATTGTGTATCATAATTTTACTTTTTAATTTTATTTTTTGAATTTATTTTATGAACTAAATGGGCATTATTTTTTTACAATTTTTAAAGAAAATTCATTCATTTCATCCGACTATTTTATAATTTTTTTATTTTTATAACAAGGGTAAAGTTGACGGTTTTGGATTTCCGTCAAAAGGTTACATAATCTCAACAAACATTATAGAAGTATTGGTAATTTTTCAAACAATGAGGGAGTATACATAATTACGTCAAACCTCATGAAAGCTCGTTCTAATTTATCATTAAATCAATAGTGTGGAAGCACTTGTATTGTGCATAATATTACATCAGCGCAACTAAGGTTGCAATAATTTCTAATTTGTGCCCGAAATAAATAGCAGATATAGTTGTAAGTTAAACAATAATAAAGTTGAGACTATTTCAAAACGAAGGTTAAAAGTAAAAATTGAAGTTTGAGTGTTTAGAAAAATAGTTTAATAATTAAATTTTATCCAATAAGCTGCACAAGTTTGTAGGAAAGTTGCTCATAATTTTTTGACTAAAATTAATTTAGTTTAAGCAATTTAAAGACAAAAATTGTAAAATAAAAATACTCTTGCCAGTTTATTTTCAACAATTAATTGATACACACTTATTTTAAATATTTACAAACACCCGATAAATCTTAATTGACTAGACATATCTTCATTATTTAATTTTTTCGCGCCCAACCTACATAAAATATACCCTCATTCAAGGGCAAAATTCAATCGCTTTTATAAGAAATTGTACAGAAAACATAAATAAGATTTTAATATCTCGATCCATCTATACTTATATTAACTTGATATATTTATCTCAATGAATTTACTAAATTAATCATATCTAATAAATACATGTTGATGTGATTTTTTCTATTTATTGTTTCTTTCATTGGCAATTTGTCCGTTACTCCAGCCAACTTTCTTTTCTTGATCTAATTACGGTAAAATCTTTATAAATTAATAATGTTGGGACCACATAATTTTATTAATTAAACAGGCATTAATCAATAGATAATTTAATAATTTAAAGATATTTTTTCTGATCCAACGAATCTCATTACATATTCTTCATGAGGAAAACCTATAAATTATATCGATTAATTGAATAATGTACATGTACAATGTAACTAATTAAATATAATATATTCCCCTATAAAAACAAAGTTCATTGTAGTACGTAGTACTAGTTAAAACTTAATGCAAGTTCATGTATGGTAAGAAAATCAACTACTATATAAACTACATCAACGTTCTTAATTAGTCAATCCAAATCAAAATCATACCAAACTAGATTTAAATTTTAAGAAGAAACAAATAACAATGGAATTATATTTTATTAAGTTGTCCTAGTTATATTGTAACTTTATAGAATAATTAATTTATAATATTGAAGGGACCATAATTTTACGTAAGGGTCTTCTAAAAAATTACTATCTTATTAATTTATCAAAATTATTAATTTAAATCTTGGACCAAGTCGAGACCGAGAAAAATTATTATTTTAGAGAGGTTATTGATTTTAGACGATGAATGTAACAGCTACTTTTCACTTATATTAGGTTTGCATTGTGGTGAGTTTGTTTCAGAAGAAAAAAGTAATCAAACTTGCAAGTTGAAAATAATCAAGGACTTAGGGTCAAATTACATCACAGCCCCAAAATTAAATTTAATTATATAAATACCACTTACTATTTGCAAATATAAAAATACACCATTTTAGGTTGTAATTGTAATTCAATCGATCGCTAGTTAAGGGCAAAAACATAAAAGTACACCATTCAAGGTAAATTATAAATTTACAACGACACCCCCTTGAGGGTATACTCATAATTTTACAGACGTAAGAAGTATTTGGCTAATTAAACGCAAGAAGTATATGTCCAAACATATCAAATATTGAAATGAAATATACCATTTTTCCTTACCACAAAAAGAATAATAATAATAATAATCAAAATAAAAGCACATGGAACAAAATAAAATCAATATAAGTTTTCTGTCTGCAGAATACTTTCTCTAGAGCTTATCAGCATAGCATTCGATTCAACTTTTATGCCTGATAAATCATTTCACTCCCATAATTGCTTATTTCATGATTCAAAATTATGGAAACATAGGCTTATAAGCCAAATCGAGTGTCACTTGGGGCACACAACCTAACGGTTTGGGTTCAAGATTTTCTATGAAAAATTTTATGTTCGAATTTGGGTGTGTGACTGAGTGTGAAAAAACAAAAAAAAAAAACCCAAGTTGAGTGTGTAACATAGCAGCATCTCAACATGTGTCAATTCCATACAAATTCTTTTAATAGAAAGTATTATAATCATTACACACATTTTCTCATGTCTAGTACTGACACAAGAATCTGCCAACAGTTACCAAAACTCCTAAACATTCTTGTTCAAGATGGCCAATTTCTGTACCACCCAGCCCATGCAGAAACCAACCCACTAATCCCTAGTGTAACAGCATGGCAGCAGAAAGGGTTAGGCTCAATATCAGCCAATGCAATGATCAAATCTGCCAAATTGGCAGCCACAGCCATCAATCTCATCACCCTATCAGCCCTGATGTTCTTGATCTTCTCCTTTGAATCTTCTGATTCATCCCCTGATTTAGCTATCCTTCTCTCTGCCTTAATCCCCTCTTGAATCAGTATAATATCAGAAACCATGAAGAATATGTAGCCAAAGGACTCACCAAATGCTGATATGAAGCTCATTCTCCTAGCCAGTTTTGCATCCAAGACTCCAATTCTTGATAGCCAGAGGAAATGGTCAAAGAAGAAGTAGACCATCTCACCTGCATTAGAAAGCACGGCGAGGATACGGAACGTCGTCGTCTGGCCCGGATTCCGCCTCAGTGCGTTGAAGCCGGTGAGGAACCGGCCGGAGCGGAAGGCCTTCCGGCTGAGGCCGGAGGCTACTTCCCATTGCTTGGCCCTGGTGGCAGCATCAGGGTGTGTTTTCTCTGCATGCCAGTGGACTAGTTTGGAGACATATTGGAAAGTCTTGACAAGCTTGTCAATCCCATCTCTCTTTGCTAGAAAGATGACCAGTTTGTCTACTGTGTCATTCATTGTTGTTTGAGTTGTGGAAGGTGTTGAAATGGGCTTGTTGAGGAGGTTTTGTAGAAATTTAAAGATAGAGGGTGGTGGCCACAAATATTGTGGTTCTTGGATAAAACCAAGTGATACATGTGGTTGGACTATATTGTTTTGTCTTCTGCTGTATTACAATCAGAAGGGCTTATGTAGTTTTTCTTTTGCATTTTTGGCAGCAAAATGAGAGCAAAAGCTTCAGAGCCACCAATTTCAGATCCCTTGTATCTAACTTTGTGTACAAAAAAATTCAGATTTAAACGGTAAAGATTGGTCTACATTATCAGAAAGTCTACAATCAAGTCTACCACTAGGAATTCCTCATTTTAACCACTGGTAATAAAACCCAAAATCAAATGCTTTTGATTACAAGGTTCTGCCTATTTTTCTAACATCAGCAAGCATTCTCCTACTGAGCAAGATGAGATCTTGATATAATACCACAAAGTCCCTCTAATTTGGTAACAATACACTACATTGAACACTACCAGTGCAACAAAACAGTTAACATCTGAAAATTAATGGAACTTCAGTAATTCACAGGGTAAAATGAATGATTTTTACCAATAATCTGGTGTTTCATAGTGATCATCACTTTGTTACACAAGTATTGGATTAAACAGTCTCTAGGATGTTGCGTAAAACACTATTTCAGGAAAAAACAGGAGGAATTTGTCCTGAAGTATGACTCTACAGTTTCCAGAAATATGTTCTATATCATGGCGACCAGAGAGTATGAGCACCGTACCCCTTCAGATAAAAAGTAGGCAATGCTTTAACTTGGGATCTTTGTATAGGGTAGAGTTCTTTACTTACGTGAACAAGGGGAACTACCCGTCTTTCTCCACACGTACACCCAAGAGGAGTCCCAGATGGAATCCTTGACTATGTTAATTACATAGAGCTTTTCAAGAAGGTTCGTATTGAAATTTGAATCATGGGCCCTAATCCAGTCTCACGCCTCGCATCTTGCAGACAAGGTTAGCTGTGGGAAGATCAAGCTGATTTCCTGAATCTGACTTTATAAGATCCTTGAGCTGATCTGTTGGTGTTGAAAAACAGGTATGAAATGTAGAAAGAACTGAAGGGATGGGCATTGATAGAGCTGAAAGCACATTGCTCAAGTACTCAATATCGACAGACAACTGCTGAGCTCCACGGTCTGTTATCCTGTGAATGCCACGCAACTGCTCAATATAAAGAGCAGTGGCTCCCTCAGCGACCTGTAAAAATTGAAAAACATTAGACTAACTGGTGAAACTGTTGCAGTAAACATTAATTCTGAATTCCCAGAGCATAACAAGCGATAGTGCTCAGGCACTGATGCCTGACATCCGTGTTATACTGATGAAGGCATCAGGTAAACTGGAGTATAAACCACAAAATTAGAAGTTTTAGCTGTTACCTTGAACATCCATTCAGTTGCAAAGAACTGCGCCTCCTCAGCATTGGCATCACTGTTAGAAATACCCTCGGCAAGGGGCTCCAGTTGTTGGGGTAAGGTAAGAAGGTATTCACCAACATTGGTCACATACGACTGAGGGTAGGCACTAAAGCTGGGAACAGGAAAAGCGCTAGGTTCTTCAACAGAAGACCATATGGGCAGACGAGACAACTCACTAAAGTGTTGTCTCACTTTCAATATAAGTACATCATAAACTAGTTCATTGACTGCCTCCGCAAAAGCAGCAACTCTTTGAGAAGCAAGTGGAAGGGCATGAAATCGGGGATCTTTTGACTGCAAGAACAATTGTAAGGGTACACATGAATATTAGCAGTATCAACAGATAAAAGTCTCAAGTATAAAAGTAATAACATAAAACAGATTTTCTTAAATGAACTATGGTCTTTCGGTAGATTCATCTAATTGTTTCCTTCAGAGGGATAGGCTTTAGTAACCTTTTCTAATATTGTTACTCTTTGAGAATAACTAGTGCAAATTAAACAGCTCAAAATCAATTCCTGTTGGAAAATTCTGGAAACACTCACCAAAAACCAAAAAAAGAAAAAAAAGAAGTTGCTTTCCATAAAATTTGAGCACACTTGTGTCATGCCAAGTACCTGCTCTAAAAGGTTAAAAAGTTTTCGAGCCTTTTCAGGAACATCGACAAGCCGAAGAGCTGCCACGTCCAGGGAAGCTTTTCCAGCTGTAGACAAATCCCCACTTCCATCATCATTATCCACATGTGACTGGTTTTGATCAAGACTTGAACCATAAACAGAAATTGACAAATTAGTGCTCAATCGAGCAAGAGTAGACCGCAAGGAAGCTTCAAAAACTGAAGTTCGGCTTGTCAAGCAATCAGCGACAGTGAGAATCTGTAAAGCACCCTGGACAAAAGACCATTCCTCCTCATTTGACATGAAATCAACTTTACGTGCTTGTGAAGCTCCTTCCTTCCTGTCTGGTCCTATTTCCTTCTTTGCTCCAACAGTATCTGCCGCCACATCCACTCCGCAGACTGCTCTCAGTGATTTTAGGTTTCCCTGAAGGGTGGAGATGTATTGTAATGTTACATCATCAAGGGCAAGGATTAGCTCATCTGCCTCCGAACCACCAGTAAAGCTAATGCATCTCTCTGTGGCAGCTTCAAGAAGAAGAATGACTTGTGGGATGGACTCTTCCATTCTTCGAACTGTTTCACTGAGCTCTACTCCCTGGACACCAATAATACGAGTACTAACTCCCCTAAGATCAAGACTTGAAATTCCAGCAGACAGCACACCACGCTCCATTTGCCCATATCTATTACAAAATTAGGTAGCAAGTTATCTTATAAATAATTGGTTATTAGTTGGATAGATCACGTATACAAGAAGCATCCTCCTGATACCAGTCTCTAAGATAAACAAATTGTATTCAACCAGAAAATTCTATTGAAAAGATTCTAACATCTACTCTCCATCTTCTTCTGATATCTTTTTGCAATGCAAACATCTACCACAGAAAACAATGGCCAAAACTAGTTCCTTAACCAATGAACCGAAATGTTCCAAAACAAGCATACATCAATGAAAAGGAGAACACGTGCCACACAGGCAAGTATCACTGGTAAAACTCAAATGTGCTAACCTTTGTTTAAATGTTTCATATGGAAGGTAGACTGCCTTCAGTGTATCCAATAACACATGAAGATCTGAATCAGAAAACAAATGTTGAATATTCCTGGCAAAACTCCCTGTTATGTTGTGCAGTTCTATCAGAGCCTCTAGATGTTTAGTCTGAATTTTGACTCCTTTAGGCAAATCCCCAGATAAGATGTCTAATATACCTGAAACCAGACACAAGAAGACATCATTATGGAATTAAACATTGAAAAGCAATATTATAGGTGAAATCAACTGCCTAGGGGATACATGAAGCAGTAAATTTGAGAAAAATGATCAACTCCCCAGGTCATCTAAATAGCATAAAAGAGATTTGAAGTATAACCTTTGGCCAATGCTTTAGTCTCAGGTACAGCATCTCCAGTAGCAAGATTAACACGGGATACAAAACTAGAACCAACGGATGACATTGCCTCGATCAACAATTTTGGGACAAGAGTTCTGTAATCTTCAGGAAATGCAAGCATGCACCTGTCGAGGAGAGTTTTCATGAAAGACTGAGTAATTCTAAAAGAAGATAGATATTCCATGTATAAGGTTGGAAAGAGTCCCAAAAAGCATTCCAAGCAGCTGATAAGGAAATTCAGATTCACAAGCTTAAACATATACAATTCACTACTAAGTACTTGTTTTCATGCACAGGAAGAAGCATAGAGGGAATACATATATTAGGACATCCCAAGCCCCCCCGCAGAAACATCAGAGGGACAACTTTAAGGAACATTAGTTACAAGTAAATATTACGAGAATCTATACAAACAGTACCACTTCCATTCTTGTTCAAGATAAAGCAGCAACTCATCATAGAAACTCGGTAACCAGCGTGCGAATGACATTATCTGCATATTTGACTGTGAATCAAAGCTACTGGAGACCCTTTCCGCTTCAGTCTTCTCATTTGCAAGTTTACTAGATTGTTGCCTTAAATCAAATTCTTCCCATAGCTTCTTTATGGTTTTGAGGTGGACTTTGGTGTAGTAACTTTCCAAAGACTTAAATCTCCCAATTCGAATGAGGATTCCTCGCATTTCTTGAGCGACATTAACCTACAAAAGAAGGGAAATTTGTGAATGCCCCTGTCAAGTTGTAAAGAAAAGCACTAGGAATAGATTAAGAATGTAGGTAACAACATATGTTTTCGGCTTTTTGCCTCAAAACAAATATATGACGAAGGAAGCTACCTTTCTATTGTTCAATGCATCTGTTAGACGGGGCTGAACCATTGAATCCAGTCTATCTTCTAGAACCTCAAGCTGCTTCCTTATATTAGCAAACTCAGCAACCTGATAATCATGAACTCATGAATCATACTATTTCACAGATTCTCAGCTGTGGCACGACTAACTATTTGAAATGCTGAAAAAAATTACCTCTCCAACAGCAGTCAGACAATGTCTCATGTTCGCAAGCGTATCTGCTGCCCGTGGGAGATCACCACTGGAAAATACATCCTCCACAGTCGAGCTCAACTGCGTCAAGCCTGCAGCATCCTGTTCAACAGCAGAAACACTTTCACCAACCAACAAGAAACAGAGAATCAATTGACAAAACAGCTGCATCCCAAATAAAGAAATCTAAATCATAATAAACCTGCAGGGTCTCATATGCAGCTTCCATCCTCCGCTTGACTGTATCAACTTTGGCAAGGGTCGCAATAGATTCTGCAGAGGATCCCTCAGCCTGCAGAATAAATCAAAGTCAACATCAGAAAGTCACAAAACAACCACTTTCACACACATCCAAACTACTTCTAGTTGCAACTGTGGTACTTAGATACTGCATACACTAGAGTCATATCACAACAGTCTACGTCATTAAACAAATTCCTAAGCGGCGTGCATCCACCAACTCAGATTGGCACCTTCAGTTTACTTGAATAATTGGATTTTACCTATATCTCTGCCTATATCTCCGATCTTCTTATTCAGAGCTTACATTAAGTTAGAATTGGATCCACATTCATGAGACTTCTTAAATTTTCACAGGGAAGATTTGATTTTAATTCGGAAAAGAAAGAGAAGCACCTGTACTAACAATAAGAACATGAAATCCAGCGACAAAATTTTTTTATATTAAGGCATGTGTCTCCATGTCTTATTTACACCTAAAACAACTAAACCACACTCTAATTCAAAAACATTTGCCTGTTTTTGCTCAATCCAAGCCGACATTTACAGAACTATTTAATCATCATCGGAAGGACTTCCTCTCTAATTTGAGCTTAAAAAAAAGGAAATTACATCACAGAATAACAATGCGACAATGTTAGATAGAAAGGTAGGAGCTGCACTACCTTTTTGAGGAAGAGCATGATGTTGGCGACAGAGGAACGTAGGGAAAGTGCTTCATCTCGGAGTCGAAGGACATCGCGGGAGGCGCGGGGGACGCGAAGGAGAGCGGCGGAGCTCTGCTCCTCGAGTGAGGCGGCGATCTCCTCCGACACCATCTGTAGCTTCATCTCCAGATCCACCAGGTGCTTCTCGACCGGGTCCTGCGGGTGCCTCTGCTGAACTGCGCCGTTTATCCATTTCTTCGGGTCGAATTTCTCCTCCGAGAAGGCGCTCAGATCCACCATCATCTTGGATGTGTGTTCGGTTTTCCGATGGATCAAGTTGTGGGGGTTTTAGCCTCACCGGCTGGTCGAGGCTTTGAGAGAGATCGGTTGCTGAAATCGCATCGTGAATTCTATGAGTGGAAAAGCGCGACTATTATCTGCATTTGCGGCTTTAGTTGGTTATGAGTACGACTTATGAGAAGTCCAAAAGAAAAAAATAGGGGGAACAAATTATTTTTTTCCAATTCGATTTGTGAATCAACGTAGTCTACAATTTTGAACAATTCAAATTCGTGTTTTGAACGTAAACATAATTTGTTTTTTTTTTTGAATAATTATATTCACATTTTCTAATGGTTCGTTTACACAAATTATCATTGTCTTTTAGATAATTATTCATATATCCACAAAAACATCAACCTCATTTATAAAAACCGCTCATATTTTTGGAAAATTCACATACACCAAAAAGAAAACAAAATCAACTTCATTACGCAACATACTCTTACTTTTTGGTTGTTAGGGGTGGTTTTATAATTATGTAAAGACAGTGCTTAGTGCGTGTAAATATAATTATCCCCTTTTTTGTATTGTTTGACTCAATTTTTAATAATAATTTTTTAAATTAATTTTCATTTAAATCACATTTTTATATAAAAATACAATTTATAGTAAGTGCCTATTTGGTCCTACGATTGAGTAAGCTAAACGCATGTTTCGAGTTCAAACTCGACGTTTTTGCTATTTGGACCCTTTTTCAATAATTATTTTCGGCGTTAAACACTATCAAGATCAGAGTTCGATGAAAATTACTATTTATAGCTTTTAATCCTATGACAATTATTTTTCATCTAATTTGTTAGGAGGTGGTCCATGTCCCCTCTTGGCCCATCCTGGAAGGCCAAGCCCAAAGCCACTCGGCCCACGCCCTTTGACCCGACCCGGTCCAAATATCTTCTCTTATATTTTACCCCTTTGACTGAAAACCCTAAACTTGACCTTTGTCTTCTTCTCCCAATGTGTCCCCTCGTCTCTCCCTCACTCCCTCTTGAATCTGCCGCTGCCGCTTTTCAATGTCGCTAGAAATGGTGGTATTTACACCGATCATCTCTCGCCCCTCACTATAAATATGACCTCTTTTGGTTTAGTGAGGTATTCGAACACGATACACTTTGATCGCTCTCCTCCTTCCCATTTGTTCTCTGTAAACTGAACTTGCTAAGTGTTGGGTTCGTTGTTGTGCTTCGAGCACTAAAAGTCCTTTGTGGACCGTGAGAAACCTGTGTGGTTGAGGGGTGTGTCCCCTTTTGTGCTTTGTGGTCGTGGTCTGTTGGTCCTGAGTGGACGGTGGAGGCCTGGGTGGCTTGAGGGCTTTGTGCAACCGGTGGGCCGCCGGCGTTTGGGGTCGGACACCTCCCACCTCTCGGATTAGGCAATCTGAGCCTATTGTTGGTTCTAATCGTTTGGTTTTATATTTATCTGTTTCTAACTCCTTTGTGTGTTCTTGTTAAACCCCCACATCCCCAAATCTGTAAATTTGAAAGGTTGTAGTGTAATCCCCGAATTCCGCCTGTAATAGTAAGTTAGGGCTTATTTCGGGTCCATCACTGGAGGGATTAAATCCCAACAGTGGTATCAGAGCCTTCGGGATCTCACTGGCCATCGAAGGTTTTGTAAGAGCTATCTGATTCTTGCTCATTTACTGGTTTGTGCTGTTTTCTGCTTAGTGCATATTCTGGTATCTTGCTTAGTGATATCTTGCTTAGTGTTTTAAAATTGTTAGCTTGCTTTGTGCTGCTCTGCTTTGTGCCCAAATCTGCTATCTTGCTCTGTGCTATTCTGATAATAACCTGCTACGTGCAACTGTTGATATTCTGCAAGCATTGGTCTATCCCTTATATAAATTGCTTTGTGCCTTTATAGACTGCTTAGTGTTGTTTTGTTTACTACAAACATATATATATATATATATATTATTTTCCGCTGTTATTTGATTGGCTTAGTGCTATTGGTAATCGGTTTTGTACAATTCTGCTTAAGTGCAATTTTTTGAAAACTTGCTGCTTAGTGTAATTATCCTAGAAACTGCTTGGTGCAATTTTCTTGAATAACAACTGCTTAGTGCTGGTTCAGCTGCTTTGTGCGGATTATTAGATACTCAGTGCTATTGTCACTGCTTAGTGCATATCAACTACCTTATTCTGCAATCTGATTATTGCTTAGTGCTATCCCTGATAAAACTGCTGCTTCTGATATTCTGTTGATTCTGCTGTTGAACTGATTTTTTTTTTTTTTTTTGCTTGGTACTATTTTTTTACCTTGTATTGTGTTGCTTTGTGCTAGTCGAATTCGTACAATATTACTTTGTGATTCTAATACTGCTCTGTGCATTCCTGCTTTGTGCTATTCTCCGTTAAAACTTGCTTAGTGCTAAATTGCTACATATAATATTCTGTTGTGCCTATTAAGGCTTTGTGCATACTAGACCTCGACCAACCCTTTTTCTATTTCTTCACCCGGCCGGGTCCTTGAGGCTGTCGGGTATCTGGTTGAAGGTAGAGAAGGTCCCCTTACTATCGTTTGTTATACCTGCGTGATGGCTATTTACAATTTGCATCCTTTCGATGGTAAGTCTGATTTCTCAATATGGCAACAAAAGATGAAAGATAATTTGATTCAATAAAAAGTTTTCAAAGGCATTGATGACAAATATGTTGATAATGTTTCTAATGACAAAAAGTTTGAAAATAATGAGTATGCATACTCTTCCATTATTCTCAATCTGTCTGATAATATTCTAAGAAAGGTAGGGAAGCAAGATAGTGCTAAAGCCTTGTGGGATAAGTTAGAAGAGTTGTATGCTGAAAACTCGTTGCCTAGTAAGCTTTTTCTACTTGAGAAATTTTTTCGGTATAAATTGGACTTGTCTAAGAACATTGATGAAAACCTTGATGAGTTCACAAAATAGTTCAAGATATTAAGTTAACAGGTGATAATAACATTGATGACTATACCCCAATTGTTTTGTTAAATACTATGCCAGAAGAGTACAGTGATGCTAAAGCTGCAATCCAGTATGGTAGGGATATTGTGAACTTTGAAACTGTTGTTAGTGATCTTAAGAGTAAGGAGATGGACATTAAGGCTAACAAAACTAGTCAAAACCAACTTGAATTAACTTTGTCAAGAGAAAAACTAGGAATTTAGGCTACAAACATAGGAATCATAAGACTAAATCAAAAGATGATGAGGATGAAGATGATAAAGTAAAAGAGAGAAGGTGCTACAATTATGGGATTAAGAGGCACTATATTAAAGATTGTATGAAACCTAGAAAACAAAATGATAGAAATCAGGATAGTGAAGAAGAAGCAAATGCTGTAATTGGAGATAGCCTAGGAGAAGTTTACTAATTTTTGGGTCATTTGTCCTTTTTGTAGACCTTACTAACCCAAATATGCAAGTTTGCTTATCTGTTTTACAGGTACCCTCTCAGTGTGGATAAGACTTTTTTGGTGATGATGAATAAGCCCAATCCGAAAAGGACTAGATCCTCTTAAGGGTCCATGGTCCAAGGTAGAGGTGTTAGGAGGTGGTCCATGTCCCCTTAAGGCCCGTGTCCCATGCCCCCTCTTGGCCCATCCTGGAAGGCCAAGCCCAAAGCCACTCGGCTCACACCCTTTGACCCGATCTGGTCCAAATCTCTTCTCTTATATTTTACCCCTTTGACTGAAAACCCTAAACCTGACCTCTGTCTTCTTCTCCCAATGTGTCCCCTCGTCTCTCCCTCACTCCCTCTTGAATCCGCCGCCGCTTTCCAATATCGTCGGAAATGGTGGTATTTACATTGGTCATCTCTCACTCCTCACTCTAAATATGACCTCTTTTGGTTTAGTAAGGTATTCGAACAAGATACACTTTGATCTCTCCCCTCCTTCCCATTTGTTCTCTGTAAACTGAACTTGCTAAGTGCTGGGTTTGTTGTTGTGCTTCGAGCACTAAAAGTCCTTTGTGGACCGTGAGAAGCCCGTGTGGCTGAGGGGTGTGTCCCCTTTTATGCTTTGTGGTCGTGGTCTATTGGTCCTGAGTGGACAATGGAAGCCTGAGTGGCTTTAGGGCTTTGTGCAATCGGTGGGCCGCCGGCGTTTGGATCGGACACCTCCTACCTCTCGAATTGGGCAATCTGAGCCTATTGCCGGTTCTAATCGTTTGGTTTTATATTTATCTGTTTCTAACTCCTTTGTGTGTTCTTGTTAAACCCCCATATCCTCAAATCTGTAAATTTGAAAGGTTGTAGTATAATCCCCTAATTCTGCCTGTAATAGTAAGTTAGGGCTTATTTTGGGTCCATCACTAAAAGAATTAAATTCCAACATAATTTATTTATTATGCCTATTAAATAATTCTTTTGATTCATTCATTAATCTAAACAAGAGTTTAGTTTTGGAATATAGCTATCATTGCATTTGTATCATCAATTACGAAGTTATGAATTCAAATATAGTAAATATTTTATTTCTAATTTTTCACATTTAATTATTTTATAATCAACCTGACCCAATAAATTAGGCCAGAAGCCAAAAGGCAAACAAAATCATAAAACTAACAGCAAATTACAGTCACTCCCTTGAACTTTGGTATAATTACAACTACTTTTAATTTTAACATCCGTATAGTTACGAACCCATTCAATTAGTCTCCATTAGATTTTCATTCAATTTTTGTGGTGAACTGGCCAAAATATCATTATGAACATGAATTATAATTTTGTATATTGTTTAGAGTTTTTTAAAATATTTGTATGGACTAATGAAATTATTTGTTTTATCCATCCTCAATTTTTTTTTAATATTTTTCATATGTTCTTTTTCTCAAAAATAAAAATAAAAATCAGTAAGGGTAAATCAATACCTCACCGTTTAGGGCCTACATAATTATTT
Source organism: Sesamum alatum (assembly GCA_034509735.1). NCBI lineage: Eukaryota > Viridiplantae > Streptophyta > Magnoliopsida > Lamiales > Pedaliaceae > Sesamum > Sesamum alatum. The sequence goes on along the minus strand of JACGWO010000003.1, from coordinate 28,362,847 downwards.
TCACTTGAAGATGGTATTTATAATTTTTTCGAACAATAAAAGAATATTCATAATTATGCCAAAATTCAGAAAAAAGATATGTAATTTATCCTAAAACTAAATCGATGTAGATATACATGCATAGAGGATGTCCACGTTTTATACCTCAACTTAGCATTGAACATGTTCGTTAAAGAAATGATCTTCAGAAAGGCATCGCCACCTTCTTCCTTCAACAGGTTGGTCTCCAAGTGGGATTCCCGGTGCTTAACTCTTTCTCGCGCCAATCTTTATTTAGATACCTGAAAATGCGTTTTACATAAATACGTACAGTTTAAACTTAAAGCCCCCACTTTACTAAGATTTCAAATAACATAAAACTAGAAAAATTCTTCACAAAATTCAATCTAGAAAACAATATGAGTTACTGAATGGTAAAAAAGAAGAGAACTCACAGATCTCAATCTTGAACACAATTCATGGTGTCAAGGAGGGCAGTAGATCTTCCAATAGATCTTCCAATCTTGATCCAGTGGATGGTTGGAGATCTTTCAGACTTGACTCAATGGATGGTTGGACCACTGCATCCATCCCACTGATTTCCTCCAACATCTTCACTACCTGAGGCATCTTAGGCCTGCCATCGGGGTAATCGGTAATGCAATCAATGGCTAACTGCAGCAACTGCACCATTGATTCGTGTTCATTTTGATACCTTCGAAGTTCTACATCGAAAACTTCAGCAGTCCACTCATCATGACTAACTGATCGAATCCATTTAACTAACGATGCGACTTCGTAATCACCCATGAATTTTTTGAATTGCCTTCCAGAGACAAGTTCAAGTAGCACAACTCCAAAGCTGTAGACATCAGAAGCTTGGGACATGTTCCTCGTGTCTTTGACTTCCGGGGCACGGTAGCCTGGAGTTCGCATAAGCGGCCAGCTGAGAGGATTCATCACTTTTGCCAATCCAGCATCGGAGATAAGGCCGTATTTTCGTCCATTGAGGAAAATGTTTGAGGATTTTATATTTCCATGAACAAGCTTCAAACCATCTTGTTTGTGGATGTAAGCAATACCTCTGGCTGCTCCGACTGCAATTTTCATTCGTGTCTCCCAATCTAAATGTGTCCTACCACTACCAGTGCGTCCGTTCCCTGCGAAGTAGGAGAAATGAATTAGTGTAATTACTTTCTCAAAGTTTATTTACCAACTGGTCTTAGGTACAATGTGTTCAAATAGCATAATGAGTTTGACTAGTGACAATGCAAAGATGGAAAAAGGGATTTCAGTTCCATCCGTAGAAGTTTTACTTGCAACCACCAATTACTGATATCTAGTATCAGTTATCTTTAAGAATAAGAAAAGGTAAATGGCAGCAGTCTTGGGTTGCTACTTAATAGCTATTACTTCAGTGAGAATTGAAAGTGATAATAAGCATGAAAGTGAATCAAGATAGATGCCTACATCATGAGATATTGATGACACGAAACAAAACGAAGTAACCTAATGTTCATGTCGACACTCCACTAATTCACTAGCTTCCTCATGTGATGTTCTACGTACCGTGTAGCAAGGCAGATACACTTTCCTGATAGTGATAATCATACACCAAGAGTACTTCTTCTCTTGAAAAGAAGTATGCCCTTAATTCAGCAACATTTTCATGCCTCATTCTTCCAACGGCATCCATATGTTGCCGAAATTCTTTAACTGTAATATTCAGATCCTTGAATCTCTTTACAGCCACTGTAGTTCCATTTTCAAATATTGCCTTGTAAGAAGTACCAAATGTTCCTTTCCCAATAACCTCAGCTTCCGCCCGTAACAAATCTTCAAGGTCAAATGTGGCGATACAATTCTCAAGAAATACAAAATGTCGTACTGAGGAAACACTCTGTCCTGCAGTCATAATGTGAAGACCCTCCAACATCTTCACTACTTCAGACATTTTTGGTCTTTTCTTTTCGGATTTTGCAGCACAACTTATTCCTATTTGCAACAACTTTACCATATGTTCCCTTATGGAAGGATGACCCAATAGATCTGGATCAAATACCTTTGCAGTCCTCACCTTGCTTTTTATGGAATTAACCAACTTGACTAGGTCAACAACCTCACGACCGCCAGGGACATGTATAGGAGACTTTCTAGTGAGAAGTTCAAGTAGCAGAATCCCAAAGCTATAGACATCAGATGCTTGAGACACATCTTGAGTGTTCTTGACTTCTGGAGCGTAGCACCGCGCAGTTGGCATGAATGTTGTTGTTGTCATGTTTGTCAGACCAAGATCTGATACACAGCCATAATGTTGAGAATTGAGAAAAATATTTGTTGCTTTTATGTTTCCATGAACAAGCTTCCCACCATCCTGTGTGTGTATTGCTGCAATACCTCTAGCTGCCCCAATCGCAATTCTTAGTCTGGTTTCCCAATATACATGAGCAGGATTTTCACCATTTTGTCCTGGAAACATGAGAAGATGCAAAATCATTCATATTTGGACCCATTGCTGGAGGCTATTATCTTGATTGAAATGAGGAAATAATATGTAATTAAGAGACATCCTTAAGACTAACTATGGGTAAGAATACTGGGCTATGGACATTCTCTTGCAGAAGAATTCGACCAATTCTATCCACAATGCAACACCTATCTGTTTTGCCAAATCTGTCTTATAGCAGTGGCCAAAAAAAGTAATGCGTGTGATCTAAATGAGATGAATATTGGCATTAAATATTAAATATACTTCATTAATCACCCAAATAAACTACTGCCCACAGGGACAGGAAAGAGAAACCAAACATGAAGCTACGGTAATAATTCCATAATTAAATTGTGGAACCTCTTATCTCAGTTTGTGCAGTATGCAGCCACAAAAGTTAGCCAAGAATTTCATGAACATATAAGTTCTGATAGAATTTCTCTTAAGAAAGACCACTACATAACAAATTGATGTTAAAGAGTTGAGCATACCATGCAACAATGAAGACACGCTTCCATTACTGCAATAATCATATAGCATGAGCTTTTCATCTTTCAAAGAATAGTAAGCCCTTAATGCAACCACATTTTCATGCCTAACATTTCCAATGATCTCCATGCAACGCTCGAACTCCAGTTCAGAAATACTCATGGGCTTCAGTTTCTTCACCACAATTCTTACCCCATTACCCGTTGCAGCCATATACGCACTCCCAAACGTGCCCCTCCCAAGTAACTCAGTCGAACCCAGGAAAACATCTTCAACATCAAAAGCTGGACTAAATTCTGAAATCAAAACCAGCTTTGGGAGCAGATTCTGTGACTTTTCAAAGGCCTCTTCTCTCTGCTGCCAATGTGTGGATGAACTCTCAGAACTGGAAAAGTCAAAGGCCGCATGATGAAGCTGGGAAGTTAAATGGAAGCTAGAACTCCATTCTGATGCTTCAGAGAGGATGCCGGAGCTAAAGGAATCAGCATGACAAAGTTGCCAAAGCTGCTCCTTCCGCAAAACCGCTGCCACTAGCCTCTCCCAGTTATCATAGTTCCTAGACATCTTCCCCTAATTAGCTTCTACTCTTGAATATGCTAATTGATCTGTAAATTGATCAAACGCTTGAATCGTGATCAGAGTCACCACTTGCAGTAATCAATTATGTGAACGAACGCGGAATTCCATTGTTTTGTTTTTAAGTACAACAAGTAGAACTCGTTGACATTGACTTGGTTGAAAGTTTCTTGTTCTTTCTCTTAAAAGGAAAAATTAAACGTTCGTATAAAGCGCGAAAAGTGGTGGCTAACAGCATGCCATTTTCCTTATTAAAAACTTCAAAGCAGCACCAGAAAAAATGACAAACTATTTCTATGGACATTACAATACAATTGCTCAATCAACTTTGAGGAAATTACAGCAAACTTAAACATTATCCTCGAGTCGAAGTGGGGAAACCGCGAAAACAGAAATTGCACCATATACTGCAAAATCTTCTTCGGATGTACTTCTGCCATGTTCCCTATTCCCAATCGAATTCAGAGAAAACGAGAACTAAAAATAGAAATTAAAAAAGAAAAGACACATACCCCATTGTTTCGGAAGCAAGATGAAAGGCCACCGGAAATAATTAAGAGCCCTGAGCTTCCGGAAATAGATGGCGGCGCTGTTGAGCTCATTCTCTAAGAACTGGATATTGGACGTTGCTCCCTCTCTCTCTCTCTCTCTCTCTCGTAGAAATTCTTGTGTGCATGAAGCAAATGAGAGTGAACTTCTGGTTTTCTTTGCCGAGTAAACCCGGTGAAGGATCCGCGACGTCTTCGGGTCCGTGTTGGGCGAATTGGACCGTCGAATGGGCCTGAGTAAGGTAGGTGGGTCATGGGCCAGACATGGCAGTCCTGCCCCCTATTATATTATTTTTACTGCTCCTCTAATTTTTAAAATTTTTGTTTAAATAAGAATAATTAGGCCAAAAAGAAAAAAAATGGTTAAAGCATTGCTATACTAGCTATAATTAATTATTAAATTTCAATCAAAACCCATCATCATTTGTAATTTGTAAATAATATTTTTATCCACAAAATTTTAGTCTGACACCAATATGTTGATTACACTTGTTGAAGTGCAGACCAAGATAGGAGAATTTTAGTTATTTTTTACAAAATAAAAAAATTTAATTCAGACTGGACTCTGTCTAAATCAATTAATCACACGACAAGTATAATAACACCTATATGGTATAATTAGCCATTTCCATTAAAACATTAACTCATCCTATTGCTATTTCACTCTTGAAGACAAGACGAATTATTGAAATGACCAAAATGGCAAGAGATAACTAGAAAACTTTACACAAATTTAGAGTGTGAGTGTGGGCAATAGATCATCAAGGAGAACTTCCAATCTTGATTCAATGGATGGTTGGCCTTGGCTCCATGTATCTTCCCACAGATCATTGGATGGTTTGATCCCGCTAATTTCCTCCAAAATCTTCACTACTTCTGCCATTCTTGGTCTGCTTTCAGGGACAATCGCAACACAATCCATTGCTAGTTGCAACATTTGTAGGATAGCCTCCTCATCATCTCGATACCTCAAAAGCTCTAACTCAATCTCCACAGTAGTCCAATCTCCGCGACTAACAGATTGAATCCAATCGACTAGCGAGACAATCCTACCATTCTTGGTCCACTGAGATGGCTTTCCAGAGACAAGTTCAAGTAGAGCAACTCCAAAGCTGTAGACATCAGAAGCTTGGGAAACTTTTGTCGTGTCTTTGACTTCAGGGGCGGAGTAGCCTTGATTTTGCATAGCTGACCGTCTGACAGGATTCATCACTTTTGCTAATCCAACGTCGGAGACAAGGCCGTAATTTTGTCCATTTAGGAAAATGTTGGAGGAGTTTATATTTCCATGCACAAGCTTTCCACCATCTTGTCGGTGGATGTGAGTGATACCCCTTGCTGCACCTACTGCAAATCTCAGTCGGGTTGTCCAGTCTAAAGGTGTATTACCAGTGCTACAGTGGAGAAAATGAGTTCAGAGTAAAATGTGTTAGGATAGGCAGGATCCCATAATAAGTTTGACTACTCGTAATGCAGAAGTATGAAATGAAATTTAGTTCAGTTTGTGAAAAGCCTCAGGTTAGTCAGCAATCCATTTTCTGAAATTTTGGTTGCTGAAACTAATTCTGACATGGAAAAAACAAGGCAAACTAGTGATACATACCATGTAGCATAGCAGATAAACTTCCCTGGCTGTAATAATCATACACCAAGAGCACTTCATCTCTGGAAAAGCAGTATGCCTTTAATTCAGCAACATTGCCATGCCTCATTCTTCCAATAACCTCAATGTGCTGCTGAAATACCATAAATGTCACATCGACATTCTTCGATCTCTTCACCACGATAGTATTTCCATATTCAAATACTGCCTTGTAAGAAGTACCAAATGTTCCTTTCCCAAGAAACTCAGCAGAAGCCCCTAACATATCCTCAAGGTCAAATGTGGCATTACCATCCTCAAAAAATAGTAGTTTTCTTTCTGAGGAAACACTATTTCCTGTGTTTGTCATATCAAGATCCTCCAACATTGTCACCACTTCAGAAATTTTAGGCCTCTTGTTTATTGATTTTGCTACACACCTTATTCCTATTTGCAACATCTTAACCATCTGTTCTCTTACGGCAGGATTCTCCATCAGATCTACATCAAATACCTTAGCAAGCCTCAGCTTGCTTTTTACTGAATTGACCAACTTTACTAGGTCCACAGCCTCAGGACCACCAGGGACGTGTGAAGGGGACTTCCGAGTGAGAAGTTCAAGCAGCAGAATCCCAAAGCTATAGACATCTGATGCTTGGGACACATCTCGAGTGTTCTTGACTTCTGGAGCATAGCACCGCGCAGTTGGCGTGAATGGTGTTTCTATCATGTTTGTCAAGCCAAGATCGGATACACAGCCATACTTTTGAGAGTTGAGAAAAATATTTGTTGCTTTTATGTTTCCATGGACAAGCTTCCCACCATTTTGTGCGTGTATTGCAGCAATACCCCTTGCAGCACCAATTGCAATCTTTAGTCTGGTTTCCCAGTCTACATGAGCCGGATTTCCACCAGTTTTTCCTGGAAACATGAGAAGATGCATAATTATTCATATGTCACCTACTAGCCTGTGGCCATTATGCCGATTGAAAAGAAAATAATACACGAATAAAAAGACATCCTTAAGAGAAATTACATGTAAGTACTTAATGTTGGCCTATTGATATCATCAAATCTAATATCTCCTGCACAAGGCATTGAACTGATGCCATCCACAATCCAAAACATACCTTCGTACCGATGTATCTTATAACAGTAGCCAGAAACATTAATGAGTGTGATTGAAGACTATTTTGATGATATTTTGCTATTAAAATTGAATTGACGGGACATAGATAGATATTTATACCTTCACCCCGACACATACTTCATCAACCACTCCAATAAATGGCTAATACAATCATGAAAGAGAAACAATGTGAATTGCATTGATTTACTGGTGTGTGATAAGGCACAGAATTTTAGTGAGCAAACAAATTGACATAAACAGTTAAGTTTATCGGCCAAAGCTGCAATTCAACTTACCATGTAACAAAGCATACACACTCCCCTTACTGTAATAATCATACAGCATGACCCTTTCATCCTCGGAACAAAAGTAAGCTCTTACTGCAACCACGTTCTCATGCCTGACATTTCCAGCAATATCCATATGGCGCTTGAAATCCAGCTCAGAAATACTCAATGACTTGCTCAATCTCTTCACCACAATTCTTGCCCAATTATCCATTGTAATGATGTAAGCACTCCCGAAGGTTCCCGTCCCAAGTAGCTTAGGAGAAACCATGTCTGCCTCTTTAATATCAATAGCGGGACTAAAATCTGAAACGAGAACCAGCTTGAGAGGTGCTCTTCGCAAACTAGCAAAACTTCCATTTGCAAAATCGAGCGAAAGATCATGAATGCGAGAACTCAAATTGAAGCTAGAACTAGAACTGGATGCTTCAGAGCGGATGCTGGGACTCCTGGAGTGATCATGAAAAAGTTCCCAAAGCTGCTGTTTTCGCAGAACAGCAGCAACCAGCCTCTCCCAGTTATCATAGATAGCAGACATCCTCTCCTGACCTTCTTCCCTGGAAATGCTAACAGTGACGTATTTGATCAAACAGTCTTGATGAGAGTCAACATTTGTGGTCTTGAAATTATTAAAAATCTTAACGCGGAATCCCAATATTCTATGTCAGTATAGTACATACAATTACTTGACAGTGACTCGGTCAGAAACTTCTTATTTTTTCTTTAAAGGGAAAACCAACAAGAAAAGAAGAAAGAAGATAGAAAATCGCAAGGTTCAGAGAAAGCTTCAGAAGAACATCAGAATTAAACCGGAATAACAAGCAACGGGTCTGCGAAAATCACAATACAATGCAATTCCCATAATCAATTTCTGGAAATTACAGGGGAAAAAAAAAGCTCAATGTGGAGTCAATCCGAGAAAATGGGGAAAAAATTGCAGTACTGATACAGGATTGTATTTCTGCCAAATTACAAATTCCCAATTGACTAAGAGAAAACGAAAACATAAAAGAAAATTGCATACCCATTGTTGGAAGCAAGCTGTAAGACCGACGCGCCCACCGGAAAGCACGCCGGCGAATGAGAACGCCGGTGAATGCTGTTCTACCCATTTCTTATTACTGGAGCTCACCTTCACATGAGCCTTCCTTTATGCCAATTCAATTGAATTTATGAATATTAACCCCCTTTTTTGGATAACGAGGTGTTATAGTAAATTACAAAATAGTTTTTTTACAGTTTGAGAAATTATTTTAGTATTTATAATATTTTTTAAAATTAATAAATTAATTTATTAGTTAAAATTTATCGAATTTATTGATATTAGCCAAAGCTAAAAAATATATATTTATTCTTTAATTAATTTATTATTGATTTATTGTAGGTCAAACAATAATTTCTAACTTTGGCAAATTAAGGTAATTATGATTTTTTTCCATTTCTTTCTTGTTGCTAATTTTGGCAAATTTAATGAATTTAACGAATAAATTTATTTGATAAATAAAAACAAACATTAGGGATATTAAATATAATTTTTCCACCCACATGAGTTTACGTGTTGTTATGCTAATCCTCGGAGAGTAGTGTAATTGGCTAATTTATCTATATTTATACTACTATATAAAATAAACTCATCTATACTATTATATAAAATAAACTCATCTTTTACTCACAAAGGGCAGTTAATGACACCGTCACATAATGCTAAAAATAACCCTCAACTGATATGATGACTACTTTATTTAACTTTACAAAGTTTATATTAATTGATAAATTAATTTTTTCTTGATTTTCTTTTATTTTTTTATGTGATGTGTTAGTTTATATATTTTACTCTTATTTATAATATATTTTAAAGCGTTAAAAATTATTTATTATATGCACGCAAGAACAGCATGCCACGACAACTAGTATTAATCTATACTAATATATAAAGAAAATGCCTTTATCACTCACAAATGACGGTTTATGACACCGCGACACTAATTTTTTGATTTTTCGATAATATCCTTAAAGTTAGTCTTTTTTTTTTCTTTTCTTTCTTTCTTACTTTTTTGTTAAAGGTAATGTGTTGATTTTATATATATATATATATATATTATATTTAATACTTTTAAAAACGTGTAATATTATTTTATATGCATATAAGAACGACGGGCCACAACGAATAATATATAAAAAACATTGCAACTATACCCCATTTTGGGATATAGTTGCAATATACCGTGATTCGTTAGTTGGGGTAAAAACTCATGCCAGTATTTAGTTTCTTTTAATTTTTTGAATAAAATGACCCAAAGTCATTAGTCTACTACTCGGGGCCATTTATAATAATATTACATATTAAATTAAAAATTATAAAAATATCACAAAAGTAAAAATAATTGTAAAAATATGGTCGATCGAGAGCCACGCTCGCGACCGGCCAATTTTTTTTTTTTATTTCCATTTGTTCAGCGTTCGGTCGCGAGCCCAGCTCACGATTCCTTCTTTTTTTTTTGTTTTTTGTTTTTTTATTTGTTTTTAATTTAATTAATTATTAATTATTAATTAAAGTTATAAAAATAATAATTAGTAATAAATTATAGATACTTAATAATTAATATTGATTAATTATTATTTTAAAATTTAAAATTTAAAATTATATTTAATAAGTTTTATCATTGGCGTCCAGGTTTTTTCTTTTATCACCTATTAGAAGAAAATTTACTATTGGTTACAAATTTATTGGCTACGTACTAAAATTAATTAATATTAACAACTATATTATCAAATTAATAAAAAAAATATAAAATTAGTAATAATTATAAATTATGATAATGAGCATCAGTCTTACAATGCCCAGCTCACGCCCAACAAATGGAAATAAAAAAAAAAAAAAAATTGACCGGTCGCGAGCGTGGCTTGCGATCGGCCATATTTTTGCAATTATTTTTGCTTTTGCGGTATTTTTATAATTTTTAATTTAATATGTAATATTATTATAAATGAGCCCTACTACTCGGGTCGTTACCTGGACAAACGACTAAAAGTTGTTCGTCGAGGTAACAATTGCATGCATGTGCTTTTTTTCTTCTCCTTATTATTGTTTTATATTAATAAATACTAATAATTAATTAATACTTAATTTTACTATTTATATAATATTTAGTAATTTAATTTATTAATTATAATAATTAATTAATTAGTGTTATTTTGAATTTTAATATTTTAATATTTTTATAATTTAAAAATTTATAAATTAAAAAAAAACTTAAATATATAATTAAGTTTTCATCTCGTCCGATGAAAATGATGAGGTGAACAAACTATTTGTTCCTTATTTTGCAACATTTGATTATGATCTTAAATATTCAATGATTAATTAAAGTCCTGTTTAGTGTAAAATAAAAAAATATATATTAATACAAAAAAGTTCTAATGATTAGAATTTTCCCAGTGCATTGCATGTATTTTTCTTCTCTTGAAACAGAACAAAACAGCCTCCTCACAATACAAAAGTAATCATATTTAACTATGACTAATTGTCATGATTAATATTAAATAATCGTAGCGAATAGTCACTGACTACGGCCACGCAACGATTGTCGGCCGTGATTTTTGCGAGGGTGGCTAAAAATCATGGCGAATGTTTTTATCACGACTAAAAGTCGTGGCAAATAAGTTTTGCATGGTGGAAAAACTAATTTTTGTATCGATTTTTATTTAACCGTAGTTAACAATAATTATTTACCATAATTTTAGCCATAGTCATTAAAAATATAGCTAATATAGATTTTTTTTCTAGTGTCATTACAAGTTTCTAATGTTCTTAAAAAAAATTCATCTTTTGTCTAATGAAGAATAGTTAACAAATAGAAAAAAGCAAAAAAAGAAAATGTTAAAACAATGCTAAACTGTAATGAATTATTAAATTTCAATTAAAATCCATCTATCATTTGTAAATAATATCTTTATCCACAATAAATAACAAACGAAACTTTTAGTTCTAAACCAATACGTGGATTACAGTTATTGAAGTGCAAATTTTACACAATAAAACATTTTTAATTCAAACTCCACTTGCTTTAAGTCAATTAATCCTATGACAAGTATAATAATTTTTCTTTTTCTTTTTTTAATTGAAAGCAATAAATTATTACTTTGTAAGTAAATCGATTACAATCATCAATATGTCTATTTAACATCTACCGATAACTATGACAATCATATACTAGAAAACTTATTCACAAATTCAAATATTCAAGAGTGTGAGTGTGGGCAACAGACCATCAAGCAGATCTTCCAATCTTGATTCAATGGATGGTTGGCCTTGGCTCCATGTATCTTCCCACAGATCATTGGATGGTTCGATGCCGCTAATTTCCTCCAAAATCTTCACTACGTCTGCCATTCTTGGTCTGCTTTCAGGGACAGTAGCAACACAATCCATTGCTATTTGCAACATTAAGATAGCCTCCTCCTCGTCTCGGTGCCTCAAAATCTCTAAATCAATCACCTCAGCAATCCAATCATCACGACTGAAAGATTGAACCCAATTAACTAGCCAGATGACCTTGCCATCCTCGGTCCAGTTAGCTGGCTTGCCGGAGACAAGTTCAAGTAGGACAACTCCAAAGCTGTAGACATCAGAAGCTTGGGAGACTTTCGTGGTGTCGTTGACTTCTGGGGCCCAGTAGCCATGAGTTCGCAGAATGGCCCGTTTGATAGGTTTGGTCACTTTTGCTAGTCCAACATCAGAGACAAGGCTGTGGTTTTCTCCATTTAAGAAAATGTTGGAGGATTTTACATTTCCATGCACAAGCTTCCAACCATCTTCTCGGTGGATGTGAGCAATACCCTTTGCTGCGCCTACTGCAATATCCAGTCAGGTCTTCCAACCTAAAGGTACCTTACCAGGCCTGTTGTGGAGAAAATCAGCTCAGAGTATAATAATCATGGTCTTACAAGAAAATGTGTTAGGATAGGCAGGATAGCATAATAAGCTCAACTACTGGTAATGCCAAAAATACGATAATTTTCTGAAATTCTTCGTTGCTAAAACTTATTCTTCACATGGAAAAAATAACAACACAGACTAACTTTGGAGTAATTGATGTTATACATACCATGTAGCAAGGCAGATAAACTTCCCTGATTCTGATAATCATACACCAAGAGTACTTCTTCTTTAGAAAAGTAGTATGCCCTTAATTCAGCAACATTTTCGTGCCTCATTCTTCCAATAACCTCAATATGCTGCTGGAATTCCATATGTGTAGCATTGACATCCTTCGATCTCTTTACCATGATAGTGTTTCCATAATCTAATCTTGCCTTGTAAGAAGTACCAAATGTTCCTTTCCCTAGAACCTCAGCTGAAGCCCTTAACATATCCTTAAGCTCAAACGTGGCATTACTATCCTCAAAAAATATTAGTTCTCTTCTCGGGGAAACACTATTTCCTGTGTTTTTCATATTAAGGTCCTCTAAAATCTTCAACACTTCAGAAATTTTAGGCCTCTTCTTTATTGATTTTGCCACGCATCTTATTCCTATTTGCAACATGGTGACCATCTGTTCCCTTATCGTAGGATTCTTCAATAGATCTGCATCAAATACTTTAGCAGCCCATTCCTTACTTTTTACAGAACTAACTAACTTCACTAGGTCAACAACCTCACGACCACCAGGGACATCTATAGGAGACTTTCTAGTGAGAAGTTCAAGTAGCAGAATCCCAAAGCTATAGACATCAGATGCTTGAGACGCATTTCGAGTGTTCTTGACTTCTGGAGCATAGCACCGTGCTTTTGACATAAATTTTGTTGCTATCATGTCTGTCAGACCAAGATCTGATACACAGCCATAATGTTGAGAATTAAGAAAAATGTTTGTTGCTTTTATGTTTCCATGGACAAGCTTCCCACCATTTTGTGCGTGTATTGCAGCAATGCCTCTTGCAACACCAATTGCAATTTTTAGTCTGGTTTCCCAGTCTACCTGAGCCGGACTTTCACCAGTTTTTCCTGGAAACATGAGAAGATGCACAAGATGATTCATATTTCATATTTTACCTACTAGCATGTGGACATTATGATGATTGAAAAGAAAACAATATGTGAGTGAAAGGCATCCTTGAGAGAAATTACATGTAAGTACCTAAAGTTGGCCTATTGGTATCATTAAATCTAATATCTCCTACACAAGGCATTGAACTGATGCCACCCACAATCCAAAACCCATCTGAAACAGTAGCCAAAGAAACACCAATGGAGTTGATTGAACAAGACTAGTTTGATGATATTTTGCTATTAAATTGAAGTGAAAGAACATGGTTTGATATTTATACCTTGACCCATACATACTTCATCAATCACTCCAGTAAATGGCCAACATATAGAAGAAAGAGAAACAATGTTGAATTGCATTGTCTTAATGGAGGTGACAATGCAGTCATATAGAGACATCTATGTAATTAGATCATGCATTTTATCTGATTTGCAGTAAAGACAAACAAGCTGCCCTGACAAAATGACCCGATGCAGGCATAAATCATATTGAGGAAAGAGTTTGATCTAAACAGATAAGTTTATCGACTGAAGCTGAAGAGTTCAACTTACCATGTAACAACTCATACACACTCCCTTTACTGTAGTAATCATACAGCATGAGCCTTTCATCCTCGGAAGAATAGTAAGATCTTACTGCAACCACGTTCTCGTGCCTGATATTTCCAACAATATCCATATGGCGCTTGAAATCCTCTTCAGAAATACTCGGTGACTTGCTCAGTCTCTTCACCACAATTCTTACCCCATTATCCATTGCAGCTGCATACGCACTCCCAAAGGTTCCCGTCCCAAGTAACTTAGGAAAAGTGACGTATCCCTTTTTAATATCAATAGCAGGACTAAAATCTGAAATGAGAACCAGCCTGGGAGATGCACTCCATTGCCTAAAAGACCTTCCATACCTTGAAAAGTCAACTTCCAGATCGTGAAGGCGAGAACTCGAGCTGAAGCTAGAACTGGAATCAGATGCCTGAGAAAGGATGCTGGGGCTTCTGGAGTAATCATGAAAAAGCTCCCACAGCTGCTGTTTTCGCAAAACAGCCGTAACCAGTCTCTCCCAGTTATCATAGATAGCAGACATCTTCTCCTACCCCTCTTCCCTGGAAATGCTATTCATTTGATCAAACAGGTTTTGAATTATCGAAAAGCTTAACGCGGAATTGCAATATCTATGTCATGTCACCATAATAAATGCAACCAATTGACATTGACTCGCCCAGAAGCATCCTACTTCTTTCTACTTTATAATTAAAAACAAAACAAAAACCAGACGTTCATAGAAAGTTTCAGATGTAATTTACAGATCATCTTCCTCAATCCTCATATACAGTCATATTAAGAAGCACCAGATATAGCAACACCCTCTGCGGAAATCACCATACAATTCTGGAAATCGACTTTCGAGAAACTATAGAAAACTGAAAAATCAATGTTTGGGTCAATCATGGAAAATGGGGAAAGAATTGCAGTACATAATACATAATTGTCTTTCTGCCAAATCACAAATTCCCAATTGATCAAGCAAAAACGAAAAGAAAACTGCATACCCATCGTTGGAAGCAAGCCCTAAGACCGACGCGCAAACCGGAAAGCAAGAAGGCCGATGAGACCGCCGGAAAATAGATGTCTTCGCCGGTCATGTTCTACCCATTTTCTGATAATTGGCAAATCGAAAATGAAGCTCGAGTTGAGATCGTTTGAATATCACTTTTCACCCCCAAAATAAGTTAATTTCGCACTTTGACCCAGAAAAAATTAAAAACTTGGCAGATTGCTCCACCCTAAATAAGTTTAGCATATCTACAGTATTGTGAGGGCAAAAGTGTAAAAAAAAAAAAAGCAGGCAGCAAGCAAGAACTCTCAAGTGGTTTGTAGAAAGTAGCTGTTGTGGCGTGTTGTTTGTACATGTATATAATAAATAATTTATTATATTTCAAAATTTATTATAAATAATAATAAAATATTTATCTATCTGTATCTATATTTATATATACCTATCAAAGTATGAATGTGCTTAAAATTTTTTTTGGAATGGTGTTGATATTGCAAGAAAATTCTAATTCAAAAGCTCATTATCGAATTTGACTCTAAAATTTTACCTTCTTCACAGGGGGGTCTTCCTCCGAAAGAATTAATCCCTTTAATTAGGAATTCCAAGGTGGATTATATTTGAGCTAGAGGCAGTCTCCGCCCCTTTTTGCTAAGGGGGGGAAACCTGCTACTGACCTTTTGGCTCATACACCAGGTGTGACTGAATTTTCATGCAGATCCTTTGGGAAATGCTTTCTTTTATATCTGAAATATCTATTGTTGAATCCGACTCTCTTTGTACAAGATAATCGATCTCCCCTTTTGTAATGGTATTTGATCTACAGTAATATTATGTTGTTTTTTGTTTCAAAAAGAAAGAAAGAATACCATCATATGTATTATTTTGTCCGATGAAAATGACGATCCAGGTGGACAAACTATTTGTTCCTTATTTCGCCACATTTAATTATTACCTCAAATATTCATTAGTTAATTAAAATCCTGTTTAGTGTAAAATAAAAAATATATTTTAATACAAAAAATTCTAATGAAGCATTTTCCAATTGCATTGCATGTATTTTCTTCTCTTGAAACAGAACATGAAAGCCCCCTCTTTACAGGTTTCTGATTTTTCTTAAAAAACTTTCATCTTTTGTTACAGAAGAATAGTTATTAAAAAAAGAAAAAAGAAAAAAGGAAATGTTAAAACAATGCTAAACTGTAATGAATTATTAAATTTCAAATCCATCCATTATTTATAAATAATATTTTCAACCACAGTAAAAAACAAAAATTTTAGTCCGAAACCAATACAACGACCACACTTGTTGACGAGTGCAAACCAAGATAGGCGAATTAAATTTTTCATTGAAACTCGACTTGTTCCAAATCAATTAATCATATGATAAATATAACAATTATTATTTTGAAAAAATTAGTCAGTTCCCATTAAAACATAACTTATCTTATTCTAGGTTAGATCAAATATATTGAATTTGGACAAAAAATTCAAGAATTTGCCAAGTGTAAAATGTCATATTTTCTCATTTCATGTACACAGGAATAACAGTACCTTAAACATCAAATTTTGGCAACCAAATACAGATTTTATCCACTGAGAATGAGCACTACATGATTTGAGATAGGATGATAGTGATTTATTGAGTGGGCTAAAAGAAGAGAAGGTTTCATTCAAAAATCTCACTCTTGAAGACAAGATGAATTATTGAATGACCAAATGCAAAGAGATAACTAGAAAACTTATTCACAAATTTAAATACTCAAGAGTGGAAGTGTGGGCAACAGACCATCAAGGAGATCTTCCAATCTTGATTCAATGGATGGTTGGCCTTGGCCCCATGTGTCATCCCACAGATCATTGGATGGTTCGATGCCGCTTATTTCCTCCAAATTCTTCACTACTTCTGGCATTCTTGGTCTGCTTTCAGGGACAGTAGCAACACAATCCATTGCTATTTGCAACACTAAGATTGCCTCCTCCTCGTCTCCGTACCTCA
Source organism: Sesamum alatum (assembly GCA_034509735.1). NCBI lineage: Eukaryota > Viridiplantae > Streptophyta > Magnoliopsida > Lamiales > Pedaliaceae > Sesamum > Sesamum alatum. Next base: position 28,346,168 of record JACGWO010000003.1, on the reverse strand, counting down.
ACATCTCTAAATCAATCACCTCAGCAATCCAATCATCACGGCCAAAAGATTGAACCCAATTAACTAGCCAGATGACCTTGCCATCATCATCAGTCCACCTAGCTGGCTTGCCTGAGACAAGTTCAAGTAGAACAACTCCAAAGCTGTAGACATCAGAAGCTTGGGAGAATCTCGTGGTGTCGTTGACTTCTGGGGCACAGTAGCCGTGAGTTCGCAGAATGGTCCGTTTGATAGGATTGGTCACTTTTGCTAGTCCAGCATCAGAGACAAGGCTGTGGTTTTCTCCTTTTAAGAAAATGTTGGAGGATTTTATATTTCCATGCACAAGCTTCCAACCATCTTCTCGGTGGATGTGAGCAATACCCCTTGCTGCACCTACTGCAATATTCAGTCGGGTCTTCCAATATAAAGCTACCTTACCAGGGCCTGTTGTGGAGAAAATGAGCTCAGAGTATAATCATCATGGTCTTAAGAAAATGTGTTAGGATAGGCAGGATAGCATAATAAGCTCAACTACTGGTAATGCCAAAAATACGATAATTTTCTGAAATTCTTCGTTGCTAAAACTTATTCTTCACATGGAAAAAATAACAACACAGACTAACTTTGGAGTAATTGATGTTATACATACCATGTAGCAAGGCAGATAAACTTCCCTGATTCTGATAATCATACACCAAGAGTACTTCTTCTTTAGAAAAGTAGTATGCCCTTAATTCAGCAACATTTTCATGCCTCATTCTTCCAATAACCTCAATATGCTGCTGGAATTCCATATGTGTAGCATTGACATCCTTCAATCTCTTTACCATGATAGTGTTTCCATAATCTAATCTTGCCTTGTAAGAAGTACCAAATGTTCCTTTCCCAAGAACCTCAGCTGAAGCCCTTAACATATCCTCAAGCTCAAACGTGGCATTACTATCCTCAACAAATATTAGTTCTCTTCTCGGGGAAACACTATTTCCTGTGTTTTTCATATTAAGGTCCTCTAAAATCTTCAATACTTCAGAAATTTTAGGCCTCTTCTTTATTGATTTTGCCACGCATCTTATTCCTATTTGCAACATGGTGACCATCTGTTCCCTTATCGTAGGATTCTTCAATAGATCTGCATCAAATACTTTAGCAGCCCATTCCTTACTTTTTACAGAACTAACTAACTTGACTAGGTCAACAACCTCACGACCACCAGGGACATCTATAGGAGACTTTCTAGTGAGAAGTTCAAGTAGCAGAATCCCAAAGCTATAGACATCAGATGCTTGAGACGCATCTCGAGTGTTCTTGACTTCTGGAGCATAGCACCGTGCTTTTGACATAAATGCTGTTGCTATCATGTCTGTCAGACCAAGATCTGATACACAGCCATAATGTTGAGAATTAAGAAAAATGTTTGTTGCTTTTATGTTTCCATGGACAAGCTTCCCACCATTTGTTGTGTGTATTGCAGCAATACCTCTTGCAGCACCAATTGCAATTTTTAGTCTGGTCTCCCAGTCCACCTGAGCCGGTCTTTCACCAGTTTTTCCTGGAAACATAAGGGATGCATAAGATGATTCATATTTCATATTTTACCTACTAGGACATGGACATTATGATGATTGAAAAGAAAACAATATGTGAGTGAAAGGGCATCCTTGAGAGAAATTACATGTAAGCACCTAATGTTGGCTTATTGATATCATTCAATCTAATATCTCCTGCACAAGGCATTGAACTGATGCCATCCACAATCCGAAACCTATCTGTTTGTCCCAGTGTATCTTATAACATTAGCCAGAGAAACACTAATAGGTTTGATTGAATAAAACTAGTTTTGATGATATTTTGTTATTAAAATTGAAGTGATAGAACATGTATTGATATTTATACCTTGACCCATACATACTTCACCAATCACTCCAATAAATGGCCAACATATACAAAAAAGAGGAACAATCTCAAATTGCATTGCTTTAATGGAGTGTGATAATGCAGTTATATAGAGATATCTCCGTAATTAGATCATGGATTTCTTATCTTGGTTTGCAGTACAGACAAGCATGCTGCCCTGTAAAAGTGACCCAATGCAGGCACAAATTTTATTGAGTAAAGAGTTTGATATAAACAGACAAGTCTATCAACTGAAACTGAAAAGTTCAACTTACCATGTAACAACTCATACACACTTCCCTTACTGTAGTAATCATACAGCATGAGCCTTTCATCCTCGGAAGAATAGTAAGCTCTTACTGCAACCACGTTCTCATGCCTGATATTTCCAACAATATCCATATGGCGCTTGAAATCCACTTCAGAAATACTTGGTGAGTTGCTCAGTCTCTTCACCACAATTCTTACCCCATTATCCACTGCAGCGGCGTATGCAGTCCCAAAGGTTCCCGTCCCAAGAAACTTAGGAAAAGCGACATATGCCTTTTTAATATCAATAGCAGGACTAAAATCTGAAATGAGAACCAGCCTGGGAGATGCTCTCCATGACCCTGAAAAACTTCCATACCTTGCAAAGTCAAAGGCCAGGTCACGAAGGCGAGAACTCGAGTTGAAGCTAGAACTGAAATCAGATGCCTCAGAGAGGATGCTGGGGCTTCTGGAGTGATCATGAAAAAGTTCCCACAGCTGCTGTTTTCGCAGAACAGCAGCAACCAGCCTCTCCCAGTTATCATAGATAGCAGACATCTTCTCCTAAGCTTCTTCCCTGGAAATGGCTAATAGTTATGCATTTGATCAAACAGGGTTGATTAAATTCAGCACTTGCTGTTTTCAACTATTAAAAATCTTAACGCGGAATTGCAATATTCTGTCAGTAGAGTAAGTGTCAACCAGTTGACATTGACTCTGTCAGAAGATCCCTAGTTCTTTCTTTTTTATAATAAGAGAAAACGAACGGTTCATAGAAAGCTTGAGAAGTAAATCACATATCATCTTCCTCATATACAATCATACTCAGAAACACCAGATACAACAACACCCTTTGCGGAAATCACCATACAATTCCGGCAATCAACTTTCCACAAATTACAGAAAACTGAAAAATCAATCTCTGAGTCAATCAGTGAAAATGGAGAAAAATTGCGGTTTCTACGACATGATTGGCTTTCTGCCAAATCACATTTTCCCAATTGATCAAGAACAAACGAGTACGATGATAGAAAACAAAAGGAAAATTGCTTACCCATTGTTTTCGGAAGCAAACTGAATGGCGGCGCGCCCACCGGAGTGCAAGAAGGCGGATGAGACCGCCGGAAATTGATGAACGTCTTGACTCCAGCAACAATACATACATAACTCCTGGGGAAAAAAGAAAAAGAAAAAAGTATTAATGAGATTTCACGCTATGCACAAAAATTTATAAATTTATATGTCATATTTAATTAATCGTCTTATAATATATAATAGTAAAAATTTATTTATACAAAATTCAATATTGAATTCTTTACTAATTTTATTTACAGAATATTTTAAAAATAACAATAGAATGTTATTATATTTTTACACATTGATAAAATTATTTTTATCAATTTCAAATACTATATATATTTTCTTATTCAACTAGTATATTTTTAATAAAATCAAAATATATTAAAATACATTATTTAAAAGATTTTATCATATTACCTTGTGGTATAAACTCCTCTATAAAAGTAGGATTCTCCATAAATGATCATTTAATAAAGTTTCTGAAAGTAAAGACAAAAAAGTATTAGTAACACCTTTTATTTCCTCTTTGAAAAAAATTGACAATATATGAAACTAATAAATAAGTAAAGAGATATATACATATTTCTAAAGAAATTCATAATGGTATGAGATAACATATAATAGCAATAATTCACATAATAAAGAATTTCTACTACTTGGATTCATATCCATTAATTTTCATAGATATTTTAAGATAATCGAGTTATTTTTTAATGAATAATTAATTCTTTTTATCATGTTGAATTTTCTCCCTGAAGTTAAATTTTCACTTGATATTATACTTATTAAGTGCCTATAATTTTATTTTTTCTTCTTGTCAATTTAATTTGCTCTCGATGGGCCAAAGAATAAAAACAAATAATTTGCTCAAAAGTTTTAACAGTAAATTACACTTCTGGTCCCTATACATTGGGTCAAAATCAATTTGATCTCTAAATTTTTTGAGGCACGATTTTGTTGTCTAATCTTTACGAATTATTATGATATTTCGGTCCAACAATTAAACTTAAAAATATTAAATTAGGAGGAAATCGGATGGACCAAAATCATAATAATTGGTAAAAATTAGGGACTGAAATTGTGCCTAAAAATTTTTAGGGACCAAAGTTGTAACCATTTGTAATAATTAGAGACCAAGATCATATTTCAAAAATTTTAAGGACCAAAATTGCTTTTGACTCAAAGTACACGGACCAAAAGTGTAATACCCTAAATTTTAATCGTTATACCTACCTACTCTCACAAATCTTGATTTTTTGCCCACTATCAAACATAATAATCATAAAACTATGTCATATATATAATAGTGCAAACTTATTTATATGAAACTTAATATCGAATTCTTAGTAAGTTTATTTATTGAATATCTTGAAAATAACCATTGCAAATTATCATATTTTAGAAATTGAAATAAATTATTTTATATGTTTCGAATACTATCTATAATTTTTTATTTAATTAATATATTTTTAATAAAATAAAAAGTATTGATATTTAAATACATTATGTAAAAGATACTATCATATTTGCCTTATAATGTAAACGGATTTCTCTTAGAGAAACAATTCATAGTAAATTACCCCTTTTGTAATCAAGTTTATGATAGAAAAAATAAAAAGAATTAGTATCATTTTTTAATTTCTTTCAAAAAAAAATTTAACAGTGTTTGAAACTAATTGTAGTAAAAATATTTATATTTCTAAATTATATGCTAATAATACATATATAGTAAGAAATTCGAAACGTTACAAACATAAGATATAATAATATACATAATAAATAATTTCTAGTAGTCCGGTATGTGTCCATTAATTATCATAAATACAAAATAATTAAATTACTTTTTATTGAATAATTCTTTATGTCATGTTGAAATTTCTATCCTGAACTTCTAAATTAGAAAATAAATAGATAGTGATAATATAAGTGTGTATATAAGTCCGTGTGCATTGTGGCGCTAATGCTGACTCGGCGAAGCACATTCTGTTGGAATGTCCATTTACAAAGGTTGTGTGGGCTCTCTCAAACATTCCATGGCATGTTTTAGCTACTTGGCTGGGGGAAACTTCGGAATGGATTTCTGGTGTGTTTCAGCAGCTGTCAAAGGAGGATCAAGCGCGTTTTTTAACCCTCTGCTAGGCATTATGGCAGAAGCGTAATAAAGTTTTGATGGAAGGCAAGTCGATGGAACCTATCAAAGTGGTTGAGCGTGCAATGCTCGACGTAGGCAAGTTTTAGTTTCTGTTGTTCCTAGATTTTAACTGTTTGTTAGTTTTGGTATTCTGTGTTTTTCAATTTTCGTACTTGGGTTGTGCTGATCTGTTGCCTCTCAAGTATTTTATGTACTCTTTGTTTCCTGTGGAGGTTTGATTATATGATAGTTTCATCGTTTCAACTAAAAAAGAAAAGAAAAGAAAATAACGAGTACATAAGAATGAAAATTAATATAAAACTAAGGAAACATCACCAAATACTAAAAGGAATGAAAGAAATTTAGTGGAGAAAATATAACACGATTGTTTAGTCTATATAATTATTCAATAAGAGTTTCAAAGAAATAAACATGAAAATTAATGAACAAAACTTCAAAAATCGAATAACTTTAATACAAATAAAAATATATAAACTAATTTAAGCGAATATTCACGCCTACATCTCTGCACTTGAAAAAGAGGGTAAAAAAAAGAAAGATTTTAGTAAATTTTTTCTAATTGTAATTGAAAAGAAAATATGTTGATGAACTGTTGTTAGATAAAAATATATATTCATTTGGTGATCAAGTAGAGAAATCATGACTATTTGATTGAAAGAATTATGAACTTAATAAAATAATATGAACAGATTATTGTAGTTGAAAGTAAGTATTTAAATAGAAAAATAATTAAGCAAATAAAAAACAAAAGTAATCAATGGAATATTAAGAAAAATAAAGATAATTGAAAAAAAATCAAAAAAGTTTAAGTAAATACTCAAAATTAATAATGGGAGCAAATACATAAGTTAATTATAAAATTAAAAAGACTTTTAAAAAGTAAATTTAAGAATACTTTATGCTGGATTGCCCAATATAAAAACTAAAAACATAATATTTAAAATATGAAGAAAAGAAATTTAACTAAAACACAAAAAGAAAATACATAAGCGATATGAGATTGGACATCAAAAAGCAAAAGAACAAAAAGAGAAATCATTTGACAATGCATCGGGAAGTTAGCAACGGTGTATGAGTGTAACAGCCTGAAACTTTCATCTTTTGGAGTTTTGTACATAAGTATATCTGTGGCCTAGTAAATATAAATTTTTGATGATACCTATCGTGATTTAAGATATATTTATAAAATTATATTATATCGAGAAAAATAGATTTATCTTATTAGTTTAAAATGAAAAATCTTATAAGACAACTTATAATTAAGAAAGAGTATGATGATTAGTAGTGAAAAAGTATAGTGCCGTAAGGGGTGTCACAATGAGTTTGCCACTTATATTAATGAAAAATATGCTATCATGTTATATATTGAGTCATCTTGTTATTTTCTAGAAATAATTATAAACAAAAAATAAAATGAAAACTTCATACATTTATCAAGTATGACCGTCATTTTGTATTCCAAAATTTTGATAGAGCAATATTTACAAAATTATTTCACTAAAAAAAAAAATATACTCGAATTTTTATGGGAGAAGATGCTAAATAAAATTTGGTAACATAAATTTAAAACGGAACAGTGTTTTATGATTTTTCAGACATGAAAAACAACGGAAGATTGAAAATCAAATTCAATCAGAAAGCTAAGGCAAAAAAATATTAATTTGAATGAAAAATAAAAATGTATTTTTATCAATACTAATGAACCTATAAAAATTATAAAAAAAATGTGTTAATGAAATAAATAACTGCAAAAAAATAATAATTTAACCTTATTGAAAATAAAAAAAATTACTGCATGAGATATACGAAGAGATTGATATAAGTTTACACTTAAAAGTATATGATTAAAATAAAATAGATGATTGGTGTTAAGATAAATATATTTTTTACGATAAAAAAATTAATCATAAAATTTGAATTTATTTAAAATAAATACGAATTGAATTAGTATGCTATATTTGAAGGTAGAATCTAGTATAGACAAACAATAATTTTGAAGGTAGGATTTTGTTAGATAAATACAAATTTAATTTCTAATTAAAATGGATGAGATTCTAACCAATGAGATTTTTTCCTGATAATTAAAAAACTCAAAATTTTAAGAATCGAGAATTGAGTCAAAATTAATTTAATTGTGGTCAACTATCATTTTGCTATATATATATAGATTACTGATGATTGTAAGTTCTTATTGTAAATCTAAAGGGTAAAATGCAATTTAACCTGTGACATGGGAAAATAAGGCAAAAACCACTATGAACTTTTTTTTAGCAAAATACATTCTATGTTTTCAAAAGTGAAGTAAAAAAACCTCTATTTAAATCGTTGATAGGGGTAATTTAATTTATCTTTTAAAGTATAGGGAATAATTTTTATTTTTTTTCACAAGAAGGTGGTAAACTACGTTTAATCGTTGGCACGAGGATGTTCAATAAAGGCTTATTTATTTATTTAATATTAAGAAAATAAAAAATAACAAAAATAAAAATATTATAATATATATAACATAATTGGTAAAAGTCGAACTCAGAGAGTTCGACTTTTATCTAATTTTTTTTTTTAAATCTTGAAGTTCAAGTCGAACTCAAGGAGTTCGACTTCAATCATATGAGAGTTCGACTTCTACTTTTTTTTTATTTTATTATTATATTATAATTATTATTTTTGCGTATATTCCACTTTTTTTATTTTATTATTATTATTATTATTATTATTTAGTCTGCATATATTTAAAATAAATATACAACCAAAAATATTTATTAACACAAAAAAATATAATTACATTAAAAAATTATATTTAAATCAAAGAATAAAGTTTAAAAAATTATTTATAATAATTACAATTCTTAAAATTATTGTTGTCTTCTACGACCCCTCACCGACGCATCAGCTTGTCTTGAATGGCCCTCCCTTTGTTGGTATTGTTGTCTATCTCGCGTTTGTGACCAATCCATCTCGTTAGGAATACGTGTGGTTTGGCTTCTACCACAATGAATAATGCCACGTAAAGTAGTGTCATGGACCAACTCAAATTGTGGAACATCCCAATAATCTTCCGCCATCAAAGGATGAAAAGACTTAGAATATGTTCTCCTGTAAGCCATTATATCATAATAGTCCTTCACCATTGATGGGGCACTAATTCTATATGTAGCGCATACCTTTTGAGCATGCGAGCACGGGATGCCGAATTGACTCCATTTGCCACATGAACATTCTCGTGTGGCAATTTTGACGACATGAGTGTTGAATCCATGTCCAGTCTGACGTTTTGTCACAACGGAGGCAGACTGTTGGTGCTAGTTGTATCTCGTCACAGCATGTTCAACACTTTTTTCGAACCAACGTTGGAACAATTTGTTTGCAAAGTCCGTCCATAGTTGGTTGTTGCTTAACATGACACCACTTTTGGCCATCCTCTCACGAAAATAGTGGACTGAACGAGCAAATGTTATTTTCACTATTGCAGTCACAGGCAATCGACGAGCCCCTTTCAGAACTCCATTGATGCACTCTGACATGTTGGTTGTGAGAATTCCGCACCGCCATCCGCCATCGTGAGAAGCTGTCCATTTTTCCTTCTCAATATTCTCTAAGTACACAAACGTTTCTAATTTGTGAGCCTTTATCTCGTTCATTGTTCGATTGAACTTGCTGATTTGATATTCAGAACCAGCTCTCCAACAAAGGTCCTTCAGTTCGACATTCTTGTGACGACTGTTGAAATTAGAACATACGTGCCGCAAGCAATATCTGTGCACTCCCTGTGGTGGCACAAAATCTGGAATTTTTTTCACTGCTCTGATGAGACCCGCATTACGGTCAGAAATAAGACACATCCCAAACCATCCTCTTATAATATGTTTGTTCAACATTTGAAAAAACCAAGTCCAAGATGCTTCGGATTCTTCATCGACAATAGCAAACGCAAGAGGAAGTACACCGATCAGAATTGATGATAACACACCGTTCCCCAATATTGTACAATATGCACGTTGTATGGCATTAATTATTTTCGGTGGGGTGATGTTCCCTGATTCATCTGGACATCTGGTATCATTACTATATGTCCAGAAATTAGAGGATATCGACGTCGTCCGAAACTATAGTTGGGGCAGTGTTGTGCTCGCATTATTGTACCGTGAATTATGTAATGCCAGCACCAAAGGCAAAACGCAAATTGGTGGCCCGTTGCAGTTACTGCAGGTAAAATTAAATATTTATATTTCTCATTAACTAACTTATTGCAATATTTTATTTTTGACACAAGCTTATTATTTTACAGATTTGGGCTTGGTCGCGTATCACACCAATAACACCCGGTCTTGGTGATGAACGTGTAACGATGGGGCCAATACAAACTTATAATAATCGGCTCCTTCCAATACCACCATACGGTGCAACGTGGAACAAAAAACACAACTTCACCCGCACTGTACGGTGGACTGTCCGGGTATTTAGAGATATGCTAGATAGCATGACGGCTGATCAAGTAAACAAGACTCATCGTTATGCATATTTATTTATGAATATTAATTACCCACTAATTTAACATATTTGCTTTTATTTCAGTTTCTTTGGCAGCCGTACGACATGAATTTGGAGAACATTCTAGCCTACTCAGATAAGTTCAACCCCCAGTTGTGGACATCAATATGTCCCCGAATATTTTATGCCATTGTGGAAATGCATCATCCCGAACGGGTACTTCGTCAATTCGGAATGAGGCAAGACATTCCACAGGGTACAGACAGTCGGGAATTCAACCTCCATAACATTTCCCGTAGAGCACGTGGGGGCACAGACTGGGAGACTCATCACGCGATATACGTTAGTAGATGGGGTAGACGAGATGAAACGATTGTGCGCCGACCACCTATTTCCAACGGAAGAGATACAGAAAATGGATATTGGAATTGGTACGGTAGAATAACTCGTCGATTCGTCTCATCATCTACTGATAGACGTGTGGAGAGTGGCTATCAACCTGGACATGCACCAACAATACAACATGTGGTATGTTGTGCAATAAAACTTGATTCATGTTACACCCATTTTTCTCTTAGATTTAAATTCATTATTTTAAAATTGGTGCAGGAGCAATACGCAGAGACCCTTCATCTAAGTGTTCAATCTCCACCAACCAATTTCGAAGAGTCTTTGCAAAAGCATCAGCGGTTTATTATCGGAATGACTGAACTTCGTGAAATGCTTTCTCATTTTTCGAGGGATAATCAGCCCGAACAACAAGCAGCGTCACATGCTAATGCTCCGTCTACGTCCCACAGACAAAGGAGAAGCAGTAGTAGAATGTCTAAAAGTTCACTTAGAGGTGATGATACTACTGGGGCAGATATAGCTGGTCCATCCACAGTGCATACACCTCTAAATGTATATGAAGATTGCTACGTGCCTCAACCGCCCCAACAAAGTGATTGGTTTGATTCAGCTTCATACATGTCAAGCCAACAACCTTATTATGGACAGGTTGATCTTGACCTTGGGCTTGGCACGAGTCAAACATATGCACCAGAATATGACATCTCACCAATTCCATTTCCAGCATTTGGTGCATATCGTGATTATGGAGAGTCTAGTTCTGCAACATCATCAAGTCGGTTGCATATGAATGCAGATAATGATGATAATGTTGAAGATGAACCAATACAAAATATGGGTGAAGAAATAAGAAGACCTCGGCGCCAACGGCACCGACGCACTTGTGGGACGGCGGTCATTTTTAAGAATTGTAATTATTATAATTAATTTTTAAAATTATATTTTTTAATTTAAATATAATTTTTTTGATGTAATTATTTTTTTTTACATTTATATGCGTAGGAATAATAATAATAATAATAATAATAATAATAATAATAATAATAAGTAGAAGTCGAACTCTCTGAGTTCGACTTTTACCAATTATGTTATATATATTATAATATTTTTATTTTTGTTATTTTTTATTTTCTTAATATTAAATAAATAAATAAGCCCAATAAATACCCATGATACTATCATATTGAATTAATAAATATATAAATATATTTATTAATTTTTAAAATTTTAATTATAGTTATTTAATAAAAACAATTAATATATTATTAAATATTAATATAAATTTATAATCTAAAATTTTAAAATAAATACGATTAAATATCAATTATTATTTAAAATTTTAACTAATAATTAATAAATAATTAAATTTAAAACATATTAAATTTTTTAAAAAAATTACTAAAGGCTGGTCGCTTGAGCTGGAACTTCATTTATTGTCAAGTGGCGAGTTGGGCTGGCAACCACTTTAAAAATATAAAATAAAAGTTGCGAGCCCAATGTATATAAAAAACAAAAAAAAGTGGTGGTCGCTAGCCCAACTGGCAATGGGCTAGCGACCCACCATAATTTTATAAGTGTATCGTCTTTGACGATATATTTATAATTCTTTTATATATAATATTAATATAAATAAATTGATACTATCATACTGAATTACAAGTAGAAGATACAACAATTTGAAAAAAAGAATTCCAAATATATATATATATATATATATAAATATACTAGACTCCAATAATTTTTCCATTTGGCTTATGTTTAAGTTGACCCGAATTTTTTTTCTTTCCACTTCTGGGACATATTTACATTTCGTCTAGTTTGAAACCAATAATTATAAAAATGATAAATTAAATTAAATCCCCGAGTTGAAGTTCAAATACACAAATTATAATTAATTTCTTTGAGATTGTAATTATAAATACAACCATATTCAACCTTATTTTAAAAAAAAAGTACACCTATGTTGAGTGCAAAAATTTACATCAACACCTCCTAGAAGTACACAAATATATTTTTCAAATTTTACCATTTCTAAGCAACTGTAAAAAAGTAAAACCAAACATGCAATTTCAAAACACTTCCCCACTCAACTCCAAATTACATATCACTCTATACTTTTTGCAAAATATAATTTGCTTGAGAAAGAAATGCAATCAATATCATGGGACTAACATTTGATGAACAGAAAGGAGGAGGAAAACTTCTTATTCACAAATTTCAACCTTCAAGACAAGATCAACTATAGAATGACCACAACAAGAGAAGACTTGATAACTTATTTCACAAATTTCAATCTCAAAGACAAGATGTTACCCCACTCCCCCTCCGCTGTTTATGCTGTCAGTGTGGGCAACAGATTCTCCAGTAGATCTTCCAATTTTGATTCAACAGAAGGTTGCTCCAATGTATCTTCCAATACACCTCTCAATCCTGATTCATCCGATGGTTCAATGCCGCTAATTCCCTCCAACATCTTCACTACTTGAGTCATATTCGGTCTGTGCACAGGGAAAATGGCAACACAATTTAATGCTATTCGTAACACTTGTTCTATTGTCTGCTCCTCATATTCGTACTTCAGAAGCTCCAAGTCAATCACTTCACCAGTCCGTTGATTATGAACATGAGGTCGAACCCAGTTGACTAGTGAGATGACTTCGCCATCATCTGTGGTCCATACTGGTGGCTGCCCAGATACAAGTTCAAGCAGCAAAACCCCAAAGCTGTAGACATCAGAAGCTTGGGACACTAGCCTGGTGTCCGTAACTTCAGGTGCGCAGTAGCCTTTAATGTGCATAACTGACCTTCCAATCAGATTCATCAGTTTTGCCAATCCAGCATCAGAGACAATGCTGTATTTTTGTCCATCAAGGAAAATGTTTGAAGATTTTATATTTCCATGCACAAGCTTCCCACCATCTTGTCTGTGGATGTGAGCAATACCCCTAGCAGCACCGACTGCTATTTTCAATCGGGTCTTCCAGCCTAAAGGTACCTTTCCAGTACCCCTTTTCCCTGCAAAGTTGGAGGTATAGTCATTAATTGTTCATAAATACAATGTGCTTGGATAACATAATAAGTTCGACCACTCATAACGTAAAGATACAAAAAAATAGAGTTCATTTATTGAAACATAACCTGCAACAGTGAAAGATTCAGATCTAAGATCTGCCAGAAAAAAGCCATTTCCGCAATTGCTTTCAACATCAGTAGTTTCTAAGAATAAGAAAAGGTCATTTGCCAAAGGCCTAGGGGTCGTTAATATTAGCTACAACTTGAACAAAAGAATGCAAGTGAACTGCAATAATGAAAATACTGAACAAAATGCCTCCATCATAGAAGTGCAATAATTTTTACTAGCCGTAGTCCATTAGTTCCTCTACATGGTGATCACAACGAGAAGCTCCTATGCTTGTTGGATCCAGAATTCACCTTGTATTTTCAATATAAAAACTCAATGAGCTTATGAGATTTCATCCAAGTGCATTCAGGTGTTCATAGCCTCAAAGTTTATATATTAATTAACTTCCAATATCAAGCTTATACGGAGAAGGAAAGAGGAAAGGTCACATAGCAGTCCAAGTCCACTCAACAAGGATAATTTACTGGAACCTTTTATTGGTGAAATTATAGCTCACATAGAAAGCAAGGCAGACCAGATGCCCCAAATATTTACTTCTACATACCATGTAGCAAGGCAGATAACCTCTCCTGACTGTAGTAATCATACACCAAGAGCTTCTGATCGCTTGAAAAGTGGTACGCCTTTAATTCAGCAACATTTTCGTGCCTTATTCCTCCAATGACCTTCATGTGCTGCTGAAAATACTCGAATGTTACAGTTACATCCCTCAATCTCTTCACCACGACTGTGGTTCCATCTTCTAATATTGCCTTGTAAGAAGTCCCAAATGTACCTTTTCCAAGCACCTCAGCGGAAGCCCTTAACATATCCTCAAGGTCAAATGTGGGATTAGCTTCCTCAAAAAATACAAGATTTCTTTCTGCAGAAACATAATTTCCTGGGTTCATAGTACTAATATCTGCTAACATCTTCAATACTTCAGACATTTTAGGTCTCTTCTTTACTGATTTTGCTACACATGTCATTCCTATTTGCAACATTTTAACTGCTTGTTCTCTTATTGGAGGATAGGTCAATATCTCTGCATCAAATACCTTAGCAGCCCTCTCCTTGCTTTTTACAGAATTAACCAACTTGACTAGGTCAACAGCCTTAGGACCACCATGGAAATGTATAGGCGATTTTCTAGTGAGAAGTTCAAGTAGCAGAATCCCAAAGCTATAGACATCTGATGTTTGGACACATCCCGAGTACTCTTGACTTCTGGAGCATAGCACCGTGCAGTTGGCATCAATGTTGTTTCTGTCATGTTTGCCAAGCCAAGATCTGATACACAGCCCCACTGTTGAGGATTAAGAAAAATGTTTGATGATTTTATGTTACCATGGACAAGCTTCCCACCATTTTGTGCATGTATTGCAGCAATACCCCGTGCAGCACCAATTGCAGTTCTTAATCTGGCTTCCCAGTCTAAGTGAGACCGTTCTTCAACAATTTGTCCTGGAAACACGAGAAGATGCATTAGATTATTCAATATTTTCATATTTCACCTACTAATCGGTAGCCATCATGTCAATTGAAGCAAGAATTAATTAATATACAAGTAAATGGCATCCTAAGAGGAACAATGAGTACTGTACTTAATGCTGCACCGTTGATATTATTTAAATTTTCACAAACATGAAAAAAGAACAGGAAACATCAATTAAAGTTGCAGATCCAATATACCATGTAACAATGCATGCACACTCCCATTACTGTAATAATCATACAGCATGAGTCTTTCATCTTCAGAAGAATAATAAGCTCTTAATGCAGCCACATTCTCGTGCCTGAGATTTCCAACAATATCCATATGGCGCTTGAAATCTGGTTCAGAAATACTCACTGACTTGTTCAGTTTCTTTACCACAATACTTATCCCATTATCCATCGCAGCCTTAAACGTACTCCCAAAGGTCCCCATCCCAAGTAACTCAGCAGAAGCCATGTATACATCTTTGACATCAAAAGCAGGACTAAAATCTGAAATCAGAACCAGTTTGGTAGGCGCTCTTCGTAAACTTGCAAAACTTCCATTTTCAAAATCAAACGAAAGATCATGAATGCGAGAACTAAAATCGGATGCTTCAGAGCGGATGCTGGGACTCCTGGAGTGATCATGAAAAAGTTCCCAAAGCTGCTGTTTTCGCAGAACAGCAGCAACCAACCTCTCCCAGTTATCATAGATAGCAGACATTTGCTCCTAACTTCTCCCTGGAAATTAATGGTTATGCATTTAATCAAAGGCTTCACTAAAATCAACTATTGCAGTCTTGAATTATTGGGACCCTTAACGCGGAATCAACAATATTCTGTGCCAATATAGTGAGAAAACGAGTTGACATTGACTCGTTCAGAAGTTTCTGTGGTTTTTCCTTCAAAGGACAAAAACAAAAAACAACCAAATAATTACAGAGTCCCAATTGATCAAGAAAAAACGAAATACCATTTGTTCCGGGAGCAAGATGCAAGGCCGACACCTCCACCGGAAAACAAGAAGAGCGATGAAACCGCCGGAACTAGACGGCTTTGCTGTTGAACCCATTTTCTGAATATTGGAAAATAAAAATTGAAGTTTTATCCGAGTTTATGTGCCTTCTTTTTGTTAATTCAATTAAATTTACGGATATCGCACGCATTCCTTAATATTTGGTGTAAATATACATAATTTTTTTATAATTTAAAAATTTACATTTACTATCATTTTGTCCAACAAATACATTTATCTATTAGTAAAATTCATTGTTATAAAAAAAATAAAGAAAAATTTATATTCACTACAGGTAGATCATTCTTTATTTAATAAAATATTGGATTTTAAAATTTAATATGCTTTATTTGTGTTCGTTTGCGATACATTTGAATTAATGAATTTAAATTCAAGATAAGCATATTGAAAAGAAAACAATTTTAAATGATTTACGTCAAAACAATTCGGAAAATTTTAAATTATTCAAATCCTCGAAATTTGAACTAAGTTATCTAGTTGTTCTATAAATTAAACTAAAATAGCAATTTAAGAACTTTAGGAATTTCAAAAAGAAAATACTGATTACTTAGTTTTTATTTTACTCAATCGAATCAACATCAGTTTCATATTGATGTGAGCAAAAAAGTGCTTATAAAATTGTCTTCTTAGGCTTGAATGGAGTGGACTTTGTTTCCTACATATTCGAAAAATTGGACATGTAAAAAGAGCGTTAGCACTCTGACGCTCAAGTCAATAAGCAGTTATGGAAAGAGTAAGCTTGAAAGTAATGAAAATAATGAGAATTCGTGTGGAGTGAGCAGAAAATGAATAGTGTGAGTGTAGAGATTAATTCGAGAACTTAGAGAGTAGAAAATCATTTATAGAGCTTGAGAGGATAGTAAATTCGTCCTCTTATACCAACCAAGGGGGGCTGGTATTTATAGAGGGAGTTCCTTGGAAATGAAGACTTCTTGGCTGGTTGGACTCTTGGAAGGTCGGCAGATGTTCCTCCTAAAATCCTGCAGGTCATGACCTCCTAACAGACGTTCCTCCTGGAATCCTGCGGGCTGGATAACCTTATCCTTCCTTCGTGGCCGAGTCAGACCCCTTATGTGGGCCTTCCTTCTGCTGGCCTTCTTCCTTGGGCCTTCTTTCTAGGGTTCCTGGTTAGGCCGGGTCTTGAATTCCTTCGAAGGGCCTGGTCCGGTCCTTCCTTGTGTTTGGGGTCGCAAATTATCTCTCCACGGAAGAGGGCTTGCTTTTCTTTGGGCTCGTGCGACCTATTTCTTTCTTTTGGACCATTTGGGCCTCTTTGGGTCAGGGTTATTTTCATTTTAATCCCTGTATTTTTAATTGATTTTCAAAATCATCCAATTTCTTTTATTATTTTTCAATTTCATCATTCTAGTGAAATTTTGATCAATTTTTAGTCAATAAATTATCTTTGTCCAAAATATCCCTCAGAATTTTCATAAAATATAAACAATTACAAAATCATCCCCATGTTTTTCTAAACCTATTTTAATTTAGTCATTTATAATCATTTGAAAATTATGATTGTGAAAATTTAATCGTTTGAAGGCCACTATTAATAGTTGGAGTTTGGTCCTTTGCCAAACATACTTCCTTATAAATCTATGGTGAAATTAGACATGAAATGCACAAATCAAATTTGACAAAAGTAAAAAAAAATCAGCAAGAGGTTTACAAGTATTCAATAGCAATCAACTCAAAATTTTTCACCTATTTCATATAAAAATCAGTCATCAGCCACGTATCATTTCAATCAATTACTATTTATACATTGGTCATGCCTTCTTCAAGTTCAACCACCAACAACGGCATCAATGTAGCAACGATAAAAAAATACGTAAAATATGTCATATATATATATATATATACTATGGCAATATCACAAGAAGAAATATAAAATTTAACCATGGCTAATTATCATGGTTTAAAATAAATAATCATAGTAAAAAGGCAATGATCACAGCCACATAATGGTTGTTGGCCGTAATTTTTGCGAGTATGACTAATACATTTGTCATGGCTTAAATAGTTCTTATGGTGGATAAGTTAAACTTTTGCATCGATTTTATTTAAGGGTTAAATACACTTTGCACCCCTAAACTATGCATGTAGTTGCATTTAGGCCCCTAAAGTATGAAAAGTAACAAAAAGACCCCTCATGATATGGATTAAATTTTTTATGACGAAAATGTCCTTATTGTTTGCACCCCTAAAATATGTTTATTTCAATCATTCCCCTAAAACATAATTTGAATTATTATAAAAATTATATTTAACATAAATACTATCAAAATTTATTATTTTTATAATTAGTGTAAAATCTATATAAACTCTATAAATTTACAGTCCTTATATTTTTTTTTAAATAACTGTTTAAAAATTTACATAATTTTTGCTTGTATTGTTATATATATGTTGAACTTTTTTTTAAAGAAAAATTATTGGTATAATTTTAAAATATTACATCGAACATAATGCACTATAAAATATGCAAATCTATAATATAATTAATATATAATATTCTATAATATTTTGAGTAATGATATGATATAATTTAATTATGCGTATATATACATGAATAAAATTTATGGGTTATATAACATACTTTTTTATATGTACGCATAATTAAATTATGTCATATCATTACTCAAAATATTATAGAATATTATAAATTAATTATATTATAGATTTGCATATTTTATAGTGCATTTATGTTCGATGTAATATTTTAAAAACATTGTATCAATAATTTTATTTTTTAAAAAAAGTTCAACATATATATAACAATACAAGTAAAAATTATGTAAATTTTTAAACAGTTATGTAAAAAAATATAAGGACTATAAATTTATAGAGTTTATATAGATTCTACACTAATTATAAAAATAATAAAATTGGATAGTATTTATGTTAAATATAATTTTTATAATAATTCAAATTATGTTTTATGGGAATGATTGAAATAAACATATTTTAGGGGTGGAAACAAGAAGGAGATTTTCGTCATAAAAAATTAATCCATATCATAAGGGGCCTTTTTGTTACCTTTCATACTTTAGGGACCTACTACATGCATAGTTCAGGGGTGCAAAGTGTATTTAATCCTTTATTTAATCGTGGTTAATGATAATTATTTATCACGACTTTAATTCATAAATATTAAAATCGTAGGCAGAAGTAATTTTTTTAATGTATATTTAATTTTGCCTAGTAACATAAAAATATAGAAGATAATGCCATAACATATACAATGCCGCAATATATAAACCCACAATTTTTTTTATTTTTTGATAAATATAAAGAAAAGTACAAGAATACCCTTCAATTGGAAGGAAAATTGGCTGAATCCCACCAGAAGGATGAAATTAAAAAATAACAAAGAAACTTGGATGATTTTGAAAAATTATTAAAAATACAGGGACTAAAATAAAAATAACCCCTTTAGATTAGCCATTTTTATGCACATCAAATATTATCAAGCCCAAAAAAGATTATAAAAAAAAGCATATTATCAAGCGAAGAAGGGGATATTAACTATGGATTTTATATAATTAATTAGAAGGGTTGCACAGATTTTGGATTTTCTTGGGTTAATTACACTTAAACACCTTTGAAAATGTGAAATTTAATTTTCCTTCAACAAAATTTCAAAAATATCACTCCCTCCAAAAATTCACTGTTTACACCTGAACCAATTCGGTTAGGATTTAGAAGAATGTTGATATTAGCAAAAAAATACATATTTTTCCATCTAAATCCTAACGGAAGGGGATCGAGTGTGGAAAAAGAATTTTCAGATGGGGTGTAGGTATAATTTTTTAAAACTTTTTTGGGTGAAAGTGAAATTTCATATTTTCAGAGTAAGTCTAAGTACATCATTGAGCTTACATTCTTTCAGAGTAAGTCTAAGTACATCCCTAAAATTTTAAAAATACCTCTAAACCCTAACGGACTCTCTAGAAGCTCTATTTGGATTGGGCTTCATTGGGGCACCCTGGGCCTTTACCCAACTAGACCCTCTTGAGGGCACATTTAGCTTACATTATTTATTTTGTTTTTTGGACCGTTTTGACCTCTTTGTGCCAGTCCATTTTTATGTACATCATTCTGCCCCCCCTCCCCCCACCTTACTCTAATAGGTTGAGATTTCGAGACTTACTAGAGTAGGCATTTTTTGCTTAGCAGAGGTAAGGGACTGGACCAGAGAGGGAGCCATTTATTTTTTCGCTTTCTTGCAAGGAAATGTTGGTAGCATAAGAATACTTAGAGAAAGAAGAGCTTACTTCGTGCTTGTAGGAAGCAGGGCTCGGAAGGTGCTTGATCGGAATAGGGTCTATGTGTCTCCATGGAAAATGGCTTATTTGAGAGTGCCTACTCGTAATAGGACTTGGGGGCCTTGCTGGAGGAAGGATAAGGTGTCCGCTAGAAGCAGGACTTAGATGCCTCCGCAAAGGAGGGTTTAGGTGCCTGCATGAAACAGAGCTTACACATCACCAAGAGAAGGCCCTAGGTACCTACTGGAAGGAGGCTTGAATGCCTCCATGAAGGAGGGCTTGTGTGCCTGTGTGGAAGACATGGCTTTTTCTAAGAAGATACCTACCATGGTTTTATTCTAATAAGGTGCCTGGCCCGGGGTAAGGCTCTCGTTCTTAGAAGGTTCTTTCCTGGGGGGATAACTTTATTCCGAAAAGGTGTCGTTTAGGGGTAAGGCTTGTTCTGAGAAGGTGCCTACCTGGGGGCAGGGTTTTATTTTGAGAAGGTGCCTGGTGGCAGGACTTTATTATGAGAAGGTGCCTGTTTGGGGGCAGGTTTTGTTCAGAAGGTGCTTGCCTAGGGGCAGGGCTTTATTCTACAAAGTGTTTACCTGGTGGCAGGGCTTTATTCTGATAAGGTGTCTGTCTGGGGGCACTTTGTTTTGAGAAAGTGCCTGCCTAGGGCAAAGGCCTTATTATGAGAAGGTGTCTGTCTAGGGGCACTTTGTTTTGAGAAAGTGCCTGCCTAGGGCCAAGGCCTTATTATGAGAAGGTGTGTGTCTGGGGGAAAGGCTTTTTGTGCATCCACGGAGGAAGGCTTATTTATTTATTTATTTATGTTTATGCCTCCACGGAGGTGGGCTTATTCCTCAAGGTCCGCGTGGAGAAGGTTCTCATCCTCCAGTTCCTTGCGTTTGGGCACCTGCTCTAAGTTAATGTATTTTTTCGTTCGAGCTAGGAGATTGTCGAAATTTGGAGCAGGCTTCTTGATTAAGGACTTGAAAAAGCCCCCATCTTGCAATCCCTGTGTAAAAGCACATGTTAGTACATGAGAGATAGCAGAAGGTACCTCTAGGGACGCTAAGTTGAAACGTTGAAAATACTCCCTCAACGATTCTTCAACGGTTGGAGGACCCCCCCCTCCTCGGATTTGGAGGAGGGTTATCTCATGGCGGTTGGAAACCCATGACTCTCGGGGGGGGGGGGGGGGGGTTGGAGTTTGCTGTGAATGAGTATCTTCTAGAGATAAGAATGACTTTCCAAATTTTCAGCAAGGTTGAGGGGACGCCTTCTCCCAGTCGGAACCTAAGCTTCTAAGGTTTATAGGAAATTTCTGGTTGGGGGCGCCACGTGTTCTTGAGAAAGCGGTTGGTTCTTATCTGGTTCTATAGGGTGTGCCCCCAAAGGTCCCACGTGAACGCCACTGAGCACCTCGTGCACGCCACGTGACATGGGTTTTACTTTGGTTGGGGGATTTCAGACCCCGAGCTTTCTTGTGGCTTGTGAGACCCTCTTGGATCTGGGCCCTCGAATTTAGGTAGGTTAGGCTTTTCTCGATCAATTTATTTTCTGGGGGCGCCTACTGACGGGGCTTCCTGGGGGCACCCTAAGCCCTTACCTGAACTTGGTACTTTGAGCTTGCATTTTTTTGGGCTCGTGTGATCTTCTTTCTTCCATTTGGATTAGTGGTGGTGTTCAACAAAACCGTCGGGCCGCCCCAACCAATCGATCCAACCCAAACCACACAGCAATTAGCGGGCTAAGTGTGGTTGAGTTGGTCTTGGGCTACTAAAAAAATGATCAAATTTTAGCAATCGGGTTTGATTTTATGTTTGCGTAGACCGCAAAGACTGTGTTCGACAGCGATAACAACAAAAATAATAATAATAATAACATACTAAAAATCTTTATATTTTTATATAAAAGTTTTGATAATACATATTACGATATTTTTTTATTGGTACGTAGTATATAATACACACACATATATATATATATGTAAATGAGATCAATTAAATTAACTAATTCTTTTTATTAATAATTTTCTATATTTTTTATGCCATTGAAATGCAAGAACTTAAAATAGATGATATCATCATTTTGTTTCAATCAGTTCTCATAATCATCTTATTTTATTTTAAATAATATTTATTTAAACATTTATATATTATTATGAACATTTTCTAGTATAATTTAATGCAAAATAAGGATTTTTTAACAATCTTATTAATAAAAAATTGGCAAGTTTTTTTTTTTATATTTATTTGTATTCTTCCATAACTAATATATAACCATGTATAAGTGTTTACTTTTACTCATTGTAATTGATATCTCATGTCACTACAATAAAAGAAAAAAGAAAAAGAATTTTTGCTACTCTATAAATGACCATGACTAAGAAATCGTGGTTAATCAATATTATTAACCACGGTTAAATAAAATCGATGTGAAAGTTTAAATTTTTACCACAGTTAATCAATATTTGTCATAATTTTAACCAAGGTCAAAACATTTGCCATGGTTTGAGGCTTTTAGCCATGACCAATATTTTGGCATCACTTGCGGAAATAACAGCTAATGACTATTGCGAAACCATGGTTAATTTGTATTCACTGAATTTTTTTCTTTTGACCGTAGTAATAATCATATTTCTTCTAGTGTACTTTACAGTTTTGCTAATTATCACTACAAGAAAAAGCATTTATTATGAATTTATGACAATTATAATTATAACAAAAGCATAAGTTGTCACAAAATAATAATATAATTGTACATATGATTGATTCTATACTAAAGATCGCAAAACCGCCCAGTCCGCCTCAACCCAATTAGACCACAAAATGTGGTTTCAATGATTATCAGGTTAGACTTAAGCTAAATTTTTTACAACCGCAATCATTGAGTTGGGCCAAAAAAATCATTGGATTTTTTTTGCAAACCATTTGAAAATATGCTAAAAAAGACTTCCAATTTGCTTTGCTTTCTTTATTTTTTTTTTCCCTATGTTGAGTGAACAGAAATAAGAGGGAACTCCTTAAATACAAATTTTCAACCGCAAGAGGAGATGTTCCAGATCCTGACTGCGCCACCACTGTTTATGGTCTCAGTGTGGGCAACAGATCCTCCAATACACCTTCCAATCTTGATGCAACGGAAGGCTGCTCCCGTCTATCTTCCAATCTTGATTCATCGGCTGGTTCGATGCCACTGATTTCCTCCAACATTCTCACCACTTGAGCCATTCTCGGTCTGTGCTCGGGGACACTGACAGCACACTCCATTCCTATTTGCAACACTCGTATCATTTCTTCCTCTGCATAGAGGTGCTTGATCCGAAGCTCTTCATCAATCACATCTGCAGTCCATTCATAATGAACAAAATCTCGAATCCACTTAACTAGTGTGGAGCCTTTACCATCATCCGTGGTTGCTCTCCTTCTGGTGACCAGTGCAAGCAGCATGATCCCAAAGCTGAAGACATCAGAAGCTTGAGACACTTGCCTGGTGTCTGTAACTTCTGGGGCGTGGTAGCCAAGACTCGACATAACCGACCAGCTGAGTGGACTCATCAGTTTTGCCAATCCAGCATAAGAGACAATGCCATATCTTTGTCCATTGACGAAAATGTTTGAGGATTTTACATTTCCATGCACAAGCTTCTCACTATCTTGTCCATGGATGTGAACAAGACCCCTTGCTGCACCAACTGCAATTTTCAGCCGGGTCTCCCAGTCTAAAAATGTCCTATAGGTACCTGTTTTCCCTGCAAAGTTGGAGAAAATGCATTTGCTTAGGATCACTAATTGGTCACAGATACAATGTGCTTGAATAGCATAATAAGTTCGACTGCTCATAATGTAAAAATACAGAAATGAACTTCAGTTCCATTTGTTGAATCATAACCTGCAGCAATGAATTATCCGAATCAAGCATCTGCCAAAAAGAAGCCATTTCCCAAATTGCTTTCAACATCAGTTCTTTTTAAGAATAAGAGAACAAAATTTGGCAATGCCCTAGTGTTGGTAAGTAGTAGCTACAACTTCGACAAAGGATGCAAGTTAAATTCTAATGATTGACAACATTTGAATGAGATGCCTCCATTATAGGAGTGTTATCTCTAACCAGCCCATCCTCCATAGTTCCTCTACATGGTGGCCACAATGAGAAGGGTCTATATAGGCCTGTTGGATCTAAAATTCACCTAGGATTTGCAACATAAGAAACTGAAGGAGCTTATGAGATTTCATCCAAATGCATTCAAATGTACATATAGCTTCAGATATTACAGATCGAACATTGACTAACTTCAAGTATATCAATAAAGAAAGAGGAAAGGTCACATAAGCAATCCCGGGGCACTCAACAAAGATCATTTACGGGAACCTTTCAACAAATGAGGAAAACGAGCTGCTCCATATTCATAGATCTACTTACCATGCAGCAAATCAGATAAGCTCTGCTCACTGTAGTAATCATACACCAAGAGCTTCTCATCTTCTGAATAGTAGTACGCCCTTAATTCAGCAACATTCTCATGCCTCATTTTTCCAATGACCTCCATATGCTGCTGAAAATCCTCGAATGTTACAATTACATTCTTCAATCTCTTCACCACAATTGTGTTTCCATTTTCTAATCCAACCTTGTAATAAGTCCCAAATGTTCCTTTTCCAAGCAACTCAGCAGACCCCCTTA
Organism: Sesamum alatum; assembly: GCA_034509735.1. NCBI lineage: Eukaryota > Viridiplantae > Streptophyta > Magnoliopsida > Lamiales > Pedaliaceae > Sesamum > Sesamum alatum. The sequence continues at coordinate 28,321,395 of JACGWO010000003.1, read as the reverse complement.
ACAAATCCTCAATCTCAAATCTAGGATTAGCATACTCAAAGAATACAAGTTTTCTTTTTAGGGAAACATGTGGATTCATTGTAATTCCCTTATCGTAGGAAACGTCAATAGTTCTGCATCAAATACCTTAGCAGCCCTCTCCTTGCTTTTTGCAGAAGTAACCAACTTGACTAGGTCGACAGCCTTAGGACCACCAGGGACATGTGCAGGGGATTTTCTAGTCAGAAGTTCGAGGAGCAGAATCCCAAAGCTATAGACATCTGATGCTTGGGAGACATCTCTAGTTTTCATGACTTCTGGAGCATAGTACCTTGCGGTAGGAGTGGGTGTTATTTGTATCATGTTTGCCAAGCCAACATCTGACACGCAGCCATACTGCTGTGAATTAAGAAAAATATTTGATGCTTTTATGTTTCCATGGACAAGCTTCCCACCATCTTGTGCGTGTATTGCAGCGATACCCCTTGCAGCACCAACCGCAGTTCTTAGTCTGGCTTCCCAGTCTAACTGAGACCGTTCTTCACCACCTTGTCCTGGAACATGAGAAGTTGCGCAAGATTATTTATATTTCATATTTCATCAACTAACCTGAGACTATCATGTTGACTAAAGCAAGAACATAATATCCAAGTAAATGGAAACCTCACGAGGAATTATCGGTAGTGCTGGACTATTGCTATCTTTAAATTTTCTTAACAAGAATAAGAAAAAGAGGTAGGAAACATCAATTCAAGTTGCAGATCAGCTCAACATACCATGTAACAATGAATGCACACTCCCCTTGCTGTAATAATCATACAGCAGGAGCCTCTCATCTCCAGAAGAATAGTAAGCTCTTAAAGCAGCCACATTCTCGTGCCTGACATTTCCAACAATATCCATACGATGCTTAAAATCAGGTTCAGGAATACTCACTGACTTGTTCAGTCTCTTCACCACAATAGTTACCCCATTATCCATTGCGGCTTTAAACGCACTACCAAAGCTCCCCATCCCAAGTAACTCAGCAGAAGCCATGCATACATCGTCGACATCAAAAGCAGGACTGAAATCTGAAATGAGAACCATCTTGGCAGGCGCAGCACATGGCCTTGAGAAACTTCCAGGACTTGAAAAGTCGAAGGCCAGATCATCAAGGGTAGAACTTAAATCCGATGTTTCAGAGAGGATGCTGGGGCTCCGGGACTGATCATGAAAAAGTTCCCACAGCTGCTGTTTTCGCAGAACAGCAGCAACCAGCCTCTCCCAGTTATCATAGATAGCAGACATCTTCTCCTAACCTTCTTCCCTGGAAATTCTAAGAGTTATGCATTTAATCAAAGGCTTCATTAAAATCAACAACTGCAGTCTCGAATTATTGGAACCCTTAACGCGGAATCAACAATATTCTATGCCAATATAGTGAAAAATCGAGTTTGCGTTGACTCGTTCAGAAGTTTCTGTGGTTGTTCCTGAAAAAGTCAAAACCAGAAAACCAACAAAAAAAAAAAAAAAAACAGATCACGATTCACAACGTTCATAGAAAAGCTTCAGAAGTAACTTACAAATAATTTTCCTCAACAAGTGCAAGAAATAACAAGCTAATTTTGCGAAATCACAATACAATTCCCAAAATCAACTTGGTGTAATTACAGGAAACTGATAAATCAATACACTACAGATTATCTCTCTGTGAAATTACATATTCCCAGTTGATAAAAAGAAAACGAAACAAAAGTAGAAAATCATAACAAAGCTACACACCACTTGTTCCGGAAGCAAGCTGAAAGGCCGATGCCCCCACCGGAACACAAGAAGAGAGATGAAACCGCCGGAATTTGACGGCTTTGCTGTTGAACCCATTTTCTGAATATTGGAAAATCAAAAATGAAGATTCGGTTGAGAACTATTTCCCAAATTGAAAACCCAAATTGTGATTCTCTCTCTTAGGGCATGATTGGTATGAGGGAATGCATTTGGAATGGAATGAACATTCCTAATCTTATTCCAAACACATGTTTGGTATAATTTAGGAATAGCAATAGCCATTCCTTTGGGAATAGCCATTCCTAATCTTATTCCAAACACATGGGATTAGGCATTCCCCCACTCACCCATGGTTTTAGCTATTCCCAATAGTTTGGGAATAGATTTTGTTTTTATATACTGCTAAAATAATTTTTAATAAAATTATAGTTGCGAGATTTATAGTCACAAAATTATATATTATTTCAATACATTAAAATAAATGAATATCAATATAAAATATTTAAATATGTGGTTTTTAGAAAATATAAAATGTAAAATATAAAAAAAATTCTTAAATATTTTATTAAATATAATATAAAATTATTAACATCTTTATAGGCATTTTACCAGATATTACTATAAGCATAAGCATTTACCAAATAATAAGTATTTTTTAAAAAAATTTAAATATATGAAAACGTCCAACAATATATATATTATAAATTTATAATTAATTTAATATTTCAAAAATAATATTCCTTATGTCATTAATGAGACGTAGCTTAGTTGTTTTTTATTTTAATTTTTAAGTTTCATTATTAAAAAATATATAAATGAGTAATTTGAAAGTTTTGATTCAATTCTCCTTTTCATTCCTTTGGTATACCAAACATAGGAATGGTATACCAAAATCATTCCATTCCTACTTTTATTCCATTCCTAATTTCATTCCATTCTCACTCAATTCCATTCCTATATACCAATCATGCCCTTAGAGTTATATTTACTTTGGAAAAAACTTAAGCTTTGCAACCGAGTAAATTAGTCCCTGGAAAATAAAATAGTAATTTATTTTTTTATATTTTTTAAATTAAATTAATTTATCTTTCAATATTTATTAAAATAGAGTAATTTTTTTTTAAATAGGTAAATTGTTTTATTTTAAAAAAACAAAAAAAAATAAATTATTAATTTTTTTATAAAAGGGTAATTTGTGAATTTATAATATCACAAGAAAGTAAATTGCATTAAATCCTATTTACTTATCACAGTTTTATCTGCGCCTTCTATTTGCTAATTCATTTAAATTTATTTATACTCTTTTAAAATTAAATAGACTTTATTTGTGTTGGCTTATGATACATGTGGCGTAATGAAATTTTAGTGGAACATATTGAAAAATAGATTTATAAATGATATTATATCAAAACAATTTAAAATTATTCAAATAAATTCAAAATTTTGAATTAAATTATCTAATTGCTCTATAAATTAAACTAAAATTAGCAATTTAAGAACTTTAGGGATTTAAAAAGAAAAATAAATGACTACTTTGTTTTTTATTTTACCCAATCAAAGTCAACATGAGTTTATTTCATATATTTAATATATTTTTTTTCACAAATATTTATCTTTTATATTATTTTAATAAAATATTTGAATACTAACAAAAAAAAATTAAATGCTTAATCCAATAATGGATCCGTTGAGTAATATACTTACTCATTTATACACAATCAATAAACCTGCATGATTGCCAAAATTGATCGTATTCCTATCTGTAACATTAAACCGCTTGTTCCCTTATCGAAGGATACGCCAATAGTTCTGCATCAAATACCCTGGTACCCTGCAGTTGGCGTCAATGTTTTCTCTACCACGATTGCCAAGCCAAGATCTGATACACAGCCATACTCTTGAGAATTATGAAAAATGTTTGATGCTTTTAGCTTCCCACCATTGTGCGTGTGTATTGCAGCAATTCCCCTTGCAGCACCAATCGCAATTCTCCATCTGGTTGCCCAGTCTACATGAGTCGTACTTCGAACAGTTTGTCCTGTAAACATGTAAAGATACATAAGGTTATTCATGTTTCATGTTTCACCTACTAGCCTGTGGCCACAATGTTGATTGAAGTGAGATCTAAATACATAAGTAAAAGGCATCCTAAAGAGAAATGACAGGTGATATACATAGTACTAAACTATTCATACCTTCAACCCTATTATAGAACATTTCATAACATGAACAAAGAACAGGGAAATATCAAGTGAAGTTGCAGATCTCAACATACCGTGTAAGAATACATGGACTCTGCCGTCACTGTAATAATCATACAGCATGAGTCTTTCGTGTTCTGAAGAATAATAAGCCCTTAGGGCAGCCACATTGTCATGTCTAACATTTCCAACAATCTTCATCTGACTTTTGAATGCTTGTTCTGAAATAATCGTAGACTTCAATCTCTTCAGCACAATTTTTACCCCATTTTCCATTTCAACCATATAAGTACTCCCACAAGTTCCCCTCCCAAGTAAGTCAGCAGAAGCCAGGAATACATCTTCAACATCAAAAGCAGAACTAAAATCCGAAATGAGAGCCAAACTTTGAGTCGCTTTACGTGGCCTCGAAATACTTCCAAGGCTTGAAAAGTCCAAGGCCAGATCGTGAAGGGGAGAGCTCGAATTGTAGCTAGAACTGAAGTCGGATGCTTCCGATAGGATGCTAGGGCTCCTAGAGTGATCATGAAAAAGTTCCCAAAGCTGCTGTTTTCACAAAACAGCTGCGACCAGCCTCTCCCAGTTATCATATGTAGCAGACATATTCTCCTAAGTTTCTGCCCTGAAAATGCTAATAGTTAGGTATTTGATCAAAAAGGCTTGTTTCGAGTCACCATTTTCTAGAGTAATTATTGGTACTCTAACCAAATCGCAATATTCTATGTCAACTTGCTGAGAAATTTCTTTCTTAAAAGAAAAATGAAAATTAGATATGACAACATTCACGGAAAGCTTCACAAGTAAATGACAAACCATTTTTCTTATATACATTTTGCACAAGTACCTCGAAACCACAAGCTCCCTTCTGCGAAAATCATAACACAATTCCCGAAATCAGCTTTGTGAAAAATACAGAAACATGAAAAATCAATCGTGGAGTCAACCGGGATAATCGGGAAGAAATTTGCAGTACATACTACAGGAATGTCTTTCTGACAAATAACACATTCCCAATTGATTAAGAAAAAACGAAAACAACGACAGAAAATGAAAGGCAGAATGCATACGCATTGTTCCGGAAGCAAGCGGCAAGAAGAGGGATGAGACCAACGGAAGGAGATGGCTCCGCCGTTGAACCCATTTAGTTGAGATTGAATAGGCGAAAATGCAAAAAGGAGGTTGGATTGAGAATCACTGTAACCCGCATTTGAATGTAATTCCACACACATTTTCATCTGTAGGGTTTATGTGGGTTCTTTGTTTCTTCTAATTCAATTGAATCTATCTATTTTTTCTGCTTGGAATTCTTTGTAATTCATTACATATGAATGTAGCCATGGCAAATGGGGCGAGATTTAAGCCTCAGGTTTTGAGCGCGGGAATGTGTTCTAATTTTATGGATCCAATTTGAATTTGGGGCAGTTTTTTATTTATTATATTTTTCATATAACAATGATAATAATTTATTAGATATTTAAATAATAATTTTATTTTTTCAAAAAAAAATATTGATTGAAGAAGTAAATAGATTTTGCAATAGTTGAACTCAGAACCGAGCTGGATTCAGAACGAAGTTGAGACGAATCGAGATTAATAGTGGTAATTGAACCTGAACTCGGGAAAATTCGTCCCAAACCCCTCACTAACGGGATGAGTTTGGGTCCAAAAAATAGAAATGGGGCCAAATAGCACGTTCTAAAAATTAAGATCCTTCGGGTCTAAAGCAGGCCCTAAATACATAAGAACCTACATCGATAAATTATTTTAATATATATAACTATTAAACTCCAACGCGTATCCAACAATAGTTCGCCATCATACTAAATAAAACGAGTTGACATTGACTTTTTGAAATTTCATTGTTCTTACTTTAAAAATTATAAAAAGAAAAAGAAGAAGAAAAAAAGAAAATCACAACATTTGTGGATAGCTTCAGAAGTACATGTCAGGAATTCCCTAAGCTAAGTGAGAGAGAAGATGAGAGAGGTTGCAGAGGAGAAACTAAGGGGAAAGAGGCTCATTCATTACTTGCCTTTCTTGGAATTACATACTGCTATTTATAGGAAGTAACCTAACAACTCGTAACAGCAATAACGAAAAGAATATAAATGCAACAGAATATAGAAATTGAACTGTAAGATGCTTCTGCCATTGGAGTGCGTAGTGAAATAGGTGTGATTGGCTAACAGCTCGTGCGTTTGGAGACCGTCGGATCAAGTGCATCGCGACCGTCAAAGTTAGGGCAGACTTGGCCTAAAACGTCTTCGTGGCCACTTAAGTGAATTGCCCCCTTTGCGTTCGATACGTCGTCGTTTGGTTTAGTGACTGCGCCCTCAATTGTGCCCTCGATCGTGCGGTCGGATTTCATTGGAATCGGACGACTCTGATTCTTTTTTCCTTCTCCAGTCATCTTCATGACATAGCCTTCTGGTGAAGAGGACCCTTGTCCACGAGGGTCCAAAAACTCTGGAAATTTAGAGGCGATGCTGTAGTAATCTTCCCAGGTGGCATCGGCTTCAGGATAGTTTTCCCACTGGATGAGAACCTGAGGAACTGCATTACGACGCCTGGAGATCAACCTGCGAGCCAAGATCTTAGCGGGAAAGACCCTGCAAACACCATTGGTATCAAATACAGGTAAATCAAGTGTGGGTGTGAGTTTGTGACCTATTTTCCGCTTGAGGAGAGAGACATGGAAAACAGGGTGTATATTGGAAGTGGGGGGGAGTTTCAGCCTATATGCAACCTCTCCAATCTTCTCTAAAACCTGAAAAGGATCATAGTATTTCGGGGCCAATTTCAGGTTCCTCCTTAACTGAAGGGAAGCCTGCCTATAAGGCTGAAGCCGCAGATAAACAAGATCCCCAATTGCAAAGCTGCGTTCCCTGCGATGCTTATCGGCATAATGCTTCATACGGTTCTGTGCTTCAGCCAGATTGAGCTTGAGCATCTGCAAAAGTCTCGCTCGCTCATTGAGGTAATCGGCCACCCCAGCCTGCGGCGTGTCAACATAGGGGTCAATAACCAGCGGACCAGGAGGGTATCCATACAATGCCTGGAAAGGGGTGGTCTTGAGACTGGTATGGAAGTTAGTATTGTACCAGTACTCAGCAAGAGGTAGCCAGCGACTCCAATGTTTCGGCCTGAGATGGCACATACAGCGAAGGTAGTTTTCAACACACTGGTTGACCTTTTCAGTCTGGCCGTCAGTCTGCGGATGGTAAGCAGTGGTGAGGCTGAGAGTGGTGCCTAGTATCCGAAACAACTCATTCCAGAAATGTCCAGTAAACACCTTGTCTCGGTCAGAGACAATATTGACAGGGAGGCCGTGTAATTTGTGGATGTGATCCATGAAGAGACGAGCTACCGTTTCAGTAGAAAAAGGGTGTACAAGGGCCAAAAAATGTGCATACTTGGTGAGGCGATCCACCACCACAAAAATGCAATCCTTACCATTCGATTTTGGAAGACCTTCTATAAAATCCATGGAAATAGAGGACCAGGCCTGGTGCGGAATAGGGAGAGGCTGTAGAAGATCGGGGTAAGGGACATTCTCAGACTTGGTTTTCTGGCACACATCACAAGCCTGTACCCAACGAGTGACATCTTCCCACAGTCTGGGCCAGTGAAACATGCTGCGGACACGTTGATACGTTCCCGTGACTCCAGAATGGCCCCCAATAGCTGAATCATGGAGCATTTGGATGATTTTCTCCCTCAGACTTGTGCTCTTACCTACACAGATGCGGTTCCCTTTTCTAAGGATTTCCCCGTCCAGGCTGTAAGTAGGGTAGCTTGAGGCCTTGATAGTTTTTGCCTGGATGATAGGTAGGAGCTCAGCATCTTGATCATAGCTTTTCTGAACATCTGTCACCCAGTTAGAGATAATAACGGTTATAGTGCTGCAATCACCATGTTCCTTGCGAGATAAGGCGTCTGCCGCCTTATTATCCTTACCCTTTTTGTAGTGTATTTCGTAGTTCAGGCCTAAGAGTTTAGAGATCCACTTATGCTGGAGGGCAGTGTCAACTTTCTGTTCCAGGATATACTTGAGGCTTTGCTGGTCTGTCTTAATAATGAAGTGATGCCCAATTAGGTAGTGTTTCCATTTGGCCACAGCTTGGAGGATGGCTAAGAACTCCTTATCATAAACAGACAGGCCCTGGTTTCTTGGGCTAAGGGTTTTACTCAAATAGGCAATTGGCTTGTGATCCTGCATGAGAACAGCTCCAATGCCAGTATCGTAAGCGTCTGTCTCCACAACAAACGGTTTAGTAAAATCAGGCAAAGCTAAGACAGGAGCAGAGGTCATGGCTACCTTTAGTTTTTCAAATGCAGGTTCAGCTACTTGGGACCACTTGAAGTTGTCTTTCCTCAGCAACTCGGTGAGGGGCTTACTAATAAGACCGTATCCCTTGATAAACTTCCTGTAGTAGCCCGTTAAGCCCAGGAACCCTCTTAAACTCTTGACATTCTTAGGCACGGGCCAACTCTTCATGCTCTCCACCTTGCTAGGGTCAGTAGCCACTCCATCCACCGAAATGATGTGGCCCAGATACTCAATAGAGGCCTTCCCAAAGTCACATTTACTGAGCTTGGCGTATAGCTGATTCTACCTGAGTATATCCAGGGTAACCTGAAGCTGCTGCAGGTGAACATCCCAACTCTTGCTATACACAAGGATATCATCAAAAAACACTAAAATTAACTTCCTCAAGTAGGGGGCAAAAATTAAGTTCATTAGTGACTGGAATGTAGAGGGAGCATTACATAGACCAAAGGGCATCACCAAGAATTCATAGTGCCCTTGGTGAGTTACAAAGCTTGTTTTAGACACATCCTCATCCCTCATTCGAATTTGGAAATATCTTGAACGCAAGTTAATTTTTGAAAAAAAACAGGCACCGTGTAACTCATCTAACAGTTCATCTATGATGGGAATGGGAAAATTGTGTTTGATAGTGAGAGTGTTTAAATGCCTATAGTCAACGCACATACGCCATGTACCATTTTTCTTTTTAACCAGGAGAATTGGCGACCAAAGGGGCTTTGGCTATGCTTGATAACACCGTCCTTAAGCAACCCCTTAACAATTGTTTCTATCTCCTCCTTCTGAGCAAAAGAACACCTGTAGGGCTGCAATTTTTTAGGAACAGCATCTGGCTTCAGCAGAATCTGATGTTCAATGCCTCGCATAGGTGGCAATCCTTGGGGTTCCTAAAAAATGTCTTTATATGAATCAAGCAGCCTGCTGAGGTCTGGAGCATGAGGAGTGTCAGGTGATGGTTCAACAGAAATAGAATACATCTGGGCAACAAATCCATAAGCCCCTTCATTGACTAGTTTAGACATCCCTTTTGCAAAAATAAGGTGCAACTCGGATTGTGGGGTCAAGGCTTTAATGCTCAGTTTTTTTCCATCCTTAGCAACTGTAACGGTCATAGCCTTATAGTCAAATTCAGCTGGACTATACTGCCGTAACCAATCCCCTCCCAACACCATATGGCAACCCCATAGTTTGAGAGTCCTGATAGGGTACTGAAAACGCTTTCCCTGGATTTCCCACGTAAACTCTGGACAACATAGCTGGCTCACTAGCTTCCTTTCGTCAGCCACACTTACCACCATGGGGGTGATAAATTCTAAGGGGCAGCCCAGTATACCCGCCGTATCCTCATCTAGGAAGCAGTGTGTGCTCCCCCCGTCAATCAGTATTTGGATCTCCCTCCCATAGGCCTTCCCTTTCACCTTAAAAGTATTGAAGTTGGTAATGCCACTGATTGCATGGAGCGACACCATCATATCCTCACCGTCTTCACCCGCCTCATCATAGGTGTCTGGTTTATCACTTGAGGCCATAGCTGCCTCTTCCTCAGTTAGCAAGCAGTACATGAACTGCTGTTTGCATTTGTGTCCAGGCCTGAAAACCTCGTCACAGTTATAACACAAATTTTTGCTGCGTCTGGCCTGCATCTCAGCTTCGGAAAGAACCTTTCTGATGGGAACTTGATGGTCAGGATTTTTTGGAAAGGGCTTAGGTTGGTTATAAGGGTTTGGCTGGGGTTTGTAGCTATATGGGGTAGTGTGTGTGAAGCTTGTTTTGGGGTTTGGAAGGGATTTATTTGGCCAAGGTAGTTTAGCAGTAGGGTTAGCTAATTTGAGGATGGCTCCAACAGTACCTTCTTGATGTTTGGCTAGGGCAACAGCTTCATGTAACCTGATGGGTCTAAGTGCCAGGACGGCTCCCTTGAGGTCAGGCCTGAGTCCATTAACAAAACAGGTAACGAAGTAAGATTCAGGAAAATCATTATGAAATATGAGCACCTGAGATTTTATTCCTCAAATCGTTCCAGGTATTGATCCACCGTGGTAAGTCCTTGCTGCAAGGTATTGAACTCTCCAATTATGGTGCCTGGATCCATACCTTCAAATCGTTCGTACACACTCTCAATGAACTGTTGCCAAGTAGGTAGGTTCCGTTTTTCGACCAAACCTCGGAACCACAACTCTGCCTACCCCTTAAGGTGTATAGAGGCAAGGGAGACTTTGTGTTCCTCAGGAATAGTGTACACTACGTCGAAGTACCACTGGCATTTACGTATCCAACCTCGGGGTTCATCCCCATTAAATCTGGGAAACTCAATGTTAGACATGGATGGAAAATGCCCCGGTGTCCCTGATGATCCCGAATTGTTAGACGTCTGAGGGGCCTTATCCGGGTGTGAGTTCATGTGCGAGTTTTGAGGCTCGCCTAAAATTGATTTGCCCTTATTCAAGTTCTGCATTTGCTCCATGAGACCCTGCAGTTGCAATTGAATTGCCTTCTTTACGTCCACCAGCTCTGTGTAGGAATTCTGGAGACCGGCCTGAATACTCATCATGTTGTCAAACTGAGCTTGGACCTGTTGCTCGTTCACCTGCCTTTTCGATCTTTCATCCATCAGTAGTAACTCTTGCTTTTTCGGTGTTTCCATTATTTCCTTTATACGAGTGCCATCCGCCATTCTGTGTTTTCTGTTTTCTAGTGTTTTCTGGAGCGTGAGGCCGAGGATAGCCCGGCTCTGGATACCAAATGTCAGGAATTTCCTAAGCTAAGTGAGAGAGAAGATGAGAGAGGTTGCAGAGTAGAAACTAAGGGGAAAGAGGCTCATTCATTACTTGCCTTTCTTGGAATTACATACTGCTATTTATAGGAAGTAACCTAACAACTCGTAACAGCAATAATGAAAAGAATATAAATGCAACAGAATATAGAAATTGAACTGTAAGATGCTTCTGCCATTGGAGTGCGCAGTGAAATAAGTGTGATTGGCTAACAGCTCGTGCGTTTGGAGACCGTCGGATCAAGTGCATCGCGGCCGTCAAAGTTAGGGCAGACTTGGCCTAAAACGTCGTTGTGGCCACTTAAGTGAATTGCCCCCTTTGCGTTTGATACGTCGTCGTTTGGTTTAGTGACTGCGCCCTCAATTGTGCCCTCGATCGTGCGGTCGGATTTCATTGGAATCGGACGGCTCTGATTCTTTTTTCCTTCTCCAGTCATCTTCATGACAGTACATCATAATTCAACAATCATTCTCTCATAAACTAGTTTACAACAGAAGAAAGTAATAATCTACGCTCTTCCGAACATCATTACATCATAATACAATTCCCCAAATCATCTCCAGTGAAATTACAGTAAACTGAAATATTAAACTCCAAGTCAAAGCCGGAAAATGTACATACTACGACCTTGTCTCCAAATGCATTTCTCCATTTTATACATTTCAAATCGATTAACAGCAAACCGCAACCAAAGATACCAAAACGAAAATCATTCAGCAGATGAAAATGAAAAAAGAAGAAAAAAAAAAGGACAAAAACTAAAGAGTAACTATCCATACACATTTTCTTGGAAGCAAGCTGCAAGACAAACGGCCACCGGAAATCAAGAAAAGCAACAAGGCCGCCGGAAAAAGATGGCTCCGCCGTGGTACCCATTCTCGTAGGATCCGAGTATCGGAAAATGGAGAATGGTGTTGGAATATCTTTATAACTCCACCAACATACGTATATATACAACTTCGAGTAAAGAAAAAGAAAAAAAAAAACTAATTTTAAGTTGTTTTTCTTTAATTTTTACGAGGATAAATGGACGTGTATTTAATATGTTTGATTTTTTATATTTTGTATTAGTGTAAAATAAATTAAAATATATTTAACATGTCTTTCAGTGGAAAAAAATGAAAGCAAACAAGCCGTGTTCAAGAATAAACTCCATATTATTAAGTGTAAATGTTTATCGTAAAGTTTTTTTTTTTTTTTTTTTTGAAAGAAAAACGGGATGCATTAATAAGGCAAATCTGCCAAGGCCAAAGTACAATTGTGGTACCTTCCTCCATACTCAGAGACAGTTTGGTGAGAGAGTGCGCTACACAATTACCAATTTGGTGAATTAACGAAAAGCAACAAGAAGCAAAATCATTGAGATTTGACATAATTATAAATACCCTTTGTTGTTTGAAAAATTACAAATATTCCTCTGAGGTTTGTAATTGTCTAACAAATAACCCATTTACATTCATTTTTATGGGTGAACTGACCAAAATGTCCTTATATATTATATTTAATTTTAAAAATTTTTTGAACTTTTTTGGACTACAATGCACATGGAAACGTTCTTAAAATTTTTACACTGAGGAGTTAATAATACAATTTACCTCGGCTGATTTTTCTGCATTTTAACTAAAAAATCAAGGGCAAAATAATTAATTTTAGGCCTTTGGTTGAATATTACAAATCTGAGGAGGTATTTATAATTTTTTAAACAACGAGGGAGTATTTGTAATTATGTTAAATCTCAGGAGAAGTAGATGTAATTTACCCTCAAAGTAACGAATACATTACAGAATCAGTATCCACATATTTTAATTTAAACAATTATGTTCATTCATTTTCTTTGTCCCTTTCTTTCAATCAAAATGAATATAGGGTTAAATATAGTTATAACCTTGAAGTATTCACCACATATTAATTATCCCCTAAAGTATTAAAACCTTCAAAAAGAAAAAAAAAAAAAAAAAAAAACTCTAGCCTTCTAACTCCTTTTATTTTTAAGTTCAAAAAGTCCATTTTATCCTTACAAAAAATTATTTTTTCAAAAAAAAAATTAAAATTTTTTTTAAAATACCAAAACTACTCTTTTTTGAAACTTTGTCTAATTATAGTTTCACTTGTTCATCGAGCTCTTTTTATTTTCGTAATCCTAAAGCACTTAGAGCTCATTTTATTTTAGTTTCCTTAGTTTGTCAAACCAAATTAAAAATAATATATATTTATATATTTACTTAAATAAATATACAATTAATAAAATCAAAAGAGCTGATCATGAGCTAATAAGAAAATATATAATTAATATATATATATATGGTAATTATATAAATGTGAAATTATATAAATGTATAAATTTATTTTTAACTTGATTTGACAAATAAGTGAAACTAAAATGAAATAAGCTCCAAATACTTTAGAATTATAAAAATAAAAGAGCTCGATGAACAAGTGTAAATAAAATTATATAAAATTTAAAAAAAGAGTGGTTTTGGTATTTTAAAAATCCCTTTAATTTTTTTTTTCATAAATCAATTTTTAGTAAGGATAAAATGGACTTTTTAAACTTCAAAATTGAACGTGTTAGAAGGTCGGGGTTTTTTTAAGGTTTCAGTACTTTAAGAGACTAATTGATGTAGGATGAATACTTCAGAGATGATAACTGTATTTAACTCATGAATATATATATATATATATATATAATTGTAAAAGAAGCTTTATATTTAATTTAAAGAGCATTATTCGTATGAATCCCCTTTACTGAGTAATAGATTTTACCCTCTCTAAAATATGCAAAAATTATCGTGTCCTTTCTCAGTTTATGATTTCCTACTCCTTTAATTTTAATTTTTTTCTTCTAATTTTAATGATCAATTAGGACTTGGGATCATTGTTTTTATTTATTTATTTATCTTCTTTTTAGAAGAAAAATTATTGGTTTACCAACTCCTCCTTTAGAATTTGAATTCATGACGTATCTTTCATGTAATAAGATGTGGCACGGGATAAAAGTTAATTTTGTCCCTCACATATTACCTAGCTTAAAATTGTAATTATCTTTTTAATTAATTTTAAATATAATTAGTCCCTCCAAAAACAAATTATCATTAATTTCAAAGCTTAATATGTGATTTTTCATAATCACCCTTCTAAAAATTTTACGTTAAATTATTTTGGTCCCTCACATTTTAATTTTAATTGCAATACACACAAATTTGTATTGAAAAAATATTAATATTTTTTGGTCAAAGGTTAGTAAGTATATGTAATTATTTAATTCTGAGTTAATAGATATTCAAATTATCATATTTGCTTACACCTCACTGTGCAAGAGGCCTCAAGTCTAAAAAATACTGTACACGAAAAAAGATATTGATATTTTTTTAAAGGCAAACAAATAGTATGTGCTTATTTAATTTTAAGTTAATTATTTAAGTTATTAACTATGTCTATTTAACATTTTGTATGAGCTCTCAAATCCAATGAGATGCAATTTGTGCATCAAGCCTACTTTACTAAAGGGTGTTTGTGTAATAATTTCCATTTTTGTGGTGGAAATAAGTTGCAAAAACTGTAAGTTAAGTAGTAGTAAAAGTTGAGAGTTTTTGAAAATAAAAGTTAAAAGTGAAAAAAAAATTGAAGTTGGAGTGTTTGGAAAAACAACTTAATATTTACAATTTTACTAATAAGTGGTAAAAATTGATAGGAACTGCTTATAACTTTTGATTTACTCACGACAATAGAATAGAAGAAGAAAGCTTCTTATTCATAAATTTCAATCTTCAACACAAGATCAAGTGTTCAATGACCAAAAACAGGAGAAACTATATAATACTTATTCACAAAATTTCAAGCTCAAAGAGGAGATGTTACCGACTGTGCCAGCACTGTTTATAGTATCAGTGTGGGCAACAAATCGTCCAATAGATCTTCCAATCTTGACTCAATGGATGGTTGCTCCCATCTATCTTCCAATCCTGATTCATCGGATGGTTCTATGCCACTGATTTCCTCCAACATTCTCACCACTTGAGGCATTCTCGGTCTGTGCTTTGGGTCATTGACAGCACACTCCAATCCTATTTGCAACACTTGTACCATTGCTTCCTCCTCACCTGAATGCCTCAGAAGTTCTACGTCAATCACTTCAGGAGTCCATTCTTCGCGAACAACAGATTGAATCCAGTTAACTAGTGGGATGAAATCAAAATCATCTGTGAACGTTCGAGAGGATTTCCTTCCGGTGACAAGTTCAAGCAGCAGAATTCCAAAGCTGTAGACATCAGAAGCTTGGGACACTTGCCTGGTGTCCGCAACTTCTGGGGCGTGGTAGTCTGAAGCCCTCATACCCCACCAGCTCATTGGAGTCAACAGTTTTGCCAATCCAGCATCAGAGACAATGCCATATCTTTGTCCATCGAGGAAAATGTTTGAGGACTTCATATTTCCATGTACAAGCTTCTCACCATCTTGCCTGTGGATGTGAGCAATACCCCTTGCTGCGCCCACCGCAACTTTCAGCCGGGTCTCCCAGTCTAAGGGTGTCCAACCCAGAACTCCTTTCTCTGCAAAGTTGGAGAAAATGCGTTTATCGATAATCACTAGCTGGTCATAGGTACAATGTGCTTGGATAGCATAATAAATTCGACTAATAATAATGTACAAAATACAGAAATGGAATTCAGTTCCAATTTTTGAAACATAACCTGTACCAACGAATTATCAATAATGACAAGACTAAGTTGAGATGCCTTTATCATAGGAGTGCTATCTCTAATGCTCACGCACCATTAGTACCTCTACAAGGTGGTCAAAACAAGTGCCTATGCTTGTTGGATCAAAAATTCACCTAGGATTAGAGTACAGAAACCGAAGGAGCTTTTGACATTTCATCAATATGCATTCAGAGGTATATAGCTTCAAACATCATGGTTTATATATTAACTAACTTCAAGCATCAAGTTTATGTCAGCAAAGGAAAGATGAAAGGTCACATAAGCAATCCCAGGCCACTCAACAATGATCACGTAAGGGAACCTTTGGTTGGTTAAAATTACCATTTATATGACAAATGAGTCAAACTAGATGCTCTACAATTTTAGTTTTACTTACTGTGTAGCAAATCAGATAAGCTCTGCTTCTCGTAGTAATCATACACCACAAGCTTCTCATCTCTTGAAAAGTAGTACGCCCTTGGTTTATGAACGTTCTCATGCCTCATTTTTCCAATGACATTCATATGCTGCTGAAAAACCTCAAATGTTACCATTACATCCTTCAATCTCTTCACCACAACCGTGTTTCCATTTTCTAATCTTGCCTTGTAAGAAGTCCCAGATATTCCTTTTCCAAGCACCTCAGCAGAAGCCCTTAACAAATCCTCAAGCTCAAATTTAGGATTAGCATCCTCAACAAATACAAGTTTTCTTTTTAAGGAAACCTGATTTTGTGGATTCGCTGTACTTCCTCGGTTCATTGTATTAATATCCTCTAACATCCTCACTACTTCAAGCATTTTAGGTCTCTTCTTTGTTGATTTTGCTGTACATGTTATTCCTATTTGTAACATTATAACTGCTTGTTCCCTTATTGTAGGATATGTCAATAGTTCGGAATCAAATACCTTAGCAGCCCTCTCCTTGCTTTTCACAGAATTAACCAACTTCACTAGGTCAACAGACTGAGGGCCACCAGGGGCGTGTACAGGGGATTTTCTGGTTAGAAGTTCAAGTAGCAGAATACCAAAGCTATAGACATCAGCTGCTTGGGAGATATCTCTAACATTCTTGACTTCTGGAGCAGAGTACCCTGCAGTTGGCATGAATATTGTCTCTACCATGGTTGCCAAGCCAATATGTGATACACAGCCATACTTTTGAGAATTAAGAAAAATATTTGATGCTTTTATGTTTCCATGGACAAGCTTCCCACCATTTTGCGCGTGTATTGCAGCAATACCCCTTGCAGCACCAATCGCAATTCTCCTTCTGGTTTCCCAGTCTACATGAGACTTATTTCGACCACTTCGTCCTGTAAAAATGAGAAGATGCATAAAATTTTTCACACTGTGTTGATCGAAGTGAGATCAAACTACTTAAGTAAAATGCATCCTAAAGAGAAATCACAGGTGATATACGTAGTACTAGACTATTCATACCTTTAACCCTATTATAGAATATTTCTTAACATGAATAAAGAACAGGGAAATATCAAGTCAAGTTGCACATCTCAACATACCATGTAACAAAGCATGGACGCTCCCATCACTGTAATAATCATACAGCATGAGCCTTTCGTCTTCTGAAGAATAATAAGCCCTTAGGGCAGCCACATTCTCGTGTCTAACACTTCCAACAATCTCCATCTGACTTTTAAACTCTTGTTCTGAAATATTCGTAGACTTCAATCTCTTCAGCACAATTTTTACCCCATTTTCCATTGCAACCGTATAAGTACTCCCAAAAGTTCCCCTCCCAAGTAAGGCAGCGGAAGCCAGGAATACATCTTCAACATCAAAAGCAGAACTAAAATCCGAAACAAGAGCCAGCCTTGGAGTCGCTTTACGTGACCTCAACATACTTCCAAGCCTTGAAAAGTCCAAGACCAGATCGTGAAGGGGAGAACTCGAATTGAAGCTAGAACTCGACGCTTCGGAGAGGATGCTAGGGCTCCTAGAGTGATCATGAAAAAGTTCCCAAAGCTGCTGCTTCCGCAGAACGGCTGCGACCAGCCTCTCCCAGTTATCATAGATGGCAGACATCTTCTTCTAAGCTTTCGCCCTGAGAATGGTAATAGTTATGTATTGATCAGAGCCTCATCAAAATCACCAGTTGCAGTCTTTAACTATTGAATTCCAACGCGTATCCAACAATCGTTCGCCATTATACTAAATAAAACGACTTGACATTGACTTTTCAGAAGATTCATTGTTCTTTCATTAAACAATTATATAAAAAAAGAAAAAAGGAAAAAGAAGAAAAGAAAATCACAATTCATTTCTCATAAACTAGTTTTACGGCAGAAGAAAGTAATACACTACGCTTTTACCAACAGAATTACATCACAATACAATTCCCCAAATCAACTCCAGGGAAATTACAGTAAACTGAAATATTGGTCTCCAAGTCAAAGCCGGAACTGTACATACTACGACCTTATCTTCAAATGCATTTCTCCCACTTCATACATTCCAAATCGATAACAGCAAAACCGCAACAAAAGTCATTCAGCAGATGAAAATATAAAAAAATAAAAAGAAGAAGAAGAAGAAAGCACAGAAAATAAAGAGAAAAATCCATACACATTGTCTTGGAAGCAAGCTGCAAACCAACGGCCACCGGAAATCAAGAAAAGCAACGAGGCCGCCGGAAAAAGATGGCTCCGCCGTGCTACCCATTTTCGTAGGATCTGAGTATCGGAAAATGGAGAATGGTGTTGGAATATCTTTACAACTCCAGCAACATACATACATTCATATTTTATAAAATTCTTCGAAGTAACGCTACATTACAGAATTAATATCCATATATTTTATTTATATTTTTTATTTTCATAGAGATAGTTTTTCAAATTGAATATTATAGTATAAAGAAATTCGGATATAAATGGATGTAGTACAAAAATTTCATAATTTTATCATGGTACTTAATTTTGTAAGATTTTTTTTTTCTTTATCGGGACTCTTAAAATAGTCTGTTAATAGTTTTATATTATATTTCAAGTGATAATTTACACCGTATTCACCTGAGATTTGATGTAATTACACGTAGTCCCTTGTTGATAGTTTTATACTATATTTCAAGTGATAATTTACACCGTATTCACCTGAGATTTGATGTAATTACACGTAGTCTCTATGTAGTTTGAAAAATGAAATCTAATACCCCTAATGTTTGTTACTAATTAACAAATACATATCTCCATTAATCAAAATTTAACGAATTTGCTAATATTGACAAAAAAGTTTGATAACCATACATATTTACCCATGATTGACTTATTAATCACTCATTGCTTGTCAAACAAATTTTTTAATAAGGTTAAATGATGAGTAGTTTACCTCACCATGATTTATGAATTATACAAATATAACATTATAACTATTTGTAGTATGTATCAAATGTACACAAGAATGAAGAAACCAAGTAAAAATTTTATTTTTTTTACAATATTTCAGCATTGGATAATGGGAGTTTAGAGAATATCGACATGCTTTTAATTTTCTTTCATTCATTATTTATGTTTTCTATTCTTGCAATAAAGAGGAAAAAAATATTCACAAATTTCACTGCTGATTTATGGTGTCAGTGAGGGCAACAGATCCTCCAATAGATCTTCCAATCTTGATTCCATGGATGGTTGCTCCCATCTATCTTCCAATCCTGATTCATCCGATGGTTCGATGCCACTGATTTCCTCCAACATTCTCACCACCTGAGGCATTCTCGGCCTGCGCCCGGACACAAAGGCAACACAGTCCACTCCTACTTGCAACACTTGCCGCCGAAGTTCCATGTCAATCACTTCAGGAGTCCATTCTTGGCGAACAACAGAGTGAATCCAGTTAACTAGTGAGATGACATCACCACCGTGAGTTTGAGAAGATGTCCTTCCACTGACAAGTTCAAGCAGCAGGACTCCAAAGCTGTAGACATCAGAAGCTTGGGACACTTCGCTGGTGTCTGTAACTTCAGGGGGATAGTAGTGTGGATCCCTGACAGCTGACCTTCTGATTGGACCCATCAGTTTCGCCAATCCAGCATCGGAGACAATGCTGTAATTTTGCCCGTCGAAGAAAACGTTTGAGGATTTTATATTTCCATGCACAAGCTTCTCACCATCTTGTCTGTGGATGTGAGCAACACCCCTTGCTGCACTCACTGCAATTTTCAGCCGGGTCTCCCAGTCTAAAAATGTCCTATTGGTACCTGTTTTCTCTACAAAGTAGGAGAAAAGGCAGTTATCTTATAATCACTAATTGGTCATAGATACAATATACTATGCATTCAGAGTTACATAGATTCAAACATCATGGTTTGTATATTAACTAACTTCAAGGTATCAAGTTTATATCAGCAAAGGAGAGAGTAAAGTCACACAAGCAATCCCAGGCCACACAACAAAGATCATTTACTGGAACCTTTGTTTGTGAAATTCACATGACAAACGAGGGAAACCAGATGCTCCATATTCTTAGTTTTACTTACTGTGTAGCAAATCGGATATGCTCGGCTTATCGTAGTAATCATACACCAAGAGCTTCTCATCTCCTGAGAAGTAGTATGCCATCAGTTTAGCAACGTTCTGATGCCTCATTTTTCCAATGACCTTCATATGCTGCTGAAAATCCTCAAATGTTACAATTACATCCTTCAATCTCTTCACCAAGACTGTGTTTCCATTTTCTAATTTTGCCTTGTAACAAGTCCCAAATGTTCCTTTTCCAAGCACCTCAGCAGAAGCCCTTAACAAATCCTCAAGCTCAAATTTAGGGTTAGCATCCTCAATAAATACAAGTTCTTTGTATAAGGGAACAAGATTTTGTGGAATCATTGTACTTTCTGGGTTCATTACACCAATACCTGCTAACATCTTCACTACTTCAGACATTTTAGGTCTCTTCTTCACTGATTTTGATACACATGTAATTCCTATTTGCAACATTTTAACCGCTTGATCCCTTATCTGAGGATACGTCAATAGTTCTGCATCAAATACCTTAGCAGCCCTCTCCTTGCTTTTTACAGAAGTAACCAACTTGACTAGGTCAACAGCCTTGGGACCAGCAGGGGATTTTCTAGTGAGAAGTTCGAGGAGCAGAACCCCAAAGCTATAGACATCTGATGCTTGGGAGACATCTCTAGCATTCTTAACTTCTGGAGCATAGCACCCTGCAGTTCCCATAAAAATTGTCTCTACCATTGTTGACAAGCCAAGATCAGATACACAACCATACTGTTGAGGATTAAGAAAAATATTTGATGCCTTTATGTTTCCATGGACAAGCTTCCCACCATTTTGTGTGTGTATTGCAGAAATACCCTTTGCAGCACCTATGGCGATTCTTCGTCTGGTTTCCCAGTCCACTGGAGACTTCTTTTGACCAGTTTGTCCTGTAAACATGAGAAGATCTACCCATATTTCATATTTCACCTACTAGCCTGTGGCCATTGTGTAGATTGAAGTGAGATCAAAATATTCAAATAAAAGGCATCCTCAAAAGAAATTACAGGTGATGTACTTAGTAGTAGACTTTTCTTATCTTTACCCCTATTATAGAAATTTGGCCAAATCCCTCTACTACCTCATCTCTTCTTTTTATAGCATTTGAGTCCCTCATTTTTCTAATGCATCGCAACAATGTCCATCTCCTAAATATGTCTCATTAAAGTCCCTGACAGCTGAATTTAACGAAATCTAAATTAGAATGAACGGAATATTTCGTTGAAAATGGATAAAATTGGAATAAAAGGCCGAAGTCCTATATCATTCTCCTATAAAATGTCATTATATCATGTAACTTAGTTTCATCTGCATGACAAAATTATAGTTGAGTTTCAGAAAACCACAAGACCATGTATAAAAAGATCTCATTGCAATTCTCCACAAAATAAAATATAAAAACAGAAGCAAAATAATTACAATAATAGTAATAAGTTTTATATGTCATTGTATAGACATCACATCATGTAATACAATATGGTTTGTATCAGTAAATTCATAACACATTGTTTACATTATTTCGTAAATAAGTAGACATTTAAATATTGCGGCTTTCGTTAAGCAGGTTAAACGGTGTAGTACATTAATATCCTTGCAAAATGTTGTAAAGACTAGAACGTGTAAAGAAAAAAAAAAAGAGAAATTACAGAAGTTAGGAAGAGAACATGATGTTAAATAATGTAAAAATTTGCCAGCATTAGTAATGAGTTGATTTTGAATCTTTTATACAAGGTAAGGTGTAGCACATGATGTGATATCATTACAATGGCATTTTAGAACTAATTTTTTCTGCATTTGTATATTTTATATTGTGGAGAATCGCAATAAAATTTATTTTTAGACATGGTCCTGTGGTATTTTAAATTTTCTTTTTGGTATTTCTTTCATGCAAATAAGATATAATGCTTGATGTAATGATATTTTATGGGAGACTAATACAGGAACTTGATATTTTTCCAGGATTACCCTTTCTCGTTGAATATTCCATCAATTATAATTTGAACTCTTATATCTTTAACTATCAAGAACTTTAATGGAATATATTTGCAAGATGAGTGACTATTACGATGCATTTGAAAAATGATGGACTAAAATGGGATATGAACTAATGAAGAAATGTGGCCTAAACTTTTTCTTAACATAAATAAAGAACAAGTAACTATCAAGTCAAGTTGCTGATCTCAACATACCATGTAACAATGCATGGACGCTGCCATCAATGTAGTAATCATACAGCATCAGCCTTTCATCTTCTGAAGAATAATAAGCCCTTAGGGCAGCCACATTCTCATGTCTAACATTTCCAACAATCTCCATCTGACTTTTGAACTCTTGTTCTGAAATATTCATAGACTTCAATCTCTTCACCACAATTTTCACCCCATTTTCCATTGCAACCATATAAGTACTCCCAAAAGTTCCCCTCCCAAGTGAGTCAGCAGAAGCTAGGAATACATCTTCAACTTCAAAAGCAGAACTAAAATGTGAAAATAGGGCGAGCCTTGGAGTTGTTTTACGTGACCTCAAAATACTTCCAAGCCTTGAAAAGTCCAAGGCCAGATCATGAAGGGGAGAACTCGAATTGAAGCTAGAACTGAAGTCCGATGCTTCAGAGAGGATGCTAGGGCTCCTAGAGTGATCATGAAAAAGTTCCCACAGCTGCTGTTTTCGCAGAACAACAGCGACCAGCCTCTCCCAGTTATCATAGATAGCAGACATCTTCTCCTAACCTTCTTCCCTGGAAATGCTAATAATTATGTATTCATCAGAAAGACTCATCAAAATCACCACTTGAAGTCTTTAACTATTAAACTCCAACGCATATCCAACAATAGTTCGCCATTATACTAAATAAAACGAGTTGACATTGACTTTTCAGAAGTTTCATTGTTCTTTCTTTCTTTAAAAATTATAAAAAAGAAAAGAAAATCACATCATTCGTGGATTGCTTCAGATATACATCATAATTCGAAATCGTTATCTCATAAACTAGTTTACAGACGAAGAAAGTAATAAACTATGCCTTTGCCAGCATAATTACATCAGAAGACTATTCCCCAAATCAACTCCAGCGAAATTACAGTAAACTGAAATATTCATCTCCAAGTCAAAGCCGGAACTGTACATACTACGACCTTGTCTTCAAATGCATTTCTCCCATTTTATACATTCCAAATCGATTAACAGAAAAACCGCAACCAAAGATTCAAGACAAAAATCATTCAGCAGATGAAAAAGAAAAAGAAAAATAAAGAGAAATCCATACACATTGTCTCGGAAATAAGCTGCAAGAACATCGGCCACCGGAAATCTAGAAAAGCGACGAGACCGCCGGAAAAAGATGGGTCCGCCGTCGTACCCATTTTCGTAGGAACTGAGTAATGGAAAATGGAGAGTTGGGTTGGAGAAGGCTTATTTATTTATTTAATATTAAGAAAATTAAAATAACATAAATAAGTATAATATATTATATATAACACGAATGGTTATGAGTTGGATTTTACCAATATTTTTTATTTTTTATAAATTTTGAAGTTGAACTCTTTGAGTTTGACTTCAAATTCGACTTTATCAATATATATATATATACATATGATTAAAGAGTTTGACTTTAATCATTTTGAGTTCGACTTCTATTTTTTTTAAATTTTATTTTATTATTATTATTAAATCTACATATTCATTTTGTTTTAAAAAAAATATATTATTGGTTGAGTCACGGACTAGCAAGCCCATGACCCCTTGTTGCAGCAAGGCTGCATCGGTTGTGCTGTGCTGCAGCAATACTGCGGCCTTGCTGCAACAAGACTCGGTCACGGGCTGCTACAGCAGCCCGTGACCTGTGCTGCAGCCTTGGTCTTGCAAGAGCAGCTTTGGGTCACGGGTTTTTTACCCGTGACCCTCTTCAATATATCTATATATAAGGTGTCTATATAAGATGGATGTAACATGCCTTTATACCAAATGTTACCTCCTATATTTCTTCCAACACTCTGAGTTTATACTGAAGTTTATCGTAATTTTTTAAAGATTTTCATTCTACACTAAACGTTAGCTATTGTAAAATATGGACAGAAGACAAGTGTATGGTCCACGTGATGAAACCGTGTTGTCATCACAAAGGCAACACAGGTCTGATGAGGTGATTGATGGCGATTTAGATGAACCTTTAAAGGCACGACGTGCGGATGGTGCATTTTGGACACACTTGCAAGAGCATGCCCCACATCACAGGGTGTTGGCAGTACTACACGAAATGGGGTTTTATGGTGTGTACCGATGCGGCAGAATTGTGTATGATGCGCATCTTAGCACTGGTTGAGAGGTGGCGCCTCGAAACACACACATTTCACTTCATCGTAGGGGAAGCGACAATAACCCTACAAGACGTCCAAATAATTTGGGGACTCCCAATAGACGGACTTGCCGTCACCGGAGTGGATCGGAAGAGATCTACCACCGAATAGCAGGAATATTGTGCTCTTTATTTGGGCTTTCAGCCATACGAATTATGCAATGCCAGCACCAAAGGCAAAGCCCAAATTGGTGGCCCGTTGCAGTTACTACAGATAACATTAAATATTTATATTTGTCATTAACTAACTTATTGCAGTATTTTATTTTTGAAAAAAGTTTATTATTTTACAGATTTGGGCTTGGTCGCGTATCACACCAATTCAGAATGAGGCAAGACATTCCACAGGGTACAGACAGTCGAGAAATGAGCCTCCATGACATTTCCCGTAGAGCACGTGGGGGCACAGACTGGGAGACTCATCACGCGATATACGTTAGTAGATGGGGTAGACGAGATGAAACGATTGTGCGCCGACCACCCATTTCCAACGGAAGAGATACAGAAAATGGATATTGGGATTGGTACGGTAGAATAACACGTCGTTTCGTCTCATCATCTACTGATAGACGTATAAAGAGTGGCTATCAATCTGGACATGCACCAACAATACAACATGTGGTATGTTGTGCAATAAAACTTGATTCATGTTACACCCATTTTTCTCTTAGATTTAAATTCATTATTTTAAAATTGGTGCAGGAGCAATATGCAGAGGCCCTTCATTTAAGTGTGCAACCTCCACCAACCAATTTCGAAGAGGCTTTGCAAATGCATCACCGGTTTATTATCAGAATGATTGAACTTCGTCAAATGCTTTCTCATTTTCCGAGGGAAAATCAGCCCGAAGAACAAACAGCGCCACATGATAATGCTCCATCTACGTCCCACATACAAAGGAGAAGTAGTAGCAGAATGTCTACAAGTTCACTTAGAGGTGATGATACTATTGGGGCAGATATAACTGGTCCATCCACGATGCATACACCTCTAAATGTATATCAAGACTGCTATGTGCCTCAACCGTCCCAACAAAGTGATTGGTTTGATTTAGCTCCATACATGTCAAGCCAAGAACCTTATTATGGACAGGTTGATCTTGACCTTGGCATTGGCACGAGTCAAATATATGCACCAGAATATTAACATCTCACCAATTCCATTTCCAGCATTTGGTGCATATCGTGATTATGGAGAGTCTAGTTCTGCAACATCATCAAGTCGGTTGCATATGAATGTAGATAATGATGATAATGTTGAAGATGAACCAATACAAAATATGGGTGAAGAAATAAGAAGACCTCGGCGCCAACGGCACCGACGCACTTGTGAGACGAGCGATCATTTTTAAAAATTGTAATTATTATAATTAATTTTTTAAATTTTATTTTTTGATTTAAATATAATTTTTTTGAAGTAATTATATTTTTTTGTGTTATATATATATTTTTTGTTGTACATTTAAATATAAATTATACGTAGTAGTAGTAGTAGCAGTAGTAATAATAATAATAATAATAATAATATGGAAGTTGAACTCTTTGAGTTCGACTTTAAAAATCGAAGGGTTCGACTTGAACTCAAAGAGTTCGACTTCGAAATTTATAAAAATATATAATTTGAGTTCGACTTTACCAATATATATATATATATATTGGTAAAGTCGAACTCAAAGAGTTCGACTTTTACCATTCATGTTATATATAATATGTTATAATTATTTATGTTATTTTTAATTTTCTTAATATTAAATAAATAAATAAGTCGGTTGGAGAATATCTCTATAACTCCACCAACATACATACATATATAACTCCTTCTGAAGAAAAAGAAAAAAGAACAACTAATATCTACTAGGCTTTGTTTGGTTATATTTTTAAGTTGTTTTTTATTTAGGGAAATTACAACGAGCACTCTGAAATTTATTGTAACTATAAATATTATTTTTAAAATTAACGATCGTCTAATAAATACATTTACAATAGACTGTCCCAAGATGTTATTTGTTAAAAGGTATTTATAATTTTTTGAACAAAAAATTATTTGTAATTATGACAAATCCCAAAATATCACATAATTTACCCTTTTCTTTATCTTTTACAAAGATATATGGATGTGTTTTTAAATACTTTTAATATGTTTGATTTTTTATATATTTTGTATTAGTGTAAAATAAAGGGTTAAATACAGTTGCTACCCCTGAAGTATTCACCACATATCAATTACCCCCTTAAAATATTAAAACCTTCAAAAAACTCCCTGGTCTTCTCACTCCTTTCATTTTTAAGTTCAAAAAGTCCATTTTACCCTTACTAAAAATTGCTTTGTGAAAAAAAATTAAAGAAAATTTTAAAATACAAAAAGCACTCTTTTTTTAAACTTTGTCTAATTTTGGTTTCACTTATTATTTCTGTTTTCTATTCATGCAATAAAGAGGAAAAATGTATTCACAAAATTTCAACCTTAAAGAGGAAATGTGTTCACTGCTGATTTATGGTGTCAGTGTGGGCAACAGATCCTCCAATAGATCTTCCAATCTTGATTCCATGGATGGTTGCTCCCATCTCTGTTCAAGTCTTGATTCATCTGCTGCTTCGATGCCACTGATTTCCTCCAACATCCTCACCACTTGAGGCATTCTCGGCCTGCGCCCGGACACAAAGGCAGCACAGTCCACTCCTATTTGCAACACTTGTACCATTGGCTCCTCTACATCTTGGTACTGCAGAAGCTCTACATCAAACACTTCATCAGTCCATTCTTCGCGAACAACAGAGTGAATCCAGCTAACTAATGAGATGACATCACCACCGTGAGTTTGAGAAGATGTCCTTCCACTGACAAGTTCAAGCAGCAGGACTCCGAAGCTGTAGACATCAGAAGCTTGGGACACTTCGCTGGTGTCTGTAACTTCAGGGGGATAGTAGTGTGGATCCCTGACAGCTGACCTTCTGATTGGAACCATCAGCTTCGCCAATCCAGCATCGGAGACAATGCTGTAATTTTGCCCGTCGAAGAAAACGTTTGAGGATTTTATATTTCCATGCACAAGCTTCTCACCATCTTGTCTGTGGATGTGAGCAACACCCCTTGCTGCACTCACTGCAATTTTCAGCCGGGTGTCCCAATCTAAAAATGTCCTATTGGTACCTGTTTTCTCTGCAAAGTAGGAGAAAAGACATTTATCTTATAATCACTAATTGGTCATAGATACAATATACTATGTATTCAGAGTTACATAGATTCAAACATCATGGTTTGTATATTAACTAACTTCAAGGTATCAAGTTTATATCAGCAAAGGAGAGAGTAAAGGTCACACAAGCAATCCCAGGCCACACAACAAAGATCATTTACCGGAACCTTTGGCTGTGAAATTCACATGACAAACGAGGGAAACCAGATGCTCCATATTCTTAGTTTTACTTACTGTGTAGCAAATCGGATATGCTCGGCTTATCGTAGTAATCATACACCAAGAGCTTCTCATCTCCTGAGAAGTAATACGCCATCAGTTTAGCAACGTTCTCATGCCTCATTTTTCCAATGACCTTCATATGCTGCTGAAAATCCTCAAATGTTACAATTACATCCTTCAATCTCTTCACCAAGACTGTGTTTCCATTTTCTAATTTTGCCTTGTAACAAGTCCCAAATGTTCCTTTTCCAAGCACCTCAGCAGAAGCCCTTAACAAATCCTCAAGCTCAAATTTAGGGTTAGCATCCTCAATAAATACAAGTTCTTTGTATAAGGGAACAAGATTTTGTGGAATCATTGTACTTTCTGGATTCATTACACCAATACCTGCTAACATCTTCACTACTTCAGACATTTTAGGTCTCTTCTTCACTGATTTTGATACACATGTAATTCCTATTTGCAACATTTTAACCGCTTGATCCCTTATCCGAGGATACGTCAGTAGTTCTGCATCAAATACCTTAGCAGCCCTCTCCTTGCTTTTTACAGAAGTAACCAACTTGACTAGGTCAACAGCCTTGGGACCAGCAGGGGATTTTCTAGTGAGAAGTTCGAGGAGCAGAACCCCAAAGCTATAGACATCTGATGCTTGGGAGACATCTCTAGCATTCTTAACTTCTGGAGCATAGCACCCTGCAGTTCCCATAAAAGTTGTCTCTACCATTGTTGACAAGCCAAGATCAGATACACAACCATACTGTTGAGGATTAAGAAAAATATTTGATGCCTTTATGTTTCCATGGACAAGCTTCCCACCATTTTGTGCGTGTATTGCAGAAATACCCTTTGCAGCACCTATGGCGATTCTTCGTCTGGTTTCCCAGTCTACTGGAGACTTCTTTTGACCAGTTTGTCCTGTAAACATGAGAAGATCTACTCATATTTCATATTTCACCTACTAGCCTGTGGCCATTGTGTAGATTGAAGTGAGATCAAAATATTCAAATAAAAGGCATCCTCAAAAGAAATTACAGGTGATGTGCTTAGTAGTAGACTTTTCTTATCTTTACCCCTATTATAGAAATTTGGCCAAATCCCTCTACTACCTAATCTCTTCTTTTTATAGCATTTGAGTCCCTCATTTTTCTAATGCATCGCAACAATGTCCATCTCCTAAATATGTCTCATTAAAGTCCCTGACAGCTGAATTTAACGAAATCTAAATTAGAATGAACGGAATATTTTGTTGAAAATGGATAAAATTGGAATAAAAGGCCGAAGTCCTATATCATTCTCCTATAAAATGTCATTATATCATGTAACTTAGTTTCATCTGCATGACAAAATTATAGTTTGAGTTTCAGAAAACCACAAGACCATGTATAAAAAGATCTCATTGCAATTCTCCACAAAATGAAATATAAAAACAGAAGCAAAATAATTACAATAATAATAATAAAGTTTTATATGTCATTGTATAGACATCATTTTAGAACTGATTTTTTCTCCATTTTTATATTTTATTTTGTGGAGAATCGCAATAAAATTTATGTTTAGACATGGTCCTGTGGTATTTTAAATTTTTTTTTTTTGGTATTTCTTTCATGCAAATAAGATATAATGCTTGATGTAATGATATTTTATGGGAGACTAATACAGGAACTTGATATTTTTCCAAGATTACCCTTTCTCGTTGAATATTCCATCAATTATAATTTGAACTCTTATATCTTTAACTATCAAGAACTTTAATGGAATATATTTGCAAGATGAGTGACTATTACGATGCATTTGAAAAATGATGGACTAAAATGGGATATGAACTAATGAAGAAATGTGGCCTAAACTTTTTCTTAACATAAATAAAGAACAAGTAACTATCAAGTCAAGTTGCTGATCTCAACATACCATGTAACAATGCATGGACGCTGCCATCAATGTAGTAATCATACAGCATCAGCCTTTCATCTTCTGAAGAATAATAAGCCCTTAGGGCAGCCACATTCTCATGTCTAACATTTCCAACAATCTCCATCTGACTTCTGAGCTCTTGTTCTGTAATATTCATAGACTTCAATCTCTTCACCACAATTTTTACCCCATTTTCCATTGCAACCGTATAAGTACTCCCAAAAGTTCCCCTCCCAAGTAAGTCAGCAGAAGCTAGGAATACATCTTCGACTTCAAAAGCAGAACTAAAATCCGAAAAGAGAGCCAGCCTTGGAGTTGTTTTACGTGACCTCAAAATTCTTCCAAGCCTTGAAAAGTCCAAGGCCAGATCATGAAGGGGAGAACTCGAATTGAAGCTAGAACTGAAGTCCGATGCTTCGGAGAGGATGCTAGGGCTCCTAGAGTGATCATGAAAAAGTTCCCACAGCTGCTGTTTTCGCAGAACAGCAGCCACCAGCCTCTCCCAGTTATCATAGATAGCAGACATCTTCTCCTAACCTTCTTCCCTGGAAATGGTAATAGTTATGTATTGATCAGAGCCTCATCAAAATCACCACTTGAAGTCTTTAACTATTGAACTCCAACGCGTATCACAGTTCGCCATTATACTAAATAAAACGAGTTGACATTGACTTTTCAGAAGTTCCATTGTTCTTTCTTTAAAAATTATAAAAAAGGGAAAGAAGAAAAAGAAAAGAAAATCATACCATTCGTGGATTGCTTCAGAAATACATCATAATTCAGAAATCATTATCTCATAAACTAGTTTACAGCAGAAGAAAGTAATAAACTATGCCTTTGCCCGCATAATTACATCGGAATACAATTCCCCAAATCAACTCCAGGGAAATTACAGTAAACTGAAATATTCATCTCCAAGTCAAAGCCGGAAATGGTACATGCTACCTTGTCTCCAAATGCATTTCTCCCATTTTATACATTCCAAATCGATTAACGGAACCGCAACCAAAGATACCGAAACCAAAATCATTCAGCAGATGAAAATGAAAAAAAAAAAAAAAAGAAGAAGAAGAAGAAGATGAAAGGGCAGAAAATAAAGAGAAAAATCCATATACATTGTCTTGGAAGCAAGCTGCAAGACCAATGGCCGCCGGAAATCAAGAAAAGCAACGAGACCGCCGGAAAAAGATGGCTCCGCCGTCGTACCCATTTTCGTAGGAAGTGAGTAATGGAAAATGGAGAGTGGTGTTGGAGAATATCTTTATAATTCCACCAACCTACGTAGGAGAAATTATTTTTTAAATACAAAAATAATAAAACATTTTAAAATTAATATTATTTGACACTATTTTTTAAAATAGATAAATACGAAAAGACGAAGTTTATAACCCCGTCTTCCAAACTCCAAAGTAAGACAAGACGCACCCCACTCCCCTATTAAACGCATTTGCCTTCAACCCTCTATAAAGTAATAAAACCCATTCACCCCTCCTTCCCCCCCCACCCCAATCCATTTCCCTTACTAACCACCCCCCCAACCCCAATTCATTTCCCTTACTTGAATAAAAACTTTTGAAGGGAAAAAACTATTTTTTTTAAATTAATGGTTTTTAAAATTGTTAATTAATAATTAGTTTGATATTATTATTAATATTGTGTACAAAAAATATGATGTAGTATATAACTAAAACCTTTTTAGTTCGTAGTATTTTTGTAATCTTTTGTTTAATTTTAATTTTATTTATTTTGTTCATTTTTAATATAATATCTATAGTTTAAATTTTTTTAAAGTTTTAAAATAATAAGATGGACACAAACACGGCGATACGAACTCGGTGATATGAAAATTTTTAAAAATTAGGACACGATACGGCACGGATACAATTAAATTTAAAGTTATGTCTTGAACGCTGGGTATATCTTCAAATCAATGCCCTGTCTGTCCGTACAACACACTATTGTTGTCAATATTAATAATCACGAAATGTTATTGTTGTTAATTGTGCATAATATTAATAAAAATATTATATTTAGTATCAAATTAAATTTATTTATTTTAATTAAAGATACATTTTAATAATTATTATTTTTTTAAAGAAATTAATTGATGTCATTATTTCGAATAAAGCCATGCAATTATTGTCGATTTTTGTACACAACATTAAAAACACGCAATATATTTTTATATATTCTTGTGCACAATATTAATAAAAATAAATATATATATTGAATTAAATTAATATTTTAATTAAAATAATATTCTAATAATAATATTTTAAAAATACAAAAAAATATTAAGTTTATAATACTAATGATTAAAATTATAATTAATATACCTAATTTTTATGAAATTATAATAAACGGTAAAATTACAGAAATACTACGAACTAAAAGGTTTTAGTTATAATTACATCATATTTTTTGTACATAATATGAATAAAAATATTAAATTAATTATTATTAAAATTTTAAAAATACCATTTTTTAAAAAAAAAATTCCCTCAAAATTTTTTTTTTATTTCTAAAATAATATCTATACTAAAATAAGGGAAATTGATTTTTTTTTTTTTTGGAGGGGGGGGGGGTTGGTGTTAAGGGAAATGGGTTATGGGTTTTAAAGGGGATGGGGGCGTGACTGCTTTGAAGCAAAGACGGGAATTTCTCATCCGTCTTCGCTTATTTGAAAATGAGTGTCAAATAACTCTAATTTCAAAATTTTTTTTGTATTTAAAATATAATTTCTCCACATACATACATAATACAACTCTTCTCAAGAAAAAGAAAAAATAAACTAATATTCTATAAGGCTTTGTTTGGTTATATTTTTAAGTTATTTTTTCTTCAGGGTAACTTACGATAGCACCCTGAAATTTATTATAATTTAAATATTTTTTTTTAAAATTACGATCGTCTAACAAATACCACTACAATTGGACGACCATTAATTTTGGAGAGTATTTATAATTTTTTTGAACGAATAAACATTATAATTATTATAAATCTCAGGAGTATCCATCAAACCTTTTTTTTTATAAGACTAGTTGACTTGGCACGCCGTCCCTGCGTGCGTATAAATAAATAATATTTTATGTTTTAAATATTTATAACACACTTCAAAAAAAACAAGAGAGAGAGAGAGAGAGAGAGAGAGAAATAAATAAAAAAAAAACTAACATAGGGGTATTATGGCATAACAAATTTAGTGTCCGCGGTATAAGTAACCGCCTTTTGTGAGTGAAAAGGTGTTTTATTTATATATTAGTATAGATGGAATTTTTATAATTATAAATATTTTTTTTTTTAAAATTATCGATTGTGCTAACAAATACCACTAATAATTGACGACCATTAATTTGGAGAGTATTTATAATTTTGAAGAATAAACATTATAATATTATGAAATCTTAGCGAGACCATTCAAATTTACCTTTTTTTTTATAAAGACTAGTTGACTTGACACGCCGTCCCTGCGTGCGTATAATAAATAATATTTTATGTTTTAAAATATATTATAACACACTTCAAAAAAAATAAGAGAGAGGAGAGAGGAGAGAGAAAATAAATAAAAAAAAAAGAACTAACATAGGTATTATGCATAACAAAATTTAGTGCGCGGTGTAAGTAACCGCCTTTTGGTGAGTGAAAATGGTGTTTTATTTATATATTAGGATATAGATAAAGGGGCGTGATTCTTAAGTAGTTAATATGTTTGATATTTTTATATTTTTATGTGTAATAATTTAAAAATACATTTAAGAGTGTCTTTCACACAGTAAAAAGAAAAAGAAGAAAATAAACAAAGCGTTTCAAGAATAAATATCCATATATTAATTACGAGGAATATTTTTATTTTCATAGAGATAGTTTATCAGATTTTTTTTTTAAAAAAAAATCTGACTGTTAAAATAGTCTTTCGATTAGTTTTACTTCGTTTTATTTTATTTTTCAAAAATTTAAACAGCAATTAACTATTGACCGCTATTTACGTATTGAAATACCACTGCTACTTTTCACAGAAAAAAACTATGGTCAACAAATAAGAACTCAAACATAATAACTTAATAAGGTAAAATATTAGTTACTTACCATATTTATGAATAAACAAATAGCCGATATAACTATTGTAGAATTAGTATCAATTGTACAACAAAAACTAAGTAAAAAAATTTATTTTTTTACACAAATTCAGCATTACATATGAGACTTTAGAGATTATCTGCATGTATTTCGATTTTAATTTTGTTCCATTCATTATTTCTGTTTGCTATTCTTGCAATAAAAAGGAAAAGTATTCACAATTTCAACCTCAAAGAGGAGATGTTCAGACTGAGCCACTGCTATTATGGTTCAGTGAGAGCAACAGGCCTCCAATAGATCTTCCAATCTTGATACAATCATGGTGGTTGCTCCAATCCATCTTCTAATGTTTGATTCAGGGGATGGTTCGATGCCACTGATTTCCTCCAACATCTGCACTACGAGGCATTTCTTCGCTCGGTGCGAAAAGCGCACAATCCATCCTCCATTGCCAAAACGTTGAACAGTTGCTCTCAAGCCTGATACCCTCAGAAGCTGGACAGTCATCACTGTGTGTGTCAGAGCATCATAGCGAGCGGTAAGAACGTAAAGCCATGAGCGTAGAGAGAGACGGCGCCAGCAGCGTTCTGGGGAGATCCTGCCGACAAGTTGCAAGCAGCACAAGTCCAAAGCTAACATCAGAGTGTGGGATACTGTGCTTGGGCTAACGGCGGCGGGCAGATACTGGAATGGTCTTGGGGAGCCGTCCAGGGAGTGATGAATACGCCGGGGGGTAAATGCCGCTTCAAGACAATGCCTATCTGGCATGATGCAGAGGGGGAGAGTATAATGCCAGGCACAGGTCACCAGCGTGGTCCTGTGGGATGGGAGCAACACCAGACGCGCTCCGCAAATGGAGGAAGCGTCGTTTCGTGGTTTGGACATAACTGGTCACAGATGAATTAGGCTTGGAGAATTAGAAATAAGTGAGGTCATAAGGAAAACTAGACAAAAAAGGTAATGTTTCAGGTTCCAGTGGTTGTGAAAATAACCGGCAAATGAGAATGCAACATCGCGCCTGAATACGAAGTCAGGTGTCCCAAATGTGCCGATGGGGGGCCCTGAAAAGTGGGTTTTGTAACAGTACGAAACTCAACAAAGAGCAATTAAGGCTAATAGTGGACCAACATTGAGAAGCCTCATGCAGTCAGCTGTTTAGCCCAGTATCGCATGTGTGGGCCGCGATGGTGCCACAACGATGAGTGCCTCATGCCGATTGCGAAAAGGTCACCTCGCATTGCAAAGAAACAACTGAATGAAGAGGCTGAATTGCATCCAAATGGCATCAGAGGTACATGCGGATATGTCGCGTGTTCTCGATATACTGAACTCAAGTATCAAGTGGAGATCAATGAAATTGGAAGAGGAAATCACAAAGCAAGCCCAGGGCCACGCAACACAGATTATCTCACAGGAAACTTTGTTAGTGAACATAAATAAAGGCAACGAGCCAGTTTAAAGCGAGTAGGAGCAATATCAATAACCTCTGCGTAGTGGTAGTAATCATACACCAAGGCGTCCATAGGAAGAGTAGTACGCCCCAAGTCAGCAAGGTTCCGGTCGTGTTCAATGTCCATGACCGGGGGAGGCCTCTGAAAAGCCTTCAGGGGGACGAGCACATCTCAATCTCGCATGCACGACTTGCCATCGATCGCGCCCTGGTGATGTAAAGTCCCAAATGGCCTGTTGCAAGCACGCAGAGTAGCAGCAGATCAAAGCAATCTTAAAGCTAGGAGTAGCAGACAAAAATACAATCTGTTAAGAAACATGTGATCATACTTTCCTTGCAGTTTGGATATCCTCTGGAACATCTCATACTAGGCAGACAGGGTGGGTTGGGGTCCTCTCGTACGCATGTCGAGTGGAACAGGTTTAACCACTCCGCTAGTGTACAGAACAAGTTTTGAGCCATCAAACCTAGCACCCTCCTCGACACGTTGATGACTGAATCCGTGAGCTGTAAGCGGTTCATAACAGCCTCAGGACACAGGACGGGGCAGATGTGCCTCTATCCTAGAGGAAGTTCAGTGTAGCAGAGCCAAAGTCGATTAGAGAGCAGATTGGGATACGTGCTTCAGCATCCTGACGAAGCCATAGCACAGGCAGTGCAGAATATGGTGTTCGATCGAGGGGCCACACCACATCCAACTTTGGCGATAGAAAAAGGGATGTGGTTGGCCAGGACAAGCTGCCACCATGTGTGCGGTGGAATGTGCACATACCCGTGCAGCACCAAGCGCATCTGCAAGGCGTCCCAGCGACAGGAGACGGATGTTGACCAGTGGTCCTGTAAACATAGAAAGCATAAAGTATGTCATGTTCATATAGCCTGGCCCGGGGTGGTTGATTGAAGGTGAGTAGTGGATAAAGCATTCTAAAGAAAGATTCGGTGATTACGTGAAATACTGGGACCAGCGAATGTCAAACGTGGATTAAAAGAATCCTAAACTGAATATTAAAGAAAAGGAAAGATTCAATGCCCAAGTAGCACATCTCAAAGACCATGGTAACCAAGCTGGACACTGCCTGTAATAATCATACATGCAGTCTCACCTGAAGTGTGAGAAGCCTTAAGCAGCCACGTCGAGTTTCTAAAGTGGCAACAAGCGCCAGCGACTGGAACGTCTGGCGAAAAGATGTATGAGCAATCTCTCAACCACCCACAATGTACCCGGCCAGGCAGCCATAGTAAGGACCCCCCAAAAGGTGCCTCTCCCAAGGTTAAGCAGCATGAGCCAGGACTTAACTGCAACATTCAAGTGAGCAGGACTAAAAATCGAAATAGAACCGGCTGGAGGCGCTGATGTGACTCGAAAAATCCAGTTGGTGATTGATAAAGCCGGTCGTGAAGAGGAGACTGAAATGGGATTCGGAGCAGAGTGGTGGTCTGGAGTGATCAGGAAAAAGTGCCCACAGCTGCTTTCGCCAAAACCAGCACAACCAGCCTTCGGCCAGTTACTAGCAGCACATAGGCCTTTTAACCGGCATCCTGAAAATGCTAAGTTTATGTAGTACAAAATGCTCAGCAACAGCACCACTCACCTTAATTTATTGAAATCCAACAGATCACAATATTGTATTCATATACTAAATAAAAAGAGTTGACATTGACTTGTCCAGAAGTTCCTTTCTCTTTCTTTCTAAAAAACGAAGAAAAGAAACACAAAGTTCATGGCTCAGCTTTCAACGTAAAATCGCAATTTCACCAATCATTTCCAATCATAAACTAGTTTATCACAGAAAATAAGAACTACCTGGCAAACCATATACAATTCCAGAAAACCAACTTTTGGAAATTAGAGAAAAACTGAAAATTTTTGAACTTTGAGTCGAAGCCAGAGAAATCGGGAAATATAATAAATTATAGCACATACTACAAGTTCGCCTTCAAATTTGTTCCTGCCATATTATCCAAATCAATGAACAAAAATTCGCAAGAAAATATAGCCAAAAAAAGTAAATAAATCCATACACATGCGTCGGTCCTGGAGAGGCAGCTGAAAAGACGACGGCCGCCGGGAGGAGCAAGAGGAGGTAGACTTAAGCCTGCCGGAAAAACAACACCGCACCTTTGCTGTTGAAGCCATTTGCTAAGAAATTGAATATTTTGAAAATGGAGAATAGGTTGATTCCCACTTGGATCGATACTTGAAAACAAATAAGTAATTTAGTTAAGATAAATTAGTCTCTCTCGTTATGTTTCAATTAAAAGAATGTAAATAAAAAGTAGAATAGTAACGGGAATTATAGTAAGCTTTCCTAAAATTTAACATAATGACAGAGAAGTCTTAATTATGAAAAAGTAGAAACACCCCGAAGTTGTGGTGTCCTGTCTAACAAATAACTTATGAATCTCTATTTTTATTTTATATGACCGACCAAAAGTGTCCTTACAAATTAAATTATTTTAAAGTGTGAATTTTTGGTACTCTTTATTTTTTATTTTTTTTACCATCAGAGCCAATAATATAAGATCTCGATTGTGCTATATATTAAAAAAATAAAAAGATCAAAGGCAAATGGACCATTAACGGCTGGTTTTGGTTAAAATTAACACTGTCAAACCAAGAGATTTTAATTTTTGAAATAACGAAAGCTATCCGCAATTATGACAAATCTCAAGAAAAATTACTGTATTTCACCCAACATAATATATATCTTTCTTGAAATACTCTTTCTTTTATTTTTATTCTTTTTGAAATATTATTTAACTAAATTAAAAAAAATAATTAGAATTTCAGATCTATTGACGTGTACTTTTGAAACTTCTCAATAAAATTAAATTTCAGTTAAATCCAATTAATCACGGGTAAAATTCATAGTCCCCTGTATTTGATTTTAACTTCAAAACAATTTTTGCCTTTTCAACTCAAGAAAACCCATAATAATTATGACAAATTTCAAGAAAATTCGTTGTAAATTTACCTTTAATTAAATAACTTTCATTTTATACAAAAACCAAGTGAAATTATATATAATCATGAATATGCTGTGAATCTTAGAAACAAACATGGAAATAAAACCAAGATCCTGCCAACCCCTGAGTCACTATTTGTATGGTATCATCACTATCATGGTGAGAGGAACCCATACTCTAATAGATCTTCCAAACTTGATTCACTGGATGTTTGCTCCAATCCATCTTCATCTTCCAGAATTGATTCAATGGATCCATCTTCCTGTCGTGATTCATAGGATGGTTCCATGCCACTGATTTCCTCCAACATCCTCACCACTTGCGCCATTTTCGGTCTGCGGTTGGGGACAGCGGCAGCACAACCCATTCCTATTTGCAACACTTGTACCATTGCCTCCTCATGTTGATGCCTCAGATGGCGATCAATCACTTTAGCAGTCCAATCGTCGGGACTCAGAGATTGGATCCAATGAACTATTGAGACAACCTTGCCAAGAATTGTCGTCCCTTGAGTTCGTCTTCCGGAGACAAGTTCAAGTAGCACAACTCCAAAGCTGTAGACATCAGAAGCTTGGGAGACATTCTTGTGTCTTGGAACTTCTGGGCACAGTAGCCTCGCAAAACATGTCGGCTAACGGGATTCATCAGTTGTGGCAATCCAAAATCAGAGACAAGGTCGTAGTCTTGTCGATTGAGGAAATGTTGAGGATATTTATATTTCCATGAACAAGCTTCCCACCATCTTGTTGGTGGATGTGAGCAATGCCCCTTGTTGTGCCCACTGCAATTCTTACTCGGGTCTTCCCAGCCTAAAAGTGTCATGTATGCCTCTTTTCCCTGCATGATGAGAAATTGATTAGATTGTCATCACTATAGTCTGAGGTACGATGTGTTAGTATAGGCTGGATAGCATAACAAGTTCGATATTCTACATACCATGTAGCAAGGCATATATACTGTTCTGATTGTAATATTCATACACCAATAGCACTTCCTCTGTCTTTAGGCAGTATGCCCTTAATTTAGCAACATGTTCATGCCTAATTCTTCCAATGATCTCCATATGCTGCTGCAATTCCCCAAATGCAATCACAACCCTCAATCTCCTTACCATGATAGTATCTCCATTGTCAAAGCTCCCCATGTAAGCAGTACCAAATGTTCCTCGCCCTAGAATCTGAGCAGAAGCCCTTAACATATCCGCAAGGTCAAATGTAGGATTTCATCTGCAAACAAAATACAAGTTCTGATCCTGAGGCCAGGAACACTGAGTTCCTATGTTTGATGATGCTAATATCCTCCAACATCTTCACCACTTCAGACATTTTAGGTCTTCTTTTC
The DNA here is from genome assembly GCA_034509735.1 of Sesamum alatum. Classification (NCBI taxonomy): domain Eukaryota; kingdom Viridiplantae; phylum Streptophyta; class Magnoliopsida; order Lamiales; family Pedaliaceae; genus Sesamum; species Sesamum alatum. Next base: position 28,281,616 of record JACGWO010000003.1, on the reverse strand, counting down.
AGGGATTTAGCTACACAACTTATTCCCATTTGCAACACCTTCACCATTTGTTCCCTTATGGTGGGATATTTCAATAGGTCCACATCAAATACCTTTGTAGTCGTATCCTTGCCCTTTACAGAACTAACCAACTTGACTAGGTCAACAGCCTCAGGACCACCAGGGACATGTACAGGGGACTTCCTAGTTAGAAGTTCAAGTAGGAGAATCCCAAAGCTATAGACATCCGATGCTTGGGACATAGTTTGAGTATTCTTCACTTCTGGAGCGTAGCATCGTGCAGTTGGCGTGAATGTTATTGCTGGCATATTTGCCATACCAAGCTCTGACACACAACCATACTGTTGTGGATTTAGGAAAATATTGACAATTTTATGTTTCCATGTACAAGCTTCCCACCGTTTTGTGTGTGTATTTCAGCAATTCCCCTTGCAGTACCAATAGCAATTCTTAGTCTGGTTGCCCAGTCCACATGATCAGGATTCTCACCAGTTTGTCCTGTAAACATGAGAAGATGCATCAGACCATTCATATTTCACATTTTTACCTACTCAGCAACGGTTATTATTTGATTGAAGTAGCGATACTAACAAGCAATCAAGATCACATTCATAAGACTATCTATGGATGGGGACTTAACACTGAACTATCAAAATCCTTAAGCCAGTATCTCATACTGAAGGCCATAGGATGAAAGGTATCCCCAGTGCAAATCCAAATGATTCGGCGAGATGTATAAATTAGCCAGAAATTTTAATGCAAACAATATAAATGAGACTAATTGATGATATCTTTCCATTAGATGTTGAAAACACATGGCATTCTTAACCCTGAAACTTTATATGTACTTCATAAATCACTCCAATTTACGCTGCCCAAAGATACTAGAAAGATATACCAAGTTCAGTTGCAATGATGTATTGAGTGCGGTGCAATATTATATCAATTTTAGAGTGCGATTAAACAGAGAGTCATGAGAAAATTACTGGTTCCAACACAAAATTTAAATTTCAAGAACACTTAGGGAAACAACTTAAGTTAAACAGTTCAACTTACTATGTAATAGCGCAAACACGCTTCCTTTGCCATAATAATCATACAGCATGAACCTTTCGCCTTTTGAAAAATAGTAAGTCCTTAATGCAGCCACATTCTCGTGCCTAACGTTTCCAACAATCTCCATCTGACGCTTGAACGCAGCTACTGAAATATTCATAGGCTTCAATCTCTTCACCACAATTTTTACCCTATTCTCTATTGGGGCCACAAATGTACTCCCAAAAGTTCCACTACCAAGAAACTCGGCAGAAGACAGGACTACATCTCGAACATCAAAAGCAGGAGGAAAACCTGAAACCAAAACCAACTTTGGAACTGGTATCAGTAACTTCACCACCCCATTTTCTATTTGCTGCCGATATGTGGATGGACTTGCAGGTTTTGAAAAGCCTAAGTTCACATCTTGAGGGACAGATCTCGAATGGACACTGGAACTGATATCTGATGCTTCAGATTGGACGTTGGGGCTCCTGGACTGAGCATGAAAAAGTTGCCAAAGCTGCTCTTTCCGCAAGACAGCTGCCACTAGCCTCTCCCAGTTATCATAGTTCGTGGACATCTTCTCCTTCTGAATGCTAATTGTTCTGTAATTGATCAACGTCACCTTGCAGTATGAAAATTTTCTTTGTAAAATAGTTAACAGCAACAGAGACAGATTTATTCTTACTGGACATGACAATAGAATTCCTTGGAATCAACTCAGACAGGACACAGACAAAACCTTAACAAATCAATCTTTAGGTCAAGGTCGGAGAAACCAAAAAGGTACAAGATTCTCCGATGATATTGACCTAATAAACGCATTTCCACTCGATTAAGAAAATGCGGAAAGAAAAAACGCGTACCAGTATATAGCTCATTAAGTCCCCGTTGTTTCGGAAGGAAACAGAAAAATCCACCGCAAAGCAACCGTTTCTCGATGATATCGCCGGGAATCAACAGGCTTCTCCGTTGTTTTTCTAAGAATTGAACATTGGAATGGCGAGCTTGAGCTGGGTACCACTGCGAGATGCATACTTCGCGTAGACATGGATCGCCAGCACCCATTTCAATCAGAAGAATAGACTATCGAAACTCGACTCGTACAACAGAAAATAATGCAGAGAAGGAGATTTTCACGCCAACGTTCAGTTCACCACAGGCTCAACGCCATTTTTCTGTGTGTCAGTTGTCACTGTGAGGAAGCTGACCACCTCTTTTCCACTGGGAATAGAGTTCGTTACATCTTAAAAGGCCAAAATTTCATTTTTCCTTCCATAAATATAGGTGTGCTGCACTTTTTGTCCTTTACGTTAGTACAGTATCTTGTAATGAATACAGTATCTTGTAATGAATAATTTTAGTCAGGTATGTATTTTACTACAATACATGGGATAATGCAAAAAAAGCATCATAATATAGGTCAGTTTGCGACTTCAGTACCATAATTTTGAAAATACCCCAATTCAGTACCATGCAATTAGGAGTCATATAAGATTGATACTGTAGTTTATGAAAATTGAAAGTTTAGTACCTTAGTTTTAAAATTAATAATTTTAGTATCGACCCTTATCCTTTGATAATATCATTTCTAGTCCCCCTAAATTTTATTTTTCGCACATATTTCACACAGATTTCATATTTAGCCTTATATGCACAAAATGGTATCAGAGCCTAAGTTTATCAAAGAAAATAGGATTGTGTTGTTTGTTGTTGAAGGAGCAAAGGACCTGCAACCATTTGACGCGGTAGTGTGGTTGGAGGAAGTCCGTAAACCCGATGACTTGGAATTCGCGGTGGCAAGGCGGTCAAATAAGGTATGACTTTATGGAGGTTTAATATTATTTTCGGAAGCATGTTTGGCCTGATCGAAGAAAATTGTACGGGTGTTATTTCTGGAAAAAAAAAAGTTTGGGAAAACTGATACTATCTCAAAGTTGAGGGACTAAAACAAAAATAAGGTACTTTATTTGCAAATCTCTATAAATTACAGTATCAAAATTGGTTATTTTAGAAAGTATAGTACCAAACTTGTAATATCCCTATACTGTGGTACAAAAAATATATTTTTCTCACAACATATTTAATCTTGTAATTTATAAAAAGTGATGCTTTTACTTCTGTTTTGCCGAGGAAAGAAAAAAAGGTTGTCGGAAACAACCACATAATGCTCACTTGCAGAAGATGTTGGTATTGTGGGGAATAGAATAAAAATGCATTTTATTACAAGAATCTAACACATTCTCAAACTGAGATTCCAACTTTCCTTTCCACTGTGAAACTATTTATTCGCCCAAATCCACCAATTCTTGCCCTATTCACGAATTGAGACAAAATTGTCTGATTCACTTCTACCCCACACTCAACTCATCTTGACGGTGTCGTGCTTGCTGAAACTGAGCTTCCTAGTCTCTGTGTCTTCGATTTATGCACTCCAAAATCCAATCAAACCGATTTCTTTGTGTTCTTTGTGCTTGATTTGCATAGATTAAAGAGCTCTGTATAGTTTGTGTGTTGTTTTGTGAAGTATTTGAGGTTGAAAGATCCATTCTTTTTTGGATGTCTATGAATTAATATTAGCATAATAATATACTTTACAAAATTATCCTAATTCAAAGTTATGCTGCTATCCTTCGGGACAAAATTATAAAGATTAGTCTTATATAGATTCTTCCCAAAAATACAATAAGATTAGTCAGGGAGTAAAGGAGCTACAATGCATGAAAAGATACTTATATATACATATGCAGCCCTTTTGAGAAGAATAAATATATATTTTTAGGGAAAAAAATGCAACCTATCCCCTATGATATTAGAAATGGATAAATTATCCCTCTGTGAAAAATAAATACCAAATTACTCCCCCGTGTTTATGAAAATATAGCAATTTACCCCCTTAGAGGGGAGTGTGTAGTGCACTCGCCTCTCTTGCGACTGGGCATGATAGTTTTATGAATAAAATATTATTTTTATATAATATTATATATAACATTTATTAATAACTAAAACATTTATTAAAAAGTATTTATACTATTTTTATATATATAAAATATATAGTTTTTTAATAAAATATATAATTTTATTTAGAACAAAAATAGAACAAAGAAAACCCTAAACAACCCCCCCCCCTCCCGGCAGCTGCCCCATCCTCTTCCCCCCATCCATCCACCGCCGTCGCCACCCTTCGCCCACCGACGCCGTCGCCACAGCCCGAGGCCCCGCCGCCACCCCTCGTCGTCGCCCCCTCCTCCCTGTCCCAGCACCCGCCTCGGCGCCAGCCCCCAACAAAACCAGGCGCCGCCCGAACCCCCACCCCCCCAACCCGGCCACCGCAGGCCACCGCCACCCCCCTCCCCCAAACCAGTCACCGCCGCATCGCCTTCCCCCCTCCATTCCGCCGCGCCGCGCCCCACCCCTCTTCAGAACGAGTCGCCGTCCCAACTCCCCGTCGCCGCTCCTCCCTTCCCCCCACCCCCTCCGTCTCCGCGCCCAAACCACCACTCTCCGTCGCCGCGCCTCCCTTCCCCGTCGTTCTCTCTCCCTCTCTGTATATATGTATATATATAATTACATATATATAAATATATTACATATACTATATTTTAAATTAATATTTGTATAAATATGTATTAGGTATATTTACAAATTTAAATCTTGACCGTTGATTTGAATTAAGAAAGATCTGAGACATTGATCTAATAGTTAAATTTGGACCGTAGATTTAAATCAGATCCAACAGTTCTTAAATAATATTGTAAATATAAAATTTAAAAAAATCTTGTAAAAGGCACGTGTAATGCACGAAACGCGTGAGGGGGGTAAATTGCTCTATTTTCATAAACACGTGGGGGTAATTTGGTATTTATTTTTTCACATAGGATAATTTGCTCATTTTCAATATCACATGGGGTAATTTGCTTTAAACCCATACTTTTAGTGTAGGCAACAGAGCATCCAATCTTGACTGTATGGTCTGCACCCACATATCATCATCTATTATTGAAACATTCAGGGCATATTTACTACTTATGATTAGGTTTAATTTATATCTCAATCACTCCTAAATCTATATCTACTTGAAAAAGTATAGGCCCTGATTTGAATCAAGGGCACGTTATAATAATGATAAATTCATGATTTGAATACCACCTCAAATCATCCGAAAAATGGGTCAAGTTATAATTTGTGCATTGGTCCATATAGCCCTTCTATTGAGTATTATATTTACTTTAATATCCTCAAGTATAAAAAAATTAAAATTTTTTCCTAGAGTGGGTTTATATTAGCCTACAATCCTACAACATATCATAGTAAGTAAACAAAATATTATATTAGCCTACAACTATTTATACCAAATAATATCGTTCATTAATCTATCACATCGTAATCACATTCAAAGTAATAAACATGCCCTCAGTGCATCTATGCTACCACTGTTCTTGATCCTCCAAGAGATATTTCCATCTTGACTGCATGGATGGATGGGTGGTTGCTCTAATCTATCTTGCAATAAATCTTAGAATTCTGATCCATCGGACGGTTCGATGCCACTAATTTTCTCCAACACCCTCACTATTTCAGGCATTTTCGGCCTCTGCTCAGGGACAATGGAAACACAATCTTTTGCTATTTGCAACAACTGTGCCATTGCCAACAACTGCACCATTGCCAACGACGGATCATATGCATCTTTATAGCACAGAAGATTTAAATCAATCATCTCAGCGGTCCACTCAGGATGACGAACAGATTGAATCCAGTTAACTAGAGAGATGACCACATCGTTTTTTGTGGTCCCTCGAGATGGCCTTCCACAGACAAGTTCAATTAGCACAACCCCAAAGCTGTAAATATCAGAAGCTTGGGACACTTTCTTGGAGGCTTTGACTTCTGGGGCACTGTAAATGGAAGTTTGCATAGCCAATGGTCTCATGGGAATGGGATTCACCAGTTTCAGCATTCCAGCATCAGAGACAAGGCCGTAGTTTTCTCCGTTGAGGAAAATGTTGGAGGATTTTATATTTCCATGGACAAGCTTCTGACGATCCTGGGCATGGATGTGAGCAATACCCCTTGCAGCACCCAGTACAATTCTAAGTCGGGCCTCCCAGTCTAAATGTATTCCACTAGTTCCTACTTTCCCTGCAAAGGAGAAATGAATTTGTTTATGATCAGTCTAGTTTTTTAAAGTGTTTTAGGACAGGCTAGTTAGAATAACAGGTCTGATGGTGTGCATACCATGTAGCAAGGCAGATATACTGTCCCGATTATAATATTCATACACCAAGAGCGCTTCAGATTTAGAAAAGCAATATGCCCTTAATTTAGAAACATTGCCATGCCTAATTCTTCCAATGACCTCCATATGCTGCTGAAATTCTTTGAATGTAACATTCACAACTCTCAATCTCTTTATCATGACAGTGTCTCCATTGCCAACGTTCACCATGTAAGAAGTCCCAAATGTTCCTCTCCCAAGATACTTAGCATAAGCCCTTAGAATATCCCCAAGGTCGAATGTGGGATTTTCATCAGCAGCAAATACAAGTTTTCGTCCTGAGGAAACAGTACATCCAAAGTTCATCAAGGAACCACTACTTCCTATGTTCATTGCACTAAGAACCTCTAACATCTTTACTATTTCAGACATTTTTGGTCTTTTCTTGAAGGATTTTGCCACACAACTTATCCCTATTTGCAAAACTTTTACCATTTGTTCCCTTATGGTATGATGCTTCAATAGGTCTGCATCAAATACCTTTGTTATCGTCTCGTTGCTTTTTACAGAACTTACCAACTTGACTAGGTCAACGGCCTTAGGACCACCAGCGACATGTACAGGAGACTTTCTAGTGAGAAGTTCAAATAGCACAATACCAAAGCTGTAGACATCTGATGCTTGGGACACATTCTTAGTATTCTTGACTTCTGGAGCATGGCATAGTGTGACTGCCATGAATGTTGTTTCTATCATGCTTGTCAGACCAAGTTCTGATATACAGCCATGTTGTTCTGGATTGAGAAAAATATTTGATGATTTTATATTTCCATGGACGAGCTTCCCACCGTTTTGTGTGTGTATTTCAGCAATACCCCTAGCTGCACCAATTGCAATTCTTAATCTGGCTGCCCAGTCTACTTGTGCTGGATTCTCACCAGTTTGTCCTGGAAACATGAGAAAATGCATCAGATCATTCTTAAGTCACATTTTACCTACACATCGATGGTCAGTATTCGGATTGAAGCTCGGAATAATAAGTGATCAGAAAGGCACTCACAAGACCATCTATGGATAAGATACTTAACAATGAACTAGTGAAATCCTTTTCCAGTATCTCCTATAGAAGGCACGGGACAGAGAAAATCTCCCATGCAAAACCTATGTATTCTGCCAGGACTATGCATGGCCAAGAAACATTAATGCAAATGATACAAATGAGACTAATTGATACATACTTTTCCATTAAGTATTGAAGACACGGGTATTCTTAACCCTGATACTCGTAAATACTTCATCAATTGCTCAAAAAACTGTTGCGAACAGATATGAGAATGATAAACCAACTTCAGCAGTATTTCTTGGTGCCTCTTACAATGATTTTTGCAGTATAATTAGACAGTGTCATGAAGAGGCGACTCATCCCTCCACAAAATTTGGTAAAAGAATTCAATAAACATTTAGTTCTCAAGAACTCTTCACAGGAATAACCAACAACAACTGAGTTGAGCAATTCTACGTACCATGTAACAATGCAAATACACTACCGTTACCATAATAATCATACAGCACGAGCCTTTTGTCTTTTGAGGAATAGTATGCACTTACGGCAGCCACGTTCTCGTGCCTAACATTTCCAATAATCTGCATCTGACGCTTGAACTCCACTTCTGAAATATTCAAGGGCTTCAATCTCTTCACAACAACTTTTACCCCATTTTTCATTGCAGCCAAATAAGTACTCCCAAAAGTTCCACTCCCGAGAAACGTACCAGATGCCTGGAATACATCTTCAATATCCAAAGCAGGACTAAAATCTGAAATTAAAGCCAGCTTTGGAGGCAATTTATGTGACTTAACAACTGCACTTAATGTTAGGTCCCAATTTGTGGTTGAACTTGCTGGATTCGGAAACTGAAAGGCCTCGCCGTCAAGGAGAGAACTCGAGTTGAAGCTAGAACTGACATCTGATGCTTCGGATAGGACGCTGGGGCTCCTGGACTGAGCATGAAAAAGTTGCCAAAGCTGCTCTTTCCGCAAAACAGCTGCCACCAGCCTCTCCCAGTTATCATGGGTCCTAGACATACTTTCCCTAATTAGCTGCTGCTTCTTCTAAATACGCAATTGTTCTGTAATTGATCAAAAGACTTCAACTTGATGAAAGTCACCACTTGTAGAATGCAATTATTGGAACTCAAACGTGCAATGAAATCCGAATATTCTTTACAACAGTATAGAGCAACACAAGAAAACAATGTCTTCTTACTAAATACAACGCAATTCCTCGAAATCAACTCAGAAGGGAAACAGACAAAACCGAGAAAGATTAATCTCTAAGTCAAGGTTCTTAAACTAAAAAGGTCGAAGATTCTCTTCCAATGAATTTGACCTACTAAACACATTTCCCGTCGATTACAAAACTACGGAAACATAAAAATGCGTACTAGTGAATCGTTGATGGAACTGTCGGGAAGCAGAATTAGTCAAAACTGAAAAAACAATCTTGAATTCAACGTATCCTCAAGTGAATCTCAGTCATAATACCTCTTTCCAATCGATTGAGAAAATACGAAAAGAAAACCTGCATACCGATCATCAATTCCCCGGGAAGCAAACAGAAACATCCGCCGCGAAGCAAAGATGAGCGGTGAGACTGCCGGCGGTTGCGAGATTGAGCTGGATCCGATTGCAAGATGCAGGCGTTGCTTGGACATTGATCAATTGCTTGTACCTCACAAATGTGGAGGGGAAGAAGATTTCCCGCCAACTCATGAAAATACATATTCGGATTTGAATATTAAGTTCTATTTCAGTTATTTTCATAAATTCGGAATTTTCTGTTGCTATATTTACTACTTTTGAATTTAATATGGGGAAAAAATACTTTTAAAATAAGTTTAATTGACTAAAGACCCTCTCGTTCTCATGTGCTAAAAACAATATTATTTTTGCTTAATATCCACACTTGTCTTTGTCAGTAATAATTATTTTATGTCAAAAAATAATATTTTTTTAGTAGTATGTTCATATTAAATTTACAAATATTTGTCTATATATTATTAAAATATTCAAAGTAATAAAAAAATTTGAATATTTAATTTAATAACGCCCCCACTAAGCAAAACAATTGTCCATTCTTACACGATAAATAAACTTGTATTATTGCAAATAAAATATTTTTTTAGTAATTCATCATAGAAATTTAATTTATATGTTTCTGTAATTTTAGAAAATTATTGGACAATATATCAAAGAAATATAAAATTGAAAGCATTAAGCGTAAATTTTATTAGTCTTAAATTATTCAAATTATTTGAAAACTCTAATATTAACATTATATGTGCAAATTTAAAAATAAATTAAAAATTGTTAATTTGAATTAATTATTATAATAATGGTAAATTAGTTCAAAAAAAAGTTGAATTTATTTAGGAAAAAACCAAAGCAGCTAAAAGCACCCCTTAAAGTGCTTCTTGCTTCTTCTTTTTTTAAATGTTTCTTTAAGCAGTTTTTAAAGTAAAAATTAATATTCCAAACACCTTGAAAGTGTATTTTTGAAGCTAGAAGCTAAAAAATGTTTTTTCAAAAATATCGCAAACACTCCCTTGAACTCACGACCTTTTAATTATAAGATTTCAATCTTACCAAATTCATTGATGTTGTTCGAATAATTCTGCATCATCATGAATTTCAACTTCATCCACATCCATTGAGCTATTCTCAATCATTGTTGTCATTTCCAACTCATTTGATATCAATCACTGGAACAATCCAAACACATCAAAAGTACTTTTCAGCATTCAAAAAATGAAAAATGATTTTCCAAAAGTAAGGCAAACACTCTCTAAATAAATCAACATTTTCCAGTCCAAAGAATCCAAACACAATTCGAAAAATAATTACACATTCTTGATTGATTGTCACATCAACTTGTGATAATCAAAGAGAAAATTGGTGGAAGACAGAACAAAAGATGATAATAAGAATAAAGGGTAGGTACTACTGTAACCATAAATCTTTATAACTTTTATATCTTTAGGGCATGTTTACTTCCTTGTATTAAGCCATTTATCCAGTATAATATGTGTTTGTCGGCTGTTTACTATATCAAGACGAAGCCCTCTACTATAACCTTCGGCCCGCTACTGTTGCCTACTAATGCTCCGATTGCTATACAGCTCCCCCCCACATATTGTTAATATGTGGGCCCCACTGAATTTTACACAATTTTTATGATTCCGTTTCTGTCCTCTATTTTTATATTACTTATTACAATTTTATCCTCGTCTGCCATTAATTTTACATTCCACATTAAATTTTGTTTGACATAGTAGTTGGGGCTCATAACTCCACAGTAGCTTTATGTTGGTTTATCCTGTATATGAAGAAGAAATTTTTATTTTTATTTTTTTGTTTTAGCACAAACGGAAGACCGGTGCAGTAGAGTTGAAGGTGTGCACTTGCCATATTTGACATGAATTGCAAAAGGCAGAAGTGAGAAGAGTAACAGAGTGAGTCTGTGTATGTATTCACTGTCTATCTCCATATTTGAAATGAATCGCAAAGGCAGGAGTCGTCGCCATATCTTTCTGCTTCTTACTTTCTTCCAAGCCTCCATCTTCACATTCTTCGGCACAACAATCTCTTCGTCTTCAGAAGCAGAAGCAGACGCAATTATTGTTTATGGCTACAGCGTTCGATCAGTGAGTGTCGATCCGTCGGGAAAATCTTTTTTTTTTATAAGAAAATTGTCTATTTTAGAGCTTGTAAGCTCTTAAATGCTCAAAATGTTGATGACAGGAACAGGATAAGCAACAGAAACAGGGATTACTAAAAGAAAAATATAACAGAAAAAAGAAGAGTGTTAATATAGATTCCTCATGCGCCAGAACTCGGAAGACTACACCATATCTGCTGAAGTTTATTCGGTTAAACATTCGTCAAAGTTGGGCTCGAGAATCATTAGGAGCTACTGAAGCACAGCTATGCATTCAACCTCAATTCTTGCATTCATTGGCAGTGCTGCAACCTGGTATGTCGAATGAGCTGGTGTAGGTGCTGGAAAATATTTAGCATAGATCTCCCCCAATTCAGTGGTAAGCACTAAGCAGGCATAATGTAGAGATAGTTAGGCGACCTTCATTAATTGAAGGCTAAAAAGGTAATTTACAACATAATCCATCTTGTACTCCATAATCGTAAACGCTAGACAAAATATGTTCCCGGGTAATTGCCAACAACAAGTGGTGATAGTAAACGCTCAAGCTGGATAAATTTATACAACCTACTCCAACAAATAGTATGGGCCTACTATTTGCTTGTATTATTCAATAGCACAAAGTAAACATGGCCTTAATATAAAAAAAATTCTCACTCAAAATCAAATTTAATGACAATAATTAATCATACAACAATTACTATTGTATTTGTCGTACAATTGATAATTATTTTTAATTATATATTAATATATGATAAATTTAATATACTCACCAATCTGAATATAGATTTGAGTTAAAATTTTCATATGCATGAATATGTATTTTGTTGATGCGGTTTGGGATGTAATCAATGTTCTGTTACATGAGTATTGTCTATTTTGATTCCGTCTGAGTATTACGGTTTTGTTCTAAAAAGTTCCTTCATAAGGAAAGAAGAACGTGTAGCTCATAAGCACGCAAACTTTTCGTCCGCAGTTGATATGGGACACATGCCTACATCATCAACAAGGACTTGGGACTAACACATGGCGTAAGTCTATTGACGGATAATGTGGCATGACTTGTGCGATGTTGAATAAGGTATTGTCCGTTATAATTTCGCACAAGACTCACAATTTTGTCCTAAAAAGATACTTTTTCTAAAAAGATAAGGATGTGAAGCTTATAAACCGCTTAAGTTATTACCGTATGCAACTAATGTGGTACAATACCTACTGTCATCATTTCACTATAGAAGTGTTTGCAATAGCTTCTGCTTTAAAATAAGTGATTTTTGTAGAAAAAGTTGAAAGTTGTAGCAGAATCAAAAGCAAGTAGTGTTTTTAAAAAAAGTGAAAAGCAGATGAAAGTCAAATTTGCTAGTGTTTGGGGAAAAAGCACTTCTAAAACAAGTTTAATTGATGAAAGACCGCTTTGTCCCATGAATTAAAAAATACTATTTTTGCTTAATATTTGCACTTATCTCTCAATTATAATAATTATTTTTTCTCAAAAATAATAAATTTGGTTTCATTTAGTATATTTCATATTTATTTTTTTACGAAATGATCACTATTTACATTATTAAAATATTCAATGCTAATAGAAAAATTGAATATTTAATAATGTTCTCGTTATATAATATAATAGTTTATTCATGCACAATAAATAAATTTGGACGATTGACAAAATTATTATTATTTTTAATTAATCATAGCAATTTAGTTTATATTTTTCTATGATCTAGGAATAATATCTTATAATATAGAAAATAAAATATAAAATATTAAAATATTAAATACATGAATTTCATTAAAATTGCTTTTCGTAATAATTCTAAAAGCAAAAATTAACATTTCAAATACCTCAAAAATAATTTTCGACATCCAAAAATTAAAAAGCACTTTTCCAAAACTCGCATAAACATTTTCTATGTATAAGTACAATATGAATGGACATCCCTTATCTAGATTGAGACACCTCTGATTAGATTTGTCCCATCCAATCCAACAATGGAACCGGACAGAAATAGCATAGGCCCAAAGCCTTTTGATTTTATGACAAGTCACATATAAGACACGCCCAAGAAAATGCTACCCATAGTCTAATTATTTCACATCCCAGACTTATATTTGGGATAAAACCAAGTTACGAAACTTCCTTTCAGTTTCCCAAAAGGCCCATTTCACGTTATCCTGTCCTGCCCAAAAATTTCAAAGTTCTTCAAAAAAAAAAGATTAATGATGTCTTGTCATTTTCAAGATAAAGTGGAGAATGATCAAAACGATGTATCCCATAGAGAATAATAAAATAAATTAAAATTGATTTAATTTATAAAAAAAATAGATAGATTTCAATTTATCGATTGTGCTCCAATGGGATTGAGTTCGTAGAGTTATGGAATGTAGAATATAATTAAAGAGGAAAATGAAATTGTGGTCGGATAGAAAGTTATAATTGATGAAGACAAATATAAATAGTTATGATCCTATTTGAATAAAAATACATAAATTTCATTTTTTTTTTTCAATTGTAAAGTTTCATTAAATGACTCTAACAATATCAAAATTATTATAGAATTCCAAATCTAACAAATTCAAGCTCAAAATTTTAATTGAAACGTCTCATCAAAAAACTTTAGTTCCATTTTAAATTTTATCAAAAGAATTATAAAATTTTACCCATTTAAACCTTCTAACTCCGCATATATTCTACCCACCATAAAATTTGAAGGGTATGTAACATGTGGAGCCCGCCTCCATCTGTATCAACAAGAAATTTCACTCTGTCGTTGTATTTGGAGGGATGAATTTGAAAATAAGAATTTCAAATTTATAATAACAAATTAATCGAACTTATTTGGATAATCGCATTTTCAACTATGTTTTGTAACATAGCAATGAATCTCAAATCCATCTTATATGAAGTTATTTAAAATCTTTTATTCAAATCCAAATGAATCCATCCCAACGCAGCCACAGAGTTTGTGATGTTTTTTTTCTTTTATTATTTTTCACCTATTAATATAATTGTATATACCATGGATGTTTGCATGTTGGGTGCGATTTTCAACGTTTTCAGTATTTACTATTGTTAGTAAAAATTTTTAAAATAAAATTATTTAGGGGAAAGAGGTATTCGAAACTAGGTGCAGTGTCAGCTGGGATTTCCTATAAGTCAACATCAACCCAAATTCAAAAATAATTTTTGCTAATCTCCCCACAAACGCACTTAGCGCTAAACTAATCTTAATTAATCAAGAACCAATGAACCAACCGAAACAAATTAGGGTTTAATTATAATTTAACAGCAATAATACTATTTTAAATCGGGTGTAATAAATCCTTGTGATTCGGACAAGCATTCACGAGATAGCCAAGAACGCTGACCACGCGCCCTCCAATAGGGAACCAGAGAGGCCGTCCAGTAGAAATTCCACGTAATCTGATTATTGGCTCGCGATTTTCCACGTAGGACTGATGGGCCCCGCGCCGCCTGTTGGATCAGTGGAGAGAATCGTAGCAGAGAATATACACTCGCACGCAAGGAATTATGCTTCCTTATATGCGAATATCCATTTTTCCTCCATTATTAAGTGACAATCAAGCCGGCCGGTTGAAATGACGAGTCTACCCCTCGCGTGGGGTTTGGATCCGTTTCTATTGTGTGTGCTGCTAGGTGGTGAATTGACCGTTTTGTCCTCCATGATTTTAGTGGGTTTATGTAATTAATTTTGATGAAATAAATGTTTTTATGTTCTTTCATAATTAGCGCTGCCTTTTCAATTTTGGAAAATTAATTTTTGGTTCCAAAATATTACCCAAAAAAGGGAGATGAAAAAGGACGTAAATTTTAAAATACAAAACATAAATAAAAGCAAAAATTGATAATTTTTGGGGATAATTACATTTACACCCCCTAATTTATAGTCTACTTACACAAACCACCACTGTCTTTTGAATAATTACACATATATCCACTAGAATGTAAGCATCATTTACACAAACCACCCCTATTTTTTAAAAAATTACACTTACACCCCTCAAAAGTATCGATATTATTACACAAACTACCCCTATTTTTTTGGCTATCAAAGGTAGTTTCTGTAATTATACAAAAGTAAGGGATGATTTGTGTAAATAAACTGTAAGTCAGGGGATGTAAATGTAATTTTTAGTATTGTCGTCACTAAAATTCGAATTCAGACTATGTGCAATAAAAAAAATAACTTATAAATATATATTTCCGTCAGTTCTCATCTCGTGGGATTCGAAAAATGATAATTATATAATTATATTAATGTTTCAATAAATTGAGTAATTAAATAATACATTAGTTCGATCGATATATCAATAAAATATAAAATTAAATTACAATACACATAAAGTGAGACAAATATCAACATGTCCACTGGGATTTAATTCATGACCTCAAACTTATTTATGGTATCACAGCTTTAACCACTAAACTAATACATCATTGGTGATTTGATGAAATTAATTATCAAAACAAATTAATTTTCTAATTTTTCATGCTTATGATTTCCACTTTCATATAAACATGGAATCATTTTTCTTGAATATTGTCAAAGGGTGGGAGCCGCAGGATTAATTAAATTAGTTCTCCATATATAAAACAAGGGTAAGACCTTTTACCGTGTTAAGGTCTTTAATTTGGTATTAAATTATTTTATTTAGATAATGTACAATTGCGTAACGCAATTAAACTTGATCACAGCATACGAGATGTCACATACTTTATGTGTCAACCATGGTTTAAAATTTCTACATGTGTCTATTTTTTAGTATGAAGACAAAAATATATTGGTAATTTTGAAATTAATGGATGTGAGGAGGTACATTTTCATTTTTAAGAGTAGTTTGATTACAAAATATTTGTTTGACTAGCAATAAGTATTCAATATTGAGTCAACGGGGTTAATATGTATTTTCATCCAAATTTTTTATTGATATAAACAAATTATGTGAATTTTATTAACAAATGGATCTACTTGTTGACCGCAAACAAATGGATCTACTTTGATTAAAAAAATATAAAAAAATTTAAATTATTCACATACATCGAGCATGTTCTGATTGCTAATATCATTACGTTTATATATAAAAGAATTGATACATTTGCATCTATTTTTTCGATGCAGTAAAATACCTCAAGGGTGTTTACAAAAGCTTCTGTTTTTGTGGTTAGAATAAATTGTAAGTTAATAAGTAGTAAAGTTTAAGGTATTTGAAAATAAAAGTTAAAAATATGAAAAAAAAAAAAAGTTGAAGGTGGTGTGTTTGAAAAAACAATTCAACATTTAGGAATAATTACACGATCCTCCCCTGAGGTTTGATGTAATTACGTATAGATCCCTGTGTTTTGAAAAATTACACATAGTATCCCTGATATTTGTTTCGTCCAATAATAAATCCACCTGTTTGTAAAATTTGTAGATTTTGCTGACATTTGCGAAAAAAGTCGAATTATATTTACTCCCATTTGACTTACAGACTTATTGTAAGTCAAACAAATTTTTCCTAACCAAACTATCTTTATAAGGGTGAATATGTATTGCGTCACATGTATTAGCATGCGAAAATGTATAAGGGTAGTTTGGTTAAAAATGATTTGTTTGACCTGCAATAAGTCTGTAATAATCAATCGAGAGTAAATATGGATCTTCCTTCATTTCGTTTTGTTGATATCAACGAATTCAGTGTATTTTGACTAACGAATGGATCTATTTATTAGACGAAAACAAACGTCAAAGGTCCTAAATATAATTTCCCAAACCACAAGTGGACTATGTGTAATTACACCAATCCTAAAAAAATAGCGGTATAATTATTTTTAATAGACGCACAATTATGTAAAAGAAACAAGCTCACATCGAAATAATACTAAGAATATTCCACTTATTGTTAGAATTTCCTAGAAAAGGGGAGAATGTCCCAGAAATTACTGATATTGTCAGAGGATTAAGAGGTAATTAATCTAATCCAATGATTTAAATGTAATTGTTGACTTATTTTGTACATTTTCATTATTTTTTTCTGAACGGCATTAAACATGCCTCCTACACGTTGGGGCCGGGGTGCTCGTAAAAATTTACGTTTCTTTTTTTTTTTTTTTTAAGTGAAATGCTTAAAATGTAAAAGTTGAAAATATTTGAAAAAAATAATTTAAGTAGATACTAAAGTGTTTGATTAAAATATTGGTGTGATACCAAATTATTTATGAAATCACCAAATTACTTTTAAATTTTTCTAAAGTTATTATATTCAGTTCTGTCGGCTATCAATATCGAACAACGACAATTACTATTAATCATATCAACAATATTACATAATCTATCACGTAACTATTACAACAACAAATAATAATCGAACCCATGATCTATAGGATCATGGGGTCTCAGTTTCGTCAACTAAGTTAGGCCTCATCGACTTTAAATTTTCCTGTTAAGTGGGGTGGAGATTAGATAATTTAGGGGTACTTTTGCAATATACAAAAAATGGCCAAGGCAAAAAAGTTATATGGGAATTCAATTTATTTACAAAAATATCTTAAACAACAAAATCACCTTCTTTCTAAACTTAAGAAAATCATAAGCATCAAATGTATTTAGCATTAATTTAAATTATAGACGTTTACTAACTAAGATCAAATTGACCACAAATTAGACTATATTTTAAATCTAACATAAAAATTGGTCCAAAAATGCTCTAATAAAAAAAAAGCAGTAATATATATATATATATATATACATATCTTCTTTATTTCTTTAAAAAGAGGATCAAAATCAATTTCTCAACCTAAAATAAAAAAAAAAAAAGCAACAATACGACAAAATATTTAACCAAAAAGACATCTACAAAAAATACGAAGTTCAGTTCAAAAAACATATGGACAATGATGAAGAAAGCGAAATTTTGCACTGAATTCTGGGCCCTAATAGTGCCAGTGGTGACACCATCAGCTTTCTAATGATAAAAGCATGCATAAATATATCATATAGTAAGTCGAGATACTTGATTGCTTATACGATCTGAACGAATAAGGATGGTCTGTACACAGAATATTAGGATTGTTGAGGTGGTATAAAATCAGCTTTTGTTCGAGGTTTTATAGTAGTAGAATGTGATCTTAGTGTAATTAATGAATACATGTGAAATGGATTCCCAAAGTATTTATAGAGGCTCATGTATCAAAATTTGTACGGGCTACGTATTCTTGGAGTGTTAAACGAATTGGATTTACGGACAAACACACATTTAATTACCAATATAGAAATCTTTATTTATCCGAATATTACGTACTGATGGTGACAAGATCAACCAAATAAGAAAAGTCAAAAGTTTTCCATATAGAGTAGGGAGGAATGAAGACCACGTAATTTGAATTATCATGTAATTACTAGATTATCCCTATGTAGTAAGTTGTAACCACAAATTAGTAGTCATTGAGGGGGTAAAATTGACTTTTACACCCTCGTATTTATGATTAGTTTAGTATAAATACCCCATAATTTCATTATAAAAGAGACTTTTGCAAGAACAATTAAAAAAGACTTGCAATTTCTAACTTGTGACGTGTGAAGTGGGCTTTGATCACAACTTCCCTGATTATTTCCCCGTGACGTACTAAAATACATTCACCTCTTATTAAGGATCAAAATGCGATTCAAGAAATTGGTATTGATAATGAAGCTCCGCCAAGTAAAAGTACACATCCCCTCCCCACCTCAAAAAAGCCCTTACGACTGCTTAAATTGACAGCTTGTGGTCATGAAATTTTGGAGTTTAAACTATGTAATAAGGACCAATTCGAAGTTGAAAAAGTGGCCATGTTTATTAAACGAAAGCCAAAACTTTCACTTTCCCAGCGCTGCTCTGAAATTCAATGGTTGGAAATTAGGTCAGCCCCAAAACACACCTGTCCTCCTGCCCAAACATCACAAATTTCCTTTCTATCTACGTATCATACGTAGTGCTTGGATGAATAATTATACGTGGTGACAAGTTAATTTACATGACCGACATGTATTCTTGTGATTATATACTAGTTAATATGACAAATTTTAAAAGTAAAAGAATAGGGATAAGTCCATTTACGTGCACCCTTGACCTATGGTCTATTTTGTAAAATGACACATATATTCATTAGAAATATCGACATTATTTACATAAATTATTGCTACTTTTTGAAAAAGAGATAATTACACCGTCCTTCAGTGAGTTGGTGTAATTACACGTAAATTTTGTGGTTTGAAAAATTACATCTAATATCTCTGAGGTTTGCTTCTTATAACAAATAAATCCCAAATTAGTCAAAATTCACATAATGTGTTGATATGAACGAAAAAACTGGATGGAATTTTGTATTTACTCTCGATTGACTTATTATTGTATAAGGGAATGATGGTGTAGTTGTCCCTTTGAAAATTGCACATATACCTTCTAGAAACGTCAACATTATTACACAAATCACTTCTGCTTTTTGATTATCAGATGTGATTTTTGTAATTGCGCAGATAATTTGTGTAAATAGACCATAAACACTAGAAAAAAATTAATATTTAACCATGACTGGTTACCATGATTAAAAACAAATAGCTGTAGTGAATAGTCATTCACCACAGTCATACAACAGTTATTGACCGTCGTAATTGCGAGAGTAGCTAAAATATTTATCATGACTTTAAAAACATTTGTTATGGCCCATAATCATGGCAAAAAGAGTTCTCATGGTTGATAATTTTAATTTTTACAATAATTTTTGTTTAACCATGATTTATAATAATTATTATTATGATTTTAGTCCGTAACCAACAAAATTGTAGCTAATAGTGAATTTTCTTTTAGTGAAATTAAGGGGTGTAAATGTAATTATTCTTGGACATTAATATAAAAAATTAATAGACGATTAAAATTGGAGCAATGAACGTGGAGTGAAATTCGGGAAATAAATATGGTATTAAAAAATTGACTAACAATTAAAAGTGGAATAAGAGTGGACATGAGATGCAAGTGGGTAAGATGGCCTTGATTGTTTGAAAAAAAAAAAAAAAAAGTAATTATACTAGTGTAAATATTTAATGGTATAATTTGTATTTTAAAATTTGGTATTGCAATGTTACAAACCGTCATTATAGGTAAAATATAATTTATATATATACATATTAGTGTAGATTAAACAGATAACATTTTTATTTTTTTAATTTTAAATTCATAGGCGATTTGATTTATTCTAATCAAGAATTAGATTATGGTTTAAAATAGTATTATCTCGTAGAGTTTCAATAATACGCGGCGAGGTACGATGAGTTGTGTTGATTGTGAAATCAAACATGATAAAATAAAGGGCAAATTATATTAACACCACTTGAGATTACGTACAAATATACAAATATATCTTGTTTTTTATAAAATTATAGGTACACCACTTACAGTCGTAATTATAAGTACATTCCCTATTCATTGGCAAAAATTTACAAAATCACCCTTTAAGGTACATTAATTACACTAACATCTCCGAAGGGGGTATATCTGTAATTTTTAGAAAAAGCACCCTAAGGTATATTTATATTAATTACACTAACACCCCCTAAGGGGGTGCAAGAGATGTTTGTGTATTTAGACCAAATTTCAAAGAGTGTCTACGTAATTTATCCTAAAACAAATTTAGTCCTAGAATATTAACATCATCAAAAAACCTAAAGTGAAACGACCATTTAGCCATTTTTTTACTTAATTATTTTTATTTTTTAAGTAAAATTAAAGGATACCATAAAAGTTTTACCACTTTTTATGAACAAAGTATTTTCGGAAAAAATTCAAGTAAAGTGAAATTATGTAATTTTCAGAGGGTCTAAGTGTAATTATGCTAAAGTTGTATGAGTGCTCTTATAATTGATCTTAAAAGGAGTTGCACAGATAAATATTTCATTAAAGTTTTTTTTTAATATTAAATTCAAATATCTGAAAAGCTAATATTCTCCCTAATTCAATATTTAAAATTTGCACATATAATTTATGGTTACTTTTTTATAAAATTTCATAACGCCTTTTAGGTCGTAAACAATGAGTCGTCATCAACTATATATATACGTCCAAATTTTGTATACATCAGCTAACTATTTATAACATTACCAATATGACCTGATAGTTGCATAATTGATTGTAAAATAAATGATTTTAGAATAAATGATTATACAGTTTGGATTTACGGCTCCATAAGACTACATTGATGAATTTGAATTTGAAGGAAAAATTTTAAATGACATCATATCACAAGAATTTGAGATCGAAAGATCCAAAATCCTTCGAATTCAGATTATTTGTTATCAGGGATTTGAAATCTATAATTGCAAATCTACCAATCCAAATATAGCGATTATATAAATGTAAATATATGAAAAATTATTTAATGACAAAAATATAATCGTTTCGGGATTAAAAGACACAAATTGTAGTTTTTATGAAACTTTATTAACCACAAAATTAGTTATTAACAAAGCGGCTCTACAAATACCCTTGAGATCTGTAATTTTAAACCAAATGCCTGAAATTGATCATTTTACTCTCTTTTTTTTTTTAAATTATAGAAAAGTCAGTCGAGGGAAATTGCATTATTGTTCCTCTGTGTAAAAAACTTTAAAACTATATCCTTTCGCATTGTAGTCCAATTTTTTTAAAAATTAAATAAAAAATAATTAAGTGCATAAGGGCATTTTGGTCACTTCACCCATAAAAATGAATGGAAATGAGTTATTTGTTACACGATTACAAACTTTATGAAGATATTTATAATTTTTCAAATAATAAAAAATTATTTATAATTATGTCAAATTTTAGAAGAGATAACTGCTCGATTCCAAAGCCAAACAAGGACGTTTGGTAGTTGAATTGTTGCGTTCCCAATATGAAAAGCACAATAAGAAAAAAGTTGGAAATGCTGAAAATATTCTATAATTTCACCAATATGCTATAAATATAGGTTAGGTCTTAAGGGAGGTGTACCTTAAGTGTTGGGCTATAATTAACTAATTTATAAATAATTTAAAAATATTTATTTGGGTTATTTAGTACGATCAGATATATTAAATATTTCTAATGTTGTGGCACCATTATGTCAGCATCGAATAATAAAATTAAAAAAGTACAAATAAAGGCATCGTGATTACATTTTTTTGATAATCTTAAAAAATTTATTAATTCTTTGACAATTTTCAGCACGAACACAAAAGAATCGTTCGTCATATTATTGATATATTAAATTTTGTCAATAGCTCAAAAACGACAAGACTTTCGAATTTAAAAAAAAAAAAAATGATTTATGCTTATCGTTGTTAAGTCGTATTTATTAAATTTGTACCGACTAAGTTCGTGTAAAATTAATATTTGTCGCCCTTAAAATACTTAGTAGATTGTGCTTTAACAGACTTAAATATAATACAAAATCACGTTTGGATGGAAGAATTTAATGATTTCATATTTATCAAATTCGCCATAATAATTTTAAGATAATTTGAAATGGGACTTTAAAATTTCAAATTTATTATCATAATATTTAAATAAATTTTAGTTTTGGTGTATTCATTTCATATTGAAGCAATGAAATACACTGAGGGGCATATATGTCAAAAAGTGAAAATGAACATGGGTGAATAAAAAGATTTGACCAGGGTAGTTTCGGGAATCTACATTTTGCAGTATTCACTATCTCCAGCTTTAAATAAATGAGACCTCCATTCGCATTCGGCTCTCAGTATCAGCCTCAGCTACTTTGAGAGAAACGTGAGCCATTTTCCGTTCGTAAAGCGAACTGCGAAGAAAAGGAGAGGAAATACGAAAAATCCAGAGAGATTTTGGAGTGGGAGGCGTGAATTCTCTTATAGAAGGAGATAAGGTTGAGCTCAGGCGAGTCCAGGTAAAGCATTTCATCCATGAAATCCATGTTCATGGTTTTCTGAATCGAAATCCGTTTCATTTATGTTTTTGTTTTTGTTTCAGTATTTTTTGAGCAATTATACGAGATTTTAAGCATTCATTTGTGAGTAATATGTGGTGTGCGATTCATTCCTGTTTTTTTTTTGGTTGCTTTTCTGAATCTCCTTTTCCGTGGTTCTTGAGAGTTTTATTGGCCTGCTGCACTCTGGAAAAATTCCGCAGAATTCATTTTTTGGTTGACGTTATAAATCTGTTTTCGTCGTCCTTCTCCGCTCTGCAACATGTTTCAGGCATTTATTTTTCAGGCTGATGAAGGGTGCAGAATTATGGTTGATTAATTCTGGGTCTAGTTATTTTTCTGGGTTTTGTAATTATTTTTCTTGCTCGTGTATAAGTTTTCTACTACGGACAAAAATATGGAACGACAATTTTGAGAGAAAGATCCTTTTTTTGGGTTTAATATTGTCGTGAATGATCGGGATAAGTTTACCTATATTTGTTTGTGCCTGTGTGAAGCAAATGCCCTGTCAAGATTTTTGAGTATAGAAGACCGCTAAGCCCAAGAATTTTCCGGGAATATAGGGGGAATATTTTGAATTGAAGCTCAAACAATTATCTGAATTGCTGTATTTTAAGCTAAATTTTCGGGGTCATCCAGTAGACCAAAATGGTTAACTTTTAACAACCAGAAATTTATTCCAGAATTTTACATAATACGACATAGCATTTCATATGCCCCACCTGAATATTTTTCTCTTCTTGTTGTTGGATACTTTTTTTGAGTTTTAAATTTCGGATATATTTTTTTCTAATTTAAGTTCAGAAATTATATGAGGAAACCTCTATTTTTTATGGTTGATTTCATCTCCTTAATTTTGATTGTTTCCTCCTATTTCAGGTCGCCAGTTCTCTTTCTGCAGAAGAAGAGGGAAGAAGTTGCTTTTAAGCTATTAATTAATGGGTTCGATTGCAGAACCAGCGCCAGAAGTAAATTACAGCAAGCCCCTAGGAATCCGATTCATAGAATACATAAAAAGATCGTCTATTTCGTACAAGACTCATCAAGCCATTGTCCTTATAGTAACCTTCTTCGCTTACTTGACCTACCATGCTACTAGGAAAACGACCAGTGTCGTAAAAAGCGCTCTTGATCCCCAATCTCCTGATCTAGACTTGAAGTCACCCTTCTCGTGGACAAGGGCTTATTCTCACAAGCCATTAGAAAGCACTAGGAATTCATGGGTTCTTGGAGCCGGCTGGGCACCTTTTAATGGTGCTGATGGAACAGCATTGCTTGGCCAGCTTGATGTTGCTTTCCTCTTTGTGTATGCTGTGGGGATGTTCTTTTCTGGGCATGCAGGAGATAGGATGGATCTCAGAATTTTTCTAACTATAGGGATGGTTGGAACTGGTTTGTTTACGGCCCTTTTTGGAATTGGATACTGGGCGAACGTCCACTTATTTTATTACTATTTGATCGTCCAAATGCTTGCCGGATTGTTCCAATCTACTGGCTGGCCCTCAGTCGTTGCGGTTGTTGGCAATTGGTTTGGTAAGAAGAAGAGAGGACTTATAATGGGTATCTGGAATGCTCATACATCTCTTGGTAACATTACGGGTTCTGTGGTTGCTTCGATATTGTTGAAGTATGGATGGGGTTGGTCCATGGTTGTCCCTGGTTTAGGAATTACTTTTGTGGGTATAGTGCTGTTCCTTTTCTTACCGGTTAGCCCCGAATCTGTTGGAGCTAGTATGGATGATGATGAGTTGCTGTCTCCCAGGAAAGAAGGGGAGGAAGTAACAGAACCATTGTTGAGAGCAAAGTCAGATGATAAGGATGCTGTCGGATTCCTAGAAGCATGGAGAATTCCTGGGGTTGCCCCCTTTGCACTTTGTCTTTTCTTTGCTAAATTGGTGGCCTACACATTCCTCTACTGGCTACCATTCTATATTAGCCATACAGGTAGATGAATTTTCCCATTTTAAGATCTTTTCATAGTTTTTATATGTCACTTAAGCTCATTGCATTTCGTTCTTGTTGCTGCAGCTATTGAAGGGAGATACTTATCGAATGAGGAGTCTGGAAACCTCTCGACATTATTTGATGTCGGAGGGGTGGTTGGTGGGATCCTGGCAGGCCACATTTCCGATCGTTTAGGTGCTAGAGCCATAACGGCAGCGAGTTTCATGTACTGTGCCATTCCAGCTCTCTTCTTCTACAGAAGCTACGGGCACGTCTCAATGACTCTAAACATCATACTCATGTTGATCACGGGCATGTTTGTGAACGGCCCTTATGCTCTTATAACGACTGCAGTTTCGGCTGACCTGGGAACACACAGCTCATTAAAGGGCAACTCGAAAGCGTTGGCCACTGTTACCGCGATTATAGATGGAACAGGCTCGATCGGGGCTGCCATTGGGCCACTGCTAACAGGATACATTTCAACTAAGAGCTGGAGTGCCGTTTTCACAATGCTAATGGGTGCAGCCCTGATAGCTGGTCTGCTTCTAACAAGGCTGGTTGTGGCCGAGGTGGCTGCAAAGATTCAAGGGTTGAGGTCGGAGCTGACGAGGTCGAGGTCTCCCGAAACAGAAGTATAGTTGTTCCATGGCGCCATTGAAATGTTCTGATTGCTTGCGGACTAAATGTCATCAATATTTCTTTGATGACTTACTGCAGTCGATATGAAAGAAGACGTGGTAATCTCAGACAGAAGAAGGTGTTTTATATCCATCCTTCTTCATGTGTTGAAATTGTGATGGGAAGAAGTAGTGATTCACTTGTTTTTTACATGTAAAACATGGCTTCGTTGTACATTCTTGTATGCATATGGGATTGGCCATTGTCCCCCAAGAAAAGGTTAGAGAAAATGGTTATCAAGATTTGCAGATTATCATGTGTTTGTTTGTCTGATAGAAGGATTAATTGCACACATCCGTCCATTCGATGTCTTTTTTCAGTTGTGATTTGGATGTTGATGTGCATTATTGTATCAAACTCCATGAACTCAAACGTCCTGATTAAGTGGGAAAGGCGTGTATTTTCCCATTGTGTGGTTGGATGCCCTTGTGAGACTTCCAGGAGCTGTTCTTGTAGTCCTTCTTTCAAGAACTTGAAGGGTTGTTTTACAACAGAATTTGCAGCTCAACTATTCATTGAAAATGATTATAGTTATTTGAGATCCAATGAACCCCTCTCTCTCTCTCTTGATTGATTGCTTTCTCTTGTCAAATTATGGCATTTGTTTCTTGAGTTTTCAGCGTCGGTTTTCTTGTAAATTTACGAATTAGGTGAGAGGTAGATGCTGGACCACTCTCTTAAATATTTTATGGCCTATTAAGCGTGTATATTTTGTGGAGGCAAGTACAATTCAAGTTCCTCAACTACTTCAACTTGGTTAATAGCAGCAGCATAGACCTGAGACCGGGCTACATTGTGAACAAGGAAATAAATTTATAAATAACTCTATAAATAATATTTCAAACTACTTAGATCAATTCATGACAAAGAATAAATTAAGGGTGTGAATTGGACTCGGACCTGGGAAAACTCATTCGGACCCGCCCCTAGTGGGATGTGTTCTGGTTCAAAAATATGAAGATCGAGATACATAACGGGTTCTGAAAATTAGGACCCCTGATGTAGGGAGGTTCTCGAGTCCATCAAGGATCCGTCCCGAAAAATATAATTGAATATATATATCTATATATTAAAAAAATTTGTACTTAATTTAACTATTATTCCTACCCTTCTCAAGGATTCCAACCCCAAATTTAACTAATTTAACAATGCTTGACAAGGAGAAAGATGAAGAAATTTTTAGTGTGTTATCGATATAAATTGTTTGAGTTTAAAAAACTCTTATAAATTATGACTTGTTTGGATTGCTGTGAACAATCTTTTATTTGTACTAGAGATTTTTTTTGTTTGAATATTTGAGCTAGGCAATTGACTAATTTTATTTGCAATTGATATGTTAAAATTTTCTTTTCTTTATATTTATAGAACAATTGAATTTTTCAAAAAGAAAAAAGGGAGACAAGTCTACCGGGTTTGACCCGCCCTGCCAGGTTTTGCAGCGTGTTGTGGTGGGGCGGGGCGGGGTAGGTCCTCGGACCTTCCCAAAATTGATGGGGCGGTCCCGGATCCACCCCAACCCACCTCATTGCCACTCCTAAGAAAGATACACATAAGCCCCAGCCTTGCGTCACTCTGGCATCAATGAAGTATGAGAAGCAGCAAATTTCTGAAGAAATTGGATACAAATTACAACACATTGATTTATTACACAATGTGAAAACTTTGATACTCAAACATCAAGCCTTCAAGATCCGTGGTTGACAAGTCGAATTCAATCAAGCTCAATAATTGTCCAGTAACATCAGCATGGCTAATTTTCTTGAAGGGATTAGCTTTCGGATCAAGACGGCACCCGGCCCTTCAGGAAAATACTTGATGTTGAATAATTAATTTTGTGAAGGGAGAATAGAAGGGTACAGAAATATACAGCTAAGCCTTTGAATGATTCTAGTATTTCACACTCTTGAAGGACCAGTTAAATCAGTCTCAGCTTGACATAAGAACAAGTCGTTTTCGAAACGCGAAGAAAAAAAAAAAGGCTTTCTTTAATAATTTGGGGAAAATACCAGAAGGGCCTTTATCCAGAAAGTCGTATGGATATTAGCAATACATCAAAACCACAAGTTATCATACCTACATACCAATTAGTGAAGAGCCTTGCTTTGTTTAACTGAGAAGTCCTTGTGCTCTGGCTTTTTTGTTTAACTGAGAAGTCCTTGTGCTCTGGCTTTTCCTTTCTCCAACACTATATGCAGTTCCAAACTTCTAATGCTTCTGGAGATCTCGTCTCTTCTACTTTTCTCTGAATCTTAGTCTCTGTTTGAACAATAGAAAGAGTATCACCCTTTTAGTAAAATACATGTCTAAATGCACAGTTGGGATAAAGGGAATCTGCATGAGTGCAGATTGATGAACTAATAAAACCATGATTGGAAAAATTGCAATTTAATACAATAATGGTATGAAAAGAGCAGCGGAGAGGAAACAAACTTGAATGCTTGTGGCAGTTGAAAATTTGAAATGTTATATCATTTACGAAAACTTAAAAAGTAATAGATCACAAAATCAATTGACTTGCTCCAACAAATAACTTGGTTGTGAAGGTGTGAAGAATTGTGATTTTGGACATTTTATCACAAGAAGCATTGACCTATGAATATTAAAAAACTTTCAAGATAGTATTCTAAAGAAATTCTAGGTGAAATTTCTAATATGTAATTTCCAATAAGCAAGATGGCGCTCCCAGAAAGTAAATTCATTAATACGAAGCCACAGAAAGGCAACCGCTATTCTATCAGACTGAGAAAATACTTTAGAATCACAACTGTTTCTGAAATGAGTATTAGTATATCTAACTCAGAATCCCCGTGATTACACCAGCATAGATCATATATTTGTACATGTACCACAAGAAATATGATAAAACAGCAGTGTACTGAATACAAGATCAAGTGCAGGTGTACTAACATAACATTCCCTGTTTATAATATCTTCCCTAGAATCGGCAACTTTTTTGAAGAAATGAAGTGGACTAAGACAAAACTTATGTCCTTTGTGTTATCTCATGTTTTTCCTGTTTCCAATATCAATTGAAGCTCAGCATGTTAAACACAAAACAAAAGAGATAAACAATAACCAACCAGAAAGCGAAGCAGAAAAGGCTCCAAAGAAGATGAATCGTATTCATACTAGTAAATAAGCCATGGATGCCTCAAATCCTAGCTCTCTAATGTAAACTGAGAAACGCAAACAAATTACCTATTTATTACAGATTTTGACGAAGGAGGGAAAATGTTAGGAAAAAGGAGTATAAAATCAAAAGAACATAGCCTTTCAAGTTTCTTTAGCTGTCTAAGGACAATAAGACGGGAGAAAATGGGAAGAACGAAGGTGACAAAAGCGTTGGAAGGAGAGATAACCATATAGACTGTTCTCTCACTTTTCTCACTTCTTTGTGAGGAAAATGAGTTTTCTCTAGTTACACAATATTTTCCCTCAAGTTTTTCTTTCCTCAGTATGTTCCTTAGCAAGCAAACAACCAAAGTGATCTTCTGTACGTGTTTTCTTTTCTTTTACTCGCCAAAATACTTGTACCAAACATAGCTTACAAGATCAAGAAAGAAGAAATTGAAACACACTCCCATACTAGTTGTCGACAACTCTTGAACCTAAATGCTGTGCTTGATGCTGCACACTTAGAAATTGGCTACGGAAGAATTTGCCATTTATTCCAGTGAACTACACTGACTGTCATGTATCAGGCAGACACGTTCTGTAAGATCCAGGAGACTTCAATTAATATATGGAGCAAACAATATCACACCACATTGTAAACGAGGGTAAAACTGCGAACTTATCATGTCATTCCACTAGGTGAAGACATATTGCAATAGGTGTAAATCTACAATCTCAAGATTTCTAACTCCAATCTTAAATTCTGAAAGTACCCTGAAACTGTATTTCGGAAGTTTCTATTCGTGCTAACAACTTAAATAGCACTTAAGCCCTTGAGAATTTTTCGGGACTACTAGTAAACAATTCTGCCCAACACCAAAGAAAAGGGATCCATTTATTCCTCCAACACCTTATGGGCACTTCCTATGGCCAGCGGCATACATTTTCAATGCATTCATATTCAATAAAATCCAGTAACATAGCAAATCACGCAATCAAATTCTTATCCTAAACAAGCTAAAACTAGCCACAATGCGATCGCTGATCAATGAACTTGTCTTAGCGCTTGAAATACAATAAGTCAACCAACATCAGGTTTATCCACAAAACTAAATGAAAATGATTGCTGGAAAAAAAATGAACAGAAAGAATTCTTCAGGGGAACACCTGTAATCAAGTCAATCAAGTTCCGGCCCGCCGAGGGGAACTGTCATATCACACGGCATCATCGCCAGGCTTCTTAGGCTTGCGGTATTTTTCTTCGACTTGCTTGGCAGTAAAAAGGGCTTCGTATACGACCTTCTTGATGTTGGGAACCTTGTAATTCTGGGCAATGTAAATTCCGCAGACTGTTCCGGCTATGAAGGAGAAGCTGCTTCTTATTATGCCCATCTCCCTACTGCACTATTGACTATTGTATTTCTTCCTCCTCGGTAGAATATCAGCAGTAAAAGAACGAACAGAGATCAGGGTTTTGCTTTCTTCTGGGTTTTCACCACTTTGTGATGTCTAACAATTCGAGAGCAATCTAGAAAATCACCAATTTCTCCAGAATCGTCCGCCGCGCGCGGCTGGGTAGTTTCCGTTGGATAGTGTCTGATAAAATGCCAGTGGTCGCTAAACCCGTGTTTGGAAGCTGTTATTTCCGGTAAATTGTATTTTTGGTCCCTATACTTTGACCCAAAATCGATTTGGGCCTTAAGATTTTCACGACACATTTTTTATTTATAGTCCTTACAAAATATTGCTGTTTTGTTCAATTGTTAAAATTGGGGTTAAAACTAACGGAATCGGAAGACATGACGGTATTCATCTCCTCTACAGTGCATGAAATTGGGCATCTACCATAATTATTTAGATGAATTTAATTGTCGGAAAATCTACATATATTCAAAAAATAATTATACATGAAAGAATATAAAAATCTATAAACCTAATAATGTTACTCTCGATGTAATACATAAATCTCATGTTAGGTCTAGTTATCCAAACACCTCATGCCTTTTATAAATAAATTACAAATACATCCCTGATTTAGTGGTAAAATTTTAGGAATAATTACACCGCTCACCCTGAGGTTCGGTGAATTACACGTGAACCCCATGTAAAGTTTTTTTTTTAAAAAAAATGGGTAAAGGTAAATTTTATATTTCAAAATGTACAAGTAATGATTTATTGTGCCCCCTATCTCCTATACAAGAGATGATTCAAGAATAAGGACAAGGTATTTTCCAGACACAAAATAATACAAACATAGCTAGATTATTAATCTGCTTGCCCACTATCCCGTCTTTCAATTGCAAGATAACGCCTTCAAAAATTAGTCTCGGTTCTCTGTGTTCTTCCCTGAATCAACGGCGATTACGTTCAGCCCATATGTGATACACAAGGCCACCCAAAAGGTGTCGGTATGCTGCCTTGAGTGGATGTTTGCCCCTCCATCGCTTCGCCGTCCACCTAATTCCTGTCTCCCAGTCTGGGTATGGCCCGTTGCAGCCTAACCTGGCGGCTGCAGATTGCTAGGCATCGTGCGGAGATGCGGCATTGAAAGAACAGGTGGTCGTGCGACTCTTGAACCCTCTCCGTACACAATAGACAGTCTCCATTATGTTGTGCCAGCCACGGCTTGTGCATGGTCGAAAGCTTACATTGAATTGCAAGCCATAGAACAAAAGAATTCATCGGAATCGTCATTGGTCCGTCCATCAGACTACTCCAGTGCACCTTCTCAAGAGGACCGCCCAATAGCGCAATGACTGATTTTGTGGAAAATCTGCCATTAGTCGTAAGCTTCCATCGTATCCGATCAACACCCCCGTGTATTTCTGGCATCCTATCCATCGGTCTTAAATTTTCTGATGCTCTTCCTGTCGGCCAATTCCACTGGCCATCAGTATTCACCTCTCTGAGCAGTGTTTGCTCCAGTAGCCCCGTAATTCTTGGTCCCGTGGGATGTCGAGCAAGAAGTGGTCCCTCGGCGTGCCATGGGTCCAACCATATGAAGAAAGTGTCCCCATTTCCCACGCGGTACTCTAGTCCTTGGGCAAACAACCCCCTTAACTTCAACAATTTGTGCCAACTCTAGCTACCCGCCGCGGTCCCAACTGTCCACACGGTTTGGCGATGTAGTCTGTACGCCAATAGCCATTGTACCCAAATGGACTTGCGGTCATTAGTAACAATGTCCCATAAGTGTTTGCAAAGGAGTGCTCGGTTGACATGCTCCAATGGTCGGATTCCGAGACCTCCCGCCTCCACAGTTTTACAGACTTGCTCCCATGCGACTTTAGGATATCCAGTTACATTGCTACCCTTCCAGAGAAATGTTCGACACTTTGCCTCAAGTGCCCGAATGATTTCTTTCGGCAACAGAAAGGAGTCAAGCCAGTACATGGCAAGGGAAGCTAATACTAATTTAATAAGTTGCACTCGTCCAGCAAACGAGAGAGTGCATCCCCCAAGAGTTGATTCGTTGCTCTATTTTCTGAACAAGTGGCTGCATTGTGCGATTGTGAGGCGGGAATGGGTTAATGGGATACCCAAATACTTGACTGGAAGGGAGCCCGCCTGAAACCCCGTCATGGCAATGAACTGAGGTAGCATCGAGGTAGTCGACTTGGATACCAGGAGCTGCGTTTTCTTCGGATTGGCCTTTAAGCCAGATAGTGCTGCAAAGTGTTGTAGAGCCCGACATAAAATGTCTATAGACTGCGCGTCAGCTTTACAGAGGAGAAGGAGATCGTCGAGAAAACTGAGCATAAACATATTAATTTGTTGCACTTCCAATGGTATTCAAAGCCTCCCATCTGCTGGATATGGTATTTAACTATAACATGGAGACATTCCATGAAAAGAACAAAGATGTACGGGGATAGGGGATCCCCTTGCCGCAAGCCCCTTGACCCCCGAAAGAATCCATGTGGTTCACCGTTGATGTTGATGGAATATGAAACTTTCGACAAGCATGTATGAATCCAACCGACGAAAGTATTGCGAAACCCAAATTGGCGTAATGCGTGAGTGATAAAATCCCATTCAACAGTATCATATGCCTTGCGCAAATCTATCTTCATAGTACATTGAGGTTGATAGGCCGCCTGATTATACCCCATAAGTAGCTCATGTGCAAGGAGTATGTTGTCTGTGATTTTTCACCCCGAGATAAAAAGTATTTTGCGAGTTATCAACAAGTTTCTGGAGGGCTGGCTGCATACGAGCAACTAATATTTTCGAGATGAGTTTATATAGTACGGTGCAACATGCAATAGGTCGGTAGTCACTCGCTGTTCGTGGCAACTGGACCTTGGGGACTAGTGTAATTAACGTGGCATTGATCTGAGTAAGCAATTTCCCATTCAAGAAGAATTGTTGTATTGCCGTTGTAACCTCCATGCCCACCACAACCCACGGCTTCTTGAAGAAGGCCGCTGTATGTCCGTCTAAACCAGGAGCTTTATTGTCATCAATCTCCATTAGAGCCCTGTACACTTCGGCCATTGTAACTGGTTAGACCATGTCTGTAGCTTTGCTATCTGTAAGCTTCCCGGTAAGATACGATCCCAAGAAATCGAGATCAACCTATTTTGTGTCCCTTTGGCCACCAAGCATACCCTGATAGAACCCAAGAATGTCATATAGAAATTTCCTATTGTCCGTGGAGGCTTTCGCCTTCACTGCTCTAGATCTGATATATTTGGCTCTGTACACGCCTGGCCTTCACATTTTGGAAAAAATAACTTGGTGCAACTATCACCCTCCTTGAGCCAAGAGATCTTTGCTCGCTGCCGAATCATCTCAATCTCCTGTTGCAGTGCTTTGTTATGCATCTTTCGACACAGGTACTCCAGCAATTGCAACGTATCAGAGTTTGGGAAGTCATGACGAAGCTGTTGTGCCTCTTCGAGAAATTTGGCCGCCATGCATACATTCTGCAGAAGGTCTCCCACATCCTTTTGCATACGGCGGAAGGTGCTCTTAAGTGTCCTCAGTTTTGTGGTCACTGAGAACATCGCAATCCCTTGAACACTCTCATATTCCACACGTCCGAAACTTTGTTTAGGAAGTCCCCTTTGTCAGTGAGGAAGTTGTCGAATCTGAATATACCTTTACTTGCCCCCGTATCGGTGATTGGACAAAGTACCAATGGAGAGTGATCAGAGGATCTCGGCGTCGCGCTCAAATACCGACTATTAGGGTAGCTATCAAGCCAATGCTCATTCACAAGCATCCTATCGAGGCGCTTCCACAGGCTTCGCTTTCCAAACCTTTGATTATGCCAAGAGAAAAGAGCTCCCGTCACAGGTAAAGGCTGTAGTTGAGTCTCCGTAACACAATCCCAGAATTCCTCAATGGCCGCTGAATTGTAAAATCTAATACTCTTGACATTTGCTCCTGTCTAACAAATAGATTTCTTTTTTAGTCAAAATTTATCAAATTTGTTGATATTAATAGAAAAATTGTATTAAAATATATATTTACCCTCGGTTGATTTATTACTATTTTATTGCAGGCCAAAAAAATATTTTTTTGACTAAACTATCCTTATAAGGTTGAATATATATCTCCCCACATGCATTAACGTATGGAGATATATAGTGGTGGTTTGGTCATAAAACGTAATAAGTCAGTAATACGTCAATTAAGACGTAAATATGAATTTTCATCCAATTCTTTTTTGTTAACATCAGTAAATTCGGTGAATTTTGATTAAAGGGGATTTATTTGTTAGACGTAAACAAACTTCAGGGGTATTAGATATAATTTTTCAAACCACAAAGAATTTACACGTAATTACACCAAACTTTAGGATAAAGTGGTATAATTGTCCCAAAATTCTATACGGCACTTCCTGAGATATATTACACTCACACTTTTAAAGAATGTACCTAAAATTCTAAAAAACCTAGGGGCATTTATTAAATAGAATTTAATTTTAGGGGGCTACCATATAATTTACCCTTACAATTATACACATACAATTTTTACAAATGTGTAAAATCGGGAATAAAAAATAAACCAAGGGCAGCCAGGTAACTACCGATTCCAAACAAGACATTTAAG
This sequence comes from Sesamum alatum, assembly GCA_034509735.1. Classification (NCBI taxonomy): domain Eukaryota; kingdom Viridiplantae; phylum Streptophyta; class Magnoliopsida; order Lamiales; family Pedaliaceae; genus Sesamum; species Sesamum alatum. The sequence continues at coordinate 28,246,891 of JACGWO010000003.1, read as the reverse complement.
CAAAGGACAAAATAAAGGTAGATAATTCAGAAAGCAGAATCTCATGTTGATATTTTTATATTCACTTGCATAATATTTATATATACAACAAAATTTACCCGCAATTACCTTTTTCCCGCAAAAAGTCTCTCATCTCCGCATAAAAAGAGGGAAAAAGATCACAGATTTCTACTTATCTGCCGACGCCTTCAAATTCTCCTTTCGTAATTGTAAGAAATTTATGTTGAATCTTGTTGTTTCGTTTTTGTTTCATGGAATTCGCGCATATTTGGGTATTTACTCGTTTAGGTATGTCGACTGATTCGTGCGTTGATTCATTACTGTTAACTGTTTAATGTTTTTGATTCAATCAGTTTCTGTTTCTTTTTGTCGGATTTTTTGATGCCTTGTTGTTTTCTGATGGTGTGAATTTTATGTAGAATTTTACATTTCGTCCTTAGGGTTTGACTTGCGTGCTCCCCGTTTTGACTGTTCTGGAATGAGTTCTCCAATCAGAAAACTGACTATTGTCTGGTAGCGAATTAGTTTGAATTCTGGGGGAATTTATGGAGAATTATTGTTTTTCTGCAGGCCCGGGTTTTTTTTGTGCTTATGCAATAATGCTTGGGGGTATGGAAAATGTTATGGTTATCTTATGTACGTTTAGAGTTAAAAATGGATTCAATGAACCCAAACCATGGAAAGGAGAAGAAAATGAAGTAAATTAAATTTCTCGAGTCTGGGTAATTGCACTCTAAAATCTAAATATGGAATTGATATGCATATTTTAGTTGGTAAAGATTCTTTTTGAGCCTCACATCCAGCAGCTGCTTCTCATTGACTAAAGAGTAGATATTGACATAGTATTGGAAGTCAGTTCGTTATGGTTGGCAATGTACGTGTAAGGCTGTGGTTTTTGATATCCTTAAAACTTTTATATTTAATGTTTTGACTTCATTTCTGCAATTTGACTGCTCCTTTGTTTTATTATAAAAGAAAAGGCTAGAAAAATAACAGTTTGTTTCTGAAATTTGTAAGGGTTTTACTCCTCTATGCATTTCTTCATCTTCTGATCTGATCATGAACTATCTGGTTCATTTTGCAGGATTATTGTTGATGACAGATGTTCTCCAGATAATATGAAGGGATCTCCATTGAAACTTTTTAACTAATCTCTATTATGTGCTTCTGAGTTGCTGATACTTTATTGGTTTTGTGGACGAGGGACAATGCTAAATTCACTCTCATGAAAACTTTGGAATTTGGCTTTGGCAGAAGAACTGTACACATTTCCCATGGGTGTGAATTTCTTGTCCATTTCTGTGGTCTGTACCGTTCTGAGCCTTGTTGGCCTCCAGTATTGGACAGATATGTCACTCGAAAAATATAAATCAGATGGTTTGATTGTTGATGATTTTATCAATTCGGAGGATGCAAGCCGTGCCTTGGAGCTGCTATTGGGTTCATACACCACTCTTGCATTGGTGGCCAGTTTTGCACTTAATGTATTTATCTTGATAATTTTAAGCCTGAAGGTAAGTTTCTCAACCTATCTGATTCATTTAATTTCTTTTTTTTTATTTCACTTTATTGATATGGAATGGCACACTATTCGGTGTTGAAACTGGTCTGATTGTATTAACTCTTTTAAACCTTGTTGGTGGTTATAGCATTCCGTTCAAATCTGTGGGAATTTATTAAGGTTTCTGCTTTGTTGAGGTCATTGTTTAAATCTGTATCGTCGGGATGCTTTACCAAACAATAAGAATGGTTACACACTTGACCACATTATGTTTGCTCTTTCTATTGCAGACAATATTCTTTTCAGAGTTGTACACATCTGAGATACGAAAAATGCTTGAACGGCTCCTTAATTATGTCATTTACAAGGTAACCCAGCTGCATTATATTTTAATTTACAGCATTCTTTTTCTGCTACACGTAATCAGGTTACAGCTTTATTCCCTTGTTTGCTTTTCTTTCTTGGAAATATTTCTCTATGCCAGGAAGATTGTATTGTTTAGACCTGTCCTCTGGATGCTACACTGTTGTTCTTTTTCTTGGGTAACTATTAGGAAGAATTCTCGAGGTTGAGTTTTGAAATCATTTATGATCAGATGTTAGATATCTTTGAGCTTATTATTCTGGATATTCTAGAGATTGTAAATTTTCGAAATTCATTTAATGCGCTAACTGATTATCTCTAACTAATAGATTTCTTTGAGCTTATTGTGTACTCCTGCTTCCTTCCTCCAAAATTTCATACCAAAATTGCATTGCTCCTTGAGAATAGGCTATGGGAACCAGCTAAAACTTTGTCTTTCTCCACTTGCCAAATTGTTTGTTGACCTCATTGATCTCTAATGTATCGACCATGAGATTAAATTATGTCGATGGGCATGCACCTTATTGGAAAAGATTTGTGGCCTTGCTTTGGTTCCCCACCTGCCTTTCCTCTTTCATTTATGTGTTGTCATTTCAAATATCTCTTCATCCTTCCCCTTCTTTCTTTTTTAGTAATTTTACCAGTCATTTGTTAACTCAGAAGGTAATAAAAGCTTTGATCTATCTTCCATAATGCACCATGCATTATTATGTATGTGGTTAAGAATGGCTAGATGTTATATACTATTGGACGCTCAACTCAATAGTACAGTCCTTATCTCATTGTGGTATGTGGTGGGCTATATGGATCCTATTTGTACAGTTTGCTTAGTGAAAGACCATCTCAAAATTTTAACGACAACTTCTGTCCTTCATAATTACCTCATTGCTTGTACCTTTTGTTATCAGCACATCCATAGTATTGATTTCTTCATGGTGTGAGGGGGCTTTTTGGTTTTTTGTGGCACATTTCATAGTTCCACAGAATAGGGCACCAATTTGGTGGATGACATGTTTCCGTGGCGACAACGCACAAATGCACTTCACAATCATGAGGTTTTGCAGCTTGAATCATGAAGTTGAATGCTAATTGTGATTTAGTTGAAGTTTGATAATTGTACCTGTTTGACACCTAGTTACAAAAAATACATTCATGTACTTTTTGTTCTCTAGATAATATTGTTTTACAGTTGTTTGTGTGTTAAAGAGCTGTGATTGATTAGCTTTTTACAGGGAACTTTTCTTCCCTTAGTTGTCCCACCAACAGTATTTCAAGCTGGACTATGGTCAACTTGGTTAGGTGTGCTTTGTTTCTTGAAGGTATTCATGAAATTATGCAAGCAGATATTGTAGGCTTTATGTGATTGCTTATATTTAATGGAATTTATGCGTGCACATTGAACAGATGTTTCAAGCTTTGGCTAGGGATCGTCTTGAACGATTGAATGCTTCTCCTTCTGCTACTCCATGGACATACTTCCGTGTATATTCTGCGCTGTTGCTTGTTCTCTCTGTTGACTTGCTCTGGTATTTGCTAGTGCCATTTCTATTTAATTTGATTTTCATTGGAACCGGAGTTAATCTTATATTTGAGTTGAAGAACATGAAATGGTTGGCCAGTGATTGTGCAAACAATCTTAAAAAAGTATTATGTTGTGTGGGGTATAAGTTTCCCCCAGTTTTGCTCTATTCTCTCTATGTTTACGAGTTATTAGGGTTTGCTTATTACACAAGTATGTAGAATGCAAGTTTTTTTCTCTGGTAGCTATATCCTTAAGAGCCTCCTTGAGTAGCTCTACTATACCATTATTTTTATTTTAGAAAGGAAGCAAGTTCACCTTTCAGAAGAATCTCTCAGTAAGCCTCATGTTGTGTGTGTTCCTCCCAGCCTGTTGAGGCCATTAAAAAATTCATCTCAGCATCCGGTCCTGTCAGTAATTCCTTGTCCTCTTTTCTATTTCACCCATTCCTTTCTTCTCGGTATGGAACACCTCCATATTTCCCATTGATTTTGATGATTCTTCATTTGCACTTCTCTGAGATGTATTATTTCTTGCATGCTTGATATATTCTTGAATGCATGTATTCCATTTTAATTGTATACTAGATGCACAGTTTATGGTTGTAGATCAAGGGGTGCTCTTCAATATACAGAAATCCTTGGGCAAATACATTTAAGTAGCTATATAAGCAAGAGAGTACCTAACTTCAAGGACTATAGAAATGTGGGGTGATAATTGATGGTGACCTTTTGTTCTAATTCCTAGCATACATGTCCCGCGTGCATTGTGGATTTCTTCAATTTCTTGCAATAAATGTTATAGTTTCCTAAACCAAATATTGACCCAGGCCCAAACTTTTCAAGTTAATCTGCACACAAGGTTATGCTCTTTTTATGTGGGCTTACCCAAAACTTCTAACTAATATTCATCTGTTATTACAGGATATTGCTGTGTCTGACAATACACAATGTAGCTAGTTCATCAATGTTTTTGCTGTTATTTTTTGAGCCTTTAAGCATTGCTTTTGAGACATTGCAGGTAATTCTGGTTTTTCTAGAACGAAAGGCATTATCGTACGGGGCTCCCATCTTTGCTGACAGTCTGCTATCTTTAATCTGTAGGCCATTGTGGTTCATGGGTTTCAGTTGCTTGAAATATGGTTGCATCACTCGGCAGGAGATGGTGCAAGTTGCCGATTATCAAAATTTTTTGATGTATCCCCTGCTGGTAAGTTTCGAAATTCTCTTCAATTGCCTTTTTAATATAGCTATTCTTGTTTTAAATTAGTGAGGGTTTTTATATTCCATAGTTCCATTACCATCTTTGAAGAAACATATTTTTGTTTGAATTAGGTCTTCAATGAAAAAGTTGTGGCTGATTTTCTTGTAATTTTCCAGTTGCTGCTCTCTGCATATAAGTTTGTTCCTGTGAAGCAGAAGTAACATTTTGTATTCACATGCAGTTAATACAATACTGTAACCACATTAGTCTTGAAAGTATCATGCTGAAGTGGACAGGTGCTAAAACAATTTTTCTTGTGCTTTACCTTGTGTCTGCTGATGTTAAAAGAGGGAATGGCCTGCTTTTGATGTGGAACTATTCGATAGAGTGCCAGCAGATATTTTGAGCTTTCCATTTGCTATTTCTCTTCTATCCTTCTTATTGAAAAAATAAATAAATAAATCATTTTGGGATATATCTTATGTGCATAATTACATTTGACCTATAATACAGCTTGTTGTGATCCAATATGTTGCCATTTAATTTTCTAATGCTGCACTTTTGTCCTAGGTTCCTTGGGGGAATGGAAAGGCATCCTCATCCGGAATTTTGGCTTCTTCCTTGACATGATGACAATGTTAATGGCTCTAGCTCACTATCTGCATATTTGGTGGCTTCATGGCATGGCATTTCATCTTGTTGATGCTGTCCTTTTCCTGAATATCCGTGTAAATGTTCTCTCTAATTACTACTGCATTTTCAATCCATGCAATCCCTTTGATCATGATGTTATGCTGGTGTATCTGGTTATCCTCCTCATTTGTTGTCTGTACTTATAGTACCTCTTACTGTTTTAGGCCCTTTTAAGTGCAATTTTGAAACGTGCTAAAGGTTTCATCAAACTGCGTATAGCTCTGGGAACCCTTCATGGGGCACTTCCTGATGCTACATCTGAGGAGCTCCGAGCATATGATGATGAGTGTGCTATTTGTAGGGTAATTTTAACTAATGTTTTTCTTGCATATCTGATATAGTTCATTCAATATCCAAGCATGTGATACATTGAAAATTGGCAGGAACCAATGTCAAAAGCTAAGAAGCTGTCTTGTAAACATCTTTTCCATCTTGCTTGCTTGAGGTCTTGGTATGTTGACATAAGCTGCTGTCTTGTAAACATCTTCTTTGCTGTGATTTTTTATTCTAAGATATAAAATTCAATTGATCCAATAACAGGTTGGACCAGGGTTTAAATGAGAGTTACTCATGCCCCACTTGTCGGAAGCCACTTTTCACAGGCAGACCTGAGAATGTGGTCAACACTAGGGCTGCAGAAATTTCAAGAGATGAGCAGCTTGCTCGTCAAATGAGTACTGGAGTTGATAGGCCAAATCTTCCTGGTCATAATCCACATCCTGGAGTCTTTAATAACCCGTCACCTAATACAGAAACTGGTGATTGGAGGTCTGGTTTGCTCTAGGTGTCAAGTCATTCCGCTAGCACCTTTTCTTTATTAATGTGAAGACGAGTAACTACTTGTTTATTTAGCTGGGAGGAAGATGGCAGATGGCACTAGCTTTATTATTCTTATTGCTTTGACTATAGGGTTTCCCTGTCATATTATCTAATGTTCTTATTTAGGAACTTTTTTCTTATTTCGGAACAAAGTTCCTAAATTTAACAAGAAAATAAGTTCAACAAGAAAAGGTTGGGTACTGGTATGGGTCATAGCTGAATGATGATTTTATAGCGAGTTTTATGCAATTAATTTACTGAATAAGGGGGCATGTGCCTTGTGCATCTCACTTTTTTGCTCATATACGTCTGGTTTCTGATTTGACCTGCTCTGTCCACCAACTTTTTTTCTTTCAGAGTTTAGAATTAATGGTAGTTCTTTCTGCTTTCCTTTGCACTCCTTTTCCTAACAGGAGGAGCGGAATTGATTCAAATTGGTTGGGTTTAGACGGAGCTGGACCATCTGGATTTAGTCGTGTTCAGATGGTCATGAGGCAACTTGCAGCTGTAGGAGAAACTTATGCCCAGACTGCCCTTGAAGATGCTGCGTGGAGTCTGTTTCCTCCAAACTCCTCTCAGGCTAGTACATCTAGATCAGCCATCCCTCCTGCTGGTCCAATACGATATCCTAGAGATGCTGGTGGATTGCATGTAAGGTCGACATCAAATGTTCCAAATGACAACTTAGCAAATATTATGGCCATGGCTGAAACAGTTCGGGAGGTGCTGCCCCACATCCCTGATGACATAATCTTCCAGGTATAAAGTTCAGCCCCATTTTTATACTGAATGGGGTTTTCTGTCTGGATTATTTAAGATATTTATCATGCCTTGCTGGCACTAGCTTTTACATCCTGATTTCCAGCTATTTGTCTTTCTCATTAGCATCTGTTGTCATAATTTTAATCCATGATTATCAGTAAACAAATTTCATTAAAAACACAAAAGGTATGGATATGCTAGCCATAGTCCCAGAAAATATATCTGGCAGCTGATCGCTACCAAAGCAATTACACTTTTGTGCCCATTTAGCAAGATTATGGGCATACACATTAGCATCTCTACGACGGTAATATGAGATAATGAGAATGATATTACATTAGGACCAACTATACAATAAGTCTAAAATGTTTTTTTCACTAAGAAACAGTCATGCATTTTTGTATCAGAAACTGTGTGGACATACTTATGGATCTGATTGGTGTTGTCTTCAATATGAAACGGCCTCTTACACTTGCCTCTTTTGCCCCCTTAACTAAAAACACCTTCTCATATTTTCAATTTACTGGAATTTGCAGGATTTGCAACGGACAAATTCTGTGACGGTCACTGTGAATAATCTTTTGCAAATGTGATGCTAATTGATCTTTTACCTCTATAGTTCTTTTCTCTGAGACCTAGTGAAGGCTAAAAGCAGGTTCAGGCTCGAGATGCATGAAATTATCTGGTTTTGCACCTTTTGTGCCTAAACCTATAAGCTTTACTGCTGTACATAGAAGCATCACAGCAAAAACATTCCTTGGGGAAATGTGCAAATAGTTACTCTTGTAAGGAAATAAAATAATTTCACTCTGTATGAAACAATGAATGCCGAGTCAAGTTGGCTTTTGTTGCATCCCAATGGTGTATTAGCCTTCATCTTGTCTTGAGTATCCTTGGCGACGCCACGACCTGTGGCTTATAATTGATCGGTACATCTGGATCTCACTTGTAACTTCTTGATCAATGGCATAAAAGCTACTTTTCACAAAGACTTGTGTTTAAATTCTAGCATCCAAGAATTTTGTGAGAAAGTGGAACGGGCAAAAGTAGATTGGTCTCATCTACTTTTATGTTGTTGGAAGTAAATAGTTTCTTGATATATTAGAGGTTTCTTGACATTTTATTGCTTGGTATGCACTATCTTGGTCCTTCCCTTGCTCTTTTCTCAACCCTTGACAGAGATGAGATGCTAAGAAATGTGCACATCCTACTACTCTGGTGTGTGTTTGTCAATTGTGGTTACTCAAGCTTGTTTCTGTGTACAAATTATAGCTGGATAGTTGCACGAGTCCGAATTCAAGTCAACCCCATTTTTCTTGTCTATTCGAGTCTTTTGTGGATAGTGCATGCTTTGATTTAGAGATGTTACTTGTATTTAATAAGTTTTAATATGTCGTTAACTTTTACAGAATGAATGATATAATTGATCGTTTCTCTTGTAAGTTGCAAGTATATATGGCCTACTCGGAAGACCCGCCTTAATTCCTGTAATGCTTTTTAGTACTTGTAGACAGTCTTTTTCATCATCTATGTTTGTGATTACATGAACATCTTATACTAAACCACGATGAGAATCATATCACATGAGTATTACATGAACCAGAGTGAAAGCATGTCACTATTCTCATGTTTTAATGTAAAAGAGATGCTGAAAGTTTCCCACTCTTTTATCTTAACAACATGCAAATACTACTCCTTTTGTGATTGGGACTTTTCCTGGGTGAACCCAACATCTGAAAATCCTCTCATTTATTTGTGGTTGTGGGGTACTTCCTACACTCCAATTACTTCTTTCCCAAAATGATGGCATGAAATGTACACACCCCACTGGTTACAAAAGTACATGAAACATAATCCCTCTGTTTGGTTTCATTTTTCAGCCATTTTTGAGACGCTGAGAAAACAAAATCAAATATAGTATTATTCAAAACACCTTTACTAGGTGTTTTGGACCGTTTTTCCATGTATACCTATATTTACCTACAAACAAACAAATATTATTATATACACATATACATTATAAAAATATATAAAAGAGACATGATTTGACAATGAACATTATTTTTTGGTCTCCCAATGTACAACACACTACATAAAAAAAATTCAAATATTACTATATACATATATAAAAATATATAAAAGAGACATGATTTGACAATGAACAATATTTTTTGTCTCCAAATATACAACACAATATATACAATATATTTTTTTCACTATTTAAAATTAACTCCAAAAACAAATCCAAACATACACCATATCTCTAACACACACTTATTTATCTTTATTTTTCTCTCTCTATCTCCACAAAACAAAACAAACCATTTCAAAAATAAAACCAAACACAAGGAATGTATTTCAACAAAAAAATACTACTCAAATCAAGTTTAATCTAATTAAATTAAATTAATCACATAACAAATATAATTAATTATTTTTACTTAATTGTATACTAATCATACGATAAATATAAACCTCTTAGAATCTCTCCTGAAACAATGAGATCATTTAGAAAAGAAAGGGCCCAATTAGAATTGAATACTAATGAATGGTAGTGATGGAAGTCCGACATATAGTCCAACCGTGCAAGAAAGGGAAAAACAACAACAATTTGGTACCTGTACAGCAGATTTAGTTGATATGTAAGGGATTAATTGGTGAGTAAATGTAAGGAAAGATAGATGGGTTGTGGAGGCAACACGTAGCCTTTGGGCCCTGAACATAAGCCTTGTAGATTGGGGTGTGTCTGAAGTGTGAACTGTTGGATAATGTGAGGTTGGTGGGGAGAGACAGACTATGCCACCTGAAAACTCAATCATACGTCTTTTCAAACACTTAACTGCATCTTTCACTTCTACAGTCTTTCTTGTCTCCTCAAACACAATAATACTCTCTCTTCAATTAAGATTCCATCTCCCCTCCAGTTTTATTAAATTTTAAAGTAAACTACAATCAACTCTTTTTATATCTTTTCATATTCTTATTAATTTTGACGATTGTTTAATAATTATCCAATTCGTTAATTGATGTTAAATTTTTATTTATTTTTTTGTGATGAATTAACCAAAATATTCTTGTGGATGATAAATTATATATTTACTTGTTTTAGGAAATTTGATGAAATTTTTTTATAGATTAAGTAGGCACTTTATCTACAGTTTTTCAAAATTTTCGACTCAACTCGACAGATTTTTTTACAAAATTTTGCTTTTATTAAAAAAGAGAAAAAAAAGACCGCAAGTAAAAAATTGATAATTTCATATCTCCATCTAAGGATTACGTAATTTCATCAAACATCATAAAAATTATGAAACAATGAGGGGATATTCGTGATTATGCCAAGTCTCAAGGAGCTTGTTGTAATTCACCTAAATTTAAATAAAAAGATACACTTATTATGTCATCGATGTATAATTTTAAAAACAAAAATTAAATGAACAAATGTAATAATATATATATAGGTATGACGGAACTTAATTATAACATTTTCTTTCTTCTTTTTCAGTTTATATAACTTTGCTTTCGTAATAAAGTTATTAAATGTTTCGTCCCAAATTATATTAATATTTTGATCTATGTTCGATTTAATATCAAATTTCTCGAGCTCAAACGAATAAACATAACTTTTATTTAATACTTTCTTTCACAACTCACACGTACTTCGTTCCACATTCCCTCTATATATCTCCAGTGAGAAAATAACTTTCCACCATCACCAAACATGCTTCCAACCTCATCTTTCTTCATCTTTCTTACATGCTGCTTAGTGCATGCATGTCAGTCTCAACTCCTCGGACACACTACCTCAGATTTTCAGAACAAATTTTCTCCAGACAAGGTATGTTTAATTCCGTCCATTCCATCAAGGGTTCGAGCCACATGCGCACTAGAAAAGATATGATTTTTCATTACGGTTATTTATTATGGTGAAAAGAAAAAATCGTGACGAATACAAATTAATCACAACTTTGCAACGGCCATTAGTCGTTGTTTCTGCAAGTGTGACAAAAAACATTTGACATGGTTTTGGTTATGGCTAAAAAACTATGGTAAAAATTTAAGTTTTTGCATTGGTTTGTTTAGCTGTGATTAATAGTGTGGATTTACCATGATCTTTGACCTGTGTTCATTTAGCGTAGCAAAAAGTGAATTTTCTTATAGTGGCATTTGCATGTAATACACCCGTGTGTGTGACACCAGTGTATGACATGAATGTGGGATAGAGATACTTTTCAGCGCTAGAACAAATTTCCTCCAGACAAGGTATGTTTAATTCCGTCCATTGCATCAAGGGTTCGAGTCCTGTGTGGTTGCATGCAATACACGCGTGTGTGTGACATCAGTGTATGACATGAACGTGCGATACAGATCCTTTGCAGCTCTAGAACGTGTTTGTTTTTCAGACAGAAAACACGTGTTGTACAATGCTTCGTAATTTCATGAAGATGTCAAAATAATTATGTTGCTTGTTTGCAGTTAAAGCAGGGTGAGGAGAAGCTTAAAGTGAGCATGAATCTTGGTCCAAATGCATTTGGTAACAGGATGGGAAGAATTGGTAAAGAAAGAAAGAAAGAAGAAGATGAGGGACTAAATTGCAAGAAAAACAAAGGTAATAGAGTAGGAGAGGTTTTTCATTTCAGTGAAGGAGATTTAATAGAGACAGACTATCAGCCACCACACCGAAGATCTCCTATTCATAACAAATGAATTTGTCCAATTTTAGGTAATTACATTTTAGTCCATATTTTATTTTAGGGTAAAAAAATATTTGCCCTCCAAATTATGGTCACTTTTGTAATTTTGTCATATTTTTTTTTCCCGTTACGATTTGTTATACAAACTAAATGAATTTTGCAAGTTACTATTTCAGATCACTTTTCGGTAATTTTTCACCAGAAAATAGTTACATGTATTGCACATGTGTAGTTTTTCTCCACAAAATCCCAAGCTTGGTTCATTGTTTTGAGGAATACGTACACCATGTTCTTACAACAAAAATCAATATGCAACATAAAATTTAACAAACACACGAGTGAATTTTTTTAGATAAGGAAGATTTTTGCACATGTGCACTGCATGTGACCATTTTTCAGTAGAAAATTCTATGAAAAAATATAAGGTCGAAACTTGCAAAATTCATGTTGTTGGTATAAGAAATTGAAATAAAAAAATAAAAAAACTTAAATGGTAAAGTACAAAAGAAAAAGCTCATAGGTAGGGCAAAATGTCTTTTTACCCTTTATTATATGTCTTGCAAGATTATCATGCTAGGCTCTTATATATAATCATGATTTATAGATCTTGATAATTTGATATTATTTACAATGGTAAAAAAAAGACTACGTGAAAACTCAAATTCCGACTACAGTTAATCAATTCTTCGTGATTTCAATTGTACTCAATATATTTGCCCGTCATTCTTGGCTATGACCTAAAATATTTGCAATATTTTTTAACTGCGTCCGATATTTTGGCATCGTCTACAGAAACAATTCATTTCGCAATTGTAATTAATTAATATTTATCATGATTTTTTTTAATTATGGTAATTATCTATAATATAAAGTCTTATTTCGTAGTGAGTGAATATTATAATTTTTTACACATCACATTTTAATGGCCTGAAAATCATAAAAATATTCCAAATTTTGATGTCGGTGGACCACAAATTTACAAAAACAGGCGATTAAATTTTATTTTCAGCAAATTTCCTCAATCAATATTAAGGCCTTTTTTTTTTTGAAATAATAAAAGGGTTCTCCTTTGTTTCCACAATTGATTGGGCGATTGGGCTGGGCCGAGGCTTAGTTATTGGGCTGTTCTAAACCAATGGGCCGCCACAATTATCTAGTCCAATACGACATTTACCTTGTAGGTTGGTGATCCGTATCGAAATTATGGGCCCAATACTAAGGGGTGTTTGCAACAACTTTTGTTTTAGTCGTGGGACTGAGTTGTCATTTAGGTTGTTATGAAAGTCGAGATTGTTTTAAAACAAAAATAAAAAAGTGAAAGAAAGTCGAAGTTGGAGTATTTCAATAGTAATTAAAATAAAAATATTTTTGTTTATACGTAGTTTCAATGAAAATATATTGATTTGATACCACTGTTCAATATAAAATATAATTTTATTAACTAATTCAAATATATTCTTATTTCATACAAAAATCTATACAAAATCGAAAATACATATTTTCTACTGAAAACTGAATATGAAAATATAAACAAATAGGTACAATATTATTGCTAAATTGCAAAAGTTGGTGAGGAAAAACTTATAATTTTTGGTTTAAATGAATTCAATTTAAGCAGATTTAAAGCATAAATTATAAATAAAAGATACTATTTTTGATTCATTTTTAACATAAAGTTGATAACCACTTAAGTTAAGTTATTGTAAACAAAACTTAAAGGCCCCATTTACTTTGAGTATGGAATTACATGAGTGATAGGATTATTTTGAACTAAATGAATGATAAAAAAGCCCTGTATAAATTGTAAGGTGTTTACTTAAATATAGTATTAAATTTTGATAAAATATGTGAAGTGTTTATTTTATTGTATTTATTTGTATTGGATGACAAAATTACCCATTAGCCCTTCATGGACTTTACCTCTTGTCTTATTTGATGGTAACATGGACTTTTGCCAGCTGCATTTATTGTTGTACAAATCACATGATAACTTACACTACCACTTTTGGTGGTATAAATTATGCAAGTGTAACGTAATTAGTACAATATCCTGTAATTGTACAGAGCCCCCATACATAAAAGTAAACAATATATTATCTTATACTAATTTTTTTATTCAGGCTAATACCTTAAAGTAAACGGGCCCAAATTGTATTATGGCTGGACTATGAATCAAAGGCAAGGGCGGGAATTCATCACTGAGCTCGTTTGAAAGTCCATCTTGCCCCGACAGTTCATCTTCTGTGATCTTCTTCTCTACATTTGGACTTGGGGTAAAATTGGTATTTGACTGCATACTATAAGTCCTATCTCACAAAGATAAAAAAAATACATTATTTATATCTCATAAATCCAATTAAATCATCCCAAAAAATTAAATGACCCCTTAATGCTTACCGTTTCAACAGTTTATATAAATGGGTTTGTCGAAATTATTTCAAATAGCATCCGACACAACATTTTACCTAAAAAATCGATGTCTCAGTTTAAAATGTGGTCATATTTTCAGGATGTTACTGCAAATGTTAGTCACATGTTGCTCTTTCCAGCAATCACACTCCAAATAGGAAACAGATATTTATTCTTCTAACACTATTAAAATTAAAAGATAATTATATTTACCCCTGATCTATGGTATATTTACACAAACTACTCATGTCTTTTATATAATTATAAAAACCACCCCGTCAGAAAATAGAAGTAATTTGTGTAATGATATTGATATTTTTTTTTTGGGGGGGGATGTAAGTGTAATTTTTTAAAAAGCAGGGATATTTGTGTAAATGATGTTGACGATTTTGGTGGGTATATATGTGATATTCAAGAGCCAGTGGTGGTTTTTGTAAACGAATCATAATTAGGGAGTGTAAATATAACTCTCTCTATATTTAAAGTGTAGCTTTACGACTTAATTATCGTACTTCGAACAGGGCAAGTCCTGTTGTCCTTGTCGTGGGTTTAGAGAAAGTTTCGCATCCATATGCTGTTTGCGGCATAATTCCACTCGTGTGGAAAGTTATGTCGTCTCAGAGTTGTATCGCCATTTATAGAAAAAAATTGAAGAGCGCATTGGATGCAATAATACCAATATTAATGCACCGATTCCTAAATTACGACTTCACTAAATATTTTATAAAATGTTTAAAAGCTTGGAAGATACTACAGATTGTTTGGTAAACTTTTTTAAAAAAGATTTTTATAAGCTTTCAAAATAAGATATTTAGAGCTTACAAGCTCTTTGCAGAAAAGTAAGGAATTGTCAACTTTTTTCTAAGGCTTAAATGCGCTTTTGGTCTTGTTACTTAGGTCATTTGACGTTTTCATTATTTAACTTTTTAGGGTAGCATTTTGGTCATCTTTTTAATTTTTGAGATTTTAGTCCTTTTTTCGTTGGAGTACATTCTTCTCACTGGTAAAATGCATCTGCCTCTCACGTGACGTTTTAAAATTGGGACTTTTGTTCTTATTGGCTCATTTCTGCCAATATTTTTATCCTTGAACTTTTTAGGGTAGCATTTTGGTTCCGCATTTTTTTAATTTTTATGATTGTAGTCCTTTTTTTGCCGGATTTCACTCTTCTCGTCGATGGAAGTGAACTCGGTGAGGAACAGGATTGAAATCGCGAAAATTAAAAAGAAGAGGGACCAAATTGCTACCCTAGAGTTAAAGGACGAAAATGCCAAATGACCTAAGTTATGGAACCAAAAATGCATTTAATCCTCTTTCAAATTAACAAATTCCTTCAAATTAATTACAAATACGTTATTGCTAACATTTTATAACCTCCATAATCTTTTTTTATGCAAACACTTCATGAATTTATTTTTATAACCTCCATAATCTAATATCCTATGAGCTCTTTTAAGATGATGAGCTTATGAGATTTTTCAAATAAATTTAGCCAAACACTCTCTAAATCAAATTCGAGTTTAATTATACCAAACACCTAAAACTAATGATTAGTTAACCAAAAATGAACAAATTAATTCAAGCTTTTTTGCTTTGAAGAGAAGCGATATCTAATTTTTTTGGTTTAGTGATGATGATTATGACCCGTGAATGGATAGTCTTTGTAATTGTTCTTAACGTGAGACCTAGACCAGTTAATTAAATTAAATAAGTTATTAGCAATGTCGTCGAAGATGAGCTGGTTCCCATATTACTACTCACTACAAGCAAATATGATCAAGAACTCACGAGGGATCATTTCATTACTTGAACCTAATTAGAATGCTACAAAATCACATTCTATTATAATTTGGAAACTAATAATTATTAATTAATCAATTCAAATAAATCAATTATATGAATTTTTGTTATAATTAATTACTATGGTTAAAAGTAAATCATGGCGAAATACTAATTGACTATAAATGCGCAACGACTATTAAAGGTCGTTTATGCAAACGAGATCAAAATATTAGCTACAACTTAGAATTTTGACAAATGTTTTGAACGTAGGTAAAGCCATGTCCAATATTGATTAACTATTATTAAAATTTAAGTTTTCACATCAATTTTATTTGACCGTGATAGATAGTATTGGTTTGTCATCGTTTTTAAGACGTAGTGAATTATAATGTCAGGAATAATCCATCTGTTTTTGTATATGCGTGCAATTAGACTTCCAGTTGAAATTAATGCCAACGACATTTGCTGATTGACAATAGAATCGTACTGGAGGAACTTACATATCAACAAAAAAATTGTGATCCAAATTAGATTTGACTGTACCTAATTAATTATATAAAAAATAAACACTTTCATGTAAATGAATATTAAACCTGTCATGTAATTTGGAATTAATGTCGACTACATTTGCTCATTGATAATAGAATCACACTGGAGGAACTTAAACACAAACCAAAAATTCTGAATCAAATCAGGTTTTATTGTACCTAATTAATTATATAACAAATAGGGTTTAATGTATTTTTCGTCCTGTATCTTTTGTATTTTGGCGTTTTAGTCCTTTATCTTTCTAGGATAGCAAATAAGTCCTGTAACTTTTTAATTTTTCGCGATTTTGGTCCTTCAGTCAATGGAGTTTGGAAATGTTGCTGGAATTTTTTTTAATTTGGGGCTTTTCTTCACATTGGTCAATTCCTTCCAGCATGGAACCATATTTTCGTCCTGTATCTTTTATATTTTGGTATTTTAGTCATTTATATTTCTAGGGTAGCAAATAAGTCCTGTAACTTTTAATTTTTTGTAATTTTGGTCCATTAAATTGACTAATGGGAAGAAAAGCCCCAAATTAATTTTTTTTTCGGCCAACACTTGCAAACTCCGGTGACGAAAGGACCAAAATCGCGAAAAATTAAAAAGTTACAGTACATATTTACCACCCTAGAAAGATAAAGAACTAAAATGCCAAAATACAAAAAATACAAGACGAAAATTTTATTTAATCCTAACAAATATTATGTACTTTTATACAAATCATTACACCCATCATATATTTGGTTTTGAACAGACTCGATACCAACAAATTTAACCTAACATTGTACATTGTGGTGATAATGCCTGGAATCCAGCTGCTTACAAGTGTACTTGAAACATAAGAATGAGTGCAAGTGAGATTACTACAGAGGAGTTATGGGGTGAACAAGTCATTTAGCTGCATATCTTTACATGTGATGTTTCCATGTAAGAGAACTTATTAGGCTTCTGGTCTTGTTGATGCAACTTGCGGGAAAATTGCATTTTACGTCCCACAACTTACATCGTTTGTGATTTTGGTCTCATTAATTTTTGACGTAGCAATTTTAATCCCATAAATCCACAAACGTTGCAATCTTAGTCCCATTGACAAAATCCGTTAAAATTTTAATGGAAGGAGCATGTGCATGGCACGTGTTCCGTTAGGTCCATAAGTTTATGTAATGAAACGTTGCAATTTTAGTCCCATAAGTCCACAAACGTTGCAATTTTAGTTCCATGCACGTGCTCCTACCGTTAAAATTTAAACGGATTTCATCAATGGGACTAAATTATAATATTTGTGTATTTACAGGACTAAAATTGCTACGTCAATAATTAATAGGACCAAAATCACAAATAATATAAATTATGGGACGTAAAATACAATTTTTCCTGCACCTTGCCTTAGGGCAACACCCAAAGTTTTCAAACTCTATATAATCATTGCCATGACATGATCATCAAAACCACTCCAACATTAATCCTTAATTTATAATCAAATAATTATGCAATAAAATCTCCGAAATTCTTTGAAATTTCAACTAACATGCATCTCGTGCATTGATTTTCTCCCCAAAAACATTATTTTAAAAAAATTGAATTTTTTAATTGTAATTCATAACTTTTCCCCTTTGTTTTTTTTTGCATTTTTTTGTGTATAAAAGGCCACCCTCGTTGATCAATCTCCACACCCATCTCTTCATCTCTTACAACATTTTGAACTCCGAAAACCCTTTGAGAATCAAGAAAATTATGGCGCCTTTCAAAACCTCAAGAAATGCTAGTAACCTTTTTCTCTTCATGAACCTTCTCTGCTATGCTCTTGTCGCCACCGCATGTAGCAATTGCCGCAGCCCTTCATCTCCATCCCTAACACCGCCCAACGGCGGCGGTTCTAGCGGCAGGGGCGGGTCTGGTGGTGGCAGTTCTGGCAGTGGCGGGTCTGGTCAATCTGCAACTTGCCAAGAGACGCCCTGAAGCTAGGTGTATGCGCCAATCTACTCGGTGGAGCGGCGGGAGTGGTGGTGGGGAATCCTCCGACCACCCCATGCTGCACGCTGCTGTCGGGGCTGGCGGATCTGGAGGCGGCGGTGTGCCTTTGCACCGCCATCAGGGCTAACGTTCTTGGCATTAATCTGAACATTCCGGTGTCTCTCAGCCTGCTGCTGAATGCGTGTGGAAGAACTCCAACTGGCTTTACTTGCCCTTGATTAGGCCATGCATGCATGTCTTAATTGCGTCGTTAATTATTTTCAATCTGGTTTTTAAGCCATGATGTGTGGTTTGGATTTCTAAAAGGGTGTGTGATTAGTGAAAGTTAATAAGGGTTTAAGGATTTGGTTTGGGGTTTGTTTGGTTCTCATTGTACTTTGCAACAATTGTGTGATGGGTGAAAATAAAGTCTGTGTTGGTTAGTGAAGAGTGAATTTGTGGAGTCTTGTATTATTACTATGTACGATAATGTCAGGAAATGCTGTCATATTTTCGTTTTGTTTGTATCCAAGTTACGCTCAAAGGTTATTATGTATTGTATGCAATCACACTTTTAAATTATATATAATGTAATTTAATTATATTTATTAATTTAAAAAAAAAAAAGTCTCAATTATATATGATGTGACAAGAATACGTGACACGTAAGTGTAATAGAAGATGATTTGACAGAACTTGTTTGAGGGATGTTTCATTCTCGCAATGGAATTATTATCTATCCAATAACTATAATTTGTGAGCGGTCGACGGGTGTGAACGTGTTGGATTGTCTTTTCACTGCCCTTAGAGCCAAGATTTGGGGCCTTAATCTGAACGTTCCGGTTACTCTCGACATGCTGATGAATGCGTGTGGCAGGACTCCCCCAACTGGCTATACTTGTGCTTGATTAAGGCCATGCATGCTTATGTCTTAATCGTGTTATTAATTATCTTAATTTGGTGTTTAAGAGATGTTTGTGTGGTTTGGATTTGGAAGAGAGTGTGTGATTAATAAAAGTTAATAAGGGTTTGGTTGACAATGCGTTGTTTGATTGTACCTCATTAATGTATTTCGCAAAGATTGTGTGTGGAAGTGGGACAGGGTGAATTAAATAAAGGAAAAAAATGTAATTTTGGCCCAATTTTTTAGAGATGGTGGCATTTTTGTCCAAGTTCATTCTAACATAGCAATTGAGAATTGTAATTTTTAAAAAATGGCAATTTAAATTCAAAAAACTTTATTTGGCCGGAATTTCTCAAATAGGCCGCACGTGAACTTAAAAATTTGGAAATTTATCACTGTTCTAGTGAGTTTTGCTTATGTGGATTAATCGAATTCAATATCTCTCGTGTGGCAAGACTGACATGTTAAAATGAAACATCTCACCATTGCCTCATCATTATGCCTGCCAAATCACCCATCTTATCCCTTCCCCCCTCGCGGTCCGCAGGGGGGCTGAATGAGACGTCGTCGCCCAGATTTGATATGGGCGACATAGCCTTGCCCATATCCAATCTATTTGTGTGACATCGTATTGCCTAGTCTAGATCTAAGCGACACTAAGTCGCCCAGGCTAGAATCAGAGGGCGACAGTGTCGCCGCTAATTATTATTATTTTTTTGTATTTTTTAAAATCTAAAATAATTTAAAGAAAGTAAAGACAAAATTAAATTTTTAAAAAGTTTTAAGATAAAAATTTAAAAGAAAGTTAAGAATTTATTTTTAAAAAAGTTAAGAAATTTGATTTAATTTTTTAAATAAAAATAATAGAAAAAGTATTAAATTTTCATTTTAAGTACATATAATGGGATTTTAATTTAAATAATTTCATAGTAAATATTATAAATTATTAAAGTATATTAAATTAAATCATAATTTAAATTAGGTAATATATAATTGATGTTGTAATTGATTAAATTTTATATTAATATAGATACTTAAATTTGAAATTGAACTTTAGTATATTAATATGTTGTATTAATATTTCAATTTAATTTATCAATTTAAATATAAAATTTTATGTTTTTTATATATTGATATTTAAATAATATATATTTACAAATAGAAATATTTATTTAAATGGTTTTTAGTCTAAAGTAAAGCATGTCACCATGCCACCTCACTATGTCTGCCAAATCACATGTCATGTAAGGAATTTTTTTTTTTTTAATTCACATGTGAAATGATTGCCGAACATATGAGAATTCTGGCAAAATTTAGGCTTTGTGGACTTAAATTGTCACTTTAAAAATTATAGTCCTTAATCGCTATTTTAAAATGAGCCTGGACCAAAATGCCACCGCCTCTAAGAAACTGGACCAAAATTACATTTTTCCTTTAAATAAAAATTGTTTTGGTAATAAGAGTGTTTTTGAAGTCTTGTAATGCTTGTCTAAAAATAAATTAGGGTAAATTACACTAATACCCCTTGAGATTATGCTAAATTATACAAACATCCAATGTTTTTTTTTGCAAAATTACACCTACACTCCTAAGGTTATAATTGTAATTATAATTACACCCCTTATTTCAAAAGCAAAACTTACACAAACACCCCCTAAAAAAATATTATACTAACACCCCTCAAGGGGTGTAAGTATAATTATGTAAAATTAAAAAAATATTATACTAACACCCCTCAAGGGGTGTAAGTATAATTATGTAAAATACAGGGAGTGTTTGTGTAATTTATGTTAACCTCTGAAGGTATCAATGTAATTTACCTTATCTTGATTTTCTTTATACCAAAATTATATATATATATGTTCTATATACTGTTCATGTTATTGTAATTTATGAAAATTCTCATTTATTTCGTGCCGGCACTTATATGAAAAGATACCTTGTTACATGATTAAATTTTGTTGAAATGCGTAAATCAATAATGGAGTGTTATTATACTTATTAAATATAAAGAATTATTTTACTTTAAAATATGTATCAATTACATAATTATTGTAATATATTAATTAGTCAGGTTCAATTTAGGTTATAATTAAACTAATAATTTTAAAAAAAGCTTTCTTAATCGGAGAATATTACCAAAAGATATTATGTTATTAGTCTACTTATATTATATACTTATATATTCTATCTGATGGAGAAAGAATTTGACCAAGGATCAAGATGTAATTTTCAAAAGAAGTATTGCAATTACCACACTACCCCCGGTAGTTGCACCCAATAGTTAGTGTAGTTAGTGGAGTTATGTAGATTACCGAATTGCCCCCAGTGGTTGCATTCAATAGTTAGTGGTCGGTTGGGAGACGATATTATCTTTACGTCTCTCCACGTTCTAGTATAAATAGATCGTATTTCATTGTAAAGGGAGATTTTTTGGATAGCAAGAAAGGCTTGTATTATATTCAAGTGAAAATATTATTTTTTGTGCCGTCACTATCAAAATTTTCATATATTAATGCAAATTATACATATTTCATGACCTGAATTTTGAAATTAAAACTGAATTATATTATTTGACTATTTTATTTCATGGAAAGAAGAAAAAAACATCAAAATTGACTCTTTCATATAGGAAAAAATACAAGGACACCCCCTGTGATATAAAGAATATTAAAAAAAACCCATGTGAAAATTAAAGTATCATTTACACCCCCTGTGTTATAAAATAAAATTAAAAAAATCCCCTGAGGCTAGGTTTTGTTATGCATGCGCGTTGACTGCGCTTGGGCATGTAAAAAAGTGCGTTTGTGGACAATTTTGCCCTTCCCTCTCTCCTTATATTACATATAATATATAATTTAATAAATCTTAAAACAATAGAAACATATATTAATAATAAAATATTATTTTATACAAATATATAATAATTAATATTTTTAATATAATATTCTTTTAATATTAAAAAATTTAAAAAAATTTAAAGAGAGAGAGAGAGAGGGGTTGGGTTTTTTTAAATAATAATTTTATTTTATAAAGTATAAAATTTTAATTTTATATATTGTGGATATATTATAATTTATAAATATATTTTAATTAAAATTGATATAATATATTATATAAATATAAAAGTTTAAATGTGAAGGGCATTTTAGTTATTGTTCTTAAAAATATGTGTTTAGGTTGACCAGGAGGCGGTGTGATCCATTGTTCGTAATATAGTGGTAGTTTTTGATATTAAAATTTTAACAGGGAATTTTTGATATTTTCCCATATCACATGGGGTCAAAATGAATTTAACCCCTTTCATATATATGGACCCCGTATTAAGATCCAGGCGTACGTCGACATTGTGACATGCCTAAGGATGGGACAACGAATCCATTTCATTAACCTTATATAAGTAAAAAGTGGTATTTGCCGAACCATGCTGATTTTATCCATTATATGAATGTTTATTATTATTATTATTTATTTTATTTTTTTATTTGCTTAAGATGATATTTCCACCATATGTCAAAAGATCGAGACTTATTACACAAGTAGTGCAAATTTTTAAACTTTTTCTAAAAATGAAATGATTTGTTATGTGAACTTAATTATGCATAAAATTATTGTGTGATACACTCGAATTTAAACTAATATTATGGTCCGAATGGTATTAATGGGATAAAGATATAGATTTATTTTACTACATTTATTTAAATAAATAAACTTTCTTATTTTTTCTTCAAAAGAGTTTATAAATTTCCAATATTTTATATTTTGCAGTTCATTTTCGAGAACTTTTATCAAAACTGTACTCTAAAGTATCTTATAATTAAATTTATTATGAGTTTATAAACTCATCTGGTGGAAGGCTCCAACTCATTAAATCGGTTCCGCCATATCCTTCCACATTTATTGGTCTTCAATATATATATATGTGCTACCTAAGGGAGTCATCAAGAGTATGGAACAGCTGCTGCCGTGATTTCTCTCGACGGGTACTGGGCCGGGATTGAGTGGCGTGGCCGTAGGTTTGCTTGCGAAAAGAATGCCGGAGGCCTAGGCATTCACCCCGTTGCAGTGGCGAATAAAGCCTTAATCTGTAGGCACTTGTGCGTTGTTGTTACCAAAAACAAAGGATCTGTGCGGGGTGCAAATGGATTTTAAGGGGCTTAAATGTATTTTTGGTCCCGTAATTTAAGTTATTTGTCTTATTTTTTTATTTTCTAAGGTAACATTTTAGTTTTATATCTTTTTAATTTTTGTAATTTTAATCTTTTTTGTGCCGGAGTTCACCATTCTCGCCGGAAAAATGCATGTGCCTCTCACGTGACGTTTTAAAATTGGGGTTTTGTTTCTATGGACCCAATTCTATAAGCACTTTTGTCATTTTTAGAGTAGCTTGGTCCTATATTTTTTTAATTTTTGCTATTTCAATCCTTTTTTTTTTTCCAGAATTCACCATTCTCGCCAGTGGAGGAGAATTCCAGCGAACAAAATAACTGAAATTGCGAAAATTAAAATAATACTGAGCTAAAATGCTATCCTAAAAAGTTAAAAATGAAAACGCCAAACAAACTAAGTGATACTTGATAGGTGAGGGAGAAGATATCAAACTTTGGCTCGATCCATGGCATCAAATGGGAGTTCTCTTCCAGCAATTTCCAATGGGTCCTCCGCTTTCCTAGATTCACTACCTGTAATCGTTGGAGGTAATTCATTAGAATTCACCTAATGGACACATTTATGCAGCTGCAGCACGAGCGCTCTTTCGACAAGGGTGTTTCATGGGCCAGCAGGAGATGGAGAGGGACACACCTACTGAATGCAGCAAATCGGGCCACACTTGCTTCAGCCGATTACCACATTTGGCAGAGTATCACACTCGCTTTGTTATTAGTTTGATTTGATCAAATCTGATTCGAATAAGAAATTTTCATGGAACTGGCTATTGAGCATTGACTAAATTAATTATTAGTTTTTGATACGCACACACGATCCATGCATAAATAATAAGTACAATAGAACAAAAAACAATCTATTTCATTTATTAATAGAAAATGGAACAAAAACTCCAACCAAAATCGAGAAGAAGAAAACCAATCGAAAATGGAAACGATCAAGAGCAATTAATCCAGAAACCATAAATGAATGAATCGGAGGAAGGGAATTAATCAATAACACTTGAAGTATCGTGGGATGGTCAACCCACAGAAATTCATGACCGTGTTTATGGCTGCGTGGTAGTTCATCTCCATGCCGAAGAAACGGGATCTGAAGGTGTAGCAGAGGCACGACGCCGCCTCATAAGCACTTAGGCCGGAGACGACGGTGCAGCAGTGGTGGTCCGTCCCCGGCTTGCCGGGGGACCAGTTCATCAGATGCTGAAACAAGTCAAAGCACTTTCCCGTATTCATCTTGCAAGTAGCTTGTGTTTCCACTTGCGGCGGAGTCTGCACCGCCACCGGCCTGGAGGCGAAGCTGAAAACAAGTGAACTGAGAAGGAGGAGGAGGAGGAGGGTGGCGGAGGCGAGGGTTCTTGTTACTAGAGCCATTTTCAGAATTGATTAACTGACAAGTGGAAATTGTTTGTAATGTGAGTGATGAAAACTAGAATTTTGGGGCTATATTTATATATAGATTGGAGGTATAGTTAAGCAATATAAAGCATGGAAACCAACACTTGCAGACTGATTCATAATTTGATGCGAAACTTTTGCCTCATGACTCGAAATATATATTTTGAATAAAATAACACCAATCGATTTTTGTTTTTACTTTTTGCATATTGAATAATTTAGTGAAATTGTATGCAAATAGTATATATATATATTGCGTTATGCATCTAAAAATAAGATATGTCGTTAATTTGTGGATGAATCGAAGATAAAAGATAACCTTTGCGCTAGTTACTGCTGCTCGACGGCTTAGGCCATATTTTCTTTCTTACCCCATGGGAATACAGAAAAACCACCCGTTAAAAAAGACTCTCGAGAAGTTCGATATCTCCAGGAGGCAGGCTGATCAAATTGAGCTAACCAAATACAACATCTTAATTTTACTTCCGTGAATAACCATTAACGCACAAGCCTTGGCTGACTTTGTCTTGGAAATAACGATCCTCACACCCAACAAGGAGGTGTGTGGTTGCTGCATGTGGATAAGTCGCCCCCCTTCAGGGAAGCGAGGCAGGCGTGGTAATAACTTCCCCTGAGGGGGACGATATGGAGTTCATAATAAGATTTGACTATAAAGCCTCAAACAATGAGGTAGAATATGAAGCCCTCGTCTTGAGCATGAGGATGGCTTGGGAGGTAAGGGCAAGGCATCTGATAGCCTACTTCGATTCACAACTTATAGTCAAGCAAATTGAAGGCACCCATGAAGCCAAGAAAGCTAGTATGATATGATATGTGCAAAGGATCGAAGAATCGAGATTAGTGTTCGAAAGTTTCCAACTCCTCCAAATCCCCCAGAAGACAACAACTTGTCCAAGCTAGGTAGTTCGGTCGAAGACTGCCGTACCGGACAATCACCATACAACCCCTCGCCAACCGCGAAGCTCCCTTAGAAGCCAAGGTTGCCGTGGGGAGCGGGGGTTGTCGCAAGTGATCATGGACAAGCTGCAGGTGGGGATTCCCTCTGCAGACTGATGGGAGACTGTCAGGCTCAAGGCTAGGACCACCCCCGTCCTCCTAATAAAGGCTGCACTCTGTTAGAAATCCTTCCCGCATCATTTACTAAGATGTTTGTTTATGAGGGAGGGAATGTATGTCCTAAAAGAGATACACAATGGATGTTGTGGGGCCCGTATAGGAGCCATGACACTAGTTGAGAAAGCCTTACGGATGGGATACTTTTGGCCCACCATGAAGAATGATGCGCGACAATTGAGGGTGGAGAAGACATCTGCGAGGCGGGGTGAGGAAGAAGAAGATAGGTAGGGGCAAGGTGGTGAACGACGGGCAACAGGGTGGAGAGGAGAGGTGTTGGGGAAGAAGACTGGGATGTGGAATTTTTTTTAACATTAATTTAAATTTATATACTTTTTATTATATTTCAAAAAATATATATGAGATGAAATTTGGACCATTTATTGCACTAATGAAATTTGGACCAGGAATTAAACAATGAAATATGGACCGTAGATGTCATTGATGAGAGCTCAACCATCAATTTATTAAAATCAAGATCCAATGGTGTTTAAATAAGGGATAAACATTATTTATAATTAAAAAACAAGAAAATATTTGTGTGGAAGGTGTTTAGTTTTTTGCTTCATTTATACACTACAAAAAGAATACGGGAATTGAAACAGATATAATAGACCGTTCCAAAAATCGTTCCAAATAGGACTGGTAAGTGGAACTGTTGCGGAATGAGAAACCGTTGATGACGTCATTTTCGAGTTAATGGTAGTCCAAACGTATAGGAACGGCACGACCGTTCCTATTTGTGTGCCAACATATATGTGTCAATATGTAAACCCATTACCGTTCCAAAAAGGGACTAGATATATTTTGGTACTCCATTTGGAACACATGTGTAAAAATTGGAACGACTACTCGACCGGGAACACGTACCGGTCCTTTATATGTTCCAAATCTCAGCTCTATTTCGACCGATTGCGTGACCGTTCTAACATGTATTGCTAAATGAGACCCTTTTACGCCATGAACAAAAATATAACGCAATGATCGTCCCAAATTGTGGGTATATAGGAAATGCAGTGGTGTTACAATTACCGTTCCCAACTGTGATCCAATTAGGAACGGTCACATTGTGTGTGACTAATACCATTCCTAATATGCCATAACGGCTATATTACAACAGTAAAATTACCGTTGTTACATCCGTTCTAGCGACCGTTCGTAAAGCTGGATCAACAGCTATATTTCAACGTCTAGTTGTGTGTTCTAAATAATATTCCAATGCCCGTTCCAATATTTTTCTATATATATGTCCCCCTTCTTTCTCATTGTTCTTATAATTACTCTCCAACTCATTTTGTTCTAACTCCCCCTGTTGATTCTTTATACGTAAAAAAATCAAACATATCAATTATTTGCGCGAATTTTGCATTGATATTGATAGGTGTTTTGCTCAAGTAAGAAGTTGAAATTCTGTAATGGTTATTTATTTATATGTATATATAATATTCTCGTCATTTAATTACTGTTGTTAATTACGTAGGACCAATCATGTTAAGACAATTGAGGAAATGGATGTATGATCGAGACGTGCTGGGTGTGACGCTGGAGTTTGAGGACGGCGTTACAATATTTTTATAATGGGCCCAGTCTCAGCGTGCATATATGGATGGGGAGAAGATTAAGTGTCCCTGCCGGAAGTGCAAAAAATGAACGGTTCAAAACACCAGACGAGGTAAATTTTGACTTGTGTATGAAAGAGTTTATGCCAGAGCACTATAATTGGACTTTACATGGTGAGGAGAGGGTGCAGGAATATTTTGAAGCATTGACAGCGCCCTATGTGCAGCAGCAGCAACAAACGCCACCCGTTTAGGAGGAGGGTAGTTCGCATTGGGGTGATGCGGCTCAGATGGATTGGGCGCACATGATGGTATTTGATGCCGCAGGGCCGTCTTTCTGGTCTTCGTAGAACCAGGAGGGACCGAGTGATGATGATACTCGATATTGTCCATCTGATGTGGGTCATAGTTCATATTATGATTCGGAGCCCTATGATTATGTGTTTGGCTTGTCAGACCGTTTTTTTGATATAGTTCATGCTGCAGACCAACCGTTGTGGAACGGCTGCATCACTTCTCTGTCGGCGTCAATTGCTTCTTTGGTGAATATCAAGGCCGAAGGGGTTTTTTTCGAGCATACATATGATCGTTTATACCAGTGGGCTGATAATGTAATGCCCCGCGATCACACTTTCCCTGTTGATTATTACAATACAAAGAAACTGATAAGAGAATTGAATTTACCAGTTCAGAAGATTGATGCTTGCAAAATCGGTTATGATATTGATTTGGAATATTGCAAGTTTTGTGGAGACGCTAGGTACAAGCCCACCAGAGACAAAAAATCCTAGATGCAAGAATTCCCCGTATGCCATTCTTAGGTATCTACCGCTTACCCCTCGACTGCAGAGGTTGTATGCGTTGGAGGCCACAATAGAGCATATAACTTGGCATGCGAGCCACCAGACGGAGGAAGGATCCATGTGCCATCCATCCGATGCAGAGGCTTGGAAGCATTTTGACCGCACGTATCCTGATTTTGCAGCTGATCCTCGTAATGTTAGACTTGGATTGTGCACGGATGGGTTTGCACAACACGACCAGTATGGTAAAACTTACTCATGTTGGGCCGTGATACTTACACCGTACAATCTCCCACTGGGAATGTGCATGAAGTCTGAGTATATGTTCCTAACGATTGTGATCCCTGACCCATCAAATCCGAAACGTCTTATCGATGTCTACTTGGAATCGCTGATCGAGGAGTTGCGGAATTTATGGCATGTGGGTGTACGTGCGCATGATACTGCGATAAATCAGGCATTCATGATGCATGCTACATTGATGTGGACAGTGAACGACCTTCTTGCTTATGGGATGACATCTGGTTGGAGTATTGCCAGTGTTATGGGGTGTCCAGTTTGTATGGAGGACACACGAACATTCTATTTACAACACGGTCGGAATGCATGCTATTTTGACTGCCACAGTCTCACGGGGCGCCTTCCGCAATGCGGGGAAAGGGGCACCGTGTGGCTAGTAGTCCACAGCCAACGACTACGTCCGCCAACCGAGCAGCAACACCAACCAAATTCCCACCGACGCCTCGCACAGGCCGTCGACAAGAACAACACAGTTTCCAACAATCAACAATATAATGCAGCGGAATTAGTAAATCAACACGTCGTGCAGCAAATGCGTTTTATATTGATAGCATAAATACTGAAGATTACAGCAAGCTAGCCACGGGGATCGCCGTGAGGGGGATACTAGCAATGCACACTGAGCTTCGAGTGGTCATTCCCCCTATAATAGGCTTGAAAAGAAATTTCCTATCGACAAAACTAGATACTAGAAAAGCTGAAAATTGCATCTCATGGGGCATAAAGGGCCACATGAGCAAAAGTAAATATTACAGTAAAGACTCACGCCTAAGACTCTAATAACCTGCGGAGGCCTAGTGCCTATCGGCGGAAGTGTTGGTCGGCCGGATGAAACATGGCCGAAATTGGGTCAAGGGGGCCGAGAGTGCGGGCGGCCCTTGACATTCTCGCCCACTTGAGATGGCGACGTCCTCGGCGGCATGGAAGCATGGTACGCTTCAATCAAAGGTAGGAAGGCCTTAAGGTCCGTCACCCGTTTCCAAGTATTCTCCTTGCTGCTGCATCCCCTCCACTTCACCAGGTACTCAGTAACATCTTTCTTCGCAGTACGTGTGGCTCGGTGGTTCAGGATAGCTTCAGCCACCCTCTTCTGGGTCTTCTTCAATTCAAGTTGGGGGCGGCTCGGCTGATTGAGGGTGTCATCCTCCTTGTCTACTGTATATTTCTTCAATTGGCTCACATGGAGGACATTGTGAATCTTCCACCAGGAGGGTAACTCTACCTTGTAGGCTACCGTCCCAATACGCTTGATGATGGGTAAATGACCGACGTACTTCTGCATAAGGCGAGGGTCTCTCCCCCTGGCCGACTTTGATAATCTCGGGTCCGGAACCTTCACCATCACAAGGTCTCCCGCGATAAACTCGACGAAGCGGCGATTCTTATCTGCATACTTCTTTATCCGCTTCTGTGCTTTCTCGAGGCAGCTTCTGGCTATCTCAACATTTCTCTTCCATCCTCAGAGAAGCTTCGAGCAAGTGGGGATCTCACACTCTGTGGGGAGTCAATAGTGTGAGGGAGGAGCGACTGCTGCCCAGTGACAATTTCAAAAGCGCTCTTGTTGGTGGAAGAGCTCTTTTGAGCGTTGAAACACAGCTGAGCGACATCCAACAGCTTCACCCAATCCTTCTGAGTACCACGTACATAATGTCGGAGATATTCCTCCAACATAGAATTAAAGCGCTCCGTCTGGCCGTCGGATTGTGGATGATAGCTGGAGCTCATATTCAGTTTAGACCCGAGGAGTTTGAATAGCTCGGTCCAGAAGACGCCAGTGAAACGGGAGTCCCGATCGCTGACGATGTCTTTCGGCAGTTCCTAGTATTTGACAATATGCTTGAAGAAGAGATGAGCCGTCCCTTCTACCGTAACATGTTTTGGGGCTGCAATGAAGGTAGCGTATTTGGACAAACGGTCTACCACGACGATAATGCTCCCTAAGTCTCCCACCTTAGGCAAGCCAGAAATGTAGTCCATGGAAACACTTTCCCACGGTCTCTTTGGGATGGGCAGTGGTTGCAGCAAACCAGCCTTCTTCTGATGGTCTGCTTTGTCCTGTTGACAAATCAAACAAGTGCGGACATATGTCTCTACATCATCCCGCATCTGTGGCCAATAATAGGCCCTCTGCGCCAACGCATAGGTGCGCTCTTCTCCCGAATGTCCCGCCCAAAGAGTGTCATGGCATTCCGAAATAAGTGATTTCCGCAGGTCCTCGCCCTTTGGTATATATACGCGGTTTCCCTTGGTCATCAGAAGTCCGTCCTCTAACCAGAACCGTCGAGCTTTGCCCTGCTCGACCAGATAAACCAGGCCCTGCGCAGCTGGATTTTTCGGTAATAGCTCACGCGCCCGGTCCTTCACCGAGGTGGCAACAACACTCGAGGAAAGTGCCGCTACCGACCCCACAGTAGCCAAATCTGCCCTGCGGCTCAGCGCATCTGCCGCAAGGTTGCTAGAGCCGGCCCGGTACTCTAACACAAAGTGAAATTCTGACAGCATTTCCTGCCAGCGTGTCTGCCTGCTGGTCAACTTCGGCTGCGACATGAAATGACTCACTACAGTGTTGTCCGTCTTGACCACGAAGGGAGAGCCCAATAAATAATGCCGCCATAGTCTAAGGCAATGAACTACGGCCAGCAACTCTTTCTCGTGCACTGAATAGCGCCTCTCAACATCTTTAAGCTTCCTGCTCTCATAGGCAACTGGGTGGCCGTCTTGCATTAGGACGCCTCCTAAGGCAAAGTCTGAAGCATCGGTCTCCACCTCGAAAGGTTTCGACATATCTGGTAAGGCCAACACAGGATCCGTCACCATTGCCTCCTTAAGGCTGTCGAAGGCCACTTGGCATTGGGATGTCCAATTCCAAGTCTCTGTCTTCTTCGTCAAGTCTGTCATGGGCCGTGCTATCTCAGAGTAGCCCTTCACAAAGCGCCGATAATAATTAGCCAGGCCGAGAAATGACCGCAACTCATGTCCATTACTCGGTGGCTGCCACTCCTGGATAGCCTGTACCTTCTTGGGATCCATTCGTATCTGCCCGATCCCTACAATATGTCCCAAGAAGCTGATAGTCTCCTGAGCAAACGAGCATTTCGACACCTTCGAATATAACTCGTGCTCGCGGAGTCTCGCAAGAACCTGCCGCAAATGCCCAACGTGCTCGGCCAAGGTCTTGCTGTACACAACAATATCGTCCAAGTACACCACCACGAACTCATCAAGAAAACCATGGAGTACTTGGTTCATCAAAGTGCTGAAGGTAGCTGGAGCATTCGTCAGGCCGAAAGGCATGACAAGGAACTCAAAAGCTCCATACCTCGTGACCACTGTCGTCTTTGCCTCATCGCCCTCCTTGATCCGGACCTGCCAATAGCCCGACCTCAAGTCAATCTTCGTAAAATACTTCGCTTGGCATAAACGGTCAAAGCAGTCCGCCACGAGCGGTATAGGATATTTGTTCTTCACAGTAATTTTGTTCAGGGCCCGGTAGTCACAACACATCCGTAGGGAACCGTCAGCCTTCTTCTAAAACAGGACTGGCGCTCCATACGGCGACTTCGCGGGCTTAATAATGCCACTCTCCAACATATCCTTCAGCTGCGTCCTAAGCTCCACAAGCTCAGGTTGCGTCATTCTGTAAGGTGCCCTGGCAGGAGGCTTCGTGCCAGGCACCAACTCAATCTCGTGATCCACTGCCCTCTTCGGCGGTAGCTTCCGAGGCAGTTCATCGGGCATCACGTCTTCGAACTCTCTCAAGAGCGTCTTCACCACGCCGGGTATGGGGCCCGACGCCTTCTCAACTTCGTCAAGGCGAAGAGTGCACAAGTAGGATGGTTCATTCCGCTTGCGCCCCTTCTCAAACTGCATGGCCGACAAATTTCTCCCACCGGTCTGCCCGGCCAGCACTGGGATGATGCAAGGTTTGGTACCCAACATCATCAAGGAATCAGCATAGGGTAACACCGCCGTTCGTGTATCCCGCAAAAACTCAAGCCCGAGGATGAGCTTGAAGTCGTCCATCACGACCACGGAAAGATTAGTCTTGCCTTCGAACGGACCAATCTTAATCGTCACAGATTTCGCCACGCCAGCAATGGGCTGCGCAGCCGAATTGATGGCCTTCACTCGACCAACTCCCTTCTCTAGCACAAGCCCGAGTCTCTCTACTTCGGCGCTCGCTAGGTAGTTGTGTGAAGCACCAGTGTCGATCATAGCACGAACCGGCTTGCCATGAATCTTCACATCCACGTACATCAACCCTTTCTTCCGAAAAGACCTGGATTGTGTCTTGTCTTCAGTCTGGCTCCCCTCAAGAGCCGGGGCAGTCTTTCCTGCCCGGGGAGGCACTGCCTTCTTTGCAGCCACACGGAACAACGTGTTGCACCATTTTGATATTGCACCCAGGTTGTCCTCATCCTCCTCAGAATCATTCCCGCCACTCGTCGTCTCGGGTGGCTCTACTGACTTTGCGGGTGGCACCTTCTCAGTATAGGTCGCCAGCGCATTCAACAGCTGTCTCTTCGGGCAATCCCGATATCGATGCGGGCCATCGCACAGAAAACACCCACTACTTCTCTGTGACGCCCCTTGCCTGTTGTCCAAGGGCTTCCCCCTGCTGGAGTTCCCTTGCGAACTGGAGGGAGTGTGGGACCTTCGCTCTCCCCCACTCCTGTTCGAGTTACTCTTGAACGGTTTCGACCCTCCCGGCCTATTCTGCGCAGGACTAGGCATTGTCTGCCTATCCCTCCGAGACTCTGGGTTGAAATCTGCCAAGCGTTCGGCCGCAGCCATCGTTGATCCCAAATCAGCCACACGTTGACGCTGTAACTCAAGTCGCGCCCACGGTTTCAGGCCCTCCATAAAGGTGAAGAGCTTATCCTTCTCCG
The DNA here is from genome assembly GCA_034509735.1 of Sesamum alatum. Classification (NCBI taxonomy): domain Eukaryota; kingdom Viridiplantae; phylum Streptophyta; class Magnoliopsida; order Lamiales; family Pedaliaceae; genus Sesamum; species Sesamum alatum. Next base: position 28,213,509 of record JACGWO010000003.1, on the reverse strand, counting down.
ACATATCCCTGATGTCCAACATCAGTGCCGAAAAGGCCTTGACATAATCCCGCACGGAGCCGGTGTGTTCTAGCTTCCGCAGCGCCCGTCGGGCATTATATTCCACATTCTCCGGGAAGAACTGCTCACGAATGGCTTCCCGTAGAAGGTCCCAAGTATCCAGGCGTATGTGATTTGCCTGAATCTCGGCATACTTGGTACGCCACCATAGCTTGGCATCACCAGTCAGATACATGGTTGCAGTAGACACCCTCCTTGCCTCGTCGACCACATTAGCCGCAAGGAAGTACTGTTCCATGTCAAACAGGAAGTTCTCGACCTCCTTCGCATCTCGAGCACCGCCGTAGGCCTTCGGTTCAGGAATCCGAAGCCTAGCACCATTATCAGGAGCAACAGGTGCGTTGCCCACCGCCCGTTGGAGAATCCCAATCTGTAGGGCCATTTCCTCCATCTTGCGTTGCATATCAACAACACCGCCCTGGCCATAAGCATCCCGGACCGCATGCTGGCATTCCCTCAGGTCGGAACGCAGCTCCGAGATCTCATGCTCCAGTGTGGCAACATGATCTTCCAAATTCTCGACCACCTCAGTCAACCGGGAGATTTCGGCCTCCGGGTCTGTGATCCTTTCACGGGGCGCCTCGGCCCCTCTCGGGCTCTCAGGGTCCTGGTCCGACATTCTAGCAGAACTGGCTCTCGTAACCCGCCTCGGCCCCATCAGGCAACCGAGGCTCTGATACCACCTCTCACGGGGCGCCTTCCGCAATGCGGGGAAAGGGGCACCGTGTGGCTAGTAGTCCACAGCCAACGACTACGTCCGCCAACCGAGCAGCAACACCAACCAAATTCCCACCGACGCCTCGCACAGGCCGTCGACAAGAACAACACAGTTTCCAACAATCAACAATATAATGCAGCGGAATCAGTAAATCAACACGTCGTGCAGCAAATGCGTTTTATATTGATAGCATAAATACTGAAGATTACAGCAAGCTAGCCACAGGGATCGCCGTGAGGGGGATACTAGCAATGCACACTGAGCTTCGAGTGGTCATTCCCCCCTATAATAGGCTTAAAAAGAAATTTCCTATCGACAAAACTGGATACTAGAAAAGCTGAAAATTGCATCTCATGGGGCATAAAGGGCCACATGAGCAAAAGTAAATATTACAGTAAAGACTCACGCCTAAGACTCTAATAACCTGCGGAGGCTTAGTGCCTGTCGGAGGAAGTGTTGGTCGGCCGGATGAAACATGGCCGAAATTGGGTCAAGGGGGCCGAGAGTGCGGGCGGCCCTTGACACACAGGCAGTTCCTACCACCGGATCATCCTTATTGCAGGAACAAGAAAGCCTTCACTAAAAATCGAATGGAGAGGAATATTGCACGTCCAAGGTTGACTGGAGAACAAATCCAAACCCGTGTCGATGCGTTTAGTGTGGCAGTCGAACAACCGTTGAGTGAACCGGAAGGCTACGGTGTCGACCATAAGTGGACGAAGAAAATCATCTTCTGGGAGCTTGAATACTGGGGGCGCATCTAATACGATACAATCTTGATGTCATGCATATTGAGAAGAATACTTTCGATAAGATATTCAATACTATGATGGACATCAAGGGGAAAATGAAGGACAATCTGAATGCACGGAAGGATCTCAAGATCATATGTAATCGGCTAGAGCTTGAGGTGGACGAAAGGAGACAGAACGTGATGCCCAAAGCGGTATATACATTAACGAAGGAGCAAAAGAAGAAGATACATGAGTGGATTCATTGTCTTAGGTTTCCTGATGGGTATGCCTCTAACTTGGCCCGTTGTGTCAACATGAAGGAGTTAAGGATGCACGACATGAAGAGCCATGATTGTCATGTATTCATGCAAAAGTTAATTCCGGTTACCTTCCGTGAAATGCTTCCAGAGCACATGTGGGGGGTCTTGACTGAAGTGAGCCTTCTATTCCAAATCCTATGCTCAACAACACTAGATGTGACCAAGGTAAAAGAATTGGAAGATAGTGTAGCGATTCCAAATTGCGCGATTTACTTTTGATTTGACGTTCCAAATATTAATAAGGTGTTCCAATTACAAAAAAAAAATAAAAATAAATTCATACATACAAATGTAATTAGGAACGGTAAAACTGTTGTATGCCAAAAACCATTCCGAAATTGGAACGATCGCCCTGTTTCCATTCCTAATTATTAGGAACGCCTCTTCTTTCAATGGATAGTCTCCCGTTCCTTAATCGTTTTTAATCCCAGGCCAAATAAGTCCAATGATCTATTTACCGTTCCAAAGTTAAAAAAACCATTCCTATTTTCATTGCACTTCCCATATTTTTTTGTAGTGAAAGGAACACAAAGAGATTTTTTGGTAAAAATAAATATTTCACTTGGGTTTTTTTAAATATTATTTATATTATAGGAAGATAAATTACTTTTAACCCAATCCTATTGACACTATTGCTATTGTGTTGAAGAGTGATGTGCATCAGAGTAACGAACGTATAATTATCACAATACAAAATATTACAGTACTATTTATGATGAATTTCTAGCATGGTGAAAATGGGACGGACAATAGAAAATTCATCCCAAAACCTGCACAAATTATGTATGTGTATTTTTGAGTTTGTACATTTAAAATAGGGTAAATTATGGCTATCTTCCCTGAGATTTGGCCTAATTATAAATACCTTCTTGTTGTTTAAAAAATTACAAATACTCCCATAAAGTTTGTAATCGTCTAACAAATAACACATTTCCATGCATTTTTATGGGTGAACTGCCAAAATATTTTTATGCAAACTGAATTACTATTAAAATTTTTTGAATTTTTTTGGACTACAATGCGCAGGGAGAGGTTTCTTAAGTTTTTTTACACAGAGGAGCAATAATGCAATTTGTCTCGATTAATTTTTCTACAATTTTAACTAAAAATTCAAGAGCAAAATGGTCAATTCAGGTCTTTGGTTAAAAATTACAAACCTTATGGAGTATTTATAATTTTTCAAACAATAAAGAATTATTTGTAATTATACCAAATCTTAGAAGAGGTGACTGTAATTTACCCTTCAAAATATTTATCAACTCTGTTACGGAATTTGAGATGATTTTTTTTAAAAAAAAATCATTTTGTCTGGAAATACTTCAATTATATGTTATTTTTTGTAACTATTAAATTATTTTCTTGTAGTGTTTTTAGGTTATCCATCCCAGTTCCATTGAAATTTATCCCAGAATGTATTAAAACTTGTCACATTTGCATCATTGTCACAAAATCGCAAATTGGGACGAATTTTGCCATTATCAAATCCACATTATTCATTTAATTTTTTTCTTAAATACACACTTACGTACGATGCATGCATATATAATAAGAAGACGTAAGATAAAACACCATTAATTCACAACCATAGAAAACTCAATCTATTTCATTTATTAGAAAATAGAACAAAATCCAACCAAAATCGAGAAGAAGAAAACTAATCGAAATTGAATACGATCAAGAGCAATTAATCCATAAACGAAAATTGAACCAATCCGAGGAAGGAAATTAATCAATAACACTTGAAGTATCGTGGGACGGCCAATCCACAGAAATCCATGACCGTGCTCATGGACTTGTGGTAGTTCATCTCCATGCCGAAAAAACGGGATCTGAAGGTGTAGCAGAGGCACGACGCCGCCTCATAAGCACTTAGGCCGGAGATCACGTTGCAGCAGTGGTGGTCCGTCCCGGCTTGCCGGCGGACCAGTTCATCAGATGCTGAAACAAGTCAAAGCACTTTCCCGTATTCATCTTGCATGTAGCTTGTGTTTCCACTTGCGGCGGAGTCTGCACCGCCACCGGCCTGGAGGCGAAGCTGAAAACAAGTGAACTGAGAAGGAGGAGGAGGAGGAGGGTGGCGGAGGCGAGGGTTCTTGTTACTGGAGCCATCTTAAGAATTAATTAACTGAGAAGTGGTGGAAATTGTTTGGAGTATGAGTGATGAAAGCTAGAGTTTTGGGGCTATATATATATAGATTGGAGGTATAATTAATTAAGCAATAAAGCATGCACACCTACACTTGCAGATTGATTCAGTAATTTGATGCGAAACTTTTGCCTCATGACTCGAAATATTTTGATGTAGTCAAATTGTATGCAAATAATATTAAAATAAGATATGTCGTTAATTATTTCTTGATATACTTACACGAAGAAATATGTATTATGGTTAAAAAAATTTGTAGCGAATACAAATTAGGAAAACATACAACTTTGGTCCACTAATAGGGCGGTGGTACTTTTGGTTTAGGGCTTTTTGAGAATAGCAATTCAGGGTAATATTTTTGAAAAAGTCGCAATTTTAGTTCACGGAGCCCTAATTTTGCCGGATTTAGTCATGTGATTAGCACGTGTCCTGAATAAATTGGGAATTTTTTAGATTTCGGCAACAATTGCTGATGTGGATTCACTGAGATGGCCATCAGTGTCGGATTCACATGACTAAATCCAGTGAAATCAGGGCTCCGTGGACTAAAATTGTCACTTTTGCAAAAATATTGTCCTGAATTACTATTATCAAAAGGCCTTGGACCAAAAGTGTCACCTCCCCTACAAATTAACACGACTCCTGCAGGTGAGGCTAAAATATTAGTCATAGCGAAAATCATGACACATGTTTAGGCTGTAGCAGAAATCATGGTAAATATTAATTAACCCTGATAATAATTTAAATTTTAACATTGTCTTTGTTTGACTATAATTAATGCCTAATAACCTAAGTTACTGGACCAAAAATGCATTTGAGTCAAGAGAAAAAATACCTTAGAATTACATAATCACGAAACTCCTAGAGAAACTACAAATGTTAGTAACAAGATTTCTTGTTATTATTTTCACAATTTTATTAGGGTATTGTATTTTGCCATCTAAATTATGTTTATTTTTATCCTCTCTAAACTTTTTTTTTTGTGTTAATTTATTATATCAACTCTGCGAAATTTATAAGTTACCATATATGACTGTTTTCTGGTCAATTTTTATGCTGAAAAAATATCACATGCAGTACACTTATGCTCATGGAAAAAATCTTATCCTTAAATATTACATGTGCACTGGATGTGATGTTTTTCCGACATAAAAAATCAACCAAAAAACAGTCATATATGGTAACTTGCAAATTTCGCAAAGTTAAAAAATTGTATGAAAAATTGATAGTATATTTGTATTGCTACAATGCCCCAAAAATACGCCTATTCAAGAAGGAGTATAGCTCGAATAAGGCCCAACAGAGGCCCAAAAATACACGCCCCTATGGGAAAAGACTCCCAACTCAAGGCCCCTAGGAGTTGGGACGAATCGTTTGGGAAGAAGGCCCGAAGAGAGGGCCTGGGGTCATACCCCTAAGCCCAAAAGAGTGGATGACCTGGCGGCCACTCGGACAACGGTGTGTTTCCATACAGAGACGGCAAAAGGCCATTCAACCATTTGGTGGGATGATAGCCTTGTAATCGTTGATGAAGCCCAGATATCTAGGCAAATCACCCAACTCGCTATACCTACGCCTAGAAGTTTGAAAACACATCCTGTGAGGGGTTTATCTGGTCAAGAGTCCCCAATTGAAACTCATGCACAAAGCACTATTACTCAGAACGTTTTAATACTATATCGTTGTTCCACATTATGTTTATTTTATTCGATTTCTACTTTTTATAATTCTTATTGACTTGAGCGTTAGTGTGTTAATATATTTTTTGCAGGTTCTCGTTCCAAACCTTGTGAAAAGTTAGACCCAAAAACATCCGGTCAAAATTTTAGAAATGAGCAACTTTTTGCTTGCATCAGTATACAATTGGTAATAATTATAATATGGATAAATTACATCTACCTTCCCTGAAGTTTGGCATAGTTACAAATACCCCTCATTGTTTGAAAATTATAAATACCCCCTGAGGTTTGTAACCGTCTAACAAATAACCCATTTCCATCAAACTTTATGGATGAACTAACCAAAATGCCCTTATGCACTGAATTATTTTTATTTAATTCTTAAAATTTTTTTGAATTACAATGTGTAGGAAGAGGTTTCTTAAGTTTTTTTACATAGAGGAGCAATAATGCAATTTGCCTTGGCCAATTTTTTCTACAACTGTAGTAAAAAAATTAAGGGCAAAATGGTCCATTTCAGGCCTTTGGTTAAAAATTAAAAACCTGAGGAATATTTGTAATTATGTCAAATCTCAGGGGAAATAGATGTAATTTACCCTTATAATATTTCACTAGATAAATTAATGAAGCATCCCATTATTTTTTCTATGCAATTGTATGTTATTTATTGTCATTTACGTGAAATATATATATCATTTGAAAATTGATACTTATATATATGAGGATAATTATCTGCAATACGATCGTACTATTTGATCTAATCAATTAATCAGAAATCCAACCATTAGATATAATCCTGCTGACATTAATACTATTGCGTTGAAATATGAAGAATCTTTAGTTATCATAATACAAAATATTACTGTATTATTTGTGATGAAACTTTGATACGAAATTTGAGACGGACAATAGAAAATCCACCCCAAAACCCACACAAATTATGTCTTTATTTTTTAGTTTGTGCATTCAAAATGCTCATCAGCTCTGTGACGGAATTTGGGAGTGTTGATTTAAAATTTTCATTTTACGGGAAATATTTAAAGTACAACTCATTTTACATTTTCTTAAGGATGGAAATTACAACGTACTTGTACGATATTCTTAATATCATTTTTGAAATTGCAACAGAAAAACCCACCGATGCTAAATTTGTCCCAACACTAGTAGAATATGAACTTTTCAAGGCTGTTTTTTGTGCCTCTAAATTTTTGAAAATTGCTTTCAGTACATATAAAGGCAATAAACCCAAACAATCTCCTTAGCTACGGTCACGAAAGATTTAGTGACAATTTGAAAAAATGCCTCTGTAAAGATGTTTCATCTTTTAAGAGCTATTAATGCCTTCATAAGGAGGTATTGGAGTTTGCAAATTTAAAAGAGCTGTCATATCTCATCTCAAAAGATGCATCTCTGTGTCAAGTGCCTTCATAGGAGAGAAGCAAGGTCTACAAAGTAAGCAAGACCAAGTCCAAAAATGAATGCAGGATGAATATACAATCTTCGAGGTATAACTCCAAATAGCATGTTGTAAAATTGAATTTAGAAGAATTTCAAATTATTAGATAAAAAACGACATTTACGAATAATGAAAAAAAAAACTTCTGAATACATAATTAACACTGACTTCTACCATTTGCTAATAAAAAACAACATAGAATCGGAAAAGAAAAATACAAACTTATATAGAATCAAGAACTTGCATACACAAATATCCACCTATATGAAATCACAAGAACAATAGTTTCTTCAAGAAAATCATCTCCTGCATATTCATCTTTCTCTATTAGTTGACAATGTTATCTAGCACAAGTGCTTCTCATATGTTGTGGACTGCAATGGTGATAAAGACAAAAAATGTGATGCATATAACAAAGTTTAATACACAAAAAAGAAGTTGTACTTGGAAAATCACTATCTTCCTGTACATTGACTTTTCCTTGAGAAAAATTATGAGGAGAAGTCTAATTCTGTAGCATAACTCTACTGCAAAAATAGCATAACAGAATGGAGAAATCTACAGCAATCAGAATTATGTTGCATAATTCTAATGAGAATTCCAATTCTATACTGGGATATAGGACAATTCTACAGTAGAAACCAAATGATGTCGCATTAGCATGATGATGATAGTACTTTTAGTGATCTAGTTTAATTCTGAAATATTAGAATTATGTTGTAGCATTAACGTGATGCTAATAATACTAAAGAAAAACTAGATGCATGGTGCTAAAACTATAAAAAAGAAATGGAAGACTTATACATAGACTTTTGGTCGTTAATTAAAACTTGAAACCTGAAAGCACATATGAGGATCAGAAAACAAGAGATTGGTTTAAGATGTGGATAGTTCACAATGAAAATAAGCAAGAGAGAATATGCAAAAGACAGAGCATCATCTAGCTGGTGGCAAATCAAAGTTAAGATAGTGTAAACTTCAACTACTAGAACGTAAATGATGCAAGAAAATATCAATGCCACTGCTGAAACAAAAAGAAATAAACAGTCTAATAGAAAGTTGTTTATGAACAATTTAAGGACTAATTAACAAAACCACAAAGGAGAAAGAATTTGTGGCATTTTTTCATCATTTCTCTAATCAGTTGGTTCAAAACGTCTAGAAAAGACTACAACAAAAGGGGGCATAGGTCTTTTAGCATATCATTTAACCATGTGGAGATGCGAATATACCAAAATCACCAATAATATGTCTTTGGCCTTCTATAATAAATTTTTACTTTAGTTGTCTTAAAATATTAGGAAAAAGTTAAAGCAAATAAGCAATTTACCAAATGTGATACTTTTAACGGTGTTATCTTCCAGTAGGCAAGAAGTTGGATGGACCAAGCTAAATTGCTAATGAATTTATTGAATAGGAAATTGATACAAAAAATATGCAATGAACTATACCTTAAGGAATCACTTTATGTCTGCTGCCTATAGCCCTGAGCTCTACAGAAGCCTAAGAGACATAAAACCATGATTATTCTCATAAAAATAATTAAAATTGTTGATTGAACCATCACAGTAACTAAAATCATATAACACATACCAACAAGTTTTACAAAATTATCAAGCTAACTTCCAAAATTAGCTTTACAAATATCAATGTATTACCTGGTCAAAACTCCACAACTTGATAATCTGATCAACAACTAAAACACGAACTGCAAAATATAATTTTTAGCAAAAATATGCTAATTAGAACACTCACTGGAAAGAATAATTTTCAGCAAACATGTGCTAACTATATCCCTCACTTGAAAAGGCATAATTTTTAGCAAAAATTGCTAACTAAAACACTCACTTAAAAGCAGAAATCTAAAACAATCAATATGCAAAGGGAACAATATTGCACATAATGTTTTTAGGTGCCTCTATTAATTAGCCTCTAAAACCCATCTTTTGTTGTAGTGACATATGCATCTTCGTCACAAACATCCCAAATTGGGATGAATTTTGCAATATCTAACTAGCTACTGAGCAGTAGTAACTTAATATATAGTGTGGGTTAAATGCAATTTGCCTCCATGTGTTAAACAAAAAGAGCAATTACCCCCCTGTGAAAAAATAACTAGCAATTTACCCCTTGTGTTATTCAAAATGCAGTAAACAACCCCCTCACAAGGGTTTTTTGCTCCATTTTTAGGGGTTTTTTTGCTCTATTTTTTAAAATACAGGGAATAAATTGTTATTTATTTTTTTACATGGAGTTTTTTTTACATATTTTGTATATCACAATTGGGTAATTGCATTTTCCGTATATAGTGTGGATTGTCTATTTTAATTTTATTTCTCATCTTATATTCATATTATCAAATGCATGATTCATTTCTTTTTTTTTTTTTTTTTAATAACTCACGATGAATGCATAACTCTAATAACAAACCATAAAATAACACATCAAAAATTGGCAACCAGAAGAAAAGCAATCTTTTTCATTTATTAGCAATCGGAACAATTACAGATCCGTTCAAAATGGGGAAGGAGAAAAACAACCCAAATCGAAAACGAAACCAACATTCCTGCAACCATGCATTATTGAATGAGATGAAGGAAATAAATTAATCAAGTACACTTGAAGTGTTTAGGGACGGAGACTCCACAGAAATTCATGACCATGCTCATGGACCAGTGGTAGTCTATCTCGATGCCAAAAAAATTGTATTTGAAGGTGTCGCATAGGCACGACGCCGCCGCAAATATTTCCATGCCGCAGATGACGGGGCAGCAGGTGTGGAACGTCGCCGGCTTGTCGGCGGACCAGTGCATCAAGGTCCTGAACAAGTCAAAGCACGGTTTTGTATCCACCTTGCAAGGAAAGAATGTTCCCACTTTCGACATCGTCTGCGGGGCCCCGGCCGGCTCCGCCACCGCCAGGTCGGAGGCGGAGCTGAAGAGAAGTGAAGTGAGAAGGAGGAGGAGGAGGAGGGCGGCGGAGGAGAGAGTTCTTGTTACTGGAGCCATTTTGAGAATTACTTAAACTGCTACTGGTAGTGATGGAGTGGAATTATTTGTAATATCAAGTGAAGATGAGAGCTATATAGAGAGAGAGTGGAGGAACATAGCATGCATGCATGCATGCACAACAATGGCGGACGACTCATCAGTTGTTTGATCCGATTATTTTGCCCATTGACTCGAAATATTTTGAATAGAACTACACAAGTTATTTTTATTTTTAGCGCTGGGAAAATTGTAGTAAAAAAGTATCGGAGTTAAATACAATTGTCCAATAAAATTTGAAAATTTCTAAAAGATCCCCTATATATAAAAAAAGAAAATACGAGACCCCCTAGCATTTGAAAATTGATGCATTTTGCCTCCTTGCCCATGGGTTTGTTTGTATTATTCTCAAATGTCAGGAGGATTCTTTGTATATTCCTTTTTCTTATATTTTTTTTTTAACTTTTTTAATTTGGCAGGGGATAAATTGTCTTTAACCCTAAAAGTATAAAAATAATAAGGAAAAATGCAACTTTGGTCCACTAACATAGGGGTGGTGGCACTTTTGGTCCAAAACTATTCCAAAATAGCATTTCAGGGCACTAACTTTTAAAAAATTGCAATTGATGTACAAAGTACCCTAATTTCACTGGAATTCGTCACGGCCAATGCACGTGACCCCAAAAAATTGGGGGTTTTTGACATCTCTGTCCAAATTCCCCTATGTGACTTGTTAAATACGATGGACGCTGATGTGACAAGTCTGATATGTTTAATTTTTGGACAAGGTGACTTTGCAGCTTTGTGTATGTGGCAAGTCTGACGTGTTAAAACTAAACACGTCAGACTTGTCACATCAGCATCCACAGTATTTAACATGCCATGTAGGCTAATTTGGCCAAAAACATCAACCCCCCCCCTCCCCCCAATTTTGGGGGTCACGTGCATTGGGCGTGGCGAATTAGGGCACTTTGGACGTCATTGAAATTTTTTAAAAGTTACTGTCCTAAAATGCTATTTTGGGATAGCCCTGGACCGAAACTGACACCACCCATGTTAGTGGACCAAAATTACTTTTTTTCCAAAATAATATATGATGCATACCAGGGTCCAACAGCACCACACTGGTCGAAGGATCTTTATGAAAAATTATAAGATCAAGGGAAGACTAACCTTCAAAACAGGATTAACACTTTAATGTTAAGTTAGTAATTCCCGAAAAAGAAATTGGGGAAACTTGAAATAACATAAGAGAAATAGTATAATAATCAATGTGGAGTGATCAAATATTTTAAAGGTAAGTGAGAATGAGTGTGTAGAGAACATGAGCAGGGAACTCATAGTCTTGATGTTTCGTAAGAGAGTTAAGGTGTGCTAATGTAAGCGATCAAAATTACTGTTTTGACCGCACTATGACCTCTGTTTATAAGGGCTTTGAGAGTACAATTCGAAAGTCAATTAGGAAAATTTGCATACTATTGGAAAGTTGCGGATATTGGCTATCTAACAAAAGAATCATATTACGATTTTGACTTATCTACACAAAGATATGACCGTTAGAATGAGTCTTGCCTAGTCCACCTCAAAATCTGGGAGTTTCTTACAGCTACTTGACAGGTCAAATCCAAACAATATAAGGGGAGTTAGCTGTAGAATTTTTGATATGATGTGGACTAAAATGTGGGGAGGTTTTTTTTAACGTAGAATCCCTAATATTTATTGAGTCATTTTGCTGATTGGACATGTTTGGAGACGACCGTGACATGTTAATATAAATGCAGAAAACATTGGCTAGTACCTTACTCATGGGCTAATAGGATTGTGCTTGGTGAATTGTCCGAATATGACCCATTCCTTTGTCTTTAGGCCTTTGTAAGATAATATAAATATTGAACGTTGCATATAGCTATTTGATCAATTATCAAAATTAATTACTTATTCTAAAACTATAATAGTAGTGGAACTAGATCAAATTCCAAGGGAACTAAGTGTTAACTTTTTAATCCCAGTTGTTTTAACCAAAGGCGGGAGGGGGGGTGGTGGTGATTTAAAAATTAAATAAATAATTAATTTAAACTAAACTTAAAGCAATAATAAATAACTAGAGTAGAATCAAGATAGATGAATCGTAATCCAAGGGACTGTATCATCACCCAATTGTTTTGTCGATCTTCGATCATAAACAATTAATTTCACATCCAAGCATTTAACTCTGAAATCTATTAGAATAGCCCTAATAAATTCTCATTTTCCTATTGTAATTGATTTGATTCAAATATTTATATCAAAATTTATTATCTCATTGATTGTGCACGACAACGTTCTATATCAAATTGATAATAACATTTGCATTTGTAAAAATAATTAAACCTAAATTAAATAACTGGGATAGTTGTAATTATATAATCGAGTTTCCTTGTCTCTACAAACAAATAATTCAAAACACATAATTAATTTGATTGCTACTGGTACCAATCATTTATGACAATTACGAATTATTGGACTCATGAATAGCAATAGAACAATTAATATTAAATTAAATTGTCAGATCTTTCAATAATAAGTATACTATAAATAATAAAATCAAGACAAACATACCTGGCAAAATATATAAAAAAAAGGGTTAATTACACTTAGACCCCCTCTGAAAATGCATAATTACACTTTCCCCCAAAGAAGTTTTGAAATTACACTTACACCCCCTCTGAAAATTCTCTATTTACACCTGACCTCCATTCGTTACAGTTTTGACGGAAAATGTTCATTTCAACAAAAATAATTACATAAATTTTTAATTTTACATTTCGTTTAACATTCTCGTGTAATAATTTTGTACTTATAAGGAAAAAATATAATAATATTGGCCTCACTTTATATGTATATATTACACTTATCCTCTTATAAGTATAAAAATATACACGAAAATATTAAATAATGGAAAAAATTGAAAAAATTTGTAATTATTTTTGTTGGCGTGAATATTTTTCTTCCAAACTTTAACGGATGGGGTCAAGTGTAAACAGAGAATTCTTGGTGGGGGTGTAAGTGTAATTTCAAAACTTCTTTGGGGAAAGTGTAATTATGCATTTTCAGAGGGGTATAAGTGTAATTAACCCTAAAAAAAATTACATGTCCTCAAAACATAATAAACGGGTTCAATGTTTCCCTTGAATTAGAAAGGGGAATTAGTTACACATCATGTGTATAGAAAAACCTAAAATTCTATAGCTAAACATAAACTAAAGAGAAAGAAGAAGAAAATTGCTAAATGTTGCATGTGTCCTTCAATCCTTGGACCAAAAACGCTGACAAGTGCCTTCTCCCCCCCACCCCACCCCCACCCTACGCCCACGCCCACCCCGCCCCCCCCCACCCAAAAAAAATCCTCCTTCTAATCAGCACAAAACGTCTATCACGGCCTTCTATGCTTCAAGTCCAAATTATATTCTTAGTCCCATAGGATAAGAGGTTCAACAATTTTTTTTTTTTAATTAAACACCCTATGGTGGGGGGAGCTTTTCGGTCCCTTTCCCTTCTCTATTAATCAAAAAAGGCCAATATACAATGAGAAGTACTGACTCCCTGATATCAACTAGGAAAGCATAAATAATGAGTACTATTCCCTTACAATGTATATGAAAGATATAAACAAGGAGTACTACTCCCTTACGGCAGTGTGATATAACAAGTCTATTTATAAAATCCCTGCTGATCAAAAGAGTTGGTTTGGGTAAAATGAGCCTGAGTGTCAAAAAGTTCTTGCCAAACAGTGTGTAATTCAAAATCCAGCCACTCATCCATGAAACACAAAAATAGAGTTCTACCTACCAAATATAGCAGTCATACACAACAAAGTAAATCTCCAAAAGTTCATGAATGCCATTAGACACAAAAAGGCCAACATGCAGTATGAGATCTCAATCATAATGTAGGAAACACTGATATTGAAGCATCACCAAAAGCAAAGTGGAGGAACATCGTCAATGAATGCACGGAACCCAAATGCACAGTGGAGGAACATCCTCAGTGAATGCAAGTAAGAGAGGAACATCCTCAGTAAATGCACAAAACCAAAATCAGAAAAACTCGACACATTAAGTCCTATGCTTTACAAGATTTTCAAAATGATCCCATAAAAAAGAGGACTAAACGTGTCGAATTTTTCCAAAATCAGAAAAACTCAACACATTCAGTCCTATGCTTTACAGGATTTTTGAAATGGTCCCATAAAAAAGAGGACTAAACGTGTCGAGTTTTTTCAATTTTGAGACCAATTTGAAAATTTAATAAAGCATAAGCCTAAATGTGTTGAAACTCCCTATCTTATGGGACCAACGTAATTTTCCCATGCTTCAAGTGATAAAAGGAAATTATTGTTTGCCAAATTCTTGCCAAATCCCTCATTTTTGTGCAAACAGATGTGATCACGCTTTATTGAGTGTTCAAGTTTGTTTTGTCATGTCTTCTCTTCATCGTCTTCCAAGTCTAGTTAAGCCATTTTTGATCCATTTTGACCAAAGATTGTCATAACCTCTCTTACATTCAAAAAATTGATAATTCAAATATCTATGCCATAAAATTTTTCCAAAATACTCGAGATAAACATGTATAGAAGCGTTAAATTGTGTCTTATATCACTATTGTGTTGAAGTGTTACATTCATTGTAATAACAAATCTATAGTTATCACAAAGATTATGGATATTATTTGTGACGAAATTTTGATTCAGAATTTGGGATGGACAACAGCAAATACATCCCAAAACATGTTGCAATTTCTATTTTAATTTTTGAATTTATACATTCGAAATATTCATCAACTTTGTCACGAAATTTGGGACAGATATGGTATAATTGTTTCAAATATTTTCATTTGTGGGGAAATTTTGCAGTTACGCGATCTTTTACATATTCTTAAGGATGGAGTTTGCGGCATAGTTGTAGCTGCAGTTATAATATCATTGTTGAAATTTCATTATAATATTAATGTTGAAATTGTGTCGGGAAGACCCGCCAACGCTATATTCGAGCCAAAACATGAAAAACTTGTAACATATGCACGATCGTCACAAATACATTGCAAATTGCACGAATTTTATAATCGGTTCGCCTCAATCTTCACCTCTCCCGTTTATCTTTCCCAGTTTTGTTGTAAATTCATCCTGAAGTGTGTCAAAACTTGTTACATACGCATCATCGTCACAAATTGGGATGAATTTTGCAACATCTAACTGTCTATTGATAATTAAGTGACTTAATTATTACTTTGAATTGTCTATTTAAATTTTATTTTTCATCTTATATTCATATTTGATTCTCCCAAAATCTTTCATGGTCCAAAGCCCAAAAACATCCTCCACCAACCCAGCTGGCCCATTAGCTAAAAGGCCCACAGAGCTCACTTTCGGTTCGTGAAGCTGCCAGGCCCAAAATACGAGCACATTCGAGCCGAATACATCATCATACAGTTAGATGGAAACATCATATAACTAATTGAACGGAAATTGAGCTAATAAGCTTGAAGTAACAGTTCTTTGGAAATCTCAGCAGACCTGGCATGATTTGGTAAAATAGTCATATCTCTTTCATTGTTTATCCATATCACAAACAGTTCTTTCTAGATGATATCCAACTTAAAGGGCTTTCCAACGGTATACAAAACTCATCAACAAACTCCCGAATTTGGCTCAATAAACGGCTATAAATTAACCTATGGCGCGGTCATTTGAGGTCAAGTTTTGATAACATCAATCCAACACTCTTTCTTTGATAGACACACTATTACACTCGTTTTTACTACTTGCCATCTAATTTTAGCTCATTTTTACGTAAATCATATCACTCACATGAGTTGTCATCCATCATTTTTCACAAATCACCATTATTCTCCACTCATTTTCAAATTTTCGTTTGCTTTTAGAGCATTGTTGACTTAAGCATCGAAATACTAACCCCTTTTTGCAATTTAGTCCCCCCAAATCTTAGAAATCTCATGAAGGTTCTTCAATTTTTGCAGTACCTTTAGACCCAGGTACACATCAATATTATCAAATGCATGATTCATTTAATTTTGGGATAATTACACTAAGCGCTCTCTTTTGAAGTTTAGTATAATTGCACAGAGACTTCCTATGGATTGAAAAACACACCTAGTATTCTTGACGTTTGTTTTTGTCCAACAAATAGATCAATCTTTTCGTACAATTCACGAAATTTGCTAACATCCGCAAAAAAAATGAACAAAAATTGATATTTACCCCTGATTGACTTACACACTTAATTATTGTAGGTCAAATAAATATTTTCTCGTCAAACTACTCTTATAAGAGTGGAGATGTACATCTTCAAATGCATCAGTGTATGAAAATGTATAAGGATAGTTTGACTAGAAGATATTTGTTTGACCTATAATAAGTCAGTAATAAGTTAGCCAGGGGTGAATACGGATTTCTATTCAATTATTTTGTCAATATGAGCAAATTCTGTAAATTTTGAAGGCTTAAATGCATTTTTGGTCCCGTAACTTAGGCCATTTGGCATTTTCGTCATTTAACTTTCTAGGGTAGTATTTTGGTCCTGTATCTTTTTAATTTTCATGATTTTACTCCTTTTTTTCACCGGAGTTCACCCTTCTCGCCAGAAAAATGCATGTGCCTCTCACATGACATTTTAAAATTGGGACTTTTGTTCCAATTGGCACATGTCTGTCAGCATTTTTGTCCTTTAACTTTCTAGAGTAGCATTTTGGTCCTGCATCTTTTTAATTTTCGCGATTTCAGTCCTTTTTTTGCCGGAGTTCACCCTTCTCGCCGATGGAGGTGAACTCCAACGAACAAAATGACTGAAATTGCCAAAATTAAAAAGAAACAATACCAAAATGCTACCCCAAAAAGTTAAAGGACGAAAACGCCAAATGACCTAAGTTACGGGACCAAAAATACATTAAATCTAATTTTGTATAACATATAGACGTATTTGTTGGACGGAACAAACGTCAAGAGATTAAATGTAATTTTTCAAACCGCATAGATCTAAGTGTAATTACACAAGACTTGAGGGAGGGTGGTGTAATTATCCCTTTAATTTTGATTTTCTTAAATACACACTTACAATTAATGCAAGCATAACCCTAATAACAATACATAAGATAAAAACACAAAATATTCGCAACCAGAAGAAAAGCAATCTATTTCATTTATTGGCAACCAGAACAATCAGATGCGATCAAAATGGGGAAGAAGTGTTGGAATGTTCATTCACGAGTTGCCCCAGTAGCCTAAGGAAGACAATGCCACGTCAGCATTCCAACTCAGACAAGATCATGACTTGGCCTGCCATTTGCATGCTGGATGATGTTGTCGTGTTTATCTCTGTAGATTTTATAGAAGCGCTTTCACGCTTTCATCATTCCTTATGAGTTTGTTTGGTCAATTATTCTCTGTAGGCAATGGTTGTTGTAGAGTTAGTTAGCTTAGGCGGGAGTTTGGTGGATTTAAAGCCTTGAAGTGTGGATTTCTGCACATATAGAAAACTGCAAACTCTGAAATCTATGGCGTCTTTCATTCTTTCTGCACTAATTTTCATTTCTCACGTTTTTCATCATGGTATCAGAGGCTTCATCTGAAGGTCTCTGATCCGTGCACATCATTTCGTTTTAATATCAGCGTACTATGGCTGATAGGCTTGCTGGTTTGGCAATGGAAGGTGATGTTGTACAGAAGACTCATTGAGACTCGGAATTTGAGTCCTCAGGTATGGTGTTTGTGTCAGCGCCATTGGATGGGGACAACTACCTGGTTTGGAGTAGAGCAATGAAGTTCGTACTAGGATCACGAATGAAATTACGGTTTATCGATGGCAGATCTACACGTCCTGCGGACGACTCTGATGATCTAGATGAATGGATTCCCAAGGGTTGTCTGGTTATTACTTGGATCCTGAACAACACCTCTAAGAAAATTGACAACTCATTTATGTATGTAACGTCGGCACGAGGTTTATGGCTGGAGCTTGAGGCCAGGTACGGCAAAAGCAACGTCCCTATGATTTACAAGCTAGAACGAGAGATATTTTCTATCACTCAAGGCAATCTTACAATCACTGATTACTACACGAAGATATGAACGCTTTGGGATGAAATGGCTTGTTTAGATCCACTGCCGCCGTGCACTTGTGCAGCACAAGCAATTGTGATGGCAAGAGAAGCTTCGCACCAGCTCATGCAATCCTCATGGGGCTCAATGGAGTGTATGAGCATGCGCAGTCAGATTTTGGTAATGGAACCTAGGCCAGATGTGACCAAGGCATTCGCCATGTTGCTGAATGTGGAAGAACAACTGCAGATTCAGGCATAATTTCCTGAGATCCCTAAGTCTTTGGCTTATCAAGTGCAACATAAGAACAGTCAATTCTCAAGGCAGATGAAACCCTATGTTGACAAGAAGACAATGATTTGTGAGTACTGCCAAAAACCTGGTCACTTGAAGGGCACATGCTTCAAGCTACACGGTACTCCAAAGTGGTATAAGGAACTCTTGGATAAGAAGAAAAAGGGAAAAGTCAAAGGCTTGCTAGAGCAGTGACTGATGGAACTCCAGGTCTACACGCTTTGCAAGGTCAAAATATTGGTGAATTATTGCGTGCTGAGATAAAAAGGCTCATGGTGACTGAAGGACACTCAGCTGATCTACCCAGAACACCACTGGACATGATCAATTTCGCAGAGGTTGAGGAATTTGCAGGTACCTTTGCTAAGCACAATTCCATTACTTCTGGTTCCTAGATAGTTGATACAAGAGCCACTAGGCATGTGTGTGCTGACTTGAAGCCTTTCATGTATTTCCAAGTCCCACATAACCCTACAAATGTACACCTGCCTGATGGTTCTACACGTTCAATAGCCCATACTGGAACAATAGTTCTATCTTCAGCCATTACCTTAGACCATGTGCTACATATTCCTTCTTTTTTCTATAAACTTACTATCTGTTAGTCAATTATGTGCTGCATTACCTGTCAGTTTTGAATTCACCAACACTTGTTGCAAATTGCAGGACCTCAGGACTAAGGAGACCTTGGCCATAGGAAAGCTCATAGGAAGATTGTATATTTTTGACAGCCAATCTTTTTGTTCTGTTAATTCCAATCTTGTATCCTTGAATTCTGCTATCACTGATTCTACTTGTAATGATCTGCTATGGCATCAAAGATTGGGTCACTCTTCTTATCAAGTAATAAAACACATTTCCAGCTTAAACATCAAACACACTTTAGTATCTACTCTTTACGATATATGTCACATTTCAAAACAACATCGCCTTTCATTCTCTCTTAGTGATACACATGTTGCACATACTTTTGACCTCGTTCACATGGATATCTGGGGGCCTTATAAGGTTCCAACGTACACTGGTTGCACAAATTTCCTGACCATTGTAGACCAGTTTAGCATAAATACATGGACCTATTTTCTGAAGTTTAAATCACAAGCCATACATTGCATGCAGTCCTTCATAAATATGATCCACACTCAGTTTAGTACCAAAATAAAAAACCATTCGCACTGATAATGGTGTTGAATTCCTCAGCACTGAATGCCAAACCTTATTTCACAACCACGACATCTTGCACCAACGAACCTATCCATACACCCCACAACAAAATGGGGTGGTGGAACACAAACACAAACATCTCTTAGCAATGGCCCGTGCCTTACTCTTCCAAGGGTCTTTACCTGAATGTTTTTGGGGAGACTGTGTCCTCACAGCAACATATCTTATCAACAGAATCCCATCTCAGCTTTTGAACTGGGTTACACCATATGAGCTACTGTTTGGGAAACCCTCCACTTATGATCACCTTCAAGTGCTAGGCTGTCTTTGTTTTGCCACTAATACGAATCCTCACAAATCCAAATTGTCACGTAGAGCTTTAAAGTGTCTTTGTTGGGTATGGGGTTGGCCAAAAAGGTTACAAAGTCTTTGACATCTCCAATCATACTAGCTTTGTCACGAGAGATGTCCTCTTCTATGAAAATCATTTCCCTTTCTCCTCTCAGCCGCCTATGACGCCTCCTATGGTCTAATTCCTCTAGTTCCTGAACCTGCACCCGATGTTTGTCCCTCCACAACCTCCATATAGTCATCAGGCAATCAACATGTATCCATTACATATTCCTTTCCTCAACTGATCCCACTCCTTCTCCTATGCCCACTACTTCTTCTCCTGTTGTGTCACCCTCTTCTTAGCCTCGACGTTCCTCCAGGCCTACTTCTAAGCCTTCATGGATGTCTGACTTTTACTGCCAACTTACCAATCATAATCCCACACACACACTGTTAGGCTTCACGTTTTCATATGCATGCTTTGTGGCTGCTTTATCTGCTTTACAGGAGCCACGAACGTACAAACAAGCAGCTATTAGTAAGGAGTGGACTGAGGCCATGAATGCTAAATTACTTGCTTTAGAAAGGAATCAGACTTGGGAGGTCACTGCTCTTCCTCCAGAGAAGAAAACTACCGGTTGTAAATGGGTTTTCCGCCTCAAACTCAAAGATGATGGCACTATGGATCGATACAAGGCACGCCTTATTGCAAAAGGCTATACGCAGGTGGAAGGTATTGATTTTGTGGAATCCTTTTCGCCAGTAGCTAAAGCTGTTACGGTACGTCGCTTGCTTGCCATGGCTGCTGCTAAGGGCTGGGCGGTTCATCAGCTTGATGTCAACAACGCCTTCCTTCACGGTCATTTGGATGAAGAAATTTTCGTGGATCCCCCTGAGTGTTATGCAGTGGCTACGGGGTCTGTTTGTCGCCTGACTCGTTCCCTCTACGACCTCAAACAGGTATCTCGTCAGTGGAATCAGGAATTCTCTTCCAAGCTCATTGAATTTGGTTTCGTTCAGTGTTGTCATGATCACTGCCTATTCTCCATGGGGGCTGATGAGACTTTCATTTCTTTGTTGGTCTACGTTGATGATGTACTTGTGGTTAGTCCATCTATTGCACTCATTGATGCTGTCAAGACCTATCTAAATCGCCTATTCACCATTAAGGATTTAGGCGTGGCCCGTTATTTTTTGGGACTTCAAATCGCCCGTTCTGCTAATGACATTTCTCTCACTCAGTCCAAGTACATCCATGACATCCTTGTTGATACTGGTCTGGAAGATGCTCGGAGTGTCATGACTCCTCTCTCTCAAGGTCTAAAACTATGCTCAGATGCTGGTGGCCTCCTCCCTAATCCTGAATCCTATCGCCGGTTAATTGGCCGGCTGTTGTACCTTGGTTTCACGCGGACAGACATAGCCTATGGTCTCCAACAACTTAGCCAATACCTCCAACATCCTTGTGAGTCCCATTGGAATGCTTCCCCCCACTTGGTTCGCTATCTGAAGGGTTCTCGGTGTACTGGCCTGTTCTTCCCCTCTGCTAACTCGCTTCAGCTACAGGCGTATTGTGACGCGGATTAGGGTTCTTGCACCGACACTCGCCGCTCAATTTCTGGATATTGTATTTTCCTGGGCTCTACTATTGTATCCCGGAAGACTAAAAAAGCAGGCCACCGTTTCTCGATCTTCCGCCGAGGCCGAGTATCGAAGTTTGGCTTCCACTGTTTGTGAGCTTCAGTGGTTGTCGTACATCCTGCCAGTTTTTGGTGTTTCTCTGCAGCTTCCGGTTTCTCTCTTTTGTGACAATAAGGCATCTCTTCACATCACGGCAAATCCCGTGTTTCATGAACGTACTAGGCACATTGACATCGACTGTCATATGGTGGGAAATCAGTACAAGTCTGGATTTGTGCTTCCTTCGTTTGTGCGCAGTCGGGACCAGTTGGCCGACCTCTTCACCAAGAACCTTGTTGGCCTTTATTTGCTTCTTTTCTCTCCAAGATGGACCTCTTTTCCTTGCCCCATGGTCCATCTTGTGGGGGGTTGTTGGAATGTTCATTCACGAGTTGCCCCAGCAGCCTGAGAAAGACGATGCCGCGTCAGCACTCCAGCTCAGACAAGATCATGACTTGGCCTGGCATTTGGATGTTGGATGATGTTGTCGTGTTTATCTCTGTAGATTTTATAGAAGCGCTTTCACGCTTTCTTCATTCCTTAATGAGTTTGTTTGGTCAGTTAAGCTGACTCAATTATTCTCTTTTCCATTGGTCTACGTAGGCAATGGTTGTTGCAGAGTTAGTTAGCTTAGGCAGGAGTTTGGTGTATTTAAAGCCTTGAAGTGTGGATTTCTGCACATATAGAAAACTGCAAACTCTGAAATCTATGGCATCTTTCATTCTTTCTGCACTAATTTTCATTTCTCACGTTTTTCATCAAGAAGAAAAACAACCCAAATCGAAAACGAAACCAACATTCCTACAACCATGCATTATTGAATGAGATGAAGGAAATAAATTAATCAAGTACACTTGAAGTGTTTAGGGACGGAGACTCCACAGAAATTCATGACCATGCTCATGGACCAGTGGTAGTCTATCTCGATGCCAAAAAAATTGTATTTGAAGGTGTCGCATAGGCACGACGCCGCCGCAAATATTTCCATGCCGCAGATGACGGGGCAGCAGGTGTGGAACGTCGCCGGCTTGTCGGCAGACCAGTGCATCAAGGTCCTGAACAAGTCAAAGCACGGTTTTGTATCCACCTTGCAAGGAAAGAATGTTCCCACTTTCGACATCGTCTGCGGGGCCCGGCCGGCTCCGCCACCGCCAGGTCGGAGGCGGAGGCGGAGGCGGAGGTGAAGAGAAGTGAAGTGAGAAGGAGGAGGAGGAGGGTGGCGGAGGAGAGAGTTCTTGTTACTGGAGCCATTTTTAGAATTACTTAACTGCTAGTGATAGTGATGGACTGGAAATTGTTTGTAATATGAAGTGAAGATCAGAGCTATATATAGAGAGAGAGTGGAGGGACATAGCATGCATGCACACCAATGGCGGACGACTCATTCAGTTGTTTGATCCAAAATTTTTGCCCTATGACTCGAAATATTTTGAATAGAACTACACAAGTATTTTTTATTTCTAGCGTTGGGAAAATTGTAGTAAAAAAGTACAGAGTTAAATACAATTTATCTAATAAAATTTGAGAATTTCTAAAAAAATCCCCTATATATATATAAAAAAAAAAAAAAAAAAGAAAATACGAAACCCCTTAGCATTTGAAAATTGATGCATTTTGCCTCATTGCCCATGGGTTTGTTTGTATTATTCTCAAATGTCAGGAGGATTCTTTGTGTATCTTTTATTTTTTACAATTTTTTTAACTTTTTTAATTTGGCAGGAGATAAATTGTCTTTCACCCAACAAGTATAAAAAATAATATATGATGCGTACCAGGGTCCAACAGCACCACACTGGTCGAAGGATCTTTATGAAAAATTATAAGATCAAGGGAAGACTAACCTTTAAAACAGGATTAACACTCTGATGTTAAGTTAGTAATTTCCGAAAAAGAAATTGAAAAAACTTGAAATAACATAAGAGAAATAGGAAAATAACCAATGTGAAGTGACCAAATATTTAAAGGTAAGTGAGAATGAGTGTGTAGAGAACATGACCAGGGAACTCATAGTCTTGATGTTTCGTAAGAGAGTTAAGGTGTGCTAATATAAGTGATCAAAATTATTGTTTTGACCGCACTATGACCTCTATTTATAAGGGCTTTGAGAGTACAATTCGAAAGTCTTTCAGGACAATCTACATACTATTGGAAAGCCGTGGATATTGACTATCTAACAAAAGAATCATATTACGATTTTGACTTATCTACACAAAGATATGACCGTTAAATGAGTCTTGCCTAGTCCACCTCAAAATCTGGGAGTTTCTTACAGCTACTTGACAGGTCAAATCCAAACAATATAGGGGGAGTTAGCTATAGAATTTTTAATATGATGTGGACTAAAATGTGAAGAGTTTTTTTTAACGTACAATCCCTATTATTTATTGAATCATCTTGTTGATCGGACATGTTTGGACACGATCGTGTCATGGGCTAGTACCTTGCTCATGGGCCAATAGGATTGTGCTTAGTGAATTGTCCGAATATGACCCATTCCTTTGTCTTTAGGCCTTTGTAAGATAATATACATATTGAACGATGGATAGCTATTTGATCAATTGTCAAAAAGCTCAAAATTAATTACTTATTCTAAAACTATAATAGTAATGGAATTAGATCGAATTTCAAGGGAACTAAGTGTTAACTTTTTAATCCCAGTTATTTTAACCAAAGGCAGGGGGTGGGGGGGTGATTTAAAAATTAACTAAATAATTAATTTAAGTTAAACTTAAAGCAAGAATAAATAACTAGAGTAGAATCAAGATAGATGAAACCTAATCCAAGGGACAGTATCATAACCCAATTGTTTTGTCTCGATTATAAATAATTAATTTCACATTCAAGTATTTAACTTTGAAATTTATTAAAATAGTCATAATAAATTCTCATTTTTCTATTGTAATTGATTTGATTCAAATATTTATATTAAAACTTATTATCTCATTGATTGTGCACGACAGCGTTCTATATCAAATATAATAACATTTGCATTTGTAAAAATAATTAATCCTAAATTAAATAGCTGGGATAGTTGCAATTATATAATCGCTAGTTTCCTTGTCTCTACAAACAAATCATGCAAAACACATAATTAATTTGATTGTTACTTGTACCAATCATTCATGACAATTACGAATTACCGGACTCATAAATAGCAATATGTAGAACAATTAATATTGAATTGAATTGTCAGATCTATCAATAATAATTATACTATAAATAATAAAATCAAGACAAAAATACCTAGCAAAATAAAAAAAAAATACATGTCCCAAAACATAATAAATGGGTTCAATGTTTCCCTTGAATTAGAAAGGGGAATAGAAAAACCTATAATTCTATAGCTAAACATAAACTAAAGAGAAAGAAGAAGAAAAACTGCTAGATGTTGCATGTGTCCTTCAATCCTCGGCCCAAAAACACTGAACAAGTGCCTTCTCCCCCATCACTACAAGAAAATAGCTTAATAGCAACGAAAAAATTTCTTGCTGAAATCAGCGTCGAGCTAATTAGCAAGTAAAATTCTCGTTGTTAATGTACACTACTTAATATATATTTTATACAATTCTTTGCTAACTTTGTTAGCAAGTAAATTTTTGTTGCTAAATTCATTAGCAAGTAAATTTTTTATTATTATGCATTAGCAATGAAAATTTTACTTGTTAATTAGCTCGACGCTAATTTTTTTTTCGTTACTATTGAGCATTTTTCTTGTAGTGCACCCAAAGAATCCTCCTTCTAATCAGCACAAAACGTCTATCACTTGCCTTCTATGCTTCAATGCAAAATTATACTCTTAGTCCCATAGGATATGGGGCTCAACACTTTTAGTCCTCTACTTTACAAAATTTCTAAAATAATTCCAAAATCAAAAAAACTCGACACATTCAGTCCTATGCTTTACAAGATTTTCAAAATGGTCCCATAAAAAAGAGGACTAAACTTGTCGAGTTTTTCAATTTGGAGACCATTTTGAAAATTCAATAAAGCAGAAGCCTAA
The DNA here is from genome assembly GCA_034509735.1 of Sesamum alatum. Classification (NCBI taxonomy): domain Eukaryota; kingdom Viridiplantae; phylum Streptophyta; class Magnoliopsida; order Lamiales; family Pedaliaceae; genus Sesamum; species Sesamum alatum. The sequence continues at coordinate 28,187,846 of JACGWO010000003.1, read as the reverse complement.
ATGTGTTGAAACCCCCTATCTTATGGGACCAACGTAATTTTCCCATGCTTCAAGTGATAAAAGGAAATTATTGTTTGCCAAATTCTTTCCAAATCCCTCATTTTTGTGCAAACAGATTTGAGTACTCAATAGTCAATAGGGCGTGACCACGCTTTATTGAGTGTTCAAGTTTGTATTGTCATGTCTTCTCTTCATCGTCTTCCAAGTCTAGTTAAGCCATTTTTGCTCCATTTTCACCAAAAATTGTCATAACCTCTCTTACATTCAAAAGATTGATAATTCAAATATTTATGCGATAAAATTCTTCCAAAATACTCGACATAAATATTTAAAATGTGTCTTATATTACTATTGTGTTCAAGTGTTACATGCATTGTAATAACAAATCTATAGTTAGCACATAGATTATGGGTATTATTTGTGACGAAATTTTGATACAGAATTCGGGATGGACAACAGTAAATACATCCCAAAACCCCTCGCAATTCCTATTTGAATTTTTTAATTTATACATTCAAAATATTTATCAGCTTTGTCATGAAATTTGGGACGGATATAGTATAATTGTTTCAAATATTTTCATTTGTCGGGAAATATTTCAGTTACACGTTCTTTTTCATATTCTTAAGGATGGAGTTTGCGGCATAGTTGTGGCTGCAATTATAATATCATTAATTGTTGAAATTTCATTATAATATAAATGTTGAAATTGTGCCAAGAAGACCCGCCAACGCTATATTCGAGCCAAAACATGTCAAAACTTGTAACATATACACTATCGTCACAAATACATTGCAAACTACAACGAATTTTATAACGGCTTCGCCTCAATCTTCACCTTTCCCGTTTATCTTTCCCAATTTTGTTGCAAATTTATCCTAAAGTGTGTCAAAACTTGTTACATACGCATCGTCGTCACAAATTGGGATGAATTTTGCAATATCTAACTGTCTATTATTAATTAACTTAATTATTACTTTGGATTGTCTATTTAAATTTTATTTTCATCTTATATTCATATTTGATTCTCCCCAAATCCTTCATGGTTCAAAGCCCAAAAACATCCTCCACCAGCCCAGTTGGTTATCAATCAGCTAGCCATTAGCTAGAAGCCCACAGAGCTCACTACGTTAAGCTGGCAGGCGCAAAATACGAGCACATTCAAGCCGAATACGTCATTATACAGCTAGATGAAAACATCATATCACGGATTGAACGGAAATTGAGCTAATAAGCTTGAAGTAACAGTTCTTCGAAAATCTCAGCAGACCTGGCATGACTTGGTAAAATAGTCATATCTCTTTCAATGTTTATCCAAATCACAAAAAGTTTTTTCTAGATAATATCCAACTTAAAGGGCTTTCCAACGGTATATAGCACTCAGCAACAAACTCCTGAATCTGACTCTATGAACGGCTATAAATTAACCTATTGCGCAGTCATTTGAGGTCAAGTTTTGATAACATCAATCCAACACTCTTTCTTTGATAGACATACTATTACACTCGATTTTACTACTTGCCAGCTAATTTTAGCTCATTTTTACATGAATCATTCACTCACATGAGTTGTCATCCATCATTATTCACAAATCACCATTATTCTCACTCGTTTTCAAGTTTTCATTTGCTTTTAGAGCTTTACTGACTTAAGCATCAGAACACTAACCCCTCTTTACATGTTAGCCCCCCAAATCTTAGAACTCTCATGAAGGTCCTTCGACCTTTCCAGTAGCTTTGGACGCAGGTACACATCAATATTATAAAATGCATGATTCATTTAATTTTGGGATAATTACACTATGTGCCCTCTTTTGAAGTTTAGTATAATTGCACAGAGACTTCCTATGGATTGAAAAACACACCTAGTATTCTTGACGTTTGTTTCGGTCCAACAAATAGATCAATCTTTTCGTACAATTCACGAAATTTGCTAACATCCGCAAAAAAAAAAAAAAAAAAGTTGAACAAAAATCGATATTTTCTCCTGATTGACTTACAGACTTAATTATTGTAGGTCAAATAAAACTTTTCTCGTCAAACTACTCTTATAAGAGTGAAGATGTACATCTTCACATGCATTAGTGTATGAAAATGTATAAGGATAGTTTGACCAGAGATATTTGTTTGGCCTATAATAAGTCAGTAATAAGCTAGTCCGGGGTGAATACGGATTTTTATTCAATTATTTTGTCAATATGAGCAAATTCTATAAATTTTGAAGGCTTAAATGCATTTTTGATCCCGTAACTTAGGCCATTTGGCGTTTTCGTCCTTTAACTTTTTAGGGTAGCATTTTGGTCCTGTGTCTTTTTAATTTTTGTGATTTTACTCCTTTTTTCACCGGAGTTCACCCTTCTCGTCGGAAAAATGCATGTGCCTCTCACGTAACATTTTAAAATTGGGGTTTTTGTTCCTATTGGCACATTTCTGTCAACATTTTTGCCCTTTAACTTTCTAGAGTAGCATTTTTGTCCTGCATCTTTTTAATTTTCACAATTCAGTCCCCTTTTTGCCGGAGTCCAGCGGAGGTGAACTTCGGCAAACAAAAGAACTGAAATTGCAAAAATTAAAAAGTAGCAGGACCAAAATGCTACCCTAAAAAATTAAAGGACGAAAACACCAAATGACCTAAGTTACGGGACCAAACGTACATTTAATCCAATTTTGAATAACGGATAGATGTATTTGTTGGACGGAACAATCGTCTAGGTACTAAATGTAATTTTTCAAACCGCATAAATCTAAGTGTAATTACAACAGACTTGAGGGAGGGTGGTGTAATATCCCTTTAATGTTGGTTTTCTTAAATACACACATACAATTAATGCAAGCATAACCCTAATAACAAACCATAAAATAACACATCAAAAATTGGCAACCAGAAGAAAAGCAATCTTTTTCATTTATTAGCAATCGGAACAATTACAGATCCGTTCAAAATGGGGAAGGAGAAAAACAACCCAAATCGAAAACGAAACCAACATTCCTGCAACCATGCATTATTGAATGAGATGAAGGAAATAAATTAATCAAGTACACTTGAAGTGTTTAGGGACGGAGACTCCACAGAAATTCATGACCATGCTCATGGACCAGTGGTAGTCTATCTCGATGCCAAAAAAATTGTATTTGAAGGTGTCGCATAGGCACGACGCCGCCGCAAATATTTCCATGCCGCAGATGACGGGGCAGCAGGTGTGGAACGTCGCCGGCTTGTCGGCGGACCAGTGCATCAAGGTCCTGAACAAGTCAAAGCACGGTTTTGTATCCACCTTGCAAGGAAAGAATGTTCCCACTTTCGACATCGTCTGCGGGGCCCCGGCCGGCTCCGCCACCGCCAGGTCGGAGGCGGAGGTGAAGAGAAGTGAAGTGAGAAGGAGGAGGAGGAGGAGGGCGGCGGAGGAGAGAGTTCTTGTTACTGGAGCCATTTTGAGAATTACTTAAACTGCTACTGGTAGTGATGGAGTGGAATTATTTGTAATATCAAGTGAAGATCAGAACTATATATATTTGTAATAGCAAGCATGCATGCATGCACACCAATGGCGGACGACTCATTCACTTGTTTGATCCGAAATTTTTGCCCTATGACTCGAAATATTTGGGAAAAGATAAACGTAAAATTATATTTTTTGTACTGTAATTATATATCATTAACACATTTGGTCATTTAACTTATTTCATTTATATATTTAATCATTTTTTTATGAATTGAGTCATAAACATCTCGCATTTGATCATTTTTTGGTAAATATAGTCATGTGTTGATAATTTTGACTCCCTGAAATAAATCTTATTTTTTGTCCTACAATTATAGATTGTTACGATCAAAATTGTGAACACAAGGCTAAATTTGTCAATATAAGACTAAATGTGAGATGTTCAGGTCAAAAAAAAAAAAACTAAATGTGTAAATGGAGTAAGTTGCGCAGGATAGAAAATGTTACTATAATTACTGGACAAAAAATATAATTTTGCCAAAAATAAAATATTGGACTTTATATAAATAAAAATAGTATAGGGAAAAATATTATAAAATTGCGCCGATATAATATATATATATATATATATAATTATTTGCATTATGTATGTTATAATGTAACTAATAAAAAAATATTCTTAACTGAAAATAAAGAGTAATTACCAACTTGGGCATCATAGATATTCAAATTAAGTTAAAGTAAATTAGTATGATATATACAATTAGACAAATACTAATCATAAAAATTTATCTTATTCATTGGAACTAAAAAATAAGTTATAAATAAATGGACAATAAATATATTCTATTCACTTAGATAAATGAAAAATAAAAAATTGAAGAAATCTTCAACATTTTTCAAAAAATATGAATAAATACACTTTTCTTCTAATTTTTGTAACACACACACACACACATATATATATATATGTTCAAAAATGGAAATTAAATATTCGTCTTTATCTAAAAATATTATATTGAGTATTTGATAATTTTAAGTTTACAAAATCAGTAATACCTTTTAACATTCGAGATTTTTGTGTATTTATTTTACTCATGTATCACTTAATCTTTAGTTTTTGAAGTTTCAACTACTTAAGTTATCTTTTTATTACATTTCAATTAAGAAATATTTTATGTTGAATTTAAGATAAGAAAAAACAGAAAATATTTTTCTTTTATTGAATATATCTATATATATTTACCAGCCCAATTTTGTTCAAACATTTGGACTAAGGGGGTTATGCGTTATAATTATTAGTTTATGGAGATAAATGAGACATGTAATATAGTTTAAGGGGTTATAGTGTATTTGTAACCCTATATATAAGTAAGGGTAAATCTCATTTTTGATCTCATATATTAGGTTCTGTTCAATTTTGATCACATTCGTTACAAAAGTCTCAATTCCAGGACAATATGTTTTGATTTGTATCAATTTTGGTCCTGACGTCAGAATTTGACAGAATACATTAACATCCGTTAAGTTAAAACACGTGTTGCTCACGTGTGTGTATTCCATGTAGATTTGGATACATATATTGACAGAAAATGGGCAATCAAAAATTAGGGTTCTTCACTCTTTCACCCAAATTTCATTTCTACTCCTTCTTCCTCTGCCAAATTTTCGTTCGATTTCTGAAAAAATGTGTTGCTCACCATGTTTGTTTGTCTATGAAAGAGAACACAACACAGAAACCAAACAAAGAGAGGGACCACAAGCATGTATAACGCATACAACAAAAGCGACAACATCTATAAATACTAAAAAGTAAGAATTCACATCATGTTTTTTACAGATTACAACAAAATCCATCAGCTTTTTCGAAAAAAAAAATAAGAAGAAGAAAACTTACGGTAATCGGGTGGGGGAAATCATTGAAGTTTGGGTCTCGAAGGCATTCTTCTCGCTGAAATCTGAGGCTCTTTCAGTTGTTCAATTGCAGATTCGAACAAAAAAATTGAAGGGTTTTGCTTGATTTTTTGGAGAGGGAGGGGGGAAAGAAAATTAGGGTTCTGCATTATGATTTTCCCCCAAAATATACTTGGGATACACACACGTGAGCAGCACGTGTTTTAATTTAACGGACGTTAATGTATTCCGTCAAATTTTTGACGTCGGGACCAAAATTGATACAAATCAAAATACATTGTCCTGGAATTGAGACTTTTGTAACCAATGGAACCAAAATTGAACAGGGACTAATATATGGGACCATACCCTATAATTAATGACAAACTTATATTAATAACATGTTAAACTAGAGATGTCAATGAGTAGGATAAAATTTTACACAGGTCCATAGATTAATATCCTGACTTAATGAACATTATTAGACCAAGACTCAACATAAAATCCATGAAAAAAAATATAAATTAGGTCCGAATTGGGTCTCTACCCATTAAGGCTTAAATAATTTTTTGGTCCTGTAAGTATTGCCATTTGGTATTTTTGTCCTTTATGTTTCTAGGGTTGAGAATTGGTCCTGTAACTTTTTCCCACTTCGCGATTTTAGTCCTTTCGGCACCGAAAATTTAAAAAGTTGCCGGAATTTCTCACATGACACGCACGTGTGTCTTATAAATTGGGGCTTTTCATTTTATTGGCCACTTTTTCCAACATGACCACGAAAAAAAATTAAAAAAAAAATGATGTGGCTTACCCAGCCACGTCATTACCCAGCCACATCGGCCGTTTGCCGGAAGTTTACACTTGGTGAGTTTAATGACACGCTTATCATGGTTGTGACCATCGTCCGATGCTCATCACAGTCGTGCCGCGCGTGTTCTGATGCGACCAAAGACGCGCCCGGAATCGACGTCTGAAGCCACTGAAAATCGCACCCTAATCGCCCATTTTTCGTCAAGCACTTCTTTCTAAAATTCCGGGTGATTTCTGACGAAACTCCAGCAGCCCCTACCACCACTGGACTCCCCACAACACGGCGAGCATTTCCCCTCAAACAATTTCACTTTTCATCGACGGTAGAGAGTGGGCTCAACATCACACCGTCGCACATTTCCGTCGTCGATTCGCCGCCGTGCGAACGAACGGCGATCGCGGACCACCTCCATCGGAATCGCGAGACCCCTCCCAGCTATTTTCATCCACCCAATGGCGAGATCGACGTCTTTGGCTCCCTCTTTGTCGCGCGGCTGTCGGACAGAGTCATGAAGAATTCCCCCCCCCCCCCCCCCCCCTTTTTTTAACAGATTCAGCAAATGACGTGGCTGGGTAAGCCACGTCATTTTTTTTTTAATTTTATGCGTGGCCATGTTGGAAAAAATGACCAATAAAATGCAAAGCCCCAATTTATAAGACACATGTGCGTGCCACGTGTGAAATTCCGGAAACTTTTTAAATTTTCGGTGCCGGAAAGACTAAAATCGCGAAGTGGAAAAAAGTTACAGGACCAATTCTCAATCCTAAAAACATAAAAGACAAAAATACCAAATAGCAATACTTACAGGACCAAAAAATCATTTAAGCCACCCATTAACCCATGGGTATGAATCATATGTACCTTGTTTCAATATAATATTAACAGTTCAACGATAATCTCATCCAAAAACTTAGAGTATGATTGGCTGGAGGGAAAAGTGGAAGTATATGAGAAGTGAAAGTAAAGGGGAATGTATAAGAAAAAGTTTAGCATTTGGTTTGGAGGAAGAGATGGAGGGGAAGTAAAATTAGATGTATATGAAATTCCTTCGGAGTCCAATTTCGTTTTCGTCCGAAATTAGGCGAACTAGTGGAAGTATATGGCCAAAAAGAAAAAAAAATACATATTTTATTTTTATATACTCTATTGCCCATATATATATATATATATTTTTAAATGCGTCTGGAGATGATATATAAACTTATTTTTGGTACCAGTAAAGGCACTGATATTTGAATTTGGATGCTTTATTTGAGGGTTTTGGTAGTAATTTTTATTTCATTTAAATTAAATATTTAGAATAAATGAACAATATTGGTTTTGATGAATATTTTTATTAATAAAACTGGAATTATTGTTCTTGTTTGATATGTATTTTTATTAATAAAGTTTTTAAATCTTTGATATTAGTATAATATTAATATTTTTATTTTTTAATACAAAATGAAGAGAAAGGGTTCAACTGTAAAATTACAAAAAATTAGTTTTTTCTTCTCAATCTATTTTTCTTGTACCAAACAAGGGAAAGTATTTGAGATTTACTTCCCTTCCAATCATACCAAATAATTTGAAGGAAAACTATTGATCTTCTCCTCCCCCTTCCCCTCCCCCTCCCACTTTTACTTTTCATTTCCTCTCATTTGAACCAAACGAACCTTTAAGCTGTTAAAGATAACAATCATTTATCGTTAATATCTAAACATAACAAATATCGTTATTATTGTATTTGCATTTTCACCAAGTTGTCTTTATAAATAACACTAATTATATATTAACATAAACAAACTAATTATAAAATTACTATCACCAATAAACTTTGGCAATTATAATATGGATAAGTTAAATATACTAGTTAGAAACGCGCACTCAGTGTGTATGCAAATACAATAATATTTTTATTAAATTAATAATTTATTATCAAAATGCAACTGAGTAAAATAAAATAAAGAGAATAAATGGATGAAATAAAATTCATACATAAAGAAAAATATAGATTAATTGGATAATAAGTGGGGGTGCGATAGTCCCCTGAACATGGGAAGTGAAAAAATAAAATAAATTAGTAAATCAAAATTAAAATTGATAGACCATAAAGTGGGAGACACCATATTAAGGTATATATATTATTATTTAATATATCTATATTAATTATAATACTAATATTATTGTCGTTCATTTTTATTTTAAAGGGATAATTATACTTCCCTCCTCTGAGATTTAGTGTAATTACACGTAAACTCCCTGAGGTTTGAGAATTTACATTTACTACCTTTGAGGTTTGCTTTTATCTAACAAATAGATCTCTCTGTTAGTCAAAATTCACTGAATTTGTTGATATTAGCAAAATAAATTGAATTAAAGGTGAGATTTCTCATCAATTGACTTATTACTGACTTATTGAAGGTCAAACGAATCTTTTTATAACCAAACTACCCTTATATATCGTCACACGTTAATGCATAAGAGGAGGTATACCTTCATCGTTATAAGGGTAATTTAGTAATAAAAGATTTGATTGGCCTGCATTAAGTCATTAATAAGTCAATCGAGGATAAATATCGATTTTCATTCAATTTTTTTTGTTAATATGAATAAATTCAGTGAATTTTAACTAACGGGGGACCTATTTATTAGATAGAAGCAAATCTTAGGGATACTAAATATAATTTTTCGAAATATAGGGGTCACGTGTAATTACACAGAATCTCAGGAGAGGGGAGTGTAATTATTCCTATTTTAAAATTATTAATTAAAACTTCAAACTAACGTAAATAACCGCTCGTGGACAGAACACAAGCACCAACCGCCAAAACGAGAACCGTCGCGTCGGCGAAGCAGACAAACTTATCAAGTAATAACCGGGCTGAATTGAAAGACAAGAAATCATCAAAACAACTGCAAATCAAAAATGACGAGATCAGCCATGTTGCAGAAGAAACTGCACGAACTGGAATCCGAACTCACCGACGTCTTCCGCCACCCACTGGACTCCGACCCGCGCCGACAAATGCCCTTCGACGACGTCGAGAACCGCTTCGCTTTCCTCGACAATCTCCTCGCGGCGGAGGTTGCCTCTCAGCCGCAAACCTCCGGCCAACTGCGCGAAGTCGGGCAGAGACTCACCGGGCTAAAGGACGAGTTTCGGGACTGGAACAAGTACAGAACTGGTGCGTTCAGTAATCTGGAGGATACGCCGTCGGTATGCTCTGATTGCACTCAGGCGCTCCTCCAGGACGCTGTTGCGGAATCGGGATCTCCAATTTCCCAGGCGGAGAAAGTTCAGTCGCCGGAGAAGTTTACCAATAGCGTGGGGAAGGATGAGAATGTGGAGATAGAAGCGGCGGCGGAGGCGGAGGAGGAGGAGGGGAGAATGTGGGGCAAAGTGGGGAACTACTGTGGAGTGTTTGGTTGTGGGATGGTTGCTGGGGCTATTTGCATGGTGGAGTTCCTTTCTTACTTAGATCATTTGATGCGGTATGGAGCTTTTCGACTTCCTCCCACGTAGTCAAATATTGACCGGATGTTCTGGCAAATTTTAATTCGGAGTCCACTCCATTAAATTTGAATCAATTATATAACAAACGTAATATATTTATTATGTGATTGATGCATAATTCAAAAAAATTGATTAATCACATAGCAAATGTATTACACTTGCTCTGTGATTAGTTTGGTTCGGCCAAATCTAGTTCAACAAGAATTTTCCTATAATTTTTTATGCTTCTCAACTCCACAAATTATAGGGACAATTTCTTCTTTTATTGTTGTATTTTTTTTTAAAAGAAAAATAGAAGAATGAAGGTTGATTTTCAACTTTTTTTTTAAAAAAAAAAAGATTTCAATGTACAACTAACAAGATTTATATTAGGTGCAAAGCGCTTATCCACAAGTTTTATTTTTATTTTTTTGGTTGTATTGTTTATCTTATGTAAATTAGTAGTATTGAAATAAATATATTTATGGTGTCTTTCACGTTACATGGTTTTATATTTTGAAATTTATACAACACTAATTTGAAATATTCTTTTATTACAAATTTCGTTTGTTTACTGATGTGATATGATGGATATTGTTGTAGGGACCACACCTAAACATTTAGAAATTGTAGAAATCTATACTATTATAAAAGCAAATATTTTGGCGTACCAACTTTTGAATGCCCAAAATTACCCGTCAATCATTTTATTTCCTTAAAAAGTTATTGGTCAAAAAAGTAATTTTATTATTTTTTTCTCTCAACCCACTACCACACGTTTCTTTCACATCACCCCATGTTTCTTTCTTCTTGCTAACTATTTTTTTTTCTCATTTCTCACAATTTTTTTTTACATCTCACACAGTTCTTTTTTATATGCTCGCGAGGACCGCGTGCATCGACGACTAGTACTGTTAAATTGGTAGTTAATAATATAAAAGAAAAGCCCGGAATCCGTGCCACTTTTGCCGAGTCGTATTGACCGAGCCATGAACTTGAATCCGAATATATACGGACTTATGATAACCATTTATCAATCCGAATATATACGAACTTATGATAACCATTTATCAATCTTGTTAAAAATCCACGTCTAATCATATAATTCAACTACACTAAGTACTCACCCTCCTTATCCTAGGTACAACTTTGTCTACCTACACTACTTTTTATGAGCTCATTTTATCTATGTTACAGCCTTGCTTAAGCATCGAATGATTACAAACAGGATTTTCTAATGTTATACTCGCATGAACCTTTCTTGCTGATCACTTAAGCTTAATATTAACTATTTTTTTTATAAAAGTTAAATATACAGATTTAATCATGTAATCCACCTTCAAATATACAACACATACATAATCATTGTCCTTGTAAATTTTCACTCATGAATAAGGAGTGTACTTGTAATTATACATAAACATCAAGACGTGCACTTATAATTTCACAAAGAGTATGATCTTAGACAAATACAACTGCAAATCCTCACATGCCTGAAGAAATTCTAAATAAAATAAAGGAAAAATAACAATTTTCGTTCTGTAACTTAGAGCCTTTCCATTTTTGATCCCATTGATTATGGAATTCTCAATTTTGGTCCCCTAACTTCTAAAAGTAGCACTTTTGGTCCCATGCCACCCTTCCATTAAATTCTTTAACAAAAACACCACGTGCTTAGCACGTGGCCGTTAGGGCTTTTACACTTTTGATCCATATATTATGGGATTCTCACTTTTGATCTCATATGTTATCAAATTTTCACTTTTGGTCCCATAACTTTCAAAAAGTAACACTTTTGGCCCCATGCACTTAACGGCCACGTGGCACTTTCCGTTAAATATCTAACGGAAAATGTCATGAGATCGAAAGCACTACTTTTTGAAAGTTACAGGACCAAAAGTGAGAATCTCATATCCAATGGGACCAAAATTGAAAAGGCCCTAAATTATGGGATGAAAAATGTTATTTCCCCTAAAATATACAATTTATTTAAAAAAAAAATCCTCTTCCATTAAAATAGCTCCTTTGTGAAACTGTAAATAGATCCATTCAGGATCAACAAGAAATTCTAACACTCTACCAAGTTTGGTCAGACTAATCATACGACATAAAACTACATTTAGTAATATAATTGGTGTACAATTCAAAACGAGTAAACAATCACATGGCAAATGTAATTACATCTGTCATGTGATTGATTTGATTCGACCAAACCTAGTCATAATAACTTTCCTAGCACTATCATATCACAATTGTATAGAACCCGTGTTCCCCTGAAAAATAATTAGTTGGATGCGGGAACTTTGTTCCACGACAGGTATGCCGGATCCCCTAAAGGCCTGCACGAAGATTATGCATTGGTTTAGCTCCCGAACAAAGTTGATAAGTATGATAAGTTTTCCTGACGATCATAAGGTATGCAGAACGAACGATACAAACTTGCATGGTAAAAAAACTTACTCAAAAAATATATAAACTCTTACATCTTATAAGATGGTTTTACAGCTTATAAGATGTTAAACTTTTTTTCGAAAAATAAGCTATTGAAGTGTTTGAATAAAATAAGATCGTGAAACTTAAATGTTAATAATGACGAATTTGTGATTAATATGAACAACGTTGAAGTAACTAAGTCTTCTTTATATCTTATAAGATCATTTCGTGAAAAAAAAATTACGAAATACTTTATAACGTCTTAAAAGTTTCTAAACATCTTATAAGATCAATGCTGTAAAAGAACTATAAGTTCTCGAAACACCCTCTAAACTGAAAGACAAAAAGGGGCAAGAATCTTGATGTACAATGTGAGACAAAGCATTTGAACTATGAGTTGTGTGCATTAGTTTCTTGCATGACAGACATGCATGAATCTGCAAGAGTGGCTGACAATATATGTAAGAAAATAGAAGAAGTCGATGGACTAGTTACCTCGCCTGACGAGATAGAAGATGATGTAAGTTATAGCAGTGAGCAAGCAAATTCCGCCAACCGTGACATAAACCTTGCCTAGGAACTCATTCTTCCCACCGATCCATGTTGTGGTCGAAATCACTAACTTCTTCTTGCCGCTGAAAGTGTAGGTGTTGTAATTGTTCTGTATCACTACTTTTATTTTCTCATTCTCCTCAAGATCCGTTTCGATCCTGCCATACAATTTTCTGAAACTCGGGAGCGTTGCTGTTCTCATCCAAACAAGAAGGTCCTCTTGCTGGTTCAGCTGTTGCAGAGCCAAACAGATTATTGTACAATGCTGGATGGAAATGCTAAACAAGCTAGCATCACTCAAAATAGCTTAAGCCATGGCATAAACCCGAGCTGAATATATCAGTCGACCAAAAACAGAAGAGTATAAGTGAAGGAGAGTGCAAAAAACCACATAAGCTAAGAGGGTGTTTGGGTAAGCTTACTTAAAAGATCTTATAAGATCATACAACTTGTTAAAATCTTGAAAATAATTTTAGTAATTCTTTACTTTTTTTTTTCTAAAAGAGCTTGTAAGCTCCTAACATCTTATTTTTGGAGCTTATAAGCTCCTTTTGAAAAAAACGTACGGAACTCTTTATGATATCTTATAAGCTTCAAGCATAAAATGTTTTAAGAACTTATAAGCTCGTCCAAACACCCTCTTTATTCTACAGAGGAACAGGATCCAGATTTGTTCGGGCAATCTCGCACATTGCAAATGGACTGATCCATCTCCATTCCTTGACAAGAAAACTCATGTAAAATAAAAGACGGAGTGGACTTACGGGGATCTTCTCGTTGAGTTTTCCACCACCGATGGGGCTCCGGGTTTGGAAGTTTTTCGGGTAGACGTCGGCCCCAAACCTACTGGTCTTGTCACTTTCCCATGCGATGCCCTTTTTGTTGATCGGTAGGGCAACGTCGTTTCTCGAGAGACTATATGTGTCGTTGAACAAGCTCCAAGCAATAAGGCCACAAGGGACTATGGGATTGCCATTGACTTCTGCCTCTGGATCACAATTCGCGGTTTTGCGTTCAGCTCCTGCACTCCTGTATTGCTGGTCATTTCTGCTTCTTACATATCTGCATCAAGACAGGATTTGGAGTTGGGAAAAAGAGATTAAATGTCCAATTTGTCTGTTCCTAGTATATTTCAAGAAAAGTTTGTCATGATATACTATAATCCTCTGTACAAACAAAACACGAACAGATTGCACAAACCGGCGATGGTTTTGATAGAATTCATCAAGCTGATAGTACACGAAAATAGGTTGCTTCATTTTCTTCGGGACCTGCGACATCCAACCGTCTCATCATGAAAACGAGGTAGAAAACAAGAATCAGACAAGAAGTTAAGGATCATTGAACTCAAACATTGTAATCAGGAAAACTAAACTAACAGTCAAGGTCCGGGTGCAGGTTTTGTCTGTTTTGTCGTCCTGGATGTAGCTGACCCTCTTACCATGTGCTTCTTCAGGATTGGAATTACCAGCAGGAATGCAAGCCTCGTCATAACGGTCTATAAGCTGAACCACCTATATATTAGCAAACAACCATAATTCGATCACCTACCTTGTATACCGTATCAAATACTTTAATAACATATACAATACTTCTACATTCTACATGGTACATCAGAGTAACTATTGCACATGTCGAATGTTTGTGTAACTATTTGAGATAGATAGACACGAAAATACGGTTTACGGATTACGTTGTCCGAAGCAGACAAGTGGGAGAGACCAATTGGAATGAAGGTTAGGCCAAGAATAAGGAAAGCTGCCATTACCTGGAAAAGATGAGAAGAAATGAAAATTGATTTATGAGTCTAGAAACCTTAAATGGAAACACAGATGCAATAACACCATGATTGTATACCAGTCCAGGAGTTAAGATTGGCTTGCAAGCTGGAAGTTCTTGCTGAGTAAACCTAGAATCTGGAGAGAGAAAAAAAAAACATCATTCTGAGTGTCTGAAAACACATTTCATCCAAAACTCTCTATCATTTGATGAATGCAGTATGAAACTTCAACTGTCCTCACCCCACCCCCCCACACACACACACACACCGAAAAAAACGATAATTAAAATGAAAACATGTTTGTTTATATGCATTCTCGTTGAAAATCTATTGATGTGATGCCAACAGTCCAATACAAAACACAATCTTGTTAACTAATGCAAACATATTCTCATTTTTACATGACAATATGAACAAAATTGAAAACTGAAAATGAAAACATAAACAAACAGGCTGTAAAGCTTCAAGGTTGATATGATCAAAAGGATATTGTTTGTGGGGAGCTGTCAGATTATTTTATCTACTGTAAATTCTCAGTTTTGGTGAAAATAACAGAAACAAGATGGAATGCAGAAACAATTAGATAAAATTACTGCACATTTGCAAGAACATATGCAATAAACAATACAGAAACGAAAGAAATTTACATTGGGGCTTCTTGGATGTCTTGGCAGAAGGCTTCGTGGATCCATCTCCAGAGGGCATTGCGCAAATTTACCAACGAAAACACGTCTCAGGATGGATGGATCTTTCCAAAGATTAAGATTCATAAACAAAAAAATAATAATAATCAGATCATAAAAAGAGATAATTCTCTTCAGAATTGTTTGATTTCTGAAAGGAAAAGAAAATTTTACTGCTGGTAATTACGTCGATTGATTGCGCCTCAAAATTTCCCTTTTCCTTTTCTTCCTTTTTGCCGGAATAGGTTTTTTTTTAAAAAAATTTAACGTATCTTGCTTATTTACATTTTGTGGAAATAATCTTTTTATTTTTCATTTTTGTTACAGAGATGTTCAATACATAATTTATATTATAAATATATTGATTCTATCAATAAACTCATTAAACTCGCATTACAATAAATTTATATTAAATGAGATAAATACTCGTAGCTCATTACTATAAATTGTTGGGTTAAATACATTTTGCACCCCAACTATACATATAGTTTCATCTAAGCCTCTAAAGTATGAAAGGTAACAAAAAGACCCCTAAAAAAATAATTAACATTAAAAGGACAAAAATGTCCCTTCTCACTTACCTCAAATACATTTCATTTTATTCCCTAAAGGTATATTTTATTACTTCGCCAAAACTACTTTTAGAGATTGAAAATTTTACTCAAATTTTATTTAAAAAATAGTATTTAAAATTTACAATTTTTTTTATTAATTATGTAATACAAAAAATATTTACAATCACACTATATGCATATATATTTTACAAAGTAAATTATTTATGTTAAAAAATACATGTAATATGTGTAAATAAATAATGCATATAATTTTATAAAAAAATATGTTATATAACCTATAATTTTTTGTTTAGGTATATGTACGCATAATTAAATGATATCATATCATTACTCAAAAGATTATTGAATTATAGATTAATTGTATTATAGATTTGCATATTTATAGTGTATTATTTTCGATGTAATATTATTAAATTGTATCAAAAATATTATTTTTTAAAAATAGTTCAACATATATATAACAACACAAGCAAAAATTATGTAAATTTTTAAACATTATGTAAAAAATATAAGGTCTGTAAATTTATAGAGTGTTATACAGATTTTATACTAATTATAAAAATAGTAAATTTTGATAGTATTTATGTTAAATATAATTTTTATAATAATTCAAATTATGTCTTAGGGGAATGATTGAAATAAACATATTTTAGGGGTGTAAACAATAAGGACATTTTCGTCATAAAAAAAATTAATCCATATCATGAGGGGCCATTTTGTTACATTTTATAGTTTATGGGGGTAAATGCACTTTATGCATAGTTCAGGGGTGCAAAGTGTATTTAACCCTAAATTGTTTTCATTAAGTGACACAAACACCCACATATTTGGTGGGACTCGAATCTATTACCTCAAACTTATTCATGTACATTTTTGTGGAAATAGTCAGAAATTAAAATTTAAACAATTAATTAAAATCCAATTTAATTAAAAGGAAAATTTAATGCAAATCAAATTCATTTCAATTCAGTTATATGAAAAATATGTCATAATTATTATGTAATCAAAATATAAGTTAAAAATAATTAATTGTTTAATAAGTGTAATTATATAGATAATGAAATTTGTATTCCAAAATATATGCATTAAAAATGATTGTATAGTGACAATTTGACACTAACAACAAAATCCAAGTACCTAGTTGCAATTTCTGTGTATTGGGAATAATGGATTTAAATCTGGTAGATTTAAGATTCATAGTTGAAATCAGTTTAATTTTGTTTAGCTCATAAAATAATTTAATAGATTTTAAATCAATTTTTGATATTTTTGGAATCCACCCAAATTACTTAGTCATTTTGAATTTGAAATGAATTTGACTTGCAAAAAAATTCTTAAAAACCCAACTAAGATATTTAAATACGTAGATTTGCCTAATGTGGAACTGTCCAGGGTGGGACGTCCTCGACAATTCGAAAACTCAGTGGGATAATCCGAGAAGAAGTCCTGGGTTGGTATTCTTGTCTGACACTAAATGTGGATATTGAAGATTCGAAGTGATTAGACAGAGGTTTGATATGTTCGGTGTGTGTGTTCCATCTGAGGGCAGGTCAGGAGGGCTAATTCTGTTATGGTAAAAGGAAGTGGTCGTTCATTTACATTCTTTTTCTGTGTATCATATTAATGTTGACATATTCTCCTATGATAATTGTGCAAGTTGGAGATTTACTAAGTTCTACAGCGAGGCTGAGACCAAGAGACGTAGACTGGCTTGCGAGAGATTGGCAGAACTTGGTAAGCAATCGAACTCCCCATGGTTGTGTGCAGGGGATTTTAATGAGTGTTGTATCAGCATGAGAAAACTGGAACACCTAGACCTATGTGGTAAATGAATAATTTTTGTAGGGCGTTAGATAATTGTGACTTAATGGACATGGGGTTCAGAGGTCCAAGGTTCACTTGGTGTAATAGATGACAAGCTCCGGATACCGTAAGGGCGAGGTTGGATCGTGCATGTGCTAACTCTATGTAGCTGCGGTGGTATCCTGATTCAATTGTCTCTCATCTTCCTGTCTAGAATTTTGACCATCATATGGTGGTTATAGAAGTGTGTTCCCAACAGGGGGGCAGCATGGGCCACGAAAGTCACAGTTTAGGTTCGAGGCAAAATGGGTTCAAGCTGAGGGATGTAAAAGAGTAATTGAAGAAGAGTGGTTACAGGGGGGATTAGATGCACATAGCTCATCATGGACAAAGATTCAGTCTTGTCGAGTGGCATTGCTCCGTTGGAATCGGGAGGAGTTCGAGAGGCCGAAGTGGGAGCTAAAATGGTTGGAGCGCCGATACCTTCAGCTGGATGATGGACAGATTTGAGATTCGATGTATCAAGAGATGCAGTCAATTCGGGCTCGGATGTTGGATATTGAGCTTCAAGAGATGGTAAATGGCAACAACAAAGTAAGGATCACTAGTTAGTCAACGGGGATAGGAATACCAAATTCTTCCATTCACGTGCTTCTACTCTAAAACGGCATAACACAATTCATAGGTTGAAGGATGAGGGGGGAGTGTGGAGGGAAAAGGAGAAGGAGATACAAGCCATTCTTCTTCAGCAATTTCGACTGACCTTTACTTCCTGCCGACTGTCTAAAGCGTGCATAAATGAGGTGTTGTCTACGATCCATCCACGCGATGTTACAAATTTTGTGCTTTGGATCCTTAATGATCATATTTTACTTCGAAAAATGAACTACACTCATATCATCCTTGTTCCTAAGTGTAGTAATCCTGAAGTTGTGTCACATCTTAGACCTATTAGTTTGTGTAATATGGTTATGAGAATAGCGTCAAAATGTATAGCTAACCGTTTGAAAGGGGTGCTTGATTATATTATCTCTCGTACACAATTTGCGTTTATTCCCGGTCGTTTGATTACTGATAATGTCCTCTTAGCGTTTGAACTCAATCATCATCTTAGGGTTTCTTCTCAATCAAAAAAGGGATTGTTGCATTAAAATTGGACATGAGCAAAGCCTATGATAGGGTCGAATGGATTTTCCTTCGACATGTTCTTGTTAGATTAGGCTTTGAGGGTCGTTTTGTGAGTCTGATTATGCAATTGGTTACGTCAGTATCATATTCATTAACACTAAACAAATCTCTTTCTGTTCTATGCGAAGGCCTTTTCATGTAAGTTGCAGGATGCGGAGAGGCAGGGGCAGTTGATGGGGGTGAAGTTAAATGTCCATGCACCGAGTATCTCACATTTATTATTTGCAGATGATACACTAGTGTTCTGTGAGGCGAAGGAGGCTCAGATAGATATCATTAGGCGATATTATTGGTCTACGGTCAAGCATCAGGACAAGAGGTAAATCTCTCTAAATCTAGCATGGTGGTGAGTAGGGGTTTGAGGGATGAGGTGAAGGGGAGATTGGCGGGACAGGTTGGGGTTAGGTTAGTTACTAGCCATGATCAGTATCTCGGGACTACCTGCTATGGCTGGGAGATCTAGCAGGGCGCTGTTTTCAAACATTGGTGAGCGTTTTAGGAGCAGGATATATGGGTGGACTGCAAAGTTGTTGTCCCAGGGAGGGAAATGAGTATTGATCAAATCTGTGCTTCAAGCCCTGTCCACTTATGCTATGTCATGTTTTAGATTTCCAGAATTTTTATTGAGAGATCTTGATTGAGCGGCTGCAGATTTTCTGTGGCACAATCAAGGTGAGAAGAGGTGCATTGGGTGGCTTGGTCGAAACTTTGTCGTTCAATTGAGTCGGGGGGCTTGGAATTCCGTAGTTTGAGGGCGTTTAATGTGGCATTACTGGCTAAGCACGGTTGGAGGTTAGTTTCTCAGCCGAACTCTCTTCTTAGTCGTGTGCTTAAAGCACAGTATTATCCCAATACATCTTTTTGGGAGGCTAATATTGGAACTAGACCATCTCTCACGTGGCGGAGTATTTGTGGGGTCGGGATGTGTTGGTGAGGGGTTTGAGATCCGAGAAGACTGTCAGGCACTAACAAGAGAGAGGGTGGTGTGGAGGTGAGGTAGAAATGGACTGTTTTCGGTAAAGAGTGCTTATAGGGCAGTGGTAGAGATGGGAGAATGTAGACATGCCTCTTCGTCCAGACAGCATCCGTTAATCACTGATGAGGCGGTGGGTTTCTGGTGCAGACTGTGGACTGTTAAGGTACTACCTCGGGTCCGAATGTTGGTGTGGCGGTTGTGTGTTGGGGTTGTTCCAACATTAGATAAATTGGCTCGCAGGGGAAGGGATGTGGATACTCATTGTGCACTTTGTGGGGCTGAGTTTGAGACTGTTAAACATGTGTTGTTTGAGTGTCCTTTTGCAAGAGTGGTTTGTGCTTTATCTAACATTCCTTAGGTTGCTGTCAGATGGCCGGATGGAATTGCGGAGTGGTTGTCGAGGGTCTTCACCAGATTGGATGAGCAAAACAGAGTGCGTTTCCCTACCCTCTGTTGGGCACTTTGGCAGAATCAAAACAAAACAGTCATGGAAAGGACTCGACAAGATCCGTCTGATGTGCTGCAAAGAAGTCTTTAGATTCTTGCACAATATCAAGAGGCACGCATGAAGATGAAAGTTGGGTTGGTTTATCTGCATGCTAATGGCCAGTAGGACTTCATGGAGAGCTGAAAGTGTTCTAGTTTTAATCTGGCTTTTGGCTAGTACTAGTACATGTTATTAGTTTTGTGTGTTTTCCTTTTAAGTTTACAGTATGAGCTAGGAGTTTTGTTTCCTGTTTCGTTTTTTAGTTTTGGTTGTTGAATAGACCTCTTTCGTGTTGCTGGGAATAAAGTTTAGGGAAAAATGCAATTTACCCCTCTATGTTAAGTGGAATGTGCACTTTATCCCCCTACGAAAAAAAATCATCAATTTACCCTCCTATATTATTAGAACTAGAGCAAAATACCCCCTAAAACTTGGCGGTGTACTACACGCGCCCTTACTGCATCTGGGCATATTTTATACTAATAAAATAATATAAATATTTAATATATTAATATATATTATTCATAAAAATAATATTATATTTTAAATATATTAATATATATATGTTATTTTAAAAATAATATATACATATATATACACTTTTCTTCAAAGCAAACCGCCGACGTCCACCGCCCTCTCCTCACCTCAGCCCGCCGGCCGCCGCCGCCGCCGCCGCCCTCTCCCACACCTCTCCCCGCCTGCGCCGCCTCCCACACCGTCGCGCCCCTTCCTCCTCCTCCCCCCACCCCCCGTCGCACCCCCTCCCCTCCGCCCCCCGTCGCACCACCTCCTCGCAGCCACTCCCAGATTGCAGCCCCCCTCGCCGTCCTCCCAGATTCGCCGCCGCCCCCTTCCCCTTCCCCCGTCGCCCCCTCCCCCTTCCCCAGCCCGCCGGCCCAGATCCGGCCGCTTCCCCAGCCCGCCGCCCCTTCCCCTCCTCCGCCCGACATCTCTCTCTCTCTCTATATATATATATACATATATAATATATTATATATTATATATATTCAAATTCTATTATATATATATTATATAATCTAATTATTATTTATTTAAATCTAAACTGTCGATTCAAATTAGATCAAATCTACATCATTGATTTATTAGTTAAATTTGGACCTTAGATTGAAATCAAGATCCAACGGTTTTTAAATGAGGGCATAATTATCATTTTAAATTTTAAATTAAAAAAATATTGAAAAAAACAGCGGCGTGTCATTCACGAAACGCGTCGGGGTTTTTTTTGCTCCATTTCTAAAAACACAGGGAAGTAAATTGCTGTTTTATTTTTCAGATGGGGGTAAATTGTTCATTTCCCTTAACACAAGGGGTAAATTGCATTTAACCCATAAAGTTTATCGCCTATTAACTCCAAAAAAAAAAAATAGCAATCAATATTCAACAAAACATAGTTTAAATTCATAAATAAAGTATTTGAAATCTTTTGAATTTACAATTATCCAAACAAATTCAAATTTGAAATCCATAATTTCAAATCCTATTGATCCAAATGTAGCCTCATTTCATATGTTTAGCCAAATAATACATCATTCCAAGAGCAATCCAAATATTTTCACTTGTAGGGGTAATCTGATAGAGAGGGAAAGCAACATACAATACGTTTTTGCTTAAATCGTGAGTGAAATGATTATTAACTTAAGCATCAGAGCACTAACCTATTTTTGACATGTTTGTCCTTCAATTATGTTAAGATCACCAACTAGGTCTCTCGACATTTGATGATAATGCTGGATTCCTGTAATTGCTGGTTAAAATTACATCTACACTTTTTGACTGGTCTATTTACACAAAATATCCTTAGCTTTTTAAAAAATTACACATACATCCACTAGAAGCGTCAACAATATTTACACAAACCACCTCTATATTTTAAAAAATTACACATACACCCCTCAAAACATCAACATCATTATACAAACTATCCCTATTTTTTTACCGTCATGAGTGATTTCAGTAATTACAAAAAAAATAAGAATGATTTGTTTAAATAGCTCAAAAATAAGGATTGTACATGTAATTATTCCTTAAACTAATTGTGAAAATATAGTGTCTCAGTTTGACACTAACAGCAAAATCAAGTACCTAAATGCAATTTCTTGAAATGTTAGCACTTTGAGAGTAGGGTTTCTTTATTTATAACCTTTTTCACATGTTAAGCAACTTTAATTGAATAAGACAAACTCCTTACTTACAAACCATGTGAATGCGACATCAGATCAGATCAACACCGAATCCAAAGCACACCATTTGCCCATTTTATTTTCATATTTTTATTTTAATAAATCTTTAATTTTATATATATATATATATATTATAAAATAAAGTATTAATATATCATATTTGGTCTAATAAACTTAGTCATATATTATTAAAGTAGATGGTGTTTCATGGATATGACGGATTCTGAATTTAATTCTTAATGTACATGTCGATGTCGTTGACAAAGATATATGTCGAACTCGTTATTTTATTAGAAACATTATTTGAGTTTCTGAAAATTATAAATTAGAATTTAGAGCCGTTTTTGTAATTTTATTTGTAAAAAGGTGGTGGAGAATAAATGATTATTTATGCTGAAAACAATTTCCGCTGAATGGTTATTTTAAAAATAAGATATCTTATTTATAAAAACAAAAGACATAGTAGATAAGAGTTTAGTAATTACATGAATTATTTAGTAGTAGGTTGATGCTATTTGCGATGCAATTGATATCTTATTGTGCGAAGTATTGTTCGTTACGATTTAATATAAATTTTACAATTTTATATTGAAAAAACTACAAATCTCACAAAAATTTTCTAAAATAAAACACTACTTATTATTGGTTGTCAGCATAGAAATTAACAAAAATGTATATGTATCTTTTTATTTATTATTAATTATAAAATTAGGGTTGTGATTAGTTTAATTTATTTATTTCATCATCCACGTGCTCCTCCACATTCAATCAATGTACCAGCAAATATTCTTTAATTAATACTCTCTATTTTTTATGCCAGTTTTTTCGTAATTGAACCTCCGGCTCAAGTCCTTTTCCGTCCCTAAATTTTTCCTCCGTACGCGGCGAACACCATTACGGCGGCCGTCCCCACGCTCTTTATCCAGCTGGGTTCACGAATAATCTTCAAATTCCAATTTTACCCCCACAACACTTTTTAAGCTCCACCAAGGGATGTCGTTTGAAGAGAGGGGGAAATATAGAAGTTCAATTCAAAATAATACTAACATTTTATATTTTAGGGATAATTATACCATCCTCTAAAATTTTGTATAATTACATAAAAAAAATTATAATTTTAAAATTACATCTTAATATTCGCGACGTTTATTTTTGTCCAATAAATAAATCCGTTAGTTAAAATTCATAAAATTTGATGATATTAACAAAACAATAGAATGAAAATCTATATTTACTTTGGAGATATTTACTAATTTATTGCATGTCAAACAAGTCTTTTGGTTAGAAAAGAATGTTTGACATTCAATACGTCAGTAATAATTCAATTGAAAATAAATATAATTTCTTTTTGCTAATATTAACAAATTCGATGAATTTTGACTAAGGTGGAGAATTTATTTATTGGACAAAAACAAACGTTGGAGGTACTAGGTATAATTTTAAAACCACAAGGATTCAGGTGTAATTATATCAAACTCAAGCGAAGTCAGTGTAATTACCCTATATTTTATTTAATGTATATCATGCGTAACAAAATTATATTATCAAATTTTTAGAAAAATATTTTGTATACCTAATATACATATATTAAATAAAATTACAATATGCAATAATAAATTTTTATAAAAAAATATTGACAATATATAAATGTTTTCGTATGTGTCATTTTATTTATTTGTGGATTAATATATTTAATATGGTCAATATATCCTCATGTGTTCTAACAAAATCAAAGGTAGAAGGTGTAAAGTAGATTTCTTTAATTTTGGATAAATAACATCATCACTCTCTAAAATTATATCTAATTATACAAACAACCTTTGTTGTTTATAAATTTACAAGTATATACTACAAAACCATGTCTATCGGACCGTATTGTATTAGGACATATTATAGTAGGTCCATACTATCTGTTATATTAGCCTATACAATATTATCTCATAGTTTGTTTACTTTGCATTGGTTATATGGGTAATAGTTCGGATACAAAATTTTTTGAACGTTTACTATCAACTACTTAATTTCAAATTGAGCATGCAATTAACTTTTTGCATTGGTTATATGGGTAATAGTCCGAATACAAAAATTTTTGAACGTTTATTTATCAACTACTTAATTTTTTGACCATGTCTTCCACTTTTTTATTTGTAATTTAAAGGCGACGCACGTTTGCCTCCAATACATCATAGCTGCTGCTATCAAAACTCTGCTGGAGATGCCGAATGGAATTGGGGAAGGATGGTGAGGCTTGTGTGTTTTAAGTTTGGAGTAAAACTAGAATGTCAAGCAAAGAAATAAATGTCAAACTTAATTACAATAAATGCGACCTCCCACTTTCAGAAAATTAATTAAGTTTGTCAGTGTAATTTGGTACAAGTTGAGGGCCAAATTAGACTTCAAACACACACTTTATGAACAATAAAGAAAATGAAAGTTAGTAGAAATTGGTGTGGGTCTCACATATTAACAATATGGGACTTGAATCTTGTATTGATGTAGTGCAGATAGTAAGGCCTAGTAGAGGGGTTTGGCAAATAGTAGTGGGCTTCGGCTTTTGCAGGTAAACAAGTGACATGTCCCTATTAACCCGGACATATGGGCTAATACGGTCCGGTAAACACAGCCTAAGGGGTGTTAATATAATGTACTGTATGGATGTTTATATAATTAAACCTAACATCGAGGGGTGTAAACATAGTTTATGCCTATTTTCTTTGCAAAAATTAGGATAAATTACGACGAGCTCCACTTAAGTCTGATGTGTTATAAATATCCACACTTCATTTGAAAAATCACCAATACCTTCTTTATTTTAATAATTGCCCAACAACTAGTTTTCATCAATTTTTAGTGACGAACTGATCAAAATGTTATTGTAAATTGTGTATATGATTTTACTTATTTTATAATTTTTTTTAGATTTTTGTATGACCTAAGCGGAATTTTTTTTACTATTTTCCATCGATTTTATCCAAAATTTTATATTTTTTTAAAAGTAAAATAAATACCTCAAAGGCAAAATTGATAATCCAAACCTCCATCCAATAATTAAATAATATCACAGAACATCGTGAAGGTATTAATAATTTTTTTAAATAACAAGAAGTATTTGTAATTATACTAAAACTCAAAACAATTAATTTTAATTTATTCAAATAAATTATGAGAACTTCACTAATTATAAATTTCCTATTTTGTCCCGCATTGAATGATTGCCTTAGCCCCATTTTCGTCCAAAAGTTCCTATCAAAATTATATTCCGAAGAAAGGACTGACCCAATCCTCGTCGTCATCATCTTTGTCTTATGAAATCCACCTAAATACCAACTATACCCCTCTCCTTCCACCTCTTTTTGACTTCAATCCCCCTTTTATTCCCTCTCCATCTCTCTCTCTCTCTCTCTCTCTCTCTCTCTCTCTCCATATTTTCCGTTCATCTCAGACTTTGTATACAATCACAGAGAGATTACCAGTCATTACTACCGAAGAATTTTCTTGACTGAAAACCCGAAAATGAGTAGATTCAGGAGATTCGAGATTGTTGAACACTCCCCCTCCTACTTCCTCAAGCAGACCTCCATTTTCAGCCCACCAAGAACCCTCTTGCTAAGCCCACCCTTCCCTTCATTCCCCATTGTTGAAGACGAGCTCGACCTGCTTAGCTTCACTCCGAGCCCACCCCTTTTGCTGGATGATTTTGACACCATCACCGATCTGATCCAGATCGAGGAAACCCCTTTCCACACTTCAACTCGCCGTGTTACTCGCCGGGCCGGGATTGGTGAGCTGTACTTGCAGACGCTCAGCGATCGTGTTTCGGCTTTGGAGCTGGGGTTCAACCGGCTGGTGAGGGAGGAGAAGAGTAAGAAGAAGAAGAAGACGATTGGGGAGAGGAAGTACACATGGACCGCCGAGATAAAGAGCCCGGAGAATGACCGGAAGTACAAGTGGACGGCCGAGATTAAGGACGGGAAGGATGAGAAGAAAGCGCCGGAGAAAAGTTACAAATGGACGGCTGAGATTAAGAGGAAGGGCGGTGAAAGCTTGCCGGTCGAGCAGACGTACACGATTAAAGTGTCCAGTGGAGACAGCAGCAGCAGCAGCGAATCGGAGGAGAAGACAAAGAAGAAGAAGAAATGTGAGAAAGGAAAGGGCAAGGGTAAACCAGTGGGGTCCACCACTCGCTTTGTTGAGATTGAAGAGCCCTCTGACCATGGGGCCATTGTTTTAAGGCAGGTTGGTGTTAATGAAGCATTAATTAATACGATTCTTACATCATAGTAGGTTGAGTTGTTTGCCGGTGCTAAATTTTGTTGGTTGTTGCTTGCTGTTGTCTTAATGTGCTAGATCGATGGTTTGGATTGCAAGAATGTTCTGATTGGTTTCCCGATCGATGGTTGTTGTTGATTGAGATCCATTTGGTTATATCTTGAAATAGAAGAATCTTGTTAATGATTTCTATGCTAGTGATCATTGACATTTGAAAGTTACTGAGTGTAAGGAAGATAAGATAACAAGGGTGTTCTTTCCACTGATTTGCAAGAATTAAAGCAAAACTTGGGTGGGATGAATGAACCGTAAATGTTGTATTCCGAGTACGCATATGCAAGACAAGCATAATTGGTATATTCTGTTCGCCGAATCTCCAAGGGAGACAACACTGTGTCCTGTGCGTTATTATCTAAGTTGCAAGGTTGTTACCTGTTTAGTTTGCCTTGATTTATGGGTTCTAGCATTCTTACTCTATGTATTGTTCTTGATTTATGATCGACTCTGTGTCTCGTACATTGATCAACTGATTTTGGCTTATGCTTGGAAAGAATTGTTTGGATATTGTTTAGGCCAATCATGTTCTGTGCTTACTGATTTGAGTTCGGTGACTTGAGTAGTCCATCTACCATTTTGCTCTGAGGTTTCATGAAGAGAAAATTCTGTAATCTTACGAAGAAATTTGTTTTTCTACCACTGAGTGACTTAGAACTAACCTAAAATGGTGAAGAAAGAAAATGGTGGAAATAACAGTCAGTCATTGTTATCTTTCAAGGCACACTTGGATTTCACGGAGTTATCTCTTGGAGGGACCATAATGCCCTTCCAAGAAAAAAATTAATTGTCGAATATTGAACTTCTAGGTAAAGATAATGTACTTCTTCTCAGAACTTTTTTGCTAAGATTGTTATCTGCGTACTTTTGTTCGTTGTGTACTAATTATGTCATACCTTATGGTGACAGGTTTTTGAAAAGAGAGTAGAAAAGAGAAGGGGTAAGCGCAAGGAGTTGTCTCCACAAGATGCTGCAGCTCTGATTCAGAAGACTTTCCGGGCTTATCTTATCCGAAGGTCTCAGGCTCTACGTGCACTTCGCGAGCTGGCCATTGCCAAAACCAAGTTGAAGGAGATCAGGGCTTTGTTCAACAACTTCTCATACCGTCGTCGTCTTGCCCGTGAAGCAGAAGAGCGTCAGAGGTTCTCTGAAAAGATCATCGTGTTACTTCTCACTGTTGATGCCATTGAGGTAGCAGAAAGTGCCTACTTTTGCTTTTTTCCTTTTCAAAATTTTAATCATCATGTTGAAAATAACACATTTTCCGTAATCTGTCTTGTCAAATTGTTGTTGTGCATATAGTATTCCTAATCACCTCTCAACATAAGCTGCTAACAAATGATGGGTATTGTAACATGTGGATTTCTTATATAATAAGCATAAAGAGCCATACTGATATACACCGGCACACCTCTATATTTAGAGTGATCAAGGTTCAGGCTGAACTAGTTGTTTCTGCATAGAGTTTGTGAATCCATTTCCAGTATCTCCTCATTGAGGTTTTATAATGGATCTGCAGAATTTCGGTTTTCTATTATCTTCCAAATGTTGAGCTAATAATAGCTCACTCTTGGAAGCTTATATCGTATGTTTTGTCAATTACAGTAGACAGCCCTTTAAGCATGCTCATTCGTTCTATGGTTATTCTTTCCTATCCCATAGGGTGCTGATCTGATGGTCCGAGCTGCAAAAAAGTCTATGGTGGATGAACTGGAAGCTATGCTTGATGTTGTGGACCCTCAACCCCCTGGAAAATCTCTGTCCATGAGGAGGAGAACATTTGACATGCCTGACAGTGTGATCAACAAGGAACTTGCTGCGGGTGTTGCTCAGGTTGTTCAGATGCTGGATCAAGAGGCAACCGGTTCTGAAACCTTTGAAGCATGCTTGTAACTCCACCTTGACGTGTTAAATCACGTTGGGTTCTTGCCGCCTCGTATGCCTGTACTTGGAAGATGCTTATCTAGTAACTTTTAGTCGGGACTTTTACCAACGGACGCTAGTTTGAACTTTGAAGAGCTTGGTCGGCTTGTACTTCCCTTTGAAGAAACATTTTCCTGTCGCATTCCCGCGTAGTACTTGAGCTTATTTGCATGTATGGTTTGAACATTATTGTGTTATTTATCAGTATTCCCTCTTTTTGTCATTTCTCTTGATTATGATAATCCTTCATCCCTCTTTTTTCCTTTTTCATTATGATAAAACAGCCCCCTTCTCTCCAGTATTTCATAATCAAACGATTTTCTATATGAGATTTCTGTCCTAAAATCAGGAGTGGAGTGGGGGTGATGTAGATCGTTGTCTCTTAAATGAAACTAGGATTTGGGCTGTGATGGCCATCATACATCGAATCGTAACCCTTTGAAATGTCTTTTATGTTTGGGTAAATTACACTATTTTCTTCAAGTTTTATATAATTATAAATATTTTTTCGTTGTTTGAAAAATTATAAATATTTCCTTTAAATTAAAATTAATTAAATAATTCTTAGATAGTGAGGTGAATATTATTATTTTACCTTTGTCGATTTTTTTTTTTAAAAATGAAAACACTTTAAAAAATGTAAAATAGTATGGGTAATATAAATAACCCATAAGGCATATATGTTCATAAAAGTATTTTAAAAAATTCTAAAAAATATATAAAATTATAATTCACAATTCAAAAGGATGTTTTGCTCAATTCATTATAAAAATTGAATGAAAATTTAATGGAGCCTAACATTTTGACTTGTTGTTAGACGTTAAGATCAATAGAATATTTATAATTTTTTAAATATTTAAAAGTATTTATAATTATGTCAAATAATTTATGTTTTTTATAAAGAATACAAAATAATGAGTTCACTAGGCTTATGCCTAAGCCCACTGAGGTTGGATCTGACTTAAGAGGTACAGATGTATTAGCTTATAATAAGTAATTTGTATAAATAAATCATAGATTAAGGGATATAAATGTAATTATTCTTTTTTTACAATGAATTTATAAACTCTTAAAATAAAATTTCGAATTTCTTTTGTAAAAGGTAAGAATTATCTAATTGTGTTTAAATATCAAACGTATCTAATTCTTTCATAGTTTTATTTTTTTAAATACTTAAATATCTTAATGTTTAAATAGATTTTACTGATATCTTAAAAATTATTTAAAAAATCAGGAAGAACCGTCTAAAATATTTTAAATAAGGGTAAAATTCAAAAACTCCCCCTATGTTTTCGCGAAGATGCAAAAAACCCCTATATTAAAGAAATAGGCAACCCCCCCCCCCCTCCTCCCCTAATATGTATAATTCAGCAAAAAACCTCCATTCCGTCAATTTTTAACGGAGAGTGGAATTCACTCCCGGATGTGAAAGTGGTAGAACTTCTTGCAGCTTTTACCCACTTTTGGTAGGTGCAATGTCCAATTTGTCCTTATTTTTAATATAAATAACACAAATGGTATTTAAGTTCAATAACTCCAATTTGACTTTAAATAAATAAAAATAAATTATAATATTTAATCTTTTATTATAATTTCTTAAAAAATGCAATAACTTTTCTTACTATTTATTTATAATAATTATATATTATTAATCAATATTATTATTTAGTTTCACAAATATTGTAATACATTATTATCTTAGTAAATTAGTGAATAATTTTTACACTATTATTTAGTAAATTAGTAAATAATTTATTTATCAATAAAAATTCCAAAAAACTATACATTTATATAAATAAGAATTTAAATTATAAATATTATTTTAGTTTTACATAAAAATTTAAATAAATACAATATATATAGGCGACGTAGTCGTCGCCTCCGCATCTGGACGATGGTGACCGTCGTTGCCCATTGTTTAGAGAAGGGGGACGCCCCTTCTCCTGCATTCACCCAGATCTGTGGGCGACGGCATGAGAAGGAGAGCACGACCCCTTCTTCCTTCTTTTGGTCGATGGCAACGTCGCCTAGATCTGGGCGTCGTCGCCGTCGACCTTCTCCTTCTTTTGGGCGACATCAATATTGCCAGATTTGGGGGGAGGTCGTTGCCGCTGTCATGATGCGACGACGGCAAGGGCCGCCCATATATATATATGTCATATTTATATATTTACTATTATTTATTTTTATATAGAATGGTTTAAATATATTATTTATTTTTATAAATTATAGTATAAGAACATAAATTCAAACTTTTTTATATAAATCTTTGATCTTAAAGAATTTATGATCCAATGGTTATCATTATTCATCATTTATCTATTTTATATTATTTAAATATAATATTTAAATTTAAAAAGCTTAAATCTGGACTGTTAATTCTTACAATTTAAAATCTAATGGTTGTAAATAGATGACTACATTAAACGGTTATGATTGGTCTAACACAGATCAAACGGTTATGGGTTAAATTATTTTTTTGGTCCCACAAAGAAGGGGTAGTCTCCTTTTTGATCCTATGATTTACGGGTTTTCATTTTTTATTCCAAAACTATTAAAAAATTTGCAAAGTTAATCCCAAAAGACGTATTTTGTTAAATTTTAACGGCAAGTGGTAGAAATTCGTTAACACCTAATTGCTAAATTGATTTTGTAGTCCCACAAAGGTGAGAGGTTTGCTTTTATGGTCCCACAATTTAAGAAAAATCTTTTTGGTATCAAATTTTTAAAAAATTTGCAAATGAGTCCCAAAGTTTCATTTTCGTCAATTTTTTGACATGAATTAATAAATTAATGCACACAATATACGAATTATTTTATTAAATCAACAATCACTATTATCCAATTACTATTGAATAGATTAATAATTTATTTTTTTATATATTTTATTAACACACAGGTCAAAATGTCCGTTTAAGTCCACTAAATATTAGATCACAATGATTAGTAGTTGAATCTCCGTGGTAAACTAGAGCATAAAGGGAAGTTTCTTGCCCATTTCGGTATTATTTATATTTGTGTAGAAATTAAAAATAGCCCACATGTTAATAGTACAAATAAAAAAAATAATTTATATATATATATGGGTGGGGGGGGGGGGGTAATTAGAGAGACCAGCACATCATGGAGAAGTCAGTCACCAAGAATTTGGCATGCACGAACTAATTTTAGTCTCAAACATTATTTGTAATAATTTTGTATCACGTCAAGATACATACAATACAATATTACCACGTTCATTGCGTGTAAGACTATTTTGCTTCTAGAAAAGGCATCTCTCACGATCTTGATAAGTGCATTTTCTTATTTATTTGGATTTTATTAATTTTAAAAATAACATCTTTCCCATTTGGAAATTTTATATAGGTGCACTTTTTATTTTTTTGAAATTACATTCTTTTTTTTATAAATAAAACTCTAGTGGTTTTAATGAAGTAAAACCCTTTTGCCCAATTTGTGAAAGATTACACAAATTCGTTCTTCAAATTTGTCCAAATTATAGGAATTTGATGCGCGTAATTTAATCTTAAATTACGATTATATATCTCAATGTAATACGCTTCTCATATGGTATATTTCTTTAAATATACGATTTCACGTTAATCATATATTTAAAAATGATTAGATAATTATCAATAAATCCACACATGCTCGAATTCTATGATTCACAAATTATAAATATAATACCTTTTTCGATGTCTGTTTATTTTTATTTTGATCTAGATAAAAATAAAAATTCAAGTACTCTTAATGGATATTAATTTTTCCAATGGAAAAATTAATAATAATAACTATATATAAGGCAACAACAATAACATATGAATTTTAAAACTATAGGAGTATGTACAAAAAAAACAAAAATTACTATGATTAGTATTTATAAGATACATGAACCCAAACCAAAAACAAATTTATTGATTTTAATTATATATTTTTAAATAATGATGTGACAATTTTGAGCAGCTTACATTAATGTAAAAAGCCGTAGCAGTTCAATTTATTGGCCCACACCATACCTAAATTTGCCTAAAATATTGAAACACATGAGATGTATATAATACGCTTTATTACTTTTCATCAAATCACGACTTCCCGTGACTGGATACCCAATATCTGGTCAAAAAGTTGCTACTATTGTCTTTTGCGACTTCGAAAGGTTAATCTTAATCCCCCTTTAATTACGATTACAAACACGCCAAGAAGCGCGCTTTGCAGCTTGCAACCCGCTCTCACTTTGTACCAACCTTTGATACGTTTTCTGGTTTGTTTGTTTGTTTGTTTATAATATTAAAATCATTCATAAAAATTATAGGGTAAATTACGATAAGTATTTTTGAGTTTTGTCATAATTATAAATATCTTATCGTTGTTTGTGAAATTATTAATATCTTACTGATTTTAGCAGTCGTCCAACAACTCAGACGATCCCTTAGGCTCCGTTGGGTTTCCATCCATTCTTTGGTGAACTGACCTAAATGCCTTTGTGGACTATTTCTACTTTTATAATAGTTTGTTGTGTTTTCGTCTCATCTAAACATACTCGTTGGTTTAAATTATTGACGTATTAAATTAATTTTATAAATTTAAATATATTATCTATACTAATATAAAAAAAAAAATTTCTTCACACTCATAAATGACGGTTAATGACACCGCTACATTTTTTTTTTATTAAGTCAAAAATGTCATTCAACTGATAATATAACTAACTTATTTAACTTCTAAATTTTACACTAATCGATAAATTAGTTTCTTTTCTTTCTTCTTTTATTTTGTTAATGTAATGTATCGATTTATATTTTGTTTTTATTTAGTATATTTTAAAATGTGAAAAAATATTTATATATATATAGGAACAGCATGTCACGACGGTGAGTATAATATAATGAATTGTATTGAGTGATAGTAGCAAGCAAGTGAAGTGGCGGTTGTCGTATATTGCTATTCCTAGGCTAGTGCATTACAACATACAAGCCTCATTAAATTGAACCTACCCACTGCATATATAACTGGTTTCACGACAGCGACTCACTCTCTTTTTTATTCTTACTTTTTTTCTCTAAATTTTTTAAAATAAATAATAATAGAAAAAATAACTCTTTTCATCTCGTAATTATAGGTTTTCTTTTTTTTAAAAAAAAACTTATTAGTTACGTAATTCTCATTTTGATCTCATAGCACATTTTCATTAGATATTTTAGGAAAATACCACATGTTTAGTAGTTGTTAAGGATTTTACCCTTTTGATTTCGTTGGTTAAGAAATTCTCACTTTTCATCTCATAATTTTAAAAAAATGGCAGTTGTAGTCTCATGCACTTAATGATCATGTGGTATTTTCCATAAAGTATCTAACGAAAATGTGTCATGGAACCAAAATTGTTACTCTTTAAAATTACGAGACCAAAAATGATAATTGTGTAATCAGTAAGACTAGTGGAAAGATTTAAGTTACGGAACGCAAAAATATTTTTTCCTTAAATTATAAGGTAATTTAAAATTTATATTATTTGATAATGTAATAGAAAAATGAGTTTGTATCACTTCATAAGCTCTTTTAAAAACATTAAAAGAAATTATGACATTTTTTTTAATCTTAACAAACTCCTTCATTGTAAATCATATGGATTACAAAAATTGTCATCATAAAAATTTTATAAGTTTTATAATCGTAATTTTTCAAAATATTTTAAGAACTTATTTTTTAAATAAAGTATTAATTATTATAAATTTTAAATTATTTTATAAGATAACTTTTTAAAATAAATTTAACTAAAACACTCTCTAAATTAAAAGGTTTGTATAAAACTAGAATCTTCCCTTCATGATTTCTAGTTATATATATATATATATATATGCAATGGACATATAATACATATATATATATATGTGTACTATTTATTAAAGGGAGAGACCCCATAGTAAGCACCATGGTTGTCAAAATGTGATTACTTAAAACGCCTCTCTCTAACTATATTATTTCTTCCAAAGATAATCACATTTCTTTTAATTAATCAGTTTTCTAATAATTCTTACTCATATGCAGTTAAAATATTTAATTTAATTTAATTTTTTATTTTTTAATTAATTAATTAAATATAATAAAAATTAAATTATGTACATGCATCGTGTGTACTTCAATCGCTAATATATATATATATATATATATATATTTATCATAGAAGGATAAATGAGTCATGACGATAGTGATTTTTACTCAACTTTAATCATTATGTACACGCATCAAGTGTGCTTCAACCGTCAGTACATTGATTGTAGAAGCACAAAAGAGTCCTGAAGATATATAGTGCTTAACCCATCATTACTCACTTTTGATAATTATGTACACGTATCGAGTGTGTTTTAGTCGCTTGATTATAGAAGGATAAATGAGTCATGAAGATAGTGCATCTTTACTCACTTTTAATAATTATGTACACGCATCGAGTGTGCTTCAACCGCCAGTATATACTGATTGTAAAAGAGCAAAAGAGTCATGAAGATAGTGCTTAACCCATCATTACTCATTTTTGATAATTATGTACACCCATCGAGTGTGCTTTAATCCTTATAGAAGGGTAAATGAGTCATGAATATAGTGGTTAAACTATCATTACTCAACTTTAATCACTGAGTGCTTAAACATCAACTTATTGCTTTCTCTCATCCTTAAAATTTTATTTTATTTTTATATTCCTACCACTAACCATTCCACCACATTTTAGACCTCTAACTATGAAACTTAATTAAGGCTTCAAACATCAAATTGAACCTTTTTACCCTTTTTACCTACCAAAGCTTCAAAGACCTGCACCAAATTGGTTCTACAAGATTCTATAAAACAAATATAAAATACGTCTTTTTTTTATAATATTTTTATTTTTTTAATGTATAATAAATTTATTATCATACTATCTCTAACTGTCTTGTAAAAGATGACCTGTTTGGTTTTGCTCAAAAAAAAAATGAATTATTTTTTATAAGTACTAGAAAAAATATGACTTTTTGTTGTAGTTAATTATCATAATCAATGATAAAAAGAAATTGTGGCGAATACTAATTAGCCACGGCTGTACCGGCTAGAAGTTGTTGTTTCTACAAGTCAAGCAAAAAATATTAGTCATATCTAAAAATCATGACAAATATTTTGGCCAAAATTAAAATCATGGCTAATGTTCATTAATCACGTCAAAACTTAAGTTTTTGCATTAGTTTTTTTTTACCGACCTTTGGTTATTAAAAATAGGTACACTTGACCCCCTCTAAAAATACAAAATTACACCTTTTCCCAAATAGTTTTGAAATTACACTTATACCCCCTCTGTAAATTCTCCATTTACACATGACCCCTTTCCATTAGGGTTTGGATGAAAAATACTGACGTCAACAAAAAAAAAATTACATAAAATTTTAAGTTTTTTCCTCATTTAATATTTCCATGTACAGATTTGTACTTATAAGGGGATAAATATAGTATATATATATGTATATATATAGAGTGAGGTTAACATCATTACATTTTTTTCCTTATAGATACCAAATTATTATATGAGAATGTTAAATGAAGGGTAAAATTAGAAATGTATGTAACTTTTTTTGCTAACGTCAGAATTTCTCGTCCAAACATTAATGAAAGGAGGTCAGCTGTAAATGGTGAATATTCGAAGAGGGGTGTAAGTGTAATTTCATAATTTTTTGGGGGGAATGTAAAATTTTGTATTTTTAAATGAAGTTTAAGTGTAATTAACCCTTGAAAAAATAAAAGTTGGGAAAGTAAAATAAATATAAAACAAAAAAGTGCTATTTAAAATGGAAATCACATAATTGGTGTATTTCCTTTTTATTACAATGGGGGTGGAGGATTAGGGACTATAAAGTTTAAACAGAACTCCTTTAAGGATGAGAGTGATGTCAACTCAAAGAATTGGTTGATAACATAGATAGTGTATTTTTATATATGGTAAAGAGGAAGTTTTGTTTTGGGATAATTACATGACCTTTCTCTAAGATTTGGTGTAGTTACACGTAAATTTTTTGTGGTTTGAAAAATTTTATTTAGTACTCCTGTATTTTTTTTTTCATCCAACAAATAGATACCTCGTTAGTCAAAACTAATGGAATTCACCGATATTAGCAAAACAAAAAAAAATTAAATAAAATTTCATATACCCCTAGTTGACTTATCATTGACTTATTACAGGTTAAAACAATCTTATCTGATCAAACTATCCTTATAAGCGTGAAGATGGGAAAATTGCACTTTTGGTCCCACAGGACATGGGTTGTTGCACTTTTGGTTCCTTTGTTTACGGCTCATCACTTTTGGTCCTACATGAATCAAAAGTGTTGCATTTTTTGCCCCGTCTCCGTTAAAAGTGTTAAGTTATGGATGGAACACCACATTTGAAAGTCAAAAGTGGTTTTCTATGGTTTGAAACCACTAAGTTCATGGAAGTGGTATTTTTTCAAATTTAGGCCCCAATGTGGTTTTTCATCCATAACTTAATACCTTTAACGGAGACGAGGCCAAAAGTGTAACACTTTTGATTCCTGTGGGACCAAAAGTGCTAAACCCGTAAATAATAGGACCAAAAGTGCAACATGCTATGTCTTGTGGGACCAAAAGTGCAATTTTTCCTCGTGAAGACGTACATCCTCACATGCATTAGTGCATGTGAAGATTAAAGATATTTTTGACATGCAATAAGTTAGTAATAAGTCTATCAGGGTCAACATAAATTTCATTCAATTCTTTTGCTAATATTTGCAAATTTTATGAATTTTGACCAGAGAATGAATTTATTTGTTCGACAAAAACAAAGATCAATGATACTAAATTTAATTTTTCAAATCACATGAAATTCATGTATAATTATACAAAACTTCAAGGCATAACGAGGTAATTGTCCCACTTTCAAATTTCAACAGTAATTAGAATAAGATATAAACATTTGAAGACAAATAAAAATAGAAAATCCAAACATCAATTTCGAACAAAATG
The DNA here is from genome assembly GCA_034509735.1 of Sesamum alatum. Classification (NCBI taxonomy): domain Eukaryota; kingdom Viridiplantae; phylum Streptophyta; class Magnoliopsida; order Lamiales; family Pedaliaceae; genus Sesamum; species Sesamum alatum. Next base: position 28,150,301 of record JACGWO010000003.1, on the reverse strand, counting down.
AGTAACATAATATAAATTGCATACATAAAAAATAAATAATAAGTTAAAATGCATTGAAATTGACAAGAAAACTGAAATATAAAAATCAGGCTTAACATAACTAGAGTATAATTGGAGTGGAAGCATTGGCATTTGATTGGTTTCAAAATGGTAAAAAGAAACTAATTTCAATTGTCATTATCTTACTATTTATGTTAACGAATCTTAGTTCTCGGCTTGGGTGTGTCAGAGTCAGACCAAGAGCAGAGACCTTTGACCTACTGGGCCCATTTACCAGGTTGGGCTGGGCCCCAGCCCACAATGAAATATACATATTGCACGTTTTCATGGTGGGCCCACATCACCACCACGTGGTTTGGTCATTTGTCATTTTCTATGATTTTTTTTTTTTTTTAATGTCCCAAGACCCAAAATCATTGTCCACATATTTACTCCTCTCCCACATTCTTTTTTATTTTTTAAATATAAAATATATTATAATTATATTTTTTGACTTATGATTTACTTATATAAATCATTATTTTCTTTTATTTGATTGTAGAAATCACTCCTAACAATTCAAAAATAGGGACAACTTGTGTAATATTATTAACGTTTCGGAGGGATGTATGTGTAATTTTTTAAAAATTATGATGATTTATGCAAATAGATTATATATTTGGGGGTTTTGATATAATTATCCCTTATATATTTTTTGAAAAAAAATTGTCGTTTTCTATATTTATATGATTTTTGTTGTGTACATTTGTTGTTAGCTAAGTTGGTGTCCACTCTCTACCCACCGAAAATTGTAGTAATGATTGTTTGACATTCTACTTTTTTAAATATTATAGTTTTAAAATAAGGTGACATGTAATAAGTTTTGAAGAAATAGTATTAGTTTTTTGAAACGTGTTTGTATATAAAATGAAGGGTATTACAATTGTAATTACAATCAATCGCATCGAAATCTTTTAATATTAAGTTATTCATCGTTTTTTTTTTTTTTTTGGTAAAATTATAAATACACTTCATACGGAGTGAGATGTCAATATAAATTATAAGGGTAAATATCACTTTTGGTCCCTAAACAATGCAACTTATTCATTTTTGGTCGTTCATGTATCCTGCTTATCAGATTTGGTCCATTAAATTTAAAGATTTCATTATTTTTTGTTCATCCGTTAAATTTTCTGTTAAAAGTAACAGAATTCTTGAAAAAAAAAACAATTATGCTAAAGTTAACTCAAACTCGGGTTTTAAGTGTAACTAAACAAGACCTGTACTACTAGACCAAGTATACTACTTAACTTTTTAGTCACCTGAAATCTACTTATTCACAATAAATCAACCCCAAACAACAAATCTAAAGTCTCTAAATTTTACAAAACATCTATGAAGTGTTGTATTTTAAAGATGCACTTAGAAGTCAATCAAAGATAAATACACATGAAAGGCCAAATGGAAGTGAAAATAAGGAGAAGAAAAAAGACAAGCAATAAATATTTTTGTTGTAATGAACCAATTTTTGAATTATGTTTTAATTGATGTTTAGAATATTCTAAAAACTGTTTTTATGTATTTGATAACATGACTTATGTATTGCTTATGACTTTTATATCTTTATATATTTTTATGATTGTTATAATATTGTTTAGTATTTTTATGATTTATGTATTCTTGTGGAATATTTATGAGTTATGTATTCTTGTTGAGTTTTTGAGAATTATTTTTGTGGAATTTTGATGACTTATGTATTCGATTTATTTTTTTGGGCTGATACATCACTTTAGAGACGTTTTGTAAAATTTAGAGACATTAAATTTGTTGTTTGGGGCTGATTTCTTGCAGGAGTAAAAATTCAAGCAGCAGACATGGTCTAGTGGTATGGGCCTTGTTTTGTCAAACTTAAAGACCAAAATTTGAGTCAATCTCAGCACAATTGCGTTTTTTGTTTTTTTTTTTTTTAAGAATTCTGTTAATTTTAACAAAAAATTTAACCGATGGATCAAAAACGATGAAATCTTTAAACTTAAAGGACCAAATTTGATGAGTAGGATACATGATGGACCAAAAGTAGATAAGTGGCATAACTTGAAAACCAAAAGTGATGTTTACCCTAAATTATAATTATAATTTCAATAAGGATATTCATAATTTTACAAAGAACCTACAATATCTATGTGATTTAAACATAATTTTAAGAAGTATGGATGTAATTTATTGTTATAGGTAAAGAAAAATAAATGAAAAAGGTGCAAATTTAAGTAAGTACTAAATATTTAGGGGGGTAGGGGTAGGGGTGGGGATAGGGGCAGGGGTGGGGCAGCGTCCAACAACAACTGGGGCTAGGGCTTCAACCGACGGAAATCCAGCTGGCATGGAAAACGACCAGACAATTGGTGGGGCCACTGCCAACGTGGCCACGTCAGCCCTGACAGTAATCACAAGTGTCTTTACGCGCATTAGCCCCGCCCCTTGAAGTCGTACTTCCACGTGTTATGCCCCCTTTTCCCCTAAGATTTTCGTATGGGCCCCACTTACTATAAGTTGGTCAAGACTCTTATTTCTTATTATTGTTATTTAATATATATAATTACTAAGTTTGGTGGAAAGTAAATCACTTTACTAGAATATTGGGAAACGTACTTCTATTTAATATTTAGGGTTAATTACACTTACACCCATCTGAGAATGTATAATTACACTTTCCCCCAAAAAGATTTTGAAATTACACTTACACCCCCTCCGAAAATTCTATGTTTACACCTGATCCCCATCCGTTAGAGTTTGGACGAAAAATGTTCACGTCAACAAAAATAATTACACAAAATTTTAATTTTTTCCATTATTTAACATTCTCATGTATATTTTTGTACTTATAAGAGGATAAGTGTAACGTATATGTATGGAGTGAGGCCAATATTATTATATTTTTTCCTTATAAGTACAAAATTATTGCACGAGAATGTTAAATGAGAGGTAAAATTAAAAATTTATGTAATTATTTTTGTTGAAATGAACATTTTCCGCCCAAACTTTAACGAATGGAGGTCAGGTGTAAACAAAGAATTTTTAGAGGGGGTGCAAATGTAATTTCAAAACTTCTTTGGGGGAAAGTGTAATTATACATTTTCAGAGGGGGTCTAAATGTAATTAACCCTAATATTTAATAGTGTAGGTTGCATACTTAAATATGTGTATAATTAATTTTAAATTTTAAATTAATTATTATTTTAAGAATATATATGAATTAGGTAAATAAAAAAATCTTAAAAAATAGTAGAAAACTATGAAAATTATTGGAAGAAGAAGAAAAAGATGTGGAGTTTAGAAGGGCGAGAGATAAAGTAGATGAAAAGAGAGAAAAAATTAAAAATTAAAAATAAATAAATAAATAATTTAAAGATATTAAAAAAGGGTACTTTTGTGTTATATAAAGGTAATAGATACAACACAAAAACTTTCGTTTAAATTGAACAACGGGAAAAAGGGGAAAAGTGTGATGAGTTTTTCAACGAAAGACAACCCAATTTAAATAAAATTCTATTAGGCTGTATATGGATTGAACGATTCAAAAATTATGAATTTTAATGAATTTAAATCCAATAATCCTAATTTTAAGTTAAGTTTTATTAAATATTGATGGATTTTTTCTTTTTTTTTTAAATTGAGACATTTGAAATTATTTTTTTTAAGTTCATCATCCAAATGCACATTTAAAAAAATAAAATACTTGAGTCATGTACAATCTGCATTTAAATACTGATGACTCACATAATAAATGTTATTTTTAATGCAATTACAATTTGCACTCAATGAGACACTGTGATTGACAGTACAGGACTATGAAAGTAAAAATTGGAGGTTTTCTTGATGTTTACCAATTTTTTAGCAACATTTAGCACTGGGATTCCAAGAAGGTGGTTGTATTTAATATGGAAAATTTTAGTTCAGATATGACTCGATTAAATTTGAACTAATTACATAATAAGTATAATACATATGCTGTGTAATTGGTGTACGATTCAGATAAAGTAACCAATCACATAACAAATGTATCACACTTGCTTTATGATTGGTTTGATTCGACAAATCTTGTCCAAACAAAATTTTTTCATTTAATATATATATATATATATATACATTATGTATATGAATATTACATTGTTGATTCTATTTTTAAAAATATTTTCTACACGTCGTGTGTAATATTAAATAAAATTAAAATTAAAATAAATTTTTGAATAGAAAATCTAATATTTGAAAGGTAATGGTTGAAATTTAAAAAGGAAGATATTAGACATAAATGTCAGAGACAACACAAATAGGGCCGTGAATGATTTGGAAAAATACAGTATTTTTCAAGCTTATTTGAATTATTATTGAATTCACAAATTGTATTTGAATTTGATTTGATTATTAATTTAATCAAAATCAAATGAATTTTAATTGAACCAATATCAATCGAGTTCAAATAATTTAATATTATTTTTGCACTAATTTAATCGAATTTGAACCGAACTAAAAAATTGATAGAATAAATTTTTTGTTCAGATTGATTTATTAAGTTTAACAAATGAAATTTAATTGAAACTTTATCATTCAATTTTAATGGAGATTTTGTCAATCAATTTCAATTTCAACAGTGGTATATTGGTCAAATCGCGTGCGGTGTTGAAGCTTTCCACCCGCAAATTCGACTGTGGTTTCAACCCTCCGGTTCTCTGTTCTTTCCTAATTCCTCTAATTTCTTTCGCGTACGTCTCTCTCTCTCTTTCTCTCTCTCTTCCTCTATAAATATCGCTCCCTCATTTATCTTTCTTTTCTTCTTTTCCTCTTTTCCGCAATCTTCCCCTCCCATACACGCACACACACACACATACGTGCTACGTATACCTACATTTCTTCTCCGCTTCCGTATACATACGTTTTCATTTCATCGTTCTCCGTGAATCTTTTTCATCTGGGTTTCTGCGTTTCTTCTTCCTTTTTCTATTTGCAAGGATCGTTGTAGTTTGAAACGGTGATGTCATCTCTCTTTATTATTGGAATCTTGTTCTTTGAGCCTTGACTCTCTTCACAATGCTTTTGTCTCATTGCTGTTCGCTGACGTTTATTTTTTTCCTGGGTTTTCAGGGTTTAACCCGCATTTTGCAGGATCTTTCGCCCCATTCCATTTCTTCAAGAGAAAAATCAGGTATGCGTTTCCATGCATGTCTCAATGTAATAGCACATGAATTTCTTCAGTGTCTACACATCTCTTGTTCAATTCTTGATTTCTTGTTCAAGAGAAAAATCAGGTTATTGCTCTGTTTGTAATAAAAGAGCCATTTCTTTAAGTTCTTGATATCTTGTTTACTGGTATTCTTTCCTTTTCTTTTGTTTTTTTCACCAAAAGTTTTCTCTTTTTTGATGGTTTTAGTGGAAGAAGTTACATTATTTTTTTTTATGGTTTTAGCTTATATTTTGCGCTTAGGCCCAAAATGTCATCTTTTATTATTTTCCATATTTTCTTGTGTAATAATACGTTGCTTTCTGATGTAGTTATGACATATGATTTTTCTCCCCTGTTTTTAGATCTTACTTATGAATTCAGTTCAATTCTAAAATTGTGGTCTTTGTTCAACTATGGTGAGTTACAGTTATTTCTGTTTTTCTCCCAACGGAAGGACATAAAGACTGAATCTTGATTCTAATTTGTCGGCCGTAGAGCTGTATTAGTATATAGTCTGATGTGATTCACTCATTTTGCCTTCACCTCCAATTTTTTATGCAGTCCCTTTCAAGCTGTCGGCTGGTTACATTATATAATTGAATGAATCCGACGTTTTTGTCAATATTATTGCCAATCATCTTCTTGGTCTCGATCAACAATAAATAACTCCTTGTACAGATGTGTAAAGATATTATTCTTTAAATAATTTCTATCAATGGAAAGAAGGATGAGAAGGAGAAGGTCGAATGAAAAACTTCTGTTCCGAAAAAATTATGCTATCTGGTGGTCACAGACATTTATGTGATAGCAACGACGTTATGGGGACACCTCAATTTTCAATAGCTTTCATGAATAAATTGGTTTTGTTGCATTTCCAAATTTTAATGTGCTGGGGCCATACGTTTAATGCTCCCCATGCTGTTCGGTAGGACCATAATATGTGGCTGAGTATGGTATTTCCTCTGTTTGATGTTGGCTAGAAAAAGATATACAGTTATGGACCATCGTCGTATAAACTCTTGAATATGCATTTATGTAGTTGTGAATTTTACTATCTAGTTATGTTCCGGCTTTCTCTGAAGCAATTTTTCTTGGTTTGAAGGATATAGCTTGCTTTTATATATCGCTTCCTTTCTTCGAGTTCTTTTTTTCCTCTGAATTGGTTATGGCATCGTTAACTAGTGTGCTAGTGTGATATTGCCAATCTGCCGATGTATGTTGAACAGAAATAGGTGGTTGTGTTGTGCCTATCTTTTTATCTCAAAAATCTTCTTAACTTTTCCTGATTTCGTCGTCTTGGTTACTTCAAATGTCAACCATCTCCTGCTGAACAACTTTTGCCAGTTGTCAGCAATCTCCAATATGCACCCTTCAGTTTGATAAAAGAGATATCATGCAAATCTGAGTTCATCGTTATAGCTGAGCTAGGATCGTTCAAGTTTGAGTAGGTTTTTTGTATGTTCTGTTCTAAATATCTTTTAGTTACTATACGTAAACAGATCTGCGATGTAGGAGTAATCATTGGGTAGCAAACCTTTTGATTCGAAAAGATTTATTATAACTGATGGTATTTTCCTTGAAATTCTGCAGTTACTTCAATTAGCTGAGACGAGACATCTGGTGACAACCTTCAACGTAAGAGAGAAACGCACTGTTGAGATTTGAGCGGCATCACTGTAATTATTCTGGCTTTTAACTTTGTTGTAATTTATTAACATCTGCTCTGGTTTTTATGCATCAGATGTCTTCTGCTTGATGGACTGCTTTCCCTGCAGCAGTGATAAATACACTCTGAAGAAGTGGTTTTTTATCGACAAAAGAGTTGGTTAAAATTGATTGAAAGATTTTAGAGCAAAGAGCTTTGCATCTGACTTCACTAGCTGACACATTAATTGAGGTGTATATTCGAGCCCGAAATCAATGGACCTGAAATCAAATCACACGTCACCCGTTCTCGCTGATACTGCTCCAATGAATAACACAAGATTAGGCATTCACTCGGCCCTGCTGCCGTACCCGCACAATGGCTCTCCTTTCTCTCCATCACTCTTACTAACTATCCCGAGGAGAAGGCCTGGTATTCTTGATGATGTGCGGTCCAGCCTCTTTGATGCTATGAAATCGTCATCTCCCACTCATGAGAAATTAGCAAAAGAGTCGAGCACTGAGACAACTCTAGGTGATACTGATATTGCTTACTGTAACTGGATGGTACTATTCTCATTCTCTTCTGATCTCCTTGAAGATTTATTCTATCATAAGACGACTATTGAAATTCATGTTTGATTTTGCAGCTCAAGTACCCGTCTGCGCTTGCATCTTTTGAGCAAATAGCAAATAGTGCAAAGGGAAAAAGAATAGCTTTGTTCTTGGATTACGATGGAACTTTATCTCCAATAGTGGACAACCCTGATCATGCCTTCATGTCCAAAGCTGTGAGAATCTATTCATATAACCTTTGGGCGATAGTGAATATTGTTACTGATATAAGACCTTTTTCCTATTCTTGTCGTCTCGTTTCTCAAACTTGATCACTTGTTTCCAGATGCGTGCTGCTGTGAGCAATGTGGCTAAGTATTTCCCCACGGCTATAATTAGCGGAAGAAGCCGTGACAAGGTGACTTGCTGGCTTTCAATCGACACTTATTGTGTTAATATCATGTTGTGTAATTTTGTGCTATTTATGGAGACTGAGCATATATGGCCTTTTTTTCCCCATTTTTTTTGCATGTCGTTTTTCAGGTTTACGAGTTTGTAGGACTAACCGAACTTTACTATGCTGGAAGTCATGGAATGGACATCATGGGACCTGTTCGGCCCTCTTCCAGTGATCACAAGAACTGTGTTAGATCGACTGACAAGCAGGTAGCAATACTAGAGATCTTTTATCATTTTTATGATCTCAAGCTATTTCCGATCGATTATGGATCTATTATTTACGAAGTTACTTGCGGTATACAGGGCAAGGAAGTTAATTTATTCCAGCCTGCTAGTGAATTCTTACCCATGATTGATGAGGTACTTAACCGTCTTATTCTGTACAGTAACACGCATCGTTTCAGGAAACCTTATTCATTCAGATACATGAAAATGTTTCATGTTATGCTTAAACCAGGTTTCCAGATCTCTTGTCGAGATTACAAAAGATATAGTTGGTGCAAAGGTTGAGAACAACAAGTTCTGCGTGTCTGTACACTACCGTAACGTGGATGAGAAGGTAACGTGCGTGTCTGGTTTCTTGCTCTTGGCTGTTAGTCGAGTCCTCTTGAAAATAACGCTTTTCGACTGACGACCATTGCACCCTTTTTGTGGGTTGGCTTAAATATTTACAGTGTTGGACAATAGTCGGCCAATCTGTCGAAAAAATTTTGAGAGAATATCCCCGTTTGCGACTGACACATGGTCGGAAGGTATTACTTCCAAGAACATTTCACTTGTATACTTTGACTTCTAGAGTTCGTGCTTTCGGTGTGCTCTCTTCCAACTTCTATTTACTCGATTTCATCGATTCAGGTTTTAGAAGTCCGACCGGTTCTCAACTGGGACAAGGGTAAAGCCGTTGAATTTCTACTAGAATCACTTGGTGAGTAGAAAACAACTTCTTATTGTTCTAAAGTTAGTTATACTGTGTACTGAAATTTAATGTTACACAATACGCTAGGCTTAACGAACTGCGAGGATGATCTTCCCATATACGTTGGAGACGATCGCACTGATGAAGACGCATTCAAGGTAGTCTTGAACTTCATGAAGATCTCATTTCCCATTATTTGCTAACTATTACAATGAGAGAATCTCAACTGAAACCACATTTTTACAGGTCTTGAGAGAGGGTAATCGAGGTTATGGTATTATAGTCTCTTCCGTGCCAAAGGAAAGCAACGCGTTCTACTCTCTCAGGGATCCTTCCGAGGTACTACCGCTTTTCTACTCTCGACAAACTTATCACAACACTTTTGAAACTACTTAGACACATTATAATCTAAAGACCATAAACGGACATCATGCTTGCATCAAGTCTGTGTATGAGGTTGTAATAACTTCGCCTCACATGCATTTCGACCAGGTCATGGAGTTCCTCAAGACCTTAGTGATGTGGAAGCAGAAGAGCACGCTATGACGATCTTGACATAGGAAAAACGCGTACGCTTTGAAGATATATATATGATACGACAAAATATATCTTTTTTTTTCCCTTCTTCATTTTACGTTGTAAGATCTGCATGGGGTCGGGAGCGGAGGTGCCTAATCGAAGCTTCACGAAGCAGCAACCGGTAGTTACGTTAGTCGTTGCTCGGAGCTAACTGTGAATTCTGTCTTGTCTCTTTCACTTGGGAGCACCAAGGAAGCCCTCAAACCTCTTCACCAACATTGATTGTTCCTTGTAAACCTCCCCAAGGGAGGGTATATGAGGGTTCATTTGTTGATTTTTTTTGTTTGAACATTTCAACTTTGCTTACTTGTCTTAGGTTGTTATTAGTGTCCATTCAAAGGATATATGTATGTTAGTATCATTACCATCTTGTTATCTGTGTAGTTTTACTTTGAAAAATGAGATTTTGAATCTTAGGAATTTCAAGAAGATCGTATCCTATCCTCACATGTTTTGAGATCATAATGTTTTTTTGTTATTTTTAGATAATTTTAGTTGGAAACGAGATTCGAAATTCTACAGGATCTTGGTAAGACCAACGTAATAACCCTCATAAAAAATGTTCAGTTTGAGCTCTAATTACTATTCAAAGCACTAGGCAAATTGCTCTATTTTAAATAAGACAGAAAGGTAAATTGTTCCATTTAAAAGAACACATGAAAGGAAATTGTTATTTTTTTTTTTATAGATGGGGTAATTTGCTTATTTGTAATTATATCACATGAAGGTAAATTGCATTAAACTATATGTCTATATAAAGAGCTATTAGGCCTAGACGGATTGAATTTTCTAGTGTACAAAGATTATATGTTAAATGAATAGAGAATGCAATAGAATTTAAAATAGAAAATTTAAAATACAAAGATTAGCCATTTCTTGTCGTGCCAATCTGAAATTATTATTAAAATATGGTTGTTCAATTTATTTGCGCACATTAATAATAATTGTTTCACATTTTATTAATCGGCTGAACTACGATAATTGATTGATACTCAGGTACAGTAATTGATACTACTATTTCAATCGATTTATAAATATATTTCAAGTCCAAAGCTATGGACAACACGCACCACAAGTTACATACGTACTGCATGATTTCACCATTGTAATCATTATATAATCCAAAATATCAATTATTAATATTTATTTCCAATCATAGAGGATCATTTTTTATTTTATTTTTGGAATATACAAGCAAATGTATATAATTATTTACGGTTATGTTTCGAATTCATTAAGTATTTTTAATTATAATAATATTATTTTTTAATAAAAAATATTATTATCAAATTACTATGTGAAAAAAGATTAACCGACCACGCTGAAAATTTATCAAATCTTAAGACCTAAATCTTACCAATTAGGGGAAAAATATAGTTGACAAAGATGGAGGAATTTAAATATGAGGATGAGTCTTTGCAAGAATTAATTAGCAAAAGATATGATTAGATATAATTTTGACTTTATTATTTTCGGGAAGATTTAAGGCCACATCTTTTTAATCAATCGGGTCAAAGGACGTGTAGGGAAAATATTGTGAGTTCGAGTCTTATAAATGGAGGTATACATATTTAGTACGAGCGTACGACATACTTATAGTGCTTTGTTGTTTATTTATCTCGTTTGAACGTATTTATTAATTTAAATTATTGATATATTGAATCATGATGGGAGAAATGAAGGATATACGAAAATTGTGTATTATAAAGTCGAGACAAGAGTTAGACTCTTTATCTTTAAAATAATTATCGTCCCGCTCTGGTGCTAATGGAAACGGCAATTTATCTCCCAAGTTACAAGGATCTACAATCTCAAAATAGTAGCTACCACTACAAAAAAATATGACATGTAATCATGGCCAATTGTCATGGTTAATACTAAATAACCGTAGCGAATAGTTATTGACTATTGGCCACGCAACAGTTGTCGGCGTAGGGTGGCTAAACATTTGCCATGGATAAAAGCCATGGGAAATGTTTTTACCACGGCTAAAAGCCATTGCAAATAAGTCTTTCATGGTGGAAAAGCTAGTTTTTGCATCGATTTTTATTTAATCATAGTTAATAATAGTTATTTACCATGGTTTTTAGCCATGATCATTAAAAATGTAGCTAATATTGATTTTTTTTTTCTAGTGTACAAACTTTGAGAAACGGCGAACTAAATAATATTTTATTGCTAACACTCTAAAATGTCCTAAAATGAATTGAATCAAATGAAACGAAATGGGAGGACCTATATATAGAATTTGGAAATGTGTCATTAAATGGACATGCCCAATCAGAAAAGATGCTTTTGAAATGTTATGACTTTTCGTTCGAATGGATGCATTATTTCACCCAAAGGGACGCATCGTTTCACCAAAGGGTTTCACCCAATGGACACATCATTTCACCCAAATGATACACATATTGGGTTGATTAGACACCGTCTGATGATGATTGGGTGTCATCCACCATCATCCACGTGTCACGAGCTTAATTTTCGCACATCATAATCAATCACTTATCACGATTTAACCCGATAGACATAAGTTTATTAAATAAATTTATTCTTTAATTTATCATTCACCATTTTTCAACAAATCAATCTTTAAATTTAAATGTATGAATAATGTAATGAATCACATTCTGTATAAAAAAAAATGTGTGGGTAAAATTTGTCTATTATTCTTCAAATCCTTTTTTATTAATCCCTTCGATTTCTAGTTTTGCACTGTACACTTTTTGCATCTGACGTGGTGTCAAGTGCAGCCCGCACTCTCGGCACCCTTGACCCAATTTTGGCCATGTTCCATCCGGCCGACCAACACTTCCGCCGACAGGCACTAGGCTTCCGCAGGTTTTAGAGTCTTAGGCGTGAGTCACTGATGTAATATTTACTTTTCGCTCATGTGGCGTTGTATGCCCTATGAGATGCAATTTTCAGCTTTTCTAGTATCTAGATTTGTCAATAGGAAATTTCTTTTTAAGCCTATTATAGGGAGAAATGACCACTCGAAGCTTGGTGTGCATTGCTAATACCCCCCCTCACGGCGATCCCCGTGGCTAGCTTGCTGTAATCTTCAATATTTCTGCTATCAATACAAAACGCATTTGTTGCAAGATGTGCGATTGATTTATTAATTCCGCTGCATTATATTGTTGATTGTTGGGAACAACTGTTGTTCTTGTCGACGGCCTGTGCGAGGCGTCAGTGGAAATTCGATTGGTGTTAATGTCGGTTGGCGGAAGTAGTCGTTGCTGAGGACTACTAGCCACACGGTGCCCCTTTCCCCACATTGCGGAAGGCGCCCCATGAGAGGTGGTATCAAAGCCTCGATTGCCTGATGGGGCCGAGGCGGGTTACGAGAGCCAGTTCTGCCAGATTGTCGAATAAGGATCCTGAGATTTCGAGAGGGATCGAGGTGCCCCAAGAAAGGATCACAGACTCGGAGGCCGAAATTTCCCGGTTGACTGAGATGGTCAAGAATTTGGAAGATCATGTTGCCTCACTGGAGCATGAGATCTCGGAGTTGCGTTCTGATCTGAAGGACTGCCAGCATGCGGTCCGGGAAGCTTATGGCCAGGGCGGTGTTGTTGAGATACAACGTAAGATGGAGGAGATGGCCCTACATATTGGAGTTTTCCAACGGGCTGTGGGCAACGCTCCAGTTGCTCCTGATAATGGTGCTAGGATTCGAATTCCTGAACCAAAGGCCTACGGTGGTGCTCGCGATGCGAAGGAGGTCGAGAACTTCCTATTTGACATGGAACAGTGCTTCCTTGCGGCGAATGTGGCCGATAAAGCAAGGAGGGTGTCTACTGCGACCATGTATGCCAAGCTATGGTGGCGTACCAAGTATGCCGAGATTCAGACAAACCATCTGCGCCTGGATACTTGGGACCTTCTACGGGAAGCCATTCATGAGCAGTTCCTCCCGGAGAATGTTGAGTATAATGCCCGACGGGCGTTGCGAAAGCTAGAACACACCGGCTCCGTGTGGGATTATGTGAAGGCCTTTTCGGCACTGATGTTGGACATTAGGGATATCTCGGAGAAGGATAAGCTCTTTCCTTTTGTGGAGAGCCTGAAATCGTAGGCGCGACTTGCGTTACAACGTCAACGGGTGGCTGATTTGGGATCAGCGATGGCTGCGGCCGAACGCTTAGCAGATTTCAACCCAGAGTCTTGGAGGGATAGGCAGATGAAGCCTAGCCCAACGCAGAATAAGTCGGGAGGGTCGATACCTTTTAAGAGTAACTCTAACAGGAGTGGGGGAAAATAGAAGCCCCACACTCTCTCCAGTTCGCAAGGGAGCTTAAGCAGGAGCAAACCCTTGGACAACAAGCAAGGGGCGTCACAGAGAAGTAGTGGGTGCTTTCTGTGAGATGGCCCACATCGATATCGGGATTGCCCGAAGAAACAATTGTTGAATGTGTTAGCAACCTATACTGAGAAGGTGCCACCCGCAAAGTCAGCAGAGCCACCCGAGACGACGAGTGTCGGGAATGATTCTGAGGAGGATGAGGACAACCTGGGTGCAATCTCAAAATGGTGCAACACGTTGTCCCATGTGGCCGCAAAGAAGGCGGTGCCTCCCCGGGTAGGGAAGACTACCCCGGCTCTTGAGGGGAGCCAGACTGATGATGAGACACAATCCATGTCTTCTCAGAAGAAAGGGTTGATGTATGTGGACCTGAAGATTCATGGCAAGCCGGTTCGTGCTATGATTTACACTGGTGCTTGTCACAGCTACCTAGCGAGCGCCGAAGTAGAGAGACTCGTGCTTGTGCTGGAGAAAGGAGTTGTCGAGTGAAGGCAATCAATTCGGCCGCGTAGCCCATTGCTGGCGTGGCGAAATTTGTGCTGATTAAGGTTGGTCCGTTCGAAAGCAAGACCAATCTTTCTGTGGTCGTGATGGACGACTTCAAGCTCATCCTCGGGCTTGAGTTTTTGCGGATACACGGACGGCGATGTTACCCTATGCGGATTCTTTGATGATGTTGGGCGCCAAACCTTGCATCATCCATGTGCTGGCCGGGCAGACTAGTGAGAAGAATTTGTTGGCCATGCAATTTGAGAAGGGGCACAAGTGGAATGAACCATCCTACGTGTGCACTCTTCGTTTTGATGAGATTGAGAAGGCGTCGGGCCCCATACCCGGCGTGGTGAAGAAGCTCTTGAAGGAGTTTGAAGATGTGATGTCTGATGAACTGCCTCGGAAGCTACCGCTGAAGAGGGCAGCAGATCACGAGATTGAGTTGGTGCCTGGCACGAAGCCTCCTGCCAGGGCACCTTATAAAATGACGCAAACATGAGCTTGTGGAGCTTAGGACGCAACTGAAGGATATGTTGGAGAGTGGCATTATTAAGCCCGTAAAGTCGCCGTATGGGGCGTCGGTCCTGTTTCAGAAGAAGGCCGACGGCTCCCTGCGGATGTGTTGCGACTATCGGGCCCTAAACAAAATTACTGTGAAGAATAAGTATCCTATACCGCTCGTGGCGGACTGCTTTGACCATCTAAGCCAAACGAAATATTTTACGAAGATTGACTTGAGGTCGGGCTATTGACAGGTCCGGATCAAGGAGGGCGATGAGGCAAAAACGACAGTGGTCATGAGGTATGGAGCTTTTGAGTTCCTTGTCATGCCTTTCGGCCTGATGAACGCTCCGGCTACCTTCTGCACTTTGATGAATCAAGTACTCCACGGTTTTCTTGATGAGTTCGTGGTGGTGTACTTGGACGACATTATTATCTATAGCAAGACCTTGGCCGAGCACGTCGGGCTAATGTTTTTAAAACCGGATCAAGGATCGAACCGGTCAAGTTAATGGGTCACTGGGTCACTGGTCCGACCGGATTAAAAAAACCGGTTGACCCGGACTTTATTATATACATATATATATAACCTATCAATATATTATATAGCATAGATTAAATGTACAATTTATTAATAAAATGTACAATTTTATAACAATATTATTATAAAATGTACAATTTATTAATAAATACTATCTATGATAATTTAATAATAAAAAATCAACAAACTTCCTGGATGAAGCAAATTAAATTAAAATTCAAACTAACAAAAATTTAAAATTGAACCCCCCCCCAAATACATTATATATAATTGATTAAATAAATACAATTTATAACAATATTTTAACAACCATTGCTTCATATAAATAAAAGCTCTATTGCCTATTAGAAGTGTTCATTATCTCATATTGAAAAAATATAAACCAAATGTAATTTAAATACTTTCTCATTGTCCCACATTGGAAAAGTATAACTTAAGATTGAAACTTTCTTATTTATCCCATATTGAAAAAACATAAGGAAGCTTAAGTTATTTACACTATAAATATGCTCATTGTCCCACATTAGAAAAGTGTAAACCAAGATTGAACATTTTTCTCATTTGTCTCACATTGAGAAAATATAAGGAACCTTAAATTACTTACACTATAAATATGTTCATTATCCCACATTAAAAAATTATAAATCAAGATCGAACACTTTCGTATTTGTCCCACATTGGAAAAATATAAGGAGGCTTAAGTTATTTACATTATAAATATGTTCATTGTCCCACATTAAAAAAATGTAAACAAAGATTGAACACTTCCTCATTTGTCCCACATCGAAAAAACATAAAGAAGTTTAAACTATTTACACTATAAATATGGACATAGTTGGTTTGAATACTTATTTATGAAGCAATTGCCTATTTATTTTCCTTGGCATTTGTTTTCTCTTTGTATATTTCACTATATTATTTTTTAGTGGAATATAAATTATTAATTATTAATTTCTTTTTAATTTTATAATCAAACTGGGTCAACGGGGTTCCGGGTGGATTGGGTTTGACCGCTTTTGACCGGTCCACACCGGTTCGATTGACACCAGTTTTATACCGGTGACCCGGACCGGTCGAACCGGCCGGTCCGGTCCGGGTTCAACAACATTGCGTTCGGCACTTGCGGCGGGTTCTTGCGAGACTCCGCGAGCACGAGTTATATGCGAAGGTGTTGAAATGCTCGTTTGCTTAGGAGACTATTAGCTTCTTGGGACACATTGTGGAGACCGAGCGAATACGAATGGATCCCAAGAAGGTGCAGGCTATCAAGGAGTGGCAACCATCGAGTAATGTACATGAGTTGCGGTCATTTCTCAGCTTGGCTAATTATTATTGGCGCTTTGTGAAGGAGACGGACTTGACGTAGAAGACGGAGACTTGGAATTGGACATCACAATGCCAAGTGGCCTTCAATAGCCTTAAGGAGGCGATGGTGACAGATCCTGCGTTGGCCTTACCAGATATGTCTAAACCTTTTGTGGTGGAGACCGATGCTTCAGATTTTGTCTTAGGATGCGTCCTAATGCAAGACGGCCACCCAGTTACCTATGAGAGCAGGAAGCTTAAAGATGTTGAGAGGTGCTATTCAGTACACGAGAAAGAGTTGTTGGCCGCAGTTCATTGCCTTAGACTATGGCGGCATTATTTATTGGGCTCTCCCTTCGTGGTTAAGACGGACAACACTGCAGTGAGTCATTTCGTGTTGCAGTCGAAGTTGACCAGTAGGCAGGCACGCTAGCAGGAGATGCTGTCAGAATTTCACTTTCTGCTACAGCATCGGGCCGGCTCTAGCAACCTTGTGACAGATGTGCTGAGCCGCAGGGCGGATTTGGCCACTTTGGGGTCGATAGCGACACTTTCCTCGAGTGTTGTTCCCACCTCGGTAAAGATCGGGCTCGCGAGTTATTACCGAAAGATCCAGCTGCGCAGGGCCTGGTCTACTTGGTCGAGTAGGGCAAAGTTCGACAGTTCTGGTTGGAAGATGGACTTCTGATAACCAAGGGAAACCGCTTGTATGTAACGAAGGGCGGGGACCTGTGAAAATCGCTTATTTTGGAATGCCATGACACTCTTCGGGCGGAACATCCAGGAGAAGAGCGCACCTATGCATTGGTGCAGAGGGCCTACTATTGGCCACAGATGCGGGATGATGTAGAGACATATGTCCGCACTTGCTTGATTTGTCAGCAGGACAAGGCAGACTATCAGAAGAAGGCTGGTTTGCTGCAAACATTTGTCATCCCAAAGAGACCGTGGGAAAGTGTTTCCATGGACTACATTTCTGGCTTGCCAAGGTGGGAGACTTAGGAGCATTATCATCGTTGGTAGACCGATTGGTCCAAATACGCCACATTTATCGCACCCCAAAACATGTTATGGCAAAAGGGACGACTCATCTCTTCTTTAAGCACATTGTCAAATACTGGGGACTGCCGAAAGACATCGTCAGCGATTGGGACTCCCGTTTCACTGCGTCTTCTGGACCCAGCTGTTCAAACTCCTCGGGTCCAAAAACTGAATATGGGCTCCAGCTATCATCCACAATCTGATGGCCAGACGGAGCTCTTTAATTCTATGTTGGAGGAATATCTCCGACATTATGTATGTGGTACTTAGAAGGATTGCGGTGAAGCTTGGATTGTTGCTCAGTTTTTTGTGTTTCAACGCCCAAAAAAGCTCTTCAACCAAAAGAACGCTTTTGAATTGTCACTGGGGCAGCAGCCGGTCCTCCCTTACACATATAAGAATTCACGTATAAATTACTCGAGTTGCTTTGGACCAAATATTGATTCTACTGCCATCATCAACATCATTGGACTGATTATATTGAATTCGTATAACTCTGTCATAATATAATACACATTTTCAAATATTAAAAATATTCACCTACCCAATTTATTAATACTCATAATATACTGTGTCGATCTCATTAACTTAAATATTAAAAAATTATAATTGAGACCTACACAATATTATTCTTATCGATATTTGTGGCAATGGGTATTTGGAAATTAAATCGACGAAGTTGAATAATTTAAACATAAAATTACAGGACCCTAATTTCAATGTGGGATCATTGGCCACATAAAGAGGAAAAAAGGGATGCACAAAGCTTTTTTTTTTTTTTTTTTTTTCTCTCTCTCTATTTTTCTTTATAAAATTTGATTCATTATATCACTACAAATAAATTGATTATTCCTTACGTTATAAACTTATAATTCATTTAAGCTTAAAAATACATAGTAGTACTATCTATTACGATTAAATAAAATTGATGTGAAAATTTAAATTTTGACTATGATTAATCAACATTTGTCATAATTTACCTATGACCAAAATATTCTGAATTCGCTTGCAAAAAACAACGGCTAACAACCATTGCGGTCCTGATTAATTAGTATCCGCCGATGATTTTTTCCTTTAATAATGGTAATTAACTCATTTCCTCTAGTGCATCATTCAATACATTTAAATTTAAAGGTTAATTCGATAAATTGATACTTTCAAATACATTAAACATGTTCAAAGAAAAATAAATAACAAAAACTATTGTAAAAATAAACTACACACCCAAATATGTAGAACTTCAACAACTGACCTTTGGGCCAAAAAACTCTGTTCGGTCGTAAATGATTTTGGAATTAAAAAATATAGAATTTTGTTCATTTATGATTAGAGGATTTTTGTATTTATTTAAATTTAAATTAAAAAAATATCATATTCGTGGAGAACTACGTGTGACGATTGCTAGTTAAAAGATATGCAAACGTGGGAGGGGTTGGTTGTAATTTAATGTGAAAATTGCCCGCATCACATGCCTCACGTGAGACGATGGTTGGAGAAGATTGCTTCACACGTGATCGCGCTACGTATTTGTGAAAGGGGTGTGAAACTTGTACGGTTGTTTGATTGTTTTCCCAGCAATAAAATTATTGTTTCAAGCTCTATCGTTTTCTTACGATTTAAGTTGATTTGTAATATAATTTCACACTACGAGGATTTGAGTTGTTAATTTCATAAACCCTATTTTTTAGAAAAAAAAATAAATTAAAATAAAATTAAGAAGGTCGTCTCTTCATCCATTGTAGCCGACCACCTTCTTCTTCTTTTTCTTCTTCTTCTTTTTTCAACAAAACTCTTCAATCCCTTCAACACTAAAGCATTATCTTCAATATGAAGTTGAAGGCATTGTCTTTTTCTTTCTTCTCTATCCTTCAACACTAAAGCAAAAAAAAAGTACATCAAATTTTTCCCGTCACCATTTTTTCTAGTCGGGGAGCCGTCGTCCCGTCGTCATCAATTTTTTCCGACCTCCTCAACACCCCGATCATCTCCCTCACACCAATTTCTCCAATTCTCCTTCTACTTCAAATGGGTTCTTCTTTTTCAACACAATCAAAACCCTTTTTTGTGTGAAGGGACTCACATTCTTGAAGTGGTTGGGGTAGATTAGATATTGATACAATAAGAGTGCGATCAAGGAGAGAAGTGAGGATTCTTTCCATCATCTTCACCATAAAAACAAAAGAGAAAAATTTCAAATTCATCATTGAAAAAAAAAAAAAAAAGAGATTACATAGAGAGAGAGATTACAGAGAAAAAAATGAGAGAAGGCAGAGAGAGAGAGAGTGCTAATGCATTTTTTTGTTTATTTATTTTGATTTTTTTATATAAATTGTAAACGTGAAATTACAATTTTACCCCAACCATAAAAAATGCCTAAAGGCGTGTGTGCACATCCTTCCGAAATATTCTTATTATTATTCTCTGAAAAGTGCAAAAGTGCTACAAAATACAAAGGTTGGGAGGTGACTTATAAATAAAAAACAATTGAGAAATAAAATGCAAAACGATTCAAAGATTGGAGGTATCTGCTTTTAACCCTAAATAAAAATAGGAAAATGAGACGATGGTCTCGCATTGAAAATGGCATTTCAATCATTTCATGCAAAAATGTAGGAAGAGAACGTGCCCTTTTGATTGTTCAGAATTTGTCAAATCAAAGGTGAAGAGGAGTTAATGTACTAACAACTATTGTTGATGCCTCACAACAAAAAACAAAATAAAGTTCGGGTCATATAAATATAAATAATAATTTATTTAAAATTGCTTCCAAACATATAAGTTTAAGGATACATTATAGCTATTCTATGAGATCAATATAATTAAAAATATTTACTCATATTTGGAAAATTATAAATATCATTAATTTAATGGTCGTCTAATAAGAAGGCATCCCATTTAGCCCCCGTGTCGACTTCCATTCAATTTTTGTGATAACTAATTAAAATTTCTTTTGATTATGAATAATTTTATATATATTTAAAAAAATTAAAATATTTTTATGAACTAATATGCCTTATGAATTATTTATTTTTCCCACCCTTAACTTTTCTATTTTTATTTTTATATTTCCTCAAATATCTTTCTAAAAAAGATTCATCAAGAGTAAAATATTAATATCCACCTCACATTTTAGGGTTAATAATTATTTTTTATTTGAGAAAAATATTTATAATTTTTTTAAATAATAAACTGTATTTATAATCATGTCAAATTTTTAATAAAAATAATTATAATTTAACCCGTAAATTCAAACGATAGTTCTCTTAGGCTGGCCTGGCTAGAATCACAGGAACATTAACACATGTTTGAAGGTGTGATTGATAGAGTTGTTTGCAGCAGTAGTTAGGTATTTGGATTACCTAATGGAATGTTAGGTACGTGTCTATACTCTATACCATGGCGTTGTCCAAATATTTTTGGTTGGTTTCGGATAAATATAAGTGAACTGTGATAGAGTTTTGCCCCAATAATAGATTTGACGGCTCCGTTAATAATTTAATAAAAGATACTATTTGGGACTTAAAATTTGAGAAAAAATTAAATAAATTGGATTAATGTAAGACAAATACAACAATGAGATCAAATAAAAAAAGATCCTAAGATTTGAGACGAAAAGAGCGATTTTCCCGCATTGTATCAAGTATATGCACAAGTAATTTGCGTATAGAATATTTTTTAAAATATATAAATGACAAGGATTTTATACATGTAAGTTGGCGAGTATAAGATATCGTATCACTTTAATTTTTTAAACAAATAATTGTAATTTTTCTAAATTTACTAAAATATTGGATAGTTCAATATTTTCTATTACTATTAAACTAAGCGAGAGGGACCAATGATCTCTTTAGTCTAGTGGTGCGAACTCCACCAATGCGTGGGATGATAGTCAACTGCACAGTAGGTATTGCTTGTATACTGTAATAGTAAGGTATTGTTTAGATTTAATTTATATGATATGTTTGATCAGGATATAATTGTTGTAATTGTCTGTGTTAAATATTGATATTCGACATGATTGATTGTAATCGATTTACTTTAATTAATAATATTTATCGCTTTCACTTCAAAAAACAAAAAGGAAAAAAATTAGCGAGGGTTAAAGACTAGGGTAAATTTACATTGACACCCCTTGAGATTAGGTTAATTACACAAATACCCTTTTATTTATTTTTTGCGTGTGAATTACAGCTACACACCCTGAGGGGTTTAGTGTAATATTTTTTTAGGGGGTATTAGTGTAAGATTTACCAATTAAATAGGGGGTAACCCATAAATTTTGGTAAAAAATTGAGAATTTTGTGTATTTTGATCTAATATCAAGGATTGTCACTGTAATTTACTTCAAAAAAAAACTAATTTTAGTATGGCAATATAAATCGAGCCCATAGGCCTATAAATGAAATTTCAATTAGAAGATTATAATAACTACCAACATCTAACTTTTATTGAGACATGTAATGAACACCCTAATGCATTTTGGCATAGAAAGAAACATATTGTAAGCCTCCCATATGAAAATGAGTTTTTAGAAAAAAAATATTCCCACTAAGGCGAAACTTGTCAGATGAATTCCGATATCTAGAGTTATGCAAAGAGGAGATTAAGGGATTAGTAGATAAAAAAACTAATTAGATCCTCTAAATCACCTTGGTCATGTACTGCTTTTTATGTTAATAAACATGCAGAACAGGAAAGAGGGGAGACCTAGACTTGTTATCAATTATAAGCCCCTCAATAAAGTTTTAAAATGGATAAGGTATCCAATCCCCAATAAAAAAGATCTTTTAGATAGATTGCATAAGGCAATAATTTTTTCAAAATTTGACTTAAAATCAGGATATTGGCAGATTCAGATAAGTGAATCAGATAGATATAAAACTGCATTTACAGTTCCTTTTGGCCATTATGAGTGGAATGTTATGCCTTTTGGTCTGAAAAATGCACCTTCAGAATTCCAAAATATCATGAATGATATTTTTAACCAATTCTCGAACTTTATTATTGTTTATATTGATGACATCTTAGTCTTCTCCAATAACATAGAAGACCACTTTAAACATTTAGAAATGTTTAAAACGATAGTCATTCAAAATGGATTAGTAATATCTAAACCAAAAATGAGTATCTTCCAAACTAAGATAAGATTTTTAGGTCACAATATCGAAAAAGGAGAAATAATTCCCATTAACAGATGCATAGAATTTGCAGATAAATTTCCGGATAAAATTATTGATAGAACTCAATTACAGAGATTTTTAGGAAGCCTAAATTATATAGCTCCATATTACAAAAATCTTGCACAAGACACAGCATTATTATATGATAGGCTCAAGAAAAAATCCATTGGAATGGACAGAAGATCACACTAAAGCAGTTAGGCTAATAAAACAGAAGGTTAAATCATTACCATGTCTAACACTAGCAAATCCTAATTGGAAGAAAATAATAGAAACAGATGCTTCTGAAATAGGATTTGGAGGAATATTAAAACAAATCGATAATAATAAACAAGAATATTTAGTTAGATTCCATTCTGGAAAATGGAAAGCAGCCCAATTAAATTATGCTACAGTGGCTAAAGAAGTTCTTGCTATTGTTAAATGTGTTTTAAAAATTCCAAGATGACTTATTAAACCAAGAATTTATTATCAGAACAGATTGTTCTGCTGCTAAGTTTATGTTTAACAAAGACTTTAAGCATGATGTTTCTAAACAAATATTTGCTAGATGGCAAGCACATTTAGCTCCATTTAATTTTACAATAGAACATATTAAAGGAAAGACTAATAGTCTTCCTGACTTCTTATCAAGAGAATATCTAAATGAACACAGACATTGGTAAATTTAACTGGATTGGAGGAGAATTCTTTATAGGAGTAAGTACCTCCTCTAAAATCCCAGATTATTGGGTTGAAGATAGGATTGAAGGAGAAAGTTATTGGATGAATGGACTAAAATGGCCTGTATATAGGTTTGAATTTTGGGATGAGCCTATTGAATATAAGGCACGACTTAAAAGAATTCAGAGAATAATAAGAAAAAAGATTGAGGAGAGAAAAAAAAATTATTTCGGAAATTCTTATTCAACATCCAAATGCAGACATGTCTTATCATTATCGCATAAAAAATATTTGGATAGCAAATTTGTTGTATCACCAAAAAATTGCAGGATATTATGCCGGTTAAATGAATAATCCTTTTATTGCAGGAATGCTTCCTCAAAGAGGAAGAGGCAGAAACTCCTCCAATCAGAGAGGAGGTAGATTTAGACCAGGCGAAATTATACGCCAAGGTAACAGATCATTAATTAAAGACAACATTTCCGGAATAGGAAGATACAATAAAGTCTCTGAGGAAGAAAAATGAGCTCTTCCAGCAATTCCTCATATTTAAAAAGGAGCAGAAAAAAATCGCCGCCGAAGAAGTATCATCTTCTTCAGTATCTTATGCTAAAATATTGGAAGAAGAAGATGAGTTAGTAAACTATAAATTTAGTGAACATCAGGAAGTAATTATACTTCTGGAAAATGAGGATTTAAGGTGGGAAAAAGATCCATGGTATCTAATGAAAAGATATCTGGATGTGACAGCATTCACAGCAGGTTCATATAAACCAAGGGCTCATTATGAGTGTATCCTGAAAGCAATGCAAAGTGTTGAAATTACTCACACTTATTCCAATAATGGAAAAGAATTTAATTACTCAAAAGCAGTAATAAAAAAATTCATTACTGCTGTTGAATGGGGAATTAACCCATTAGGTGAAAAAGAATATATTCATCCAGAGTCTAAATCCCAATAAAATTTAATTATTGGGACTATGTTGAAGCATTCAACAAAAACTTTTCTCTATGAAAATTATAAGAGAAAACACACATGGTTTTTTCAAAATTTGTCCATTAGTTTACCAACAAGAAGTACCAAATTGGGTATTTCAATGGTGGTTAAATTATGGTCCTCCAATTTCTATACTCCCTGAAATTTTCCAGGGTTATTATACGGAATGGATCAATTGTTCGCCAAAAATTATCCAGGCGGAAAAATCACAGAAATGGATTGAAGGAATGGCCTCATTCTTCTTTTTTATGGAATTCTCACTTCCATGGATTTGGAAATGGCTACCTGAAGTAGGAATGACCTTACAAAAAAATTCCTTGTATTAAAAGGAAATCTTGTTCTAAATTCTGGAGTAAATTAATGCTCATCAATCCGGAAACAAAAAAATATTTTTGTCAAGAAGCACTTGATGAAATGGAGGAAAAACTCCAAGAATACAAAGCACTCCTGGAGAAGGAAGAAAATCAGACTCCTAGCCCATTCGAGCAAATATCGCAAAGAATCAGGAGCAAGAGAGGTATTATCTCTAAAGAACAAATGATTGAGGAATATCTCAATCAAGTCCAGAAAGACCTCAAACGAAATCTGACAGGAGCAGAGTCCCCAATGGAAACCTCTTCCAAAGATGAAGAAAATAAGTATTCTTGTTTAGCAGGGGAATCACAAGACCCATTTGAAGAATCCAACCACGAAATTATCCTTGATCAACTATTTCAGGGAATCAGGACTGCTTTGAAAGCAAAATCAAAAGTTGGGACTTCTGAATCTTCAGAGGAACAAAGGATAGATTACCACAAAAGATCCGAAGAAGAATCGGAAGAAAGTAATTTCTCCAAAATAATGAAGAAATGAAAGCAGACAGCATAATGCCGGAAGAAAACAAAGTCGAAAATTTTTGACGCGAGTCAAAGCAACACGTGTCACACATACAGCAACACGTGTCATTCATGTAATACGTCTGGAGATGACTCCAGCCATGTGTCTTAATGCATAAGACACCTGTCAATCACAGACGGATTTGAAATAATACTTTCAGATCCGGCCTCCCTATAAATACCCCCTCTTAGATCATTAGAGGCAGACCGAAAACACCCTTGTACATGTATATCACCTTCTTTGTCCCTCACTAAATAAGATTTCAGCTTTGTGTACGAGTTTACACTTCTGTAAGTTTTTTACTTTAAATTATTGTATTTATTTATTGTATTTTGTATTCATTTTAATTTTGCTTTTAGCCTAATGGAAGGCTAAGTTCATACTGTTGAATTATCCATGACAACGAAGATGGCAAGGTTCTAAAAAAAAAAAAAAAAAACAGAAGGTTAAATCATTACCATGTCTAACACTAGCAAATCCTAATTGGAAGAAAATAAATAGAAACAGATGCTTCTGAAATAGGATTTGGAGGAATATTAAAACAAATCGATAATAATAAACAAAGAATATTTAGTTAGATTCCATTCTGGAAAATGGAAAGCAGCCCAATTAAATTATGCTACAGTGGCTAAAGAAGTTCTTGCTATTGTTAAATGTGTTTTAAAATTCCAAGATGACTTATTAAACCAAGAATTTATTATCAGAACAGATTGTTCTGCTGCTAAGTTTATGTTTAACAAAGACTTTAAGCATGATGTTTCTAAACAAATGTTTGCTAGATGGCAAGCACATTTAGCTCCATTTAATTTTACAATAGAACATATTAAAGGAAAGACTAATAGTCTTCCTGACTTCTTATCAAGAGAATATCTAAATGAACACAGACATTGGTAAAAGTTTAACTGGATTGGAGGAGAATTCTTTATAGGAGTAAGTACCTCCTCTAAAAATCCCAGATTATTGGGTTGAAGATAGATTGAAGGAGAAAGTTATTGGATGAATGGACTAAAATGGCCTGTATATAGGTTTGAATTTTGGGATGAGCCTATTGAATATAAGGCACGACTTAAAAATTCAGAGAATAATAAGAAAAAAGATTGAGGAGAGAAAAAAAATTATTTCGGAAAATTCTTATTCAACATCCAAATGCAGACATGTCTTATCATTATCGCATAAAAAATATTTGGATAGCAAAATTTGTTGTATCACCAAAAAAAATTGCAGGATATTATGCCGGTTAAATGAATAATCCTTTTATTGCAGGAATGCTTCCTCAAAGAGGAAGAGGCAGAAACTCCTCCAATCAGAGAGGAGAAAATAGCCAAGAAGATATAAGAGAAAATAAAGTTGAACAAATAAGGATTCAGTCTAATAATATTGCTAAAGGGTTATATAAAGATCCAAGATTAAATGAAGAATTAACTTCAGAAACAAATTTTTGTTTATAAATGAATAATTTAAATCTAATTGATTTAGAAACAGAGATCCCATTAGTAGACTATTCTAAAATAATAGATTTTAGTCCTGGATCTCTAGTTAGAAAAGAAATTCAGAAAGAATTCAAGGAAGAAAGATGGAAACCATTTAGGAAATGGTTCTTTGAAAACTTTAATATAGCAAACCAAAAAATAATCTCTCACAATTTTAATAAAGAATTAACTATAAGGAATAAAATAGTTGCTTTTGTTCCCTGGTTTCTCATCAAATATTCAGAACAATATTTAAATGTACTAGAGAGAAAGTATTTTTTAGATAATGGAAAAATTGTTAATAACATATTTCCCCCTCAACAATCATTTAAAATGAACTCGAATGAAATAGAAATTAATTTCAAAGCATTTTCAAAATTAATTGAAGATGATACCCTAATAATTACAATGGCCCAAATTAATGAGTTAATGAAAAAACAAAATTATACAAATTTGTATTTAAATATTATAGGAGAACAAATTACCCGAACTAAATAAAAAAATAGATAAAATATCTAATTGGCAGCAGGAAATTAATTCTAAAAATACAGTAATTGGTGGACTAAATAAAGAAATCATAGCAAAATCATCAATCCAACCGCCTCCTGAAATTGAAGATTTCCATTTAAAACCCTTAGGAGAATTAGAAAAATTATTGGATCAAAAATTTAGGGACTTAAAATTAAACACCTTAAGTGATGACATGACAACTGAAAATAGTAGAAAAAATTTGCCAGAAGGAATAAATAAAATAGAGAAAATATGCTAGGAAGCCTATGCAAACAAAATTTTATTATCCTAGGCCCACACCTCAAGACATACTATATGAGGAACAAGAGATTTATGACCAGCATAGCTATAATGGGAAACAAATTTATGAATGGAATATTGATGGTTATACAGAAAGACAAATCTACAATACTATTCACAGAATGATGATGTATAGTACTGTCTGTAAAGGAAATAATAATACAGATAAGGCTATTGCTAAAATGATTATAGCAGGTTTTACAGGACAATTAAAAGGCTGGTGGGGATAATTATCTTAGCCCGATGGACAGAAATGAAATTTTGAGTACAGTCAAACCAGAAAATATGGAAGAACAAGCAGTCTATACACTTGCCATTAATATAGTAGAACATTTTACAGGGAGATGGTCCGATAATAGTGAAAATATTAGAACCCTATTACAGAATTTCCAATGTAAAACTCTAACATCCTTTAGGTTTTACAAAGATGTCTTCCTTACTAGAGTAATGGAACTCCCAGAATCCAATGATGCTCATTGGAAATCTAGATTCATCGATGGACTTCCTCACCTATTCGCTGAAAGGGTTAGGAAGAATCTCAGAAATGGAGGGGTAGCAATAAATTATAATCAATATACTTATGGGAAGTTAATTGGAACTTGCATTCAAGAAGGTTTAAATCTATGCAATGAAATTAGATTAAATAAACAAATTAAAAGACAAAATTTAACAGAGAAGAAACAACTAGGAGAATTTTGTGCTCAATTTGGAATAGAAATGATGCCGTCAGATAGACAAAAAATTCCCAAATATAGGACCCCAGAGGGAAAAAAGAAAAGACATAAAAAACGGAGTGATAGAAAAGAAAAAAATAAACAAAGAAACATAACCAGAAAAGATGAATGGAAAACTAAAATAATGTAACAAAAAAGATAAGAAGATGTTACATTTGCGGTGAAAACAGACCACCTTGCAAATAGATGTAGAAATAAAAGAGCTAAAAGATTAAAAAAGAAGATTAATAGTCTTAAATTAGAAGACCAAGAAAAAGAAAATATAATAAATACAATATTTTCTGAAGGAAAAGAATCTTCCGAATCTGAAGAATTAGAAGAAAATAATCAAGATGAATTAGGAAATATAGAAGAGAATCCTGAGAATTTATCAACCTCGGATGAATCAAATGAAGAAGAAGATTCTTCTTGTCCATGTAAACAAGGGACTAATGAAGAAGAATCAGATGATGAATTTTATGAATTAATGGCACAATTCAAAGATTTGTCAACAGTAAATGTCTTTACAGATAATCATATAGTTGAGTTGCTCAGGGAAATTAAGGACCCTGAAATAAGAAATATTATCCTTAGTAAAATGGATAACAATAGAGGTTCATCTTCTGAGTCAAATCAGACATATGAAAAACTTAATTAGTAAACCATTTGAACCCTATACAATTACTGAAGTTAAAAAAAATACTCAGAGAAAAACAAACCATTAAAGATAACCCTTCCACTGCAGAAGATCTAAAATTAGAAGTTGAAAAATTAAAAGAAGAAATAAAAAATATTAAGAAATATAATCAGACTCTTACTACTAGAATAGAAATATTAGAAATAGACAAAAATAACAAATTCATTGAATTAAGTAAAGAGAAAATTGAGGATAATTTCCTATCTACATTAGAGGTAGTGACCAGTCAAAAATGGAATATAAAGATTGACTTATTGATAAGTAATAATTTTAGAAAAACATTTACTGCTCTAGTAGATAGTGGGGCAGATATTAATTGTATAAAAGAAGGATTAATACCAACCAAATACTTTGAAAAAACAACTCATTCATTATCCTCTGCCAATGGGCAAAAATTAAACATAAGTTTTAAAATCCCAAAAGCTTATATATGTAATAATAAAAAATGTATCCCTATGAGTTTCCTACTAATTAAGGATTTAACAAATGATATAATCTTAGGAACACCCTTTCTAAAAAAGATTTTCCCAATAAAAAACATTAATGACAAAGGTATAATAGGAACATTTGAAGATGAGATAATAAAATTTGAATTTATTACTCAACCAATGGATAAAGTTATTAATGAAATAAGAGATTTAATAATTTCTAAACAAATCAAATCTGTTTTATAAAAGAAGAAATCAATTCTTTACAGATAGATGAATTACTTCAAAATCCAAAATTACAAGCAAAAATTAAAATGGTTCAAAATAAATTCGAACTTGAGACATGTAATGAACACCCTAATGCATTTTGGCATAGAAAGAAACATATTGTAAGCCTCCCATATGAAAATGAGTTTTTAGAAAAAAATATTCCCACTAAGGCGAGACCTTGTCAGATGAATTCCGAATATCTAGAGTTATGCAAAGAGGAGATTAAGGGATTAGTAGATAAAAAACTAATTAGATCCTCTAAATCACCTTGGTCATGTACTGCTTTTTATGTTAATAAACATGCAGAACAGGAAAGAGGGAGACCTAGACTTGTTATCAATTATAAGCCCCTCAATAAAGTTTTAAAATGGATAAGGTATCCAATCCCCAATAAAAAAGATCTTTTAGATAGATTGCATAAGGCAATAATTTTTTCAAAATTTGACTTAAAATCAGGATATTGGCAGATTCAGATAAGTGAATCAGATAGATATAAAACTGCATTTACAGTTCCTTTTGGCCATTATGAGTGGAATGTTATGCCTTTTGGTCTGAAAAATGCACCTTCAGAATTCCAAAATATCATGAATGATATTTTTAACCAATTCTCGAACTTTATTATTGTTTATATTGATGACATCTTAGTCTTCTCCAATAACATAGAAGACCACTTTAAACATTTAGAAATGTTTAAAACGATAGTCATTCAAAATGGATTAGTAATATCTAAACCAAAAATGAGTATCTTCCAAACTAAGATAAGATTTTTAGGTCACAATATCGAAAAAAGGAGAAATAATTCCCATTAACAGATGCATAGAATTTGCAGATAAATTTCCGGATAAAATTATTGATAGAACTCAATTACAGAGATTTTTAGGAAGCCTAAATTATATAGCTCCATATTACAAAAATCTTGCACAAGACACAGCATTATTATATGATAGGCTCAAGAAAAATCCATTGGAATGGACAGAAGATCACACTAAAGCAGTTAGGCTAATAAAACAGAAGGTTAAATCATTACCATGTCTAACACTAGCAAATCCTAATTGGAAGAAAATAATAGAAACAGATGCTTCTGAAATAGGATTTGGAGGAATATTAAAACAAATCGATAATAATAAACAAGAATATTTAGTTAGATTCCATTCTGGAAAATGGAAAGCAGCCCAATTAAATTATGCTACAGTGGCTAAAGAAGTTCTTGCTATTGTTAAATGTGTTTTAAAAATTCCAAGATGACTTATTAAACCAAGAATTTATTATCAGAACAGATTGTTCTGCTGCTAAGTTTATGTTTAACAAAGACTTTAAGCATGATGTTTCTAAACAAATATTTGCTAGATGGCAAGCACATTTAGCTCCATTTAATTTTACAATAGAACATATTAAAGGAAAGACTAATAGTCTTCCTGACTTCTTATCAAGAGAATATCTAAATGAACACAGACATTGGTAAATTTAACTGGATTGGAGGAGAATTCTTTATAGGAGTAAGTACCTCCTCTAAAATCCCAGATTATTGGGTTGAAGATAGGATTGAAGGAGAAAGTTATTGGATGAATGGACTAAAATGGCCTGTATATAGGTTTGAATTTTGGGATGAGCCTATTGAATATAAGGCACGACTTAAAAGAATTCAGAGAATAATAAGAAAAAAGATTGAGGAGAGAAAAAAAAATTATTTCGGAAATTCTTATTCAACATCCAAATGCAGACATGTCTTATCATTATCGCATAAAAAATATTTGGATAGCAAATTTGTTGTATCACCAAAAAATTGCAGGATATTATGCCGGTTAAATGAATAATCCTTTTATTGCAGGAATGCTTCCTCAAAGAGGAAGAGGCAGAAACTCCTCCAATCAGAGAGGAGGTAGATTTAGACCAGGCGAAATTATACGCCAAGGTAACAGATCATTAATTAAAGACAACATTTCCGGAATAGGAAGATACAATAAAGTCTCTGAGGAAGAAAATGAGCTCTTCCAGCAATTCCTCATATTTAAAAAGGAGCAGAAAAAAATCGCCGCCGAAGAAGTATCATCTTCTTCAGTATCTTATGCTAAAATATTGGAAGAAGAAGATGAGTTAGTAAACTATAAATTTAGTGAACATCAGGAAGTAATTATACTTCTGGAAAATGAGGATTTAAGGTGGGAAAAAGATCCATGGTATCTAATGAAAAGATATCTGGATGTGACAGCATTCACAGCAGGTTCATATAAACCAAGGGCTCATTATGAGTGTATCCTGAAAGCAATGCAAAGTGTTGAAATTACTCACACTTATTCCAATAATGGAAAAGAATTTAATTACTCAAAAGCAGTAATAAAAAAATTCATTACTGCTGTTGAATGGGGAATTAACCCATTAGGTGAAAAAGAATATATTCATCCAGAGTCTAAATCCCCAATAAAATTTAATTATTGGGACTATGTTGAAGCATTCAACAAAACTTTTCTCTATGAAAATTATAAGAGAAAACACACATGGTTTTTCAAAATTTGTCCATTAGTTTACCAACAAGAAGTACCAAATTGGGTATTTCAATGGTGGTTAAATTATGGTCCTCCAATTTCTATACTCCCTGAAATTTTCCAGGGTTATTATACGGAATGGATCAATTGTTCGCCAAAAAATTATCCAGGCGGAAAAATCACAGAAATGGATTGAAGGAATGGCCTCATTCTTCTTTTTTATGGAATTCTCACTTCCATGGATTTGGAAATGGCTACCTGAAGTAGGAATGACCTTACAAAAAATTCCTTGTATTAAAAGGAAATCTTGTTCTAAATTCTGGAGTAAATTAATGCTCTCAATCCGGAAACAAAAAAATATTTTTGTCAAGAAGCACTTGATGAAATGGAGGAAAAACTCCAAGAATACAAAGCACTCCTGGAGAAGGAAGAAAATCAGACTCCTAGCCCATTCGAGCAAATATCGCAAAGAATCAGGAGCAAGAGAGGTATTATCTCTAAAGAACAAATGATTGAGGAATATCTCAATCAAGTCCAGAAAGACCTCAAACGAAATCTGACAGGAGCAGAGTCCCCAATGGAAACCTCTTCCAAAGATGAAGAAAATAAGTATTCTTGTTTAGCAGGGGAATCACAAGACCCATTTGAAGAATCCAACCACGAAATTATCCTTGATCAACTATTTCAGGGAATCAGGACTGCTTTGAAAGCAAAATCAAAAGTTGGGACTTCTGAATCTTCAGAGGAACAAAGGATAGATTACCACAAAAGATCCGAAGAAGAATCGGAAGAAAGTAATTTCTCCAAAATAATGAAGAAATGAAAGCAGACAGCATAATGCCGGAAGAAAACAAAGTCGAAAATTTTTGACCGAGTCAAAGCAACACGTGTCACACATACAGCAACACGTGTCATTCATGTAATACGTCTGGAGATGACTCCAGCCATGTGTCTTAATGCATAAGACACCTGTCAATCACAGACGGATTTGAAATAATACTTTCAGATCCGGCCTCCCTATAAATACCCCCTCTTAGATCATTAGAGGCAGACCGAAAACACCCTTGTACATGTATATCACCTTCTTTGTCCCTCACTAAATAAGATTTCAGCTTTGTGTACGAGTTTACACTTCTGTAAGTTTTTTACTTTAAATTATTGTATTTATTTATTGTATTTGTATTCATTTTAATTTTGCTTTTAGCCTAATGGAAGGCTAAGTTCATACTGTTGAATTATCCATGACAACGAAGATGGCAAGGTTCTAAAAAAAAAAAAAAAAAAAAAAAAAAAAAAAGTATTTTAAATTTATGATAAATATACGGGGAAAATAAATGAATATGGAAAGGAGACCCTTTGGGTCGTTCCCTTAAATTATGAGGATGAAGGAAGTCTGTTTTACCACTGCTGCCGGTTTTGCCAAATATGGCGTTGTGTGGGCCTTTTGGTGGTGTTTTAAGACTGAATTTGTACTTATTAATTTAACGGAGCGTAAAAGGTTCCCAAATTTACTCTATTCCTATTCATTTAAATTCTCTTTATATAGATCACAATTTAAGATACTCCTTTATTTTGATCGCCTTTCGCCTACATGGTCGGATTTACATTCCGCCTACATGGTCGGATTTTTGGCGATTTTTGTATATTTTTGGTATCTCTCGTCTTCCGCCTACATGGCCGGATTTATATTCCGCCTACATGGTCGGATTTTACGGCGAGGTTTTGTATTGTATATTCCCGATCCCTCCATGGCATGTCGCCATGGCTCCTTATGGTATCGAATAAATTATACAACCAAAAATATAAATATTATTATTTTTGCACGTATCGAATGTGCTCTACTATTTAGTTTTCAGTTAGGAAGGACGTAATGAATCAAAATCAATTAAAAAAGAAAAATTGACAAATCTCCCGTCATTTTATTGCAGACGTGTTTGTATCTCCTACGGATCCCTCCTAATATAAAATTAAAATTAAAATTAAAATAATTAATTAGATAAGTAATAATACTAATTTATAAACCAGTATTTATTTACGAAAACAGAAAATTCCAAGTCACACACACACCTTATCCAACCATGTGCTTCTGCTACTATATATATACATCAAACTTAACTTGCATTGAACTCCCTCCGTTCCCTCCCACCACCACCAATGGCCACCGCCTCCGCCCACGCACCGCCGCATGACCTCGAACGCGCCACCTCCTACTCCCCCATCCCCGGCGGCCCCGCGGCGGAGGCGCAGCCGAGGACCAAGAAGCTCCTCCCCACCATTTTGTTTACATTTTTCTTTCTGCTGTCCTTGATTCTTCTGATCATCAAGCAAGAACCCGACGTTCCTCAACCTAAACTCATTGAAGCCGGAGCTCAAAACCCTTCAACTCCCACTTCTTCTTTCTCTCCGGCTAGACCTCAGGCTGAGCCGCCGTCAAGAGGGGTGGCGCAAGGGGTGTCGGAGAAGGTTTTCCGCCGAGTCAGCGGCGGAAATTTGAGCTTCGCTTGGACCAATGTCATGCTGT
The DNA here is from genome assembly GCA_034509735.1 of Sesamum alatum. Classification (NCBI taxonomy): domain Eukaryota; kingdom Viridiplantae; phylum Streptophyta; class Magnoliopsida; order Lamiales; family Pedaliaceae; genus Sesamum; species Sesamum alatum. Next base: position 28,115,655 of record JACGWO010000003.1, on the reverse strand, counting down.
CGTGGCAGAGGACGGCTTACCATTTTCAACCTGAGAAGAATTGGATGAACGGTAAATATCAAGAAAAAAAATTTAATTAATTTTCTTGTAATTAATATATATATATATATATAGTCCATGTAAATAATTCTTTTTTTTTTTTTTTGTGGGTTTTATTTCATTGATGTCTGGGGCTGATCGGGTGGTTTTGGCTGAACAGATCCTGATGGTAAGTGGTTCAAATCTCAACTCTTTTTCGTGTTTAATTTTCTTGAAAAGGTGGTATTAATTAATTAATTTATTACAGCAAGGCAAACTTCCATATCCTGAAACTTCTATAAGATAAATTAGTGAAAGATCATATGAGAAATTTCCAGGTTTTAGCTTTATTGTATTTCATTATTATAATTTTTTAATTTAATGAAGCAACAGGAGTATATTTATTTATATATATATATATAGATAGATAGGTTTTATTACAATTTTGATTATGTAATTATAGGTGTTTGACGTTTTGGTTATTTAATAAATGAAACTTGGGATTTGACGGAAAATTTTAGCCCAGACCCGACTCGGTTAAATCTGAATTAATCATACGGCAAGTACAATAGTATGATTGATGCAAAGTTCAGGAAAAGTCACTAACCATATAGCAAGTTTATCACACTTGTTTTATGATTGATTTGGTTTGACCAAACGTGATACGGGCTAAAATTTTCCGGATTTGATCTATTAATTTTATAATTTTTTGCTTTTTAGAACATATGTTGTTGAAAATTCTAAATCTGTAGAAAATTGACGTATGTAAGTCATGATTTGGGAATACAAGTCACTTTCAAGTATTATTTTTCCGGCCAACTTTTAAATTTTAATAAATATGTTCTTAAATTATAAAATTTAAAAAATAAATAAATAAAATATGTTCTTAAATTAGAAATAATTGGAGGTATAATTATTAGTGATGGGCCAATGAGATAAGGGGCCAAGATTATTGGGAGGTATAGATGAGATCCACGTTAGAGTTATGTACTCACCCATTCCCCTCTTAGCTCTATCAATCTTGTCCGTCCATCAATCATCAATCTATTTGTTGGAAATAATGTTCATGGTACAACTTTGATTTTTGATTATTAGATTGATATAATAATATATAAAATAAAATAGGAATATTTTTATACTTCTTATTTCTTAAATGTTCGTATTATATTTATTTATAAGCAACGAGATATGAATCGTGTTAATATTTCTACTATATTTACTAAAATATTACATGTAAAATTTATGAGTTACGGTTGATAAACAATGTTTGATAAAATTTTATCTAATATAAAGAAGTTTGTAAATGTAAAAGTTTACGCTGTTGATAGAAATAACCCTCAAATTTGTTTTATAATTTCATAATTTTTTGGAATATTTTTACTTTTTTCGAATGATGTTGATATATTTTTCCCATTGAAAATATTTAATGTGATTTATGAGAAATTTTAAATAAAAGTTTTGTATAATTTTGTAGTATTTCCATTAAGTAATGTTAATTTGAATGTTGAAAACAACGTTATCGTACATACTTCTAACCCTCATCATTTCTTTTGTTTTTAGTTATACAATAAGACATGACAAGACATGTTGTCACGCCATTTTAATATTTTTAAAAATAAAAGTAGTATTATACTATAAATTCAAAATACATGTATAACAAATCAAATCAAACCAAATTCTCATTTCACGTACTAATAAATCTAAGTTTAGAAACATACAATCTAAACGTACTTTCATCTTTTGAGCAGAAGTCAATAAAATATTTTCATTACAATAAAAATACTAAAAATCGAAAATAAAATCGGAAACAAAATCAAACAACCCATCTTATGTTCGGACATTAGTTTATATGAGGTCGGCGGCGAGACAATTGGTAATGTTTGATTGATCATACGACTAGCAAAATTTAGCAGAAGTTTCTTACGTTGAATGTGAGTTTTAGGTACGGCAAGAATGGAATTACGTGTTTGATTTGATGTTGGTCGGTTAATTTCTGAATTATCATGTTCACTTAGCGTCTTTGACCTGTGTTATAATTATAACGAGTATTTGATGAGTTGTTGTTGTTGTTTTTTTTTTTTTTTTTATTAAAAATATAATTAAATTAAATTATAAATTAAAAGCGGAGTTGCGTACAATATGCAATTGAATGTGATGTGTGACAATGATACTGATGTGTGATGGAACATCTTTTACCCCTTGAGAGTTTGGTTTTCTAGACACAATTATTCGGTCTTAGAATTTGTTTTACTTACTTAAACTTTGAATATCTAAGGCTACACGAAGGATGTGAATTTGAGGAGAAAATTAAGATTAAAAAGTTCATAAAATGTAATTTAATATGAAGGTTAAATGATCCAGATGGTTTATAGCATGAAATTATCAGAACAAATTAGATGGATTTATTATTAATATATTATGATTTTGAAATCCTCGTCTATGACATGATATGATTTAATCAAATATTTTTGATCGAGTGTTAGATTTTCTACTTCATCTATTCGAATTTGAATTTTACAATATTGATATTGATCACACTAAGAATAGATTACTTTTTATTAGAAAGTTGTGTGTTCGAGTTTCTTTATTAATGTAAAGATTATATTGATGGAAGGTAGATTATATTTTTGGTCCCATAAGTGGACCCATTTCTAATTTTGGTCTTATACTGTGGGGAATTCACACATTACATCACATATATCCATTTTTTTCCAATTTTAGGATCAGAAGGGGTTTTTCGTTAATTGCTAACGGCAGAATCACGTGACTCGCACGCCTCCGTTAAATTGCTCACGGTAAATTATATTTTTGGTCCCATAAGTGGACCCATTTCTAATTTTTGGTCCTAGAGTATGGGACCAAAATTGAAAAAGGGTCCAATTATGGGACCAAAAATGTAATTTACCCCGAGCAATTTAACAGAGGTGAAGTCCGTTAGCAATTAACGGAAAATCCATTTTGATCCTGAAATTGAAAAAAAATTGGACATATGGGATGTAATGTGTGAATTCCCCACAGTATGAGACCAAAATTAGAAACAAATTCACTTATGGGACCAAAAATATAATTTATTCTATTGATGGATAATACCCTTGTAAGTAATTTATAATGTCCTAGCCGGTGGATGCTATGAGAAGTGAAGCCATGTAACTCAAATGGAGTTTTCAGTTATCATTTTCATCACATGAACCCTTAGATGAGTTGCCATCATGACAAGATGTGTTTGCATAGTTTCATATAATGAAAATGACAAATACTAACAAACTATGCATGTATGGAAAATAGGTCCATTATATTACAATGGATGGTACCACTTGTTCTATCAGTATAATCCAGATTCAGCTGTTTGGGGCAAGATCACATGGGGCCATGCAGTATCGAGGGACCTGATCCACTGGCTCCACCTCCCCTACGCCATGGTGCCTGATCAATGGTATGATATCAATGGAGTGTGGACCGGATCCGCAACGATCCTTCCTGACGGTCGAATCATTATGTTGTACACTGGGGACACCTATGATGTCGTCCAAGTGCAGTGCCTAGCATACCCCGCCAACCTATCAGATCCCCTCCTACTTGAATGGGTCAAGGACCCGAATAACCCGGTCTTGGTACCTCCACCCGGTATTGGTCATAAGGACTTTAGGGACCCGACGACAGCTTGGTTGAGTCCAGATGGTGACAAGTGGCTGATAACAATTGGTTCGAAGGTCAACAAAACTGGTATATCTCTTGTTTATGAAACCAAGGACTTCATAAAATATGAGTTGTTGGACGGGTACTTGCATCAAGTCCCGGGTACGGGTATGTGGGAGTGCATTGACTTTTATCCGGTTTCTTTGACGGAGACAAATGGGTTGGATACTTCTACAAACGGGCCGGGTATTAAGCATGTCTTGAAAGCAAGTTTAGATGATGACAAGAACGATTATTATGCCCTAGGAACTTATGACCCGATCAAGAACAAGTGGACCCCTGATGACCCGGATTTGGATGTGGGAATCGGGTTGAGATATGATTATGGGAAATACTATGCATCAAAGACATTTTATGACCAAAACAAACAGAGGAGAATCTTGTGGGGTTGGATTAGAGAAACTGATGCTGAAGAGCTTGATATCTTGAAAGGATGGGCTTGTCTTCAGGTACAAATTTTATCTACTAACTTGTCCTTTTTGCCCCTTAACTTTTTGATAATTCAACCTTTGTCTAGTATTGAAATGATCCACATCCACAATATTTGACCTTCCACATAGGTAACTAAATTTTGACGGTAAAGTTACATTTTTAGTCTCATAAAATAGCGGGTTTAACATATTTAGTCATTTGCCTTACGGGATTCTCAAAATGATTCCAAATTTGAAAAAACTCGATACATTTAGGTCCCAAAATTGAGAAAACTCGACATATTTAGTCCTCTATTTTATGGATTTGTGACACTAAATATGTTAAATTTTTTCAATTTTGGAACCATTTTTTAGAATCACGTAAAGCATAGGACTAATTGTTTCGAGTTTTTTTTAATTTGAAACTATATTAAAAATTTCATAAAATAGAGGACTAAAGTGTAATTTCACCAAATTTTGACATAATTTCATGAGGGTTAAAACCCTCCGTGACATGGAAAAATATCAAAAAACCCCTTGTGAAAATTTAAATATAAAAAAACTCCCTTGTGTATGAATAATTGTTCACACTGCCCCTCGTCAACTTGGAAGTATTTTTTAGATACGATGACTAAAATGCCCTCATATATACCTATAAATGACCTATAATATATTTATTATTATATTTATATTTATAAAGTTATTAATTAAAAATAATAATAATAACACACACCCCGCCGCCGCCGCCCCCCGCAGAGGGTGGCGGCAACGTCGGCTCCCCCCGCTGGGCGACAGCCAGCGTCGCCCTCCGCCTCTGGGCGACTCCATCGCCCAGGGGTGCCTTCTCTGCAGCGGCGACGGCTTCACCGCCGCTACTCTTTTTTTTTAATTACTTTATTTATTAAATTGTATTTTATTATTAATAAAAATATTTATATATTGTTTTAAGATTTATTAATATAATGTATATAATATTTATATATATTAGATTAGGTTGAGAGAGAAAAGGGCAAAAATATCAAAAAATGCACTTTTCAGACGCCCAAGCGCAATCAGTGCGACTGCATAACAAAACTTCGCATCATGGAGTTTTTTTAACTTTATTTTATATCACAAGGGGTGTAATTGATACTTTAATTTTCACATGAGGTTTTTTAAACATTTCCTATATGATAGGGGATCCTTGTATTTTTCCCAATATCATAACGTAGTCATTCCTAAATATGTGAATGGTTGTAATGTCGACTACCGAGCCTCAAACCTACTAAGACATCTGTCCCTGTATAAACAAGACAAAAAGCTTGGTGAATGGTGATCAAAGATTTTAGTACTTACATTACTTGAATGAATATTTTCAATTAAGATTGATCATAGTGATCACTTTCACACAGTCCATACCTAGGACAGTCGTGTTCGACCAAAAGACAGGTAGCAACATACTTCAATGGCCGGTCGAGGAAGTGGAGAGCTTGAGATCAGACAGCTTTGAGTTTAATGATGTCAAGCTTGGACCAGGATCAATTGTACCACTAAAGGTCGACTCGGCATCACAGGTTTGTCTAATGATCCAAAAATATATATATGATCAGAATTTTGCTTTCTTAACCATTGGATTCACAGTGGAGTGGTTTCGAGTGCGTTGCAGCTAGACATAGTTGCCTCATTCGACGTTCATAAAGAGACCGTTGAGACGACTGCTGAGGCTGATACCGGTTATGACTGTCCTACGAGCGGTGGTGCTGCTAATAGGGGAGTCTTAGGACCGTTCGGCATTGTTGTTCTTGCCGATGATGCTCTGTCTGAGCTTACTCCCATCTACTTCTACATTGCCAAAGGGTCTAATGGCAAGGCCGTCACTCATTTTTGCGCTGATGAGTTGAGGTTAGTTTCTTTGGCTGAAATGAATTTCGTTAATTTTTCGCATTTTTTGTCCTTCAATCACCGGAGTTTGCAAATGTTACCGGAAGATTTTTTTAATTTGGGTATTTTGTTCCCATTGGTCAAATTACTGCCAGCATGGAATCAAATTTTCGTCCTGTATCTTTTGTGTTTTGGCATTTTAGTCCTTTATCTTTCTAGTGTAACAAATAGGTCCTGTAACTTATAATTTTTCACGATTTTGGTCCATTAAATTGATCAATGGGAACAAAAGCCCCACATTAAAAAAAAATTCCGCTAATATTTGCAAATTCCGGCAATTGAAGGACCAAAATTGTAAAAAATTAAAAAATTACAGGACGTATTTGCTACCCTAGAAAGATAAAAGACTAAAATGTCAAAACGTAAAAGATACGTGACAAAAATTATATTTAATCAATTGTAATGAATTCAACCGATTTCCGAGCTTGTCAATCATGGTTGCATCAAATTTTAACCACTGTGTGAAATTTGGTTTAAGAACACTCATAATCCAGCATCCTCGTCCTAAAATCATTTGTAATAACTTGTGTTGGATCAATGTAGGTCGTCCAAAGCTGCCGATGTTGACAAAATAGTTTACGGCAGCAAAGTCCCCGTGCTGCAAGATGAAAAGCTTTCTGTCAGATCACTGGTACGTCTCGTTTTATTTTTGTAAAGCCACTTGTGTCGGGGTTTAGCGCTGACCCCTACCCGTTTATTACATTACATGCATGATCAAGTTGTCCACCTTAATCACAACGAAACATATGTAAACTTGTGAAAAACCACGTAAATTTTCCAGGTGGATCACTCCATCGTCGAGAGCTTTGCTCAAGGAGGAAGAACAGTGATCACGTCACGAATTTACCCGACGAAGGCCATCCACGGTGCAGCGCGAGTGTTGTTGTTCAACAACGCCACGGGACTCAGCGTGACTGCTTCAGTCAAGATATGGGAGATGGAGTCTGCCGATATCCGTCCCTTCCCCTTTGATCAGCTCATGTGATGATGAACTCCAATTTTCGGACACCATTCCTTCATTCTTGGCCTCAATTTTTGTCACACATTTAAGGCCACTACGAGAGATCATTTGTTCTTTTGTATTGTTTGAGGGTTTATATATAAGTTAAGCTGTAATAAAAGTTAGAACGTGTGCTTTGGATGAGATGAGGTTGTGGTGTAGTGACTTTGTACGTGTTCTTGAAATAAAATTATCTTAATTTATGATGGTTTAAAAAATGAGATCAATTGAGATTTTATTAATAGGGGTGTCATTCAGCACCATTACACTAGAATCTAGTGCAAAGCCTCTTTTCTCTCACCCTTTTTTGCTTCCTCCTCGTAGAACTTATATAGTGGTTGGTCATTTATTGTTGCATTTGATGAGGGGTCTGGATTGTCTTTTTGAACTTGGAATCCTTTTTGGACTTCGTTTATTCGAGTCATTCTACTAGTAACCCCTACACTATTTCCTTGAAGCTGGATGTTTCTAAATTTCATACATTATCTCCTTGAATTTGGATTGATTTCTAAGTCCATTTACAAGGAACAGTCATGCTACTTATCATATCACATTTAATATCTTAATAATGAAAAATACCAATTAATTTTAATTAATTATCTTAACATTTTCGAGAATGTCGGTCTTTATTTTTATAAATTATTTTTTTTTCTTCATCAATTTCGTAGAATTTGAGTTTTTTTTTTTTTTTGGTGTGTGTATTAAAAAGGTAGCATATTTCCCTGAATTAAGGATGAGTGCTTCTTGTTATGATTAAAAGAAGTGGAAAATGTTGTCCCAAGTTATTTATTTAAGTCTTTGTATTGCTGGACCCCAAGAAAGACTCAATTTTTTTTTTCCCATTATTTCTAAAGAAAATGAGAAAAAGGTGGGAATTGGGTCCTTTTGATTCAAATTAAGTTGCAATATCGAGATATGTTAGAAGTTTCATATTAAGAAATATTTATAGGAAAATCCACATACAATAAACTATATTTTATTTTTATCCTTTTCTCCGCAAAACTAATAGAGGGTATTAGCATAATTAACTTCTACATAAGCAAAATGTGTATCCAAATAGTAAAAACAATTGAGTTGTGTTGATGGGATCCGTCCCATTTAGAGCGTGTTCGGGATAAAAAAAAGTAAACTCGACGGGTTTAGGAGGGATCTCGAACTTTATTCAAACCCATTCTGATTAAGTTTTTTTTTTATTTATGACTTATAATTTTTATATATTTATATATAATACTTGTTATCAGAAAATTGTTATATTAAATCTAAATCTTTAAACAATTTCTATATATCCAACTCTATATAATAATACAAAAAATAAAAAATTAGTTGAATGATTTATCTGTATTATATAATTCATCAGTAGATAAAAAAAAAAAAAACTACTATATTAAAGTACCTAATTGTAAAATGACATTACTTATTGAAAAAATAACGTAAGAATGGAAATTTTACATTAAAAGAATTATAAGAAAGACAATATAGGTTAAAAAAAAAAACAAATAAGATGTAGCAATTGAACATATATAATATTAAGCTTGATTTTGGCCAGTAGAGGCAAGGGCGGGGTGCAGGTCCAGTGGTTCTTATTGGGACGAGTCTTCGGTCTGAATGAACTCGTCGTGTTGTTATTCCTACATCTTAATACAATGATTTATATCCTTTTGATTCGAATCTGACATATGAATTTAAACATAACATAGATTATCATTGATGGAAGAACACATGACATAATTCAGGACAACCTAATGTCTGTACATATAACCTAAACCTATGACAACCACATTTACAGTCGTAAAACGAGAGGGAACACATGACAAACCCTAGCTCAAGTTGAGATCCCCAATGTGTAGATATTTGAAGCATTCTGATGGGATGAAAATCGGGAATCAATGGATCCAAGCACAATCGCACAAAAGGTCTTCACGAATCAAGAACTTGAGAGTTCTTCTCAAGAATGTATTCTCAAAATAGTGATCAAGTGAGTTTACATTAGATTTGGTGACATATTTATAATAAATGAGGAGGGGGCATAAAGACGATTTTACCCTCCAACCACCTCTAATCTAACAGCCACAATCTAATCCTTATGGACGCCTCAGTAATTGACTCCACCCCACTAACTTACAGAAATAACTTCCCTAATGGCACTTCAGTAATTACATGCATGCTTGGGGGTATTTTGGTAATTTGCCGCTTGCATTTATTTTATCTCCATCACATTCTTTATAAGTTTGTTATATCTTATTATTTTATTATTATATACAATTTAATATTTATTAACATAAAGTAATTTCCTTAATATCTTCAAATAATTTGGTAAAGATTAATACCAAATCCAGGGCCAAAAACTGAAAAAAATTAAGGCCATTGGATCCAACGCATTCGGGATACACAAAAATCAAATTCTTGGAGCAGCAAAATCCGAAAATTCAGAGGTGGGATGATGGCGTTAAGACCGTTAAAATTCGTCGATCAGTTTGTTGGGCAACATGAGTGCTTGTGACTGTCTGCCCAATTGCTTTTTTTCTTTATTGACATGACAAGAAATAATATATTTAATTTAATCCTTCTTTTTCTGACACAATTTCCATTGGTTGTCTGTTTTTCAGATATGATTATTGTTTCCGATGGTTTCTCTTTTTCTTTTTGTCTTTTTAAGCAATGTTAATATAATTAATAAATCAAAAGCAAAAGGGATCCCTATTGTTGTCCTTTTCAGTTTCAAGCCTCCTCCTCCTCCTCTTACTTTATTTTCCTTTTACATTAAAAAAATATAGTAAGTAACTTAAATTAAAAAAAGAGTAGCTATGTCTTATATATGACTTAATTATATTCAAAGACATATTATTTAATTATGTAAGCATTCGAAAGTTTCGTGTTTCAGGGCAACTCATAAATTTTTTGGAGGCAGCTTCGTATATCTTGATATATTGGGAACAACCAGTACATCTTAGTGCCGAGGCAATTCGTATCATTTTCTCGGCAGGCCCTCAAGAGGATTCGTTCAAGCTGTTCGTATATTAACATACGCGGTGGTTTTTTTCGTATTTCTACTTCGGAAGGATTTAACTTGTATTATTTTGCCCCATATCACAACTAATGATTTTGAATTTGTTCATAAAATCTCAACCCTAACCAGTTTAATCAAACGGACATGGTTTTTTTTTTTTTTTTTTCAAAAATTGGTTTTTGGAGAAAAAATAAAAAATATAAGAATTTTGAAAATAGAGACACGTGCAAGAATTTTACTTGGAAAGTACTTCAATGTTTAATTTTCCGCATCTTTTCACATTCATCTTCATCGGCTTTCACAACTCAAGATTACATACCAATTGCTGCTCCGTCAAGGACGCTTTTCAAAATTCAACTTCTAATCATTCTTTTTTCATGTCTAATTTAATTTTTTTAATTAAAGAATAATATTGTTTCAAGTTAAATTCAATTTATATATATCAAATTACATTCACGTGAGAAAAGCGGTGGCCGTCAAACTCAGGACCTCTCGTTCAACCCCGAGCACATATTAAACTATATATATTATGTTGTAATATTTTTGCATGAATTTGTTGAGAATGTCAGACTGTATACTCATTTATACAATGTTAATCTCTTAAAAGAATTATAGGTAAATTATAATGAGTTCTCTTAAAGTTTGTTATAATTATAAATATCCCGTCGTTGTTTGAAAAATTATAAATATCCCATAAAATTAACGAATGTATAACAAATACTCTTTACACTGGGCTGACATGAGGGGGTATTTGTTAGATAACCGTTTATTTTAAGAATATTTATTAGATGGCTGTTAAATTTATAAAATATTTATAATTTTTCAAATTATTAGAATAACTGTAACGAATTAATGCGAAAATATTTTATAAGAGATCAATGATTGTTTTACATGTGTAGATGATATGATTGCACCTACTAATGTTTGTTAAATGTTATTATATTTCATTCAATTCTTGAACTCATGATGTGCTAAATCACGGCTACAATCACGTTCCCATTGTAATTATATTTAGGCAACGCTCACCATTTTTTTTAAATAATACACGATTCATTACATTATTTAATATTTAAATTCAAAAATTAATTTAATATATTAATAATTTAAATTAATAACTGCATTCAAATAGACAAAGAAACAAAAATCATATAACAACAGACCTACACACACAACTTTTTAATCGTGAAGTGTCCAATTTATCAATCAAGCAAGATCTTATTAACCAATTTTCGTTAATTTACTAATTTTCCGGAAAATCCATGTGACCTTTTGTTCATTGGTGGACATTTTTCTAAAATTTTATTTATTTATTTATTTTTTTGACATAATGATGTCCGAAAATTTGACTACTTTATCTCATCATTTTGTCTACACTCTTTGTAATATTAATAGATTGGCTAGCGACCCAGCTACATTGTACATTGTTTGGTCATATATGATAATGTTTATTATTTTATTTTATCTTTTATATTTTAATTTAACGATTCACAAATTTACGTGACTTACTAACCAACGTGAAATCACCTCTCTTCATAAATGTAGAAACAAGTGTAAAAAAATAAAAACAAATAAATTATACAGTTCTGAAGTTGTGAAATAATGTGTAGGAATATGATGAACGGTTCTCCTCGGTACCAAAGAAAGTAGATATATATCCTATAAGATTTTGCTTGACTGGTAAGGTTGATGTATCATAATTAAAATATTATGATTATGAATCCTACGAATGTAGGTGTATGTCTATTCATATAGTAGTTTTGTACCTTTTTGTCTCGTCTAGACGTATTAATTTATTTAAATTATACATATTTAAATTTAAATATATTGAATATGTAATAATTCGTATTTTTAAAAAAACGAAAGAATGGAGATATATAAGCTTGGCGTGTAGCCAGGCGAGGGAAGAAGAGAAATAAATGTCAACTGTGGGAAAATGGTGGGGTGGGGACATAGCAAATATGGAAGTGGATAACCTTTTTTTGGGTAAGTGTGGGGCCCGCATATCCGTGTGGAAGGAGAAGTGGGTCCTACCCAATTGCAAATGTGAAAGCCTTCCAGAAATTCTGAACGTTACTGGGCGGGGGAAGGCCGCTCAACTGTTGACTGTCACTCGCTACAGCCGGTTGCCTTTTTATATCAAAATAATAAAAATAAAATTCTCGCCAATTTTTTTTTATTAAAATTTTGTCCAATCAAATCAATCACATAACAATTATATCATATTTATTATATGATTAATAATATTTTAATAATACATCAATTATATGATAAAAGTATGACACTTATTAGATAATTAATTTCGATATGTCAAAATCCAATTTGAATTATAATTACCCATTATCACATTTTTCAACCCCCTCCCCTCCCCCATCTCTCTTAATTACTTTTAAGTTTTGTATTTAAGACATAAAACGTATCCTCGAGTTTAATTAAATGTAACCGAATCAAGAAGTTTATGGTAGTGCAATATTGCATTTCTTCAAATATTTATGAAATCTAACTTTTTTTTTTCTTAGGAGATTTAGCAATCAATAATATATAATTTCGTTATGGTAAGTGAGATCTATAATATAATTTAAGTTGAACTTGACGAATTTATACTTTTTTAAACTATACTTTACTTTTTTTTTTTCTACTTTCAAACTTCTTTCTTTGTACAGCAAATATTTGTTTTGACTATAATTTTACATAATACAAAGGAAAATATTAATGGTGTGTTCACATTTTCATCATCTTCATTTTATGGAATTAGTGAAAAAGATCTCATTTCGTTTTCTTTTCTTTTTTTTTTACATTTCGTTGGTAAGTATGTTATATATATATATATATATATTTCAATCATACACTCTAGATGAAGTACTTTTACAAGACATATTCAAGAAATAAGTGCAATAATGGTGTTATCCCTATCCTATATATATTATAGAAAATTAACAAAAAGAACAAAGAATAGGTTAATTTTTATTCATCAACGACTACTTTTTATTCAATGTGTATTTTGCTACAATGTACACCCAAGCATTGAATTTATTCCTCAATTTTGATACAAGGACCTGCTTGCATACAATGAACACTCATCCTCCCAAAAAAGTGCAAGTCTAGGTTGATTAATATAAGAGACAACATTTTGCAGTTGATAGTCTCAACTACGAAGAAAAAATTTGCCACGAACTAACAAAAAATGCCCCAACCTTCTTTGATCAACCTACAATCCTATACTGACATGTGTCAAGTTGTTGTCTTGTGTAAGATAATACCAATTCTGCGCCAACGATCCTCACATGCCTAAGGGAATTGTCCCTTGGTTGCTGAATTATAACCAAGACTGACCATGCCTACCAATTGTGTGCGCAGGCTATTAGGTCATCCTGTAAGCATTGTCTATTGTTTATTGAGGAATGCCGTGCCTCAAATATTGGTTGCATGTACCGTCTACCTCATATTGGCGGCAACACTGCCCATGTGCGCACATCATGTGCATGTGTCCATCGTTTCCCGCAATGCCTCGCACATTTACCCCCAATGATACTGAAGACTAATATCCAACAGTCCACATATTGCCTAAAACCGACAAAACGATGCTCATCTTGCGCCTAAAGCCCGCACGTCCACCCGTTATGTGATCAAGTCATGCACCGTTGCCCGTCGTATCTCAACCGACTAGTGTTTCTGAATCACTATGTCATGTGTTGCTGATAGCTAGTGTAACAATACCAACACTTCATCCCACAATGTAATGCCCCATGCCGACACCTACTGCCAAATCTAGCACACAAAGCCTGTCGTGCTAGACATGACAACATCTCAAAGGGGGTAAGATAGGGCCGATACGAAAACTTGGTTCATCACATCATGATATTTATAGAAAGAAACATAGATTATCAACAATTCATTTCGAAAATGATATAATAATTTTAATAATTCTAGACAGTGGGTAAACACTTCAAAATGAAATTACGAGGGTATTTCCCCGAGCTTATAAGTTTGTTAAAATATTTTATAAAATGCTTGAAAGTTTATAAAATATTGAACAACATTTGGTAAATTTATTCTTCAAAAAAAAATGGTAGAAGTTTCTAATTTATTCTTAAAATCTCGACAAACTTCTTCATTCGCCATATTACAAAACCGCTATTAGTAACATATTATAAATTCTATAATGTTATTTCATCAAACATTTTAAAAAAGTTATTATAATAAGATAAAACATTTTATAAACTTTGAAAATACTTTATAGAATGCAAAAGCTTTTAATTTTTTTAAAATAAATTTAATCAAACACCCTCTAAGTCATTTTTCCTCCAATTCAATTCTTTTAATAAGTGGTTTCATGGTAGTAAGTTTTTTTTTTTTTTTTTCCTTTTTTGGTAATTATTCATTGATGGTAGTTAGTTACATTATGCAAAGATTCATTTCTTCCCTGAGTAGACAAAAAGATCAACCGGCTGAACAAGTAAGCGGTAAAGTAACGCACATCACGCCACACATTTCTATAACAGAGTGTAGAGAACTTCAAAAAAGGCAGCATTTAGGGCGAAACTGAAAACAGAGCACAGCGCAGAGCCGCTTCTTATCATCCTTCACCAACTTCTCCTCATTTTCTCGCTTTCAGAGGAAGTTCAAACACGCTTTCTGCACTCTCTGTGAGTGTGTTTGCGTGCGTGAGTGAGGGCTTTGCAGAAACCGTTTGGTGTTTTTTCATGTGAAGAAAGCAGAGGAGGACCCTTTTGAGAGTGGGGTTGTTTGTTTTGAGAAACTGTACAGAATCGTTTCCCGAGATCTTGTTTTTAGGTGTATAGAAGTTCTTGCTCTCGAAGTAATCAGTAATGGGGGCGTTTTGTTTGTTGTATGGGATTTGCATTGGTTTGGTGGTGGGAGGGAGTTTTGCGGCGGACCCGTTTGCCTACTTTGATATGGAGCTTTCTTACATTACTGCTTCTCCTCTTGGTGTTCCTCAACAGGTGTGACGATTTTATTTTTTTCATTTTTGTATTTGATATTATGGAGTAGAGTTTAGAATTGGTGCATTTCTGTGTGTGTGTTCTGTTTTCGGTCTTGTTTATTTGTTCTGAATGTTGGGTTTGTAGAGATGTGGATTATGAATGCGGGTTTTGTTTTTTCGGTGAAGTTATGAATTCCCATTTCTGGGATTCTCTACTCTCTCTCGTGGTAACTTGCGTATTTAAATCTCTGTAGTTCTTGGATATGCTTTCTGAGACGAGTTTTGAGTACAAACGTTATCAGCATTTTTGGATTCACTTTGCATATTTCTTATGCCTTTACCGATTTCCTTTCGCCGGTTACGTCTCTTGTTTGGTAGTAAGTAAAAGGAGACGATGACCTAATTGAAAAGATGTTGAGGGACCACATTTGAATATGGCAAGAACTTGTGTAATTTAAGTAATAGCTCAGCATGCATTGTAATGTATCTTTCCTTTTTTGGAGTTTTTAGTTGGGTTTTAATTTGCGAGAAATGAGTCAACTCGTAATGCAAATTTCGATTTTCATTCTTGTTTTTCTCTGTTTCAGTTTCCTTATGCTGCTTTTTCGTCTCTTGTTCTTCCAGCGATTTCTTAATGGTGAACAAGTTGTTCTGGACTGTGTTTTGTTTTATTTTTGCAGAACATGATAAATTTTGTACTATTGCTTGCATTTTGCAGGTTATAGCAGTCAATGGGAAATTCCCAGGTCCCGTCATCAATGTCACAACTAATTACAATGTTGTGGTAAATGTCAAGAATAAGTTGGATGAAGATCTCCTAATGACATGGTATGCATTATTTGCTTGTAGAGAAGTTCTCTTCCTCAGATTTGGATGTTTTATTTTTATTTGATGTTTTTGGAGGATGTGATTGTTGTTTTGGTGGTAGGTCTGGAATCCAGATGCGGCGTTCTTCATGGCAAGACGGGGTTTTGGGTACAAATTGCCCGATACCCCCTAAGTGGAACTGGACCTACCAATTTCAAGTCAAGGATCAAATTGGTAGCTTCTTTTACTTCCCTTCACTTAACATGCAGAGGGCGTCCGGTGGGTTTGGTCCTTTCGTTGTAATGAATCGCAAGATTATTTCTCTACCGTTTGATACTCCTGATGGCGATATAGTAATCATGATTGGTGATTGGTACACTCGCAACCATACGGTAAGCAACCATATTGTGGCCTGTTTTTCTTGGTAATGCTAATTCTGAACAGGTTTACAGAGTGCAATATGATTAAACGTTGCTGTTCAACAAAATTTTAGGCACTACGGAAGGCCCTTGACAATGGAAAAGAGTTGGGAATGCCGGATGGAGTGCTTATTAATGGAAAGGGACCATACAGATACAACACTACACTTGTTCCTGATGGCATTGAGCACGAGACCATTAATGTTCATCCTGGTAAGTTTTGAGATAGAGTCTTGGTAATGTTCAAGTTAATCATCTATTTTCGGTTTTGGTAACCACATCGCTATTTCATTTCTTGTTTACCCAAAAGAAAATGCAAATGCTACTCTGTAACCTTTGATTTGTTCTACTCTGTAATGTTCGGTTCCTTTGTGTTTGAAACTTACCGAATTTGTGGAAATTTTCAGGCAAGACTTACCGAATTCGGGTGCATAATGTTGGAGTCTCCACTTGTTTGAACTTTCGAATTCAGAACCATAATCTGCTTTTGGCAGAAACAGAGGGTTATTATACATCACAACAGAACTATACTAGCTTGGATATCCATGTTGGGCAGTCTTACTCATTTCTTGTCACCATGGATCAGAATGCGAGCAGTGATTATTATATTGTCGCAAGTGCTAGGTTCGTGAACCAATCTCGCTGGCAGAGAGTTACTGGTGTAGCAGTATTGCACTATTCCAACTCAAAAGGAAAGGCTGCTGGTCCACTTCCCGACCCTCCAAATGATGCTTATGACTCATCATATTCACTAAACCAGGCCATGTCCATCAGGTTTGTGTAGTTCTTTATGTCATGCGCATTACTGTGATCTACTTATTGAGCTTGGATTCCATAAGCTCTACTGCTGAAATTAATCGGATAATTGATATTGTAAGTAAAAGATCTTTATCTGTCAAAACTTCACTATACTATTTCAAGTGTAGGATACTAAGAGCATCATTTTCCTTGTGGGCTTGAGAAGAATGCTATGCTAGAAAGAGTACAAAGTATTTTCTTTTGCGTACGGCTTAAATAGGAGATATGATCATGCTAACAAGAAAAAATAATGTATTCTGTTGATGATGAAATTCTGATTTAGAAGTTAATAAATTTAGATAAATTAAAATCATTGTAATTTTACTCTTAACGCGTCCTCTTTTTGCATTAGATTTCTTTTTGAATTTGATGTTATGCAAGTGTCTTTTTGCATTGATCAGGCAAAATGTGACTGCAAGTGGAGCTCGTCCAAATCCGCAAGGTTCCTTCCATTACGGTTCAATCAACGTCACTGATGTTTATGTGCTCAAAAGTCGGCCTCCAGTGAAGATTAATGGAAAGTTGCGAGCTACATATAATGGGATTTCATTCGTGAATCCTGATACACCGATAAGGCTTGCAGATGCATACAAAGTGAAGGGTGCTTATAAGCTTGATTTTCCAAGTAAGCCCCTTCAGAGGTCACCGAGAGTGGACAGATCTATCATCAATGCTACATATAAGGGATTCATAGAAATAATACTGCAGAACAATGACACCATTGTGCAAACGTTTCACCTTGATGGTTATTCATTCTTTGTTGTTGGGTACATTCTGAATCCGAACTCTCATCCATACCTGCTTGTGAATCTGCACTTGGGATCTAAGTATACTAAGACTAATGATCTGCAGGATGGGCTATGGTGAGTGGACCGAAAACAACAGAGGTTCATACAATAGGTGGGATGCAATATCGCGCTCTACCGTTCAGGTACATTTTACGTGGCCTTTTCTTAGTTCTTGATGTCTGATTAGACCTCGATCTGCAACTTTCCTGATTTTTGGTTCTAATCACAATTGTATGCACAGGTTTTTTCTGGAGGATGGACTGCAGTTTACGTATCTCTTGATAATGTTGGCGTCTGGAATCTTAGAACAGAGAACCTCGACAGATGGTATCTTGGTCAGCAAACTTACATGAGAATTGTCAATCCTGAAGATCATAACAACAAAACGGAACTGCCTGTGCCCGACAATGCTCTCTATTGCGGTGCCCTGAGCCGCATGCAAAAGTATTGAACAACTTAACACACGCAAAAACACACGTACACAGAATTCCTTATATAATGTCAACTTACTGACGCCCGGTTCTCATTTGCAGGCCTCAGAAGATCTCATCGGACTCAACTCTACTTGCATGCTCAAAGCTCTTTGTGATCCTGCTAGTGGTATTCTCTACAATGATCTCTGGTTTTAGTTAGGCTTTCTTTCTGGTTTCTTCTGCAAGTATGGGAACTGGAAGCAAGCAATCTCTTCTATATCGTTGGTATTGTTGGATTGAACTGGTTCGACATTTTCGCGTACCTCGGTTGTGTAGGATTTAGCAACAAGCAACAAATTGTTCAAATCATATCATAGAGCATCGTCTTTTTTAGTGTTGTGACTCTAGCCGATTGTGTTTCTGGGGAAAGTATCATTCTTTATGTATCCAAAACACTACAATTTTAATACCATTTCCCCCCCAATTTCAGGTGATAAATCATCTTGGGATTTTTCATGTTCTAGATATATTCATCAAGATTCATACTCATTGTTCTCCAAATCTGAATTAACTTGGGCTGACATCTTGCTCAATTGTTTTTCGACAACTGAACTATGTATCTGAAGTTCTTGAGGTATTCCCCTTCTGCACAACTGGTGTTAAACGCCCATTTCATTTGAAACATTAAACTGTCAAAAAGAATTATTTAATATTAATATTGTAGTACGTTCTATTACATGCAAATTTAGTATGCGAAATCTTGTGGCAATAAAATTTGAAATCACAATTTTTTTATTTGCCTTGATTTATATCACATTATTTAAAAAAATTATTTAATATTAATATCTTAATAAAGATTACGAAAAAGAAGCGCATCTCTTTGTAAATCATTGTGCTTTGTTATTAGGTTGAGTCAAAGGGATAAGAATGAGCATGAGGCATGAGGCAGGGACATAAATCAGTGAGTAAACAATGCTGTCTCCCTTTATGGCAGCCTCACCTCACTGCGCCACAAATCCAAATTTCAATTTTTTTGACTATTTTTAATATTAATTTGTAAGCCTATAAATATATAACTAAATTCTTTAATCTATAATTAACAAATTTCAAAAACATTCGTAAAATTACAATAAAATAATATTTTCCATTTTCTTTGATTTTGTTTAATTACATGACCACTACAAGAACAAGGGCAGTAGTGGTAAAACATGATTAGGCTCCACTGGTTAAATTGCATTATTGGTCCCACATTGAAGGCTTGGTGCCATTTTTGGTCCCATAATTTACGAAATTTCGTTTTTGATCCCAAAATGTTAAAAAAATTCGCAAATTTAATCCCACTAGCAACTTTTCGTTAAATTTTAACGGAAAGTTGCAAACGGCGTCAGTTTCTCACCTAACCCACATTTTTGGTCGTTTGCAATTTTTCGTTAAAATTTAACGAAAAGTTGCTAGTGGGACCAAGTTTACTATTTTTTTTAATATTTTGAGACCAAAAATAAAATTCCGTAAATCATGGGACCAAAAATGGCACCAACCCTTTAATGTGGGACCAAAAATGCAATTTAGCCGACTCCACTTATTGTGGAGCAGCAGCAGGAAAGCATAAAAATATATAACAAAAGAAACCTGAATTTATTGACTGCATAATTATGGCAAGTCACATGAAAACCCTTCATGATGTTAACTTCATTTCTACACAAAAAGATTTAATTAATTAGTTAATTATATGCTAATTCTGTAATTAATTTGTCCTAATTATTAAGACAACCCCTAAATCTTTATGATCATGCGCTGCTGCGCATGACTATATAACACACATGCTTTTGACCTCAGAAGCAAACATTGATGACCTGATCAAAAGCTATTTTCTGTCCACTTGTTTCTTTTTCTGCTGTCTTAATTTTCCCAAGATTAAGGGTCAATGAGCCCGTGATTCTGCATACATAAATTCTGTGTCCTGTTGAAGGGTTGTTTTTCCGTATAAATGTATACACACATATGTGGTATATATATATGAGTATTTCTTGAAGTTCTTGAAATTAATTTGAGCTAAAGTAGGAGAAAGAACGAAAGAAAAAGTTCGAGAGAAACCTGTTTCTGGGCTTTCAGATGGAGTAATTTTCTTGGCTGGCTGGGTTTCAAGTTCATCGTGATGAATTCGAGAAACCTCAGGTTGTAAGAAGACTGTGAAGAACTGGTAATAGATTTCATTATTCTCGTACGCGCATACAGCTGCTTCAACTAGTATTACATATATAGATTTTATTTTATGAGAAAAGATGATAATTTGAATGTTATATATATATATATATATATACGCATGCTCTTAATATCTTCTATGCATTATTCACCTTTGATTAATATTTTGTAAACTTTTCTGTGAACTGATCATCATGATCATTTGCCTGTTAAATTAGCTCGACATTTCTCCCATGATCTTCAGCTTGGTGCTGCTGTCGACATCCATCTGTGTCGTGTTCTTTTGTAACGATGTTTTTTGTTCTTGCACATGATTGAAATTTGATGGTTTGATTTATTTTGTGAATAGATTTTGGTGCTCATTACAAGTTCTGGAGATTAATTAAGTCTATCTTTGAGTGTCATTATTGGACGATTTGATCGTCCTTTTATCTCAAAATTTGTAGCTAATTTTATTACCAGCTGCTGCAGTTGGAGTTTATTACTTACATGTAAAGGATAAGAAAAGCTTTTGCATAAAGGTTTTCTGGATTCATTAGTATTTGTACCCACCGACGATAGAAAGATAGAGAAAAATAAAGGGAGTAGCCGGGCCTTCCAAGTGAAGTAATTAGTTTTTGAGGATTAAATGCAAAACTCATATTATAACTTTACCCTTTTGTCATTTTAGTCCTTTATATATTTAGGGTAGCAAAATGGTCCTCCAACTTTTTCAAAGTAGCAATTTGATGACCTCCAATACCAAAAAATGGCACAGGGGCCTCACTTGCTGATGTAAAATTGGGCTTGGCTTCTGATTGATTGTTATGACGCTAATGTGGCGTTGCCACTACTGACTTTTAAAAAAAAATCAATGTGGCAAGAAACTGCCATGTCATCTTTCCTGACTTGGTGAGTTGGTGGTGAGTTAGGCATGGCTGACCCTAGATCCCCTTTCCTCCTTGCCATCGATTCGCCATCATCCGACCACCTTTTTCTGCCGCAGCACCACCAAAATTCCCCGGATCACGGCGAACTTTTTGAGCTCACGCCCATCCATTTTGGTCACCTCTCCGGTCGGATCTCTCTCCCTTTTTGTGCGTGAATTCTCCCCTTGATTTTTTCGTCGTTTCTCTGTCGTCGTCGCTCATTTTATTGACGGACAACAGCCCCTGGATTTGCCTCCTCAAGACGGACCTAGCCCTCCGATCTCCTTCCATCATCGCACTCTTTATGATACCATTTTATTACCCTAGATACTTAAAGGATTAAAATATCAATAGGGTCAAGTTACAGGACTAATTTTGCATTTAATCCTTAGTTTTGGTGATTGACCGCAAATGAAAAAGGAAAAAATTTTCTTGAGTTTAGATCACCCAGAACTAGTTTTGTCGCTTGGAAAATTCTTACCGAAATTAGGTCTAATCGAACAAAATCAATCACACATAACAAGTGTGATTGGTCACTTTTTTTAAACTGTACACCAATCACACGACACTTATTATATAATTGGTTCAAATCTGATCAAACCCAGTCCGAGTTAAAATTTTCCCCCAAGCACTAGAAGAAATATAATATTTAACCATGGTTAATTACCATGGTTCAAACTAAATAGTTGTACGTAGTAAAAAGTCAATAACCACGATAACGCAACCGTTGTTGACCGTGGTTTTTATATACGAGCGTGGCTAATGGATTTGTCATGGCCATAGCCATAGCAAAAATCGTTTTCATGATGGATAAATTAAGTATTTGCATCGATTTTTGTTTAATCGTGACTAATAATAATTATTTACCACGACTTTAGTCCATAACCAATAAAACTGTAGACATAGTAATATTTTTTTCTAGTGAAGAACACAATTCATGTAGCCTAGAAAAATGCTGGTCTTATATATATATATATATATATATATATATATTTAGGGTTTATGATCAAGAGACGTATAGCTAGGAGACATTAGATCAACAAGTATTTATCTATTCAGCAATTCAGATCTCCTATTATGAAATCGCGTTGTATTTCATGTTTCGTTTAATATGTATATAAGATTTTTGTAAAATATTTCATATAAGTGGTGTATGTATATCAAACGGAATATAAGATGTAATATTATTATTTTGTAATAAAAGAGTATGTTTACGGCTTACATAGTTCCATATAGTTCTTTTGTTAATCTAGAACTTGTTTTCTTCAAAAAGTTTGAAATCTTTAGACTTAACTTAAAGGGGTAAAGTGCTTTTTTGGTCCCATAAGATTAAGACATTATTTGTTTTGGTACCACAACTTAGATAAGTGGTTGTTTTAGTCCCATAAAATACGTTTTTTAGTTTTTTTTATCCCAAATGTAGGTGACTGTTTTAGTTCCAGAAAATACGTTTTCAGTTTTTTTTTGTTCCAAAATATCATGTGTTGGGACCAAAAAAATTGAAAAACGTGTTTTATGGGACTAAAATAGCCACCTACCTAAGTTGTGGTACCAAAACAAATAACGCCCTAGTCTTACGGGACCAAAAAAGCATTTTGCCCTAACTTAGTCTATTGTGGTTGTCTCTAAACTATTTCTTTAAATATACATATAATATTTAGAAAAATTATATTTTCAGTCTCATATCTTAGATCTAATATTTCATCCCATTTGTTGTGGTTTTCATTAATGGTCCAATAAATTATATATAAAAATGATCACTTTTAGTCATTTCGTTAAATTCATTTAGTAGTTTGACGGAAAAGACCACGTGATCATTAACTCTTTAGCCTTTCGAATGACGGTCACGTGCCCTTTCCCGTACCAGCTAACAGAATTTGATGAAAAAATTAAAAGTAAGAATCTTTTGTAACTTACGATACCATCAACGAAAATCCCACAATTAATCATAAAAAAAAATGTACCAACTCTAAAATTATATGGGACAAAAATACTATTTCCCCTAATATTGATATACAAAATACAACACTAAGTTTTAAGTATACGTATGTACGAAAGATCAAAATTTTAGATGCAAAACTTTTTAACAATCAATCTTCTTAAAAAAAAAAAAAAAAAGAAAGAAGGATTTTTACATAAACATACGAAGGGAAATAGATAATCTTAATTGTAGCAATACGCACATTCATTACAAAGATCTTGAATCAACCACAGATTAACATCATAAACAGCACTGTGGTTATCATCAAATCATCACAATTATGCTTTGAATAGTTCCACTACAACACATTAATTATCTTACAAGAACAATTCTTCACTACTTAGTGTTTTTTGTCCTTAACTTAAAATCCTAGTATTCCCAGATGAGATCAATAGTTAGTTTATTTTTTATTATTTACAAGAAACTGTATATATAACAAATCTTCCCCCCACCATGCAATATCATATGTATACAGTAGTCTTGCATTGCTTTGATCACTTCCACAGATCAATCTGGCAACTTGAGGACGACGTCGATGCATTCTCCGCTGCCATTTGTTGCTTGTTCATCAGATTTCTAGCAATCAAATTCGACTCTTCGTTTGCAGGGAACGTGTCGTTTTCCTTGGAAATCTCTTCCTGGCTGAGTTGGGACGCCACGAACTTGTCAAGAACCCTCCAATCTGTCACCTGATGATCCCCAGATTGCTGATCACTGTTTCTGAACATTGAGTGGAAGTTGTGATCAATTGTTTGATGAATGTCCTGAGAGAGGGGGTTTGGGTTGGGGTTGAGGTTGAGGCCGGGGCCGGGGCCGTAGGACGGCAGTGGCTGCATTATTTTGGGGCTCTCCAAAAGGGGGAGCTGAAGAAAGTGATCAGGTGGGATTCCATACTGCAAATCCATCTCTTTCTTGCAAGAAGTGTAATTAGGGTAGTTGTATGGGAGAGAATGCTGCTGCTTTGGGGAATCCATTTCCGGCATGAACGAAACTTGATCGTCGTACCAGACGGGCGAGCCGTGCTCGCTTAGTCTCCTGATGGTGGCTATTCTTTTCTTGAAAACTCTACAGACAACCCACCCTTCTTCCTGCAGTGTTTGTTAATTCGGAGAGTACTACTTTGTTAATTAATTATATGACTGCTGAAATTTATACAATTTTTGCTTTTCTTGAAACTAAAATGTCATGTGTTCTTTTTCATTTGATGTGTAATGATATGTGTGTAATGATTCTGATGAGCATGCCCTCAATGAGAAGGTTTTGCAGTAACCTTTCTCAGCTAGTACTATAGTTGGAGGACCATTCATGCACGTTGTGACCAGTTTCAGACAATTTTAATGATTTGTTTTGTTACGAGGTCTAATTAGCAGAAAATGAGGGATGAATCATATAAGAACATAAACTTGCCTGAGCGGTTCCGTTTTCGTCTGTCTCCAGCCGGTATTCGTGCATAATCCAATCCGATTTCTGGCCATTCGGAGCTCTTCCTTTGTAAAACACAAGAGTTTTCCTCATACCGATCAAGTCGTGCTTGGAGTAAATGGCCTTGTCCCGTCCCGTTGCTTTCCAGAACCCGGCTGCTGTCGCTCTATTCGTGCGTGTCCCGGTTGGGTATTTCTTGTCTTTGTGGCTGAAAAAGTACCAATCATTTTGCTCTTCTGTTCCTATTCTGCATATTTCTAACCAAATCCACAAGTACTATGTATTAGTCTATGATGATCTGATCTTCCTTAACTACATGGGCTTTGCAAACTGGTTAAAATGTCGTACCTTGAAGATCCCAAGGCTCGATTTTGTAAAGATCAACGTCCTTTATTACATCTATTTCGATCCGTCTTGAAGTCACCTTCCTCCTAAGGTAATAATCTACTAGTTCTTCATCGGTAGGATGGAACCGGAAACCAGGAGGAACATGTGGAAAAGTATTCATAGTCTCCTGAGTTCTCTTCTTGCCTGCAATTCATTAATCATATGCAACAGTTAGCTAAAATTAACGTTGTCTTTTCCCTGCAATAACGACGAAAAATAGAATTGATGAATGCAATAATATTATCATAAGACTATTAACAATACCTTATTTATTGTTCCAAATGCAAAGACAGCAAGAATTAGGCATATACCTTTTCAATATTGCCACTGCTCTTCAGACATCTCAAAGTCATGTCATAATTTTAGAAAATAATTTCGTAGCATGAAATTACGTCTAAAACATCGATCAATCACAGTACAAGTTATACAGATCCATCCACTGGTGCTCAATTATTTCATATAGATTCAATTGATTTCAAGAATCAATACAATCTAAGCAAATCAATTACAATCTCAGTGGCGTGCCAATAATTTTTAATTTTTTTAAAATAATACAATGTTCATCATATGATTAGACACAGTTAGCATTGTCTTCAACATACTTATAAAGTGATTTAGTACTGTTGATATATAAATCAAGAACTATCTGTATGATCTAATGTTTGTCTCACTCGATGATTCGCCACTAAAAATTTAACTTTATTATTAGCACAATCTAAATTTCATCTTCCAGAATCTTGTCTGAAGATAAACTAATTAATCCCTAACATAATCATAGGAGGTAGACAAGCATGCAATGATGAGAGAAGCAGCCAGAGGTTTAACAAGAAATTAATCCACAAGATAATTATGTCTAATATTACCCCATATTTCATCCACCCCAAAAAGTCCTTCCCATGCAATATTACAACATGGATGGATGACATTATCATGAACTTAATTTCCTCATTGCATGAAATCATACATATGATAGTGCTAAGGTCATTATAGATGTAAGAATACGAAACGAAATATCGATATAATTACATGAAATGCTAATTATTTTCAAGCCCTACATCCCTTTTTTGATGAGAAATTAATTGTACTCCAAGAATAATTGATCTTCAATATTGATAAACTTTAAGCAATCTTTATTGGCCTCTATATTGCAAATTCATGTTCACACACACTATCCCACGCACTAAAGGTGAAAGAACTCATATGAATCTGAGAAAATCGAACCTTAAAAATTGCTGATTTAGGATGTCGGGCTCTCCCAAATCAGAAAGTTTTTGGGCCCGGATTCCGAGATTGCTCCGAAACAAGAGGAGGGTTAAGTGGTAAAGAACCAGACAGCTGGAAGACAAGACAAGAAAAGACAAGACACAGCAAATGTCCAAAAAGAAGAACAAAATTCTCCTCGGGAGTTGAACCCTCTGTAGAACTACACGGGAGTTGTCTTCTTGCTGTCGGAAACGGGTTGTGATGAATTAGAAAAACTAAAGGATGAAAACCCGATCGAGTGGCTGAGCAAGAGAGGAGTGGAAGAACGAAATGGGACTTGTATATATAAAGAAAAAAAACAAGAAACACAACCTGCAGAGTCTAGAGAGAGAGAGAGAGAGAAAACGAAACCCTAATGATGAAAGGTGATGTAGGTTGATTAATTAGCTAAGGTTCATATTCATTGTCTCTCGCTATCAACAGTGAGCAGAATTGTTGGGAAAGGGTTTTGGGCGCGAGAAAAGGTGGCGCAAAATTGGTAGCGAAGAGAGAGAGAGAGAAAGAAGAGAGAGAGAGAGAGAGAGGAGAGAGAGAGAAGAGAGAGAGAGAGAGGAGGGCAACCGCCACCTTCGCCACCCGCAACTGATAAAGACACTTTTTGTTGCAGTGGAGAGAATGTTCTGTTTGCATAGTAGGCTAATAATGTTTTTTTATGGGATTAATTTATATGTTGTAAAGAGAAAAAGAAACCTTTGCGTGGTGTCTCCATGCTTTTCTTTTCTATCTTGTTGGCAGAATTTTAATTTCAGTTTTGTACGAATTTATTTTTATAATTTTTTGTTTTGTAATTTTTTTAAAAACTTGCATATTGAAGACAAAAATAATCAAACTAAAGGGACTGCGAAAGTGCATCCAACGTGCTCTTTTTTTTTTTTTTGTTACCATTTTAGCATGTTCTGGTTAATTTTATCCTCAATGAGTGAAACTTTTATATTACAGAGCAGAATTATCAAAATAGATCGTACATGACTAAAATTGTCACACAGTACTTACAGGACTAGAATTGTGATTTTCCCTCTTTGGTTTTATTAACTTTTTCGAGGAAAATATTATGTTGCACTACATAAATAATGTCATTAGCAACAACACAAATTTTTTGCAAAAATAATGGATTGAATTTGTTGCTAATTTATGTTAGCAACGAATTTAGTAAGAAAAATATTTTCTTAATATTTAGTTTGTTGCTGATGATTTTACTGTCAATCTTTTTTTGTTGCTGACTTTGCTATAAATTAATTTACTAACAAAAGTATTTGTTAGTAAAAATTTGGAAGGAACTTCTCAACTTTTTTGCTAAGGTCAACTACGGATTCTTACAACATTAAAAATTCCTTTCTAACTATAGTAATAACAAAATTAAAATTGTTATCCCTTACAAAATTCATTGCTAATTTTCAATAAATTTACTCTTATTTCCAATTTTCCTACCTATTAGCATATATAATTTCTTGTAGTGTTGTCAACACAATAACTTGATATATTTTCGTTTCAATTATGAGTATTATAATGTGGTACGAGCAAAATATACTTTAATTTAACCAATTCGAGTAAAATTATATATGTAAATCAAAATCATCAAATAAAAATAACATCCAATCATTTCATCATTCAATTCAAGAACAAAATCAATATTATTACATGAACAATTCATGCATCTCCCAAAAACACTTTCTTTAATTTATCAAAATGGAAAAATAGACAAAATCTCATCCATTTTAATAGAAAATTTAATTTAATTTTCTTGAAATTGAGTGTCCTAAAGAAAGATTAATAGGGAGCAATGAGGCAATAGGAAAAGTCTGTCCTAAGACTTCCCCACAACACACCAAAAAGGGACCAATAAACTATTCATAGGGCATCATGACTTAATGGAACAGTCTCATACCCTAAAGCCACTGTCCGAATGGGGCAAAACGGGCCCCACCCGTTTTCTTCTCCTTCACTGATGGCCGGGCAAACGGGCCCCATATCCGCACGGTGCACACTTGATTATATATATACATATTTCTATATAATTTAATTTAAAAGAAAAATTAATTTTGTTGGGGGTGGGTAATTATATGAAGAAAGACTTTGGATGGTGAAAAAGAGACTTTGGTGTTTGTTATAATTAATGATTGTAATTAATTCTTGTCTTATCTCATTAATTTCCGAGTGGTTAGGTTGTTAACTATCTCAATTATTACTCCCATCATTTCACCCATTTTCCACACTTTTAAATTAATTTTTATACGTTTCGGTATTATGAGGGTGTTTGGATCAACTTATCAAACATTTCATAAGATGTTATAAAATATTTGATAAAATCTTTAGGAAACATATTATATAAAGTAAAATGTTATAAGGGGCTTATAAACGTTTTAAAATAAAGTAAGAATTTTCTAACTTATTTCTAATTAGAATAACAAATTTCTTCAAATAAATGAATAATTTATCGTTACTAACATCTCATGATACGATCCATAATCTTATTTATCCAGATTCTTTATGAACTTATTATTAAAATAAAATCCAGCATCTTATAAGATACGTATATGGGCTTGTAAAATATTTTAAAAAAACTTAATTATCCAAACACCCTTTTTATTAAAATGAAGTGATAATATTTATATTGCACTATTATATGAATATTAATTAATTATATTAAGTGAATTTTATTACATATTTCCACAAGAAAAATAAAAAATAATAATGATTCACACACTAGCTAGCTTTATACTGTAATGTGGGCTCTGCGCCATTGGACGGGTTCACTGGAAAAAAAAATGGTGATGACATTTTTACATTGCCCAATCAAAAAATAAATATAAAAATAGAATAAAATAAAATATATAAAAATAAATTTTGAAAATAGGAGGAAATGATTGAAGATAGAAGCTGGTTGTTGGTCGTGAGCAGTACGCCTCCCACACCACCACCGACTCTCATCATTATACAACACTGTAAATAAATGAAATGTAATACATACAATTATAATATATAATTATATATATTTTATATAATTATATTTATATAATTATATATTTTATTTAATTATATTTATACATGATAGCAGCTATTAGGTCATCATCATGTACTTTTCATCACTGTCTACATAGAAAATAGAGTTTAAGCTGACTTCAAAACGGGGCTTAAGCCCCTTGTAACGCCCCTAGTTTTTTATCCCGTTCACCTTTTATCATTATACTAGTAGTTCTAGCACGTCGTTCTTGTATTAATACATATATATATATTAAATATTTTTTATATTTTAGAATTTATTATCATTATACATCCAACATATATATACATATATATTAATTGCTGTAGCACGTCATTCAAATATATATGTATTAAATATTTTTTATATTTTAGAATTTATTATAAATAAGAATAAAAAAATAAATTTAAGGTATCGTCGACACAATAAAAAAATTGGTGCAATGGTGTTAAATGACGTGGAGTCACTTTAATTTGAAAAATGAGACAGTAGTTATAATTAATTTTTAGGATTATCTAATTAGGTACTATTGTCATATTTAAAAACTGATATGGTGGTATCATTGTCGTTTGTAAATTAGAAGGCATTTCTTTTATATATTACTAGTCGTTGTGACACGTCGCTTTTACGTGCATATAATAAATATCACTTCGCGCTAAAATATATTATTATAAATATAAGAGCAAAATATAAAGCAATACATCGCATTACAAAATAAGAGAAAAAGAAATAAAACTAATTCATCAATTAATATAAAATTTGGAAGTAAAATAAATTAATTATATTATCGATTGAAAGACATTTTTTATTTCACAAAAGATGGTGTGTCGGTGTGATTAATCATCGTTTGTGAGTGTGGAGAAACTTTTTTTTTTCATATTAGTATATATAGATTATGGATATACGATTTATTTGGAATCTCAAGCTTAAAATTGATTTACTACAAACATATATATAAATATGAAAATTATTAATAATAGATTGTTGGTCTAACGTCGAGTCCAGTTTTAAAAATTAATTTTTGTAAATGTACAACATACGAGAAGGGATTCGACCTTATCGCTCTTGTCCCGAATATGATTAGTTTCATGTTCAATCCAAAATCGATATAATATATAAACACGAAAAATTGCATAAACCCCTTTAACGTTTTCATTTTTGCTTTGTGATAAAATATAATCATGCAAGAGAGGTATTGGCAAAATAAAATCCAAGAGGGCGTCACCGCAAAAAAATAAAAAATCCTACACTATAAATTAAACACTATTAATGAAATCATAAAAAATCATTAGTATCTATCATAATCAAATAAAATTAAATTGTCATTAATCGTGTTCACGTAATGATTGTTGGTTGTGATTTTTGCGTGTGTGACTAAAATATTTATCATGGTTAAAGGCTATGATAAAAAAATTTGCTACGACCATGACAAAAAATTTTCATAATAGATGATCTAAGTTTTTTAAATTAATTTTTATTTAATCATAATTAATAATAATTATTTACTGTGATTTTAGCCATTAGCCAATAATAAATTTTCTTCATGTGACAATTAAGTAAACGTTCTCCTACATGTGATCAGTTTAAGTTTTATCTTATATCCATTTCACTAAGACTACATCTAATTAAGATCTGTTTGGGTAATTATACATAAAAGAAGAATTCCAATATTTTCAACTTTCATTTTAGATTATATTTTATAAAATATTGATGGATTTCATACTTTTTTTTTATATATAAAATCATTTGAAATTTTTTTCTTTATATTTTTTTGCCTCGAAATTCAATTCTTCTAGTCGAGCGCAGTCTAGAATTATTTTGTAACATATCAACATTACCTAGCTAATAATCATATTTTTTACTTGAAAATCAAAATTAAGAGCTATGCTGTGAAAAATTTAGTACGTTCTAATCAGATTCTATTACATAAATCGAATACATAAAATAAGAAAAAGAACCCATAAAAAAAAAACAAAATAAAAATATTTATACAAAATATTTATGTCGTCCACCAACCGGATGTAAACTACAACTTGTTTTCATGAGATTTTAACATAGTTATGAATACATTTCTTTGTTGTTTAAAAATTTATAATTTCCTTTTGATATTTGATAAAATTATATAATTTTTAGATGGAGGTCTGTAATTGTCAACTTTGCCCTTGCTATATATTTTTTTTATTAAAAAACAAGATTGAAAAATTGTAAAATTGGACGAGCTGGATAGAAAATTTTTAAATTGTAAAAAATAATACCACTTAACCCATAAAAAGAGTTCAGAAAATTTTGAAAAATAAGTAAATTATAATTTATATATAGTTCACAAGACTATTTTGATTAGTTTACCTTCAAGAAAATGAATGAAAACCTAACAGAAATTAATGTATTAGGTTAATTGTTAGACTATCATTAAAATTAGGAAGTATTGATAAATTTTTAAATAATATAAAAATATTTATAATTATGTCAGATATCAAAAAAATTCATTGTAATTTACTCTAAATAATATGCTGGTAATTTCTCAATGGTTGTGACTGATACCTTTGGTTTTTCTACCAGTATGGCCATGCAATGCAATAACATGAGGACTGAGACATTCCTCCGAAGTCCCCAATGCGGCTAACATGGCCATGGCTCGGCTGAGCTTTCTAAGCTGAATAGCTAACTAGGGCTTCATTAGCAACTCAACATAGGGTGGCTGTGGTGGGATCCATGCGGGCCCAATGTCGTTCAGTTTGGCGGCTCAGTAGTCTGGCGTGGCCTAGCTGGTATTATTAAGCTTAGTGGGCTCCTTAATAGTATTTTAATATATTGCCAAAAATAAAATTTATTTACTTTCTCATTTTATTTAAATACTAGTTTTAGATTAAAATTTTACACTTCCTTATAGTAACAAATAATTAATTTATCTGAAAAATATCAACTCCAAGTGTGTTGATTGCAACT
This sequence comes from Sesamum alatum, assembly GCA_034509735.1. Taxonomy (NCBI): domain Eukaryota; kingdom Viridiplantae; phylum Streptophyta; class Magnoliopsida; order Lamiales; family Pedaliaceae; genus Sesamum; species Sesamum alatum. Next base: position 28,083,348 of record JACGWO010000003.1, on the reverse strand, counting down.
TTACATGGGAGCCAAGCTTGAAGTTGACTATGTAGAAGCTCACTCCAAAAAATTTAGTTTTCGTCATATTATAAATCACCACAAGTTAAAAATTATGATAAATTAATACTATTATCTACGGCCAAATAAGTGATGCAGAAATTTAAATTATAATCATGTCTAATCAATATTTGACATATAATTTTTAGCTTAGACCAAATTATTTGCCATATTTTAGCTATGTATAATATTTTGACCCCATTTACAGAGATAACGGCTAATGATCGTTGGAGGATCATTATTAACTTATATTCGCTATATTTTTTTTTAATTTATATCATGTTAAATAAAGTGATATATAGTATATTTATATCATCGTTGTAATATTGGAGAATAAAATACTAATTGAATCAATCAAATTATTTTGACAATTTTAGCACTAATATTAAATATAATAAAATGCAAAAAAATCAATAAAAATTTGATAACTATTTCTCACATTTTGTTAACCTACTTCCATTGTACAAACAAAAATTTGAGAGTTGTACCTCGGCGTACAATACAAGATAGGGGTTTTTGTAAAATACTATAGGCCTACAAAAGGTGCTCCGATGTGGGACCCAGAAAAATCCCATCATGACGGATATGCTAACATCATTGCCCCGTCCTAACGGTTTGGGTGGTCAGGGATAGCGCCGTTGGAGGATGACGTGGCACTATCTGGGTGGTTGATTTTCTCAGCAACCAATGACATCGCGGCGTCCGTACTGTTCGCATGGGCCCTACCAACCCCATCTTCAGCAGAAGGCCTACCTACTCCTGATCTACTTCTCGCTACATACGCGAGGGGCCCAGATTAATTATTTGTGTGTGCTCCGGGGCCCACGCAGATGTTCCCATTGGGTGCTCCCCAAGTCAAAAGTGAGGAAAAGACAATAATGCCCTCGTTGCCTCAAAATTGAGACAAACAATTGCACATTGGAAAATATCACTTGACTTGTTTGGCTTTTGGTATGAAATTATTGGGATTGTATTTTATATATTTATTTAAATATATAAATTTATTTTATTTGGGTTTGTTTGAATATAAATGTATTTAATTTTTCTTGTATGAAGCGAGTCTGAAAAGACAAATAGCGACCATATTGCAAATGTAGCTATCACATTTTTAGTATTTTCGCGATCAATTTATATAAAAAAAGAGATCTATATTCACAATAATTAGGTTATTACTTCGATACATGTTTAAATGTATATGACTATTCAGTCAAGTAAAATTCGTGTATATTTTTATGGATAATAAAGTATTATGTGTATAAATATGTATAAATATTATGCATAAATTCACAAGGAAAAATCTCTATTTTTTTTTAAAAAAATATTATATATATAGTGATGGATAGCTTTAGTGGAAAAACATCTAGGGAGTATGTTAGGGTATGTTGTACCTGCGCAGCAAAAAGTAGATGATACTCAAGTATATGTATATATAGAGGATGAATAAATGTGAAGATTGTTCACCACCATATATATGTTATATATAAATATAATCAATTAACAAAAAATAATATATATAAAAAAACAAAAAAGATAATTATACCTTAGAAATGTGGGTGGCCGCGTCCCAAAATCTCGTACATTTTTATTAATTTTTACCTTCTTTTTCTTTTCTACAAAAAATTCTGACCATGTGTTCCTAATAGGTTGATACGATGATTTTTTTTTTTGGTAAAGGAAACAAAAATAAAATAAAATAAGTGAAAGTACTTTTAGATTTGCATCCACTAAAAAATAAGAGAAGTGTAGAAATGTATGTATTATTAACTTTGGCTTTATAATTAATAGAGCAATCACTAACTGCATATTTAATTTAAATAATTAATCATAGATATGTAAGTTGAGAAACAAATTTACGTAGTGAATTTAAATTAAATCTGTACACAATATTGACTCGAAAAATTAATTAATTAATAAATGATGCTATTAAAATTCATCACTATTTTTTCCATAAAAATGGTAGTGAGATCTAGAAATGGTAATGCTATATATCAATTATGTGCTGAAATATTACCAAAATGCACATATATTATTTTCATTTGAGTAAACTAAAATTATATTTATTGTTGCAGAAATAATGTGTGTTAAGTTTAAGTCTCCGGTTATAATTTTTATTTTCTAGGTTTCAGGGGTAATATTTTTGTTTATTAATTGGGGAAAAACCATAATAGTCATTCCTAAGTTAATAATTTCATTTTTACCATGTGTGTTATCACTACAAGAAAACATTAGTTGTATTTTTGGTTCCGTAACTTAGACTATTTGGCGTTTTTGTCCTTTAACTTTCTAGGATAGCATTTTGGTCTTGTATCTTTTTAATTTTTGCAATTTCAGTCATTTTGTTCGCCGGAGTTCACCTCCACCGGCGAAAAGGGTGAAATCTGACAAAAAACTGACTGAAATCGCGAAAATTAAAAACATGCAGAACCAAAATGCTACTCTAGAAAGTTAAAGGCCAAAAATACTGACAGAAATGGGCCAATAGGAACAAAAACCCCAATTTTAAAATGTCACTAGAGAAACACATGCACTTTTTCCGGCAAGAAGGGTGAACTCCGGCAAAAAAATGACTAAATCACGAAAATTAAAATGATACAGGACCAAAATGCTACCCTAGAAAGGTAAAGGACGAAAATGCCAAATGACCTAAGTTACGGGACAAAAAATGCATTTAAGCCCTATATAATATTGAATCATGGCTAATTGTCATAGTTAATACTAAATAACCGTAACAAACAATCATTGACCACAGCTACGCAACGGTTGTTGATCGTGATTTTTGTGAGGGTGGCTAAAACATTTATCACGACTCTTAGCTATGGAAAATAAACTTTTCATGGTAAAAAAGTTAGTTTTTGCATTGATTTTATTTATTCATAGTTAATAATAATTATTTATCATAAATTTTAGCCATACTCATTAAAAATATAGCCAATAGTAATTTGTTTTTCCATCGTATGTTTGATTGTTCCTCAAGTCACATAAAGTATTTAATTTTCATAATTATTTATATCTCATAATTAATAGGATTACTTCTAATTTTATAATTATTATAAACAAGCTATATTTACGTATATATTTATAAATTTACACAAAAATTATATGTACTAGAATAATAATTATAACTAAATCTCAATTGAAATGTATGAGTACTTGGGATATAAAATAATTAAAATATGACGTCGTAACACATCATTTTTACCATCATCAGCTTGCATGTCAAACTTAATCCAAGGTTAACATATATATATACATATATATATAAGGTACGTAATTGTAATATATCACCTTTTCATGAACAAGAAACCCTAACCCTAATTATGCGTGATTATGTATAATGTAAGTAGAGATTATGATTGCTAATTGGTTTAAAAGTCTTATTCAAAATTAGAATCACTGATGGAGTTATAACAGCACGAGTAAGAAATAACGAGAACATGTAAAAAGTAAGAAAAAAAAAAGAGTGGAAAAAGAAATGATTAGAATCATATTCATAAGCAATTATGGCAAATACATATCCTCATTTATATATGTAATGTGTCATCATAATTAATTAATTGCAATGAAGATTAATTCAAAGACCACCATCAATAAATAAATAAATACATGAATTCCTTTGATCCCGTTAATTGATACTAATAAGGGATGACATGAGCAAAGGTGCATGAGCTGATGTAACTATGTCGAAATATTTAATTTCACCCAAATGGTTAATTTAGTTTTATACAAAGATATTTTATTGTTTTTTTTGCTATGGGCATATGATCATATATAGTTGATTCTTATGATCATGTGAGAACATCAAGTATTATGATGTATTTCTCCTTTAACATACAATTAAGGTAAATTGCAATGAGTTTTTTTGAGGTCTCTCATAATATATAAATATCTCTTATTATTTAGAAAATCACCATATCCTAATTTCATCCAACATATGGAAGTATTAATAATTTCTTAAACAATCAAGGATATCTGTAATTATGTTAAATTTCAAAAGATTTTATTGGAATATACCTTACAATTAATGTCTGCGTACATTCATATATTAAGATGCGCAGTCGATAGGGTTGGACTGGTCCAACACAGAACTAGATCGACCCAATAAAAAGTGGTTGGTCTCGTCCAGGCCCACTTGGGACTGGGCCAACCTAGTGTCCCGAATCAGGCTTGTTTGGTACTTTTTTTTTTCAATAATAAATGACATACATAATTTTCGTTTTATTTTTTTAAGTTGACTATTCTAATTATTTTTTTATATTTTTGAAATTTTAATTATCTTTATTGTTCTAATTCTAAATTTTTAATACATTAATTAATTAATACTTTTTATTCATTTTTTCCAAAGGTTATTTTAAGTCCTTTTTTTGGATTTGTTATTATCTAAGTTTATTATTGCAAGCTTGTTAGTCAAATTATTATTTAAGTCTATTATATAGTCTTAACTATTGTTTTCTAGTCATAAATTTTCGCAATATTTAATTTATTATTTATTTATTTTAAAAGACAATCATAAATTTAAGTAATTGCTCAAAAGACGTATCAATTTCATTAAAAAAATAATAAAACTGGCACATCTACACCTTATCCGAACTTGGTTTGGGCCTAGTTTGGGCCTCAATTGGGTTGGTCCATGAGTTGGGCCTGAGTTTAAAAATGAATTCAATTATCGAGACCCATTTAAAGGTCAAGGATCAACTATAAACAATTGTGGACTGATCTTGGGTTGAGTTTTTTGGGATTTGCCTGTGCCTGTCTTAGACCGACCCTACCTATTGCGTATCTTGATTCATATACAATCTTAAAATTGTGTGATATATATATTTAGTGCTTGCTCAATAGTGTGGGCCAAATTAATTTGGAGTGCAAACACAATTTTTTTTTGTATCATTTGGCCCCTTATTTGATAATTGTTTATTGATATTAAATCCCATCAAAACAACGTTATGATAAAACCTACAATTTCCAATTTTAATCCCAATTACTTTTTTTTTTTTTTGTCTACTTACCCATTATACCCACTTAATATTTTTTAGTCCTTTGATAACCTTTAGAATGAGGTTAAACTTGGATTTAGCTACCATATGCATTTACATAATCAAATATAAATTAAATTGGGAATCAAAACTTCATTGCCATTAAAATTTAAATCTGATACCCTTTTAACAAATTGCCATTTAACTTATGGTTGTAAAATATTAGTTTTGTAATTATAATATACTATTCATTTTTATTATTTATTAATTTTTCCTTTTCCTTTTTGCGCTTTTATCCTCATCTTTTTCATTTCCGCCATCACAATTTCACCTTCTTTCTCACTGCCTTAGTGCCGTTGCCACCTCTATTCTGCCGCCACCATCCGCCTTGCCAATTCGGAAGAAATGAGATTGAGATAATCTCACAAGTAAGCACTAGTGATAATTCTCACAAACAAGCACCATGAGAAAATCTAATTTTAGTCCTAAAATATAAGGTGATATGAAATATTAGTTAAATATTTTTTGAAATAGCTAATATTAATCTCACACTTTAATAAAGGAAAAAATGCAATTTACTCCCCTGTGTTAAGGGAAATATGCGATTTTATCCCCCCTGAAAAATAAAACAGCAATTTATCCCCTTGTGTTATTAGAAATAGAGCAAAATACCCCCCTAAGCTCGACGGTGAGGTACACGCGCGTCCGTTGCATCTGGGCGTATTTTTTGAGCAATAAAAATATTATTTTATAATATATTTAATATATTAATATACATATATTATTTATAAAATAGTATTTAATATTTTAGATATATTAATATATATATATATATATATGTTCTTTATAGAAATAATATATATATATATGTTTTTGCCCCCTTCTTCTTCTTTCCAACAACCACTGCCGCCGGACTAAACCGTCATCAAACTAAACCGCCGCTGCCACTCCCTGCTCCCCCCCCCCCCCCCCGTCGCGCTCCCCTCCTCCTCCTCCTCCCTGCCGGCACGCTCCGTTCCCCTTCCCCCCCGATCGCAGCCACTCCCCCTCCTCTCCTCCCAGATCCGTCGCCTCCCCTCGTCGCCTTCCGCCACAACCTCATCGACTTCCGCCCAGATCCGCGCCCCCATCGTCTTCCTCGCCCCCTCTCATCTTCAAGGTCGCAGCCCCCGTCGTTTTCCTCCCTCGTCTTCCTCGCCCCCTCTCATCTTCAAGGTCGCCGCCCACCTCCCCCTCTCGGCTCTCAGCCCCCTTTCCCCGCCGCCGGCCGTCTCCTCTCCCTGACGGCCGCCCCCTTCTCTCCCTCCCCCCCCTCTCTCTCTATATATATATATTATATATATACATATATATATATATTCCAATTTATTATCTATAATATAATAATTTTTAATTGGAGATTTGCTTAAATCTAAACCGCTGATTCTAAATTTAATAAAATTTAAACCGTTGATCTATTAGATAAATCTAGACCTTAGATTGAAATCAATCCAATTGTTTTTAAATGAGGGTATAAATGTTATTTTTAAATTAAAAATAAAAAAAATAAAAAAAAAGAGGAAAATCGCGCGTGTAACACACGAAATGCGTCAGGGGGAGTTTTGCTTCATTTTTTAGAACACAGGGGGAGTAATGTGACGTCCATATAATTTTATTCATAATCGATGAACTAATTAGTAATTATTAAGGAAATATAAATTTAATTATAAGTCATAGGTTAAAATTATAAATATATTAAAACTTAAGAGGACTAAATTGGAGTTTTATGAAATATTTGTGGCCAAATTATATATATATATATATAGAAGTTGAGGATCAAATTATCATTTTAATAAAGTTAAAAAAAAAAAGAGAAATTGATTCAATGCAGCACGTGGCTACCTATCAATTAGCCCTCATGTATTAAAATATATATATATATATATATATATGTAACTTGTCATTTAAGAAAACAAAACATGTACTTTTAAAGAAAACAAGCATTTCACAATTGAAAATTTTATTAACTTCATCCGGCGAAACGAGGTTAGTATTTTTACTTTAAATTATGAATTAATTATTATATTAATATTATTTAATTAGTGCATTTATTAAATATAATTTGTACTATTCAATTTACTATTTAACCGAAAAATTTATTAAATTTAAGTATTTATATAAATTAGTGTTCGGGTATATATTTAATTGGACTAGAATATTATAGCTAATGATATGAAATTATATAACCTACTAGATTTAGTAGTTGTTATAATGGACTATTCAAATTGATCGGTTTATTAATCAAATACATAATTGTATGTACCAGTGTTTAAATAATTATCATTATAGTGAAGAATTGGTAGAAATTAATAGGGATAGTAGGGAATTATATTTGAGAAATATTAGGGAATTGTATTTGAGAAAATTATAATTATTAAAAAGAAATATGATATTTTTGTAATAATTTCGTTTAGGGATGTTATAGAGAACGATAGTTATAAAAATATGAGGGGTTTGATGAAATAAGCTCTTATGAGTTAATTGATAAATTAGATATATATTGGGGAAGTTTATAGTGTCTAATATTTAGACGAAAAAGGAACGGAAGTTTGAAGTTTAATATAAATGAAATATTAAAAGATTGATATAAAATATACGCATATATTTAGTAATTTCATTCGTAATTTATGATATTTTCAATATTTATATTGATTATATATATTATAATAGGACACAGGGATAAAGTAGAAGACTAATCAACTCCTACTAGCATAATCGTTTTGGGATCAAGGTAAGTATAGTTAATTGAACCTATATAAGTATATATGATTGTACTTGTTTGTTATAAACCTGGCTGGTATTTATAAATACTTATTTGAATTACGTGCTTATTTTGTGAAGGTGTCATTATGTGTTTATTTGTGACATGCCGTGTATATAGGCCGGTTAGCTATACGTATTGAGTAGGCAGCTCATCCCTTGCCAATATTTTTCAGGAGATAGATCACGGTGACTAGCTACGTCAAATTTGAAGTCTGCCATGGACCTTAATAGGTGGGTCAGTCGTGACATCTGAAGCCGTGAGTTTTGGCCATATGACTATTAAACATCTAGTCTTTTGTCGGGTTTGCGTTTTAGATTTTGTAACAGCCTGAAACTTTCATCTTTTGGAGTTTGTAAATGAGTATACATGTGGCGTAGTAGATATAAACTTTTGACAACATCTATCATCATATATATATATATATGTTACATGTTTGATAAGATCGATTATATTCATTTTAAATGAAATCTCTTATAAGGCAGGTTATAAATAAAAAAAGAGGTATAATTAGTGATAATACATTGTAGTTACGTAGGGAGTGTCACAATTAAAAATTTTGAGACTAATATTGTAAATTATCTCATATTTTGGACCAATATTGCAAACCATCCAAAATTTGGGGACCAATATTGCAAACCATCCAAAATTTGGGGACTAATATTGCAATTTTTCTTATAATTATACATATGTATAGGGGAAAGTGGTGGCATAACCATGAAACAATGGACATAAATCAAGTACCCTCATCATAAACAGAGGAAGAATGCATGGAGGAGGAAGATGAAATAAGCCCGAATCATAAAGTTAAGCTCGTTAATCATGATTAACTAATTCGATTGGAGCTTCTTATTTAAGCCATATTTTTTTTATAACTTTATGCATTATTATTTCAAAGTTTCAAGTTACAAACTCATTGTCAAAAAATTTCAAATATGTACTGTAAATTGTAGTTGAGAAAACAACAATCAACATAATAATTATTAATTACCATAGGGTCATAGCATTTTGTCAATATTTCTTCTGAGTCATACCTAAAAACTCTTCAAGCCAAAGAACTTATTTTTTTCCTTTCTACACTATATATATATATATATATATATATATATATATGAACGTGATCATATGTTTTTCTCCAAATGAATATGGTTTCTAATTTTGAATTTAACGTATTTGTGATAGAATATGATCCAAGTTTTATTAATTATTTAATACGTGGTCTTAATTAATTAAACAAGCAGTAGCTAGTCATCCATATATATGTAACCTCAAGTTCTAATTAAAAGTAATTAAACAATACATGGTCAAGTCCAAGAAAATATAAATCATCAAAGTACCTACGGTTTTGAAACATCTCCACTTGCCTGGGCTTTAGGTTTAATTGATTGGCCAAAGTCTCTTATTTTTGCATGTAATTATGTATGACGTTATATATACTAACACTATTAATAAATATAATTAATTAATTATTATCGCATTAATTAATGTTAATTGGGGGTGGGGGTGGAGGTGGGCATATACCTATAGGGTTTAAGGTGTAATTCGGTCTGAAACTTTTTTGAAAAGACGAGATTGTTCCTTGGTAAGGCGAAGTTTCTTTCTCAAACCCGGGGCTTCATGATTTGGGCTTATTTCATATTCCTCTTCCATGCATTCTCTTCTTCTATTCCCGACGACGAGGGTACTTGATTTATTTTCATTGCTTTCATTGTTATATCACATCTTTCCCCTATATAAATACATATGGAAAAATTGTAATTTTGATATCAAAATATAGGGTGATTTTTAATATTAGTCTAAAAAATCATCTAAGTAGGTTGCCACAACTCATTTAGCATGTTGACTAACGGTCATGTGCAATGCACATGGCTTTCCCGTTAATTTTTTTCCTTTTTTTTTTTTACGATGGGACTAACTAATTTTGCAATATTTTTTTAAAGTGTGGAATTAATGTTGACTATTTCAGAAAGTATGACACTAATATTATAAATCACTCTATATTTTGGGATCAAAATTACAATTTTCTCAACACTCCCTAGTGATAATTTTAGATCATCTGTTTGTAATAGAGTAAATAAAAATAAAATGATTATTTTTTAAACGTTTTAGTTTTATACTTTCACTTTTCCTGTTCAAATTTTTAAAAAATTTGAGTTTAGAAAAAAATTCATATATCTATTTTACTTACCTTCGTTTATTATTTCTAATCAGTTATAAATTTTTTTCTTATATATTTCTTCTTAATCTCACTTTTTTCATTCATCCATTTTTCAGTCGAGTCGAGCCAAAGAAGCTCTTAAGGGTGCAAACTGCAAAGTGTTAAATCGCTGGACAAATGCAGAACCGCTGCACTGCTCAATCTTCGTCGCCCCCTCCCACTCAAACTTCATCCCCTGCATGCTGTCTGCTCGCACCGCCGAACTCCGCTGCCTTCCGCCGTCAAACTTCATCTCCTCACCCCGCTCAACACTTCCCGAGCAAAATAAAGAAAGAATAGAGACTAGAGCGGCAGTGGGGTATCTATATGAAAGAGAAATGAGGGATTAGTTTAGAGAATGGTCTGAAGCCTCCTCTTGACCACTTATGATCATGCACAGAGCTTTTCTGTGCAAATTTGTTAGAAGACGACCCTTCAGCAGTTGCCAGTTGCCATTAGAGCCCCAAACACCATCATTCTCTTCTTCAGCATCCCCAATTACCCAAAAGGAGTTGCGCTTTTCATTAGCGGACCAGCTCATTAGCCGGGGTTTATTTTCCTCAGCGCAGAAAGTGATTCAGAGGCTCATTTCTCAATGTTCTTCTGTTTCAGAAGCAACTTCAACAGCTGATTTCGCCTTTTCAAGAGGTATGGACCCTGATTTGATTAGTTATGGTTGTCTTATCCGGAAGCTTGTGATTTTTGGTGAAGTCCTGGTGGCCGAGGCATGGTACATCCACTGCATAGTTGGCAGAGGGCTCGAGCCGGACTGTAATTTGTTGAATTCTATGATTATTTGTTACTGTAAGCTCGGAAAATTAGAGGAAGCAAAATCTTGTTTTGATAGTCTTATCAAGTTGACATTTATACCTTGGCTTGGTTCTTGCAATGCAATTATTAAAGGTTTTTGTGTGCAAGACAGAATCTTGGAGGCTTATGGTTGTTTTTGTGAAATTAGTGAGGCTTCTGATATTGTGCAGGATTTTGCATTTTATAATAGGCTGGTTGATGGATTATGCCAAAGAGGGTTCTTAGATGAGGGGCTTCATGTTTTCTATGTGATGATAGAACAGGGGGTGCCGCCCACGGTTCATGTGTGCAAATCATTGATTATTAGCTTCTGTAAATGGGGGCGTGTTGAGGAGGCTGAGATTTTGAGTACAGAAATTGAGTTGTATGGTTTTGTAGTAGATAAATATATGTACACATATCTAATTAATTCATATTGCAACGCAAGGAAAATGAAGATGGCAATGAGGTTATTTATGAGGATGCTAAAGATGGGCTATGAGCCCGATATTTATACTTATAATACATTGATTCATGGTTTCGCTAACTTGGGTTTGTTTTCCAAAGGCTGGGTGTCGCATGATAAGATGTTGAATTCTGGGTTGAAGCCCAATATATTAACTTATCAAATCATGCTTAACAATTACTGCAGAGACCAGAAAGTTGATTGTGCATTGATGCTCTTTGATGACATGCTCCAGCACAATATTGCTCCAAAGGTGCATTGCTACACAGTCTTGCTTTCTGCACTCTGTAAGGAGCAAAGGTTGGAGGAGGTATACAGCTTATATCACAAGATGCTTTGACAGTGAGGTTGTTCCGACCATTTACTTTTCTTACCCCTTGTAAAGAACCATGCAGAAGGGGATGAGTTGTATTTTGCTCTCACAGTTTTGCAAGCTATTGCCAAAAATTCTTGAAATATTGACATTTCCACTATCTCTTGCTCTGTTCCTAAATCTACTGGGGATGCAATGGTTGAAATTGAGTATCTTTTGGAGGCGATAGCAGGGATCAAATCCGTTTTAGCAGATATGGGTTTTAGTATATACATGATAGCCTTGTGCATGGTAGGAAAACTTGATGCTGCTCTACGTTGCATGGAAAAGATGGATAGTCTCAGTCTCCTGCCTCTGCCCACTGCTTTTAATTCCTTGATTAAGTTGCTAACCCAGGAAGGTTTAGTTGAGGGTGCAGAGTCGCTACTTGAAGTTACGCAGGACCAGGGACTAGTTCCCAACCAGTCAACTTTCTCGATAATAGTAAATGAACTATGCAAACAGAGTGACTCCAAGCAGCAATTGATGTTCTAGATCAAATTGAAGAACGGGGAATCAAGCCAAATGTTGCTATATAAAACTCAATAATTAGTTGTTTACGCAGATGGAGGATGATTCATGAGGCCGAAAGTCTTTTCTACAGAATGCTAGAGTTTGATATAGATCCTGATGAAACCATCTTTGTCACAATGATTAATGCATATTCAAAGAATGGATGGGCAAATGAAGCCCGTAAGCTGTTCGATAAAATGATGGAACATGATCTTAAACCTAAATTCACATGCTTATACTGCACTTATACCTGGATTAGTTAAGAAAAATATGACCGAGAAATCTTGTCAGTACCTTGACAAGATGCTGAAAGATGGTTTCATGCCAAATGCCGTTCTGTATACCTCCCTTATTAAGCAGTTCCTAAGGAAGAGAGAATTTGAATTTGCTTTTAGGTTGGTTGATTTGATGGAAAAATGTGCGCTTGAGCAAGACCTGGTCACCTATATCACATTGGTCAGTGGTGTTTGTAGGAATATGCGTCTCTTTGATGGAAAATGGTATTTGAAATGAAAAATTGGATATGGGTAAGGAAATATTGTTTCAGTTACTACATCAGCAAGCTACTTTGTCAAAGGAAAAGAGTTTGAAACTTTTAATTTGTTCTCGAGAAGAAATGAAATTCTTCACCCTAAAACTGAAGAAGATTAAAACGGTTTGGCTCATGCCAGACTTGTACCTGTATAATGGAATAATATCTGGGTTCTGCTGGGCACAGAGCATGCAAGAGGGTGATGAGCATCTTAATCTGATGCGAAGAGAAGGTGTGCAGCCTAATCTGGTCACTTTCACTATCCTCATTGATGGGCACATTCAATTTGGGGACTTGATCTTGCTGTCGCATTGTTTAACAAAATAAATGGAAACGGTCTTGTTCCAGATAGAATGCTCTTTAACACTTTAATTAGAGGTTTCTGTAAGGTTGGGAGGGTCCTCGATGCATTATCTCTCTCACATGTGATGCAGAAAAGAGGTCTTTGCCCTCAAAATCCTGAGTTCTTTTTGTGCTTGCCATTCAACTGTTCATGCATTGAGGATATGTGAAGATATGCTTTCCCACAATTATTTTCCGTGCCACTATAACCTTCACTTGCTTATTTCTATCTTGGGAAAGGATAACAAATTGGATGAGGCTCGTGCTATCCATGACCTGATGCTTAATAGAAGCACATTTCAAAAATGTGGAGTCATATCCGAGCATACGAGGGAGCCATGTTATCTGACGTGTAAAATTGCTGTGGCTGGAATTATCCTCATGCTTTTTTTGGCTTTCTGAGGTCATTAACAAGTTTCTGTTTGTTTCTCTGTAATTTCCTTGGTGTGATGATTCCAACACTTGTTAGTGTTCCGTATTTTTTATAGGTTAGTGCTAAGAGGAAATGGTCGTTAAAGATCATGATGTGCTAATAGTATCTTTGATTACAGGACATTACATCTGAAGGAGGTTAAAACATTCTGCTGGGTAGATGTAAGGTAAAACCTAAGTGATCCATGAACCCCGCCTCACTAAATTGCGTGCCTTTCAGTTTTCCTGTATGATGTTTCTTGGTTGAAATTTATGTGCATTATGCATCACATTGTTTGATCTTATGTTTAAATAATCGGACTACATTTGACAGAGAATCGAGGTGGTATTGGTAGCCTTTGTGTCTCATGTTTCGACTTGTTTTGTGCTGTTACACTTTAACTTTTATGTTGAAGGTAAACAATCTTGAAATGTGTATTAATGCAATGCTTGAAAGACTGATATAAACTGCTGATATTTTAGGTGCCACCTTCCTAGCTATTTTGTTGACTATTTGAAATCTCTGTTATTATGATTTCTTTATTTCCATTTGACAGAGCATTTTAAAGTTTCTGTTGAGCTATATGAAGTACTATTTTCAGGCGCTGCTGTCCCGGAGCACTGAAGTTTCGTGTTTATCCTGTATTATCTAATTTGCCTAAACATGGTTGCAACTTCAAGACAATGATCAAATGGAGCTCTCTTTCTGCAGGTCTTACCATGGCTCAGCCTATACTATTCTTGCCACCAACAAAAACTTGAGAGCAGGCTATCTTTGTGATCTTTTGATTACATATATAAGATATGGGAATCGGTGCATTTGAAGCAGTACAGCATGCTCAACAAGGCCTTGGAGTAAAACGGGGTAAGGAGGGAGAAGCAACAAATCTTCTCATCGTATTAAGCAGCGTAAAGGTAGCTCCTTTTCCATCTAAGGTTTCTTGTCAGTATGTTCTTTCTTCCAGTAACTTATATCAACTGTGGCTTACTAAAGGTGATTTTTATTATATGTGTGTAAGAGTGAAAAACGACTGGCATGCACAAGGAGCCTTCTGACTGTCCTAGTTTTTGTGAATAGAAATTTGAGCTGTAGAGAATTCTTAGAATATGACGAGTTGCTGAGTTAGCAATACAGATTTTCCTTCTCTCAAGAATTCGTCTTCTCTAACATATAATGCTTATGATAAAGGAAGTATTGGCACTTTGAAAGATTGTCATGTTTAGATATGATTTTTGAATTATCGGACCAGTAATATAATGTCGACTATTATGCAACAGATGAAGCTAATCTGTGGCATGATAACTTAGATTTTCATACTGATGCTCAGAATGGTCTCTTCGTGAGTGGCTTTTCTCTAGTTGCTTGATTATTACCTTCCACGGATTTTACTGATCTTGAATTTGGCCTTATTTGAATTATTATCTATACTATTATATAAAGCAAACTCTGTTTTCACTAATAAATGGCGGTTACTTACACAGCAACACCAATTTTTTGGTTATACCGACAATACCCCTAAGTTAGTTTTTATTTCTTATCTTTCTTTCTTTTTTAAATGCAATGTGTTGCATATATTCTTATTTACAATAACTTTAAAGCGTGCAATATTATTTTATATGCACGCAGGGACGGCGTGCCACGACTGTTAGTTATTAGAAAAAAGAAAATGCAAGGTTACCCCATTTTTGGGGAGTCTTACAATATATGCTGTGAGTCGTCATCTCGGATGCCGACTCGCAGCAATGTTAATTTTTTTTAATAAATATTGGAGTCGTTTCCATTAGATTTTATTTTCTATTTTTGGAAAAAACAGCAGAGTTGACGACTCCATTTCATTTTTTCTTTTCCTTTTTTGGTTCATTATTAATTAGTAGTTTAAACAATAATTCATTTTAATTATTACTTATTTATTTCTTAATACAATATCATACTCTGTTGTTTAATACAATAGACTGAAACTCAATCTGTTTTGTAATACATAAACCAGGATACAATTTATTACTTTATCAAAATTTAATGACAGTCTCATGTGTTATGTTGCTGTATCACATATTTGAATTTTATTTTACCATTAGGACACATTTAGCTATGTGTCAAAAGTGTTGGCCTTTGGTTGGGCGCATGTTTACTAAATTAAATCACATCATTTATTAATTTTTTTGAAGTGTTAGATATGATCCATGTAGCATATGTGACTACCATATCGTATGAAGCATTGTGACTGTTATATCTATGTAGTCTTACAAAATCAAGCATTTTCTGAGATGCTAAGAGATGAAAGTTAACAAGCATCTCATATTCCTGTAGGCTCTAAACCTATAAACCAGCGGCAAAAGGTACACCAGTCTCTGGCAGCCAAGCCTTACCACCAATAAAATTTGCAACACTGAATTTCTTTGCTTCAGTAGCACTGGTTATTACCCTATAACCAGGCCATTTTACTCTCCCCTTTGTTGAAGAGCCCGGCCCCCAATTTCCGTACTCCCCATAATACACAGTGTTCTCTCTAGAGTGATCGCTCCAGTCCATCCACCCCAATGGATTGATCAAGCTACCAAGAAAAGTTTTTAGATAAATTGTGCACGAGTATTTCATCCATGGCCTTCCTAGATAAACGTTATACTGGCCAACCACCGGCCTGAGGTCGGGCCCTGCCTGAACTTTGCAGTTTATGATTGAGATTCCAGTTTTCTGATTCGGGTCGGTACGACCTTGGGCAGTAATAACTACTGACTGACCGCGTTTTGGTTTCCTTGCATAGATGAAGCTGTTTTGAATGACTACTGCAGCATTTCCAAAGATGAAGTCTATGGTGCCATATATATGACAGTCTTCAAAGAACTGCCTATTTGAATTAGCCCAGAGTGTGTCCTGGTATCCCTCGAAGGCACATCGATAGAAGGCTGAGAAGTCTGAACTCGAGAACAGCGCCACAGCTTGGCTGCTCTCTGCGCCTGCCGTGTTGCGAAACGTGATGTCACGTGCTACAAATCCATCCCCCATGACCTCTGAAGGAAACAATTTGGTAAGAGAATTAGGTAATGACTATTTGAATGGACTGCAAGAAAGTCATTGATTTAAATTTTTTCAGAATATAGTTCGAAAACGTGCTAAATATTCGTAATTAAAGACCATGATTCGGTATTGTTCGAAATCAGCTCAGCCAAAGGATGGAATCTTACTCACAGTTGAAGACTGGAATGTGGTATATCCTGATGCAACGCTTTTGTTACCAGTGATAATGGTTTTTCCGATACCGTCGCCCACCAGCATGATGTTCTTCATATACGAACTAATTTCCAGATACTCATAGTACTTTCCTTGCTTAATATGGATTACGATTCTTGCACTATTTCTTCTCTTGGAAGCAGCATCTAAGGCCTGCTTTATGGTGCGAAAATTTCCGGATCCATCTTGAGCCACCACTAGTTGAGCTGTATTTTCCGTGAGCTTGAAATTTTTTGAATATCCCTCTGGAAGCCAACTGGGCAAGCTCTTCTGATTAACGTTTTTCTCCATGATTTCAGCGTTGATGGCTAGACTGTTACTGATCAACTCAGAAACGTTGTCGGAAAGGAACTCCAGACCAACAGAGTTTCTAACATTTAGCTCAGTGATGCTGGCTTTACAGTTTTCGAGGTTTGTTAGGGCAGCACTGAGCCACGTCTGGACATCGAGAGAAGTAGATTTTGGGCTGGGATTCAAGGTTTGGTTCAGTCGGCTGATTGTGAACTCGTAGAACTTCCAGCAGTCAGAAACAGCTGCCTTTTCACGCACGTTCTGGGATTTCGAGTCCTGCAGTGTTATGTGATTCAGTGTTTCGAGGGCTCGATTCATGGCTGCATCGACAGCCATGTTGAGGGACTTTGTTCGTGTGATCGATGGAAGGTTTTCAGGATCAGGGCTGTCATTCTTGTTGCTGTTTTCGAATTTGTTTGGCTCAGAATATGCATCGACAGCATCATTTGGCCGATATACGGACGATGGAGAGGCTAAACCTGATAGACAGAACAATGACAGGCAAGAACATGCTAAGAGCAGTGGAAGTCCAGGCATATTGACCAGTTATGAATGTAGAGTTTGGTGAATGCTTTTTGTAGGAGGAAAGAAGAGGTTTTAGACAAGATTTTGGTGTTGAATGAATGTGTTTTTATGAGATAGTCTTTTACTGAAAGAGGTTGTCATAGTAATTGCAGTTTCCTCATTCCTGATTTTGAGACAGCTCTGTTGGGTAATAACATTCATGAGAAGAAAGCCATATTCAGAATGCTGCATCATTATATTTCATTTTAAATATATATCAGTATATAAAATATATAATCTATTGCATTCTGAATTCTGAATTCTGACCAAAATATATTAAGACTATAAACTGCTCAATATTACCACAATTCTGAATTTTTAGAATTTTGAATTATTTAATTATCTGCATAACATTTCATTGGTTAAAATTTCTTATCTATTTTAACAATTAGGAATTTATTTGGTATTTATCTAAATAATCCATCATTCCAAAATCTTGACTTCCAGACATAAATATTGATTCGTTCCTATACAAAAAATTTAGATTTTGAGTTTATATTTAGGATGAGATATAGTTAATTCTTTGTTTTTTTGGAAAATAGAGACCCTATTTATTTTATAATAGGCTTTTACACCCTTTCCAGGTCATATACGATTTTCATTCATTTACTTGTTCAATCATCAGCTCTTTCGATTTTATTTGGTTCTCAAAATTTCTATTTGCAAGTTTCCTGTTATTCTTGCACCAAGGTTTAATTCATTTTTTCTTTTTATTTTGCTTAGGTATGTGAATAATTTACTGAGTCCTCCAAAGTTTAATAATTTTCTATTAATCTTTGAATTTTTATTAGATGGGATACTCTTTTATTTGTAATCTTTCAAATATTTTATATATTTAAATTGTTTCCAATTACGTTTATTCGTTTCACTCCATGTCATAATTTATAATTTTTTGTTTTTTAGGTGTATTATTTAATTTATCATTTGCTGGTATAAATAGTTTACATTTATTTACATCTAATATTTATTTATATACTATATGATATAGCAATGCAATTGAGTGAATTTGGGCTAAATACTTCAATTTTCACAAAATTTATATATACCTGATTTATATAATAATGAGTGCTTATTTTACCCTCTTTCAAGGTATACTCCAATCAATGTGTGGAATTCTCCAACTACTTTGCACAGAATCAATATTGACTTTTCTATAAATTAATTTTACATTATTCTATACAGTAAGTCGACAATCATTAAAATATATCATATCTTTATATAATTCAACATTTATTTATTATAAATTTTGTGCATAAAATGGGGTACATGCATGCTAGTTCATTTATATAAAATTTATAAATTTTTGTGCATAATATGGAGTAAATACTAGTTCATATTTAAATATACAGGTAAAGTAACGTGAATTTTACATACATGATTAAGAATTTTGTGGTACTAACTGGATCCACAGTTTTTTCTTGAAAGAATTTTGGAGAAAATGAGAGAAAAGTTAATTTAATTAGGAGAAATGAGAAGTAATTTGATGTGTTTGAATGAGTTGTTTTTCAAGAAAAAAAAAAATAATTTAAATAATATTACTTACATTACGTGTCTTATTAATTAACGGCTTATAATGATGTGCGCGAGAGAACTATGATTTTTAATTCTGGGGGCAAATATTCTAAAAGGCAGAAAAAAATATTATTTTGAGAAAAAAATATTAAAATACATATATACTATTTATTAAGGGGGAGACCCTTTGGATTGCATAAAAGTAATGCTCTATACCATGTTTATTTCTTTCAAAAATTTTTTTATTAATTAATCTTTTTAATAATTTTCATTCGTATCATATATTTTAAGTTAGTTCTTATATTTAGTTCTAATCAATTATCGTTTTTATTTTTTTAGTTTTATTCAATTAAATAAATACAATACAATTTTAATTATGTAGACGTGTTGAAAGCTATTCAAATTGTTAGATTTTATGATATACGTATTTGGTGTACTTTTAATAATATTGTCTTATTTTTTTGTTTATTCTGAATATATTAGTTAATTTGAAAATATTAATATATTTAAATTAATATTAAAATTTGAATGTATTAATATAACAATGAAACTGACCAAAATATAAAAATTGATAACCCTTGTTTTTCCATTAATCTTTATTACATGAACTCATAATTACCATAGTTTTACACTTGGACAAACTTCAGGAAATTCAACAATATATATAATTGCAAAGAATTAATAACGGATTTCTCAAAAGAACTTCACAATACGAATAAACTCAAAGCCCAGCAGTGAACGGCACACCGGTGGCGGGCAGCCACGACTGCCCAGCGATAAAATTCGCCACCGTGAATCTCCCCGCCTCCGCCGCGCTTGTTATAACCCGGTACCCTCTCCATCGGACCCTCCGAGAAGTGCTGGAACCCGGACCCATATTCCTATACTCTCCGTAGTACAACGTGTTCAGAGCAAAGTCCCCATCCCACTCCAGCCAACCCGCCGGATCCACCAAAGTATCCAGATATGTCTGCATGAACACCGTCCTCGAGTACTGCTTCCATGGCCGACCGAGAAACGATCTGAATGATCCGAGAACTGGTACAAGATCCGCCGAGGCCATGACCCGGGAATTGTGGATTGAGATTCCGGTGTTCTGGTTCGGGTCGGTTCTTCCTTGGGCTGTGATGGTGTTTTTCTGCTTGTCCATGGGGCGGCGGGCGTAAATCATGCAGTTCTGCAGAACCACGGCGGCGTTGCCGAAGATGAAGTCGACGGTGCCGTATACGTAGCATTCTTTGTAGAATTGGCGTTGTGAGTGGACGTAGAGTGTGTCTTGGTACCCCTCGAAGCCGCAGCGGTAGAAGACGGAGAGGTCGGAGCCGGAGCGGAGCGCCACCGCCTGATGGTTTTCTGGGCCGGCGGTGTTCCGGAATGTTATGCCACGGGCGATGAATCCCTCGCCAGTCACCGCTGACAAAAAAATAATCAGAGTTTTATATTAATGCATGTAATATAAATATATATTCACATATCTATTTGTGTATACATCATTGAAGAAATGTTAATTCTCTTGAAAAAATAAATAAATTAAATTAGAAAGGTTTATGGGTGTTTTTCTAGAGAAGATTGGAAAAATCAGCATTCTTGGAAAACAAAAAAAAACTGTTATTTTGGTCAAGTATTTGGAAATTAAAACTATCTGATTTTCATCAAAATGATCATTGTCTTGATGACTAGTTCAAAGTATAATAAAATTGTAAATAATCAACGACGACTATTAATTAAAATGATACTCTAACGTGTTGACATTGATATACATAATTATGCCATTTGAGTGAGTCAAGCGACGGATGGAGTAACACCGCCGGTCGCCGCAGCAAACCGGTGGTGGAGTAAGGCGGAGGGACTTACCAACGGTGGCGGAATTGAAGGTGGTGGAACCTCCTCCAACACTCCTGCTGCCTGTAATAAAAGTATACCTCAACCCATCACCAACCAGCATAATATTCCTCAACTTGCTCCCAATTTCCAAGTTCTCCCTATAAACACCTCTTTTCACATAGATCACAAACCTACCGCTGCCGCTCCTCGCTGCAGCCGCGTCAAGAGCCGCCTTAATAGTCCGGTGGTTGCCGGAGCCGTCCTGCGCCACTACAAGGTTCGGCCTAACCGACGTCGACTGGAGCAGCCTCCGGTCGCCCGGAGAAACCCAAGTCGGAAAACCACCATCCTTATAGTATCCACTAGTTTCATGAGTAGTCTCATTACTCCCAAGTGCCAAAGTGTTGCATATCAATTTCGACACGTTGTTCGACATCAAGGGCAGCACGAAATCGGAGACACCGAGCTCGACGAACCCCGTGCGGCATGTCTCGAGGTTGGTCAGTGCGGTGCTAAGCCAAGTTTGTGCATCAAAATCAGTACACTTCGTGTTGGGGTCTATGGTCTTGTTGAGTTGTTCTATGGTGTCCTCGTACAGCTTCACGCAGTCGGCCCACGCGGCCCTCTCGCGCTCGTTTCGACACTTGTGGCCGAGCGATTTCGTGTTGTCGCCAGCCCTGATGGCTCGTTCGAGGGCCAATTCGACTGCCATCTTACGGAAGTCTGATTTGTGTTTAGGCGCAAAACGTCGTGGATTATGGCTCATGAAGTACTTGCATGGCTCGGGGTAGGGGGTTTGGTTGCACCACCAGTTGATGTCGACGGAGGGAGGTTTCGAGGTGGCGGGGAGGAGGAAGGAGGAGAAGGAAATGAAGAGGAAAACGAAGAATTTGAGATCCATCGACATTCTTGATCAAGTTCTAGGGTTAGGGTTTGTTTGTGCTATGAACATGAGAAGGTCAGCTTATATAGTTGAAAAAGGTGGTGAGAGTTTGTCGTGACGTGTAGAAGTAGATGAGAAGGACAGAGTTGACTATGAAGAAAAGCCAATTCAAATGCAAGAATTATTCGGACATAGATTATGAATTTATTAGTGGATTAAAGAATGATATCGTTCCAGCTATAACTAAGTAATTAATACTAACTAACTATTATGACGAAACAATTAGGCAAAAGAATCGATTATCTAACTTCATCGATGTCGATTCACATACCCGATTAATTTTTTTGAGAAAATCGTAAGAACTTTTAACATCGTTTAATAAGTATGAGTACATGGGATTATCAAGATCTTTCTCGGTTCCACTTCAGATAATTAACCTAAATAACCACCAAAGTCTACTTATTGAAAAGTATAATGGGATATTTGTATAAATCTCATGATTATATTTTGAAAAGTCATCTTGCAAGGAAAATGAGGCCTTGGAATTTATAAATAAGCCCATCAAATTTCTCGTTTGTAATCAATATGAGACGTTTGCCTACATCAAGAAGCAACATAGAATCATTCTTGGTAAGAGTTGTAATGGGCAACTCAATGGGTTAACTTATCTAGATAAACTTGATTATCCTAATTGTCGCTTCAAATGATTGATGTACGTATGTGATTTGATTTTTCAATAAACGGGTAGAGGTCTGCGTAACCCCTACCACGGCACAGGCAGCTTTCGGGCAGAGGTAAAAGACATGCACGCAAGTCCTAAAATTATTGTCAAGGACGTGATGTTTCATGCTATAGTTACATATTAACGAAGTGGTCCACATGCAGTACTATTTACTGTTGGCGAAGTTACATAGCAAAAGCTTCATTAATGTAGTAATGTAAATCGGGTCATTTGAAAGAATAGGTGACGAGTTTCGTTGAAATCTTGAGCTTGCGACAGAGTTCTTCATTACGGAGTCAAAGTTTTGAATTTTTGAGATATTATGTACTAATTTGTGCATGTGAAAAGGGGAAACTCTTTTATCCCTTGTTTTCTTCTCATTTGAATTTCTGTAGTACTCTAGTTTAAAGGTTTTTCATGCACATTTGAGAAATTTATGTGACAAAGAAAGTACAGCGTGGAGTTTATTTACTTAGTCTTTTTCTATTTTTGTATTGAATTGTGGATATTTAGTATATACATACATAGAAAAATTCTATCACGAATCAGTCTGTCACTAATGTATGGATTTTCATATACTCTAATTGTTGGACAAATAGTTTTGGCTGAAACTTTTAGCTAATTGATAAGCCTTGGTTACATCTTAATTTGATAGGGTTTCTGTAGATAAAGAATTGAAAACTGCATGTAAGGAGCATAACGGGAAATTCTAGTCCAAACTCAGCTTGGTCAAACCTAAACCAATCATATGGCAAGTGTAATACACTTGTCGTGTGATTGGTGTACAATTTAGGAAAAATGACCAATCACATAGCAAGTGTATCACACTTGCTTTGTGATTGATTTGGTTTGGCTAAATTGCTAAACCTGGTCCGGACAAGAATTTTTCAAGCATAACATAAGGTGTGGGCACGGGTTATCTGCAACAGTGTTTCTGTTTGACATATTGTTTCACAGCTAGAACGGCCATTAGATAAGCCGTGGCATAGCTTATCACATGATCACTTTTGTCCCTCATTGCAAAAGCGGACATGACATAAGCCGTGCCCACAAATTATCTCTGCGTGATGATTTTATAATGTGGTCTACTATCTAACTTAAACAATTTAGGGGTAATCACCGTATAAAAACATATGAGGCAATTCTAATGAAAAAGTGTAGAAAAATATTGATTTTTTATTGGAATTTTCTTTTGAAAACATGATTTAAGATTTGGGTCCTTGAAATCTACGATCTCAAGGTGACACAAATCGAACATCAATTTTCCTACAACCTTTCATGTTTCTTCGTAGATATTTTTCATTTGAATCCATAGTCGAAGATAAGTTCCTAAACTCTTACACTTTCCCAATCAATATTCTAACGTGTATATAAAAAATAATTACATCTATATTAGATATAATTTATTGCCAGCAATTATATTGAATTTTGATAATATTTTAATGGATTTATGATTTTCTCATTATGTTCCCTACCATATATAAATTGCTTACACTAACAACTAGTAGTATATATATAAACGCATATGTCACCCTCAACAATTGATTTGTGATCAAAATTACATAGTTGGGGGCCCAATTCCTCAACATATACAGTTTGATGACAGATATTAATTAATGAACCCTACGTAACATGCATATAGTAATGATATAGCTTGAAATGCAAGGCAACGTGCATGTCAAATGCCAACCTTAATTCCATTACCCAATAAAAAATTCCAAATATATATAAATAAAATTGTATTTTTGATCCCATAAGATAGAAGGTGTTGCACTTTTAGTCTTGCACTTTAAAGGGTTGACATTTTTTGCCCCACGAAATAAAAACACGTTGTAAATGTGGTTCCAAAGTCTAACAAATTTGATCCCACATGTTGATGGGGGTGTAACCCAAATATCAAAAAAAGACACAAATAGCCCTAACCAAAATCACTAAAAAGACTCAGGATCCGCGTACTGTCCCGGCAGGTCGGGCCATGTGACCCGACCCGAATTGGCAACCAAACCGTATCCGATGCTAAGCGTCCAAGATATAGACCCTTGAATAGGGGGCAACTTAAGCATTGAGATGAATCCACGTAGACCGGCAAGTACATACATTATAAGACTCCTACCCCACAACATTTAAGTTAAGTTATTCAGGTTATATTCAGATCGCCATATTGCCATCTCGATCTATACTAACTTAAGCATCGGTGGGTTTTCGCTGGGGACGCTCCCGACTAGCTTGATGTGCTTTTTTCTTCTCAGGGATACACAAGTCTGAGAGCGTACAAAATCGCTTAGTGAGGTGCTCATTTGAGATCGCAGGTAGCGATCTGAATCATTTGCAATATTTTTTAATCAAAAAATGTTAACTCTATAAAATATGGGACTAAAAGTACAAAATCCACTATCCTATAAGGTAAAAAATGCAATTTTGCCAATAGAAATACATACAAATATATAAATATAAGATACATGTCCATATTTATGAGAAATAAACTATAAACTGGAATTTTGTAAGCGGCAAATCTGGACCGCCCGATGCATTGACTTTCTTGAATCATAGAATTTGTAGGCAGCATTAAACGCGTAAGAGTCTGCGCGCCGCGGAATTGTGACAAGAAAGACGTGCAGCCAATCAACAAACAGAAGCCAAATACGATTTTCTTTTCTTTTTTTTCTTTTTTTCTTTGAGCAATGATTCTATTAGTACCTATAAAC
The DNA here is from genome assembly GCA_034509735.1 of Sesamum alatum. NCBI lineage: Eukaryota > Viridiplantae > Streptophyta > Magnoliopsida > Lamiales > Pedaliaceae > Sesamum > Sesamum alatum. The sequence goes on along the minus strand of JACGWO010000003.1, from coordinate 28,058,208 downwards.
TAATCAATATACCAATATAGTTAAAAAAAATAAAAATAAATTATAATAAATTCAAATAAATAGTATATAAATTCATATAAAATGAAATAAATATTTATATATTCAATAGAACTCAAATTTTATATTCTTGGATTTGTTCATAAAGCTTTAATTTTAATACTAATTTAAGACATCATTGATCTCTATGATTCTTTTTTCAACAAGTGTACAATTTGGTCAGCTATTTTATCTACGATTTTTCCAATTAATACTCTGTCACAAAAAAAAGGGGTGTAATCTTGATTTATTTTATTTTTATTTTTGGTTTTTGTTCGGTTGACTTCTTTGAAAGTTTTCGAATTCAATCTCCCCATTTCTTTTTACTTGTTTTGTGTAAATTTATTTGTTGCCACTGTTTCTTGAGTCCCAAAATACAATTAACTTTTCTTAATAAAAAAATAATTAGAGTTGATTTAACTATATTAACATAATTAAATTTTTGGTAAAATAAACAATAAAATAAAATCTATTTCTGAGGTAAGAAGTTACGTCATGCATTATTTTTAATTTTAGAATTCGGTGATAATTAATATAAAGTCAAATGCTGCCTAGCTCTGTTATTGACAGGATATTTATTTACTCATAGTATGATTAATTGTTATTGCAGATTTATTCTCTTTAATGATAATTAGTTATTAGTTAGGATTCGTACTATAATAATCACAGCAGGAATGAGAATGACGAGGAAGGAAAATATACGACTATGATATATATATATATATATATCATATCTTAAATTAATTAGCTATTTTTCTAAGAATTAAACTTGAAGACTTGTTCTCCTTCGTTGTGATCATGATGATTGACTTATTAATAATTTAGTTGAGAAAAGAAAAAAAAAATGTCTTCAAGCTTCAACACGTGTCATGCCACGGGCTTGTGACTTTATTGGACGTTAGAAATGCCTCATTCAAATTTAATTGATGTACTTTGAGTTCGTGGTAAACTCTTATCAGACGTTTTATCATTTTCAGATTTTAGCCGATGATTGATCATCAAGGGTGCAACGCCCTCAACGCAATGTGACATAACCCATGATTGATAGATAATCGGAGGTCAAGATTTTAGAAGTAGTTTCTGGTTTAAAATTGGCTCCCCATGTATAATAAGTTGTTTTGTATAATGAAATAGAATATATGAGATGCATTAATTTGTTAATTTTTTTTTTATGAAATGTTAAATTAAGTCATTACATATATCTGACTATTACTCAATAAACAAATTTAAGAAATAAAAAAGAAAAACGAAAGTATCCGAAATTCGCAGTCAAATCAAAACCTCCTAAAGTGCAAACTCTCCGCAACAATAAAGAGATTTTTCTTTGATGAATTTCTATTCTCAAAAGGCACAATGATACAGTTGTTTTATGGTTGGGCCGTAACTTAAGGGACATTTTTATTTATAGTCCGGATACGAAATTCTCGTTTTTAGTGATTTCATGTCACATTTTTTAAATTTTCTTTTTAACGAAAATGACATGTGGTTAGTACATAGTTGTTATGGTCTTTACACTTTGATTTTATTGGTTACGGAATTTTCACTTTTGATTTCGTAATTCTCAAAAAGTAGCATTATCGGTCTCATGCACTTAAAATCTCTCATGCATTTAATGATCACGTGGTATTTTCAGTTAAATATCTAATGAAAATATGTCATGGGACGAAAAATGCTACTTTTTAAAAATTATGACACCAAAAGTGAGAACCCCGTAACTAATGAGATCAAAAGTGGAAAGGCCGTAAGTTACGGGAAAAAAAATTAAATGCTAGTTCTCCTTTATCTTTTTATTTTTTTTAATTTTTCGAGTAATTTGATATATTCTAGATATATTCTATTATTTTTGCACTAATCCAATTGAGTTCAAGTTAAGTCGAGTTTGAAATCTTATCGAACCAAAAAAATTATTCATGTTCCATTTTGATGTGAGCGAAAACTGCTCAATCAAAGAAGAAGATCAGACTTGGGCCAACAATCAAGGGTGGTATGTGATACTTGATGCAAGGAATGAGGATCTGCAAAAATACGTTAACACTACGATGCTCAAGTCAGTAATTTGACAAAAAGTTAAAGAATTGAGAACACAATAAGCGTGAATATGAAATTGTGGTAGGTGTAGCATGAAACAATTGAGTAGTGTGCTTGAGAAGAGTCACAATGTCGTTACACACTAAGAAGGGAAGTGGGGTATTTATAATTGTGAGAGACTTTTCTGATTGAGAAGTCTAGTGCGATTAGGACTTTTAGAGGCCACCAAGGTGAGGACTCCTCGTTCCTCGGACATGGATAAGTCTTCTTCAGTGGAGAGAAGGCTAATCCTCCTGGCGCCTTTCTCGGATGGAGGGAATCTTGCCTGATTGGCAGCTGACGTGGGCCTTTCATAACGGAGCTGGCAGCCCAGGTGTCCTCGGGCTTGGATCTTCCTACCACACAAGTGAATCTAGGCCCATCACCTTTGGCCAAGACTTCCTTTCTTAGGCTGGGGGAGGGGGGGGGGGGGGTTGAGGCATCACCTCATTCATCATGGGCTTCGCCAGGCGGAGGGCCCAAAGCTTAGGCCCAATTGGAGCCTCAGTATCATTTAGTCTTCTCATGTTGGGCCAGAGACGGGTCTGTCTAATTTCTCCATACCACATTTAATTTTTAAGTTCATCAATCGAACTCAAATCAATTTTTATCGATGGATTGTAATCAAATAATGAGTAGTTCAATTTATTTTTCAACCTTAAGGAGCCCATAATTTTGTCAACTGGGTCTGATTTTGGAGGCCTTGACTTTCTACCGTCTATTTTAATATTTATAATCTCTATCTAGTTTGTTATTTCTAGGCTTCGGTCCATTGCGAGTACTTGTGTGGTCTAATTGAATTAGCCAAAAAGTTAGGTTATATCTTGATTGTTGAATTTGAATTTTATAAAATAATTAAAAAAAATTAAATTGATTTAATCACAAAAGAATTTAAAATTTATTGATATTTAACAAAATAGAATTCAAATTTAGAATCGAAAAGATTAAAAATCCTCTAAATTTTAAATTATCCAAACAAATCCATATAATTTGTTATTAGAAACTTGAAACTGATGACTTTAAATTCATCTATTCAAATATAATCTTATTGAGTTAAATTCAAGTTTGAGGTCCCCAAAAGAGGGAAATTATTATTTTATTTTTATTTTTTAATATATAATATTACATAAATTAATTTCCATGAACTCCTACTGATTTTTCATGTGGATTAAATGGATCATGGTTAATTTCTAATAATTTAATTTCTATATGTAGTGTTTCCCACTTTTAATATGTCAGAAATGTATATATGCTCTGTATTATATTTCATTTTATATATATTTATTATAAAATTCACATAATTTCAAAATAGAGAATTCAGATAGTTCTCAGAGAATATTTGTTATTATTTTATTTACCAAAGAATAGCTACATCATTTTCATACATAAAAATAAATTAAGCAATTAATAACATTGTATTTACAAATCAATCAACAAATAAAAGAATTCCACGTCAGCAGGTAGGCACGTACGTACACTCACAGCCCGGCAATGAACGGCACACCAGTGGCCGGCAGCCATCCCCGACCCGATATAAGGCCCGTCACTGTGAATGGGGCCGCCTCATTCGGGCTCGTTATAATATGGTAACCCGGCCACTTGACCCGGTTTTCCGTCGGAGCCGCCGGCCCGAAATTCTGGTACTCTCCGTAATACAAGGTACTCAAGGCGAAGTCAGAGTTTGCCCACCTTGACCAGCCCTCCGGGTCGACCAAATCATCAAGATAAGTCTTCATGATCACGGTCCTGGAGAACTCCTGCCAGGGCCGGCCCAAATAAGTCTTGAACGAACCCAAAACGGGTTTAAGATCCGGGGCAGCCATGATCCGGCAGTATTGGATCGAGATTCCCGTATTCTGAAACGGGTCGCCCCGGCCCTGGGCGGTGACGATGTTAGCCTGACCGAGTAAAGGCTTGCGGACGTAGATGACGCAGTTCTGGAATACGACGGCGGCGTTTCCGAAGATGAAGTCGATGGTGCCGTATATGTAACACGACTTATAGAACTGGCGCTGGGATTGAGCGAAAATCGTGTCTTGGTAACCTTCGAAGCTGCAGGCGTAGAAGAGGGAGAGGTCGGAGGCTGACCGGAGGGCTACGGCCTGCCCACCTTCTGGCCCGGCGGTGTTCCGGAATGTGATTCCGCGGGCTATGAATCCAGACCCATCAACCCCTGAGAAACCCCATGATAATAGGGAGTATTTAATCAATTAGTTCATTTATCATTTGTGAAAAAAAAAGGAATAGATTGATTAAATATTTGTGACTATATAACAAAGAGCAGACTTCGCCGTCATAAAATATTCATTTTATTAAATTTTTTGAATATATATACATAAAACTAGGAATTGATATATAGTATATCCATATAAGATATCAAATTTTTTTTTATATCATGAAATCGCATTTTACATCCAACACGTCAACTTTTTTACAATTTTGGTTCCATTACTTTTTAACTCACTGAATTGAATCTCGCTTTCAGTCTCAAATTTTAAATTTCGTTAAACAACTTAATTATGCTCAAGACTTATCGGAGCTCATGCCATTCACGTATTGTTACCATCATATATTTAACGAAATTAAGATTTGGAACTAAAAATACAAATTTTTTCAAATTATGGGATGTCATGTGATGAGTTCAAAAATAATATATAGAATCGAAATCACAAAAAGACAACTTATGGAACCTAAAATGCAACTTTTTCTTCTTAAATGTTATAAATCAAGCGTTGACTAGTAATTTGATTTTTAGACATTGTATTTGTAGCATAATTTGATTTTATATATTTGTCGATAAAATCATTAAAAATACAAATAATATATATATATATGCCTTAAGAGTCATTACACGAAAACAAAATTAGTGAAAGAAAGTGTCAATTTTAAGACAAATTGCATTTAAATAATTAATTAGTTTATCCAACTCAACTCTTCACTTGAAAACTTCTGAAATTCAATTATTTTCTTCATTAGTCCTAATTAGTTCCTCCCATTGATTCTCTAACATATTCATGGAAAGATTATATATGAATCAAGGGCTGAACATTTTTCCAATCCCTTAATAATATATCATTCAACCATGACCTATAAAATTTAATTAACATATATATATATATATATATATACCCTCTATGTCATTGGAAATACTTCAAAATTCAATTTTTGATCTCATGCTATAAATTAGTGGATAAATATAAATTATAGGGTAAATTACAACTACTTTTTATGAGATTTGGTATAATTACAAATACTCCCTCGTTATTTGAAAATTTATAAATACTCTATGAGATTTGTAACCGTATAACAAATAACTCATATTCATCCATTTTTATGGGTGAACTGACTAAAATGCCCTTATGCAACTGAAATTATTTTTTATTTAATTCTTAAAATTTTTGAATTTTTTTGGACTACAATCGCAGGGAGAGGTGTTATAAGTTTTTTACACAGAGAAGTAATAATGCAATTTGCCTCAACCGATTTTTTCTACAATTTTAATAAAAAATTTAAGAGTAAAATGATTAATTTCAGGTCTTTGGTTAAAAGTTACAAATTTCAAGGCGATATTTGTAACTTTTCAAATAACGAGATGGTATTTTTAATTATAACAAATTTTAAAAAAGACGACTGTAATTTACGGTAAATTATATAATCACAAAATGAAAAGTGCTGAGACTTACCGACAGTAGCAGAGCTGTACGTAGTGAACCCGGCGGAGACGCTCCGGTTGGCGGTGATCACAGTATACCTCACTCCGTCACCCACCAGCATCACCTTGCTCATCGTCCGGTCGATCAATATATTCTCCTCGTAAACCCCCTTCTTCACGTACACAACCACCCGCCCGTCCCCGACCCGATTGGCAACCGCATAGTTTATCGCCTCCTGAATGGACCTGAAATCACCCGCCCCGTCCTTCGACACGACGACATTCGCCATTGACGCCGAGGCCAGACCCACATCCTGCAACAGTTTCCGGTCACCGGGCTTCACCCAACTCGGAAACCGGTGATTATCCGTGTCGTAATTCGTTGAGGAGTTGCCCATGAGAGCCGCGTTTATCGCGAGACTATTGCTTATGAGCTCCGAAAGATTACCCGACAAAACCGGGGTGCTGAATTTCCAGACTTTCAGCTCGGCGGACCCTGACCGGCAGATTTCGATGTTCGTCAGGGCTGAGCTGAGCCATGTCTGCGCGTCGGAATCCGTGAAGCTGGAGTTTGTTTGTATGCTGTGCAAAGTGCTGTTTAATTGGACGATGGTGCTGTCAATGAGATTCTGGCAGTCTCTAAACACGATGTTCTTTCTTCTGCTCTTTCCCCGGGAGCCAAGCTTCTCGACGTGGCTTTTCAACTCCACGGCTCGCTCCATGGCCGCCTGGATCGTCATGGCCCGGAAATCCTCGAGGGTTTTCGGGTCCGGGTCCCGACCCATGAAGTGGTTGCAGGGCTCCGGGTGGGGCGTGGTGCTGCACCACCAGCGGATGCCCTTATTCGTAATTTCACCATCTGCCAATGCGAAGAAGAAAACGAAGAAGAAGAATTTGGACATGTTAGTAGTAGTCATAGTCTTGATCGGAGGGTTTAATGAATTGATATGAATTAGCTTTAGGTTTGTTGATGAACTTCGGACAGGGTTTTTGGGGTTTATAAAAGGACAGAGAGTTGAAAATGGAAAGTGTGGTTTGCTTTGTCTTTAAAATGAAGGGATCTTTGTTTCATGTATGGGATCACGGCCATCACACTCATGGGGGCTGCCGTGTGAGTGACACACACACACACACGGAGATTTTGCTGTATCTCGGTGTTCAAGTCGAGAATGTTTTTCTCTCATGATCATTTTAAATTATTCATATCGCAAATGTTTATTATTATATGATTTATAATAATAAAAATAACTAATTATATGTGTAATAAGAGGTTTCAAGGTTTGAGTTCTACTAATTTGGGTTCTAAATCCTATATTCTCACTTCTGATCTACTCGTCGTCATACATTGTGAAAATTGTAATTTTAATCCTATAACTTAAGAGAGTTTTATTTCTTTCTCTTGGCTACACAAATTGAATGCAATTTAGTTGGATCATATGCAAATCACATGCAATTTTTCGGTCAGATTAACATAAAAATGATTTAAATTGTCAAAATATTATAGTTACATGACTAATTTATGAAAATAAATTTATGCAGGACCAAAAATATCACCCTTTATAAATTACAGGACTAAAATTATATTTTTCCCTTGTATATTTGATTCAATTATAAAGTGAAAATACAAGGTAGAACTTATCATTTGATTAGTATATAATTTAAAAAAATAATTAATTATACAATAAATACATAATGCTTGCAATGTAATTAATTAATTGACCAGACCCATAATTCGATTTTTTTTTCTTAAAAAGTGATAATCCAAATAGTGATTGATTGGAGTGCATTTAGCTTATTTTATTAAAATTAATATATCAATTATTTTACAAATGAAGTAATTGTTCACATTTTAAATATAGTAAATAATATGTATGATGATATTATTGATATAAGGACTGATGAAATTGGTTGAATAAATGTGAACTCGTTGAATTGCTTAAACGATTATTGCGCGATGGATGACCAAAGTATATAATAATATAAAGGAAATTAAGTGTGAATGTGAACTGCGGCGCTGGCAGCTACCCACCACATGACACACGCGCGCGCACACATATGTCATTCCGTACATCATCTATGTGTCTGTTCATGCATGGCTTGGTTCTGAAGGTAGCAACCTGCGGTTATGAAATCATGTGTTGTTGAAGTAAGCAGCTAGCTAGATACATAGCTCAATGTTACAACACCATATATATATATCTGCTTAATTAGACTTAGTTGAACCAGGCTGATGTCTGAAATCAAGCATTTAATTAGTTTGTGACTAATTATAGATTTTTTTTTTTTTTTGAAAAAATTAGAGATGAACTTTTTTTAGAAAAAAACTGGAACAAAACCCAACACCAAGACACTGTCCACTGTTTCAGTACTTACAGAATTGCAAAGTAAAGCAAATAAAGCAGAGACTCCTACAACCGGAAAAAACAAAGACTCCTACAAACAAGAAACATATGTTTAATCGATTAGAAATCCCCCCCCCCCCCCCCCAAACTCAACACCCTACCCCAATACCCTGCTTACGCTTAGCCAAGTTCTCAAACGTCGGCAATGCATCGGAGCACATTCTCCACATCAAAAGCCGCACCCGTGGAGGAACACGAGTACTCCACAAGACAGACTAAAGGACCTTCAACCCCCCTCCCGGCGAAAAGGCCAATCCCCTCCCCCTCATCACCAACGCTTGCCGGTAAGCACTTTTCACCATAAACAGCCCCCCTTTTCCAAACCTCCACACCCACCGACCCCCACTCCCTCCCTCGGCATCACCCTCCCAAATGCACCCCTCACCTAGTAGCTCCCGAGCACTAAGAATACTCCTCCAAGTAAGAGATGGGGAACCCCCCCAGCCACGCCTCCCAAAACGTCTCCTGACGAAAATATTTTGCCTTCAACACTTGGCTAAGCAAAGCCCCCGGCCGACACAGAATCCAACACCATTGTTTCGCAAGCAAAGCTTTGTTAAACTCCCTAAGATCCCAAAACCCCATCCAGCCTCCCCCAACAGCTTACACAACCTCTTCCACGCAATCCAATGGACTAGCCTCTCTCCCTGGGAATGCCACAAAAAATCTGCAGCCAAGGACTCAATGCCCCTCAATAGATACCCCGGCAATTGAAAACAAGACATTAAGTAGGTTGTGATAAAAACTTACCATTCCATCCATTAACCTTATCCACCACACGCTCCCGAAGCCCACTAAATAAAGCACCCCTCGAACGTCCACCCACTACCGGGAGCCCCAAATACCTATCATGACTACCGACCAGCAGAACTCCCAATTCTCAAAATTCACTACTTGCCCCGACGCCCTCGCATACGTATCAAGAATCTGTCCCATCACCCTCAACTGCGCCTCCTTGGCTTCACAGAACACCAGAGTATCATCAGCAAACAATAAATGAGACACCCTTGGCACTTGCTCAGCCACTGCCACCCCCACAATCCGCCCTACCTCCTCAGCAACCTGGATCATACAGGAGAAAGCCTCTGCACAAAAAAAAAAAAAAAGTATGGAGACAGTGGGTCACCCTAACGGATGCCACGCTCCGGTCAAAAGAAAGCAAAAGGGCTACCATTCAGTGTAAGGGAATAAGACACTTCGTGACCAAAAGCATAATGAGATCAACAAAACGATGCTGGAACCCTAATCTAAGCAGCACACCTCTCAAAAATGGTCATTCTACTCTATCATAAGCTTTGCTCGTGTCTAGTTTCAGAGCCACATAATTGCCATGTGTTTCGGTAGACAGTTTAAGATGGTGATTTAACTCAAAAGCAAGCAAAACATTATTAGCGATCAATCTACCAGGAATAAATGCTGATTGCGTATGGGAAGCTACACTATCAAGCAATGGTTTAATGCGATTAGCAACACACTTGGAAGCAATTTTAACAACAACATTACACAGGCTAATTGGACGAAGTTGAGCAACCGTTTCCGGTGCAGCACATTTAGGGACAAGAACGACTATGTATGATTCATCTTATTCAACAAGACATGATCGTTAAGAATTTGAAGAACAACACTAGTTATGTCAGGACCTATAATATGCCAAAAGCGTTGATAGAACATGCCATCAGGATCGGGAGATTTAATTAAGAGGATACATGGAGAAGACCGCTCCTTTTACCTCGGTAGTAATGAACGGGGCAGCAAGCGACTGGTTCATCTCCGTGGTCACCCAGGGTGGAACAGCTGATAATACCTCATGTATAACTGAGTCTGATAGCTGGGTGGACGTGAAGATCCGTCGGAAGTATTGAAGAAGGATGCTCTGAATATCTACCTCCTTATTATAGATTATCGAACACACCTAATTAAATAATAAGATTGAGGAATTGTGGGTTTCGTCTTGAACCAACATATATGCATTAGTACTCTATTTGATATTTTGATGGTGGGAAAATGGCAACTTTCGTCTTCTAACTTGGGGGATATGACAATTTTTTTTCTGCACGAATTGATTTTCATAATTTGATTCTTTAATTTTAAAAATAATTGACAATTTTGGTCCTTTTCTGTCGAAAAAATATATGTGCTTGGCACATGATCCGACCAGGGGGACCAAAATTGACAAATTTTCAAAAGTACAAGATTAAATTGCGAAAATCAATTCGTACAGAACCAAAGTTACCACCCTTAAATTAACGGACGAAAATTGCAACTTTCCCTTTGATGGTTGATGCACCGATGAATGTACGTACACTAATTATTTTTATTAAAAATACCCAAAGAAAATTAAAAGGAAAAAAACATTATTTGACTTGTACGTACGTACGTAGTATATATTATAAGTGAAGTTGGTAATTGAAGAGGTGGAGTAAATTAATATATATTTATGGGATAGTAACTTGACTTGATGATGGATCAATCATCTATCCTAATGTAATGACACTTTACGTGAGTGTGATGGAAAACTGGAATTTTGTGTCTGCCGTGTCACTTTTATCCAATTGTAATTTGCTTAAAAATGTTGTTGGGTTGACTTTTAATTACTTTTTAATTATTTCTCCTCTATTTTTTTTCAAATAATTATATATATTCCCACTTGATCTCCTATGAGTTCCTTCATATCGTGTTTGAGTTGAGTTACGATTGGATAATTTGTGCTTACACTATACAATCAAGATGCATTAATGAAGTTGGCTCCAATCAAAACTCTCTGACATTCAAATTAGCAATATTGTTTAAAGAAGATAGGTTATAAAATAAATAATAAATTTGTATAGTACATATGTAAGTTGAGCTAGCTATTTATACCATTACAAGAAATAACGGTAATTATAGTAACAACATATATTAATTTCTTACAAAATAATGGAACTTGTTGTTAATAAATTATCAACGAATTTAGTGGGAATTTTAATTGCTAATTTTTTTTTTTTTTGTAATTATTGAGTTATTTTTTTGTTGTGTACCTCAAGAAATCTTGAAATAAATTGTTGAGGTGTCTCTTAGAGATCAATCTTTGACCTAGTTTGCAAACAATTGGGGTATCTGTAAGTCGGACTTCCTATAGGTAGATCCGAACCCGGACTCGCGTACCATAGTTTTATGGGCTGACCCACTGACATTTTCCTTCTGAAGTCTTAAGCCCATTTATCACCCAAACATAATAAATCTATTACAAATTATGAAATTTAACATTAGCAATAAAAACACAAAATTATAATTTTAGCCCTGTAACTTTAGATCATTAGTATTTTTAGTTCTATAACTTACTTCATTTACATAAGTCATTTTTTGTTTTTATTTTTGACAGGTTTAGTCTAACACATCATATTTGGTCCTTTTTTTGACAAATTTAGTCATGTATTGACAAACTTGGTCCTGGTGACATATAATTACAGGACAAAAAATGAGATATGCTCGGGTGAGAATAGGACCAAAAATATAAACACAGGACTAATTGCCAAAAAAAGACCAAATATGAAATGTTCAGGACCAAATTCGTAATAAAAAAAGGAGTAGATGTATAAATTAACATGTTTTTTACGTGTTAAATAATTTATGTATAGTGCGTATAGTATATATCCAAATATATAATTTGTACTTTTTAATATATACATAATGCACAATTTCATATATAATCCCATAGACAATTTTTTTTAATTAAATGGAAAATGAGAACTTTGTAATGACAAAAGATATTTCCCATATGAGTTTGTATAAATTATACCTCTACATGTATATATATAAGCAAAATTATATTTTTAGTTTTGTAACTATAAGTTGTTAGTACTTTTGGTCCTGTAACTTACTCTATTTATACATTTAATCCTCTTTTTTACAAATTTAGTACTGAACATCTCACATTTAGTCATTTTTTAGCAAATTTAATCGTGTGTTGACAATTTTGGTCCCATTCTTATTCGAGTAGATCTCATTTGTGGTCCTGTAATTATATTTCATCAGAACCAAATTTGTCAACACAGAATTAAATTTGTCCAAAAAAAAAACAAATATGATATGTTTGGACGAAATTTGTCAAAAAAAAAAAAGGACTAAATGTGCAAACGAAGCAAGTTATAGCATTAAAAGTACTAACAACCTAAAGTTATAGGAGTAAAAATATAATTTTATATATATATATATATATACATAAAACGAAAAAAACTATATTAAAAATAAAGTTAATTATTTATTTATGATATAAGGGGTGAAGGTCCAATGTGTGAATTATAGGTAGGGTATAACTCACATGGGCCAAAAGTATGCCTACTCCAATATGGAAAAAGCAATCAATTGGGACAGAATTAGATGGGACATGATACAACTTGCTGTTTTCGTATTAACATTCCATGCATCTAATTAATTCTTCATGTGGGGCTTATAATCAACTTCAACTATGTACATATATATATATATATATATACCACATCAAATATCAAACTGATATAAACTATTTTTAATTTCTCATGCATATCTAATTTTAACGACTAATAGAAAATATTTGAATTGCGCATTAATCGTTGTTTGATATGTTGGGTATATATGAATTCTGAATAAAATTTGAAGTCTGATTTCATTTTTCCTAAAGTAAGATTTTCCCTCACTATATGATTGATATTGGATTAAAGCAAATTCAATTGAGGATTATTGAACAACAATTTTAAAAACTTTCTTTCAAGAACAATTCGAAAAAGCGTTAATCAATATCAGATTATTTACGAGAATATAAAAATAATATTTTATATTTAAAATACACTATAATACTTTCAAATATATATATATTTTTTTACACCAATTAAGTTACTATTACTGCGGTGACAAGACACCACCAATTATCTAAATCTCTTTTTTTTTGTCTCACAATATTTTGAAAACATCGTGCGTGTCGAGAATAATATTCCTTTTTAGTCCTCTGATCAAACTACAACCACATCATTAATTTTGATCTTGCAACATGGATCATAGACAATACTGCAACTGTGTTTCCTAGCTGAGGTTATTGCTAAGATGGAATGATTAGGTTGTGCATGCACACGAATTATTCACCTTCAATGTGGGGCTCACAAGATACACTCGCAAAATTGTCGTATTTGATTAATCAAAAGATTCAAATCCCGTCTCAAATTTAAGTATTCAGCTCAATTAGGCCAGTGTATATTGGGAGCGTCTGAATAAGTGGAAGTCAGATGGTGTAGTACTACTTTAGTTGCATGATTTGGCGGTGGAATTTTAAATAGTCATAATTTTTTATTTGAAATGAGTTACAGGCAATCTATATATTTATCATTGTGAGGTGCAAATTTTTAATTGGCTTTAGTTAATTTTCATATATATATATATATATATATATATACATTGCTATGGTGTTAGTGTATTTTTGGGTCGAATTTCGTAGGCTTATGAAAATAGTCCAAAATTTAGCTGGTTTCAAGCCTGTTTTACTTAGGTTATGTCTCTTTTAGAAAAATTATAGTTTCCGTCCCGTAATTTAGGGTCTCATTGGTTACGATATTCCTATTTTTAATCCTGTAATTTCTGAAAATAACACTTTTGGTCCCATGACACTTTATTAGATATATCGAAAAAAGCATGTGGTCGTTAAAGCCTTTACACTTTTAGTCCCATAACTTTCAAAAGATAAAACTTTTGATCTCATGCACTTACGATATAATCTTTTTCGTTAAATATCTAACAGAAAGGTATCATGGACCAAAAGTATTACTTTTTTAAAGTTATTGAATAAAAAATTAGAATTCCGTAATCCATGGAACCAAAGGTGAAAAAGGCATATCTTACGGGACGAAAAATATAATTTTCTATCTCTTGCAAACTCTCTTACTAGAATTCATTCAACATTAAAATACTTTCCTTCAATTTTGCGCTCGCAAAATACTAGAGACGTGTTTCACCTTTATTCTTTCAATTTCTATTGCTTCGACTCCATCATAAAATTGAGAAAAATAAAAATTTATTCTAAGTTTTTGGTATTACCTTTAGAAACAATAGATAAATGTAAATTTGATCCACCATAAATTACATTTATCTCTTGATGAAACTTCTCATTGATACAACCAGAACTTTCCACTACCAAACAATCACCCTAAATATAGACACATTTAACATAATAATTTAACCATAGTAACAGTAATCATATATATATAGCGCTCACTAACGGTAATTCAAACGGCCAATGTAGCTAGCTAACTGTAAATTTTTTTTAACCGTGGAGGGCAGCGAAGCTGTTGATGAGCGCCAAGGCGTTGCTCGTCATATGCGCTACGTTCACGATCCTCCCCCGAACCGCCGTCTTGACGGCGCCGTTCATGAATTTTCCGGCGAAGCCCTCCATGCAGGTGTCGTCATCCGTCAAGGCGGCGCTCACCCAAGTCTGGATATCACTCATCATCATCTCGAAGTTGGACCCCTTCATTTGGTTCATTTCCACCACGGATTTTCTGAGCTGGTCGACTGAGTCGCTAAGCTCCTCTACGCAGTCCCGGATGGCGCCGACCTGCCGCGAGGTCATGCCGGTGGCGCGGGAGAGCTTGACCATGTCGACGGAGGTGGACCGGGCGGTGTCAAGGCTGACGGAGAGGGCGGCGTGGGCGAGGAGCTTGGGGTCTTGCTGGATGGCGGTTGCGTGGCTTGCGAGGGCTGAGTAGCAGAGTTTGGGGTAGGTTGTGGCGGAGCAGGATGTTCGGATGAACTCGGTGTTGGTGGCGCCGGCGGTGGGTCTGGCGGCGCAGCCGGAGTGGATGGAGGAGGAGATGAATGTGAGAACTATAAGAAGAGTTGCTACAGATTTAGAGGTGTAAGTTTCCATATCTAGTAGGTGTTGTGTGTGTTTGTTGAAGTGTTTGGTTGTGGAAGTATGGGGGAAAAGGCTCTAATTTATAGGACGTCCTTACCGTAATATCAGAAGAAGTAGGGCAGAAAAAATAATCAAACTATTCGATATTTGATTAAAATCGATCGATAAAAACTCATTTGAACTCGATTTGTTAAGCTTAACAAACCAAACTTGAAAAAAAAAATTGTTCGGTAAACTTTTGAGCTCGGCTCGAGCTCGATTCGATTAGTGTAAAAATAATAAAATATACTTTAAAATATCAAATTACTCGAGCTCAACTCGTGTTTAATCCAATTAAAGCTCGTTTGAGCTCGATTAGAACAATAATCAAACCAAATTCAAACACAATTTTTGAAGCTCGATAAGAATTCAAATAAGCTTAAACAATAATGTGTTTGGCTCGACTCGAATCTTTTACACCCTAGTCGGAAGAGATAATGGTGGTAAAATTAGAAATGCTAAAACACGTTTATAAAGATTATGTGAATGCGATGTTAGCGTTAACTTGCCATTGATGCGACATTCAAAGTGCATGATAACGATAGTTTGATCGAATTAATAATTTTTTTAAAAATATCTTATAAAAAATATTTAAAAATATTTGACAAAAAATTAAAAATTGGAGTTTGCAAAACCTAGAAAGCACATGTTATGAGCTTATTATAAGCTCCTTTAAAAACGAGTTCATAATTTTTTGTTAGGATTTAATATAATATCCGTCCTGTATTTTTTGCATTTGGCGTTTCAATCATTTATCTTTTTAGGATAGTAAATAGATCCTGTAATTTTTTTAATTTTTCACGATTTTAGTCCTTCAGTCGCCAAAGTTTGCAAATATTGCCAGATTTTTTTTTAGGGCTTTTGTTTCCATTGGTCAATTTAATGAACCAAAATCGCAAAAAATTATAAGTTACAAGACCTATTTGCTATAATAGAAAGATAAAGGACGACTAAAACAATAAAATATAAAAGATATAGGACGAAAATTTAGTTTCATGCTGGCAGGACCAATGGGAATAAAAGGCCCAAATTAAAAAAAAATTCAATAATATTTGCAAACTCGGGTGATTGAAGGATCAAAATTGTAAAAAATTAAAAAGTTACAGGACCTATTTACTATCCTAGAAAGATAAAGAACTAAGACGTCAAAATGCAAAAGATACAGGATGCAAATTGCATTTAAGCCTTCTTGTTAGCAGATTGACAAACTCCTTCAACTTTTAATCATATTAATTATAATACAATTATTATTAGCATCTTATAAATTTTAAAAACGTCTTATAATATATATGAATTTATAAAAACCAAACATCCACCCTGATCAATTATATCACGAAATCTAGATAATTACTAAACATAAATTATATTATTCGTTACTTAAATTGAAATTAACTTTTAGAAGTTTATCAAATTGGTTTACTAAATATAATAAATGATCAAGTTTGTCAAACTATATTTTCATCTCATCAATTAGTAAGAGTGCAATATAGCATGTGTAAAAGATAAAGCTTCTTTCGACTTGGCTATTGTTCAATTTGATTTCGAGTTCAATTACATTAATACTAGCCGTCGTGGCATGCCGTCCCTGCGTGCATATAGAATAATATTGCACACTTTAAAGTTATTATAAATAAGAAAATATACATATTAATTAACACATTGCATATTAATCAACACATTGCATTTAAAAAAACAAAAGAAAGAAAGAAAGAAAGAAATAACAGATATGAAACTAACTTAGGGGTATTATCGATATAACCAAAAAATTGGTATTGCGATGTAAGTAACCGTCATTTATCAGTAAAAATAGAGTTTACTTTATATAATAGTATAGATATAGTCAAATCAAACTCAAATATAACTTTAAAAAATTTGTGATGATTGTAGGAATCCTACAATTATTTATTAATTAATATGTCAAGAAAAGTATGTACTTTTTATCATAGCCGCCAATCAAGAAATGGTATATATATACAAATGAAATTATGTGGATGATGTGAAGATGCAACCAATTTTTATAATTTCTATAGTCATCAATTAGGACAATAATAATTGAGACGTATGAAAGATATATATATATATATATATTCCCTTTTTCTTTTGGGGACGAAATGGACCCATGTCTCATACAAGATATTTGAAGATCCACAACGTTAATACATATATATATATAATTTATTTCAAGATATTAATTTCCGGCCCTAATAATATTGTTAATTATATATCTTAGCTTTTTCAATTTTTTCTCTTTATGTTATATTTTCTTTTAAGTATGAGCAAACCGCGAATATTTATAATATGCTTGTAAAATTATGTATTTTAAATTTTGATCGTCCACATACATTTTATAATGTCAGATACATATAATTAAGAGAACTTAGATAAAATTATATTAGAATTGGTTCCAAGTCATAGGCCGTGTTTATGGATTAGATTTATCCATTTTAAGTTATGTTGCATCTTTTATTTTACGTAATATGTAAATGTTATGTGTATAAAGATTATACATACGTAATGTATATATTAAATAAAATAAAAGATGTAATATCATATAAAATAAAAAAAATTAATTTGAGTGATAGTTGTTTGTAGGAAATGATAGTGATAGGGAAAAAGGGGTATTGTGGGAGAAGTAGACTAGTGGTGCAACTTGGGGTTCAATTATTGTTATGTTCTCGTGTTGTGGGCTCCTAAAATTGAAGGTTTATCCCTTGAAAAAAAAATAATTGAAGGTTTATGATTCTTGGGTTTTGTTTGGCAATTCTTTTTTTAAGAGCTTTTGAATGGCAATTTAGGAATGGAATAAGGATAGGAATGGAACAACACTTGAATAACATTCCTATGATTGGTATACACAATAAATTAGAAGGTAATAGAATTGTCAGTTTTTAGTAGATTCCATTCACATAATTGATAATTAAAAAATAATGGTAGTAAGAGCATTAAATTAATTTTATAACAAATTTGCACTTTAGTAATTTTTTTTAAAAAGTTACTATTCATATTTTATTAAATATGTTGAATTCTATCGCTTATAGAAGGTTATACGCATTTATAAATCATTTCTATGTTATGGAATACATTTATATATTTGTTCAAAAAAAAGAATACATTTATATATATATATATATGAAAAAATTTATTTATTTTCATAAAAAAAAATTTATTGACTCAATAAACATAAAGATAATATCTTTATAAAAAGAATAGTAATTCTAACAACCAAATGGGCTAATTTATTTAATCATAATGCATCTACTATTCAATACCCCGTGAAAGAAATATTGTGAATTAATAAAAATAATTAAATACCAAACTAATATCACTTTTTAATTACCATGCATATAAAATTATTTCTCAACACCAGATACAAGAAGTGCTTAACAATTAAATTTAAATATTGAATTAATACCAAAAATAAATTCATTCCGAATACGCTGGTAATAGCTAATTCCATATTACGGGAAGAAAATGACTAATTCCTTGTATAAGGAATAAGAATTTTCATGAGAATAGGTGTTCCAAAACCTCGAATATACCAATCATAAATGTAGGAACGGACTTGAGAATACTCATTCCATTCCTACTACATTCCTACGTACAATCAATCCCATATGTGTATGTATGTGCTGCCACTTGCAATGGGTTGACAGTCGACATGTTCTTCTTTTTGGGTACGTCCGATAAGTCTAAAAATCATAAATCACGCATAGTGATATTTAAAAATTACCTATCAATGTAATTCTCACGTCAAAAGAGAGAATTAGACGCACAAACTTTAAATATAAAGTATGGTGAATTATAATGATTTTTCGTTTGACATAATTATTTTAAAAAAGTATAATGAATTGCAATGACCTTTTCTAAAATTTGACATAATTATTTACAATGACAATGAAAAGTAGGGTTTAAAAAAAAATAAATTATTGTGCAACAGTTTGTTTAGAAAGTCGGCGAAATTAAATTGGCATGGATACGTGTGGAGTCTTTAAATATATTACTTTATTATATCTATCAGATTAGGTGAATTAAAGCAAAAATAATGAAATCGATAGGCAAATAAGTCCTATTATCTAAATATCTTGCAAGTTGGATAATATATATCACCTCTAAATTTATTATTTTTCATTTTATTAAGAAAAAAATGTAATATGATCATAGTTTAGTGATTAATATATGCTATATACGTATACTAATATTAATTAAGCTGGAGGGATTTATAGAAATTATCAGACAAAATGTGTTTAGACTAAAATACTCTCAATATTTATTTTATTCATGCATATTAAAGATTAATTCATTTTCAATTTTGATTAGTCAAAATTCACATACAAAACGTCAGCGTACTAGAGGTAATTAATTATATTAGTAAATTCCGCAAATTTTAATTAACAGAGAAATTTATTTGTTGAACGAAAACAAACGTCGGTGATATTAAATGTAATTTTTCAAACCATAAAGGGTTTATGTGAGATTACATCAAAGCTTAAGAAAGAACGGTTTATGTAATTTTAATGTAATTTATAAAGTTTGTGTTTGGGTTGAGGATTAAGAATTAAACAATTATGTTTGAAATTTTCAAATTTGCCCTTCCTATTTAAAACCCAAACTATCACCATATGCATTAAATAAGCTCCCAGAAAAGCTACTTATCATTTTCCAGGGGCTAATGAAGTCATTTTGACAAGTCAATCTTGGGCCTAATGAACTCTAATCCTACGACAAAAAATCAAAGGCCGTTGTATTCATTTGGTGCTGGGCTCTTCCATGGGCCTGGATCAGAAGAGATTTGAGCCTACATGGCGGGAGGAGTAATGAGAATCCAATCATTTTCATTTTGTGCATAATTTTATTCTGCCAGTTTGAAAAGGCCCCAAAATATCTATTCCTTTTGATATACAGAACAAAAATGAATAGACCACATGTCCGTGCACGCCAACAATATCAGCCACGTCTGGATTGGCCGCCCATTAGTGTAATTTTGTAATTGATGTAACATTGTTTTTGTAATACATATTTATTTCCAAAATTCGAATATTACATATTTCTTCACATTACAAGAGTAGTAATGTCCTATATTCTAGTAACGTTAACGAGTGCCACAACCTCGACGTCGCCTATTACTTCACGGTACATCATGAAAATTTTGTTCATCGGTTGTGTTTACAATGATGTACTCAAATGGAATTGGCAATATTGTGATGTCTTGGTATGACTAGATCAAATTGTTGTGAATAAGACTCTGTCACAAACGGCATTTATGGGGTATATGGGGTATCATATGCGGTAGATGGACCGACAACATTGGTTGAATCATATGCAATAGACGAATCAATAACATTTGTTGGATCATATGCAGTAGACGGATGTGAAGATGCACAATGGACCGAGTTGGGCCAACTCAACCCAAGACCAGATTGAACCAATAAAAAAATGGGCTGGTTCACCCCAGGCCCGTTGGGACCGGTCCGGTCCTGGGCTGGTCCCAGGAATCAATATCTAGGACCAGCCTAGCCCAATGGCCTAGGACCACCTGGTCCTAGATCAGGCCTGGGCGGGGCCTGTTGAGCCTTTTTTTTAAAATTCATTATATACTATTCTTTTATAAATATATATTCATGTGGTTAATTTATAATTTAAGTAATTATTCATAAGAAACCTCAACATCATTAAAAAAAAAAAAAAAAAACACTAAACAAACACACCCGGGCTTGATATGGGCCTGGTCTTGGCCTCAACGGGGCCGATTCATGGGCTAGGCTTGGGTTTAGAAATGGACCCAATTGGAGCCCACTCAGAGGCGCAGGACCGCCCCAAGACTGGCCATAAACAATAATGGGCTGGTCTTGGGCCGAACTTTTTCGAGTTGGTCCATGCCGATCCTGTACTGACCTAACCCACTGTGCATTTTGAGACGGACGTGTGATATTGGTTAGATCATATCTAGCTGTGGGCCCACATGTACAACAGGATATCGTGAACGGTAAAAGTAGCTGTGTAAATAATGGAATGCGTGCATGTGTCCCATCAAAAAACATTTGACTGGACAAAACTACCCCTCATATGGCCGATTTTGTCCAGTAGAAATATTGCATGTTGTCCTTAAAATTTGTAATGCCTGTTTCACCTATAATTTTAAATTTTTTTCCAAAAATAACACTAATTATAAAAACAAAATTTGTGCATGTTATTTAAATAATTTTCCTAATGCATTGAATCCTTTTTTAAGTCAATTATATCATACAATACATTAAAATACTCACAATTGATTATCAGTAATGATCTTGTAACAAATAAAATATACATAAAAAGATAAGATCAAGAGACTCTGGGAAAGTATGCCTAAATGGAACTTTCGAAAATTTCGAGAATGTGTCATGGACTTGCTCACGAGGTGTCTAAATGGGCACACGGAGTAAATTGGGATGGGCCTATCCCTCCCCCAATCTTTCCAAAACATGTATTTTGTGACAAGGACCGTATATTTCTTGAACTACTCTGAGTTTTGATTAATGAATTTCAACATATAAAAAAAAAAAAAAAAGAAGGGATCTCCTCCAAAGTCGCCTTTCTTTCAGCAGCATCCACCGCATGATACAGCCGGCGACGCAACATTTGAAACGTGTGCACCACGTGCACCCGATTTTGACTTCCAACGGCATCATGGACTCAGAATGCTGCACGTGTCGTTTGTTGATTGGTATAGCACATGGGATTCTTGTAGACCAGTACTCTAGTCCTATCCAATCCGCTGATTAACGCCGATTTGTCTGCCTGCCTTGGTTATTAATTTGCACCATCGCGTTGACGATAAGTTTTCAAGGGTGATTCATTAATACAAGAAGTTACTTATAGATAAGTTGCCTTCTAATTTCAGCATCCCTATACCAAGAATGTTTGTGGATGCCTCTTTTTACAAGAATTTTCTAATATATTTTTTGTTTCTTACATATCAAATTATTATTTTTTCATTTTAAATTTAATTGCATCTTCTATTTCATTTAATATATACGTACCACATGTACAAAAATGACGTTAAGTGTGTTATTTAAGGAAAGATTTAACACATGTTGCGTGTATATATTAAATTGAATAGAAAATGCAATAGAATTTGAAATAAAAAATTTAATCCGCTTATATACAACACTCGAAAGGAAAATAATTAAATAGATCATGATGTTGTCATGCCTAATTTGAGAACGAAAATATCAAAAAATTCATAGAGTTTTCATGACACTTAGTGGATCACCCAACTAAAATCCTCGAAAGAATATTAAATCAGTATTGAGTTCAAGAGAGTTAAAGTGTTGTAACTGAATCAAATATGGATCCTTTAAAAGTCGTATATGAAATCAGTGTCGAGTTGAAGAGACTTAAAGTGTTATAACTTGATCCAGGATTGAGGTCCTCTGTGACCTAGAGCTGAATTCCAAATTAACTAGATGGTCACCTGGCTTGGACTTGGAATGAGGTTCGATGAGTATGTCGAGCTGGACTAATGATGGTTGGCCTGCACACATAGACAAGTCATTAGGCTAGTTGAGGTGACCCTCAACTAAAATCCTCCGATGCTTAAGTCAGTTAGGGTTTGGGGTTATACGGGGTCGAGCTTGCGATCTCTTTTGCAAAGTGTGATATAACAACAATAAATGCATACCTGTCAAATCGGCCATTCATGCATTTATAGATCCTCATGTGTCAGAATTCGTACGGATCACGTGTCAATGAGTCAGCCGTTGGATGAGTATTGGGTTAATGGCTCTCCACACGGCTCGTTAGGCAAGATCCGACCCAGTTAAAAACACACGGATCTATGAAGTGTTTCGGCATTTTTCCATTTCTTTGAGGGCATTTTGATCCTTTTGCAGGTTAATTGTAGTTTTCCCTATCATAACTTATCAAATATGAATCCTTAAAACGTCATCATTTCTATGAGGTATGTCAATGAGGGAAAAAAAAAAGGGTTGACTAAGAGACACTCTTTTATAATTGAGATCCGTATGTACTTCCAACTTGGATTTAAAATGTTTCAGAATCAAACTAAATGTGCAAATGATGGGATCTCATTTATTTTGACAGATAAATAACATGTGCGGATGAGCTTGCTCATGATATCTATGATCCAATATTAATAACAAAGGGCTTATATATATTTACTCAAAATTGTTGTTTTATTTCATATTCTAATATTTAACATTATATTATGCATAATATGCATATTTATATGTTATGTGAAATGAAATATAAGATAACATACAAATTTAAAATAGAGGGTTCGAAATGCTCCAATGGATACAAGCATCGCCCTGCAAATCATAAACACTTCGACAGACTCCTTGGGGAGCGTGCACTAATGCAATGTGAACAAGTTTGTTTCCGATTGGATTTTTATAGTAATTTCTGTTTCATCTTCTATTCTATATTATATATGCATGCCACGTGAAAATATTTTCTTTGATAAAATTGATGATGTAATCTTCATACACATAACGTGTATATGTAAAAAAGGTCAAAGATGTAATATAAATTACAATAGAAAATCAAATTTGAATTGCAAAAACTTATAAAAAAAATTGAATTGCAGAAGAAAATCATATCCGCTTTGAAGTAGCATGCACCTATTCATGCAAATATTTGAAGATTTCTTCACAAGGTATTGGCCATTTAAGTCAAATTATGCGATTTTAATTTGAAGAAGCTAAATTACATAAAAAAGAAAAAATTGCAATATTACAACTTTTCTTTTTTTGTTTTTTCAATTACACACACGTTCCAGATTTGAACCCAAAATCTTCAAGAAAAAACTTGAAGCCCAAATCATTGGGCTACAACGCAATATTACAACTTATATGTTGCACAAACAACTTATTTGAACCTTGTGGCACGATAATCACATGCATTGTGAATATCATGATCAATCAGTCGGATTAGATTTTCTATTGCAATTCCTATTGCATCTTATATTTCATTTTACATACACACTCCACGTGTACAAAGATTATTTCATAAATTGTATCTAAAGAAGGTTTCATACACTTAGCGTATATATATGAAATGAAATAGAAAATGCTAACATGAATTATAACAGGAAATTTAATCCGTGGATCAATACACCTATCTAGATCAATTGATAATAGAACTAATAGGCGTCTTTAACAATTTGCTTGGTTTGAATGCGACTTAAACAAGCTGCATGTGAACGCTACTGATTTGTACAGAAAATAAGTTGGTTTCATGCATTCAGACAACCTATTTGCATCTCTATCTCATCAAGAAATATTAAGACAGCCCATTTGCACGCATGTGCCTCCTCCCTATACACACACTCCACCTAATTAATTTATTACCTTCTCATTCTTCTTCACGACCAATCCACCAAGCATTTCACCTGAAACTTGAGCCCTATAAATTCTTCCCAATCTCAATTTTCCACACACACAATATTTGCACCAATTCCTTTCACACACAACACACACTAATGGAATCCCTCACAAGCCCATCTCTCAACCTTCTCTTCATCACAATCCTCACACTCTTCCTGTTCATCTCACACGTGCATTCAATCTCGGGTTCTTCAGTCCCTCAAGCTTACACGAACTTTGTCAAGAAATCATGCAACACGACCACGTACCCACCCGTCTGCCTCAAGACGCTCGCCCCGCACGCGTCCTCCATTAAAACGAACCCCTTGAGTCTATGCAAATACGCCCTCAAGGTGGCCATACAGGCGACTCGTGACAGTTCCACCACCGTGTCTAAGCTCGCGAAACGAAAGGATATCCCGAGCACTGAGGCCCGGGCGGTAAAGGAGTGCATCGGCGACCTGAAAGACGCGGTGTACCAGCTGAAGCAGACGGTGGAGGCGATGGGGCATCTGAAGGACGCCGACAGGGAGTTTCAGTGGGCTAACGCCAAGACGTACGCTAGCGCTGCTATTACGGATGCTGAGACGTGCGTCGATGAGTTCTTGGACCGGAAGGTGGATCCGGTTGTGAAGAACAAGATCAAGGGCTGTGTTTCTGATGTGGAGAAGCTGATAAGCAATGCTTTGTCGTTGATCAACCATCTTTACTGACTGAATTTGCATGTGGGATTTCTCTGTTTTCTATACGTTTATGGTTATTTTTCGTGGATAAAGAAATGATCAATCAGGATTTTGAAGTGATTACGATGTGGTTTGGATCTAATTTGTAATTAATAATATGTAATTGAGTTGGGAGTTTTGTTCTATGTTCAATATTCTTAATTACAAAAAAACCTCTATTATAGGGAAAAAAAAAGCATAATAGCAACGAAAAAATTTGTTGCTGAAATCAGCGTCGGACTAATTAACAAATAAAATTCTCGTTGTTAATCTACACTATTTAATATATATTTTAAGTAATTCGTTGGTAAATTTGTTAGTACGCAAGTAAATTTTTGTTGCTAAATTCATTAGTATGTAAATTTCTTGAATTAAATAATGTACATTAATACTAAAAATTTTACTTGTTAATTAGTTCGACGCTGATTTTTTTCGTTGCTAATTGAACGATTTTCTTGTAATGTGCAACACATAGATGTATGAGTTTTTAGTGGTCTTGATCCTAAGATAGTGATGTGGGGCTACTAATTCAAGATTTGGGAAATGTACACAAATGCTCCCAAATTTTCTTTTAATTACAAAAATATCGAGATTTGTGTCTTTACAGTATAAGCCATCTACGGTCCAATATTCGAGTATGTAAAGACTCATGATGACTAATTGATTATTAATAAATTAATAATTCACATGAAATCATACACTTCGGGTTATTTATAAATACTAATCATATTTGTCCCAACTACAACTTTGGACACCCTAAATATTCTTACTATATCTTTGTATATATTCTTCCCTTTTGTTGACTTAAATATCGGAGGACTATAATTGGAGTTTGTCCAATTTAGTTCTTATAATTTCTTACTTTGTAGTTCAAATTACATTATTATCAAATTATCTGGTGCGTTCGAACTCTTCTTTATCTGGATCAGACAATTGTGAACTTTCGAGAGATCCGGACACATCAATTAGGTTGTTATGAAAGAGATAAATTTATGTATGTTAAAACTGAGGTTCAACTATAAGGGTACATGAAAGTTGATGCAACGATTGATTTTATACTTTTCATAGGAGTGGGTAAATATAATTACTAATTTTACCCCCTTTTCTTTTAATATTATAAATTAAACCTCCCTTCTAATTAATTAAGTTTTTGCATTCAAAAAAAAAAAAAAACAATTATAGCCCTTTGCACAATACAAAATAATGTATTACACTCTTATTTTGCTGAAAATAAGATATGTAAATAGTGTACAAAATAAGCTTAGCCAAACAGAAAATTCTTATCCGAATTAAGTTTGGTCGAACTAAACCAATCACAGAGAAAGTGTGATACACTTACTATGTGATTGATCACTTTTTCTTAATTGTACATCAATTACATGACAAGTGTGTTGCTCTTGCCATATCTTTGGTTCAGATCTGACCAAACCTAATTTGAACAAAAACCCTCTCAATCTGTTAGCGCAATGTTTGGCTGACTCAATTGGGGGTCTGTTATATTCGTTAAAAATTGGGCTAGCACAAGAAAACTAGACATGAAAATATGCGATCCCAGTTAAGCCCATTAATCACCTCGTCAAATACAAATATTACATTTTTGCTAAATAAAAAACGAGTTGATACATTTTGATTAAATACAATTATGATGTATTACCATAATTTGTACATCAAATAATCACAATAATTAACATAGTACCAGTTATGTCTGATGTTACAACTCTGTTGGTGTATATATATATTTACTTATAATTTATATAGTCATAATAATTTGAGTTAATTAATGACATGTTATCTAAATTTAATGGTGATCTTTTTAAATAAAAGCGATAATTACATAGTTACATCAATATTTGAATAAATTATGAAATAAATTATAGTAAACTCACATAAAGTGAGACAAACACCTAAACGTTCGATGAGACTTAAACCTATGATCTTGAACTCATTAATGAATGTCAACCTTAACCACTGGACTAAGATATAATTGATATTAATTAATAGTGACATTTAATCAGAAACTTCTCCTCAAATACCTAAATCATGGAATTAAATGTAAATCATTTAACATTTCGTGCATATAATAATTATTCGTACGGACCAGCTCAAGGCGTGGCTCCCTTAGGAATAATGAATCGAACAGCTAATTAATTTAATCTTATAAATTCTAATTAATGTACATGAATAATAATAGAAAAGTGGAAAACGAAAAGAATCTGCCTCCAGAGTGTAGCTGACTCATGTTGTACTCGCATTATTTAAAAATGAGCATCTTTCGTACATAAGTTAGAAGTAAATTTGTGTAATAAGTTTTAGGCTTATTACAAAATTTAATAAAACATATGCTATGAATAAAGTAAATCGCCTTATGATGTATATGATAGTAATAATAATTTACTTATAAAGGTATAAGAGTAATTTTTCTATATAAGTCACATAATAGATATATACACCTTATCACACCATAAAATAACTAATATTGCTATAAATATCTGATATATTATTTTTTAATGCAAGTTACTATTCATGATTTGATTACAAATACTACTCAAAATTCTTGCACTAGACTTGCGGTATAATCGTGTCGAGGGTAATTTTCCCAATTATTCTTTTGCTCCAAACCACAACCACATCACCTTAGTTAATAAAAAAAAAAAAAAAAGGAACATTGCATATCTACTCAACCTCAGTCTCAAATATAATCCTTAGGGGTTGTTTGCAGGCGCCAATTCACCCTTATCCATGATTTACTATAAGAAATGACGGCTCGTCAGTAATCCATCATACCCTAAATAAGGCATGAGAAATTGAGAACTTATTCAGCCTTGAAGATACAATAGTATTATAATTCGACCATATCCCATATCTTATTCAATTAGGTAAATACCAACAAAAAATATTAATTTATGATATCTCATATTTTATCCAATCGGACCCTATCAACTATTTATCCCACACATAAAAGTAAACGATTTCTTAATTTATTCAACCTTGAGTATCAAATAGCTTTCTTTATATGCAATTGAGATCCGTATACTTGAGTATGAGTCTCAGCCGACATGGACCCCGAATTATAACCCATAATGTGCGTTGTTGATTGCCTGACGTGGTAGTAGATGGGAAGAATACATTTAACATCTTCCCCGGAATTTCTTTGTCCAAAAGTCAAATTAAGCATACATATTTACAGTACTAGTCCCTGTGTCGACCTGAATTGATTCGTTGAAAGTGTTTTTAGTAATGACCCTAATAATTATTTGGTTATTCGAATTATGACCCGCCCAAATCTAGAATATCCGACCTACCAAATATGCCCCGGATCATTTTCGTTAGTGTAACAAATATCTTCATTTAAAAAGTCCAATTCTTGCTTTTATGTCAACACAAACCATGTGATGATATTTGGCTTTATATTGTTCTAAATTTCTAATTTTCTCCCAAGTCGTTGTGTGTGGCTGCTCTTGTCAACCCTGTAATGTCACCATTTCACACTCTTCATGGTGTCGCTGTGTTTTTACCGAGGTCGGCCGATACCAGAAACACATGATTTTGTCTGTACGGACCTCGCTTTGCCTTCGCTTTTTCTTTTCTAGTCTGTTTTTTTTAATTTTAAAGAAGGAAATTGTCGGGATTCCATCCCTTCTACGCGAAAAAAAAAATGAATACACACATATATTTTTTTTACCGTTTCAAATAAACCTACACTAAAATTAGGATTGAAATGCATAAAATCTCCTTGTGTTTTGAAAAGTCGGTTAAAAATCCTTCTGTATTTTGAAAATAGGCGAAACCCCCCCTTGTGTTTTGTAAAAATCAGCAAAAAGCACCCATTTCGTTAGTAATTAACGGAAGGTATACTGAATGCGTGCCTTGTGCGCGTTGGAGTGTAATTTAGCCATTTTTTTGGTTTTTTTTTATTTTATTTTGACAAAAATACCCTTATAGGATCTATGTATTGCCTAAATTAAACTTGGAAGTATGATGTGATTGCAATTCCTCCCTTTTGATCAGTTCATTAGAACAAATGGATGGAAATCTAACGAAAACTAATGAATTGAGATAATTATTAGATGATGGTGAAAATCAGAAGTATTGATAAATGATAATTTACCCACGTAATTGCGACTTAAATTTGACTAAAACAAATGGTTGCAGAAGACTTATTGCATGTGATGTGCAGGTAGGCCTTCATCCACTATTTATAAAGATGAAAACTATGGTTTCAATATCCTACTATATCAACAGAATTTTTTTCTACCTAGCTAGAAAGTCATAACCAATTATACTTGACTTAATCCAAATTTAAATTTTCTATTGCAATTTTTATCGCATTTTTTATTCTATTTTATATACGCAGATCACATGCACAAAGATTATATCATCAGTTCTATCTAAAGAAAGATTTTATACACGTGGCGTATATGTATGGAATCAAATGAAAAAAGGGATAATTACATTTACACTTCATAACCTATGGTCTGTTTACATAAATCACTCCTGCCTTTTGAATAATTACACATATACCCACTAGAAATGTAAGCATCATTTACACAAACCACCTCTATTTTTAAAAAAATACACTTACACCCCTCAAAAGGGATAATGCAATTTACCTCCTTGTGATATAAGAAATGAGCAAAACCCCCTGTGAAAAATAATTAGCAAATTACCTCCTATATTTTGAGAATGAGCAAATTACTCCCCTATCAAAGGAAAACACAGGGGGATAATTTATTTTATTTTATATCACATGAGATAATTTGCCTAATTATTTTTTAGAAGGGTTTTTGCTCATTTCTTTATATTACAGGGAAGTAATTGCATTTATCCTCCTCAAAAGTATTGACATTATTACACAAACTACCTCTATTCTTTTGCTATAAAGAATGATTTTTGTAATTATTCAAAAGGCATGAGTGTAAAATTTAATTATCCCTAAAAAAAATGTAACACGAAAGCATAAGAAATCCAATCTAGAGTAATGGAGCCATTATGCTTAGAATTTTGGCAAGAAAAAGACACTGAGAAGAGAAACAGAACCTCCACTCGATTATAGTATTACATGACTTATATATATATATGTTACAAAATTGAGTAAGTTTACAACATAAATATTCATACATCAAAACAAGAACACATACTGCACTCAGCCCAACTTATTCTGGGACTTCTCAAACACATTAACACTACAGAAGCTGAATCAGTACTTGCCAGCATACTTATTGCAAAGTGCAAGTGCATTACTGGTAACCTGAGCCACATTAGTCATGCGAGCCCGGATCGACGTCTTGATCCTGCCGTTCAAGGCCCGGCCCGAGAACCCATCCAAGCAAGTGCCGTCGTCCGTCAGGGCGGCGCTCACCCAAGTCTGCAGGTTGCTCAAGTGCCATGTATATTCGGGCCCTCCGGCCCGGCCCAATCTCTTGAGCTCCTTGGCTGACTTGCTCAGCCGGTCCACACTGTCGCTGACCTCCTCCAAGCAGTCCTTGATGGCCGCGTACTCTCTGGGCTTCAGCCCGCGGAATTTAGTGAGCTTGGACACGAACGTCCTCGTGGATTGGGCTCTGTCGACGCTCACGGACAATGCGGTCATGACCAGTTGTTTCGGGCTTTTCTGAATGACCGAGGCGTACGTCGACAGTGATTGGACACATACGGCGGGGTATGTGGTGGCGCGGCAAGAAGTTCTAATGAAGCTGGCGGCGGGGTTGGTGGCGGCCGCCGTGGCGGCGGCGGTGGAAAACTGACTTGTAGTTAGGACAAGTAGGAAAGGGAGGAGTATGAGTGAGAATGTAAGAGAAGAAGTAGCCATATCTTTGTTGTTGTAATAACAAGTGGGAGTGGTGAGAGGTGGTGGGTGGGAATTGGGAAATGAGAGTGGTTGGTATTTACAGAGGGAAAATAATTGCAAGTGGTGAGTGTGTTATCACATGCATTAATGGGTCCCACACGCATTGTGTGCTGATTTTGGACACGGTTGGGCAATTTCAATTTTTGTTGAAACACGGACCTTCTATCAGGCATTGATTTAAGGATTAACAATATCAACAATATCAATAAATTACATTTAAATAAATCATACTCTTATAATAAAATACAACACCTATTATTATACAGTGGACAATATCCCATATATTAATAGAGTTTGAATTCATAATTTTAAAGGTCATGAGACATCAACCGCTAACAAACCATTGGTCACCTCACCATCTTTATTATAACTTATTCAGTATGGAAATTTTTATTATCTATACTATTATATAAAACAAACTCTATTTTCACTAATAAATGACGATTACTTACACCACAACACCAAATTTTAAAATTATTAAAAATATTCTTATAAAGATCTATATCCATATTATTATATAAAAGAAACCACTTTTCTACTCACAAATGGCGGTTAATGACACCGCCGCACCACTTTTTTGTAATGCCAAAAATAACCCTCAACTGATATGATAACTAATTTATTCAACTTTTCAAATTTTATATTAATTGATAAATTAGTTTTTTCTTTCTTTCCTTCTTTTTTTTTAATGTGATGAGTTAGTTTATATATTTTACTCGTATTTATAATATATTTTAAAGCGTAAAAAATTATTTATATGCACGCAGAAATGGTGTGTCACGATAACTAGTTATTGTTAAAATAGAATAGAGTCACCACCCAACTCTATTAATTATTGTGTGATAAATAAATAATTCATGTTTTAATTATAAAATTGACATTTTATTTACACGTTATATATATACTATTATTAAAAAAAAAAGTTGTTAAAGATATAAAGTGACGGTTTTGACACCATTATACCAATTTTTGTAGGAATTAAAAAATGTCATTCAGCTAATAAGATAACTAACTTAGTCAACTTTTAAGTTCTACATTAACTTAACTGCTCATCAATATATTTTTATATATTTCATTATTGATTATAATATATTTTAAAGCGTAAAAGATTAATTATTATATACACGTAGAGACGATATATCACAACAATTAGTTATAATTGATATAAGCAAACTCCCAACTGATGATATATATAAACGTTTCACATTTGTTGCAAATGAGAAACTTGAGTGGCTTGTAAGTCCCTAACCATTATCTGCCTAATTTGAGTGGCTTGTAAGTCCCTATCATTATCTGCCTAGTGATACACATTTTTAGAACAAAATCATAAAACTCGTATAAAATCAGATCAGACATGTACCGATCAAATCACAATCACATCAATATTAAACACTATACTTGTAAAAAATGTACAGATTACATAAATGTTGCGCATGTAAGTATAATATATATATATATATAATAAAAATTTTAAGTTAATTTATAATTATTGAGTAACCCCCTCCGCAGTGGAAGATAACGACAATTTTGACGGGTCCAGTGATATACGGATTCAAAAATTACAAATTATCTTATGAAGATTAAGAATTTAATATAGGGTTAATTACACTTACACCCCCTCTGAGAATGTATAATCTTTCCCCCAAAAAAGTTTTGAAATTACACTTACACCCCCTCCGAAAATTCTCTGTTTACACCTGACCCCCATCCGTTAGAGTTTGGACAAAAAATGTTCACGTAAACAAAAATAATTACACAAATTTTCAATTTTTCCCATCATTTAACATTCTCATGTATATTTTTGAACTTATAAGAGGATAAGTGTAACGTATATGTATGGAGTGAGGCCAATATTATTATATTTTTTCCTTATAAGTACAAGATTATTGCACGAGAATGTTAAATGAGAGATAGAATTAAAAATTTATGTAATTATTTTTGTTGAAATGAACATTTTCTGCCCAAACTTTAACGAATGGAGGTCAAGTGTAAACAAAGAATTTTTAGAGGGGGTGTAAATGTAATTTCAAAACTTCTTTGGGGGAAAGTGTAATTATGCATTTTCAGAGGGGGTCTAAGTGTAATTAACCCTTTAATATATTAATGAATTATTAATAATTATTACTGCATATGTGCTGACAAGCTTTTGACGTTTTGCCACCGACATGACTCGTACCGTGGTCCCATTTTCCTTGAAAATGTTACCTTCATCCTTTGAAAAATAGTATAGAGTATTTATTCAGAATAATTACACCGTCTTTTCTTAAAATTTGTGTAATTATATATATATTTTTTTATATTTTAAAAAATTACATCTAATACAGTTTGATTTATCCAACAAATAGATTCAACGAATTTGTTAATGTTAACAAAAAATTTGAGTAAAAATTTATATTCACTTCTGATTGACTTATTGCAGGTCAAATAATTTTTTTCTAATCAAACTATCTTTTATACATCCTCACACATGTGGGGAGGTACATCTTTTTACCTTTATAAGGGTAGTTTGGTCAAAAAAGATTTGTTTGACTTACAATTTATCTAAAAATAATTCCAATATCAACAAATTCGGTGAATTTCGACTACCGAATGAATTTATTTGTTAAATGATAACAAACATTAAAAATACTAGATATATTTTTCAAGCCATAAAAAATTTACGTATAATCATATATTCTTGGATAAATTACATCTACCTCCCCTGAAGTTTAGCATAATTACAAATATCTCCTCATTGTTTGAAAAATTATAAATACCCCCCTCAAATTTGTGACCGTCTAACAAATAACTCATTTTCATTAATTTTTATGAGTGAACTGACTAAAATGCCCTTATGCTCTGAATTATTTTTATTTAATTCTTAAATTTTTTGGACTATAATGTGTATGGAAAGGTTTCTTAAATTTTTTATACAGAGGAGCAATAATGCAATTTTCCTAGGCTGATTTTTCTATAATTTTAATTAAAAATGCAAGGGCAAAATGGTCAATTTTAGGCCTTTGGTTAAAAATTACAAACCTCGGAGAAGTATTTGTAATTTTTCAAACAACGAAAAAATATTTATAATTATATCAAACCTCAGGAAAAATAGATATAATTTACCCTATATTCTTAGTCACGGATGGGTTATTTATGAGACTGAGAGTGTGGTGCAAGATTTTCTTCCCTGAAAAAGGGACACTTGAAGACAACTTTGATAATTGCAATTTTGAAATTATCAAAATGTTCCTAGTCCCCACTTGATTCAAACTTTCTGAATAAGCCAAAATATAAATTTCTTTTTTTTAATTTGGGTCGGGTGGACTCGTATTTTTAGTATACCTGCTCAGTTGTTAAGTCCAAAATAAAATGATGAATCTCATCCTTACATGTCATTTTTATGTTAAAGTGGATTATGAGTATAAATAAATACTTGAACCAATAAATTTTATCTAAGAGATATTTATTAACTTTTTAACAATAAATTCAATTTTTATTTGATTATACTGTCTTGAGTGTCGAGGTTCTATTGCTGGTGGATGCAAGTTTTTTTATGAAGACAACGGAGCACGCTCGATTATAATTATGTTGGTTTATGAGTAACATAGTATTTATATTTTAATGAGTTTAATATTTGATAATTTATAAATAATACAATAGGTGTGCTGCATCAATTTAAAATTTGATTCAGTATCAAACTGGGATGTGTATTTGACGCTAATCGTGAGGGGTGTTTACAAATACTTAAGATATACATATTATCAACTTATTATTAAAAATAAATTGAAAAGAATATTTTTGTTCTGCTTAAATTAAGTAGGTTTAAATCGTTGTAAGCGGTTTCCTATCAACTTGTCTAGCTTATTGGTAACAAAAATATAAATACTAAGTTGTTTTTTTACTATTTTTTTTTAACTTTTATTTTCAATAACTCTCCACTTCTATTATGGTTTAACTTATAACTTTCTGAATAATTTATTTATAATTAAAAACACAGAGATGAGAAAGGGCGGCCATGTGAAAGCTCTTTAAATTTAAAGCAATGGGAATTCAAATCTTTGCTTTTGGGAATGTAGAATAGTAGAAAGTAATGGTTTCTTTTTCCTTTATTTCCTTAGCCATCGTTTACTTTAAGGGATGTGATTAAGTAGTGATAGATTAATGATGGATAAAATATAGAATGTGATTAAATTGTATCAGTAATATTTTTATTTAAATTATCTATTTATCATGATTAATCATCTATTTACCTAAATATAAGTAAACAAGAGATTGGGTTGGATATTCAACCCAATTCTTACACGTAAACAAGGTCTTACAATGTCTGTCTTATCCCAGTATAAATGTAAGATTGCAAGATCTACATGATGATCATGATGTTATCATCCTTTAATCTAACAATTGAAATTCCACATAAATTATTATTTGTTAATTTACACAAAATCATTCATGATACTGGAGGTCGTATTAGTCTATCCTCAACTCCTACAATCACAAACGAAAGTCAGGGAATCACTTGATACACCTCAATTATAACTCTTCAATGCCAAAATCAGAAAAAAGGATCAACTAATAAAATAAATGTATGTACAATATGACCAGGCACTTCAAAGTGACGTGAATAACTGTACACTAGGCATGTCTATGACATCCGGACATATGATACTTATGGGATCGATATTTTTTTCTCTAATGTAGTAATTCAAAATGGAATAAATTTGAAAATTAAATTAACATTTATTTAACCTGGTATAGATTATGAGTTAATCATGGTTATTAAGGAGAATTTTAAATTTTAACCATGATGTTGATATTTCATTATCAAGACTGGGACATCACATGTGAAGAGATTCTCTTGATGATCCCTCGTGATGTCCCCATAATTGCCATTTTATTAGTGTTTCCAACCGGGAAACGACATTAGGGTGTATTAGGTATACTAATTGAGGGGATTAAATTAATTAAGAAGAGATGGGCCCCAGCCCACCAATCTATGGGCCCATTAGAGCTATAAATACAGTTATGGACCAGTTTGAAAAGCCCATATATATTAGTCTTTAGAGTCAGTAGCAGCCAGGGCCCTTCTCCATGCAATAATGCTCCTTAAATTGTACTGCCTAAATAAATATTCGTTTATTTTAATTAATCACCACCGTCGCATGCAGTCATGGCCAATATATAAAAACAAACTTTGGTGTGAGATAATGAGAAAGAAAAAAATTATAAAAAGAAACAATCGTGGTGGTATGAGGGGTTAAGAAAAAATAAATTATAGGTATGAGTTTATTAAAAATAATGAAGTTTGTAAGGAAAAAAATATATATATAGAAGTAAGGCGGGACAGAAACGTGGAGTCATAGATTAAAGTTTTGTTTCGAACACATTTTCGAATTAATAAATATTAGAAACTATTTTGAAAATATTACAGAAAAATCGTAAAATTAAATATACATAAAAGTCATTGAAGAAATTAAAAATATTACCTTTTTCCTTTTAAAACAAACATATTTATTTAATTTTGTCTCATTTAGCCAATTAAAATTATTTTTATGTAGTATAATTATATATATGGAGCTATTATTTGATGTAGTTGTTATTGAAACTAAATAATAATAATATAATATTTATTTTTAACGTTGTGTTATATATCTATATTACATTGATATTTATACATATAACATTAAAAATTTAGTGTAATATTAAATATGTTATCATTAAATAAAATACTTATTCATAACACAAGAATTTAAATATTTGTGTTAAAAGTACGAAATAAATATTTCGCTGAAAAATTAAGAAAAATAAAAAGTTTCATAGGATACTCAAAAAGATTTCAAAGGAAAATTAAGAAAAATAAAGTGTTTCGAAGAAAACTAGATAATTTCGAAACTACCATGTATTTTTGTTTCAATAACATCGAAAATAAAAACATTTTCATAGTTTCGATGGAAACGTATGAAAATTTTAAACCATGCATGGAGCAATGAGGTGAGAGGGTCAAAAATTTGTAGTTGTGAAATTATTTAAAAAAAATAACAAAATACTATTTTAACTGAAGTTTTCTTTAGATCCAAAAAATGAATTAAAGGATAAATTTAGTTATTAAAAAATCAGTACGACAAAAAGTTTTATTTTATAATAGTGTCGATAAGATATATACCTTTTACGTCGACCTTTTATGAAAATGACATCAATATACTATTGAAAGAGCAGAGCAGCAGATAGGAGGCTGTCTTGTAGTATTAGTTAGCATTCAATTCCCATTTAAAAGGAAAATATTGCTATTCTAGACAACGTCAATGTCAAGCGTTCACACAACAAATGTGTACTGTACCTTAAACTGTTGGTGCTAAGCAGCCAATAATTCAATTTCACAACCAATAATTAATTACTAAGCAACGAAAACAGAGATCAGAAGCTTCTATGCACCCATTTTTGACTTAGGAATATGGAGATTCAGGAATAATACATTGAAAAAAAAATGCAAGCAACCCCCTCTCATATTATAAATGAGCAAATTATTCTTTTATAAAAAATAAAATAGTAATTGCCCTTCCTGTGTTTTTTAAAATAAATCAATTTACCTCCCCATATTTTTTAAAATGAAGCAATTTACCCCCTATCTAGGAAGGTGAGTTGCTCAATTTTAAAGAACATAGGGAGGTCAATTGCTAAATTTTTTTCATATGAGGGTAATTTACTCATTTGCAATATTACAAGGAGGTAAATTGCATTAAACCCATAATAGATTTGTACACTTGACAATCCAATCTACAAAAATGCAAGAATTTCTGGCAGCAGACATGATTTCTTCAGTTTTAAAATGTTCATTACTTCAACAAATATAGCAGAAATGGAAGTATATATTGAACATGCTTTTGAATAAAGTACCTGGGTATACGGTGTTCTTTCGTTTGAATCGTGTTGGAGAATTGCTTGACCTTCAGCTGAGCTTTTATCTTTGAAGCAAGGGAATCAAGTTGGGTAAAGTCATGGAAGTATGTTCTGAACCTCAATGAATCATAGAGGCCAGGAATTCAAGTGATGTCCCTTGCCTTTCATGAAGCCATCAGTAAATAGAGCACCATATTCGTTGCTAGTGGAACCGATGTTTCATCTTGCTGGTAAAAGGGAAGCAATCTATAGTTGTAGCCCTCTTTCCATCATCATTCGTCTTATTCTCTCAACATCCTTATAACGACCAGCTTTACGATAAATCTTGATCAAGAGTTCAAAATTGTGTTCACCATCCGGCTCCAGCTCAAACAGATGGTTTGCAGCTATCTCTCCAACTTCAGCATTACCGTGAAGATAACAACCATATAGCAACGCTCCCCAAACAGTCGGACCAGCCTCAATCTCCATTCTGTTCACTACAAAGTCATATGCTTCGCTAAGCAATCCTGCCCTTCCGTAAAGATTGACCATACAAGCATAGTGCTCCATACTTGGACTAATCTGATACCTCTGAACCATCATCGAAAATATCCTCTCCCCATCCTTCACCATTCCCAAATGAGCACAAGCAGATAACAAAGGTACAAATGTAATCCCATCCGGTGAGGCATCAGAGTCCATCATTCGGTTGAAGTACTCTAGGGCTGCAGAATCCTTTGAGTGAGCTGAAATTATAGAGTTCCACGATACCACATCCCTTTCCGGCATGCACTCAAACAACCATTTTACCTTCTCCAACTTATCTTGATTCGAGTAGAAAACAATCAAAGAATTAGCAACAGATAAATTCCACTCAGTCCCTCTACGGAAAACCCATCCATGAATGTGTGTTCCGATTTTATAGGGCGACATGCTAGTAAGAACCGCAGACAGTGTAACCGAGTCAGGCTCACATCCCTCTTCTATCATCCACCGTAATACAGACAATGCTTCCACTATAAGACCATGCCTAATATACCCAACAATCATTGAATTCCAAGAAACCAATGCTTTTTGATCAATGCTATTAAAAACCTTCCTAGCTCTAATAATATCTCCACACTTAGCATACATATCAACAAGTGCATTTAACACAAACGTATTGTTTCCAAACCCAAAGCGAATGACATGACGATGGACTTCTTCACCAACTTGAATCATCCCTACTCCTCCACAAGCTTTCAACGCCCTCGGAAAAGTGTACTGGTCAGGCTCCACTCCCTCTTCCACCATCTGAAAATACAACGCCAACGCATCTTCGTACAAACCCGCCTCCGCATAACCCGAAATAAGCGAATTCCAGGGAAAAGCCGACGAGTTTCTGTCAGGCATTACATCAAACATCTCGTGGGCCTTTTCCACCTGCCCGTTACAAGCATACAACCGCAGAAGCTTGGACGAGATGCCCACATTCTTACGTAGAAGCTTCTCAGGGATAAGCTTATGAATTTGAATCCCGTAATCAATTGCTTTCAATTGGAAGCAAGACTCCAGAAGGGACGCAAAGATTTGAGGGTCGTTGATGACTATACCATTTTTTATTGAGGATTCTAACTTGTTTATGACAGTTTCAAGTGCGTCGAGCTTTGATTGGGATTGGATTTTCTTGTCTGTTAAGAGTGGGGTTGGGTAGGATCTTGGGAAAGGGAGTTTTGATTTCTTGGCTTGGTAAATCTTGTCATGTTTTGTGTTCTTCTTCTTTGCGCTAGAACATGAAAAGTTTCTGCCGAGACATGCTGTATTCAGGAAGCACAAGTTCATGGTTTTGCTCGATGAATCAGAGGAAGTGGAGTTTCAGGACTCTTTGTTAACATGCAACAAAGCATATTGGTTTTCCCGAAAATGCAAATAAATCATCTGTTTTTATTGGTTAATAAATGGAGTGCATTAACCGTCTATTCTCAAGTAACGCAGTAGTAGGAAAATTCGAATTAAATCGGTCAAATCAATCATATGAAAAGTACAATATTTACCATACGATTGGAGTACAATTCAAAAATAATGATTAATCACATAGAAAATTTATTAAACTTGACTCTATGATTAATTTGGTTCGACCAAATTTGATCTGGACAAAAAATTTCAAGTAAGGATATAACATTTGATGTGTGTTTATAATCTAATTTTCCTAATATTTATTTTATTATATAAAAGAAAGAAAAAACATAAAATAAAGAATCAATAAAAACTGATAATTTCTTCAATAAATTTATTATTTCTAAATCTGAATGAATAGAATATAATCGATAGAAAAAATTAAAAAATTGTAACATTTCGTAAGAATTATTGTGCTTGAAAGTATTTCAGTCAATATACATGATTGAGAGCATGGAACAAAATGTACTAAATGTAGTTCATCTCTTTAGCAATTAGAACCTAACACCAAACAAAATTTAGTTTAGATCAATTTGGTAAAACATTTCAACCAAAAACACATTAGCAAATAATATGCATGGAACAGAGAGTTGAACATGTACTTTCAACATCATAAACCACAGCCACCATTTCTAAGCAATAATCTTTCATGAAAGTGTTAGAGATCGCCACTAAAACTGCCCGGCTTAGAAATACCATAAGTAGCATTACGGTGCAGAGTTCAATAGATAGATGGTGTATATGAATATAAATCTCCATTATTCTGATGGCATGGTGTTAAAGTTTGTCTTGTATGCTATTTCTAGCGCAGTACATATGATGCCATGTTTTCATTGTGTTATGTACAACACACCATTTGAGATTAGCAGTAGAAACATGCGCAAATAGAAAAATTGAACTGCCTTTGATCAGCAGACTGGTGAGTGTTTATTTTGTCACAGATTAATATGTTCTTCAGAAGAATGGCAGTTTAGTGCCCGGTCAGCCAAAGAGAAAAGGTTAGGTAGCAGAAAGGAACATCTTTCGGAAGTTTGTAAAGTTTCTCAACTTACAGAGCAGGATTTGTCTTCATAGGATCCCTGCAATGAAGAGCATAAGTGTCAGTCGAGTTGAAAAGGAGGTTCACCAAAGTTTCATAAACTATGATACATAGACACAGACACGACACGATGACAAGAAAAATTTTAAAAATTAGGACACGACACGATATTGACACAGCTATATATAATATAATTTTTTATTATATATATTCTCAATTTCTCATAAAATTAAAATATGCAATATGAAAAATGTCAAGTTAAAACATAAAATAAGCATGTCTTACATCTATGTTCTTAACCAAAATAAATGGCTTCACAAATATACATAATCAGTTCATTAAAAAGTACGCAATGAGAATTTTCTAATCATCAAATTAGTTAAATCATCATGACCATCTCTCGAATCATTTCATCCATTAATAAAATAGACTCCAATTCTGGTTCATCAAGTCAGAGATTTGCAATTTCTAGAATCCCAACATCTTCTTGTTGCCCCACAAAAGCTTCTTCTTTTGTTCGAGAGAGAGATAATGAATAGAAATGAGAGAGAGAGAGAGAGAGAGAGAGAGATAAAGAATTGGCGAAGGAGAGATGTTTATCTGAGAGACAAGTGAATTGATTCTTTTTCTTTTTTCTTCAGCCGGAAACTCTTTTTTTTTTTTTTTTTTGTTGCTGAAAGAGGTGGTTCAATTGTACAATCTTTTCAAGGACGGTAGATGAACATCCTAATAGGTGGGGTGGAAGTATATATGGTTAATTCAATATCCTCCGTGTGGACAGAAAGTGATGAGTTTTAAGAAGGTAGGGAAATGAACATTGACATTACGGGCATGTCAACATCTGATGGTCAAGAGCAACTGAAAGCATCCAATTAACCATGCTTGTAAAAGTTTATTAAAGCAATTAGATTATTAAATGAAATTGGATACCTTAATACAGCAAAAACTGGGCGAACTCTCTCAAATATTTCATCTTCCGATCCAGTAGCATCAATCTGCAAGCATTTAGTAATTGTGGAAGTTGTATGATTAAACATATAACTAGCTGAGTAACTGAAACAAAAACACTGAATCATATTACAAAAGCAGAACAGCACATACATGAAATGAATGTAGCAGAAGGGTCTTTTATTTCCTTATACTATGAGTGATGTGGGGATTTCTTTCGTTCATCATAAACAGACAAGCACCTAATAGGTAAGTTGTTGATGTCCGTAACATGCGAAGTGACTGAGATAGTGAATGCTTGCAATAAATTGCTGTTATCAACACACCAAA
Organism: Sesamum alatum; assembly: GCA_034509735.1. Lineage (NCBI taxonomy): Eukaryota > Viridiplantae > Streptophyta > Magnoliopsida > Lamiales > Pedaliaceae > Sesamum > Sesamum alatum. The sequence continues at coordinate 28,016,111 of JACGWO010000003.1, read as the reverse complement.
TTGATACCTTGTAGAGTTTTCCTTTCTCAGAGTAGTACTTGATGACAGGAAGGTTTAGTTCCGTAAATACCTTCAGCCTTTCCTTGACTGTATCAATATTATCATCAATTCGTCCCTGGGAAAGAAAACAGTAATTTTTCAGATTTGGGATGGAAGAAAAGAAATGACTAACTGAGGAAAAAAATAGATATACGGAATGCACCTGATTACGGTTTAAAACTCGTTTCACCATTTCTTCTTCAGGACAATCAAAAAAAAGCACAATATCTGGTTCAGCACCAATCTGCACTTATTGTTTGCCAGTCAAAACATGCCAATAGCATAAAGACACTTCCAACCATGCAACTATAAACAACTTACTCATTAAAACCTTATTTAAGGATTAACATCTTCAATTGGTCATATGAAATAGAGTTTGATTAATGTCACCAGAAGAAAGAAACTCACAACTCGTTCATATGCTATACGGTTCTCTTCAGTTCTTGGAAAACCATCAATTAGAAATCTATCATTTTCACTTGCTTCAATGGCCTTTTGTATTAGCTTGACAGTCACTTCCGAGGGAACAATTTTCCCTTCCCTGATTGTATTAAGAATCATGGAACTGCAGTAGGATGTCATCATTGTCAATGTCACAAATATAGGAAAGATATCAAACAAGAAATCCATGTCAGAAGAGATGTGGCACTATACCCTTTTTCACTATTAGAAGAAATTTCTTTTCTCAAAAGATCACCAGCGCTTAAGTGGGTTAACCCAAAGGTTTCAACAATCCTTGTACATTGAGTACCTTTTCCGCTCCCTGGACCCCCTGAAAGCACAAGTATGAGATCAGAATTATCCCTCTGCAATTTCAGTGGATCGTGAGAGCAATGCAGAGTAAGCTCAAAATACGAATCCCCAAATTTTAGATCCTAATTTCAATTTCTGAAAGTTTTAATTGTTCATTGCAAAATATATTCCCCTGTAGTTCTTGAGTGGCTTGGGGTTTTACATATGGTTTCTTTAGGGTAAATTTTATTGGAACTTTCCACATTAATATTTCATATAAAAATTAGAGCTTATTACAAATTCAGTGGAATAGTTTCGGAAGTAAAAATGTTAAGAAGATAGGAAACAGCAACAATGTCGACAAATGCTTCATATAGTTCATTGCTACTCCTGAAACGCTTATAGATGGCATAATGTGTCCCGATGAAGAAACTTTTAGTGTATCATGCAAGAATACGATCATATCAAGCAACTATTTTGTTTGCATAACCAGCTAAAGAGTTCAACATCACACGTTCTGGCGAATACTAATAAGAGCATCAACTTGAGTCCTCAACCAGCAAAGCAAGGAAGTATAATCCAGACTAGCAGCTTTATGTTAATTACCCAACACAAAAGTTACAAATGGGGTTCTTCTTCTATCGGAGACTCCACCTTCTGTCTGCGTCCATTAGAAAAATGCAAAACATTAATATACCAATCAACACCTTGTTAAAACTAAGAACTCTTGACTGTTCAATTAAGAAAACCTTCCATGATATACATAAAAGAAACTGGACATAATAGTTTGCACTGATAAACATAAAACATAGAAATATATGTAGAAACCAAGAGAAATTGAGAAACAGAACATTTCAGGCTGCATAAAGCACTCCTCAAATGAAGCTTAGAAGGAGAACTATCAAGTAGCTAAATATCCATCCCGTGGAAAAGGCACTAATTAAACAGATGAAAAAACAGTAAGAGCTAACTGGATAAAACGTGACAACCAAGGGCTCAACAAGTAAGGCATTGCTCTTGAATCAAAAAGTATTTTTGGAAAGACGGACGTGCTCAGTTAACATGCATTCTCGCGGTAGAAATGTTGAAATGAATAGTCACGCAAGAGGACAGAAAACTTAAGGGTCAGATCAGTAGTGCCCTAGAGAATAACAAGCACTAAGTTATCATGCTATGTAGAGTTTAAAAAACATGAAAACTAGCTTGGAGAAGATATCCATATTTCTTCGGAAATCAACTACAGCTGAACGAGAAATTTGTTTTTGAATTCATCAGCAATCAAACGAGAAAAATAGACTCAGAATACGATCAGAAAAAATTAACAATCCAACAACAGAAAAAGAAACACGATACCGGATTCAGAACTTGAGTACTTAACATTTGCCAAACATTAAATCCATTGGCCACCTGAACCTAAGGGGATTAGAACATTCAGTTCATCAAGCCAAAATCTCTCCAGAAACAACCAAAAAACAAATTAATTGCAAATGAAAAATATAACATACTTGATCGAGAAGGCGTGATTTGGAGCGAGAAACCAGCGGCGACAGAGAGGCCACGCGCCTCCACATACCTGATCTTCGTAAATGTTCAAAATAAAATCAAAACAGAAAACGCAGGCAGAGAGAGAGAGAGAGAGAGAGAAATGAGAGAGAGTTTTCAGCTTCGAGTTTGAAGAATGGGTTCTGCTTTTGGGGGTGACTTTGTGTCGAACAGATACCAGACCATGTGTATGCTGTCCGTGTGGTGGGAAAATCCAATTTCCTGTTTGTTTACTTGGTGAATTTTTTTAAATAGACCGGTGTAATACACCGCGTCCATCATTTCAATAAAGGGCGAGTCTAATGGCCTATGCAGCTATTTATTTGAGAGATGATGAACGGAAAACCATCCTCTGGATGGCCGTCAGTTGGCTGGTGCATTGGACTGGCTCAACGCAGAATAAACCCGTTTGCCCCGTAGATTTTCTATTGCAAATCAAATTTTATTTTTTATTCTATATAACATACATACTCCACATATACAAAAATAATATTATTTATTTTATTTAGATATGATAATATAAATATAAAATAAAATAATAGTAATAAGAGAGTGTTATTTTTTTGAAATATATTATAACTTCATAATTTATAAAACATTTTTAAAATCTATAGGATGTTATATGTTATTTTAAAAATAGATTTTTAAGTTGTTTGAACAAAATTAAATTATAGAACTTATAACATGTTAGTACTGATAATTTTATAATTAATATGATCGAAATTGAGAAATATTCATTAAAATCTTATGAATAAGGTGAGAATTTTTATATTTTTTTAATGAAACTTGTAAACTCTTAATGTCTTATTTTTTTATTTCATAAGCTCTTTTTGTTTTATGAAATACTTTTCAACATCTTATAAGATGATTCGAAAACCTTATTCAAACGCCATCTAATCCATCATATTTGATGGAGGAAAAAACAGCCAAAACAGAAAAGATAGTCATTCCCGAAAAGAAATGTGCTGAAAAAGGAAAGATTAACTTACCAAATTGATGTGAATGTAGCAAATTACTGAAGTGACCATAATCAATTAATCCTAATCGTGTAATGGGGGTCATAGGTGAGGAGGGGTAAAGTACTATTTACTTAAATTAACGTTAAATTTATATTAGTATAAATATGCCACAATTCTCATTGAGAAGGGAGAAGGGAAAATATATATTCTTATACCATGTTGTTAATGGGGCAAAATCACACTGACTATTTTTTGTACTATCAATATCAATAATTACAATAAGTTTACAAATTTTTATAATGAAGGTTGGATTTTTAAGTTTAATGGACTTTGTTGCGGTCTAGTTTAAAGTACTTTGAAGAAGCATACTGGAGAAATGCACTGTGGGAAAAATAAATCCGGAAATATGAAATGTATTTGTTTTCATTTCTGGATAAGATACTTTCTATAATTTCACATATATTGTTGTTCTTATATTAGTATAAATATGCCTCATAAAAACTGCGAATACAAGTACATTAATGGGGATTAACGTAATAGATTCTACAAAATATTATTTTCAAAGGGATAATTTCAAGATTTTCTTTTGTAATATACTTAAGGGATAATTACATCTACACTTTGGCCTATAATCTATTTACACAAATCACTCGTACTTTTAAAAAATTACACATACACTTACCATAAACGCTTTATATTTTATTTACACAAATCACTCATACTTTTATAAAATTACACATGCGCCCACTAAAAAAGTCCATCATTTACAAAACCACGACTGCTTTTTGAAAAATTCACATATATCACCTAAAAATGTCAACATCATTATATATGGCTGCCAGAGGTAGTTGTTATAATTACACAGAAGATATAAAGTGGTTTGTATAAATAGATAATAAATTAGGATTGTAAATAGATCACAAGTTTGAGGATTTCAAATAGATTCATGTCATATGAACTGCCTTGTTGATTTTTTATTAATAATATGAACACAAAGGAAATTCCAACTGCTCCAAAGAAATAAAAGGACCTAAATCGAATTTCTGGAGTTTATCATTAAAAACATGTCTACCAAAAAAGAAAAAAACACCATATATACAAGGGGGCCGGGTGGTGGGGGAGTTTAAGTAAGATTTATGCAGTGTATAAAGTCTGGGTGTCCACCTTCTCACATACACAGGGAGGATCATGTCTTGTTTGCTGCAACGGTCTGTTCTCCGTTTTAGGAGTGTGTAGCTCTTACACTATATGGCTCCCGTAATCTCAGTCAGCAGGCAACCAAGTCCATTTTGGCATCTCAACTATCCTCGAGGCAATTACAACAGGAGTTTCCGGGGTTGGCCGCCAAAACAGGTCTTCAGCTTAAGAAGATACGTACTCTGTTATGGAATGGATGGTTCTTCAGCCTGTATTTGATTCTTTGTTCTTCGTAACCAAATCATAATTAATGGAAGCTAGCTGCGACAAGTTCTGATCGACAAACATAAATAGCATATTAAGATGTTAGCATCAGGTTCAGGTGCATATTCTTCTGTGACAGTGGAAAAGTTTTGAGTAATCATGATAAGATTCATAGACGTTTGCAAGATCAGTGCAAGCTTCTTGACTAAAGGTTCTCACCTTAAATGAGAAATTACTGAACGAGTAATTCATGTCGAGGGCGGGTGCAACGAAATCTGCTAAATGCCCACATTCATCCCCCTGAGAATGAAACGTTATCAGTTTTAAACCCAAGTACAGGAAAGCAGGATATATAGGCTACATTTCATTAGATTGACAGGTGAGTATATGAAGTGATTCAGAACAAAACTGCGAATTTTAAAATAGTAAATAGTTTTGGGCCAAGTAAAGGATATAACCAATCTTTCATCAGCTATGACGCAACAAGGGAACACAATTTAAAGTAATTCAGGCACTCATTTAACATTGACAATTTGATAAAATCCAGGTCAGACAACTACTTCACTTTATGTTGTTGTTTATGTTTTCAGTAACCAGAAAAGCTGGACTTAACCCTTTGACATATAAGTTAAGATGAACGAAGTATCAAAAGCCATCTAGACATTATAAGGTGTTTAGAAGCACTTGTCAGATGGGGTTCTTATTGTTAGCGATGCATTTGTAGAAGCGATGGATGTTTGGTGACTCCATAAGTTAGCGATATTCACCCAGAGTAACATCCTTAGAAATTCATTCAGCAAAGTGAGCATGGGCGAGTGCATATTTCTCAAGTTTGTTACTAAAAAATTTCTCCCAAGTTAGTCACTAAAGAATTTTCTCAAACAAATACTGCAAACTTGGAAGCAGTTCTCCCGAAGAGTAATATTAAGATATCTGTTTTATATTTTTCATTCTAGAACTGATCTTACCACCAACTTTATATCTTCTCATATATTCAGCAATAGAAATGCTTTTCTAATTCAGCTTTTGGTTGATCCCTAATTCAGTAGATTTCAGATAAACTTAGGAGTCTAATTCTTTCCATCTTTCAGAGGAATGTGGAATAAATGTTGTAGTATAAGCTTACATCTTCATCCTGTAAGTTGCTGTATGAACTGCTGCTGCAGGATGCACTGCCTGTGTCAGTCATGTCATCAGCATCACTACTTCCATGAACATTTTCCTCTTCAAGGTTCCAGATATATCGGCTCATAAAATAACTCGTATCATGTGCATCAACTGAAGGAATGAATGCTGCCTGTGCAAGAGAGAAGATGAGGGTTATGAACTGATTTTGGAAGTGAATCAGTGTGTGTTTTTTCTGTATTGTGTGTGGTCCAGCGAAGTAGATGAGACCTTCTGCCTCGCAAGAGTGTCCCAACTAATATCTTTGAAAAATGAATGTCGTTTAACCTGAAAAGGAAAGAGGAAAAGTTACGTCCTATATTGTACCAAATCATCAGTACCCTCTTAGATTAATCACATACCTCTCCAGCCCCAGTGGCACCTAATCTCTGCACTGGATTTTCAATCAGCAACCTGAAAAGGAGCACAAATGTCTTCTTCAATTACACAGTTTACAAGACAAAAGCAAGAAATGTTGGTCTGGATGAACTTCTTATCTAATCTTCTTCAAACTAGCGCTGCTGCAGTAACAACTATATTAGATCTTGCCAAGATGGCTAGAAGTTGCAAAAAGAAGATGTATGTAGTATATACATCAAGATAACATAAATCTTCAGCACAATGGCAACACTTAATGTGAGAGAAGAAAGGAACTGGTTAAGAATAGCCCAGTATAAAAATATATTTTGGTTAACGGCATTAAGCAGCCAAAAGTTGGAAATTCCTGCAAAACAATCTTCATTAATAATGACCTCGAAAGTTGATTGACTGTCACCATGAGAAGGAGAAGAAAAGCCTAAATTCCAAACTTGCCTGCTTTAAGATTTCTTTTCTAGATGATGTGCTACTGATTTCAACTCACACGACATGATGGGATGACTTGCACACAGCCTATGTGGCACAAGTGCATTTTGTCACTTCATTTACTGCATCCAATTACTTCTTTTGCAACACAACAATTTACGCTCTTTTAATTTTGGACCATAAAGTTTCATAATTCAAACTGACATCGATCTTTAAATGAGACTGACTAAAAATAAAGTTGGCAATGCAGCAAGAACGAAAAATGTGTAAGAAAATAAATGTAACACTTACTTGTTAATTAGATCAGATGCTTCATAGCTCATTTCTTCTGGTACCTTGGGCCAGGGTATGTCTCTGTTTATAATATTGTTGAAAATTTGCTGCATCAGAAAAAGAATTATCAATACTACCATGATCCTAAGTTCTTAACAACAGATACCAATTAATTACTCAACCATTTTAATTTTACCACCATTATCTACTTCAGATGGAGCAAACTTTTACCCCTTTATGTAATTATCAAAGTGGGACTGAATTAGGTCAAATTAATTTCCTTCTTATGTATAGCTGAATAAACTATAAAAGTGATGAGGTATTATTTATGTAGGCTTCAACAAGATCCAGTAGGGCATCAAATATGTAACCATGCAGGCTGCATTAATGATTTCCTAAAACAATTATTGAGAGATATACCAAAGACAGCGAAGAATCTTGATGCCCTCAAAATGAGCAAGCAGTCTCCCAAGTCCTTTAGATGCCAAACTTAAAATTTAAGAATAGGTAAGCTCGAAAACTAAGACAGTGCTCGCAAGTGCCATAACCCTCATATTAGACCCATTATAATAGTTTCCAAACTGTTTATCCAAATAACAGCAATGAGACATGAGTATGAAATCAATTCCTAGTTTCCATTAATATAAGACTAGAAGTATCTAGTATCTACTGACAAATTTAACTGGATGAATAAAATTAACACTGTGCTGGCTAATGCTAAAATTATTGAAGGATAACCATTCAATTAGCTAAAAGCAATTACCAAAAGGCCCTTACCGACTTTCTAGAATTACATAGAGCTTTTTGCTATCATAGTCACAGACAGTGACCTAATTTCACATATATGGATCTCACACTCCAACTCAATTACCCTCTGAAGTCAAAGAGTTATAACACAGATAACATAATCATGTTTCTTGCAGTCATCTATTAAGGAAATAATGACATGACACAGAAAATATCAGCAACCTTTGCTGACGTGTCAGCAATGACTGTGACAACAGTTGGAAGAGATGTGCTTCATTTTGCTCCATCCCATGAATGATCACCATCATATGAACTTGGATTCCAAACTTTCAGAAAAAGGTTTACTTGTAAGTTAATGTAATCCAGGAGGCTAGGGTTCAGGGCCCATCTGCCTGAATATCTTTTCCTTATAACTATACAGGTTGTATGCTATCCCTTCACCACTCAATGTAGCTATTCCCTCCCCCCACCCAGAAGAAGAAAAAAGAAAAGGAAAAAAAGAGAAAAGAGAGAGACTCGAATAGCAAAATGAGCTAGTAAATAAATACATAGCCCATTTTAAATTAATCCATGCCATTTCTCTGCGGCTTATTGCAAGTAACCTATTAAGTATGTCAACTGACACGAGTACTTCAATGCATGAGGCGCATTCTTTCAACTAACTAACAAGCCTAATAAATATGGCATAGCAGGGACAATAATTAAGGATATGAACGGAAATATGAACATAATTATGTGAAATTGTGGACAATGGGACGTGTAAAGAGACTTTCAAATTCAGTTGTGTTTTGTGCTCCAAAAATTAGGAGAAAACTTGAAGCCAATGAATCCAGAGGCTTAGTGGAGAAAGAGATATGATATTACAGGCCACACTCGAACCAAATTAACCCATTTCAGAAGCATTTATCAATTTTCAGGAACGTATATGAAACTTCTATGCATTCTCATTTTCATTTATCCTAGTGGTTGTATGGAGTACCAATAAACAAACAGGAATGGCAGAATGGCGGTTACAGACAAGTTCATCCTTTCAGATGAGACTTCCATCTGACGTTTTCATAATCACCAACTCAGGAACATCCATCTGAAATATGATCCGCTTCATGTGATCAAGTTTACATTAATTATCCAATTACCCAAATCAGGTTGATGGAAAAGCTTATATATTCAGAATATCACAATGAAGAGGTAAAACAAAACACACCTCCATTCATTGTCAATTCATCCAAAATGACAGATGGCATATACCTGTGGATGTTCTGCATTAAAAGGCGGGATACCAACTAGAAGCTCAAAGAGAATGACACCCACAGACCACCAATCAGCTGTTGCACCTAAAATAACAGAGTAAAAGACCAGAACAATTAATACAATACAGAACATAATATCTTTTCACTATTCCACGCATTATATAAAACTCTGGATTTCAAATTTCGAACCATGTCCCATGCCGAGAAGTATCTCAGGTGCCAAATAGTCCGGAGTGCCAACTACGGAATGTTTTTTCCTCTGTTCTCTTTTCACAGATGAGTTTACTGCCGGTTTTGGTTTATCATCCCCAAGAAAAGCAGATGGACCAGATAAGTCATCGGTGCTATTTATAAGACCAACCTTGGAGAGCCCAAAATCTGTCAACTGCACGATAAGAAGCAAATTTGTGACCAAATAAATGCAACAATACGTTGTATAAGTGTACGTACTCTACTGCATACTGGACGCAACAATAATTAGGTAACGGTGTACACTCTGATGCATATTGTTCATGAATATCTACAAAATTACTGAATCACCAAGCATAATGCACATAAGTAGGTTCACAAAATAGAGCTTCTTTCATATACATTTTGAACTACTCAACCCAATTTCATCAACTACGGAGAACAAATAGAAAATCTCTTGATGAAATCATAATACAAATTGTAAGTGACGTCAAGCATACTCCAGACTCTTAGTGATTTTTGAAACTAGCTTCACCATTTTAATTCTTTTAAGAAACAGACTAACACTTTTCTTTGTCTGGTCAAATAGATCACATTCTACCTAAGTCATCAACTTAGCTCATCTTAAACAAGATGAGCTTCCATTGTATCAAAATGAAATACTCTCTGACATTTACAGTAGAATCTCTGCAGTTGGAAAAAGCTATGGGAACTACGTGCAAATACATAAAAGCGATTGTTTATAACTTTTCTGAAGTCAAAAGAAATTGGATATGATTATAGACCCTTTAGTTTCAAATAATGTCTCTCTTTTCTGTGAGTATGAGTTAACAAACAGAGAAATCTGACATCAAGCTTTAAAGATCAGCATCTCATGCTCACAGTGTTGCAAATATACATCCATATATTTACCTTGATGTGACCATCTGGACCTATCAGCAGGTTATCTGGCTTCAAGTCTCTATGAATGACATTTAAGGAGTGCAGGTACTCTAAAGCAAGTACCTGAAAGTAACAGATAAAGAATATCAATCTTTTTGAAGGTATATGGCTAACTGTCAAGAATCTCCAAGTTACAGAAATAGTAATAGAGGTCCTTACAACTTCTGCTATATAAACACGTGCCATATCTTCCTCTAAGCAGCCTAGATTTCTCAGCAAAGAGAAAAGATCTCCTCCATTTAAGTACTCCATAACCAAATAAAGATTTTCCCTACATGTGAAAGAATAGAAAAATCTGACCTGTTCATCGTTAGATTATAAATTAGTGAAGTACTATCACAAAGTTTTCAGTTCCATTCACTCTCAAATAAGTGCATGTCTTTAACTTATAAATTCTACTTACCACAAAAGGATTACGAACTGATATTAAGATATCGCGTTCAGCTAAGATACTTTCCACTGCATTTTTGCGAATCATATCGGCTTTCTTCAAAACCTGCAAAGATTTTGCTAAAATTAGACTCCATCAGCATAAAATTGTGTTGCTAATTAAGGAACAGTTATTCAACCCTGGCAATTTGACATTTTATGGACTTTGACAGAGTCTGACCTTTATTGCGAATAAGTCACCAGTTGCCCTTTTCCTAGCCAAAAAAACTCGTCCAAAAGCACCTCTGCTTATAGGTTTAATTATTTCAAAATCTTCGATGGATGTTCGATCTTTTGTACATGGATTAATAGGGCTTGCACGCAAACTGCGTACTGTATCCTCTTCCACTGAAGTATCTTCATCGGCCACGGTATTTAGTGAGTCTGCCTTTTCATCATCAATCTGACCACATAGAAATACATATTTTTCCCTGAAGAGTTCATGATCAGCCAAATTGAAGTCAATTAAAAATAAATTGAAGATCTGGTATGTTATATAAAGCCACAGCGTGCCAATGTAATAGTTTTGGTTTTACTCTTCTCAAACTATGAAGCATCATCAGTTTTGCAGTGCTAGACCAGAAAAAGTTTCATTTCCATGCATACATGAGAAAGTTGCATAGCTTCATGATGTGAAACTGTAACTCACTGTATTAGTTTCTCAATGCGCCTCCCAAATGTCTCGACAACAAGAGCATCCACCTTTCTATCATGAATGGCATACTTGAGGTTATCCAATCGATCAATCATATACTCCAATGTACTGTAATCAATCCTGTTAACATTTACTACAGATCGAGCAATTTCCAGCAGCTTATGTATCTGTCATGCAAGTTCATGGTGTAATAATTAAACCACAGCAACTTGTCCCAAAAATAAAGTACTTGAAATGTGTTCCAAGGAGCAAAATATTTTATCTGAATCTTTGGACATGCCTTCAGTTAACCAAAATTAGATAATGCATCAAAGAGAGTTTGCAGAAAATGCAAAGTTGAAAAAATAGGTGGATATTTGGGGGAAAACTGTGGATTGGTTCCTTAAATGCTCCAGTTCATGTAGTGATTCTGAGAAGATATAATCTAATTAAGCGACAGGGAAATCAGCAACCTATCTTCTAATAGTAAAGAGTTCCAGAAGTTGGTGTTTTAGATATTTGGTTCCAGGATGGGGGACTTCAAAATTCTTACTGCATGGAACAACAGAGAGAATCGTTGTTTATGTTGTAAATCTTTGAAGAGATTTTGTCAAATCAGAAGCTCTGTTATTGCTGACCCTTATTTCCTAGTTGATCAGTGAAGTGTATGAGGAGAAGAGCTTAATCCTTTTTGCCATTTGGTACAAGCTTCTGAGAAAAAGAAACTTAGTCCGGGTTTGCCAGCTTAAACATCCAGGTGTAATTAACCATGTAAAACCTAGCAGCTGATGGAGGCTATAACACTGATAAGAATTAATGGGATCTTCTATGCCTTCATCAACAAAGACGAATCGAATCGTACACCCTACCTTTTGATGGATTTGCATGGTATCATATGAAGAGTTAAAAACCAATGGCATTTAGTAATAAAGAATATGGAAGAAAGATTTTCTAGCATCTGGCAGAATAGGCAGAATGCATCATAAACACTACCTGCTGATAACTTTCAAATTCAGATAATGTTTTGCGTCCACTCAGCAGAAGCTCTATCTGGGTCATTCGTGGGGTTATTAAAGGTGAACGAGGGGTCAAGCTCCCAGCTGATGATTCTTTCTTACTTTGATCAGCTGGTGGAGCTCGTGCCGCACATGATACATTCAGTGAACCGTGAAGTTCATCCACAAGAAAAGAGTTATCAGCCACATTAACACAATCCATCATGTCTTCAGAACATCGGTAAGACAAACTGTTTCCCTTTGGTGACAACTCGTCCAAGTCCTCTTGTGCACTTGATGCAGACACACTCACGACTTCAGGACTTCCCACCCCCGTCTCTGAGCTTTTTGGGGTCCAAGATTCAAGTATTTTTTCAAGAGTTTCGGCAACTCTTTCAAGTCGTTCATTTACAGTTAAACCTTTTAAATCACATCTGTCAGCAACCGTACAAATTCTTGAGTGCTGCTCTACATGGACTGTTGGTATCTCGACTTCACATATTCTACAGATCAACGAATCCTCATATGCCATATGGTGTTGGTCCCAAACTCCCCATGTTACTCTTTCTGTTTTCAAGGATTCTGCAGCATGTTCTGCCTGACAGACTGGAGTTTCTATATTCTCAAGACTGTCTACTTCTTTCTCCTGTGGCAACTTCTGAGATTTATCCTTGGGAGAGTCACCAGAGTCGTGGCCTTTCCTATTTTTTTCAGCTGCAGATGGAAGTTTCTTCCAAGATGACATCCTAAAGCTTCCTGCAGAGGAAGCAACACTTTTTGCAGTGCTAACCTCTTCAGTTGCATGGTTTTCTTTGTTAACCAGACTGATTTTTTCCTGTTCCTGGACAACATAAGTCTGCCTGTCAACACCTTCCGTTGCACCCAACGATGACACAAAAGTCCGCTCTGGGTATACACCAAGGTCACTAAGCTGGTGTGACGCCAGTATATGATCTTCTTCATAACCACTTTCCTTTTGGAACTGAACAAGCCGAGTGCAACGAGTGAGGATAAATAAGAGGCGGGTATGCACTTGCTTAAGTGTGCCCATAGGTAACTCTTGACGGCGATCATCTAAACTCTGTACAATGCCTTCACATTTTGCCCAAAACTCTTCAGGTGACATCTTTGCACACAGTCTAGCTATTACCAACAAATCTTCTAAACATTCCCTCCAATCTGGATGAGATTTTGAAGTCTTCTCAAGTACACTCACCAAATCTCCAGCAAAGATGCCTAAGTCAGCATTAACTTCGTCCTTCAATTTGTCAAATTTTGAGCGTACCATCACCATAATTTCCTAGGAAAGTTATCCAAGTTATATGCATTGTTTGAAACGAAACAGAGAAGAAAGAAACGAAAGCCTATGTTCTCACAAGCAGAAACAGGAGGCTACATTGAATTTAACATACTTCCATTCGACCGATGGCGCGGGATTTCCAAAATGGAAGTGGTCGGACACCTTTGGAATCAAGTTCATGAGAGAAGCTCTTAATGTCTGGTGCTCTTTTTTTTCGGCCACTGGTTAAACGCAGAATAGCCTGGAAACGAGGAGATTGCATTTCCTTGGCTAAAGCTGCATTATAACCCTACAATAAGCACAATGACATGAAGCTGAGCTACCTAGTTTATTTCAACTGAAATATCATAAAAATCCCTATGAAACTGCTAAATGAATGAACAAACCAAACAAAGTGGAAACTGATTACCTCTGGCCCCGACCTACTGGGTGAAAGGACTCTCAATGATTTTGAATGATGATTCAAATGGCCCCTTCTACCTACAAATGGTAAGACACCATTAAGCATGATATCATCACTTATTCACCTAATTATCAATCTAATATGATTTGTGTAACTGTTGGTTAATTGATTAAGATTACTAAATAGAAGCTTGAAGTTGGACTATATCCTCACACCACATAGAAGGAATTCCAGTCTTGAACCTTTGTTAGATGTTTAATACTGAATAAGCAATCTTCAGACTTGCTATCACCTCCACTCAGCTGATCCTGCTATCCTAGGCGATTCTAAAACCTTTATTTCGTCGTAAGGTGGTCCTCCAACTCTGAAGTTATTATTTATGTAAGATCAAATTATCTCAAATAACTCTTCCCTATTCTGCATTTACTAACTATCATCATTGTCATACTAATTTCACGGTGCACATTCCAACTTGCATTTCACATAAATACATGCGTGGACAAACTGGCTTCAAAGGTAAGAAGATACAACAGTTCACCCTTGTTCGGCAGAGGCAACAACAGATAATTGCGAAATGGAGGATAATCTAGTTCTTATGTGGACACCTTCTTTTGCTTGAATCTCGAAATTGTGAAAATTGTGAGCCGTTCCAAGGGAAGTAGCCGTCTTGAGAGGCAACGGCCCTGAGCGCGTCCTGATTTGATTGAGGCCCAGCGTCGATGGCTCGATGATATTCGGGTCGCTGCTCCCAAAATCAAAACCCTCACCCTCGTCGACATTGGCCCTCTGCCTCGTCGGAATCGGAGGGATTTTCCGAAGCTTGATGATCGACGCCGCCGATGAGTTTTTGTCATCGGAGAGCGACTCATCCGGCGGCGGATTGGCGGAATCGGGGCGGAGTCTAGACATTGCAGATTTCTTCTCATCTGGATTGCATTTGCGTTTCTAGTGCATTAAGCGAACGGAATTTGGATACTTGCGAGCAGAAAATTTGGATTGAGGTATTCGGATCTTGAATTCTCGGGAGGAACAAGGGGGTGGGAGGTGTGGAGTTTTGGGGGAGAGATTTTCGCGGGAAAGAGGGGGTGTTAGACGGAGACACGTACGTGGGTTCAAATCAGTTATTTTTCTGAAAACGTGCTTCCCTCTAAGGTAAGGAGATTGTGTCAAGAGCAACGACGGTTAATAAAGAGAAAACGCGTATCGGGCCTCATTCTCAAGAGGTAATATGCGACACTCAACAACACGGTCTTACAAAATAACACCTTTTTTCGTGGACATTTTAAGAACATCAAAGTTTCATTTCTAGTTTTCAATTTTTTGAAATAGTAATTAAGTAGAAATGTATTTACTTATACATATTTATGTTAAAAATATATTAGGTTGACGTTACATTTCAATATAATTATAATCTTATTAATTAATTTAAATATATTCTTATTTTTACATTAACATTTATATAAAATTAAAAAATATATGTTTTTTGCTAAAAAAAAAAAAAAAACAAACAGGCCCGAATATCCAAATCGAAGACGTATGAAATAATAATAGTTTTGTTTTCTAGTAAGGCTACAATTGTCATTGTTAGGGCGGCCCATCACACAAACAACACATACATATGTAATAGTATATTGATATTTATTTTTAAAATATTTATCATGTCAATCTGATTGTATGTATCTAAACATTACGTGCCATCATAATTAGTATAATTGAAGATGAAGGAAGTTGGTGTCAGGGTGTTGTATAGTCTTTTTCGAATATCTATTTTCCTCTCCAACATTATGTTACCATCGAATACCAACGATTTTTATAAACAAATACATTTTTGTTTGTGTTTTCATTTACAGCCAGTTTTTAAAATAGTAATTAAAATAAAATGTAAGATTATATTTTTAGTCCTGTAACTTTATGTTATTAGTACTTTTAGTCCTGTATCTTTCGCAGTTTACATATTTCGTCCTTTTTTTGACACATTTGGTCCTGCACCTCTGAATTTTGGTCCTTCTTCAACAAATTTAGTCCTGCCTTTATATTTTTGTTCCACCAGTAAATTTTTCGGCCAATTTGTTTAGTCAGAATGCCACGTCCATAACACGTGGCAGATGATGTGTTATTGACGTGGAATTCGTTTGGCTGAAAATTTTACCGGTGGACCAAAAATGCAAAGGTAGGACTAAATTTGTTAAAAAAAAGGACCAAATTGAGATGTGCAAGACTAAATGTGTCAAAAAGAGAACGAAAAATGCTAATGGCCTAAAGTTAAAGGACCAAAAATGTAATTTTGCTTTTTTTTTTTCTTTTGTCGTGAAGGCGTGAATCTCAAATGTAATGACGAATATTTTTACTACGGCTCTTAGTCGTGACAAATAAGTTTTTCATGGTGAAAAACCTAGTTTTGTATCGGTTTTTATTAAATCGTAGTTAATAAAAGCTATTTCGAACAAAAACCTCCCCTTCAGATCCAAAGAGACAAGTTGAGGAGGAGGAAGACAACGATGACGAAGAAAAAGAAGATAATAAAGTGAAAAAAACATAAAGCTCATTACCATAAGCTGCTCCCCTGAGAATAAGCGGAAGTGATGCTTCCCTATTGGCCCTTTTTTTAATAGTGAATAAAACAAGTTGTGCTCCTTTTGAACTTTCTTTTGTGTGAATCAATAAATCATGTATATCTGTGTGTTCAAATAACGGCCTATGACACCTTTCAAAGTTCTATGTTCATTGTATCTCTATTTTTCATTTGTTATATGTTTTTTCTTTAATCGGTGGACCAAAAAATATAAAGGCAGGACTAAATTTATTAAAAAAGGACCAAAATTGAGATGTGCAGGACTAAAAGTGTCAAAAAAAGGACTAAATGTGTAAACCGCGAAAGATACAGGACTAAAAGTGCTAATGGCCTAAAGTTATAGGACCAAAAATGTAATTTTGCCTATCTACAAATCTCACGTGGCAGATGATGTGCTATTTGACGTGACATTCCGGCCGCCCAATCGAGTTGACCGAAAAATTTATCGGTGAACCAAAAGTGTAAAGGCAGGACTAAATGTGTTAAAAAATGACCAAAATTGAGATGTGTAGGGCTAAATGTGTCAAAAAAGGACAAAATCTGTAAACCGCGAAAATTACAGGACTAAAAGTGCTAATAACCTAAAATTACAGACCAAAAATGTAATTTTGCCAAAATAAAAATATATGATTTTATATGTATTCTTGTTAAAACTTAAAAGTATTGATTTAACACCATAATTTAATATAAAACACCATCTCATTAATTAATTTTAACTTATTCTCATTTCACACAAAAACTTATATAAAATTAAAAATACATATTTTCAATTAAAAAACTGTAAGCTGAAAATGACAACACAAACATACATAAAGTATGCATTTTGTAAAATACTTTTTATCAATAAAAATTATAAAAGAATTCAAATAAAATTTAAATTCGTGCGCACGTATAGAGTGTGGAACTGACTGACACATATTAGTAGTCTATACTTTATAGATAGTATAGTGCAAATAAATTCTGACTTGAAACAGAAGTCGCGTTTGTTCCTTCATATTTAGGGAAGTCGTGCTATTCGTATCTTCTATGTACTCCTCGCGACTTTTAATACTCTCGGTTCAGAACGGCGTTCTGATTGATTTCTCTTACTTCCGTACTCAAATAACTCTGTCGACGCTGAAATCGCTTCAGCAATGTCTTGAAAGAGCAAGAGATTTTGCAGGCGGTTCTGTTATAATGCTGCGCGCCCTAATCCGTGCACCGGCGGCGTCTTTCAGCTGCGCCCGCCGCCTTCTGCACTCCGCCACGGCTCCACTAGTCAAGGAGACCGGCCTCTATGGATTCGACCACTTAAAGACTGCTAAAGGTTTTCAACGCATGGTTGACGATGCAATTGAGCGGTAACAAAATGAAGGATTTTCATTTGTTCCTTTTCTGAGTTGAATGACTGCATAATGTTGTTATCGTTATTGTTTTTCTAGGTCAAATGAGCTCGTGGATTATATTGCTGGAATGCCTTCAGCTCCCGAAATTATTAAATCGATGGATGAAATATCTGATACGGTTGGTTTTCTACTGCTTTTAGTTTGTGTTTGTGCTATCAGTGTGGGCATTTATCACTGCCGGTTATGATTACACGTGCATGAAGTGAAGAGAAACTTAGTGCAGAATTTAGTGGAGATGGAGACGTTAGAAATGTTGATTTCTTTTAGTAATAGGGGAACTGTTTGCTACGTTTGATTTCATTTTTAGTGCGATTTGAAGATGGACAAAAAAATGACTTCAAACATAGTATAGTAGGTGTGTTAGGATTCTTTAACAAAACACCAAAAAGAAAAAAAGAATAATCCACCCTACTCCCTTATTCTATATTATTTACATGTGTGAAACTATAAAACATTCACTATTAAGATATGATCTAACATCTACATTAACCCTTTGTCTCCTCAAAATACAATGGCAGATATATTTTTATTATTGCCAATATTTTCCAGCTGTTATGAAAACATGATTTGACATATAGAGTAACTTTATGTCCTCAAGAAACAATATCAGACAAAATTTTCATCAATTTTCAACCATTTCTGGAAACAATATCAAACACCAATTGTATTCTCCAAAATACTGTTCAAACCCTCCAAAATTCAAATAATTTTCTATACCATCCAAAATCAACTAAAAAACAACTCCAAACAGTCTGCTTACGTTAATGACACCAAGTGATTCAAATGTTTACTCTTTTGGTAGGTTTGTACAACCATTGACTCTGCAGAATTATGTAGGCATACGCATCCAGATAGGTGAGCCTTTAATTCATCTGTTTGTGCTCTTAATGCATGTGTAGATTAATAGTATAATATTTTAACTTTTTATGTTTTTTTCTAGGGAATTTGTTGAGGAGGCAAGCAAGGCATCTCTTCGTTTGAATGAATATCTACATGTGAGGTGACTGCTGACCGGTGGTTTGTTTTCGTAACTCCTACCTGCTACCTGGCAATGCCTATGCAACATTGGAATTAAATCTATGGCCTAAAGAAACAATTTAGTCGGTTTTCCATTTTCCATATGAGAATTTTTACTCCAGATAACCAGAATAGAATGTAGAAGTAATAAACCACTGATCAAGTCCTACCACATATGATTCTTTAGCCAAGTTTCTAAGATTTTCATATTTACTATCAGCATTTAACCAGTGCATATGTCTTTGCATTAAGAGGATTCAAATTTGTTGCAAGCTGTAGATACTTAGATTAAGTAATCTTTATGAAGAGAGAAGTATGACAAAAATAGTGGCATCAAAATACCACCAGAATGAAAAGATCTTTTTTTTTTTCCAAAAACTGCATGGTTTATTTTTTAATTTATCAGTAGGTAGTGCTGTAAAAATACATGGGGAAGTTCTTACCAGAACAGTGCTTGAACTAACTACTGGCTAATAAAGTTCGTTTCATAAAAAACATAATCTGTTAGCATTTGATGTTGACTTTACTGCACGTTTGCAGTATCTTAACTAGACACCAGCTTGTATTTTACTTCGAGAAAAGCTGTCAACCGTAAATTTTTTTTCATTGGACAAAATTATCTGTTAGCATTTTCTGTTCAGTATAGTGATGGAAAAAATTGTTTGCAGTTTCTTAACTCGAATCCTAGTTTATATCATGCGATTCTAAAAGCTGAGCAAAATCATCACATGCTTACTGAAGAAGGTCTGAGGGCTGCCCGTCACCTACGCATTGACTTGGAGAAGGGTGGAATTCATCTCAGCCCTGGTACTGATCCTTTCATCTAGCGTCTTCATCTTCCGCTCTTAACAATTTGATTCATAATATCCCTCATTTGCTTGGCAGAGAAACTGGATCGAGTTAATCAGCTAAATATAGAGATTCTTCAGCTTTGCAGACAGTAAGTGCTTATTTCTTGGTAGAGAACTTATTCTTTGTTTCTTTTTTCTCTGAAGGTGTTCATCACACTAACATTTAGAAGATGTAATTTATAATCAAAACCTCAAACTTGCTTATCTGCTTGTTTTTGCCATGTAATATCTATGTATATGAATTCGCAGGCAGTGATGAACCAAAGTTTACTTACTAGATGGTGGGCAAATTAAAAATGTCAAAATTCTTGTAAAAGTGCATTGTATAAAGTGTGTTTAATATTTGAATTAAGTGACAATTTTTTTGTAATATTATGATGCAATTGAAATTCCAAGATAAAAGATTAAGCTGGCTACCTACCTAAATGCGACCTAGATATTTGTTATTAATAAAAGACAAAGTAATTTGGACAAATAGCAATCAATTTGTCTATTATAAAAACCATTATATCAAAACGTGGTATTATTTTAATATGGTCGATCAAATATATAGAAATTACCAAGAAACTGTAATAAGATTTCTCATGAATAATTGTAACTAATGCTGAAAAATAACTAAATATTGACTAGCTAGCAGAAAACATTTGACTGACTCAATAAGGTTCAGTCTTGATAAGGTTGACAGTGATTGTTGCTCAGGGAGGACTAGGGAGTGGAGAGAGTTATATGCCAGCCAAGTTAATTATTATGTTCTTTTTCTGCTGGACACTAGTTTTTCTTTTATATTTTCAGTTGGTTGATTGATAGCAAGATGTTTTGCGTGTATTTCTTGCTTGATCAGGTTCAACGAAAATATTATCACTGACCCAGGTCATGTGGATATATTTCCAGCTTCACGTATCCCAAAAAAGTTGCACCATCTCGCCAAGACCATCCACCGCCCTTCATCATTTGGATCAAAGAGATCAACAGGGCCAGACTCTAATTTGAAAGAGAGAGGATTTCGCTTAGTGACAGAACCTAACACTTTGTGTTCTATTTTGCAGTTGGCGTCTGATGCTGAGGTGCGCTGTAACTTGAATTTATTCATCTTTCAAATTGAATTTCACCTTCTAAAATGTAGGTTCTGTTTTCTCCTTGAGATTGTGGAAAAAAGTTTTTGACTGATTTTTCAACACCAGAAAAGAGGTTCATTAGATTAGCAATGTAATGTGTAATTATGCCTTCACTACATGTAAATCGTGAGTTATAGTTTGTTTATAGAGATTTCTATTACAGTTCTTAGACAGAATGATTTTTGAACACCAGAAAAGAGGTTTATTAGATTAGCAATGTAATGTGTAATTATGTCTTCACTACATATAAATCGTGAGTTATAGTTTGTTTATAGAGATTTGGATTATAGTTCTTTGACAGAATGGTTCCTTTTATTTGGTCACTAGAATGCTTACATGTATTCCACACATTTTTTCTTAATTTGGTTTGATAAAAGACTTTAACTTGTTTTGTTCGCACCACATTCTATCTTATTTATTATCCAGGTTAGAAAGATGGCTTACGTCAGAGGAAATTCAGTGCCACGAGCAAACCTGGTAGTCCTTGATAAGCTTCTTGCAGCACGTCATGAATTTTCTGAGGTTAGCATGCCCATATATTATAACATAGCAGAATTAGTGAACAGGAAATGATTGACTTTACTGGAGACAGAAGTTAGTTTTTACTTCAATCTATGATGAGGGTGGGAGAGAGATGACTTATACTAATTGAGCTTAAAAAATGTTTCCATATCTTATGACTGGGAAAAGTCTCAGAAAAAATTATTCGAGGTCCTTTTTGGTTGAAGCAAACAAACAGTTCCGTTAATTGTTGCTCCCAAGTCATCCATTACATGCAAATAACCTATGCTTACAGAGGCCCAAATTAGTTTTGAACGATAAATGGTAATGTTCATGGGTGATAGAGACACAGAGTGTGGTTTCAATATCATATTTGAATATTATCTCTAATTATTATTGTTTTTATCTCGTTTTTCCAAATGCAATCTTTTCCTCCCTAACTCTGACTTGCATGTGTGTTGCTTGCTTTTCCATTAATTTTATTTTCTCATAGAGTAAACCTCATATTAATTACCATTTCGTAATCTGTCACATGATCACTATGTGCAGATCATGGGATATAAGTCTTATGCTGAATTTGCTCTGAAGGATAATATGGCCTCATCACCTGAAGTTGTTCTGTCTTTTCTGCATGAAATGAGTAAAATGGTCAGACCCAAGGCTGAGGAGGTATGATACTAATTACAGCTTATGCTTAAGACATGAAAGTTAGCTGGGACTTTTTTCTGCTGCCGACAATATTCAATTCCTTTATATATATTAGTGAATGTTCTCACTGCAGGAGTTCAAGAAAATTTTGGATTTTAAGAGGGGAGAAAGTGGCCAATTATTTGAAGACTTGGAGCCATGGGATGAGCCATACTTCACAAGAATGATGAAGTCTTCTGCCCAAAATTTGGATTATTCAGTTAATATGCTATTTCACAAACTTAGATTCCTAGTTCGTGTTGTTCATCTAAGCAGT
Organism: Sesamum alatum; assembly: GCA_034509735.1. Taxonomy (NCBI): domain Eukaryota; kingdom Viridiplantae; phylum Streptophyta; class Magnoliopsida; order Lamiales; family Pedaliaceae; genus Sesamum; species Sesamum alatum. Next base: position 27,993,903 of record JACGWO010000003.1, on the reverse strand, counting down.
ATGACTTAATGTACATGGACTAGCACATGCATCTAGTTATACCTATCTTGTTCATCATTGTGCAGTTCGCAAGTCTTGCAGAGTCAGCTTTCTGCTTGAGTAACTACGAACTTGCATTACATTTCTTTCCTTGCTCATCATGTTGATAAAATACCATACTTTTATTTAATGAAGATTACATTATTCTCTTTAGAAACAGAGAAGGATTAAAAGTTGCTCCGGAGGAGTTCCAAAAGAGCATGTGACACAAATTAAAAGTTTGAAATTCTTAAATAAATTAACTTTGATGAGGAGAAAATCTTAAAATCTCTCACTTCTTCTGCTGACTGATATCTTTGGAAAACCTTGAGACCTGATTAATAATCCATGTAATACCAAAGAGTTCACAACCAGGAAATGGTTGCCAAAGATAACAAATTGTGGATAAATTGCTTATATGATTGTCTATGAAATGCTAGTATGTTGAAGTGAAACGAATGAATGCATGCATAGTTGCATTTCATTACAGTGCTATGCAAGATGATCTATGAATAAGTTCTAGAGACTGAAAATTGCTAATTTAATATTGGTTCTGATTCTCATTCCTTATTCTTTGTTATTCTAACGACCGTGACAATATCTTATATGACTTTTCAGGTGGTTGTGTCATATTTTTCCTTGCCACAATGTATTGAGGGGTTAAAAGTGCTGGCTGAGTCATTGTTTGGTGTGAAATGCCATGAGATTCCTCTTGGGCATGGTGAATCATGGCATCCGGATGTGCTGAAGTTATCTCTACACCATCCTGATGAGGTGCATAAGTGGATATCTTTACTTTTAGTTGTACCCGCCCTCCTTCCTAACCATTTATCAGGATAATTACCAAAGATGAGACATTGTAGTCCTGGTACATTGCACAGTGAGACAGTACGTGCTTTAGGATCTGTACTTACTCTTAGCTAGTATCATACTGAACCTTGTAGATGGCAAAGCTGTGGACTCATTTAATTGTCATTCAGGGTGTTATCATGTGGCTATTTTCTATTTCACATGGAACTGCTATTCAAGTGGTCCATTAACGATGGCTTCCTGTACTGTTTTCATTCGCTTCTTAGTTTGTAGCCTAACATTGCAGCCTTTATAGTCACTGGTTTTTATTAGTTTATGTCACCTAGGGTGATCAAGGTAAAACCTGCCTGCTTCCATTTTTTTTTTTCTTTTTTTGTTGGTTGGGGGGCTTCTTTATGTGCAACCATCTATCACATTTTTTATTCGTATAGTGTGGCTGTAATTGGGCAATCAAGCATATTACACGTAAAGAAGCAGGAAACATGATGTCAAATTTCACCTTCATCAAGTCAAATAATACATATATCAAATATCTTTGTTGGCCTTGGGCACATAATCCTCTTCTAACATATGACATATTGAATTCACCCTCTGAAACATTTGAAGCAAAAATTCCTTCTAATGTTGAATAATATGCTGTGATGCAGGGAGATTTGGGGTATTTGTACCTCGATTTGAAATCAAGAAAGGGGAAGCATCCCATTTGTGCACATTTTGCTATCAAAGGGGGGCGTCGACTCTCAGAAACAGACTACCAGTTACCTGTATGCATAATTCCTTCCTTTTCCTATTGTTTGATGTACCTTCTGAGATATATGTTATTACAAATCTAGAATGCATGAAGTTGCAGTGCTTGTGCTCTGGCGCGTGTTAATTAAAATTCTTGCATGGAAGTTACTTGGAGTAATCGATGACTAATGGCGTATTGACATGTTTGATTATATGGTCAATAAACGTGTTAGTGCTCAGATAATATGGCATCTTATTCTTCTTATGGTTAAGCAGGGAACGACTTTGTAGGTTCATTTCATAGATACGTAACCTGCTGAAAAGATGGCGACTGAAAAATGTCCTCTTCCGTAGGAATTTATAGGATTTCAGATTTAGTTTAGCTACCACTCAAACCTGCCACTCATAACACACACAGTGCCAAGCATGCATATAGGTTCAAACATTGGGGGAGCAGAAAAGATAAAAGCCAACGTGTCAAGCCCTATCAGCATTTGCGATTTCACGTGTATCATATCATCACTGATTTGGCAGTTGTATGTTGAAATATTTTCTAATTGTGTGCAGATAGTAGCCCTTGTTTGCAATTTTTCGGGGTCAAATTTTGCGTCTGTGCATCTTCACCATTCTGATGTAGAAACTCTATTTCATGAGTTTGGACATGCTCTTCACTCATTGCTGTCAAGAACGGTATGATGGTTCCTTCGAGTCGAGTACATTCAACATCATCCTTGTTTAACTGCCGCAATTGTAATTTTGAGATGATTTTTCTTTCAGGATTACCAACATTTTTCAGGGACCCGAGTAGTTCTTGATTTTGCTGAAACACCTTCAAACCTGTTTGAGTGAGTGGATTTTTACATCCAGAGGCCTTCTCTATAGGATGCTAAAATTAACTCAAAACTTGCATTCTGTTTGGTTTTGTTTCTCAAAACCATTTCCATCACAGAAAACACAACCAAACATATTCCTGCTTTCTGAAACCTCTTTCCCAAAATTTAATTGAGTCCCTAGTCATTATTACTACATACGCTCTGGATATATTCCAATTAATATATTCTTATATCTTTATACATGTTTAAATCATTAGATCAATTAGACTTGTGCATATTTACATCGTCCTATCACTATCTGATATAATAACAATATAAAAATATAAAAGCTTGTGTGACATCACTAACCATAAAATGCCTTACATGAAAAGATAAAGCTTTCAGATGTTCTGCTTTGTCCGCATTGTGTTCTATGTTAAAGCATGCATCATTGTTACTTAATGCTCCGAGGAACAAAGATAAAGAATCTTTCAAGGGTTGTTTATGTGTCGCTGCATGTTCAAACATGCACCAGTTTTCTCGCTGTAATCTGGTAGAAGAAATGAAGATCTAGCGTGAGCATCGTTCATCTTTCTTTTCCTTTTTCTGGTATGACAGGTATTATGCATGGGATTATCGGGTCTTAAGGAAGTTTGCTAAGCATAGTTCAACAGGTGATCCGATACCTGAAAAGTTGGTACAATCACTACTGGGAGCCAAAAATATGTTTGCGGCAACTGAATTGCAACGCCAGGTTTGTTGTCAAAGGACCAAACAGATTGTTTATGTCAGTAATAGATTGTTATGAAATTTTACTTGTTACTTGCCTCTTTTCCAGGTCTTCTACGCCTTGATTGACCAAGCACTTCATACAATGCAGCCTTCGTCAGTTAAAGATACTGTTTCTATAGTTGCAGATCTGAAAAGAGAGCATACAAGCTGGAAGTACGTGGAAGGAACACATTGGCACACACGATTTAGTCATCTTGTTACTTATGGTGCAGGTATGTCCCTCACCGACAGCTTAATGTAGTTGCAATTAAATGGTAGAAGGTTAAGTTGTAAATGCCTGTAGACACAACATATTCAATAATATGAAAATTGAGTTTTCGCACAACATTTAGCATCTTGGTTTCCATTTCAAGAGGGGAGAAATTTTTCTTGTGAAAATAGAGGAATCATTCTGAACAACGTAAAAAGCATGGGCACATCTGTAAAACAAGAAGAGATCATGTGCACTGCCGGAGGGCTCTCCTTAAGATGATCAATTTGTGGGGATAACAAAATTTTATGTGAAGGAAAAGATTGCACCATTGTTTCTTGATATGGTCTCCTTTTAAACGGAACTGAAAAGAATTATACCTAGCGGCTTGTTTGCATGTTATGTTTGGAGTCATTGTTCAGTTAGCAGCAATCCATGACTCAACAATTTTGCCATAATTAAGCTTCTGTTCTCATCCTCCTGTGTCACCACAGGTTACTACAGCTATTTGTATGCAAAATGCTTCTCTGCAACCATATGGCAAAAGATATTACAGCAAGACCCATTGTCACCGGCCGCGGGATCTGCTATTAGGTCAAAATTCCTGCAGCATGGTGGAGCAAAAGATCCAACCGTCATATTGAACGATCTTGTAGGGAATTGTGTGGTAAGGAAACAGAATGGAGGCATCATTCCTGATATCACGAGCCTCGGTGAGGAGATGCAACTGTTCTACTCGAGCTGATTGCCCCCTGATCACCTAAGAAGTAGAGGAAACGAGACACCGGAAAAGAATTAGCCACTGTGAGTGATTCAAACACGAGGCGAAGATCTGGTGAAGTTATAGTGTCGTTGAACACCATTCGACTTGAAGAAACATCGACTGCTGCAGGTGCATTTTCTGCTTTCCTCTCTCGGCCCACAGCACCTCCGGCAAGCAAGTCATCATTTTATATATCCACTTAGAAATCTGTACGCAAGTCATGTTGGATCTGATTGATTCTGTTGTACAATTAGGATAGATGCAATTGTATCATGTTATAAATGCACGCCTAAAATTCAGGGATAATTCCAGCTTCACTCCCCTTTAGCTTAGTGCACTTGTTTGCACCAATTGGGAAATTGCACTTCAGTACTTGCTGCATGCAAGGTCAATTGATAGCTTAATGCAGTCGTTTATTCCTCCTAGTCCTAGGTAGAATACATATCTCCTCGGAAACAGAAAACCGAATCGTTGAATTATTATGTTCTACAGTCCACAGCATTGCAGCAGCAAGCCCTTAACCCTTTGATTTGAAGCTTCGCTTCTCAGTTTATCAAATGATTCATATGGTCAGATGTATCTATTTCCCATGAGATGATATGATACAACATGAAATAAATAGACTAAAATGACTTTTCCATGCGTTTAGTTCAGTGACTGAATTGCCTTATATTAGAAAATAGGAATTGTTTTAACAGCGGGATATGGCGCTAGCCATCTTAGTCTTCTCTCAATTCTGTATTGCATGTGAAACGCGCACTTGGGTTTTATATGAGGAGTTTTTAAAAATTACATAAACTACTTTATAGTGTGAACTCACTCAACACTTCTCATATCGAACTAAAACTTAGGTTTTGGTCAGACAAAAAGAGATTTCAATAATTTTAAGATTCTGAGTCATTGTAAAATCTTAAGTCATAGCTCCATAAAATGCGAAGCTATCGCCATAGCTCCGAAATATTAGTCAGATTGAAACTCCAGCAAACAAGTGATTGGTTCGCTTTTAACTGGTGTAAGTGATTTAAAATCTATGATCTCCACGTATGAAGTAGTGAATTGATTCAACTCATGAATTAGGCTATTTCTGATACCTCCAATATCCTTAAACATGATTTTTATGACTGGTAAAAGGTCCCTGCTGCAACGATGAAACAATGCCACATGAACAATGAAAAACAGGTTGTTAGCATTCAAGCCGGGCATAGAATCCCATCCATCAGGCATATTAAACTCATGGAAACCTGGTACAGAGCTATACATGGGCCTGGGTATCGTGCAGGCCTGTGTCAAATAACCATGTCACAAGGCTATAGCTTTTACAGCCAGGCACCATCTCAACCTCACTCTCAAAACTCCAGTAGTATCCACAATCATGAGGGATCTTGGCGACTTAACAGGTCCTTTTCCATGATTTTCTATTTTCTATACCCAATATCAGCACTATAATGATTACAAAGAGTAAATTATCTGGTCATATACCTAGAAAGGTTGGTAATTTGACGAACCTGGTAAGTCTGGTTCTGGGTGGAAACCAGTTCTCTGGCAGGATCCTGAGCCTGGTGAAGTTGACGAGTCTGGCGGAACTTGACTTTCAGTAATTGCCTCTCAGGTGCCATTCCAAGCAGCTCCTAGTGGCTGAAGCAGCCTTCTAGGCTGGATTTAAGCTGCAACCAGCTCAGTGGTAGTGTACCAGATATCTTTTCAGCATTCACTTATATATAAGTTGTTCCCCTTGCCGATAATTATTTCTCGGGGAAAATCCCTAAAAGCCCGTCCAATCTCGAAGCAGTGGTTATCGACCCGAGGAACAATGTCTTAACAGGAGAAATACCAAATTTTCCAGACAGGTACAATTCAATGAAAGAATTGAATTCCTGGAGCCAGTTTTCTGGAGTTGTGCCAAGAAGTTGTGGCAATTCTAATGAAATCTTCGTCCTTGATGTTTCTCATAATAAGCTTAATGATTCTTTTCCTGAAATGAGATTCACATATAATGTGCATACTCTGGACTTGTCATACAGTGATTATCATTTCGGAAACATCCCCAAACAGATTGGTAATACATCTCTAAAGCTGGTGAAATGTGGGATCAAGATGAAGTTGAGCAACTGGAAACCAACTGCTTTCCATGCCAAAATTGATCTTTCTCATAATGAATTAACAGGAAGTCCACTTCAACTTTTCATTTGGAAGGATTCTGGGCATCACATAACAAGTTAAGATTTGATATGAAACACATGAAGATTGGCAAAAACTTGAAGTACCTGGATTTTCCGAACAAAATGGTGTTGGAAATGTGCCCAAGACCATTTCAAGGCTTCAAGAGTTGAATCTTAGCTACAACCATCTATGCGGTCCTCTTCCATCCACACAATTCCCGTCCAGCACATTTCTTGGCAATGATTGTCTTCGTGGAGCTCCATTGCCGCCCTGTGTTTGATAAGACGCCTCTTCGGCATTTGATTGTTTTATTGTCTGCTTTATAACTAAATTTATATCAGAGTACAACTGCAGCAAAACACATGGAATCTGGTCTTTTATAGTAAAAGCAATATGTACATCACTAATGTTTTGCCTGAATATACCTATGATGGCTTCATCACCCAGCAAATTTGAGGCACAGTCCATAGAGTTATAACTCGTTTGAGGAATATTCCTTTTTGGGCATTTCTGACTCTGTCACTTTGTATTTTGAATAATGTATATAACTGTCATGAAAGATTTGGAATTAATGTGTTCTGTATTTAAATTGAAAATGCAGATCAATTATGTTCTGCTTCATTACTGCTGCAACTGTTTCACAGCAACAGGAGACCCTTCATTTTCAAGAGTCACCACCCATTCCATGATGATCGCATTCACTTCATTCGGCAGCTCATCGTGAGGGCAGTGCCCTGACAACAGAAAAGCAGTATAAGGAAACAACAATTGGCAAAAGGAACTGTATGTAATGTGGTGGACAGAATGATTGAAACATAAAACCATAAACTTACCAGCAATTACTTCTTTTATTGCAATCCCTTTGCAGTGCTCTCGAAACATAGCTAACATCGACTTGGAGTCAGACAGTGGATCCTTCATTCCCTAACAAAACAACAAACAATAATTTGCATAAAGAAGAAATAAATCACAAAACTAGAGGCCCTTGAAAGGTTTCAGATAGGAAACATCACCTGTATGACAAGTATCTTCTTCTCAAATCCCTCCAAAAGATAATTTAAAGCAAGTGAAAGATCAAAGCTGAAGATGCTTTCTAAAACAAAAATCACACCAGGATCATACGACTGCAAAGTTAGTTAAGGCCTTGTAGTTGTAATTTAATAAAAAAAGTTGAACCATGTGTACAATAAAGCTCTTTTCTATAATGGAAGGAGAAAAAGGAGTTAGGGGCTAATATACACACACATATATATGTACATATATATACACACTCCCAACATATAGGCCTTGAAGGATACAGCTCTAATCATCTCATTTATGAGCTGATCATCAGCTCTATCGGTGTTCTGCACAACATGGTTTTAGGAATTAATAAAATAATGACAGTCTGACACGAGGAAGCAAAAGTAGGGAAACCCTTACTGTTGGATAAAAACTCCTCAATATGTTCCTGATATTGAACCTCAAGTACACCAAAAGGAGTCTAGCACCCAACCAAACTGCTCCTGAAGTTCGCCTATCCTGAAATATTAATTGAACAAATACAGGTAGGATGGGGTATTACTACATGTATGGGCTGAGGCCAGAAAACTACAATATCACATACAATTACGCAAACTGACAATAATCTACTAAAGGGAAACAACAGTTGACTATAAATTCAGTATCTCTTACTTCTGAATAGCCCAAAGCAGAATATCCAGGAATAATGTTGCCAGCAGTGTTCATAAGGACAACAGACTTGGCTAAAGAAGACCAGATACCAGCAACGATAGCAACAGAATATCCTGTAAACGAGTGACAAACTAGTCAGTTAATCAAATATATGATGAGAGATAGAGAGAATTCCAAAGACTTCCACCCTGCATCCTTTTTCTTTCTCCCCTACCCTTCTCAGGAAGGGGAGAAGCAGGTATTTCAGTTTTCTTTCTTTATTTCTTATCTATCATTTCCATGTCATTGTAATGCCTGATTAAGACATGGCAGTTGTATCGGAGGTCCATATGACATACCGCCAATCGAGTTCCCAACAAGATGCGCAGGCTCCCCAATAACCTCAATTATAAAGTCTCGGAGCAGTTCAGCCCAAACTAGTTCAGTGTATATGATATTTGGTTTTTCTGATTTGCCAAAACCGACAAGTGTGATTGCCCAAACTCTATTTCCAGCTTCAGCTATGGGATATACATTGTCTCTGTAATGCTCCAAAAAAGCACCAAAACCATGTACAAGAAGAATGGCCGGTCCTTCATGACCAGCAGTTGTATACTGAGAAACATGGAACCATTCTTATTAGGTAAACTATCAGTAATATCAGGCAAATTTAACCAATAGAGTGTATACTAGAATGGGTCAGGACAAACTTGAATCTGCAGATACTCACTTGGATTAGATAATTATTCCATCGCCATATCCGAATTGAGAAATTGCCTGCCTTGTTTTTTTGGCATTTCAGATTCAGAAGCCAATACCACTATCCAAAGTAACGACTCAATTAGAATGTTAGTCAGGCAATTGGGTCATACAGTCAATTGAAGTGCTTGAGCTCATAGGTCAATGAAGAAGCACATTAATGCACCGAATAAATTGTGGACCAACAGTACCTCCATGGAAGACACAGTGTTGATTGCTGCAGCCACTGTGGTCGTAGAGTACCCAAATGGTGATAAGAATCCACCATTTCTTTCTTTTTCATACTTGATAGCTTCATCATATACTCTTCTCCTAGAAATAATGCCAAGAAGAAGGGCTGAACCAAAAAGGGCTTGAAACGACGCTCCTTCACGTTGTTCAGATAGACGTAGTTTTTCATGTACCCTGCAACATAAGTTTTGACAGAGTTTGTTAGTTTCTGAAGCTCGTAAGTAATGACGTTTTAAATCCCTTAGTGGATGGTCCTTAAAAACCGATTACCAAATTTAAAATCCCAAGTTTCTGAAGCAACATATTACAGAGAACAAAACCATGTTATCCTCTTGAAATTGAAATGCAAGTCATTTCATTGCTTTGGGTCTTAATTGCACATTTTTCATCTTGTTAATATATGCAACATAATCATACCAGATTGCATCTTAGCTACCTTGTTATACAGAAAAATGATCTAAAAGTGCAGGTGAAATTGTTGAATGAGATGAAACTGAACAAAATAGATGGAATGACAAAGTCTTGATTTAAACAGAAACAGCACATGTGCGGACCACTGAGTAGTTTGAAACAATCTATAAGTGAAAAAATGTAATTGCAGAACCATTTCCTATCCCAGTCATAACATTGATAATTGTGACAACTAAGTATGACATCAATGAGGCAAATTCCCTTGTTCCAAGCGAAAAAGATATGTACTACCTGACCACCTCACATGATTTTGACTCTTGAAATTACATTATTTACCAATTATAAGAGTATAAGAAATAAAATCAAAATGCCGAAGTAATGACTAATCAGTGAGTTCAGAAAAAGAGAAGGCCAGAGAAACTAGGAAACCAGAAATTAAAGTCTTAGATCTAGTAGACCTACTCCTGCCATTCATCTCGGGCAGTTCCTTCCAGGTAACGCAAGTATCCAGCCAAAGCATTCAAAACAAGACTAGATCCACCTCCGACAAAGCTCCCTTGGCTTGTTACAAATGCTGATTTTTTTGGTTTCTTTCTTCGGATGGTCTTACTATCTGAGTCTAGCTGATTCTCTTTTTTCAGTTCGGGTGGCTTCAGCTCAACATTTCCTCTTAGCCTGTTTCTTTGCAGCAGATTTTCAGGAGATAGACTTTTGATTGAAGTCCATTCCTCTTTGTTATTGCCCCCATCAGAAATATCGTCCATATATTCTTTCAAATCAGCCAGGGTGGGAAGAGTACCTAAATCATATATGGCCATTATGTTCCAGCGCTCAAGAGCAAGTCAGAAAACTTGGTCAAACGAATAGCCAATATGTGAATCACTTACCCCAGGACAAATTCATCAAGTTGCCAGATAACTTTGGGGGCACAATAGGGGAAACAACAGGTAGATTTAGCTTTTTGAAGTCATTGTATGATGATGGCAGATCCGCCAAACTCTTCGTGAACATAATAAATACCAATGTAATCATCCATAAGCTCATTGCAATAATAACAACAAAAACAACAATAAATAACATAATAATAACAACAACAATAGTAGTAGTGGTAAACATACAGAAGGTTCTAAACGAGGCGAATACCTTAACATCATAAAATGGAGCGTTCCATGTCACAATTTTAGTGTTCTCTCTGCTCAAAGATAAAGTCGATAATGACTCCTTAACAATATCTAGCATTATCCGTAGCTCATACTCCACCTCCTCTTCTGCAAAAATGCTGCTAGCCTGGACCTGTTATAATCCTCGGGGATGAACTTAAGAAATAAGTAGAAGGGCCCTCAAAATTCTCATCATTCCTTGACAGCTCTATAAAATATCATATTAGAACGAGCGAACTAAATGAATTTAACCACCTCTTTGACCAGTTCGCCTATGACATTTTCTGCCCTCCCAAACCTGATCATTAGATTGGACCCCTGTTCATTTAGCAACTTCCTTAAATCCTCCAAAGCAAAGAGGAGAAGTTCTAGCATTTCATCTGAAAATCCTGCATATATGAGGTCCTGAAGTCAGTGGAAGTAATATCAATCTACCATGACACCAAACAGCTTTATGTAACATTCAACGAGCAATTTATGTGTATCAACATACATGCATCATAATATCACTGTGCTCTGAAACACCACATGTTAGCCAAACAGCAGATATGTTGATCAGAAATTGCTCATAGTGAATGCTTGCCAGCAGGAGAGAACTACAGCAACCCAAAACTGTGGAGGCATGGTAGCAACCAACCACTAATATCTGTTTCATTAAACAAGACCGTGTTCTTCGTTTCTTACCTACCTTGAAAAAGCTGGACAACAACAACACGGTACTATTTGAGAAAGTGAAAGAGTACAACCATTGATACCAGAACAACACAAATTCTATTATTATGTAAGTAATATAGATATTCCAGTACACAAAATTATTAATATGCATAATTTTTCACTCATGTTTGTGCTTTTCAAATATTCAGACTTATGTGTTTCGATTTGTTTGGAGTGATACATGTATATACATTTATCCTTTCTTTATTCCATTTCAGTCTATTACATATAGTAAGAATTTTATTATTTTTAAAAAATACATGTTCTTCGTATGCAAGACATTACGGACACACATCGATTGTGCCACAACAGCTAGTATGAACTATCGGACATTATGCTTAGAGAACGAATTCCAACTTTAGCATGTATTGACGCAAGTATGCATACTGACATCAAGAATAATTCCTGGAGCAAGATAAGAATCACTTACGTGATAGGATACGGCGATCAAAGACATAAAGAGGTACAACACAACGATGCTGGGAGGCGGCTACGAGCCCAGGGTGATCCTCGACGCGAAGGTCGTGCTTGTACCACAGAATGGCAGTAGTGCTGCTGGCCGCCGCACCGGATTCCACTCTCACATCCACGGCGGAGGCAGAGAACCGGAGCGGAGCTTTGGGCGCGAAAAATGCTCGTTTTGGGGACATTGAAACGGTAAAAAGACGGGGGAGAAAGAGAAGCGCCATGAGAGGAGGAGACGAAGCGGAGGGAATTTGGGTATGAAAATCTGGGGTTTATTTCCATTAAATGAATGATTGATTCAGGGTTTGTTTTTAATGTATATCTGAGTGTGTGATTGCGACTGTGAGAAGTATGAGAGGCTTAGGTGTATACTACATGGCCGCAGAGATTGTGGTGGAGAAATGCAGCTTAGATTTTCTCTCTCTGTGTGTGTGTTTTGCGTGCGAGAGAGAGAGAGAGAGAGAGAGAATTTGTTCGATTTGCTGCTCCGCTTACAAAATTTTATTCGAATTAGGTTTTGCTATTCAAAGTAATTGTTTATATTATTACGTGATTGAGCATTTTTTAACTTTACGTCAATTACATAATAAATATTTGGGTAAATTATGATGATCTCTCATAAAATTTAACATAATTATAAATATCCAATCGTTATTTTAAAAATTACAAATACCCCTCAAATTTGTAACTGTCTCTAACAAATATCTTATTTTCATCCATTTTTATGGGTGAACTAACCAAAATACCCTTATGAAAATTGAATTATTTATTAAAATTTTCTAATTTTTTTTTAGAAAAATGCACAGAAAGATGTTTCTTACCTTTTTTACACGGATGGACAATAATGTAATTTGTCTTCACTGATTTTTTTACAATTAAAAAAAATAAAAACAAAATTGACCATTTCAGATCCTCGATTAAAAATCACAAACCTCAATGGGGTATTTGTAATTTTTGAAACAATGATAGAATATTGTAATTATGTCTCATGAGAGTTCGTTGTAATTCACCCTAAATATATTGTACTTATCATATAATTCAAATTTAATCAAATTAGATTCGATCTAAAATTTCTTTCAATTATTTTGTTTAACGACTACCAATTGGAATACTGAACGGCATCGCACGAAAGGTATTGTAAAATTTATTTATCGCTTCTCCTGGAAAATTATTATTCACAAATTACAATTGAGGATAAGTAATAATTTATAACGGATCAAATTTTAGGAAAGGATGAGATGATCTTATTATCATCATAGTGTAAAATAAAATTATTTTCAATTTGTTTTATTAATGTAAACATACCAAATTAATATATAATTTATAAGTGATTTAGTTCTTAAAATTTAATCATAATTTATAAAATAAAAATTCAATTATGCAAGAGAACTGCGTTGATAAATAATATATAAATGATCCTTACAATCCCTAAACTCTATCTCAATTTGTGATTTAAATAATTTTAAAGAATTCTCCACATAAAATGTGCTACAAATTTATAGTTTAATAATATTGACCTTGAATTTATGTTCAAGTTGAGATCTTTTTTAATTATCATAAAAAGAAAATTAAAAGAAATTGAACTTACATAAAAAGGTGTATAGACCACAAGAAAATCTGAACTAACTAACCTGAAAATGGCGCTAATACTCCAGCCATCATCATCTTCTTCATCTTTTACCACCAATAGACCCCATCTCCTCATCCACACTCCAACCCACCGCAGGCCCACCAATATCTCCATCAAATCGCAGCAAGATTCTTCCTCTGAAGACACTATTTCGGGTTCGGGCCCTTCTTCCAAGAAGCCCGGGGGTTCATCACCAGCCTCGGGATTCGGTTCCTCTGCTGCAGCTTCAACTACTGCCCCCGCCAAGAAGAAGCAGCCCAAGGGAAGGAGAGAGAGGGCCTCCGTCATTCGCCGGGCTCCGGTGGAAAAGCCCAGCTTCGCCACGCCGGAGGAGGCGGCCCGGGCTGAGGAGCTGAGGAAGAATGAGAGTGCTTTTCTGCTAACTTGGTTAGGACTCGGCGCCATTATTCTTTTCCAGGGCATTGCTCTTGCTGCATCAGGTTTGCTTTCGTACTTCAGTTATAGGGATGATTGTAGTCCGATGCCCCTTTTGTTTAAGTTTTTCTTAATTGAAGCTTAATTGCGATTTGGGTAGTTTTATACACTGGCCTTGTGAATTAATTCACGGTTAACTGTTTGAATTGTTGTTCATGGATATATAATTTACTTGTTTAAGATTCCCAGTGTGGGGGTTATCCCTAGCATGGGATTGATTCAGCTAGTATATTTGGAATTTGTTGAAATTATTACTAATTTATGTCTGATGATGGATTATCCATAGGATGAGAAATTTTGCAGCTAGTACATTGATTTTGTTGAAATTATTATTTATGTCTGGTAATGGATTATCCACAGAAATGAGAAATTTTGCAGCTAGTCTATTTGGATTTTTGCCTTGTACTTTAAGATTTTGAACTTCTTACTAGTTTATCCCATCTCACGTTGGATGATGGACTGGAGTTGTAATTACTTTTTGTGCCGTGCCATTGAATTGTAACTATAAGAAGACGCCCGAGAACGTTGCTGCCTGATTTTGGAAATCTGCTCATAGTATTTCTGAACAATCATTGTGTTAATCATGCAGCCTTGACCATGGAAGTTGCGGTTCTTTGGCTATATTTGTGCACAAGTATCTGTTCTGTCTAGATATGCAAGGTTTCAGTCATTAACTTCCCAACATTCCCTGTCAGAGGTCCAAGATTTGGACATTATTGTAGAACTAAGGAATCATGAATAGATATTTTTGCAGATATATTCAGTACTCTGGGATTTAATTTGCATTTACTCGTAGCAGCTTCAGGGAAAAGAGAAGATTATAAGAGTCAAAGCAATGGCAAAGATCATATCCGAAATAAACTTTCACTTTGTCAAATTACACCCATGTTCCTATGTCTTCAAAACTAGAAAAAAACAACTCACGCATTCAAATACGAAGGTTTATCATTAAAAGCTTGAACCATTTAAGTTAGAATTTTCAACCTCTGCGAACTGTCTGTATGTGCTTGTATTATAAAGATAATCTTGCTTCCAGTTCTGGTACAATTCTGTCAGGTGAAAGGCTGTCGTGCTATTACATAATGAAGAATATCTTCATTTTGCTGTGATAATTAGTTAAGTAACTTCCTTACTATCTTGCTTGCAGGTTTTCTACCAGAAGCATGGGACAACTTCTTTGTCAAGTATCTATACCCATCTTTCACTCCAACTGTCTTCTTGTTTGTTGCCGGGACAGTCACCTATGGAGTTTTGAAGTACCTGCAGAATGAAAGTTCTAACAAAGAAAACTGACCTGCATCGCACGTTGAATCATTTATCTGGTCAGAAGAGGGTTTTCTAGCTTTGCTGGCACTTGAACTAGTTTGTCCTGAATACACATGATCTTGTATTGCTTGCCATGACAAAATCAAATTATCATTGTGACAATATTCATATGAGAAGTAGTGCCCGAGTTTTTGCCCTCTGTCTCAGCAGGATGATCCTCTCTATGTGATGAATCCTGTCAACCATGGTTGCTGCTAATTTTTTTATGTGTAACATTCTACTTGCCATTTAGCAGATGTATTCAATGTTTGACCACTATGATTGTGATACGCTTATGTTAATATACATCGATATTAAGATATGCTAGTTTCAGGCATATTCTTGTTCTGCGTAGTTGATCTTTTATCATTCCTATTAGATGAGGATTTTTCATGCTATGGAATCACTTTGTCGGGAAGATTGTTAATACAGATTCGCTGGAGACATCTGACATTTTGTTACTCTGCTGAATTCTCGGAGTTCTATAGCGCATAACTCTCATAATCTGACTGATGTTCCTTCTACTGTGTGATTGCATCTTAAAATTCTACTTGCCCCTCAGTATTAATTTGTGTCTAACTCGGATTGAGCTATAGTCCGAGCTGAATACTAATGAAAAAATACGAGTCAATTTGATATAAATCTCTGTCTATACTCAGCTTGTACCTCCAGCAACTACAATTTGTTTTCAAGTGAAAACTTAGTGTGGAACTGTGAACAAGGTGAGACATGCTGTATATGTGTTTCCTGCACCATTCTCATGTATCATGTTCGTCTCAATCTCTGACTCTTGATCTTGATTAATTACTTGAATATTCTTCAGAACTTTGGTGGACTACATCAGATTTAATCCTTGAGATAAGTCCTTCATCAGATGCAACGCTGCGTTTTGTATATGAGATTGAAGCATTACGACGAACTTTATCACATGGATTCTTGGCATTTATATCTCAGAGTCATTCAGATCATACTTGATTCCTATGTAATTCTATGAACACGATGCATCAGTACGTACTCGTGAAAACAGGAAGCTTGTTAGTCTAAAGTCGGTCATGTCAATGCATACTGCTGTAGAATCTATTTCTGTCACATTTTTGCTACTTGCTTTTCCCATAAGCTTGTAATTGAACGAAACTTCACCGGCCCTGAAAAGTCTACAGCGCTCGGTTAACTTCTCTTGATGATGACGCTCGCTCCGCATGGATAAGAAATCGGGATGAGCTTGTTTCTTGGCAGCCTCACCAATCTCTCTCATCTAGCACAACTGCAAAATCAGGCATGTCTCTATGATTTGTTCTGTTTCTTGCTTTCTAATTATATCAGCTGGCAAATTCTGTTTGATTGCATTATACCACTGCAGCTTTAATCCTGTAGTTTCTTGGGCATGCTATGGCTATAAAAGCTTTTCTGAATAGCAGAAATGTGGAAGTGAGAATAACTTATGTTGTCCCTTAACATATATGCTGAAACATTCAACAAAGTAAAATGAATCTGGCCTTATATGCCGTAAATTCGGATTAGATTTCCTGTTGCAAATTCTATTTCATTTTCTGCTCCGTTCAATGTACACATGCGATGTGTGTAAAGATAACATCATGTATTTTATTTAGCGAAAAATTTTATACACATAACGTATATATGTTGAATGGAGTAGAAGATGGAATAGATTTTGCAGCAGAATTGCTCGTGGAAAGTTTTGATAAATAAATTCCTTCTTCTCCACTACCTTAAATGCAATTCCTCAATTCCTTATTTGCAAGCGCAGATCTCTCCCAGTAGAAAGTGTCCTGATTATTATTCCGATTCCTTACGATTTTTCTCACCGTCGTGTCATGTGTGGACATCAACTCTCGTCGAGTCTTAATCGTTATATAAAAATACAACGATATTTCAAGGTAAAATGCTGACAACATCATACACATGTATGATGTGATGGCCCACATCCTGGTCGGGCTATCGAGAGATAAATATAAATTAAAATAACTATAACCTATATGCTGAACGTCAACTCTGAAATTTGATTAATACTAGTCCGCCATTCGTCAGGACAACACAACGATTGAATCGAAACGGACGTAACATCATTTGCAGCTAATACGTACATAACATGTCGACACAACTATTTAATCTGAAACGAATATATTGTCGTCCAAAACTAACACTTACAAAAACATGATTATGTTGATAACTCACAAGGAATAAAAGAAGGACCACTAAAATAAATCATGAAATGAAGATCCAATGCCCTCAAGAACAAGTTGGTCCTTCTCTCCATCCATGAGCATGAAGAAATGGGCTGGCTTTTTTGTCGAATGATCTTCTTTTTGAGGTCCCCTCCTAGTTGTTTTTTCAGCATATCCTTGTCCATTTCTTCCTCAACCCCCTCTTCAGGACAATCACTGCATGAGACATTTGCTAGGATGAAATATAACCTGTTCCTGTCTTGTGTTAAGCATAACATGTTAGGATCTACAATATATTTGGATGTACTCCCTTATCTGCACTCATAACATTCAAGACTACTATGCCTTAATTAATAGGAATATTACATTGACGCTCATTTATTTATGGTCTGTTTATATGAAATCATCCATGTCTTTTGGATACTTATAAATACATTCACTAGACACGTTAACAATGTTAACAAAAAGTAGAGGCTTGTGTATAAAATTTTTCCTACGTGATGTCATCATTACACACGTGGCTTGTGTACATTGAATAGAGTGGAAAATGAAATAGTGTTTGAACAAAAAATTCACTCCGAATTTATGGAATATAAGGCCAAATTCATTTTCTTTGAAAAATCATCCACGTTGGGTCTAATTAATATGATGTACATCAACATTCCGATATTAGGTTTAATTACACGAATTTCGACGTGCTTTGTAAAACTACAAGTTCACCTCTGAAGGGGTTGTTAGTATAATTTACTTCAAATTATGTTTGTCAAACTTCGCTACCGAATAAGGATTTGCTCATAATTTAATATTACAATATTAATGAGTATAGTTGTAATTCTGCAATATAAAATATGTGTAATTAGACAATAACCTAAGAAAATATCAATGTAATTTACCCGTAAAATAGTGAGCAACTCATCTCTTTAAGGATGGCTTTCTTTTTCTTTTTTTTCTTTTTTTTTGTTTTGCAATTGGACCGCAATGAGACTGCCAATTTGATAGATCTAGCTAGCTGTAAAAGCCAATATAGCAATCATGACTAAAACACACAAGATTTATAATTACTAGTGCAAGATTTGGACTTTTAGAAATTAACAAAATGATTATATTTCATGGGGTTTACCATAAAAGACAATGACATAATTGCCACTTTATTTAAATAAAAAGTGATGGTCAAGACAATTGAAATAGGTCCCGTAGAACCATGGACTGTACCACATTGATAACATAATGCTATTGATTACCTATTACTTTAAGGATTTATGTATAAATATCTCGATATCATTCATTATTAGGATAATTACACTCTCTTCTCCTGAGGTCTAGTGTAATTATACGTAGATTCCTCGTAGTTTGACAAATTGCATCTACTATTCTTGATGTTTGCTTCTTTTTAATATATAGGTTCCCCCGTTAGTCAAAACTCACCCAATTTGTTGATATTAGCAAACAAAATTGAATTAAAGGTGAAACTTGTCATCGATTGACTGATTAGTGACTTATTCTAGGTCAAACAAATCTTTTTATGACCAAAGTACCCTTATATATCGTCACACGTTAATGCATGAGATGATGCATATCTTCACCATTATAAGAGTAATTTAGTCATAAAAAAACTGTTTGGCCTACATTAAGTCATTAATAAGTCAATCGAGGGTAAATATCGATTTTCATTCAGTTTTTCTGTTAATACCAATAAATTTGGTGAATTTTAACTAATGGTGGGACCTATTTGTTAGATTGAAGCAAACCTCAGGGTAATTAAATATAATTTTTCAAATCACAGAGAATTTACGTATAGTTACACCAAACCTCAGAAAAAAATAGTGTAATTACCCCTTCATTATTTAGGGCAAGTTCACTATTCACTTCATAACTCTGCATCTTCATTGCTTTATATTCTCGGGTAAATTACATCGATACTTTAAAAAATTAAGTTTAATTATTTAAACACTTTATGCTTTGTAAAAACAAACTCCCTGATCAGGTGTTAATGTAAGTTATCACAAGGGGTGCACTTATAAAATTTCTGTTAATGTGAGTTATCACGAGGGGTGCACTTATAAAATTTCTGTTAGTATGATTTATCACAAGGGGTGCACTTATAAAATTTTGCTCCTGAATAAGGAATGTACTGTAGTTACCGCTACAGCTTCAAGAGTATATTTAATTTCTAAGTTTTCTATACGGCAAAGGGTATTTATATAATTAAACTAAATTTCAGGGGATGTCGATGTAAGCTATCCTTTATTTTTTTTCTAACACAAGTTCATAATCGATTATCATGGGATTCGCATCTTCAAGACATTCCAACACCTTTACAATTTACTTATGTTGTAGTATCGTGGATCAACCCACCTCATCGCTCGACTCATTCTCTCCTGAACTGATTCTATCTTTTCTTGATTCTTGGTGTAGGCAAGCGTCCTACATTGATTGCAAACGAGAAGTTTGAGTGATTTATGAGTCTCCTCTCCTTATCAAAGCGTATTTTCAGAATAAAATTATGAAACTTATATAAAATCAGAACAAACAGTACCTCACACAATAGAATCTCAGTTAAATTGTAAACATGTGAATCTGAAAAGACAACAAAAAGCAAAAAGAAACATATTAACTTAAAAAAATGCTTCTTTCGTTGAGCACAGAAAGAAGTCCTGCCCTCAAGTCAAACAACAGTTCTTTAGGCGCTACCACTGCTTTTTCCGCCAATGTTGACTTATTTTGCATCAATTCTTATCACATGCGGTGATTATTAATTGTTATGTGAATAAAGAATATTTTATAATTTTAGTGGAAGCATGAGTTCTATTACGGCCATGCCGTTCATATCTCCACTCAAAAGAATAAAATAAAATAAAATACAAGATCTACGGCTCTCAATCTCTACGATGCATTTCTACATACGTGTAGAAGCGATAAATAGTCTGGTCGACAAAATTATGCTTACAATAAATGTGAGTGTGGCTATTTATTTATTTTTGGTACATTATTAAATTGGGTTAAAAAAAATTATTTGCATTTTTCGTTGAGGTCTTGCTTAAATGGTTAATTACAATCTATTATTAGGAGATAGTACCTTTGAGTTTGATAAATATGATTGTGCATCTATTTTTAGTTGTACATGTCAAAGACGTGAGCTTACAGAAATTTAAATTACGAGCTGTCACGAAAGATAGTTTTTCATAAATTTTAATAAATATAGTTTTCATGATTGTCCTCGTTTGATCTTTGGACTTATAAATCTTGCGACAGTTCAACACTGGTTGTGGCCCTAATAAAATACTCATACAATAAATGAAGCAAAAATACACATTTATTTATTTTCATTGCATATTAGGTAACGACCCTTAATCTTCTCCGCCTATACCAACTAGGTCATTTACTTTTGACTAGAACCCCCCAAGTCCTTGCTATTCTCCAGAGAAAAATTGGATTTGGTCGGACATGAACGATTGAACCAATTATACAGTAAGTACAATACACTTGTTGTGTGATTGATGTACAATTTAAAAAAAAGTGATCAATTAAATAACAAGTGTATAATATCTACTCTATGATTAATTTAATTCGTCCAAACTTAATTCAAGTAAAAATTTATCCTATTGCCAGGTGTTTGAGCTTAGTTAAGACCCTTAATTCCAAAAAGTTTCTTACATCCATTCAATGGACCACATTAAAGCCCAACCTCTAGCGCCACCTCTACATTGAATACTCAATGCCAACCTCTAAAGTGTTCACAAATGTTGAAAATACATATTTATTAATTTATTACTGAAAATAAATTAAAAATAAGTGTTTTCTTTTACCACTTTTAATTTTAAACGGCTTAAATTAAGTTGATTTAAATCAAAAGTTATAAATAATTTCCTATTTATTTCTGCAACTCAATAGTAAAATTATAAATATTAAGTTATTTTTTTGACACTCCAACTTCAATTTTTTTCACTTTTAACTTTTGTTTTCAAACACTCACAACTTTTATTACTAATTAACTTACAATTTTTGCTACAACTCATTCTCATCACAAAAGCAGAAATTATAACAAACTCTCACCTAATCCAGTATCGTAACATAATTCAATGGTAGAAATCAAGGTAGAATCTCTTTCACATATCTTGTAAACGCTGCACCCAAAATATATATGAACCAAGAAGGTGATTGGTTGATACATCATATTTTTCGTATTAAAAAATTTGTATCATTTATACATACACTCAGTGTAAAACATCGAATGCTGCATGTATAACCTTTTTGTCACGAGCAATTATGATGTAATAGGAATTCATTTGTAGAATAATGATACATTAAATCTTCACTAAACCTTTATAAAAGCTTTATAGGAATCACATAGTACAATTAGGTAAGAGTTAAATGTCTCTGACTTTATTACATATCATGAAAAGTAATAATATTAGTGAAGACATTTAAATCTTCAACAACCCAAGTCAAAGATACGATGAATTAAGGGACCATATACATGTTCTTTTCTTGCATCTCAACGAATCTACAGTGCCAAATTAAATATTAAAAAAATAATAAATAATAAATTACGTATCTTTACCCAAAGCAACTTTAAATTTGGGCATTTTTTTCCTATCTTCGAGGAATTCATCCGGACATATATATATATATAGAAACATTAGAAATTTTATTTCTAAATTTAAATTTTTAGTCAAACAAGACGTAATCTCAACATAACTTATTTATGGAAAAAAAGAGATTTGCGTATTGGGTTTCATTTAAACGAATATCTCATGAATTAAAGGGATGTATCAAATATATTACTTTTTAAGTATTTAATTTTTCAATAAATATATTTATATTCATGATTTGTGGTCTATTTACACAAATTGGTTCATGTCTTTTGCACAATTATAAAAATTACCGTTGAAAATCAAGAAACATGGATAATTTGTACGGTTAAATACAGTTATCACCCCTAAAGTATCCACCCCACATCAATTATCCCCCTAAAGTATTAAAACCTTAAAAAAATAACCCTGACTTTCTAATTCCTTTCATTTTTAAGTTCAAAAAGTTCATTTTACCCTTACTAAAAATGGCGTTTAAAAAAAATTAAAGGAATTTTTAAAATACCAAAACCTTTGTTGAAACTTTGTCTAATTCTAGTTTCACTTGTTCATCGAGCTCTTTTTATTTTTGTAATCTTAAAGTACTTGGAGCTCATTTTATTTTAGTTTTCCTTGTTTGTCAAACTAAATTAAAAATAAATTTATACACGCATATATATAGTTACTTAAACTAATATACAATTAATAAAACTAAAAGAGTTGTTCATGAGCTAATAAGAAAATATACAATTAATATATATTTATATATATATGGTAATTATATAAATGTGGAAACTATATGAATGTATAAATTTTTTTTAACTTGATTTGATATATAAGTGAAACTAAAATAAAATGAGCTCCAAATACTTTAAAATTATAAAAATAAAAAGAGCTCGATGAACAAGTGCAAAAAAAAATAGCTAAAACTTCAAAAAAAGAGTGGTTTTAGTATTTTAAAAATTTCTTTAATTTTTTTTTCATAAATCAATTTTTACTAATGGTAAAATGGACTTTTTGAGCTTCAAATTTAAAGGTGTTAGAAGGTCATGGAGGTTTTTGAAGACTTTAATACTTTAGAGGGGTAATTGATGTAGGATGAATACTTCAGGGGTAGGAACTGTATTTAATCCTAATTTATATAATGTTGTTGAAGTTTTTAGTGGTATATATGTAATTTTTTAAAAATAAGAATAACTTGTGTAAAATAATATTGATATTTTTTATGAATATATATATAATTCTTCACTAATGGGCGTATATTTATTTTTTTAAAATAAAAACAATTTATATAAATAAATTATAAATTATGAGTGTAAATATAGTAATTTCAAAAAATATGGAAGAAAAAGGCATGGGAATTGGGTGGAAGAGCTCAAATCCCAAAATGGGTGCGACCCGAAAAACAGTAGAAAAGGTACCCTTGGGATGTGCTATAGTGCTGCGCAGTGTGGGGGAAGGGGCGATTGATTTTGACGTGTCTCGAAAACTGTGCGTCGATGCTTATTCCATCATTTGATTGGGGGTAAAAGTCTCTCAACTTGGACATCAATCACCGTCCCTGGTGAATAGTACACCGTAATTGCCATACATGCTATAAAATTCAACTTCCGTAGATTTTCCTCAGAGGAGCGTACGTAATACAAAACTTTCCTATTAATATATACGTACGGAGCCCTTTTTATATACTTTATTAAAATATAAAATAATTTGTTCAAATTTTTTTTTTTGGACAGAAAAATCAAACGATGTATTAAACGAAATGAGAGTCGGACAATGAAAAACATTGTGCCACGTGTTTGCAAGTAGGGATGGCAATGGGGTGATGTTGAATTGAATTTGCCAAAATTGGAGACCATACTCGCCAAAAAATTCCCAAACTCGGAACTTGAGGGGTTGGATACGATTAATATTTTTAAAATATTAAAAAATATAATTTTTTAAAAATAATATTATTATATTTATATATATAAGATAATAATATAATTAAAAAGTTAATATTTTTTTATAAATTTATAATTACATTTTTAGACATTGAAACATTAAAAGTTTTAGAATATGTGTTACTTATATAAATAATAAAATATTTATAAACTATTTATATCATTATTTTAATTTATAAAGATATTAAGTTTATGTATTATATATAAGTATAAACAGATTATACATATTTTTTTATATGTACAAATATATTTTATATAAGTATATATAGAATATAGGGGAGTCCGAGTGCAAACCACTAAAATTTGAATCCGCCCCAAAACCCGATTAAAGCTTCAAAACTCGCTCCAAACGAGACGGGTCCGAGTCCAACCCAAATTCATCATCATCTCTATTTGCAAGCAGATTTTGGTTTACTGTTCAAAATAAATTGATAAAAGAAATTGTAAATTATTTAAATTTAGTTAATTTAAGCTAAAAAATATAAGCAATCTTTACTAATTTCTGCAGCTTATTGACAAAATATTAAATATTAAATTATTTTTTCAAATAATTCAATTTCAACTTATCTTTTTTTATTTTTAACATTTATTTTCAAACATTTCAAACGTTATTATTGCTTAACTACAATTTTTTTAATAATTTATTCCCACTATAAAACAGAAATTTTATGAAAACATCCCTGGAGTACCTCATAACCTCCATAGGAGAAAAGCACCACATGCTTCGCTTTCACACAATTAACACCTTTCTTTATCAAACATAGAAAAATATCCTCCCATCTTATATATAAATCAAATACTATGAATCATTTTTTTCATCAAAATATAAATCCTATTATTTACGTGGCACAATGCAATCCTATCCATGTTGCATGCTTTCTATAACACAATAATAGATTTAAAAATAGCAATTTAAAAAATTTTAATAATATTTTTTAAAATCGATTTAAAGTAATTGAATATTACAAAAAAATCGAAATCTAGAAACATTTTTTTTTAAATACTAATAACTTTCATTCTTTTAATATTGAGTTGTTTCAAATAGAAAAATCCCTCCCTCTCACCCGATTCTTTATTCCACCTTTTTCAATATTTAAAATTACACAAAATTTCAGAATATCAACCAAAAGATATCTTCAACCACCCAAAGTTCTAAAATTCTTACTGAATTTATAACCAGAAAAAATAAAATGAAAAGATGATTTTGTACACAAATCATGTTGTGCCACGTAATTAATTATTGCTGCCACGTAATCATTTTTGAACTCAGTAAGCATTAGTTAATTAATTATCCATTAACAATAAAAAAACACATAAATTAGCAACCAATTTCTTTAAACCAAAAAAGAAAAAAGAAATCCATACCAAAAATAAAAGAAAAACAGTAAACCATTAATTTACTGATCAAGTGCATTAGGGCCAGTGCAGTAATTAACAAGATGGTTCCAGACCCACTGGACTAAGAACCTCCGTCTGATCCCATACATGTTGTACGTGGCACCATCCTTATCGTTCAGCATCTGCCCGGTGTACGACCCACCTCCTCCTGTTCCGTAAATGCCCTCGCACAAATCAGCTATTTCCACGGGGAAAACCGGGTCCTGACCCGCATACCAAGCGTTAACCAATGGGTTAGTGGCGAGCTCAGCTATTTCATGAGCTATCACGCTAATCATGGCGTCCACCCCAACGTCGTCGTTTGGAGATTTCACGGCCTTCAGACCCGGGATGTAACCGGGTACAGCAAACGGGTAGGCGCACACGCCCGGGCACAGCTTTGCGGAGTTACCCACCCAGGCGTATGGTAGCGTGTACCCGACAATGGAAGGGAATGTGAAGTAATGGAAGCCACACACATTGTTGCAGAAATCCTGCACGTACACGTCGTCGGAGGTCAGCAAGAGGTAAACCCCGCTCTTCGGGTTGACCGGAAGCGGCCGGGTCGAGGCCGACACCGCAGACTTTATCACCGATTGTACGGAGAGGCGCGTGAGCGACTTCCCATGAGAGTAAAACCGGTCGTTCTTCTCCTCGCCGATGTGGACGGTTCCCGAGATGTTAGCGCCGGTTTGATCTGTGTAAAGCCGGACAGTTTTCCACCACCCGGCTACAGACGGCGCCTTGGTGTCCGGGGCGGAGATGGAGCCGATGAATTCACGAATAATCCGCTTCTGGGAGCTCTGCCACTTGCCGTACCATATGGGGTATACGGTAATGTTGGCGGTGAGAACCGGCCCCATGTGATATTTCAACTTAACAAACTCCGATGACCCCTCGTACTTTTTAGACCCACCGAAGAGAAAATCAGTGGAGTTAGGCTGAGCATTGGGCCATGGTCGCCAGCAAACGACGGGGCCACTGAAGAAAAAGAGGAGGAAGAAGAGCGGCGCTAGAGATAGCGACGCCGTGAGGGGTTGTGCCGGAGGCATCATGGCAGAGTGAGAAGTGGCTAGATGCGAGAGAGAGGCGAAACGGTGCTTATATATAGCGAGAAATTCACCTCTATGAACAAGAATTTCGAACTTCGGGGCAGGGGTGGGGTGGGGTGGGGGATGCATTCGTAATGGAGGCCAGATGGATTCTTAAAAGTGTAGGTGGAGAAGTGGGACCAGAGGGTGGGGGAATCAATGGTTATTGATCGCGATGGTGATGTGCCGTGTCTCATGCAAGTCCGACCCGAACTTTTACTTCCGGTTTTGTAATTTTCCTTTGGGGGGTTTTGGCGGGAAAATGGAAAGGATAGCGGGGGTACTTTCGGAATTTCTGGCAGCACGTCTTTTAATCTTTCGTGTGTGGGCCAGGGGGGGTGTCTATCTTTTGAGGCCCAAAGAATAATACTGTTCGTATGCGCCAAGACTTGTCACTCGTCATTTGTCCATGTCCTTTGGAAATTCTCATTATTTCAATTTCAAAATAATAAAATAAAATAAATAAGTTAAGGTATTATTAACATAATAAAATAATAATATATTAGTGTTAAAATAATTAATAAAAATTGGTGTGATGGTGTTATTAATCGTAGTTTGTGAATGTATGGAACTTTTCCTTCTTACTACAAAATTGAAATATTTATATATTAAAAAAGTATTTTATGTGTCCAATATAAATTAAAAGAAGTATAACATAGATATTAAAATTCAAATTTAATTTCATTTCATTTTGGTTAATAATTTTTAAATTAAGTAAGAGTGTTGTATACTTAGGGGAACAATATTGGCTAATTACACACAAATAATAATAATAATAATAATAATAGGGTGATGTTAATTTCCAACAAAAATAAATAAATAATAGGGGCCGGGTATTCATCGATAAAAATGTGTACATTATTTCGAGATTATTATTATTATTTATTTCGATTGTGTTAGCTATTACCAAATGAAAAATTGAATTGTTCAAAATATATTTTATTAAGAATAAAATATAAAAATTATAATAGTTACCAATGTCTCCAAAATGGAAAATGAGAAAATTACCTTACTATTTTTTGAATAGTAAATTATATAAAATACTCACACGTCGGATGAAACTCAAGCTCGTGACATCAAACTTATCATGAACGTCAACCTTTAACCCTTGTTTACAAAGTAGAATAGTATATGTTAGATTTTCTATCATTTCAAGATATATATATATATATATATATTTGATGATGAAATTACAGCTATGGGCCTATAGAGTACATTTTAATCCTTTAAGTAATTTTTTTAGAAGCATTAAATACTTTATTTTAATTGTGCGGACTGACCACATACCCAATATTGAATTTTGAACTACTTTCTGGGCAGGGGTACCAAGAATTGCCTAGAAAAATAAATTAGACATGGGAAAAAGTCATTTCCTATTCAAGGAAATAAATTCTCACATGGAAGTAATAATTGGGAAAGGATAACTCAAAAATATTCAATAATAAATTTATTTAAATATTTTTCTACGTTGCTCAAATATTTAATCCACTTAAGTGGAAGAAATGCTAAAACGTGGTATAATTATACGAAAAAAACTAAATGTAATGCAAATTTAGGTGATTAACTAACCTCTCATAATTAACAAAAATGGTAAAATACATGAACACCGCTTAAAACTAGGTCTAATTATATAAACACTTTCTAACTTTTATGAAACTACAAATAATATACCCCTAAATGGGTGTCAATATTTATTAACTCAGACGTATATTTGTAAAGTTTTGCCCTTAATTTTTGTTTTTGATGTCATTCCTGACTTTTACCTAATGGTTCAAGTTAAAGTTTTATGAACAAGTATAAAGTTATTGGCTCGAGTCCCCAATGTGCCTATGAATATTTGTTTCAATTAACGTCCACTTTATATTATTTTTTTATTATATTGGTAATTTAATTGTTATTGAAAGATGTACTTAACACTATTAATTATAGAAAAGAAAGTTTGCATATATTAGCAACTAAGAAAGTTATAGGATGTTACCAAATATTTAGTAATTTTTCTATAAAAAGAAACTATAAACTCCTAAAATAAGATTTTTGAGCTCATCCCTTTAAAAAGAAGTCAAGAGTTCGTTTCTCAACAGAAGTTTTCAAATTAATTATAAATTTATCAGTATAAATGTCTTATTAGCTCAATTATCTTATTTTATTCAAACACATTAACAAATTATTTTTAAAATAAGATCTGACAATTTATAAATTTTAAAATATTTGATACAATTTAAAAATGAATATATTACATTTTGCCACGTGAACTATGTCCCTTGGTGTCAAATTACCATTTCACTTTGCAAAATTCGCCAATTACCATATATGACAGTTTTGGTCGTATATTCTGGCTGAAAAAAACATCACATGCAGTGCACATGTAATATTTAAGAGCAATGTGATGTTCAGATGAGACACAGTGCACTGCATGTGATATTTTCTCAACAAAAAATTTGGTCATACATTGTAATTAACGAATTTTGTAAAGTTGAGATGATAAGTCGACACAAGAAAAACGACATACACCCTTTAAATTAGATATTAAGAATACAACTAATTCTTCAACTCATAAGTTGTCAATAACCTTGTACTTCTATTCATGTACAAATTAGCAACTGCCACAATGTTGGTAGACTTTGAAAAATATTGTTCTTGCAACACCTTCCACCAATCAATCATTCCTCAAAGTACTCACACCCTTTAATACTCCACCTTCCAATAATAAAACAGACATAAATTATAAGCTTTTACAATTCACATACCAATTTCTTGCAATTACTTAATTGATCAGATACCCCACTCCACCCACACTCTTTTAATCTCTTCTTACCATTGATGCCCATTTTCAGTACAATTTCATAAATTTTACTGCAAACAATTAAATGGAAATTTTATGGTTGGTGAAAATTATTCCTCAGTGAAATTATGTCATTACCTTAAAAGAATTCATGTGTTGCCCAAAAAAAGACCATGAATTTGGTACTCAATTTATGTCTATGGGGTTAGGCGGTATAAATGGAAAAGAAAATATTCCCTTATAAAACTAAGGGTAAATTACATCTACCTCCCTTGAGGTTTGGCATAATTATAAATACCCTCTCGTTGTTTGAAAATTATAAATACTTCCCTGAAGTTTGTAATCGTCTAACAAATAACTCATTTCCATCCATTTTTATGGGTGAAAGTGACCAAAATGCCCTTATGTATTTTATTTAATTTTTAAAATTCTTTGAATTTTTTTGGACTACAATGTGCAGGGGAAGGTTGTTAAAGTTTTTTACACAGAGGAGTTAATAATGCAATTTACCTCAGCTGATTTTTCTGCAATTTAATTAAAAACTCAAGGGCAAAATGATCAATTTCAGGCATTTGATTGAAAATTACAAACCTCAGGGGAGTATTTGTAATTTTTCAAACAACGAGGGGGTATTTGTAATTCTGCCAAACCTTAGGGACGGTAGATGTAATTTATCCTAAAACTAATTAAATATAGGTGTAATTATATTTATGGTCCTTGAATTTATGGTTTATTTACACAAATTATTCATGTATTTTGCGTAATTACAGAAATCACTCTCGGCAATCAAAAAATAGGAGTGATTTGGGTAATAATATTGACGTTTCTAGTGGATTAAACACAAGCATAAGTGGTTGTGTAGATGTAATTATTTCTTATATATATATATATATATATTAAAAATGAGGTATAAAATTAAGGTGACCTTCTTACTGTACAAATAAACATAACTATCAATCTTTACGGCTTAATAATTAAGGTCGAACATTGACACACCTATAATATGAGTTTGAATCTTTGTCAAAGCGTTCGATAAGATTGAAAATGCGTCCTAACTTAAGTATTGATTCCACTTATTTATGCCTTGATTCCTAGCATAAGCACAATACTTCCCGACGTGTTCGTATTGCGCCAGCCTTATCTTTTCATTGAGTTATTAAAAAATGTCATTAAAAAGTCATACAATTCCTAACTCTTCGGACATAGAATTAGGCATATATATGAAGGTTCTTGGTACTAATAGATAAGTTATAAGAATTCTGACCGACACATATTATAATCCTTTTTAATGGTTTATACGTATCAGTATTACCCTTATTTTTCATTTTGTATTAAAAAAAAAATGAAAAAAAGAAGCTAACTCTTCGGACACAGACTTTGTACGTGCTGATAATTTGAAACATAGACAACTCCTGACAAAATAGGTATAAAAGTTTACCTAAACGTAGTAGGGGCCTGCGAACTAACAATAATACCAAAGGACATTGGACTCTTTACTATAATAAGATAAGATGATTAGATCAGTTTATAAATTCTTTAATCTTTCTGTTTTCGTACATGTTTCAACTTGAAATAAAAAAATAATAATAATAAGTTTTTGATAGTAAAATATTTAAATCTTCCAAAAAACTTTAAATGATTCTGTAGTTTATATCTTTAAAAAGAAGTTCATGTTTTTTATCAGAATATTCCTACTATCTATGTTATTAGTTTGAAGTTTATATTTAAAAGCATGAGATTTATCACCAACAAAAAACAATAAAATAAAATTAATAGGCATACGCAGTTGTAAAAATGAAAATATAAAAACTTAAAAGGGACATTTATACTTTTGATTTATAGTCTATTTATATAAATTATATATGCCTTTTGAAAAATTATACATATATTTATTAAAAACGTCAACAACATCTTGCACAAATTAATCATCCATACTTTTTAAAAATAACACATACACCCTCAAAAATATCAATATTACGACACAAACTACCTATATTTTTTGATTGTCAGGTTTTTGTAATTACACATAAAAAATAAAAATAATTTATATAAATAGATCATAAATTAAAAATATAAATGTAATTATTCCAAATAAAAATATAAACTTTTTTTCAAAAAAAAAAAAAAGAAAAAGAAGGGATCAAAGAAAGAAAATGGGACATATGGTATGATATGATAGTATGCTAATCTGACGGAGTAAATGGCGCTATACTTTAATTATGTCTCATAAGAGTCTCGGCAGATGGACCCACAACAACAGCTGATTAGGATAGCAATGTGTGGCCACGATTCCGGGCCCCGTTTACAATCCCAATCTCCCCTAACATAATCATAACTCGTCCTTCTTCGCTCTCTTTTCCGGGCCCCATATTTCATTCGGGTAAACTCTCTCTCTCTCTCTCACTTGGACCCAACCCGATTTGCATGGGGCTGCGTATTAGGTTAGAATATGGGTGCAACCGTGCAAAAGAGTCTAGTTTGACCAAAATTTCAGGCTCAAGCTCGAGCTTGACGAGCATGAAAAAATAAGTTCGAACTTAAGTTCGAGCACAAGCTTAATTTCTTTTTTAGTTTTTGTTTTTTTTAATAAAGATGGTCATATTATAAGAATATTGTGTTGTTGGCATTCAAATTGAAAATTTAAGATTTGAGGGATAATTAATTTGAGCAATAGAAGATTAAAAGTGCAAAATGTAAAAAAATTATAAGTTAATTGTTAGAAATTGTTAATTTATAAAATTACAAGAGATTACAAATTGATATTGAAATTTGAGTACAACCAACACCGAATATGTTACTGTTGAATTCAAAATTAGGAGAGTGTGTGACTAAATTTATTTGGAACATCTTATAAGTCTCTACACTTTATAATATTTTTAAGAGCATCTTATTTTAAAATAAACTTTTAAATATTTGAATAAGTAAGATGCCATAGCTTATAAAATAAAGTGTTTGACATAATAAGTTTTTCATATTGCAATAGTGACCAAAAAACAACAACCTATTATAATTTAAAATCATATAAATAGATAATTTGCTATGAGGGAAAAAAGTATCAATTGTTTGAAGGGTAAAGAAATATTAATAAAATTATGTCTCTGTTGTTTTATCTATTAAATGTCAAGATTATAAAACTTAGGAGTGAAGTTAATTTTTTTTTATAAAAATTATAAGATTTAAAATATTTTATTTTAGAATCGTATAAACTCTTGAATTTGTCAAACAATTTCAATATATTATAAGCTCCTCAAAACATCTCAATTCTGAGCAGCTTATCAGCTCAATCAAAAACCCTCTAGGTAATATTTTAAGTTACCAAGTACATTAGGTAACCCAACCTACATTAAACTTAAAAATTCTGACCCTCATCCACCCTAATAATGTGGCTCAGTGTTGTGCATGGAGTGTAGAATTTTACGGACTGTCCTAAAACATATAAATGTCTATTTTACGGGGGACAGTTCAATAATTTGAGTTAAATCTTTTTTATGTAAAGCCTCGAATTTTGGACGTGTGCGTGTATGTTGGACGTGTGAAAAAGAAAAAGAAAAAAAAAAGACAGAAAGAAAGTAAAGCGTCTGCATGCCTAACTTTACGTGTCAGCGGTGAACCTCACGCTCCGTCGCAGGATGCTATCGTTAAAAGGAAAGCGGAAAACATTTGGGCCAATAATGTTTGTGGGCCGTTCATGGGCCTACCGAAGATAGTGGGACTGAGTTGGAGCACAGAAATTGAAAAAAAAAAAAAACACTTATATGAAAATTAAATTTATTTTAATTTGCTACGATGATATAATCCTATGGTGTCCTTAGTATCTGAAAATGCCCCTATATATATATTATATCTAAAAATATGGGAATAAAAGAAAATAAGATCCTTTTTGCCCCAATATTCTAGACAGTAGGTAATATATGAACAGAAATTTCAATTCGAATTAGGTCTACTTAAACTGAAATTAATTAAATCATGTATTAGGTTTATCATTTTATCAACGTACAATTTAAAAAGAATCATCAGCTACATAATGATCGTAACACTTATAATATGATTCATTTTAACGATATTTAGGTTACAAAAAAAGTTGTAAGTAAAAAATAGTGAAAATTGGGAGCGTTTCAAAAACAAAAATTAACATATATATATATATATATAAGTTTTAGTGTTGGGATAGCCAATCTAATATTAGCAATTTTATTAATAAATTACAGAAGTTGGTACAAATTTGCTTATATAGATTGAATCAATTTACTTTAAACAACAACAAAAGAAAAAAAGAAATTAGAAATGAAAAATACTATTTTAATTTTTTCTAAACAATAGATTTGAGATTAATGCAATTTACCTAATGTGATGTTGCAAATGAGTAACTTGCTTCCTATAAAATAAATAAAAATGTATCTCCCTATTTAAGGGATAAATTAATTCATTTTAAAAAATACAAGAAGTTACTGTGTTATTTTTTATTTCATAAAGGGTCTTTTGCAATATTCCATATCACGAGAATTGTTGCATTTTTCCCAATAGATTTGATAAACATTTATTTGAATTGATTGCAAACGGGTTTAATTCAATTTATCTTATTGTGATATTGTAATTGAACAGATTACCCCATATGAAAAGGAAAAATATCTCCCTGTGTTCTTAAAATAAAGCAATTACCTTCCTAGACAGAGAAGTAAATTGCTCCATTTTAAAAAATACGGAAAGATAAATTAATCCATTTTAAAAAACATAAAATATAAATTAATATTTTATTTTTATAATAAATAATTATTTATTTATAATATCACGCGGGATTATTTATATTTTTTTTTATTGCAAACAGTAAAGAAAAGACTGTTGATGAAATGATGGTGCTTGGGCAGAAATGATGAACGATGAAAGAGGGGTTCCAATTCCAATAGGCCGAAAGTGACCTCAATCATACCTCCAATTTCACAGAATTAGGGCTGTTTTTTGACATGATTGATTCATAGCGAATTGTACATTGAACTATGATAATTGTACCCTATACTTTCATTATTGAATATATTAATTAATGATAAAATATTAAGTCATAAGCTTAGATTTATTATTAATAATAATTTTGATTTTACCATAATATTATTTTCAAAAACTTATTAATAATAAAATTATGTGTAAGTCATCAACATTGATATGTAGTGATACATTTACCGTTAAAATTTAATAACAACACAAATATACAAATATGATTGATCTAACGTGATACGATCTGGTTGGACTAAGAATTTCGCAGAGCTATATTTATACTAGATGTTTGGCATTTGTTAAGATTTTTTTAATGAGTCATGCAGTCACAAACAATAAATTAGTTGAATTGAGGTCACATTTCCTTCCGATCCATATTGACCAAACTGTGTGTAAAATATCAGTTGTATGCTCTAGGGAGGGATCAATGAATTTACCACGAGTCCACGAAGTTCCAATAATTTATAGGGTGAATTACAATGATCTCTCTTTAGGTTTGACATAATTATGAATACTCTTTGTTGTTTCAAAAATTATAATTACCCCTGAGGCTTGTAATCGTTTAACGAATAGCTCATTTTCATCTATTTTTATGGTGTGAACTGACCAAAATGCTCTTATACAATTGAATTATTTTTAAAATTTTCTAAAATTTTTTGGAAAAAAAATGCGCAGAGAGATGTTTCTTACGTTTTTTAAGCAGAAGAGCAATAATGTAATTGCCTCATCTTATTTTCTACAATTTTTTTTTAAAAATAAAAACAAAGGCCAGAATGGACCATTTCATGCCCTTGGTTAAAAATTACAAACTTCAGAGGGATATTTGTAAATTTTTAAAATAATAAGGAGTATTTGTAATTATGCCAAACCTTAAGAAAGTCATTATAACTCACCCTATTTATAATAAGCACTTTTGATTTTAAAGTACCAGATTTTTTCAAGCCCAAGTCATTTGGTCTTCCTTATCTTGATCTTGTTGCGGTTGTAGCTCACTTGATGCATGTGCAAAATATGATAGAAATTCACTTAATATTTATATAATTATATAACATTATATATTATAATAAATTTTTGGTTATATACGTGGAATTGTGATCTTGTTTTGAAAATTAAATAAATGAATGGGTGTTATCATGAATTCAATGCAATGGATTTACGATGAACATTATGTAATTTAGGGAGATAATAGTATAATAAAACGGACAGAATAGAAAACAGAGAGAGAGAGAGAGAGAGAGTGGGCATGAGAAGAAAAAAAAGAATCACTTGTCATTTATTTATTTATGTTTTGATGAAGAATTAATTTGGTTCAATACGCATATAACACACCAAGTAGTTACTCTACCCTCAACTTTAATATTACTCGTTGCCTATCACGTGGTTCTTCTGTGCATATAATAAATAATTTTTTAAGTTTTAAAATATGTTAATAATAAGATTAAAATATATAAACTAACACATCACATTAAAAATAAATAAATAAATAAATAAAACCAACTTATCAATTAATGTAAAGTATAAAAAATTGAATAAATTAATTATTTTATTAGATAAAAGATATATTTTTGGAAATCACAAAATTTAGAACAACGATGTCAAAATCTTCACCTCTCGTCTTTATAATAGCACTAGTCGTCGTGATACGCAATTCTGCATGTATATGAATAATATACACGCTTTATAATTATGAATATAAGAAATATAATTAATATATATATATAATCAACATATTACCTTTAACAAAAAAGAAAGAAAAGAAAAAAAAAAACTAATTTTAACGATATTATCAGCAAAACCAAAAAACTGGTGTCGCAGTATCATAAACCGCCATTTGTGAGTGATAAATTTTTTTTCTTTATATATTAATATAGATAGAAAGAAAGATAATATAGAGTTCACAAGCCCAAGCCCAATTGCGAGCATTCTTATCAAGTCCGGCCCAAATACTTGGAAGGCCCATTCATCACGAATTGGAAGTTTCGCCTTCTTCGTTTGACTCTCTCAGTCGCAGGCGCGGGTTGGAGCGGTGAACTTACTACACAATCCGCAGGATCCGATTCGGTCTGACCCGACCCGTTATTCCCACCCGCTATTGGCATTGGTTTGCATGTCACGAACGTGAAAGAGATTACGGTACCCCCTTTGGCTTTTCGAGCATTCTGCGCTGTTAATTTTCCCATTCATGTTAATGGATTATGACCTTAACCGCATTTTTGCGTAATTTTTTTTATTGAAATTTGCACTTTATGTAATGCATTTCCTGCGAATTCCACTTTCTTGTTTCTTTTTCTGTTTCTGTTTTCATCTTTTCTCATAGTGCATTGCTTTGCTACTGAATTTTTTTTATGAAATTTGGGATCTTGTTATGGATGTTCTCCTTTCTTGCAATTTTGGGTTGATTGAAGCATTCACCTGAAATCTGAGGCAACATTTCGGATGCCTGTAGTTGAGAAATTGAATTGGATCAACGTGCAAGAATGCTGAAAATCTTGGTTCCCGTGTGAAAAGTTCTTCAGAAGAGTAGAATGGGGTAGTAAAATAGCTTGAATGCGTAAAGAATATGTTGAGACAGGCAAGGTTCTGTCAGCTGTATTGGAAATTCTTAGTGTTTTAACTAATTTTGAGTATTGCATACTCTTGTTAAGATTGAGCGTTGGATTTTTCAAATTCAGACTTAAGCATACGACAAGAACAAAATTTTGTGGTATATTTTATTCATGATTGGTGTTTTAGCAACTCTTTTGTATCTCTGATGATTTTCCAGCTCAATGTTTGCTGTTAAAAAGTTGACTTCAATGTCTGCATGGTGTATGTTTTTCCTCATTTCTGTAGCTAACTAAGCATGTCGGTGAGATTGGTGATAAACTGAGCAAAAATTTCAGTGGAAGCATGAGTTTCGGTCCTTTGCTCAATGACGTCAATGGCAACCAAGCTTTCAGGAGCATTGCCAACGACTAGATTCTACGTCTTGAAGCACATCGTGGGATGTAACATGTTAATTCTCTGGCTGAAGTCAATATAGAACTAAAAGTTCTGATGAAAGCAAAGGGTGAGCAATGGAGACGATGAAACTATGTATAGAATCTCTCAGCTTTTCTGATGCCTCCAAAGAAAACCATTCCTGCTACTTAGTGAGCTCCAATTGTTGTCATGATTGAGTTCACGATGTGACTGGACTGCATTTGGTGTTGATTATGTGGGAGTAAATGCAGGCGACG
The DNA here is from genome assembly GCA_034509735.1 of Sesamum alatum. Taxonomy (NCBI): domain Eukaryota; kingdom Viridiplantae; phylum Streptophyta; class Magnoliopsida; order Lamiales; family Pedaliaceae; genus Sesamum; species Sesamum alatum. Next base: position 27,956,712 of record JACGWO010000003.1, on the reverse strand, counting down.
CAAAATGCTTCTTGCCTCACTTGGATGCTCATTTAGGGCTGCTCGGTTCATTGCTGGTCCACAGAATGACACAAATTGACTGATCCATTTAATGGTTCTTTTAGCATACTATAGAAATTTGCAGTAGTATTCAATGTAAAGTTCTGTAACGATCTTGAAAGCTAATCTTTGAACATATCGTAGAATTCAGAACTCTTTCGATTATATGCACTTGTCTTTGTCGCGTTCCTGCTCATTATCCGGCTCTTTTTCAGGAACGGTTGATTGCTTGTAGATGTTGCCGATCAGGGCATTGAAAACATTAAGTCGGATTTTGCAATGGATTACACTAAGGAAAAATCCTTGTGTCTGTGCTTTTGCTGCACTTTGGAAAGGTGATTACATTTATCGTTTGGTTGCTGAATCAGATCTTTCCCACTTTGCTCAACCTTTTACTTTGCATGAACATTAGCACAAAAGAATATCTCATTCCATTTTCAGCCGCATATGAAGAGGTCATTTCTTTTCTTACCTCTGTCCAGAAAAGTGAAAAGGGTGCAAAGAACACCTACTATTAGGCATTTCTTGAAGACAGCTAACCTGAAAAATCAACTGATTTTGCTCCCTTTCTGATGCGAATATCCTTAATTTTTGTTTTCTCCTAATGGGCCATACATGTAATAGTTCTTTCCCATGATCTGGTTCAAGAATGGTTCCTTTTAAAGGGCAACTCATCAACTTTCAAACAATTCCAAAAACTTGAATAGACAGTCAGGTATCTCAACATTTCAAGAACAGTATCAATTCTTGGCCATTGGGCACAAACTTGCTTGATCAATGTATTGATTCAACTTCATTTACACCAACTTAATAAGAGTCCCTCTTAATTATTGCTGTAAATTTTATATTCTTGGGATAAATAAAATCATTTTGATCGACGCGCGATTATTACAAAACATAACAGAAATAAATGAACAACATTTGATCATCTAAATCAGGTAAATGCATCAAAAGGGGTAAGGGAGCGAACGTAAAAACGATGATTGATGAAGTGGTTAATGATGAAAAGATATGCTATAAAAGGAAATATCTGTTGATAGTTAAAGAAGCCTCTTTACTAAATATGTCTGGTCTTTGATTTGTAATCAACTTCTTTCATTCTCAACTCCGTGTTTTTCTCTCCTCTTTCCTCTCTCTCTCTCTCCTTTTCTCTCTCAAATTCTTTCTCTTTCTCTTCCATCAAAAACTGGGAGTCTTCTCCAACCCACCCCCTGGATTAGATGATTCCTTCTTTATCACAGTTGTTTCTCTCTCAAAATATGATAAACCAAACCTTCCATTCAAGAAACAAACTTTCTGCTGAAATCAATAAGCCAAACACTGAAGATATTAGCATAAGTCTGTTCTGTAATCTCTTCATTGTTCGTTTCCGTTGTCAATCTTGAAAAACTGAAAGTTTTCCGTTCATAATGAAAGATGAAAAAGGTACAAATATCTTGGTAATAGATACATTCTAGTTCCGAGTTTACTGTCAATCCAACGAAATTCAAGATGGCGACAGGCCTCCCTATGTTCATCGCAGATGGTCCTAAATTATTTCTGCACCGAAATTCATCTTCTGGGCCTCCATTTTCGCCGCCTTGATCCTCTTCATTATTGTACATTCACCGCCACCTGATTTCTCCTCCGACCGGCGCACCACCGCCACATGGGGCAGCCTGAATTGGGAAAGGCGCGTCCAAACGTCGGCTGGATCACGTTCACATTCACCTTCCCACAGCGCTGGCCCCGGCCACCTCTCCGTCCTCGTTACCGGGCCGCCGGGTTCGTCGGCAGCCATGTTCTCCGTGGCATCAAAGCGCGCGAGGCGATGGAGTTCGTCGGGCTTGACAATTTCAACGATCTACTATGATCCTTCATTTGAAAAGAGCCCGGTCAGAAAACTCTGGAGAGGGCCGGAGTCTTCGTCGTCGAGGGGGGATATTACGACACCGCTCTCCTGAGCAAGCTTTTCGACATTGTCGCCTTCACACATGTGATGCACTTAGCCGCTCAGGCCGGTGTCCGCTACGCCATGAAGAATCCTGCCTCTTATGTTCACAGCAACATTGCTGGCCTCGTCAGCCTTCTCGAGGTCTGCAAATCTGCAAATCCTCAGCCAGCAGTCGTCTGGGCTTCTTCCAGCTCGGTTTACGGGCTCAATTCTAAGGTTCCCTTTTCAGAAAAAGATCGAACTGATCAACCAGCAAGCCTGTACGCTGCCACCAAGAAAGCGGGAGAAGAAATTGCCCATACATACAACCACATCTACGGCCTATCCATCACGGGCTTGAGGTTTTTCACCGTATATGGGCCGTGGGGGCGGCCGGACATGGCCTACTTCTTCTTCACAAAGGATATCCTGAAAGGGAAGCCGATTCCGGTATTTGAAGCTCCTGATGATCATGGCAGTGTGGCTAGGGACTTTACATACATAGATGACATTGTGAAGGGCTGTGTTGCTGCAATAGACACTGCAGAAAAGAGCACCGGGAGTGGAGGGAAGAAGAAGGGAGTGGCGCAATTACGTGTTTTCAATCTTGGCAACACTTCTCCTATACCCGTTACAAAGCTTGTTAGTATACTGGAGAGGCTGCTGAAGAAAAAGGCCAAGAAAAACGTGCTGCCGATGCCAAGAAATGGCGACGTGCTGTTTACTCATGGCTAATATTAGTTATGCGAAGAAGGAGCTGCATTTACAAGCGGAGACAGATCTGCAGACTGGGGTTGAAGCAGTTCGTGGATTGGTATCTGGATTACTATGGAAGTGACAAGAAGAGTTCTTGATGATCTTGCAGCGTAATTTCGTCTGATATCTTGAAAGAACTTGATCCCCGGAGTCCTTGATTGAGAGAGAGTTTCGTGCAGTCATGGGAAGTTTTGTAAATGATTGATTACATGGAGAAGAGAAGAGAAATCCAAAGGGATTTGTTGTTCTCCTCTCCACTTTCCGTGGAACTTTTGTGGCAGTTTAATTCACTCAAACTGTGCCTGTTTTTGCATCAAACTTACTGTTTTTTGTGCTTATTGTGATCTCAAGTTGTATGCATTATTATGATCAAGAATCTCAAGGCCAAAATTCAAGAGAAACAGGGAGAGGAGAGGAGAAGAAAAATGCAGATAATCTGTGTTTTTTTGCAGTGTTCTTATCTTTTATTTCACTTCTCATGTCATGCTAATTCTTTGCTTGGACAATAGCCTATAAATTTACCCAATATAGTATGAGAAGAAGTTGATCACGGTGACGGATCAATTTGATCCATGAGTTCTTTATTTAAGGGCTAAAACACAAAGAATATTAATATTGGGTACATCTCCATCCTTCACTTCATTGAGAAAAACACCATTTCCAACAAATAAAATATATATTCCTGTAGCTGTAATTATTTTTAGATTATGGAATTGAGTTAAACTTTTTTGGTGTGTTAATTAGTGACAAGTAAATATATTTGGGGCCCGACTTGATTGGTGTGATTATGCATGATTGGTTGTTGTGATTATGTTTAATATCATCTTACCTGACAGTCATACCAGATTTCTCAGTGCATTCGCAAATCAATTCTAGTCCAGGAAGACATCAACCCAGTATCCTTGCTGCCACCACATGAAACCATATCAATAAGATCAACCTGAAAGTTAGAGAGCTGACGTGCAACTTAAGATGATCATCTGTCTTTACACATTTCAACATATGAAACTACCTGAGATTATACGACAACAAAGGCTAAATCAGGCTTCACTCTACAGATCGTATAGAGCGATGAACTCTTAAAAGAAACGTAAGGTGATGATCAGCTTAAAGATTTTCGAAGCTGTTTTCTCTTTTGCTCGACGGTACAATTGTGTATCACTTGACAATATAACCACAGTGCCACGAGACTGATGGACATCACATAAATTGAAGTTACATATGGCAGCGTTCAAAAGTAATATGCTCTCTCAACAGAAATCAACAAATACGCACATCCCTTTCTGAAATAGTCTTTGACATCCAAAATTTTAAATAGCAAAAAGGAACTCCTATGACAAACCCGCCAGAAATCTTAGCTCATTAATTCGAGGCTTGAACTCAAGTGACAAAAGGCTGAAATAACATGTAATTATTGGATGTCTAAGAATCAGCTATGGTAACTTCAACCTCTACGCCAGGTTCTATAGTAATTGAAGTGATCTGCTTAACAACATCCGGGGAACTGAAAAGGTCGATCACTCGCTTGTGAACCCTCAGTTCGAACCTATCCCAAGTATTTGTACCTGAGGAACAAAAATGGAGAAGGTAAAAATTCCGGGTTGATAAACAATATACATTCGTATAAAAGATGTATCCAATGTTCTAACTGAAAAAATTCAACGTCACATTGTCGTGAAACTTATGTGTTTTAGACACATGTCTGTTTTTAAAACCAATAATATCACTGGTTCAGAAATTGGCAAGTGTTTCTAAGCACAAGGAAAGAAAAGAGACTGGAGTTTATGTACAAATTTCTCTAGCAATTAATTTATAGGCGTACAATTAAATATATGTATAATGCATTTAACTACATAATTGCACGACAAGCATATTCACCATCGAGAGACGTTCACAGACATCATGTAAAGGTTAGTTTATCAAACCGCAACGCAACCAACCTTGAAAATAATGGCAGCTGTTCAAGAAAAAAAATATATATATATATTATATATATATATATATATATAAAAGGTTGCAACCATAGCATATTGATATAGAACTGTCTAAGACCCATCATATGTCACCAACAAAGAATCTTCCCTCCACAACAAGACGTGTACTAAGTTTTAGTGAAACGGACACATAGAATTCCTAATAAAGAAGATAAGCTCAATAAGAGAAACAATGCCTGGAATATCGCTGTTAAATCAATCTAAACTACATACGAACAGAAAGCTCATTAAAGAAATCACATAAACAGAATGCAAGAAATTAAAATTTCCAACATTTGGGGACACAATTCTTACCTTCACCACAAGGAGACTTCCTAGTAGTGATGTGGAGAACCTTAGTTGGCATTCTCACTGGTCCCTTGACCCTGAGTCTTTTGTCCTTGGCGCCACGTACCAAATCAGCACAGACTGTTAAAAACACTCATGTCAACATAACTTCAAATCATCACAGAGAAGAAAAAATTAATATCACTTGAATCCATGTAATGAGATTTGCCTCCCATCTGACCAGTAAAAAAACCAAAAAATAAAAACAAATACTTTTAGTGCATCCTGCGAGCTAAAACAGGACAGATCAATGCAACAACATACAACGTCCAAAGGTAGTAATATTTTTCTGTCTCTAGTGATTTAATATCTGTACAAAAAAACACGAATGGCACAGAATACTCAATATATATACATATATAGCAAGATCAACTATTGCAGAGAGCTCAGCGCACCTTCGAGCACTGTACTAATTAATTCAATTCTATACTAGTAAACCATATATAGAACCTTATTGACTACCTTAAGCTTCCAATTACTTGATGAAGGGGAATAACCAAAACGAAACACTAAACATGATCAAGAGTCGCATACAGTGTACAAACGGCTTAGACAAAAGCACAAAATTCAATCTTTCGAGAAGGAAACAGAATAGAACACCATAGAGATAGCATATTCAAATAAAAAAACACTACTTACAGAGAGTAGACAATTAATACAGCTCAATCAAATACTGAAAGAAAATTCATGAAGAAAAAAGCACACCTTTCTCCAAATTCTTCACGTTCTTAGAGGACAGTGTGATACGGATCTTGTGAATCTGCTCCTGGGACTCCTCTAACCCAGGCTTCGTCGGCTTCATCGCTGCATACGCCATTGTTTCTGGTTTTTCCTGTCCGTGCATGCAAAATAATTGTTTAAAATAAAAAAGAGTGAAATCAGAGTAAATTGTAGATTAAAATATGAGTTAATTTTGGACAGAGACTCGTACCGGTGGTGGAGAGAGGATTAGCGCGACGGCGGAGCTGAGCAAACAGATAAACTCCTGCGCTTCGACCACTTCTAAGAGGGTGAAATGAAGTTGATGCGTTCTGGAGAACTAGGGTTAGGGTTTTTTGGTTTTGTTTGGTCTTAATGAAAATAATTGAGCCCAATCCCGGGACTGTTGGGCCATAAATTCATTGGGCTATGTATCATCATTGTTAAAAAGTTAGGCTTTGGGTGACTCGGATTTTGCTTCTTGAGTCCATATATCTTTTACCTACGAATTTTATAGGTCTTTGCAGTAACTTCTACTTTTACAATAAAAATAAGTTGCAATCTAGATGGTAGTAAATACGGAGTATTTGAAATACAAAAGTTGAAAGTGGAAAAAAAGAGGTTGGAGTGCTTGGAAACACGATTTCATACTTGCAATTTTACTAATAAACTGTAAAAACAGGGCGAGGTGTTGCTTATAACTTCTGATTTAAAATAATTAATAATTTAAGCAGCTCAAAAATAAAAGTTGTAAAACAACTATTTTCAACTTATTTTCAGCTATAAATCGAGTGCTTAAACTAAGTGTTTGAAAATAAATGAATGAGGAGAGCAATCTTAGGGTGTATTTGGATAAATTTATAAAATATTAGAAAATTTATTAGACGTCAAAAAGTTTGGTGTTGTAAAAGAATGGCTTAAAAGAACAAAATATAAGATGTTAAGAGTCACTTAATTGTTGTTACTAACATGAGATAAGCTCTATGCTCTTATTTTATTCAAATACTATAAGAGACTGTTTACTTTTCTGCATTGGTCCAGATATTACTAGATATTTGGGTTAATTCAAATTTATTGGTCGTTTACTTTGCATGATGAAGGCCCACCTCAAATTTGCTTGGCCCACGACAGCTCAAGATAAACCCAGTTAGTTGATCAAGGTTGAAGGATCAAGATTCACTTATCCTGCATGGCCCATTTCTGGTTCCTCAGCCTATTTTACGTTTTTTCTTTGACTTTTGACAAGATTTTATATATATATATATATATATATATATTAATAAATACAAAATTATTTTTGTATTTTTTGAAGAATTAATCAACGTACTTATATTTTTTCTAATAATTTCTAGCTTTAACTCAATTTTAATGATTGTTTTAGAATTAATTTTAACTCGATTGAAATTTTTTTCACGATAATTTAATTTCTTTTGTACACGGGAAATAAGTTTTAACACGATTAATATTTTTTACAAGCAAAGTACATTCAAAATAATTTTAACTAGAAAGAACAATCCTTACAATAATTATTTAACTCTACAAAAATATTCTGGGAATATGAATCAGTTTTTAAGTTTTAACTTTGTTGCGTTCTAGGAATTATTTAATATTGATTTCAATTAATAACATATTAATTAATATTTCTTTTGAAGAGTAATTTTAATTGATTCTCATTATTTTAACTTCCCTACGTCCAAAAAATTAATATTTCAACGTTCAATAATTTAGATGTAATAGTTTTGAGTTGATTATAAGTTAATCAATAAATTATCCAAAATTTACTGTGTATGACCATAATGGTATTTTAAAAATTAACATGTAATACCTGTAAATTAGCTTACAATATAAAATACACCCACAAAAATAATTTACAAATCAGCCATTGAAATCAATATTTACTTCACTTAATAAAGCTTCTGCATTTATCTTATCCTTTATTTTGATCCCGACCGCATTTATCTTATCCTTCATTTTGATCCCGACAGTCCAATCCACCGCCTTTTTCATCCCAAAAAGTAAACAACCCCTAAAAATCTATAATTTCTTTTGAGTTTCAAAAGATTTTACAAGATATACAAATTTATTAGATGTTTTAAATGATTTTAACCAAACACCTTCTGACTCTCGAGATCCATAGACCAAAATTGGTAAATCATAGAAATTTTAATAATTTAATTATATACGGACTTATAAGATGTTTTAAATGATTTTAACCAAACACCTTACTCACGAGATCCATGACTAAAATTGGTATGTATAGAAATTTTAATAATTTAATTATCAAGCACTATGCAGACTGAATATTTCTCAAATATATAATATAAAATACTGAATGCAGTATTTTTCACATGGTAAGATTTAATTACCATGGACAGAGAAATAAAAGGAAAAAATGATTCATGGCAATTTAGGAAGACTGCATTCAGAAACTTGTTTGCGTCATTCACTCATAACAGCAATAATATCTCAGGAGAGAAAGAGCCGATAATATCACCGTGTCTTAAAATTTCTTTTTACATACAGCGTTGGTCTGTCTACAACAATCATATAAACGGAAGATCTAAAGCTGAAACAGAAGAAAATAGTTGTTCATTGACCATTTTTATCATCCTGCTCCATTTCCTCCGCATCCTCAAAACGCTGATCACTTATGTGAAGCTGCAAGAAAAAGGAGTTGCATAAATTCCTATATATCCGCTTCACCAAATACGACCCAAACATAAATAGCATGCAAAATCACAGTTGTCCAAGAAATGTCGGCATTCTGTGGTAAAGTATACAGTTAATTCATTGGGCTTCACTTAAAAACAAACGGGAGACTCTTCAAAAACTCATAGACAAATTTCGAAAGACCTTTTTATCAGTCGGGGTACAAAACCAAACTCATATCTACCTGCACCACTGAATGAGCCAAGTCATGGTGGTTCCCGTTAGCACCAATTGAATGGGTTGAATTTTGGGGGACAGCCCATTCTGAATTATCATATTCTGAAGAGTCAACGGTAAAACAAGACAGCATGAGAACACATAAAAAACTAAAAGTAAATGGAAGGAGGACACATAATTAAGTAGGCACCTGCACCATCATCTTCCAGTTGATCAGCACTGAAAATCCAATTATGCCCATCTTCTCTCTCATCTGGAAGCATAGGCAAAGGAATTAGTCTCTAGAAAATGCACAGGGTAATGATTTCTATTCTTAGTTCAGGAGATCATCATCACCTTCTATGGGATCAGGATTCAGCTCAGCACATTCACAGAATATTGCGAACAGCGTATCCACTGTAATAAGTCGAGGAGGAAATTTTTCATCAGGAAAGAAAGTTGAAACAAGATATCCAAAAAGAGGCCATCAGATTATGAGGACTTAAAAATATGTCGTATGGTATGATTAAAAAAAGAAGAAAAAGGAGAACAGAAGACTAAAAGTACATTGATTAGGATCTGAGGGCACGAGTCTCATCTCGGTTATCTTTGACAGGTTCAATATGTCGTCGCTCTCAGAATCTGAATCTTCCGATTCAAGTTCCTCAGCTCCAGTCTCAATCTTGAAAAGAGAAGAAATGCACCCCATCACAAGTCAGTTGAAAGAAATATATTAAATGCTCATGTCGGATCAAGGCATTGATAATTTATTCCAAAACAAAGAGAAAGCAGGAAGGGTTGTAAGTGTGTGTGTGTGTGTGTTCTGTGTATATCTTCCGAACATAGAAATACAAATTTACACATGGTTTAGAGGTAGTAAAAGCTATTTAGACCAATGTATCAGCAAATATTAAGACCATACAAAATTAATAATAACAGGCATTATATGATTGTTATACATTTCTCATGATATATGCTTATGTAGAAAATTTCAGTACCACACTCACGGCGAAAGACTTGAGTAGTATCAGGTGAAAAATACCAAAGCAGCACACTCAAATGCTAAGGCTACAGAATAAGTGTTCAAACTATTAAAACACGAGAACCACATAACAGGACAATTCAACTTCAAAATGCAACTTAAGCTCTATCCAAAACTTCAACAGAAACTTGAGAATCATGCACAGCGAAGTGGTAACTTATGCTGACCTGAGTATAAATACAAGGAGAAGGGTAAGCCTCGGGGTCTCTGGACACCGCGTGTAGCGACAACGAAACGAAATCAACCGCATAGCCTTTCGCTCTGTCCGTGTCACTCAACCACACCACTTGCCTTCCAGAACAGCAAGTTCAAAGCAATCAAACAATCAATTACACCAGAAAACTTCCAAAATCATGATTAGAAAAGCGTAATGAAACATAGGTATCTACTTGGTGGAGATGTATAGAGTGCCGGGGGATTCAGGTGGTCGGTTCCCAAGAACTATTGAGACGCCTGGCTGGACGTGCATCAGCTCCTCGCCATTGTCGGCGTCTAAGACCGGCTGTCCAGCACCATCGCCGGCTCTGTCCGTCACTAAACGAAGTCCGGTGGTCATCTATCCGGCGGAATTCTGGGGATGTCGTCTAGGGGTTTGGGATGGGTTTAGGGAATTGGGGATTAGGGTTTTGAAAGTGGTCACGTTAAAAGTGGGCGCCATAAGCACGTTTTCACTATTTCAGGTGAACAGACTCGTGGTCCATTCCACGCTCGTGTTCAAAATTAAAGAAAATGATATTATTTTGGGTTAAACACAATAATCGCCCCTTGAGTATCAATCTCATATTAATTACCTACATAAAGTATTAAAATCTTTAAAAAAAATTCTTGATTTTTAATTTTTAAATTTGAAAAGTGCATTTTACGTTAACAAAAATTACTTTCTGAAAAATAATTAAAATAATTTCTAAAATCAAAGTTATTCTTTGTCCAAACTTTATTTAATTATAATTTCACTTGTTTATCGAATTTTTTTTATTTTGGTAATCATAAAGTACTTGAAACTCATTTTATTTTAATTTTATTTATAATCAAGTTAAAATAAATTTATACATAAAACAATTACTATATATAAATATATATTAATTGTATTTTTTCTATTAGTTCATCAATCTTTACAGTTTTATTAATTCATATTTATATAATTATCATATATATATAAATATATATATTGTATATTTTTTGTATTAGTTCATCAGGTCTTTTGGTTTTATTCCTTGTATATTTTTTTAAGTAAATATATGTGCATGTATAAACTTATTTTTAATTTGGTTTGACAAACAAGTGAAATTAAAATAATTTGGTTTAACGTTGGCATTAATTGCACTTTGGCCCCCCAATCTTTATTTTTTAATGCACTCCCCCCCCTCCTCCCGCCTTTTTTTTTAAACTATATAGAGAAAGGGAAAAAATGGAGGAATATCATAGAAAAAGAAGGAAAAGTTTCAGAAAATTCAATGCCTTATTTACAGATAAACAACTTAACGTTATAAAACAAAATGTAATGTTAGCGCGACAGAAATACACACATTTGCACTGATGGTGGCGTCGAAAGAAATACATATATATATATATATATTTCTGTTTTTGGTTTCATTTTTTTTCTTTTTATACAAGAGAAGTGTATTTGACACTGATGTGAAACTGCACTGTTTCGTGATTTTTTCATTTGAGTTGTTGGAATTCAATTTCTTCATCTAGATCAGTGAGTTTTCTTGTTTTATCATCCTGTTTTATTTTTTTTTCCTATTTTTTTTATGTTCTGTTGATCTTGTGATGTTTTGGAATTTGTTATTTATGAATTTATAGTTAAAGTTATTTTTTCATCTATACACTTTTCCCCCTTGAATTAAGACTCAATAACTTTGACAATTAAAATTTCAAAGAATCCGTCCAAATTATGCTGTTATGGCTAGAGAATGCTGACTTGTACTTTGTAGCCATTAGAGAGCTGTTGGGACTTTGCTCAATGAAAATGCCCATGTCTACACTCTATAAATGGAGAAGATGATTTGCCTCCTTACAAGTACTTCTGCAAAATCCTTTCAAATCAGCCGATTTTCAGCCTTGAATTTCATCTTTTTATTCCATCGATCTAACCACTATGTATCTAATTATGCATGAATAAAGTGCGCATATGGGGAAACTACACACATTCGTTATTGTGGACAACGAATAATCTGAGGAGAAAATTTATCGGATGCCCAAAATTGAAAACAATGCAGATGCAAAATTTTCAAGTGAATTGAGCTTGAAATATGCGAAAAAAGACCTTGAAAATTGATCAATATTCTATCAGATTTATTTACCAGAAAATTGAAAAAAATTAAAAATTTGGAGGCAATCAATGAAAATTCATTATGCAAAAGATGATCTTTTGTTTGTATTGAAATCATTTCTTAAAAAAACTATTGTTACCACCGCTGTCTTGTTGCCCTCCTCCGCCATAGCCACCAAAGTTTGAAGCTCTCAATAGCTGATTCACTGATTCTCCATTTACTTAAGTGCCTTTTTCTAATTACATGGGCACCTTTTGTTTGAGGGCAAGAAATAGAGATATGATCTTATTATTCAGTCGCGCACATAGTGTTATTGTAGTTTATAACTATTTGTTATCAGCATATTTACTGGTTTACATTTTGGTATCAAATGTCCTTTAAGTAACTATTGTTTTGAACTAAACAAAAAAAAACCCAAAAGATTTTCATCAGCCTTGTACTCGTTAATTAGATTTAGACCTCTATTTAAAAGAACAATGAGAAAACGATTTCACATTTCTCACAGATATGTCATAAGATTAGCTTCATATTAAGGCATAAAACAACTGTTGGACAATGCTGGTAAGTACTAGCAATCTACACCCACAAGAAAAGTCTAATAGTAATTTTTAAAGAATCTATCCAACTTCACTTCCATGGTTGCTCCAATTTTGCACCAAAATGATATATGAGGGATCTAAGTCCACAGAAGCAAAAGAGAACCGATCTAATCAATTAAACTCAAGTGATAAAGCTTCATTATAAATTTCAAAGATCAACAAGTCAGATGAGGGGCTGCTAAAATATAAAAGGAAAACACAACAAAAATGAGAGATCCAAAATTGTCATCCACTTTTAAGTAACAGCAATGAATAAGAAAACAAAATTCTAAATAAACATTTCTTGCCAAAATACGACAATTTGCCCAAACGTGACTGCAAGAGTCCACAATCTTCAGTGCACGGAAAAAAGCATCTCCAGGCATTTCCCTAGCCTAAGCCACAAGAGTGCTGGCAGTGGTTGATTCGCTGCTCAAAGAAAAGTGACATCAAGAACTTGCAAAACGATAGCTGGTAAAAGCTAGAGTGACATGGATTGAAATGCAAAGACAGAAAAATACCAAGCAGCAAACCAACTAGGATTTCTCAGATGATATACAAAAGAAGGCAGTGAAAAATCGGTGAAAGGAGACAGAAGAATAACAATGGTAGTTATGAATGTTTCGCATTTATCATCAACTTATGCAAATGACTCGTAAGTTTGTCAAAACACAGTGCTGGTGCAGCCACGAATATGAAATCCTTCAGAGACTAACACACATCCATCGTTTACTAGTTTTCTTTGACCACATGGGGAGACCTTGCTGATACTTATCAAGGAAGATAATACACAACATTTATTATGTAAGAAATTTGCAATACACCCATGAATCACTATAAATTTGGGTTATCCAGCTTATTCTCCGGCTAAGCACCAGACATATCAACCCACAAAATACATCTCCTTCAAACTCAAACCTCATTCCCATGGTTGAAATTAGAAATTAGCTAGTTAAAACATACAAAAGGATCGTTTGGTTGTAGAAGAAAACTTAAATAAACCTACTTCATTCTCACACTAGTTATTGCACTTAAACGTATCCATATGGTTTTTTGCAAATAGAATGCCAAACCATTAACCCCATTCTTGCATGTAGTGCCCAGCCACATAAATTGGATGTCGAAGTAATCAGACAAAGGAAGGATACTAGACACCACGCCCCAGACCAAGAGATATGAATACAACTCTATTAATTAAATCAAATATACAAACACAAATTTAACTACCTGATTAAATAAATAGTTAATAGAAAGCAAATTCACAAAAAAATATGAGAGAAGAGAATTACTATTTCCAGACGGGTGGGAGCTTCTTGGTCTTCTTGTAGTAACGGGCAAGGCGGTGAATCCTGCTCTCCACCAAAATCAACCTGAATTTGGAGTCCTTATCCTTCCTGTTCCTCTCCAAATGCTTCCTGATTGCCACGGCCTTCTTTATCAAGTGGTACAGATCCTCCGGAATCTCCGGTGCAAGCCCTGTTAATTGGTTATCAACCATCCACCACCATAAATCAGTCACATTCTCCAATCCCGAAAACTCAGTATTAGCAGAAAACCAGCACAAACTATATAGTACCATGAGCCTTGAGAATACGAAGGATCTTGCTTCCAGTGACGCTCTTCACCTGAGCAATACCGTGAGAATCACGGAGAATCACACCGATCTGTGATGGCGTCATACCCCTCTTAGCAAACTTGCAGATATTGTCCTCAACCTTGTAAATTCAATCCCAAAAAAAAGGATACATAATTTAGTCAAATTGATACGCATCTGCAATGTAGTAAGAAAATGTGGATTCTGAGAGGAGAACTTACATCTTGAGAAGAGATTTTGAGCCAGCTGGGGGGAGTTCTCTTGTAGGGGAGGGCTGAAGCTGAAATACCCTTACTGAAATAGGAGGCAGGAGAATCAATCGGAAGCTTTCAGAAAAATTAACAAAACAACAAAGGAGAATTGCTCCATAGATTAGAGGAGATGAAGGGGAAAAGGGTGTACCCGCGGCTGTGCATACGACCCATGGCGGCGACGGAGGTGGCGCGGCTCTGTCTGTGCTGATGAAGTGCTGTTGCTCCTGAAACCAAAGGCCACAAACCCTAGCTCCTGGAAAGGGGTCAATAATTAGGGTTTTATCATAATGCTGAGTTGAGATCGGCCTTCTGTCTATAGGACTAGGGTACTTATGGGCCGGCCCAATAGATTTTAACCAGAAGTGCTGGACTATTGATGGGTCGTATTGAGGTTTGGATCCTTCTATTGTAAAATTAAAGAGATCCAGGCCCATCTTCCAAATTCCTTTTAATCGTAGTTAATTTAGGAAGTGTTTGCAAGGTTTCTGTCTATGTAATGTTCTATTTCAATATCTTATGTTACTTATGATGTGTACTACAAATTTGTTGTACTATATTATATACAACTTTTGAATCTCTATTGGGTCCTCGTTATTCGAAATATATGAGTAAATTTTAGCCCCTTGTGATATGAAAAAAATATATAAAAAAAAAAACTTATAAAAAATTTATTTTAACAAATTATCTCTTTGTGTTTTGATAATAAAGCAAATTACTCTATTACGTTCGGAGAAATGAAGAAAATTATCCCATATCAACGATTTGGGTAGGGAGGAAAATTGCAACATTTATCAAAATACGAGGTATTTTGATTAAAAAAAATCACAAAAAGCTTTTCGTTCATTTCACATAACACGTGTAAATTGCATTTAACCTTCAATTTATATAGACGAACACGTTTTAAGTTTGTAATTCAAATATTGGCTGAGATAGTTGAAGAAAAATTGTGAGAATATATAGCCAGGATACCTCCCTCACTTTCCCTTTGTCTCTTAACTGTTACAAGCAAGCATGAACTGCGTATGGTGAAACTTAGGGAGTTAGAAAGAGATAATTATCTTTAATTATTTCAAACTCACAGATGATATGTAATAAATATTTGAACATATATTATAAAGTGATGGTAGATTCAGAAGAATCTTGTGTTACGTAATAATTCATAGAAGATATACTAAGAATTCACGATCAACTCAACAACCATGAGTTGAGTTCAGCAATCAACTGGGTGTGGAGATGGCCAGATGCACCTCAGAACATCTCCCAGCATTAGATGAGAAGAAGAGAAAAATTTCTGCCACCACCACCCATTCAGGAGGTTCAAACCATCTTACCCCTGGTAATACTTCAGGTGAGAAGGAAATTTTACGTTCGATTAGTTTTACTGGATATTACAACTCACAAGATTATTCAACTACAGAGTGACAGAATAGATATTACCTCCAACTGAACATAATAGTTGCCATAGTAAAACAATCAAGAAACATCAAGATTTCAGTGCAAGTCAGCTATACACACTGGTTCAGCCACGCTAGCCGAAATTGTCCGTAACACGTACCCCTAAGTTCTCATAGAACGCAATGGGTTCAAAATGTTCAAAACCAAACACGGGACACATTTAAATCCAGGCCACAATTTGTGTACCACTGGCAAAAAACTAGGACACTGAATAAATGAAGGAAAAAGTGCACTTCAGCGCGCCAAATACAAGCCTACTCTAAAGGAAGAAAACATTTCCAAGCTTCAAGTGGATGATGCACACAGAACTAGAATTCGGGTCACCTGCAAGTGAAAATATGAAGCATAAGCCTTTATTAGACCAAAGCAATTACAAGTTCTACAAACTATTCAATAACTAGAAAACATAAAGTGGTTGGATGAAAACCAGGATATTGGAAATACGCCTAAACTATGGTACTTCACCCAACAACCCATCACAAAAGATCGCAGGATAAATTCCTGAAAATAGCAGTCTTACTGCTTCACACATAGTTAACCATGTAACTAGAGATGATGCTGTATAGAGGGGCAAATCAGTAAGGAGCAAGAAGAAAAAGGCATTCTTCCTGGGCGGAGGCCCAACTGTGCTTTCATTTCACAAGGCCTGTTGAAAGCAGCCTTGCATCAGCTTTCAGAACCATGTTTAGAGGAAGTCAGATACATCCATGGTAAACAACACAAAACTACAGCTCTCTATTGCCAAATGTCCTGAAGAGTATGTTGGTTTGGAGGGTCAGGGCGTGCAGAGGGAAACCACGATTTCTGGGTTGAAAACCCAACTTGCCCACAACCAGCTCAAAATGGGCATGTAACATTGCCTTCGTAACAACATTATTGCCGGGTATCTTAGGATATTATGTTTATCTTACTCATATCTTATTTCCTCACATTCGACTGCTACTAAACGTCCTTAAAATTCATGCCTAAGCTGCTAAGATGGAAAATGCAACTGAAACTACCTTTACAGATTTTGCTTTCTCTTTTAATTCCCTCCAACAAACCCTAGATCAAATTGGGTTAATCTTTGGAAATGCATCTTATAAGTTCATGTAACACTTCCACTCGCATTGCTAATGCAAAACAAGCAACGAAAATTACAAAGCATCATTTCAATTTCTTCCTGTCCAACCAGGTCTCTATTAAATTCCCTTAAATTTACATCAAAGATGCAATAAGTCCAACCATATGATAGATCATTTCCTCACAATCAACCTACCAGTTGTTAACTCGATACTCTCAACAGTTTCCACTTATAAAATTCTCTCTCCTATTTTCACTGTTTGGAACTCACTATTACACAAATTCAGAAACATCGAACTCCTATCCCAACATAAACATTCAGCATGACCTCATCCAAAGAAACAAATGCATTTTGCATATAAAACATAACAATGTAATAGTAACTCAGCAATGACGCAAAAAGATCACTAGCATGAAACCGTAAAAATGGAAAGACAAGCACGGGAAATTCACAATGTATAATCTCAGAGGCCCCGAAACCACCTTCTCACTTGGCCACCATACGCGCGATGAAATCCTCGTACTTGATCTTGCCATCGGATCCAACATCCACCTCCCGGATCCACTCATCAAACTCCGCAGGCTCCAATTTCTCCCCAATGCTAGTGAGAATGTGCCTGAGATCCGAAACCACCACGAATCCAGTGCCATCCTTATCAAGCACCTTGAAGGCGTCGCGGAGCTGGCGATCGAAGGGTTCGGGCTTCAAATGCTTCCCCATTAGATCAAGGAATCGATTGAAATCGAAGGGCGCATTGAGGCTCTCCTCGGAGATTATGTTCTTCAGCTGGGCCTGGGTAGGGTTTCCGCCGAGAGAACGCATCAGGATTCCCAGCTCCGACGGCGCAATCTTCCCGTCGGCATCCGTGTCGAACAAGGTGAAGGCTTCCTTCATTGATGATACCTGATCGTCGCTCAGCCCCATCTTCTGCAATTCCGCTCCTTTTTCCTGATTTCTGATTTTTGTCGCTCTGTTTTCTGTGCTCGTTTCTGGAAAGTTGAGATTGAGAATGTTTTGCGTTGGTCTTTTTTATTTGAAACGGAGGGGTTTGAATAGAAATAAGGGAAGTCCGGGGACTGATTTAGTAATTTTAGAAAAAACAACTAGAAGAAAAGTTGTAAGCCGGTATGTGATTAGTTGGGCCAATGGGCCTATGGTCCATAAACTAGTTCTTTATCTATGTATTATTTAGTAGATATTCAATTTGAGAACATGCGGCCCATTGGCCCAATTTATGGATTGGGTGAAAAGAGGCCCATAAATTGTGTAATCCTCCCATATTTTTGGAAAAAAATCCTATCTAATCGAGTTTGATCACAACCGACCAATTTTTGGTTGTACTATGTGATTGGTCACTTTTTTTTATATTATATATCAACTACACGATAAATGTGATGTATTCGGTTGTATGATTTGCTTGAATTTTGTCAAATTTGATTTGGGCTAAAATTTTCTTATTATGGGCCTATCATAGTTTTCATTTTTGCCCACAAAAAACATTTCTCTTAAAATGAAAACAAAACCCTAATGTTTGTGTGTTTCCTTAGTTGCTAGTAAATTTAGATAGTGTAGAAGCCCACCTCAATGGACTCTAGATATACACTTCATTTGAAAAAATTGTTATGTGTTTGGCAATTACATTTGAATGGACTTTTAGAATAATTAACCTCTTTAAAATACTTTTTTTTTATAAAAAAAAATCCATTCATGGCTTTTAAGATCCTTTCTCTTGCACTTCTCTTGAATGATGATACAAATATATTCCCATGGAGCATTTTACAGTATCAATAATATTAATTAAAAAAAACCCATATTAAGAACGATGTCCAATTAATATATTTAGGAGTAGTTTACTTTTGTGTGTAAAATAAATGGTTAATAGGCCCTGTTAGATAAAAGGTAGGATATGATAAATTAATATTTTTTGTTAATGTCGATCCAGTTGCATAAAATATGGAATTATGATCGAATTATACAATCACACGTCAAGACAGGATAAGTTATCAGGCTGTATGTAGGATTTGATGGAGTACTAGCTAACTCTCATTTCTTATAGTCAAACAAAAAAAAACACTTAATTTGTTAATAAAAAGCATTGTGTAAAAACTCACATTCTTCTTCTAAGAATCTCTTCATGACTACAAAACAAAACCTTTCCAATGTATTAATTAACATAGCTTTAACTTTTTGTGTCAAGAAAGAGCAAAACAAGATTCAAGCAAACATGCAATGATTAGAGAATCATCTAATCATAATTACTTCTTAAGCCCTTAATTTTTTTTTAAAAAAAAAAAGCTTAGAAGTTTATGAGTTATAAGTCTTTCTTTGCATTGAAAATACTATGAAAAGCCATTAGGAATTTTGGGTGGATTGATAAAAAGTAAGAAGAGAACTTGAGAAATCAGAATCTTATGCCTCTCTTCTAAACCAAGCCTCCTCCCATTTTGCAAAAGTTAGAGCCTTTCTTCTTGCCCTAAAAGCCACAATAATGTGCAAAAAAAGTTGTTTTTTCTTTTTTGGTGTGTAAAAGTAGTTTGTAGCACTTTTTGTTATTTCATTTTTATTTTCACACGCTTTTTTGTACCATGTTGAAAGCGTTGGCTGAGATTGGAGTTGTTCTTGGCTCGTTTTTAAAGTATAGCACAAATAGCTTTAATATTTATGAAAAAGGGTATTGTAACTTATAGTTTCTACTTTTAAACTGTTTAAGTTAAGTTGCTTTGAACTAAAAATTATAAGTAGATCTCAATCAACTTTTGCAACTTACAGATAAAATCGTAAATATTGAATAGTCTTCTCAAACACTTAAATTTCATTTTTTTTTCATTTTTCATTTTTATTATCAAACATTTTCAATTTTTACTATTGTTTAAGTTACAAATTTTCTTTACAACTTATTTTCATCACAAAAGAAGAAGTTACTGTAAACACCCTTGAAACCATTCTGAATCGTGCACCACCCAATTATTACTTAAATTTAAGAATTATTTGGCAATCATTATTTATATTTTATATGCATATACAAATACAAAATCCCACTACAAGGGTGGTTTATGTAATTATGCAAAAGACATGGATGGTTTGTGTAAATAGACTATAGGTCAAGGGGTGTAAATGTAATTATCCCTATTTATTATTATCAGGTCGCACTTTACAGCGATATCGCGTTGTGCGGTCCCTATTAACTCGAACTCTGAACTGACTTAAATTCCGGAGGATTTTAGTTGACGGTCACCTCAGTTAGCATAACGTCTTGTGTGTGCAGGCTAACCTTACTATTCCAGTTCGAGATACTCATCGAGGTTCGAACTCCAAGTCATTGCCATATCACTACTAGGTGTTTAAGGATTTCTACCCGAATCAGACTTGAGCGCAAAAAATTTTATAAGAGGTTTTGAGTTTAAATTTGGGTGAGTGTGTGGCTGCCCGAATATGAGTGTAAAAAAAAAAAAAAAAAAGAAGTGATTTTTCAAGGCAGCTTGTAAATGGTGCCTTGTAGTAGAACAGGAAAAAGGACTTGGAACAAATTTATTCTCTGTAACATTCCTTCCTACTACAAGAAATATTTAATGTCAGGCCCTTTAAGTAGCAATTTATGACATTTCTGATTTTGAAAATGAGTGTGTATAGTACATAAACATAACCAAGAGTAATTGTTGCATATAGTGGTTGTTAGATGATAAACAATTATGCGGATCTTTTATAACATTTTTACGTCACGTAAATACGTGATTGATACATGTTTGTTTTCTAAAATTTAAAAAAAAACATTATAATTCAATTATAAAATAATTTAAAAGTAAGACCGCATATAATTTATACATATATACAATATCAGTACGTGACATGGATATATGATCCAAGATCCTTTATAACTTGAAAAATAGCCGACCCTTGTGATTTTGGTGCAATGGACCATGTCATAGATAAGAGTGTAGTTGGGGAGAAAGAATCTTGTGAAGCGTGGACCACTGATGAAAAAAGAATCCAATGGATCAGAAAAAAAGGTTGGGAGATAGAGATGCCTTGTTGCTTTTCAGACCCACCACATAAAAGTTGTCAATTTTGTCAATGCCAGTTAGAGATCCACCAAAGATGAAAAGCCCACCACCACAACTATATATCAATTTACATTTACAGACACTGAATTTTATTCTCTCTCTCTCTCTCTCTCTCTCTCTCTCTCTCTATATATATATATATATATATTATTTATTATTTATTATTTTTAGTGATAATAATATAACATATTTTTATTAATTCTTATTAATAATTTTTTGTTCCAAAATAAATGGAAGAGATAATTACGTCGCTCTCCCTTGAAGTTTGGTAATTACACGTGAACTCCCTGTGGTTTAAGAAATTATATCAATAATGTTTGTTTCCGTATAATAAATAGACACATTTGTTAGTCAAAATTTATCAAATTTTGATGATATTAGCAAAAACATTTAATAAAATTTATATTTACCCCCAGTTAACTTATTACTGACTTTTTGCAGGTTTAATAAATTTTAGAGGTAGTTTGGTCATAAAAAAATTTATTTGACCTGCATTAAATCAGTGATAAATCAACCAAAGGTTAATATGGATCTTCATTAATTTTTGTTGCTAATATCAGCAAAATTCGATGAATTGATTTATGAATGTGTCTATTTGTTAGACGAAAACAAATATAAAGATACTAAATGTAATTTTCAAATTATAGAGAATTTACGTATAATTACTCTAAATCTCATAAAAGAACGGTGTATTATACATAAATATTATTATCAAAACTACTCATTATTGTGGCAATTCATTTAATACATATAATTAGCAATGGTATTAAAATTATCATTAGATTCGATATAAATGAATGACTAATAGTTTTTGGATAAATCTAAATTTTATAAGGCTAATTATTTTAATGTTAACTGTATAGCACAATTTCTTTGTCGCTAATTCTTACTAGTAAAAACTTTGACAAAATAATTAGTATGTTAAACTTATGAAACTCATTAGTTTAACAAAATAAATATCCTTATCACTTATCCCACAACTGAGCATGTTTACATCTCGAGCACAAATATAATTTTTTGTATCGTTCGGGCCTTTTCTCAATAATCACTTTTAGGATTGAATTTTATATCAAAACAACGATATTTTGTAGCTTTTAAACTTGTTTGTGATTACTTTTCATCTAATTATCTATAGCATTAAATAATCTCTTAATTTCTTCGTTAACATTAAGAACAAGACAAGATTTCGAAAATTTGCTGCAATTTATACTTATATAATCAACTACAAAATTGTGGATTTAAACACTGTAATAATCACTTTATCTAAAATTAATTCCCTCATAATCAAATTATCTACAATTAATCTCATGCAATTACAGGGGCAAAATGTGTCATAATTAGTGACAATATTAAAAATTGTGTCTTAATTTTTTTTCTTTAATCTATTTTTAGGGTAATATTTGTAAAAAAAAAAAAAAAAAGAAAGGGAAAACTACAGTCACCTCCATGATATTTGACATAATTATAAATACTTCCTTATTGTAAAATTATAAATTACCCCCTAATTTTAATATCCATCTAACAGTGAGTCCATTTCGTTAGCATTTATTAGATATTCATCCAATTTTGTGATAAATTAATCAAAATGTCATTTTGGATTATGACCTATAATTTAATATATTTTTAGAATTTTTTAAAATATGTTTACGCATACTAATATGACTTTATAGATTATTTATTACCAGCCTTTGTATATATATATTTATATTTTTTCAAACACTATCTTTAAAAAAAAAAAAAGGGTAAAGTAGTAATTTCTATCACACCGTCTAGGTGCTTACATGATTATTTTTTATTTGAGTAAATATTTATAATTTCTCAAATAATAAGAGGGTATTCATAATTTTGTCAAACCTCCTGGGAGATAGTTGTAATTTTACCAAAAAGAAAAGTAGTTAGCAAAACAACATTATCCTCGAATAATTAACTGTTAAAAAGAAAAAAACATGGAATCAAATGACAGACAAAGATGTATAGGTGCCTAAAAAGCAAACAGGAGGGTAAAATTCTAAGTCTTGGAGGAATCAATGCCCATTAAAGAATGCTTCATTTCTTTGGTTGTGGTGAAAAAGTTAAATTCATGGCGTGGTTAATTTTTTCTCCCAATAATTTCACTAAAGTTACAGAGCAAACAGACGGATCGTTACTTTATCTTAAAATGTTAAATTGTTCAGAAGTTAAAAAAACAAAAACGGGTTTTGCATTGAACAGATCAATCTCGTATTTTTACAAAAGGAAAGGTCGTGTTTTTACGTGAATATGTGTGTGTTAAATATAGGAATTGTGTCGGCATGCATGTTGGCTTGTTGTTGTATGGATAATGGAGTTGGTGAGATTGATATGAGAGAAACATACAACCCTATTTCAATTTATTTTATTTTCTCCAACTCCAACATTGTAGACCTCAATATTTCTTTTTATAATTAATATGCCCTCCCCCAAAAAATAAAATAAAATAGTATACACATATATTAGTGGTTGTATATATGTGAAATGACAATATCGGAATAATATTAATTACCAATGTTTAAGCTCAATGGTTAAGACTGAACGATTTCTTGACCTAATGGTTAAGGTTGAGGTCCCATAATCTTAGAGGTCATGGTTTTCAAACCTCACTAATGTGTGGGATGATAGTCTACTGTATAGTAGAATTGTTTGCATACTATAATAGTAAAGAGTTGTTTAGATTTAATTTATGTGATATTATTGATCAATGTATGATTGTTCTAGTTGTCTCTATTAGAAATTAATAGTCGACATTGCTGATTGTAATTGATTTAGTTCAATTAATAATATTCATCACTTTCACTTAAAAAAAAAATAGTAGTTAAGGTTGAGGTCTATAAATAAGTTTGAGGTCATGAGTTCGAGTATCACTTAGTATGAGTTTATTATATTGGCTATTACTCACTTGATGTCATTTTATTGACAAAATTAATATATTGCTCCAATTGTAACATGTATTTATCTAAAAATATATATTATTAATTATATATATAATGATTTCTTTTGTTAATAGTAGTAATTATTTTATAATTTTAATGGCGATAAATATTGTATAAATTTTCATAATTAAAATCCAATGACAAGATAATTGATTATAAATTACAGACAATTAATAATGATATATATATAGCCATACAACCGCGAATATTGTCACATGTTATAGTTTAATTTAAACAGCTTAAAAATAAAAAGTATAAATCAAAATATTCTTTTCAACTTATTTATAGTAATAAGATGATATGTATTTATTTTGAGCGGTTATAAAAATCCATATAATAAAGTTCCTATTATTCTACATACCTGTCTTATGACAATTCTAATTTTATCACTTTTTTTTTAATTGAAAGCGATGAATTTTATTAATTGAAAGTAAAGTGATTACATACATTCAGTCATATCGGCTATCAATATCGAATAAATACAATTACAAAGCATCATATCAATATTAAAAATCCACTTAAAAATATTAAAAATTAAAAATTGAGAAAGAAAACAAAATCGGCCTTAATTTTAATTTTTGTGTACGATGACGCGTGAAGTGCAAGTGTGTTTCAAGAATTAAGACTATTTATCGTTATGATTTAAGAAAGATAATATTTATTTTCTTAAATGTTAAAATTGTTAGTGAAAATTAAATAGGCAAATGTTATCATTATTTAATGGTGGGTTGTTAGGTTAAATGAGTGTTTCTCATGATTCATGAACTGGCAAAAAGATAAAAACGAAAGGAAATAGGGATAAATGCAATTTTGGTCCCTAAATAATGTTACTAAAACAATTTTGGTCCTCAAACTTTTTGAGGTTGTAATATTAGTCCTCAAACATTCATTTTTAAGCATTTTCGGTCCTTCTGTTAGTTTGGCCGTTATACTTGACAGAAATTCAATTTTTTTTTTTTTTTGTAAAAAAATATTATTTTACTCATATTTTGTGCTATTTTTCAATTTTAGTCTAATACACTTTTTTTATTTTTTATTTTTCTTCAAACTTAAAGAGATAAAAACCAAAAACTATTGAATTTAAGAACAAATCTACTATATAATCTTCACAAAATTTATCAATAATCTATTTTGTGTATAATACAATACCTACTCAAGCATTTGCCTCAAATGATTATTGATAAATTTTGTAAGATTATATAGCAAATTTGTTGCTTAAATTTAATATCTTTTGGTTTTTTATCTCTTTAAGTTTGAAAAAAAATGATAAATTTTGTGAAGATTATATAGCAAATTTGTTGTTTAAATTCAATATTTTTAGTTTTTTATCTCTTTAAGTTTGAAGAAAAATGATAAATTTTGTGAAGATTATATAGCAAATTTGTTGCTTAAATTCAATAATTTTTAGTTTTTTATCTCTTTAAGTTTGAAGAAAAATAAAAAAAATAAGTGTATTAGACTAAAAGTTGAAAAATAACACAAAATAGGAGTAAAATAATATTTTTTTCCAAGAAAAAACGGATTTCCGTCAAATATAACGGCCAAACTAACGGAAGGACCAAAAGTGCTTAAAAAATGAATGTTTAAGGACTAATATTGCAATCTCAAAAAGTTTGAGGACCAAAACTGTTTTAGTAACATTATTTAGGGACCGAAATTGCATTTATCCCAAAGGCAATATAATACCTAAATCATTAAGCTACCCCAGGCCTAATTAGTAATTATGGTGTTCTAATTATCATTTGGAAACAAAAATTAACTTCCCTATGAAGGAAAATAGCATTAACTTTTTCATATGGGCATGGATATTATTATTTTCAAGATCTTATTATTGTTCTAAGTGATAATTTTAATATATTTTGTTAGCTGAGACGTGGGTTTGCTCTTGTCTCAATAATAAAATTGAAGCCTCCAAATTATTTATTTAAAAAGATATTTTAAATTCGAGTTTCGTCTATAAGTTGATATTTCTCTATCTAATTTTTTTTTTCTTTTTGGAGTATGTGACTAGTTACGAGATAAAAGTATAAAGATGATAGTTGATATGACGTGTGAAAAATGTTTGATAAAAGATAAATAATTATAAATGCTTTGATATTATTATTATTTTTTTTCTGAAAATAGTGAAATATATTTTATTTTGAAATAAAAAAATTATTCCAACAGTTAACTTCTGAGTTATGTGGTTGAAACTTGAAAGGAATGAATGAATGAAAATGGCTCCATATTCAAACCAATGAGGAGAGACAGTCAGCTCTAGGCTCAATATATACTGTCAGATTTTTCGAATTCTCAATCTGACGACTAAAGAAGAAAATGAAAATAAAAAAAGCGTGCACTCCGATAACACGACGACTGTACTCTGCATTAAATTTTAAACACGTAATTAATCATAAATGTATTAGCTTCATATGATATGATTTCACTGATCAGCAAATTACTTTCTGCCTATCTTAATTAATATTTTCACATATTTTTTTTTATTATCAGTTTCATATATTATATATACTTTTTTCATGAAAATTTGAACCATAAATTGTAGGTTTTGATTATTTTATTTTTTAAAAAATAAGACAAACAGATTGATAAAGTTTTAGATATTATTATTTAGCATATTTTAAAATACACATTATTATTGGCTCAATTGGTAATAACGTAGAATTTAATGTTAAAAAAATTATGTCTTCGACTTTTTTTTTTTAATCAATATGAGAACCGTATAGGTTCATAATTTGTAAATAATTCAAATAAAAGTTTGAGATTCATAAAATTTGTCTCGTAATTCGTTCGAACCAAAATGACTGAAATTTTTATGCATAATTAGATAATAAATTATAAAGGATAGATAACTAAAAATGGAATTGATCTGAATGCCTCGTGTATTAATAGACTAGCGTATTTATAGAGGGATGTGAGTTTTAGGAAGTTCCGATAAATAATTTAGGCAGATAATTTGGATGAAATATATATTCTGAGCTCGTATAATATTGATGTATACAAATTCATATAAAAGTTATGAAGATAATCCCAAATAATCTAATCAGAGCTTATATATTCCCCCAACTCTATAGACAACAGAAGCAGTATGTCAAGTGAGATGCATTGTAATTAAACATTATGTTTTTATTTATCCAGTTTATTAATATTTTATCATTATCAGAGGGAAAATTACTCATTTTAAAAAAATATTAATAAAATGTTAAAATTATTAAAACATTTAATTAAAAGCAAAATAAAGTAGTTGAATTCTTTTATTTTTTTTTTCCAAAAAAAGAGAGAGGAAATTGGTTGTCATTCATTCTTCATTTCTGACTAATTCTGACACACACATAAAAGAGTAAATATATAAAACAAGAAAAATACTGACTGTCAGTTGACCAAAGGTCCACTGCTCCAACAAAAGCCAATTTCAAAAGTTAACCTCACAAAATCCAGTAATTACAGAATGGTCCCTGCCCCCACTATAATTTCACAAGCACCTTTGTCGTTTTCACTTTTCACATGAACCCGAGAAACTCATCCCTGCAACTCACCCCTCCTGGACCCGAAGAAAAGTCTAACTAATCGACGGCCACAGATTTGTTTCTCCATCTCAACGCATCTATCTCCGCCTTTTCTTTTTCCAATAGTATGGGCTTTTCCGTGTACCTTGTCTCCACTCTCTTCTTTTCCGACAAAATTTGATAAAAAGCAAAATAAGACACACAGAAGAAGCTCTCTCTCTCTCTCTCTCTCTGTATGTGTGTGAAGTCTCTCTCTCTCTGTATGTGTGTGAAGTCTCTCTCTCTCTCTCTCTCTCTCTCTCATCCTGCACGCTTGAACACCGAGATTCCAAACCCGTTTTTCAAGAACAAGAAACACTATAGACAAACAGCATCAAACACAGTGGGAAGCATAACCACCAGCAGCAGAGCAAGAACAGCAGCCACATATATATCTACAAGAACAAAGCTTTCCTCACAGATTTTCACCACCTTTCACAAAATGGGTTTCTCTCCATTGCTGTTTCTTCCCTTTCTACTGCTCACATTCTCCTCTGCAGACCCCATTTCCGAGCTCACTTCCTTAATGGACCTAAAAGCCAGTCTTGACCCGGAAAACTTGCATTTGGGTTCATGGGTTGTCTCCGCCGACCCGTGTGGTGGTTCATTTGAGGGCGTCGCTTGCAATGAGAAAGGGCAGGTGGCTAACATTTCGTTGCAGGGCAAAGGGCTTGCCGGAAAGCTGTCCCCGGCGGTCGGTGGGCTGAAGCATTTGACGGGGCTGTATCTGCATTACAATTCTTTGTATGGAGAAATTCCTGTGGAGATTGCCAATTTGACTGAGCTGAGTGATCTCTACTTGAATGTGAATAATCTTTCCGGGGAGATCCCTCCTGTGCTTGGAAACATGGCAAACTTACAAGGTTAGTAGCAGTGATGTTTCCCTGTTTCTGGTTAGAAACATTCATGCACAATGGCAAGGATTCTGCATTTGGGTTTTGTCTTGAAAGATTAGACTTTTGAATTCATAGTCCTTGGTCCGAAGCTTAAAACTTTGCTGGAAAAGTTTATATTTTGGTTGAACTATTCTCCTCTTTTCTGGGATTTGATCCATTTTGTTAGTTTAATTCAATTCTTTTCTTTTTGGTGCGATTCCTGCATTTACTACGCATATGGGATTTTGTTTTTTTCTCTTCATGCAGCTTAGCTATAGTCCTTTGCTTTAGAAATCCTTAAAAATCTTATCTTGGAAATGCTTGCTGTTTTATTCTGTGGAAACCCTTGTCAACTCAAGTTTTGCTCTTGGTGTAGTTTTGCAGCTGTGTTATAATCAATTCACAGGGAGTATACCTACACAGCTAAGTTATCTGAAGAAGCTTAACGTGCTAGCTCTCCAATCCAATCTGTTAACTGGTGCAATCCCTGCTAGCTTGGGGGACTTGGGAGTCCTAATGAGGGTAGACCTCAGTTTTAACCGGCTTTTCGGATCAATTCCAGCAAAACTAGCCGATGCCCGGATGCTGGAAGTCCTGGACGTTCGAAATAACACTCTGTCTGGCAATGTTCCTCTTGGTAATAATATATCGATGATTTCAAGATTGTTCCTTTTTTCAATGTTTCCTATTTATTTGATCAGTTCTAAGAGATTTGAATGTTGTTCCTTTGTGTTGAAGCTCTGAAGAGATTGGTGGATGGATTTCAGTACGAAAATAACCCGGGATTATGTGGATCTGGTTTTTCTTCTCTGAGAAGCTGCAGTGATTCCGATCGTCCCAATTCTGAGAGGCCAGAACCTTATGCAGGAGGAGCAACTGGTCTCCCGACTAGGGACATCCCGGAGACGGCTGACCTGAATTTGAAATGTAACGGAAGTCCTTGCTCGAAGAAATCTAAGACCTCACAGGCCTCAGTGGCTGTTGGAGTAATCGTAGCTACTGTTATTGTATCAGCTTTAGGTACTCTGTCTTTCTTACTATACCGAAGGCGTAAGCAAAAACTTGGTACTGCATTTGATATATCGGAAAGTCGTCTCAGCACGGACCATGTGAAGGAGACTTACCGGAAGAATGGCTCTCCACTTGTAAGCCTTGAATACGCGAACGGATGGGACCCATTGGCTGAGGGTCGACGTTTTGGTGTTTCTCAAGAGGTTATGCAGAACTTTAGGCTCAATCTGCAGGAAGTGGAATCGGCTACTCAGTACTTCGCAGAGAAGAATTTACTGGGAAAGAGTAACTATTCAGTGACGTATAGAGGGATGTTGAGAGATAGATCGGTAGTTGCTGTTAAGAGAATCACGAAAAGTAGCTGCAAGTCGGAGGAAGCTGAATTCTTGAAGGGACTGAATATCCTGACCTCGTTGAGGCATGAAAATTTGGTTATGTTGAGAGGGTTTTGCTGCTCCAAAGGACGTGGAGAGTGCTTCCTCGTTTATGATTTTGTTCCTAATGGGAGTTTGTTCCGATATCTTGACCTCAAAGAGGGTGATGATCACATTCTTGAATGGTCCACCAGAGTATCTATAATCAAGGGCATTGCCAAAGGTCAGTTGCACCTATCAATCTAAATTTTTCGTTTTATCAGATTTTGATCGTATTTCAGCTCATTTCAGTATGTTAAAGCTGTGTGTTCATCTTGAATATGATGTTTTCTTTCTCTTCAATCAGGCATAGAGTATTTGCATGGGTGTAAGGTGAACAAACCTTCTCTGGTTCACCAAAACATTTCAGCAAAGAATGTGCTGATTGACCACCGGTTGAAGCCCGTGCTATCTGATTCATGTCTGCACAAGCTTCTCACAAACGACACCATTTTCTCAGCCCTCAAAGCCAGCGCTGCTATGGGGTATCTTGCTCCAGAATACACTAACACAGGCCGTTTCACCGAAAAAAGTGATATTTATGCTTTTGGGGTGCTAGTTTTCCAGATCCTCTCTGGGAAGAGAAAATATTCTACTTCTATGCGTTCTTCAGCCGAGTCATCCAGCCTCGAGTTCATCGATGAAAATCTCCACGGGAAGTTCTACGAACCTGAAGCTGCAATGCTCGCAAAAGTTGCCCTCCTGTGCACGCATGAATCTCCAGACGACAGACCGTCCATGGAGTCAATCGTCCAGGAACTCAATAGCTAAGTTAACTTCGTATGATCGTCATCTTCAGTCCCACGATGTTGTCTGGGCAATTTAGAATGCATTAGTTGTAGTAAGGTAGATTGGTACTAACCACTTGATAGGGATGATTAATCAAGCTGTTCTTATTGGTGGAGTCGTGTTTCTCAGGACTGAGCCATCTGGTACATGTTGATTTTAGCTGTAGTCTAGTTCATGGTTGTAGAATGTAGCCCAGGAATGTTTGTTCTTGAGGGGTTTTCTCCATCACCCTCTTGTATTTACTGAATATTTCTTCTGTAAGGAGGCAGTTTTCCTCCACTAATTGATGGATAATTTCACTTTCCTCCGTTTATTTCTTTCGACAAACAAAGCGTATTACTTGATGGAATTTTATGCCCTCGTCGTGTCTGATCATGGGACGAAGATCGACTTCTAATCCTTCATTCGCAGCATACCCTCGTCAAAATGTCTGCTATGCAATTGTTTTCTCTTTGTCATTACACAGAGGATGGTTTGAGATCTTGCAAATCTGCACTTTCAGGCTTTACAGTCCTCGGATTGTAAGAATTTGCTCCAGTCCCAGAATCAGAATCCCTGTTAAAACCATAAAAAGAGGAAAAAGATTGGGATAATATAGTCTGTCAGACAGCTGCAAGACCATCTCAGCCAGCCTCGGCTGTCTGAGAACGATCCTCTACTGCTCCAACGGCTCAGCTACCTGAACCGGGAAGCTGTTAATCACGCTCTGGTCAAGCAGCCATGATTCATCCACCAGACTTGGTTTCCTGTCTCCTTAGAACTCAAGGATACAGAGGTACGAGCCTATAGAACAGATCCTGTTCAAGTAAGGTCGTGCCCCGTTAAGCTATTGTTGTGTTACAAGTACTTATGTTTACTTTGGTATTCTTCCGATGTGGGACTTTAAAACTAAGAAGAAAGGCAAAATGGGATTTGTGTATTGCTGACCAAAACAAAGCTATATTTACACTTGATATATTGGCCAACGAAATCTCTTCTGGTAGAACTAACACTAAATCAACCAAGAAAATTGTCAAGATTTAAGCTCTAACGACTCTCCCTACGGACGATCTGACCCTGAACACATGCTCTTCACCGGTGCATTTATCCACCTTAACAATCCAGTTACTCTTACTCTTCCTAGCTGCTCCTGCTGCTCTTGTCAGCAGCAACCCGTCTCCAATCGGCAGCAGCTGCGTGCGCAGAGCGCTGTTCCTCCACGACTCCTTGCAAAACGCGTTGTATCCTAGCACGATGGTGTTATTCTGATTCCTGCTGACTCTCTCTTGAAGCGCGCTTATGATTGCTTCTTGGTTCTCAAGATTGCAGTCTACAGCAATGAAATCTGATTCCTTGTAGATATTCAGCAGCAGATGCTCAGCATCCCCAACGACAAACTCAACATGGCTTGCATTCGTGCCTAGGCTAACTTTTGAGGAATTGAGCTCCTCCACGCCTCGGAGAATGCAGATGATTCGTCCCCCGGTTTGTTGAGCTGCTGCCACCAGGGCCAGGGTGGTGGAATCTGCAGCTCCACCGCAAGCAACCACCATGAACCGGACATTGTTCCCTGCCGCCAGGGCTGAAATGAACTCCGCCCCATTTGGCTCCTTAGCACTCTTTCCCTGCATCAAGAAATCAAATAAGCGTAAATGAAAACATTCAAACTCTCACAATCTTTATAGTTCAAACAAAATAATCCCGGGGTTCTTGATGCTTACCATTCTCATGGTTCTGAGATAGGCTTTCGTTGCGTTTTCAGCAGACCAGCAAGCCATTTTTCTTACAACTTCTTTCTATTTCTTGCTAACTCTTGAGAGTAGTGAACTCTTTTGCTTTGTTTTGTCAAGGTGATTTGCCTAACCATTGGAACTCTCTTTATATATAGAAACAGGCATTGGGACATGCTGGTTGCATGTGGGACTCTGTCTATCCAACTGGCCATGCTACAATAACCAATAAAATAAGCCATGAAACTCAATTATATATATATATATACACACCAAGTGGTCTTATTTCCCCTAAGTTGTCGTAGATTATTGATCGAAAAGTTTAATTATTACACGTCGAACCATGTAATATAAGACTTTATTACATAAACAACTACTATTCTATTCTACCGTCTGTTAAAACTGTGAATTAAGCTAGTGGGGCTGCTATTTAAACTGCAACTTGCAGTAACATAACAAGTACTCGTTGTACAACGAAGGACGGTGTGAGCTTCCTGGATGCTACAGCAAGAATTATCGTTTAACACGAATATTATCTTAATCTGACACACGTTGAGAGCGCGAATTCAAGCAATCCTTGAAGTTTCTGCGTCTTAGCTGTAATGTTGTACCTCAGAGGGACAGTTGAAGCTTCGGATATTAGACAATAACGATAATTAACAACGCATTAGCTCTAACACGGTCAATGCGGCAAGTTATTAGTACAAGAATGCTAGAAACTAAGTGCTAATACAAAACCAGGTCCGGTTTTTCCAGCATTTTGAGGCATTCTTAATCCAGACTATATTATATACCAAGATTACAATTCTTATAATAATTGAATTTATGTAACCGGCATTGTCTGAAGGAACAGAAGGGGTCGTGGCTTCCACTGCCCCTGGCCGGCCTAACACAGATCCAGATCAGATCAAGTTGTTTCCTCCTCAAACACATCAACAACAGAACATCAACAGCATGCATAAGTTTCCTGTCTCTTGGTCTTTGCTGTATTTGATGAGGTCCCATCTGTCTGATTCTGCTGAACAGATCATACGAACGATCAACCGGAAGCACGTTGAGTGGATGGACATCATGATCAGACAAGCACGGTGGCCGGACAAACGCTGTTCGATTGGTCGATGTTGGCGTATGGGGAAGCAGGTTTTCAGAAGATGAATCTATGGAGACCATGCCTAGAATTGACTGCTATGTTAGAGCCATTATCTTGCCAACAGGCCCCAATATGAATGGGCATGCACATGCATGATTGATGCATTTTTCTTGCAAGAATGAGCTGAAATTTTGATCGAATCTGGTGTAGGCACACGTGCGGTTCCACGCTGCAGTTCACATGGCTGAGCAAGAGATAAGAATCTTGGCATTCATATATATGGCCACATTTATTACAGAAAATCTTCAGTGTACAAATTATTTGATGTAAAAGGAACAAGAAATATTATTGCAAGAGAAAGCCTACTTGTGGACCAGCTTAATTTGCCAGTTTTGTGATTATCGACTAAAACAAGGTTGTCAAGAATTTTTTATTTTTGTTCGGGTAAATTACACGACCACCTCTAAAAAATTTGACATAATTATAAATATTTTTTTTAAAAAAAAAAATACGAATACTCCCTGATTTTAGGATTTGTGTAACAACGGGTCCATTCCGTTAGCCTCTGTTAGGTTTTCATCCAATTTTCGTAGTGAACTGTCAAAATGCCATTTTGAATTATAAGTTATAATTTTCTATATATTTTAGAATTCTCTAAAATATTTTTATAGACTAATACTCTCTATGAATTTTTTATTTTATCCACCATCATATTTTCTTTAAACATTTTTTCAAATGTTTTTTCAAAAGATAAAAAATTCAGCAAGGACATAGCAGTAATTGTTACATAACCGTTTAGCCTACATAATAACGTGCTCATACCAGTGGTGAAGTTATTTAACTTCTGACGTGAAGCTCATTAGTTATAACTAATTGGGTAATATCTGGACAAATTTAATTTTTGGAAATATATGCTTCAACGGAGGTTGGTTGTTCACTTTTGTCAACTTTAGTATGTCAATAGTTTGAACCTAATTAATAAGAATGTAAAACTCGTCATTTTATGTGTATGTATTAGCACAGGCTTATTGATAATGCTTGATTGAATGGGGAGACAAATTGTATTTTTCATTCTTTATTCTACACGAATTTTAAAATCATCTCAAAATTAAATTTTTTTATGCACATTTAGGCTAATGACCCAATTTCTATCAAAAAAATAGATAACAAAATCATCTGTCTTGTACGTAACCATTATTTTTCAATAAAAAAAAATGTGTAGATAAAATTCAATTTTGGGACCAAAAGTATAATCTTTCAATTATGTGGGACGGAAAATACAATTTTGCCGAATGAGGTTAATACAATATATCAAAAGACATTGTTTTGAGGTAGCCATGTACAACAGATTTAGCTAACTCTTTTCTTTCTGTTAAAAGAAAAAAACAAAACTAAGAAGAAGTAGTAAGTGGAACAAAATTAAGATACATGCATATTTTATTACATCCAATGATCAAAGGAATTATAAAACTAAGCCATCTTCGATATGAAATTAGACATTTGATTAAGACATTTTTGTTTTCTAATGTGACATATAACAATCTTGAAAGTTAAAGATTCAAGGAGATATATATGTAATTTTAGTTTAAATTGAATTTGATCATTTTTGAACCTATCTCATAATTTATGTCCTGCTAAAATTCATTTCGGTAAAATTTTCCTAGAACATTATAATGCCATGCAAAACTTTCTTGAAATGAATCAATGGCACTACGTTTATTTTTACGCACTCAACACAATGAATACACTTAAAATTCGAACAGAAACTTCCCATAAAAAAGTCTTGAGCCCGTATTATTGGGATGTCCTTGCGGACCAATTGTGCATCATCACTCCACTCACTCTCATCCGACCAACAAATAATCCAATCTGTACACAAAAATCCATCTCAACAGTCATCCTTTATATTCAAACTCCTTCTACAAAAACTCATTTCTCTTGCCATACCATCTCAGAATACACTTCAAACAGAATTCTTGATTCTAGGCGCCATTGCTCTTATATTTCCCCAAAAATTATAAAAAAAAACATAAATCATATCTATATTTCGACCAAAATATGGTCGTCTTAACGTACTCAAGAACACGTGCGTTCCGTCTCTCAACTCAAAATCGTACCGAGAAAAACAACGTTGTATACAAGAACTCTTGCTCACTGATGATCACATACTAAATACATTTTCCATCAGATTGAAAACTCAATACTTGAAACAATCCACACACTCTCTCTATATATTACAATGCATCTATGTACAATTAAGATCCATCTTCAAATTCTACACATACAAAACTCATCACTACTCTCAGCCACATGATCAAACCTGATCATGCTTCAAATGCCTTTCCCTGAGAATTTCTAACTCTAAAAACATGCTCTTCACCTGTATATTTATCCACTTTCACAACCCACCGGCTCCTCATCTTCCCCGCCCCACCGCCACACCTACCGTTCTCCGCCTTTACAGCCACTCGGCTCACCAGCAGCCCGTCCCCTATCGGTAGCAAATGTGCATCAAATCCCCGGCAGCTCCACGACCCCATCTGAAAAGCGTTATACCCCAAAACAACGCCTTTCGTCCCAACTCCTTCAGCCCTTTGGAGTATCCTTTCACAGTTCTTGATTCTACAATCAACAACTACACAATCAGCTTCATTGTACTCACTTGCAACAAGATTCTCAGCATTCCCAATGACAAATTCAATATCATCAGCACTTTCTGACATAGTTTCTCTTGATAGTTGGAGTTCATTAGCGCCAGCGACGATGCACACGACTCTTCCGCCCGTCTGGTGGGCTGCTGCCACCAGAGCCAAGGCGGTTGAGTCTGCAGCATCGGCACACGCCACGACTATCAAACGTGCGTTCTTGCCGGCCACAAGGGCTGATATGAACTCTGCTGCATCCGGCTCCTTTGCTCTCTTTGCCTGCACAAGTGTGAAAAGATTAGTCGAACGACGACACAAGTTATCGATCAATACGAAAAGCTCATATCTACACATAATTCACCATTTTCATTGCTCCGAGATAGGCATTGGTAGCATTTTCTGCAGACCAGCCAGCCATTCTTTTGGTTTTACGTTGAAGTATGATGGGATGCAGTAGACTTGGCTTCATTTGCATTGCAATAAATAGGGTAGAAGAAGGACAAATAAATTGTCCGAACGGCTAAGTATTTACTGCCATGTACAACTAATGTGAACTCTTAGAAGGGAAATTTGGAGTTATTCAGAGTTAATTTCTAGATGTTCAGTTTGGACTTTGGAGCTCAAAGGGTATCTCTAATTCTACTTGATTATGATAATATTATTATAATTTTGATGAACGTATACGAAATATTCAGACATCTTAGTACTTAAAAAATTTCATACTACGACATTATTGTTTTCACGGAGAGAAATTAATCAAAAGAATTAAACTAAAAATACGCGCAAAGCACGCGTACTTTTTTAGTACGGTCAACCTAATTATGTTCGAGATATAGATTAATATCCGATTTATGATATGGTTGTTAAGCTAAATATGAAAGCAAGATCACATACGTTTGGTGCATGTGAGTACATAATTATTTTTATGATTAGTTAATATATAGAGAAAGCGTATTCTTATTATTTTCTTTCTTTCCTTTTTTTTTTTTTTAATTGGGTATAATCTTGTCAAGAATGATTGCTTTTGTTTATGTATAACGACCTAAATAGGCACTATATCATGAGTTTATTAGAACCGCACCAATAATAAATGATGTACATTTAGCATCATTAAACACTTTTATGGTAAGGATTTTCGTATTGGGTGTTTTGGTAAGTATTAGACACACCTTTATGTGGGATACGTGTCGAAATCTGATACATTCGCATGAGTCATTGAGTATAGTAGTATCACGTAAATTTTGAGAAAAATTAATTTGAACGTGTATTATTAATGTAACAATGTTCGACCTTTACCATTAGCCCCAACTTGTGGTAGTATTCTAGTTGTAATTTGATGGGAAATGACAAAAGACTATTTATGAACTATGAATCAAAGATTTTGGTTTGTATAAAATGGAGGTGGGTGACGACAAAGCTACCCCATGTATGATTCCCCTGTCTTCTTGTCTTGTTCCAGTGATGTTGGGAACATATATATATATATATTTGATGAATTTCCTAATACTTGTTTTCTATGAGACTGTCTCTGAAATTGAGGGATAAAATGGGAGAAAAAAGCAGTAGAAAGGACAAGGTACTAAGGTATGAGATTGTGGATAAAATGTTAGGGTAGTAGTACTAATTGTAAGAAACAGGACAGCATGGGCTCAAAGTGAAACCCTACGGATAGGCCATTTAATGTACTGATTCATGTACCTCCTCTCATCTTCATGTCACCCTTACTCATAACTTGGTCCCGATTCCTTGTCTACGTCTACCCATCATTCTATTTTTATCTTTTCCAAAAATATTTATTTTATAACATATAATTTTCTCTTGGAATGTTCAAGGAAACGCAGCATTCATAGGTTTTTTTTTTTTTTTTTTTTTCAAATACACCCACCCAACACACTCACTTTATATTTAGGCTCAAATACAAGATTTTTCGAAAAAAAAATTGAGCACAAACCGTC
Source organism: Sesamum alatum (assembly GCA_034509735.1). NCBI lineage: Eukaryota > Viridiplantae > Streptophyta > Magnoliopsida > Lamiales > Pedaliaceae > Sesamum > Sesamum alatum. The sequence continues at coordinate 27,918,820 of JACGWO010000003.1, read as the reverse complement.
GAACTGTCGCCCCAACTGTGATAATTATTTTGGCAAAAGGAGTCATTACAGAAGCTAGGTGGTTTCCATTGGACTCTCAGTCAAACCAAGACCAAAGCCGAATGCCCAATCTTGATTAATGTGTTATACCAAGGATAGAAATGGTAATATAAATATTCTTAAAATGAACGGATGTCTAATAAATACCCCTTTATAATAAATTATCACAAAAAATTATTTATAATTTTGAAACAACGAAGTAATATTTGTAATTATAACAAACTCAGAGGAACCCATTATACTTTATCCTATAATTTGCACTAAAAAGTTCAATCCGATGAATTTTAATCAACACTGGAGATAGGGTAGCTGTGGATGGTATCAGCCCATACTCCTTTCTGGGCCTCCCCCACAATTGGCCTAATGCACTGCCAGATCAGGCTACTGCATTTAAGCCCACTTCCGAAGCCCAACAGCCACACCCTGTCGCCTTTCTTAACTCTTTCCTTAGCTTCCATGTAAGAAAGCTCATACCATAATGAAGAGGACGACTGATTCCCAAACCTGTGCAGCGTCATCATGGCTGGCTCCATCTCCCTCTCCCCCAGCCTCAGTCCCTTCCCTATCTCCCGAATCACCGGCTTGCTGGATGTCGGCAAGCAGAAGTGCTGCACCACCCTCTTAAAATCCGGCACGTAAATTTCTGTTGACTTGTTCAAGTACTTCTTCTTGATGATCGACAATGCGTATAGTATCATTTCTTTGTAGGGCAGGAATTTTGATCCAAGTACTACAATGTTTGCCCGGACGGTTTCTCCGGCCACCTGCAAGAAAAGATAATCAAAGGACGAGTAGTATTTTGTTATAAGATATTTGAGTGAGTTTATATACTATTTAATCTATTTTATTGGATACTCGAGAACTTATAAAACAATACATATTCCAAAATAAGGGGGGTGGGGTGGGAGTTGTCGACTCTGGCCACAATTCCTACGTGGCAATTCAAAATTCGATCAAGATGACATGGTATGACTGATGTGTCAAAAGTCGATCGAGAAATAGCAATTAAGGACACTAATTTTAGAAAATAAAAATTTAAGTCCAATTTCACTATGATCAGTAATTTTTCAAATATTCCAATAAATTCTTGAGTGAAATGGAAGAATTCTCCCTATATTTTCGCAAAGTTGCAAAATATCCTATGTGATATATATATATATATATATATATAAATCAACAAAAAACCTCAATTTCATCAATTTTTAACGGAGAGTGGGATTCATTCTCCCACCTACAAGTGTTAAATTTTTTTATTTATTTTTTAAAATTTTCATCCACTTTTGGTAGGAAAAAATGTCCAAATTGACTTTGTTTTTAATATAAAAAACACAAATTCTATTTAACTTCAACAATTGTAATTTGCCTTTAAATAAATGAAAATAAATTATAATATTTAAACTTTTATTATATTTTTTTAAAATAAAATAAGTTTTATTACTATTTATTTATAATAAGTATATATTATTAATTAATAGTATTATTTTAGTTTCCTAATATTATAATACACTATTATTTTAATAATTAGTAAATAAATTTATTATAAAATAAAAAGTAACAAAAAATATATATTTATATAAATAAAATATTAATTTTTAAATTTTCATATACTTGATTTTAAATAAAACTTTTAAATAAATTTTAATGATTTGAATTATATATATATAGGCGACGACCATTGGGCCGTCCAGATGCAAAGGCAGCTATTGCCGCCGCCTGTTCTTTTTTTTATTTTTTTTTCTTTCTCTCTCTATATATATCATATTTATATATAATGGTCTAAATATAATTATTTGTTTTTATAAAATGATATAGTATAAAAATATAAATTCAAAAATTTTAATGGCTTAAAGTTTGGATCTTGATTCTTAAAATTTAAAATCTAATTGATATAAATAGTTGATCACATAGACAACGATCGAAATTCATTTAACACAAATCAAACGGTTATAAGAAGTGATGACATAACGGTCCAACCACTCAAAAGTTAACGGTATTAGTGTAATTTAATGGACAAGGACGAGTATGCAATATTTTAGAAAACACAAGGAAGTATTTATAGGGGGGTTGCAACTTCAGGCAAATAGGGGGGGGGGGGGTTTGCATTTTGCCCAAAATTCTTGGTTGGAGTGAAAATATGCTAAAATTGCCATTTTTCTAAAAGATAATGTCCTTAATTACTATTTCTTGGTCGTTTGACACATCATTCCCGCCATGTCATCGTGGCCGAATTTTGAAATGCCACTTAAGCAATTGTTGCCAAAGTCGACAAAATCTATTTTTATTTGTCACGTACTAGACATGTGTGCATCTCAATTAGGACAATTTGAATTAAAATTGTAATTTTTAAAAAATTAATATTCGTAATTATTATTTTTTAAAAATCTAATTTACAATGCCACCGTCCCAATATTAATAGACAAAAATTGCAATTTTCCCGTACATATATATAGTGTATGCAATTTTGTAAAAAATAACATATTAGAAATTTATGACCTGCAGCGTGTTCCGTGGGAGTAGCGTAACCCCTGTGACTCCATCAGAATCCTCTTCCCGAAAGGCTGAGCGATAACCCTTGTCATCAAATGCAGTTTGCGTCCTGTGAGTATAGAGCAGCTTATACTTAGCCGTTCTCTTCGCCTCTCTTTTGTTAGTGACAAGAATTGCTGCCGCCCCCATGCGGAAAACGCAGTTGAGGAGCATCTTGGGGCGATCTTTTCCAGGGTACCAGCCCGTCGACAGGATCTCAGTGCTGAGGATCAGTGCGTTGCAGTTTCTGTGCGTTTTGAGTATGTTCTGAGCCATGTCAATGGCTAGTGCACTGGCGCTGCACCCCATTCCACTGATTGTGAAGCTCTTTATATCTTCTCTCATGGAGTATTTGTTGACTATAATGGAAGAAAGGGACGGGGCAGGACAGAAGCCGCTGCAGTTAACGATGAGGACGTCGATTTCTTCCGGCGATGTGTTGGTTTTGGAGAAAAGGTCTTCAACTACAGGGAAAAGGACCATGTGGACTTCTTTGAGGGCTTCCTGTTGGCCTGATTTTGGTGGGATGTAGTGTATGGCTGGAGGAAAATAGGTTTGCTCACTTTGGCCTGAATGTCTGAGGACTTTGGCCATGAACGCTACGCTTTCTTCGTCAAGAAAATCGAGCATCCGGGCATGTTCGATGTAGGTCGAAAACGGCACCCTGCAGAAGTTCGGGGGATTCAGGCATGAAAAATCGACCAAGTATACGGTTGATGGGGTCGAAACGTAACGTTTTGCAACGACGAATACAAGGAAACACGAGGCAGCAGCAAGAAAATGGTAGAAGGGCTGTCTTTTCTGCATGATGAATAGAGATTGTAAAGAGAAGAAGATCACAAGAATTGATAAGTTGATGAGTTGAGTGGAAAAAGAGGCCATTTGGGGAAGTAGGAGCTTGTTTGGAATGGCTGTGCTGCTGTTATTTGAGGGCAATAAGGCTATTGAGTTTCCTCCAGCTGTTATTTGTTTGTGCACTGATGCAACTGATTGTCTGCAGGTGTGTTTATTATGTGTATGAAAAATTCTTACCAAGTTATATAGAATGAAATCAAACACAGAATACGTCATGTGATTGGTTATTTTTTTAAATTGTGTATCAATCACAGATAAGTGTATTGTATTTGTCATATAATTGATTCAGGTCCGGCCAAACTCGGTTTGTATTAGAATTTCCCTTATGTGTATATATAAAAGGGGAAAAATGCAATTTTGGTGCATTTTCTTAGCGACTGTGGTGTATTTGGTCTACGCCCATTTCAAAATAGCAAATTAGGACAATAATTTTTAAAAAGTGACAATTTAAGGACAATAAACCGTAATTTTGCTGGAATCGCCTACATGATGCGCACGTTACTACCAATTTTTGGAGATTTCTCGAAAATCCGATGACTTGGCTTACTTGGAGTGTTTTCTTTTTCAATCGGTGCTTACATGGAACCACACTCACATTCTTTAACCATTTTTTCACATTTTTAACCTTTTCACCCCTGTCAACTCCAAGAACACACCGGTTTCAAGGTGGGAGGAATTTCGACTTTGGTTTTGATCAAAAGTTGATGAAAATTCAAATTGATCGGATCAATGGACTTGCCTGGAGACGAGGAATCTAATGGTGGTGGTAGGGTCGGTCGTTCAGATGCCGATGAATCGGGAGAGAGAAAATGGTGAAGAAAATTCAGGATCTTTGGCAAATCTTGATGAAAATAAAAAATAATTGGTGGGAAAGACTCGTCGGAGGATGCGGAGTTGAACGGTGTAGGCGGCGAGCGGGGTTGCGTTGTGACGACGTCGGAAAAAGGAAAGAAAAATGGTGGATTTGGAGGCTGATGGACAGACGACGAGAGGCTGTGTAAATGGACGAGAGATAGTGCAATAGATACGCCTGAGCACAGGGAGTCTAATGGTGGTGGTCGCGGTCGGTGGGTCATATGGACGACACCGAAAAATAATGTGAGAGAAAGTAGATCACAAAAGGCGCAATGATTGTCGAAGGCAAGTGTGGACACGTCCGTGCTCCATTTGAGACACACCGGCAACGTTGTGTAGATTGGGGGGGAGGTGAGACCAGAGGTGGTGCGCGTGGTCGGATACTCATTGGTTGTTTTTCCGCGGCCGTGATGCATTAGTTGGCAGGGTTGACGTGGATTTTTTAAACACGTCACCCTTGTCATGTAAGCACCGGCTGAAATCCCCAAAATTAGGGGGATCATGTGCGTGATTCCGAGAAAACTAGAAATTTTTGTCTTTAAGTTGCCACTTTTTAAAAATTACTTTCTTAATATGCTATTTTGAAATGAATATGAGTTAAATATGCCAACGCCTTTAAGAAATTAGATCAAAATTACATTTTTTCCACATAAAAGTGCGGGTTCGTCGCCTGTAATTTTTGTCACAAACCTAGCTCTCTTCCTCTATTTGAGTCCCCACTGTACAATATGTCAATTTTTCTTCACCTAATTTCAATATAGAAATTAAATTCATACCTCAGCAGTAGCTTTGTGAATTTGAGTTAATTAACCTAATGCCTCTCTATCAATTGGCAACGGCAGTATCATTAAGTGGCATAATCTACCCTATCTAACGTAATTATATATATACTTTAATAATTGGGATAATTATATTTACACCCCCTCACCTATTGTCCATTTACACAAACCACTCCCACCTTTTGAAAAATTACAGAAACCACCCCTGACAGCCTTTAAAACCCAAAAAGTCAAACTTTACTATAAATTTTGAAGGACAAAAATGCCCTTATGGGTGTTTCTGTAATTACCAAAAGGTAAAGGGAGTGTTAATGTAATGTTTATGAGGATGAGTAATATGACCCCATATATTTTTTTATTATTTATATCAAACTTAAATTTAAATTATTTTATCAATTTTTTAATTGAATCTCTATATAAAATTACAGTTTCTAATAATTGAAATATTAAATTATTCAGTTAATATATATTTATAAAATTAGTTACTAGATTATAAGTTTAAATTAAAAAAAATATCATACTTGAATAAATTATTTGAAATTATTAAAATTAAAAAATATTTATCCTCTATTTTTATTTATAATTAAATTTTATTAAAATTAATATATTATAATTTAAAATAATTTATAAATTTTATATAAATCATATCAGAATTAGTAAAATAAATAATTTATTTATTAAAAAGATATTTTATTTTTTTTTAAATTATCCCTCACCCCGCAGCCCCGCTTGCGCCCTCCTCGCCGCCTCCCCGTCTGCGCCCGACCCCTCTTCCGCTTTCGCCCGCCTTCGTTGTCGCCCTCCGCCACCTTCGTCTGCTATCTAAATATGTATGTACAAAAATATAAACATATATTATATATGTATAAATATTTTTTTAATTTTAATAATTTCAAATAATTTATTCAAGTATGATATTTTTTGGATTTTAAAGGCTGACAGTGGTGGAATTTATTCTGTAATTTTTCAAAAGACAGGGTTAGTTTGTGTAAATGAACAATAGGTGAGGGAGTGTAAATATAATTATCCCTTAATAATTATTCTAACAATTAGTATATCTTACCTACTTTACTAATAAATTTAACGGTATAAGTGCTCGTTTGGCACTATAATTGAACAGATTAAACTTGTATTTCAAGTGCAAACCTAATTTTTTGTATTGTTTGGCTTATTATTCAGTAATTATTTACATAATCCCGTTAAAAAGTAATAATGCATCACATTTATTTTTAAGAAGACGAATATATATTTATAATGTGACAATAATATATCTTAAACTTTATTTGGTGTTTTCGTACTTTTATTTTTTAGGATAGTATTTTGATTTTGCATCTTTTTAATTTTTGAGATTTTAATCTTTTTTTTCTTTTCTTTTTTTTGTCGAAATTTACCCTTCTCGTCGCAAAAATGCATGTCCATCTCACATGACCTTTTAAAATTGGGGATACAGTTCTTATTGGCTCGTTTTTGCCATTTTTTTTTTGTCCTTTAATTTTTAGAGTAGCATTTTGGTTCTACATCTTTTTATTTTTTACGATTTAGTCCTTTTTTTCGCCAGAGTTCACCTTTCTCGCCGGTAGAGATGAACTCCAACAAAAAAGGACCAATATTGTGATATTTAAAAAGATGTATGACTCAAATGTTACCCTAAAAAATTAAAGACGAAAACAACAAATAATCTAAATTACGACACTAAAAATGCACTTAATCCCACATTAAATGTGACATCTTGGGACCTAACAATGTAACTTTTACTTTTCAATAATGGTGCAATTATCTCAACATAGGTGACCCCAAAGGCACAAATCACAAGCACCAAAGAAGCTAATTAAGTAAACTACTAGAGATTTACTACATGTCCGTGCGTCGAGACTGCGTGTTACTCCTCAACGTGCTGCCAAACTCGACCGATTAGGTATCCGAATCCGATGTCCAAAGATTGAAACAATTCAGAGGAGCAACCGACACAATTTTCTTCTCGAATTTGGCCGGAAAATGTTCGGTGGAAGCCGGTAGCCAACGAGGGGGTGAAAATGGTGGCTTCGGGCCTAAAAACGTGCTTGACGACGACGACCACTTGTGGACGTGCTGGCTCCAAGCAAGGATGAGATAGAAAATTGCTTCATTGAGTTTAGAGCGAGAACTAACAGAATTAGGTCTAATATTGAGAGGATCCAAGAAGTGATCGGATTAGGGCAAAGAATCAAGAAACACGAAATTTAAGTTGACGGGGTTAGGGTTGCAAACGGAACCACAACAGGGTATAAGAGGCTTAATAGGTTGGAAATGGGAATTATATATGAGTTTAGTAATGTGAGAACAAAAAATTGTTAAATAGCAGATCGCACAACTTTGATATCTTCTGTCTGGGAAATTCTAGCTTAGATCTGACTCGGTCAAATTTGAATTAATTATATGATAATTAAAATACACTTACCGTGTAACTAACGTAGAGCTAAAAAAAAATGATTATATAATAAGTATATCACACTTATTTTATAATTAATTTGATTCGATCAAACTTAATTCGATCAAGAATTTTTCGTGTGTGTAACTCCATTTTGATCCCTTTTGGAGCCAAGCCCTAAAAAGGGGATGTGGCATAAAAAAGAATTTCTTTTTTGTTTAATTTTTTTTATGATGGTGCTGTAATTATGCCATCATGTGTCTGACATGAATCTAAGTGTATTATAAATACAATTAGCACTGTCTATTCTTAGTACATGTCTTAATCTGTTACAATTACTAATAATTTTATTTGTTCTTCGTATTTTACTACTCATGTTCTTAGTAATTATTAAGAAAAGAAGTAATTAATATAAAAATATGAAACCAAAACATAAGCGCACAGTTGAAAGAAAATATATACAATGTAGACAATAAATACTACCATATTTTCAGACAAAAAACAACAGTATTAGTTCAAGACAGCCAAAAATGGATTAATTTATGAATTCATCAACCAAATTTACTTACAAATTCGGTGAATTTTGACCAACGGTGGAGACAGGGTACCTATGGATGCTATCAGCCCATACGCCTTTCTGGGCTTCCCCGACTATGGTCTGATGCACTCCCAAACCAGACTGTTGCACTTAGGCCCACTTCCCATGCCCAGCTGCCACACTCTGTCACCTTTCTTAACTCTTTCCTTAGCTTCCATGTAAGAAAGCTCATACCATAATGACGAAGACGACTGATTCCCAAACCTGTGCAGCGTCATTAGTGCTGGCTCCATCTCCCTCTCTCCCAGTCTCAGTCCCTTCCCAATCTCCCGAATCACGGGCTTGCCGGATGCCGGTAGGCAGAAGTGTTGCACCACCCTCTTAAAATTCGGCACGTAAATTTCTGTTGACTTGTTCAAGTACTTCTTCTTGATGATCGACAATGCGTATAGTATCATTTCTGTGTACGGCAGGAATTTTGAGCCAAGTACTGCAATGTTTGCCCGGAGGGTTTCTCCGGCCACCTGCATGACGGAATTATGATGAGTATTGTTCGTTAATAGGGTGTTTTGGATGAACTTGTATGCTTTTTAAAGCATCCGTAAGATACTCGAGAGGTTTTAACAACGAATTTAGAAAGAATTTTATTTGCTAATTAGTTTCACGTAAATTTTGTTTGCTAATTAGTGGGTTCAAGATTATTTGCATGGTCGCTTTTGATGTATAAATCATAAAAATAGATGAGTGCTGTGCAATCAAAATGCCAAGATTATAACCTGCAATAAGTCCCTCCTGAGTGTAACTCCAGTGACTCCATCAGAATCCTCCTCCCGAATGGCTGAGTAGTATCCCTTATCATCAAACGCTCTTTGGGTCCTGAGACTGTAAAGCAGCTTATACTTAGCCGTTTTCTCCGCTTCTCTTTTGTTAGTGACAAGAATTGCAGCCGCCCCCATGCGGAAAAGGCAGTTGAGGACCATCATGGGTTGCTCTTTTCCAGGGTACCAGCCCGTCGACAGGATCTCAGTGCTGAGGATCAGTGCGTTGCAGTTTCTGTGCGTTTTCAGTATGTTCTGAGCCATGTCAATGGCTAGTGCACTGGCGCTGCACCCCATTCCACTGATTGTGAAGCTCTTTATATCTTCTCTCATGGAGTATTTGTTGACTATAATGGAAGAAAGGGACGGGGCAGGACAGAAGCCGCTGCAGTTAACGATGAGGACGTCGATTTCTTCCGGCGATGTGTTGGTTTTGGAGAAAAGGTCTTCAACTACAGGGAAGAGGACCATGTGGGCTTCTTTGAGGGCTTCCTGGTGGCCTGATTTTGGTGGGATGTAGTGTATGGCTGGTGGAATATAGGTTTGCTCACCTTGGCCTGAATGTTTGAGCACTTTAGCCATGAAGGCTACGCTTTCTTCGTCAAGAAAATCGAGCATCCGGGCATGCTCGATGTAGGTCGAAAACGGCACCCTGCAGAAGTTCGGGGGCTTCAGGCATGAAAAATCGACCAAGTACACGGTTGATGCGGTCGAAGCGTAGCGTTTTGCAACGACGAATACAAGGAAACATGAGGCAGCAGCAAGAAAATGGTAGATGGGCTGTCTTTTCTGAATGATCAACAGAGTTTGTAAAGAGAAGAAGAGCACGAGAATTGATAAGTTGATGAACTGAGTGAAAAAAGAGGCCATTCGGGCTAGCAGAAGCTTGTTTGAAATGGCTGTGTTGCTGCTTTGGGGCATTGTGTTTGATGACGGCAATAATGCTGTTGAGTTTCTCTCTAGTTGTCGTTTCTTTTTGCATCGATGCAAGCCATAAATGTGTGTGTTGTTTATGAATTTATATAGATATGTATATAACTTTTCAATAAAATTGCAAAATTAATCTCACAATTTAAGATCATTTCATATTCGACTCATGCTCGATAGGATTCTAAAATTAAGGCAATGGTCCATCAAAAATTGCAAAAAATAAGCCCAAAAATGTTATGAAGAAACCCTTTTCTGCAACACGTGGGGTCTTTTTTCCAATATTTTTGAACTCTTCTTGAAATTTTTAACATAGAAAGGGATTAATTTTATAATTTTGCCTAGCTGGATATAGATAGCATTAGGGCGAAGCTGGTGATTGGTGGGGATTTTGCAGTTGAGAGTGTTTTAACTCCATCATCCTGCTCTTGAATTGTCAAACTCAATAACTTGAAGAGCTGACCACAAGTCAAAATCAGATCCACATATGGAAGATTGCATGCAGTGGTTAGGAGTCTATAAAGTCAACTTTGAAATTCTTGATTGGTACAGTATTATTAATTGGTGGCAGGGGAGATGAGTTATTAATGCTCATGTGGGAATTAAATATTTATCTAAGTGTTCAATAATTCGAAAAGTTCCAAAAGCTACTTTAACATTCTGTATAGTTCTAAATTCGTGTATTTTATGTTTTGGTCATATTGTCTCGTACCCAATTTGTATAAGATGTGATAATTACTTGCTTTTTTAGAGTTTTTGATCAAAGTGAATGAGTCTTGTTGCGCGATCGCTTTCACTGCACATGAGTCTCACAATTTTACACTGAAAAGGCTCATCGATGGAGAGAGGAGGCTTAAAACTTATAAACTACTGAAACTCCTCATCTGCAATCAATATGGGACGTTTGATTACATCACGTTAATATTTTTGTCGGGACAATTTCTTCATGCAACGACCTCAAACCATAGTACTTTCCTGTATAGGAAATTAATACATGCATTGCCAACCTTAGGATGCAAGTTAGATTGATGATGCTCAAAATCTTATAGATCGCCTGATGTGGTTGGTTCAAATTAATGCTATCATTATTGTGAATACCCAAAAATGAAAGAAGTAGATTCTAGATAGGCAATGAACTGAAAATCGTGTCGACCCCATACAGCGACTATTCAGTAATATATATGCTCAAATGGATATCACTTATCATCTTACACGTTGGCTGCCAAGTTGCTAGTACACATGATTTCCAGTACCCACACAGGAATAAATGATGATGTCCTAATGCATGTATACAAGGTTTAATGCAATTTACCCGATATGATATTATAAAAGGATAATTATATTTCTTTCTTATGAGGTTTGATATAATTACATAGATTTTTTGTAGTTTGAAAAATTTCACTTAGTACCCTGGTTGTAAAAGATGTGAAGACCCCCTAACAAAAGTAATCAATTTACCTTTCTACCTAAAATTTGTGGCTAAAAAAAAAAAAGACTAATAAAGAACATGAAAATTTGAAAAACTAAAAAAACCAAATTGACGCCCTATACGTGTAGAAATGAACAGACGCTTTAGACTAAAAAGACAAAATTGCAGGAAATATTGTTTGATATAATTAAAGTATCACAAGGGATATAAATACTATATTTATGTTATCATAGTGATATGTTTGTACGATGGAGTTATCAGAATATATGTCTTCTAGAATATTTAGTTAAATTACATAATATAGTGTATATTTATATATAGTTTTATAGTGTATAAATATGTTCAAAATAAAAACAAAATAGTGTATATATATGTTAAGAGGTAAATTTATTTTGACCGATCTAATTTATTTATTAATTAATAATTATTCTATATAATAATACTTTAAATATATTACACTATTTACTCTTATGATTTAATTTAATTATAAGAACAACTCACATGCATAAGTGTGTGAAATGTATAAGGATAGTTTGATCAAAATTATATTTATTTGACTTGTAATAAGTCAACCCAGGGCAAAAATGGACTTTCATTCAATTTTTCTGCAGATGTTAGCATATTTTGTCAATTTTATTAATTGAAAGATCTATTTGTTGGATGGAAATAAAAGTAAGGGTACTAGAAAAGGAGAATGTAGTTATCCCTATTATAAATGAGCAAATTATTCTCTATAAAAAATATTAACAATTTATCTTCCTCACTATTTTAAAATAGAATAATTTACTTTCTTATCTAAAAAAAATAAAATACTTCATTTTAAAAAATATAAAAAAATATTTTAATTTTTTTTTAATGGGTAGTGTTTTGCAAATACCACATATCATAAAAGGGTAGTTGCATTTTTTTCCCACGTAAATATAGTGGTTATGAATAAAAACAAGTGGTTGGAATAATGGTTCCGAGGCATCGTGAAAGAGCAAACGCCTGAGTTGTTTGCATTTTCCACCTCTTTCTTGTCCCATATTCAATATTATTTTTCCACGACGTCAGTCGTCTCTATTTAATGCGTATGGATCGCCAGTCCGGCCTCATTCAACTGATAAGATTGAAATCTCATAATTAAAAAATTAATAATTTAAGTTTCATAAATATAAGTGATGGTACAAAATTATGATCTCCCATCAAATTACATCAAATTATAATATATTTCAATCTGTTCAGTAATTCAACTATTAAATATCTCCAAAAATCCTTTCCCCCCTTCAATTAACTAAAGACTATATATATATATATATATATATATATATATATATATATACTAGAAAGGGGGAGGGGGAAAGACAATATCGCTCTCCAACTGCCCACTAACCCCACTAACTTAGTGGGTTTAACCACCAATTGCCATGGGTATAAAGGTAATTTCATAATACTCCTCCGAAAAATTACATCTTGGTCCCTTGGTTAAATTCCTGCACCATCAGTAGTCCCCCCAACTCCAAAATATCTCAGGGTAATATTTGAAGTTGAAATAAGATGCATATGCTCCATTAATCTGCAGGATTGACTCCTTTTTGACATTCATTCTATGGTTAAGAAGACAACTGTCTATTAGATTTTGTTAGTTTCTTTCTCCGATACTTGAGAATCTGTATAGTAGGTCTTTTCATGGTAGATGAATTGGTATACTTCTTAAATATTTATAATAGTTGGATTCTCGGTCCTCAACATGAACTCATGTTTAGATGATGGTTAATCACTGACATTAATAAATAATAAGCTGCCGTAAATTAGACAATTTTCATTCTATATGAATTCATTTTGTCCAAGTTTATGGATAGTCAAGTGTAGGCTTCAATCTATTATCGAAAAGGAAAAGCAACCAGCTTTTATTCTTAATTTGAATAAGTCCCAAGGTCAAAAAATGAATTAGTGCCCGATAGGGGAAGGAATTCTCTCCCCATGCGTGGATTCTATATTCCTTCTCATGAATCTATACTATATATAATTGAAGACCACTTTATTGGTGTCTTCAATTTTATAGTCTGCCAATTCTTTGTTATTTTTAATATTTTATTAATTTTCTTCTCTCTCTCAATTTCTCATTTCTCTCTCTCCTCTCAATTTCCCATTTTCTTTCCTCTCAACTTCCACATCCCTTTTTTTTTCTCTCATTTTTCTTCAATATTTTCTCATAATTTTTATATATTTTAATATTTTATTTATCTAATTAATACATTTTTAAAATAATAATTATTTTTAAAATTTTAAATTAATTTTACACACACATTTGAGTGTGCCACATGAACTAGTTCTAACTAATGAGCTTAGACTTTTATGCTCAAAGACTAATGAGCTAAGTATCTGAAATAGTTAAGTAAAGTATCCATGTAAGGGGCCATCCCCCTCTAATGAGCTAAGTATATGAAATAATCAAGACAATGTCGGACATCGATTTATTGAAGTTTTTATTACATTCTTACATTCTAGTTTTATGTCAACTTTTTATATGATAATAGACAATGCTCAAACAACTCAATGTTATGTGCATCTAGTCAATGGAAAGGAATTCTTATCCCCTTTATATTTTTGTTCTAAGCTTCAATTATTTTGTATGCCTCAAGAAAACTTTAACTTTTCTCTGGTGTGTCTCAAGGAAGCTTTTTGCTTCTGGGCTTTTGAGGGGCCGTCCCCCTCTATGGTTAAGTAAATTATCCATGTACGGGGTCATTCCCTCTAAGAGGATCAACGTGAGGGGCCATCCCCCTCTAATGAATATCAATGTGAGGGGCCATTCCCCTATAAGAGAATCAACGTGAGGGGTCATCCCCCTCTAAGAGGATCAACGTGAGGGGTCATCCCCCTCTAATGAGTATCAATGTGAGGGGCTGTCCCCCTCTAATGTTTAGATAGAGTACTGATGTGAGGGGACATCCCCCTCTAAGAGTATCAACACTTTTTTTGTTTATTCTTCACAATGTGTATTTAGCTCAAGAAGTTTTTAGGATTCGTAGTATAAATGAAGTTATTAAGCATTTATTGTCAAGGACTTTATATATATTTTTATTCATGTAATTCAGGAGATATTACCCTTTTAAATTTTTAACAGTAGAAAAACAAAGAAAGAGAACCAAAACACCGTACATAGGAGGGGAGAGCCAAGAAATCCCCGTACCATCTCCCCCTCGAACCAAGATAATAATTTTTTATTACGTGTTTGACCTACCGTGCGAGCGCACCCGTCATGGCAAAGGTCATCTAGGCAACCACTTGTTACCTCTCCCTCACGTCTCTTATCTCCTTTCCTTCACCTAATTGTGTTCGCTCTCTTTTCATATACAAGCGATTGTCTTGCCGTTCTCGGCACTACTATGCTAACAAAATATGCAAGAATATTAAATGACAATCACAACTAATTCCCCTATAAATATTTATTCCTTAGAGATCTTGTATTCAGCGAGAACTTGACCGAATCTTTCGAGGACTCTTGTACTTTTTCACCCTGTCAAATTCGCTTCGGCCTCCATTGAGCGTGTCGGATCCTCAAGGCATTCCTCGCATACAAATCTCCCATCAAATTACATCAAATTGTAATATATTCCAATCTGCTCACTAATTCAGCTATTAAATATCTCCAAAAATCCTTCCCCCCCCCCCCCCCCCTCAATTAACTAAAGACTATATATACACACACTAGAAAGTTGGGGGGGGGGGGGGGAAATACAATATCGCCCCCCAACCACCCACTAACTTAGTGGGTTTAACCGCCAACCGCCATGGGTACAAAGGTAATTTCATAATACTCCTTCGGAAAATTGCATCTTGGTCCCTTGGTTGAATTTCTACACCATCAATAAGCTTAAGAACAACTACCTTAAAAGGCTCAGAAATGAATTTTAAAAGCAAAAAACAAGGCTTCTGAGGAGGGTTTCTATTGGCATAAATGATAGTTGAAATCACGGTACATTATTTACTTATATATTTGATTTCTTTGAACATAGTAATTTGGACACATCGACGTATTGAATAGTCTTAAAATTTGAATGTATTAAATGATATAATGATCGAAATAAAAATAAATGCATATGAATCAGTCCGAATGTCACACTACAAAGAATTTTAGTATCTTATTTGCTGTAATAAAGGAACACTTAATGCAGCAGTTGACGAGTTTATGAATGAAAGACATTAATTATTATGATTATTCTCAAATTGAATGAAGATCAATGTGTCACTTTTTTATGACAAAAAAGTCGGAAACACATTTGTCATGTAATTAATTATTCTTTTTAAATTATACATTAATTATAAGATAATTACATTAGTTATAAGATAATTAATGTATTACAATTAACATGTAATTAGTTCAGGCATGGTAGACCAAATATGGGCTAGAAATACAAGAAAAATAGACTTTTAAATTGTCTTTCATTTTCTTTTCTTTTTTTCTCAATTAAATTCATAAATTGAAGTGTCCGAATTTTCAAAAGAAGTGAACACACCCTGCTTTAATGATAAAGTTGAGATGTTTATATATTTTTAGGATATCTTTTAATTTATTGTATTTGGATGTTGAAGAAAGGGAAATCAATGAGCGAATTTGAAGATATTTTTCTGTAAAAGCTCAGATCTGGAAATGTAGAAGAAGAGAGAGATTTTGTACAGTGTTCGTATATGCCAGCTACACCTACTTATAGAAGGAGGAAATGTGGCTCAAAACTTATCTAACCAAAATCTGTTATCTATACACGTGTGACTAACAAAATTAACAAAATCTGTTAAACCAACTAATAAAAGCGCATTATGAAAAATGCTTCCTGCAAAGCACGACTTCCATAGGCTGCAGCATTTCTGTACTTCACAAAGCTGCAGCACTTCTGTACTGCACAAAGTCTTCAGCCGCCCCTCAAGTTGGAGGCGCGATGGCATCATGAAGCCCCAACTTGACAAGTGACGAAGCAAAGCGCGCACCAATAAAGTTCTTTGTGAACAAATCAGCCAACTGCATGGTCCCAGAAATGTGAGAAGGCAAAATAAAACCAAGTTTGAATTGATCCCGAACAACGTGACAGTCAATGTCCAAGTGCTTGGTACGCTGGTGAACCACGGGATTATTCGTAATATGGATGGCAGCCTGATTGTCGACAAAGAAAGGTATAGGCCGAGGAACAGGCACACAAAAATCCTGCAAAAGATAGGATAACCACATTAGTTCACAAACGGTAGACGCCATGGCACGATATTCGGCTTCGGTCGAAGATCGGGACACAGTTATTTGCTTTTTAGTTTTCCATGATATCAAAGAGGAACAAAAGAAAATGCAATATCCAGTCAAAGAGCGACGACAGTCAAGGCACGAAGCCCAATCAACGTCCGAGTAGGTTGTGAGCTTATAGTTACAATCAGCTGCGAAGAACAGACCCTTGGTAAGTGAACCCTTGATGTAGCGAAGCATGTGAATGGCAGCGTCCCAGTGTTGTTGAGTGGGGCGCTTAACGAATTGGCTAAGTTGTTGGACGGCATGAGATAAATCCGGGTGAGTGAACCCCAAATAGAGGAGCCGGCCTACTAGGCGACGATAAGGCTCCGAATCAGCCAAAATCCCTTCAGCGTCCTGTGTGAGCTTCAGGCCCGGCGGAAGCGGAGTAGAGGTCGACTTCGCTTGTGACAGCCCAACATGAAGCACGATATCTGCGGCATACTTGTGTTGAGAGATATAAAGGCCACTTCTGGATCTGGCAATCTCTAGACTGAGGAAGAATCGTGCGTGACCGAGATCCTTGATCATAAAAAGACAGTCCACTTAGGCCTTTACCTCTTGAATGAGTCTTTCGCAGGTACCTGTAAGCAAAATATCATCAACATAGACAATAAGAGCTAAAAAAGGGGAATCGGTACTTTTAAGGAAAAGACAGGGATCATTAGGGGATTGGTGGAAGCCATATGCAATCAGTTTCAAGGTAAATTATGTGTTCCATTGTCGAGAAGCTTGCTTTAAGTCATATAAGGAACGTTTCAAGTGACACACTAAACTAGGCTTTGTGGGATAGCCATCGGGGGGATACATGTAGACTTCCTCGTCAAGGTATCTATGCAAGAACGCATTATTCACGTCAAGTTGATGGAAAGGCCAATCCTTGGCGGAAGCCATGGCGAGGAAGACACGAACGGTGACAGATTTGGCAACCGGCAAAAAACATTCATTGTAGTTAATGCTTGCAATTTGGTTGAACCCTTTTGCAACCAACCGTGCCTTGCACCGGTCCAAGGAACATCAACCTTAATTTGATTTTGTACCATTTTGAACTGATAGCTCGCTTTCCATGCGGAAGGGCTTTGAGTTCCCAAGTATGATTCTTGTCGAGGGCATCCAGTTCATGACGCATAGCCTCTATCTATTCAGGTTTCCGGCTTGCCTCGGCATAGGAACGGGGTTCCTGTAAATCAGCAACCCGAGTTAAACATGCTACATAATCAGGGGACAAGACTACCTGTGAAACAGTAGCATTATTGCAGATGAAATCCTGCATCCACACGGGCTAAACCCGTGCCCTGGTGGACCGTCGAACAACCTCTGTGGAATCAGTCTGTGGGGATGACCCTGGATCCAAAACAGAAGCAACAACAGGGGATAAATTCTTGCCTTGTGCAGCAGCAGGAAGGGGGTTGCAGCCACGTACCTGCCCAGAGTCCAAACAGGGCTGTAAGTCCTCTCCTTGATCATTAGTTACGGGCACCAAGGGATAAGGAGGGTCTGCAGCATGCTTTGAACTAGAGGAAAAAGGAAAAACGGACTCATAGAATACCACGTCGCGTGAAATAAATGTATGATGAGTTTGCATATTATAAACTTTGTAACCCTTTTATCCATGACTATATCCAATAAACACACATTTAGAAGCTCGGCTATCAAATTTGTCCTTATTAGGTGAAGTATTAGTCGCAAACCCTAAGCATCTGAAGACTTGTAAATGACCATAAGAAGGGGCTCGATCGTACAAGAGTTCATATAGGGTTTTCCACTTTAGGAAAGACGAAGGGATCCTATTTATGATATGAGTGGAGGTAAGAAAGGCTTCCCCCCAAAACTTTTTAGGGAGACTACTGCCAATCATGATTGCTCGAGCTACTTGGAACAAATGTTTATGCTGCGTTCCATGACCCTATCTTGTTGGGGTGTGTAGGTGCATGATCTCTGATGTTCAATACCTAAATCAGCAAACAATTTTTGGCACTCTTTACTAAGGAACTCACTCCCATTATCGGATCGAACCTTCAACACCTTAGACCCGAACTGCGTCGAAATTAAATTACAAAAATTCTGAAGATGTGCGACACTCTGAGATTTATGTTGCATAAGAAAGGTCCAAGTGCATCGTGAAAAATCGTCCAAATAGTAAGCATGTAGTGACATCCAGTTAATGATTGTTCCCTATAAGGCACCCAAATATCTATGTGGATGAGTTCAAAGGTTCTCTTAGCCCGAATTTCGCTAAGTGGAAAAGCTAACCTCTGTTGTTTTGCTTTAGGACAAACATCACATATAGTATCTTCAAGTGAAATTTTATTATCCAGCAGGCAAGCTTGTTTAAGCACACGTACAGAGGTATGTCCTAGATGTCTATGCCACACGTTGGCTTCCTTGGGAATTACATAACAAGAAAAAATGCGAGAAATTAGGTTGTACTTAAAAGAAAGAACAAACAAAACCTGTGTGAGTGTAATGCTATCAGACAGTTTAACTTCCCCTATTAACTTAACATCACACTTACTTCCATCCGGAAGACTTATTTGAACCATTTTATCAGGAACGGAGAAAGTACTAAAGAGCTCAAGGTTCCCACTTATGTGGTTGGTTGCTCCTGAATCAACTATCCACTCATCAGCCTCTAATTTAGTGTGAAAGGTGTTTAAGGCAACATTACCTGCGAAGTTCTCAGAATCATCAAGTTGAGCAAAGTTAATCTGAAGTGGATCATTTTGTGTTGTGTTATTCTTCATCAGCTCTACTAGCTCCATTACAGCATCCGATAGTGAGGACTGAGTTGTAGAGGATTTGTCGTCACTAATTTCGGCGTCCACGTGAAAGGCTCCTGTGTGACTTCTAGAGGTTCCGGCACCCTGCCTCTTTCTTCTCTGTTCCGCCAATGCCTTATACCAATCAGGCACGCCGTGTATTTTAAAGCACGTCTCACGTGAGTGTCCTGTTCTGCTGCAGTTGTCGCAGTAGAGTTGTTTCTTATCCATGGCAAATCTCTTCCTGTTGTCACCTCTATGATTATAAACACCTTTTCCTTTTCCGTTTTCTTGTGTCTGAACCTACATAGCCACATTCTGAATTTCGGATCCTGCCGCATCTCCTAGTCCGGGATTTATCAGTCGTTGCTTCTCCACCCTCTGTATCATGGAATACGCCTTGTGCACTGGCAACAATGGATCCAAAGCTTTTGATCATGAATATTGTCATAGGACGCATTGAGTCCCATGAGAAATTGCATAACCTGGTTTTAGGAAATCTGATCTTGAATTGCTTGATTAGAGCCACAACGACAACCACAAGTACATTTTGGAGGTGCCTAAGACAGATCAACTCATCCCAAAGACACTTCAGCTTAGTGAAATAGTCAACAACCGACATACTTCCTTGACTAATCGACGCTATCTCCCTTTGTAACTGATAGATTAAGGCCCCATTACAATCCCCAAATCTCTGCTCCAGCTCCTTCCACAACTCATGAGCAGATCCGGTATAGAGGAAAGCGTGTCTAATCTCCTTGGAGATGGAGTTGAGCAACCAGGAGAATACCACGGAGTCGGTTCTATCCCACAATTCATACTCTAGCGAATCCAGTGGGGGTTTGACGGTTGCTCCAGTCACATAGCCCAATTTCATCTTCGCGCAAAACACTGTTATAGCGGAGTGGCTCCAAAGCAGATAGTTTTGAGGTGTTAGCGGAGTGCTAACAAGCAACATACCAGGATTTTCGGACTGGAGCAGCTGCAATCCGACCTCAATCGCTCTTCTATTTTCAGCATGGCTTGCGTTTCCTCCAGCCATAAGTGCAGGGTGTGGCGCCGCAGTAGGGGGTACTCCAGCAGGCGCAACATGTGATACTTCCGACGCTCCAAGTGCTGTCGGTGCCGCAGACACTTCCATAAGCGCAACTCGCCAATCTCCTACCATGGAGAGTATTCAGCCAATATAAAAAAAATAAATAAATAAAAAACAGTAAGGTACAGAGGCCTTCATCGAGGAAGGCTTTGATACCATGAACAAAAGGGAAATCAGTGAGCGAATTTGAAGATATTTTTCTGTAAAAGCTCAGATCTGGAAATGTAGAAGAAGAGAGGGATTTTGTACAGTGTTCGTATATGCCAGCTACACCTACTTATAGAAGGAGGAAATGTGGCTCAAAACTAATCTAACCAAAATCTGTTACCTATACATGTGTGACTAACAAAATTAACAAAATCTATTAAACCAACTAATAAAAACGCATTATGAAAAACGCTTTCTGTAAAGCACGACTTCCAGCTAGAAATGCTAATGCTAAGACTAAAGAAACAAGATTTCATATGCTGATCGTGCAAAGCTTCTGCAATTCTATAGAAGAAGTTGTAGTACTGTACATTACAAAAACTGAGTTGATTAAATCGACGGAAGCATAATAATAACTAACCTAACTATAAGCAGTTAGTTAACTGCCTTAATCCAACCGCTAAACAAAATTGTAATTACTAAAACCTAATCCCTAACTTACAAAAGCGTGAAACACCAAATACAAAGAGCGTACAATGGAAACACAACTTTGACACTTGAAGAAGCAAAAACGTGCGTCCGTGAAGTCGTGTTCCCTTAGCCTAAAACGCACTTACCTCCTTGGTGCGATTTCGACTGATATGCGGAGACTTAGCCAATTTAACACACATGCTGCAGCATTTCTGTACTTCACAAAGCTGCAGCACTTCTGTACTTCACAAAGTCTTCAGATGTGCGGTTTGAAATCAAATCATTGTTCTGTATAGTTAAGTTTTAATATTTAAAAATATATTACATAATTTATTTTTATTATAAGATTGCCTCACTCATAAAGGTTGGAAGACCCCTCCCCACCAACACCCTTTGGCACGATTGTACCCGTATTGCAAGTTCTTGGCAACGTCCATAAGTTCCGGCGTGGTGCAAGTGCAAGAGAAGAAAGTTCATGTTTAACTATATTTTCTTTCAAGAGATCAGTAGTTGGTGGAATTCTTCATAGTCTTTCCGCGGAGAGCACAAAAGTTGATTTAATAAATTATTTTTATAAAAAAAAAAAGGAAAGATTGGAGTTAAATATTTTTACCAATTAGCTGTTACGGTATGTCGTTTCTGCGTGTGTATAATAAATAATTTTTTATGCTTAAAAATATATTATAAATAAAAATA
This sequence comes from Sesamum alatum, assembly GCA_034509735.1. Classification (NCBI taxonomy): domain Eukaryota; kingdom Viridiplantae; phylum Streptophyta; class Magnoliopsida; order Lamiales; family Pedaliaceae; genus Sesamum; species Sesamum alatum. The sequence continues at coordinate 27,897,221 of JACGWO010000003.1, read as the reverse complement.
AACCATATAAACCAACACATCAACTCTTCCAAAATCTATTGAAAATTTTTCATTTATTGGATTGTGATTTGAGTTTATTCTTAGTATGTTCGCTTGTAGGGCAAAATGTGTTTTTGGTCTCGTATGATTAGAACATTATTTGTTTTGGTACCACAACTTAGGTAGATGGTTGTTTTAGTCCCATAAAATATGTTTTTCAATTTTTTTGATCCCAAAATGTCATGTGTCTTGCACATGGGACATGACATTTTGAGACCAAAAAAATTAAAAAATATATTTTATGGGACTAAAATAATCACTTACTTAAATTGTGATATCAAAATAAATAATGCCCTAGTCTTACTGGACAAAAAAACATTTTGCCCTTGGCTTGTATGAAAAAGAATTCGAGTGTGAAAATTTCCAGAAAATGGGCCAACGTTGTGGTCAAAGAGCTTTGGTAGGCGTCCCACGGTCCATCCACTAACGGCTTACAGTTTAAGACAGATTCCGTAGAAACTTCTTTTTTTCAAAAAAAAAATAAATAAATTGTGATTTATAAAAAAATAAAAATAAAATTACACAACATAATAAAATATTAGAAGTATTTATAAGGAAAAATAGAAAGAAAACCAAAAATAAGTAAGTATCTTTTAACCTACTTCTATATTGTTTAAAAACAATCACAAACAAAAACTGATCCATATTTTAACTTTTTGTTCCCAACTAAAAACTAAAAAATAATTCCACCAGATTATCTTACCATCACTCCCTAAATGGAATTTGCTTGTGGCCCGTTACTAAAGTGGATGTATTTGTACAGTCAATCTACTGTGTTTTCATAGTCACACTACAAATAAAAAGAAAAAAAAAAAAGATTTGCTTATATTATAAATAATTATGATTTAAAAATTAGAAAAAAATCAATATTATCTGTTACTATTAAATAAAATCAATGCAAAAACTTATATTTTAATCAAAATTAATTAATATTTGTCATGATTTTAACAGACGCAAATGAATACCTTCTCGTCAGTTGGTGAGGGAATCATCGCTCGAAATTGGCAAGACAATTGCATCCAATGGGGGAGGAAGGTACTGTGCAGTACTACGTACAGATGTTGAACATGGCGAGGCATTTGCAATTCGAGTTGCGGTCGATATGGCACTTCGACTAGTAGGTGTCTTGGGTTGGACCTTTGATTGAAGACATTTGCTCATCTATTCGACATTTGCAAGATGTCGAGATTGTGCATGTCCCTAGGGCTGCCAATTCAGTCGCTCATGAGCAAAAAATTGTCTCTATCTTTTGAACGTAGGAGCTCTGATCCTCCTCCTCTTATGTTGTGGACCAATGTTTTTGTTTCACTTATAAAAATAATGACTAATAATCGTTGTGTAACTATAATTAATTTAATTTTCGCCATAATTCTTCAATTTTTGCTATAATAATTAATCATGATAAAAAATTATATTTCTTCTGATATGATGGACAACACGTGTCCCGCACAAACTTTTGGACCAATCAGAAAAAAACGCCTTTGTCCATAATAGCCCAAATAAAACACACAAAGGGTTAAGGCCACCCCCTGACTCATTACACCCTACAAAAACTCCAATCAAATCCCACACCCAATCCTTGCTATCCCCTTTCACCAATCCCTACACAAAGAATCTTCTTCCCCACATTTCTTGTTTTCATCCCTTTGCACCCATAAATATCCCAATCAACTTTGTTAGGCAATTATGGCTCAACCCCACAACTCTCTTCACATTCCCACATTGCTTGTGCTATTCTTCCTCCAACTACCCTTCTCATGGAGTGATCAACTTCAAGCACCCACCCCACCTTTGCCTATTCTTCCCCTACCTTCACACTCCCAATTGAAATGGCAACAAAGAGAGATCATAATGTTCCTCCATTTCGGTGTGAATACTTTTACGGACTCCGAATGGGGCACGGGCCGGGAAAGCCCATCTATTTTTGACCCAACGGGCCTTGATGCTGCCCAGTGGGCTAATGCTGCTGCTGGAGCCGGTGTGTCGTTGATGATCCTCACGGCCAAGCATCATGATGGGTTCTGCTTGTGGCCGTCAAAATACACCAGTCATTCTGTGGCTCGGAGTCCTTGGAAGAGTGGACGTGGCGATGTGGTTCGGGAGTTTGTTGATGCGGTGAGGGCTCGTGGGATCGATGCGGGCTTGTATCTTTCACCTTGGGACCGCCATGATCCTAGATATGGTCATGTTAAGTTGTACAATGAGTACTATTTGGCTCAATTGCAAGAACTTCTTACTAGGTAAGCTCATTGCTAGAATATTTCATCAAGTTCATGAAAATATTAAAAATTGAAATAAAATTTATTAATTTTCTAATACAATGCGATGTGACATTAGCGTAATGTACGATCACTATTGGAAAAGAATAATATCTTTTTTTCACTTTTTCATGAAATTAAATAAAATTCTTAAATTACAAATATTTGAAACAAGAATTAATTAATATTTGGTCGTAGATATGGAGATGTTAGAGAGATATGGTTCGATGGAGCAAAGGGTTCGAATGCACCAAACATGACGTATTACTTCAACGACTGGTTCTCGATGGTGAGGGAATTGCAGAGCGCTGTTAATATATTCTCCGACGCCGGACCGGACGTCCGGTGGGTCGGAAACGAGAAGGGATACGCCGGGAGCACGTGTTGGTCCACCATCAATGCCACGTCTCTATCAATTGGCAACGGCAGTATCACTGAGTAAGTAGCATAATCTACGTACCCTATCTAATGCAATTATATACTTCAATAATCATTCTAATAATTAATAAAATGAATATCTTACATGCTTTATTAATAAAGTTAACAGTATAATAGTCGGTTTGGCTTTATAATTGAGGTGATACTTCTAGTCCTCAATTTTACGATATTTTTAAAATAGTCTTCAAATTGAAAAAAATCGATATATTTAGTCATATGCTTTACATGATTTTCAAAATGATCTCAAAATTGAGAAAACTCGACATATTAAATCCTATGTCCTTGCTGTCTAACTTTTTAATTACAGAAACTTGAATATATGACTACATGTCAAATTTTTCTAATTTTGGGACTATTAATTTAAAATTTTCATAAATCATAGGACTAAATGTGTTGATTCCCAACTTTAAAAACCCTTTTAAAAATCCCATAAAGTATATGACTAAAAGTGTTAGACCCCTATAATATTGGGCGAAAAGTGTCATTTCATTTTAAACTATAATTATAACCGTAGTTATTTACGTAATCCCGTCAAAATAATAATAATAATAATGCATAATGTTTATTTCATAATTATTTTGAATATATTATGTATCTATGATGTGACAATAATATATTTTAAACTTTATCATTTGTCAAGTATTTTGTTCACTCACTTCTATAAGGCATTGTATGCGTTAATTAGGATTTTATCCTACTCATTGACATATCTAAATTTTAATTGTTGATATAGAAAAAAGTAATTATAAAAAAAAAAAGATATAGGGAAACAAGTATGGTCACTTTCTTGCTTGGCGCATTCAAATGTGATATCTTGTGACCTAACACTAATGTAACTTTTACTTTTTGAATAATGGTGCAGTTATCTCAACACTGGTGACCCCAAAGGGACCAATTGGCTGCCGGCAGAATGCGATGTTTCCATCAGGAAGGGTTGGTTTTGGCACAAATCACAAGCACCAAAGAAGCTAACTGAACTACTAGAGATTTACTACAAGTCCGTGGGTCGAAACTGCGTGTTACTCCTCAACGTGCCACCAAACTCAACCGGTTTGGTATCCGAATCCGATGTCCGAAGATTGAAACAATTCAGAGGAGCAATAGACACAATTTTCTCCTCGAATTTGGCTGGAAAATGTTCGGTTGAGGCCAGTAGCCAACGAGGGGGTGAAAACGGAGCCTTCGGACCTAAAAACGTGCTGGACAACGACCACTTGTTGACGTACTGGGCTCCAAGCGAGGACGAGAAAGAAAATTATTGGATTGAGTTCAGACCGAGAACTCACATAATTACGTTCAACGTGGTGAGGATCCAAGAAGCGATCGGATTGGGGCAAAGGATCAAGAAACACGAAATTTACGTTGACGGGGTTAGGGTTGCAAAGGGAACCACAGTGGGGTATAAGAGGCTTCATAGGTTGGAAATGGGAACTGTGGATGGGTTTAGTAGTGTGAAAATCAAAATTGTCAAAGCAAAGGGCACCCCTTTGATATCTTCCGTAGGGCTCCATTTTGATCCCTTTTGGGACCCTAAAAAGGGGATGTGACCTCAAGAAGGGTCCACTAGCTTGGCAGTTTTCTGCATGTTTGTAGTGCCCATTTGGTGCTCATGCTCTTCTCATTTTAGGCTGTTTTGATTCACATGAATTAAAGTCATAGAGCAGCTATGCCAAGAGTGTGAGCTACAACTTCCTAAAGAGAGTTAAAAAAAATTATTATTGTTAGGTTAAATTACAGCAAGCTCGTATAAGATTCGATATAATTATAAATATTCTCTCGTTATTTGAAATATTAGCAATACTCTCCTAATTTTGGTGGTCGTTCAACAACTAGCTTAAGTTGTTAGTTTCATTTATTTTTTATGGTGAACTAATCAAATGTCCTTATTGACTATATGTTACAATTTTATTTATTTTTAAAAAATTTCTGAAATATTTATGGCTAAGAGAATATTCTTTTTTCCAAGTTTCCAAAATTTTTCATCTACCTCGTCTGATTTTTTTACAATTTTGTTCATTTTCTAGGAAAAAATATACAATAAAGACAAAATTGAAAATTTCAAGCCTCTATCCAAAGATTACATAATTTCATCAACTATAATGGGGTATTGGTAATTTTTACAAACAATGAAGGGGTATTTATAATTATGTCAAACTTTAAAGGTGTTCATTGTAATTTACCCTTGTTTTTATTTTTTCTAAAAGAATGATAGGATGGATTACAATTTTTACAAGTTTTGTTTGAAATTATGAAAACAATAATATTTGTGATTTAGTAGAAACGAAAATACAGTAAAACCCCTATAAATTAATAATATCGGAACCACGTAATTTTATTAATTTAAAGAGGTATTTAATTAAACGATAAATTAATAATTTATTAATTTAAAGATATTTTTTTTCGATTCAACGAACCAACATTATTCTTCATGATTAAAATATATACATTATATTGACTAATTGAAAGATGTTCATGTACGTTGTGACTAATTAAATATAACTACAATTGTATTAACTATGGACTAAAACTATGGCAAATACTTATTATTAGCCATGGTTAAATAAAAACCGTTGCAAAAACATAGATTATTCACCATGGAAATTATTTTCATCGTGGCTATGAGCCATAGCAAGTATTTTTACCATGGCTTTTAGGCATGACAAATATTTTCGCCACACTCACAAAAATCATGGCCGACAACCGTTGCATGCCGTGGTGAATGATTATTTACCACGGTTATTAATAATTAACTATGACAATTAGCCATGATTAAATTATAATTTTTTTTAGTGACGGCAACGACTTTCCGCAATTTTGTATTGCAGTATGAAAACACAACACCAGAGATTTTGGATGCAATAAGGAAAGTTATAGATGAAATATAGGTAGATTTAAATTTTAAAAAGAAACAAATAACTATAGAATTATATTTTACTAAGTTGTCCTAGTTATATTTATAATTTTATAGAATTATTAATTTATAATATTGAAGGGACCATAAATATATATTAGGGTCTTTTAAAAAATTATTATCTTATTAATATATCGAAATTATCAATTTAAACATTGGGCCAAGTTGGGACCAAGAAAAAATATTATTTTAAAGGTTCTACTTAGATGGTAATTTTTTAATTATTAAATATTTATTTAATAATAGCTGGTATAGTGTATCACTGTAATTCTGTAATTAATATATGTATAATATGGAGCTAAAAATTTAATAGCTGTAATATTATCTAGTCACAAAAACAACTACCGTTTAGAGTAACTTGAAAATTAGAATATATGCTAAATATTTAATTTTTTGGCTTGTGTAGAATGATATAAATTAATAGTAAATATCTATACTAATATAAAAAGAAAAATTTATTTTTACTCACGAAGAGCGGTTACTTACACTGCAATGCTAATTTTTTTTCTTTGTTTCTTTCTTTTTTGAAATATGATGCGTTAATTTACATATATATATATATATATATATATATTATTAATATATTTAAAATCTTGAAATAATATTTATTATATGCACCCGCAGGGACGACGTGCTACATAGACTAGTATATTATATCAATAGCGACGTTTATATTTACGTGCAATACAAATACTAATATATTATTTTTATTTTAATTAGTAATAAAATTAAACAAAATGGAGTAAATTTGATTAACTCGCGAGTGCAGGTGATTGCATGAAATTAATTTTGTAAAGGGACGTGATTGAGTAATTAATTCAACATGAGTCAGAAAGTTAAATAGGTTCCATCAATTGAAGGGCATTTATAGTAGTGTCAAAACCACCACATTGAGTATAAAACCCCTCTTCCTTTTATAATAGCATAGATATAAAAATATTTATATAATTACATTAACTTTCCAATAAATTAAGTAATTCTACAATACATTGGTTCAATTAATACCACAATATAACAAAGAAGCTAATATAATCACAAAAGTATTACAAAGAACTAGAAATAATCATAATAAACTAACATAAAAAGAAATAAATTTTCACAGGTCTAGTGTGACTCGAACCCATAATCTCAAATTTATTTATGGGACGTTAGTCTTAACCACAAAACTAAAATATGGTGGGACATATTTGACTTTATATCTAACTACTATATCTATACTATATATTATTGGTGAGGGTCCTTTTGGTGTCCAAATTAATTTTAGTTTGTCATTATCTTAATTTTAAATTAATTAATTGTTATTAGCACCTCATCGTGATCTCTACAACTAGTTTTTAGTAAAAAAAATTTTCTGCTGTATTTTTACCTTATTCTACGTAATTTTTCACTTTATAAAAAATAAATAATATAATTTATAAAAAAGTATTTTATTTTAAGTAAGTTTTTTTATAAATTATTCACATACTAGTATTTAATTAAACTAACAATATAGTACTTTTGCATTTTATTTCCCACAAATATCATACATGTTTCTTCGGTCCAATTTTTATGTAGTGTCCTAAAAATATTTCTCAGAGTTTCTAATATTTAATAACTAAAAATATGAAATGAAACCAACGATGATATATTTAATTGACGAAACTGAAATCTCACATCAACCGAAACAACGTGCGGGTGCTACTCTATTTTAATACTTATTAATAGTTAATTATAAATACTTAATCGTTTTATATTGACTTACTTTCGCATATATACACTATGTTTATAAAGTTTTTCCTCATATAATATTGAAGATGTGATCTTTATATATATGACGTGTATATATAAAATGAAATAAAAAATTCAATATGAAATAGAACAGAAAATCCATAAAATAGAACAGAAAATTCAATATGAATTACAATAGAAAATTCAATCCGATACACGAGAGCAGTTGAAGCGAAGCGATATTTATCACAAAGTTTCGTACTTCCTGTTATGTATTCTGTAATACATTCTTGTTACACATACAAAGGGAACATATACCATTCTTTTGCCTAGCTAAATAGCAAAGCTCACGGAGAAAGTAGACGTAGCGTTCGTGCATCGTGTTCATCGGCTGGTCCGGAAACTAGGACGAAGACGGAGGCCTCCATCGATCTGCAGAGTTAGCGTGGTTCGGTAATGAACAGGCCGGTTTTCATCGGCCAATGTAAATGAGAAGGCACTCAGCAGCACAGATGCAAAAACTTTCATCTGTCTGTAAGCAAACTCTTTTCCTAGACAGATTCTTGGCCCAGCCTGCATGTCATCATTGTCGGCAGACGGTTTCATATTTTGTAAGACAACATAGGGATGAGCAGAAGGAGAGTTCTTACCTGAAAGGCTGTGAATTTAAAGGAGCTTTCGTGCTGAAACACTCCGTTTTCGTTGAGCCATCGTTCGGGCCGGAACTCCTCTGCATCTTCACCCCATAATGATTTCATCCTGCCCATTGAGTACGGCACATACGACACCAAATTCCCTTTCTTAACACTGAATCCATCCGGGAATGTGTCATCAGCAAAACACACTTTTCCGTCCTGGTATGCACATAGGAGACAACAAACGCAAACATCAACTTACGCTACATTTGTTATGCACGCTTGTTAACATTTGAAGTCATTGATGTGCTATTACCGATGGAACTGCCGGATACAGTCTGAGAGTTTCACTCAGAGCGGCATGGAGATACTGCATTCTGTCTAGTGCTTCCTCAGTAATACTCTTTGCTATCTCATCGATGCTCGAGTTATCTCCAAGCTTTGTCGCCTCCCTCACTTCTCTGACAATCTTTTCTTGAATGTGAGGGTGTTTGCACATCATGTAGAAAAACCAGGAAAGCGTGCTGGCCGTTGTGTCTTTCCCGGCAATTAAAAAACTTAGTATTATGTCCTTCAAGTACTTGGGATCTGTCTGATTCATGTCAAGAAACCTCGACAGAATGTCTCCTTTATTCACCTATCATTCACACACAATTCAGTACTCCTCTGTTCTTGTCATATCCCACAGACACACACAACATACGAAAAGGTTAGTTTGATAAACTCACTGTTGGATCTCCGTTCGGTCTGTTTATCTGTTCAATCTTGCTTTCGATAACCTTGTAAACGAATCCATCTACGATCTTCATGCATTTCTTCAACGTTGCCTCTGATCCAATATTAAGGAACTTCTTGATCGGCCAGGTCATATCAACGTACCGGAAACAGGCCATTTCACTTGCTTCATCAAAAGCCTTGGAAAATTGGGCGCCCTCGTTCGTTCCACGCATGCTGTCCAGATCAACACCAAGAATAACCTTGAAAACCGAATCCAATGCAGATTTCATGAACAAACCCTGCAAATTGGAGAAAACAGATTGTTAAGTCCAAAGAATGATTGTTTTCTTCTGATTTTCCTTTTCCACAACTCAAAGATTATTTACTTGAATTTCTACTGTCTGATCTGAGGTCACAGCTGCAGCCACTATACGAGCAAGGTTAGCTGCATTAGTCTTGAAGACACCACTGCTAAATTCCCTCAGATTTCTGGTGGAGAATTCATAACTGGACATCTTTCTTTGATGTCGCCACCTTTCGCCATCGACTGTAAAGATCCCGTCCCCCAGAAGACCTTCCAAGATGTCGTGGTGGAACGACCCCTGCAAACCTCAATTTCAGACACATAAGAAGTTGAGACAGTCGATTTTCAACCAAAAATAAAAATTGGTACAACAAAGAGAAAAGGGTAACAGACAAGATTTCCATTAAGCTAAAAAACCGTGTGGTAATCAAGAATCGCATAAAACCGTACCTTTCCGTAGTTTGCAAAGTTGGTCTTGAGGAAGTACTCAACATTTGCAGGATCAGAAGTGTATATTTCAACGTTGTCAAGATAAAGAATTCTGAAAGTGGAGTTTTTGCGGGTGAGATGAGTCAGATAATCATAGATCCGTCTGAAATTAAACAGCAGATGAAATATTGTGCCCCTGACAGGATGGTATTTTCTCTTCTCCCTCTTGGCCGACAATCCTATCACTGTCCGGAACACAAATACTGCAAGAATGGCAACTAGCACCGAGAGTAACAGGGGATTACTCAAAACATCCATCTCCAACCCAATCTTTACGGCTATCTCAAGAAAATATTTTCCATATACATATATAAGAGTATGGGGGGTGGGGTTGTTTTCTTGGAGAAGAGGGACTGAGCCGACAGTGTGTGTCTGAACGTGTGTAAACAATCTAACAGGCGTTGACGCCGAAAGACCCATTCATTTTTTCTTCTACTGCTTTCGGAATTATGCAAAAGCGGGTCGTAATATTATTCCAATTTTCCAAATGTTGTTGTCACGCCAAATTTGACCAAATTAAAATCTTATATTTTGTAATAATCTATATCTATACTCAATATAAATATGTAAATATTCAAATTGTATGTTCCCATTGTGAAAAGATAAATATACCATCGTTTATATATTATTAATTATTATATTATAGATTCTAAAATTTTAAACAATTTAGATTTCTACATATTCTAAACTTATTCCATATAAATTTAGGATAAAAAACCTAAATCGTGAACCATGAATGAATCCAATTACAAAATATTTTAATAAACTGCTTTTAATCGTGAATCATGGATGAGGCCAATTACACATTGTCTTACCGGACAAATTCAAAATTTGTGATTTATTCAAAGGGAAGAGAACAAAATGAGGGGACATAAAGTGGAAAAAGCCAAGAGCACAACATCAATTCGCCATCTTCACCTCTCATATTAGTAGGCTCTACATTTTTCAAAAGCGATGAAAGCCCTTATCAACATTCATCATATGGACAACATTCTAAATCATTACAGTGATGGAAACAAGACTAAGTCTGAATTTTGTGTCCTCCAATTCATTTGTAGATACTAATTAGAAGCAGAATGAAAATTCTATACTTCCATCAAATGGAAATACACAACATAATCATCCACACGAACGAAAAGATAACTTCAAGCCACTACTTAAGCAGCACAAATATGACAGAAGAGAACTTGTCCGTAAAGAAGAATGTACAACATAATATTACCTTCGAGAAAAACGAAGCCTTAGGAAGAAATGCGACATTGTGTTGACGATATCAGGCATGAAAAACTGGTAAAGAATCAACTGTAAGATTGTCAACCACAGGTTTTTCGAAATTTGTTCTGCAGAGTGTCTTGCCACAGCATGACCAACCTATCAAAGCACGAACGCAACGCAAAATTGCATCTTCCAGATAATCAATCAATAATAGCACATATCCAAGAATCATATGCAACAAGACCAATAAAACTAGCAATCAAAATACCTCATGCCCGATAATCGTTGCAATCTCAGCGTCCGCTTTGAAATGATCAAGCAATCCAGTGAAAACAACAATCTTACCACCAGGCAAACAGAATGCATTAATCACAGGCTCATTAACAACAATGACCTCCCACTTCAACCCCTCCAAATGCCCTGTTTTGGGAAGCCATTCCCATTTCTTGGCCCTTTTTCCTACTCTCCTGAACCCACTGATCATCAAGAATCTCTCCCTCCTTATGCCACTTATCTTCACCCTCCCATTTCTCATCCTCAGAAATTCTATCACTCAATGCCCTAATTGTCTCATGTGCATCAGCCTCATAAGGAAAACCAACACTTTCAGGAGAGTACCTAATATCACTCCACACCTGCTCTTTTCTTAAACCTCTCTGTAGAGCATCAATTATGTCATGTGCTATACTCTGAACCCTAATGCCATCTGGATGAAGTGGGGGCAGTATTTTCCCTTTGAACTGCGCTTTGATCTGCTTAAACTGAGACTCTCCAAGCTCTTTTTCGTAGTTTCTGGACAAAAGCACAAAATGGGATCTCTTTGTATAAGGTACAGTTGTAACGACTCTTGCTAGATTTTACAAGAGGACCGTCCGATGGAGGAAGATGATCTGAGCCGTATGATCAAGGGCTTTTCTGAATTTAGAGCTGATCTCAAATCCCCCCAACCAAACGCTGTCCTTTCAGGTAAATTAGGGCTTCAAATTGAAAGAGGGAAAATGGGCGAAAAGAGGCATCAGCTAGGGCTCATTTATGGAGCTGACAAAAGGGCACGTGGCGAGCTCAGAACTGGGGAGCAGAGTGCGGCGCTCAAGACCACTGTCTGAGCCATGCTGGTCTGAGAAGAAAAAGAGACCAATGGCGAGCTGAGGGGAGCTAAAGGGAACTGAAGCTTTTTTATTTTCTGTGCTTTTTATCTGTAGGGATTTGAAATCCCCTTTTTGTAATTCTGAGGCATCTCAGAACTATTAAAATGTTTTAGAGTTTCCACATTTTCAGGCTATGAAGAAATTAAACAAGTCTCTATTTTCTCTCACCTCTATATTTCTCTGATTTCCCACCTCCCTTCCCCATTTCTCTGTTAAGTTGTGAAAATTTGGCCTCAGAGCCAGACGTTTTTTGGACCTAAAACATGGCTGATGGAACAAGAATGAAGGAGCTTCATGAAGCTCAAAAGAAAACCGAGTTATTATTAATGGATGAGAGAGCCAGAAGGCAGGCATGTGAGGATGAGATCCATTCTCGTCTTGATCAAATGATGGAGTTCAATGAAGGACTGAGATCTGGTGTAGCTTCTGTACAGCAACAACTCCAATGTATTGCTGAGCAACTGCAACAATACAATAGGAACAAATCCATTTTGGGAGAGGGATTGACAACATCTATGGAAAAAGGGTCTTCCTCATGTATCACTACACTTCAAACAACCAGAAATGAGAACACAAACAAAGAGCATTCTAAACATTATAATGCACTGAACAGGATGGAATTTCCTCATTTTGATGGGGATAATGCAAGAGTTTGGATCAGGAAATGCACCACTTATTTCCAGATGATCCCTATACCTGAGGATCAACAAGTCCCATTTGCATCTATATATCTAGAGGGTAAGGAAGAATTGTGGTACCAGGGTTATGTAGAGAAGAAGGAGAACCTATCATGGTTTGATCTAGTGATAGTAGTGTTGGAGAGGTTTGAAAACCTGGACAGTGAGAGAGTGATGTATGAGTTTAACAAGCTGCAACAGGAGACCACTGTTAGTGCATACTTAGAGAGGTTCGAAGAGTTGAAGGACCAGATGCTTATTTTCAACAGGAACTTGGATGAGGAATTCTTTAGGTTGAAGTTCATAAGTGGCCCGAAGGAGGTGATAAAATGGAACCTCATTTCACTGAGACCTGCCACACTCAGTCAAGCTATCACCCTTGCAAGACAGCAAGAACTCTCTGTCAATGCTATACTCAGAAAAGCCCACCAACCTCATAGAAACAACCCTCTTAAACCTCCTATTAAATCCACAAACAGAAACCAAGCCCCGAGACCCCCTTTCAGATCCAGGGAGGAAAACTTTCCACCCATAAGGTATTTAAAAGAAGCTGAAGTTAGAACCAGGAAGGAGAAGAATTTATGTTGCAGATGCGATGAGCCTTATACACCAGGCCACAAATGCAAAGTTAGACAAATCTATATGCTGATGAGTGAAGAAGAGGCTAAGGCCTATGAAGAACACACAAGACAGAATGAAGGGCTTAATGAAGAGGAGAAGACTGAGGACATTATTGTCTGTGAGTGCAATCTGTGGAAATGTTAGTTGTAACACCTTGAGGGTCAATGGGGTGGTGAATGATAAAGAAGTCCATATACTGATTGATAGTGGGAGTACACACTGTTTCATTGATGACAAGGTGGTGGGTGTATTGGACTGCAAGTTGGAACCAACAGCTCCTATGGTAGTTAGAGTAACTGATGGCAGTAAACTGATGAGCAAACTCATATGCCACGATTTCTGTTGGGAGATACAAGGCCACAGATTCTCACATTCTATGAGGTACTTAGACTAGGAGGATGTGACTTTGTACTTGGATGTGACTGCCTTAGTGCTAACAATCCAGTAGAGTTGGATTTCCATCAGCTGAAGGTGACAATCAACCGTTCTGGAGAGAAGGTAATCTTGAGGGCCCTCACTAACAAGGTTAATCACAAGGTCATTTCAGCACACTCCTTAAGCACCATCTTAAGGAAGAAAGGATATGGAGGTTGTGGACAGTTATTTTCAGCTATTAAGAAAGAAAAGGCTGAGAGGATTGATCCCAGGATAGTGACCTTGCTGCAACAATATGAGGTTATATTTCAAGAACCTCATTCACTACCTCCAATCAGGTCAATTGAGCACAACATAGAACTCATTCCAGATATAATCCCCAGAAGACAACATCCTTACAGATATACTTATGAATAGAAAACTGAAATTGAAAAAATGGTCAAGGAGATGCTGGATAATGGGATCATCAGAACTAGCCAGAGCTCTTTTTCATCCCCAGTACTTCTAGTGAAGAAGAAGGATGGTGGTTGGAGGTTGTGTGTGGATTACAAGTACCTTAACAAACTCAATGTTAAGCATAATTTTCCAATTCCTGTTATTAATGAGCTATTAGATGAACTGCATGGTGCTGAATATTTTTCAAATGTGGACTTGGGATCTGGGTACTTCCAGATTAGAATGAGGGGAGGGGATATACCAAAGACCAGCTTTATCACTCATAATGGGCACTATGAGTTCTTAGTCATGCCCTTTGGGTTGTGCAATGCTCCCTCTACTTTTCAAGCACTAATGAACCGAATGTTTGAACCTTATCTCAGAAAATTTGTCCTAGTGTTTTTTGATGATATACTAATATACAACAAGGATTGGGATTCACAGATGCTACATCTTAGGAAGGTACTTGAGATGTTAAAAGAACACAAGCTTTATGCTAAAATGAGCAAGTGTTCTTTTGCACAGTCACAAATAGAGTATTAGTTGAGGGTTATTTTTGTCATTACAAAAAAGTGGTGTGGCGGTATCGTTAACCGTCATTTGTGAGTGAAAAGATGGTTTCTTTTATATAATAGTACAGATACAGATATATATTATATATAATATATTTTAAAACATGAAATAATATTTATTATACGCACGCGCGCAGGGACGACGTGTTACATCAACTAGTATATTATATCAATAGCGATGATTATATTTACATGCAACAGGATACTAATATATTTATTTTTATTTTAATTAACAATAAAATTAAACAAAAGAGAGTAGATTTGACTAATTTATGAGTGCAGGTAATCGCATGGAGATTAATTTTGTAAATGGACGTGATTGAGTAGTTAATTCAACATGAATCGGAAAGTTAAATAGGTTCTATCAATTGAAAGGCATTTTTGATTTCATAATAATTTGGTATAGTGGTGTCAAAACTACTACTTTTAGGGCCATTCCTGATGGTGGGCCACCTAGGGCGACGGCCCAGGGCCCAACCCTCAAGGGGGGCCTCCACCCAGCCCAAACCCTTCTACTATTATTATGAATAAGTAATTATGTAAAACAATTATTATATTCAATAAAAAATACTACAAGGAATCAGAAATTGAAAGGACTCTTGCAAACCGACTTCTCACCTTTCTACGTACTCTCTTATCAGACATTATTAAAGATTCTCATAATTTTTTCAAAACATGAAAGGACTTTTTAAACGTCGCTTCTCCACCTTTTCTGAAAAATCTACTTTCGGCTTGCTCTATCAAAATTTTAAGGAATCTGATAATTTGTGTCACCCTGGTAAGAATTTAGCATATTATTTTGATGTTGAAATTATCATAATGTTCTTCTTGCAATACTGAGGACTATATGCCTCCTTTATTTTTATTTTCTTTCCAAAATCATTTGAAGTATTGATGTGCATCCAGTAATTATTGAAATTTGCCTTGTAGTATTATTGAACTTTTTCATTCATTTATTTGCTTTCTATATTTAATCAGTTATAATGGTTTTGTGTAGATACTTTGTGCGAATCTTTTATATTTAATTATTATTAATCTATGTAATTATATTATTTGATTAGTTCATTTATTAATTGTAGTTTATATTGACTGATGTGCTGTTTAATCGGAATATTTTATGAGTTTGACTATTTAAATTAGAGTTGGTTAATTAATTTATTTTATGAGTTTGACTATTTCAATTAGAGTTGGTTAATTAACTTATTTTATGAGTTTGACTATTTAAATCAGAGTTGGTTAATTAACTATAAAGTTTTATTGAAAATATTATATTTATTGAAAAGAAATATGAGATTTTTGAAATAATTTAATTTATAGTCGTAGTGCTGTTTGAGGGTGCTACATATTAGGTCAATTGGGAATGAACAAAAGTGATTGCCTATTTTAATATGAATTATTATATATTGGTTGTAATTTGTTTTTTCTTGAGGTTCTTGTTAGTAATGATTGTAATTATTTTTTAACTTGTCTTTTTGGTATATGGCATATTATTTGTTAAGGCATTGATAAACTAAAATTATAATAAAGAAGTTTATAAGCCATGGATTAACTATTTTATATATGCTTCGTTAGGGGCCTCTTTTTTCTTTCTCGCCCTAGGGCCACAAAAATGTCTGGAACGGGCTTGACTACTTTGAGTCTAAAACCCCTTTTCCTTTTATACTAGCATAGATATAAAAATATTTATATAATTACATTAACTTTCCAATAAATTAAGTAATTCTGCAATACATCGGTTCAATTAATACAACAATATAACAAAGAAGCTAATATAATCACAAAAATATTACAAAGAAGTAGAACTAATCATAATAAACTAACATAAAAAGAAACAAATTTTCACAGGCCTTTTGTGACTCGAACCATAACCTCGAACCCATTCATGGGACGTTAGTCTTAACCGCTAAACTAAGACATGGTGGGACATATTTGACTTTATATCTAACTACTATATCTATACTATATATTATTGGTGAGGGTCCTTTTGGTGTCCAAATTAATTTTAATTTGTCATTATTTTAATTTTAAATTAATTAATTGTTATTAGCACCTCATCGTGATCTCAACTAGTTTTTAGTAAAACAAAAAATTCTGCTGTATTTTTACCTTATTCTATGTAATTTTTAACTTTACAAAAAATAAATAATATAATTTATAAAAAAAATATTTTATTTTAAATGAGTTTTTTTAAGAATTATTCACATACTAGTATTTAATTAAACGAACAATATAATACTCTTGCATTTTATTTCCCACAAATATCATACATGTTTTTTCAGTTCAATTTTTATGTAGTGTCCTAAAAATATTTCCCAGAGTTTCTAATATTTAATAACTAGAAATATGAAATGAAACCAACGATGAAATACTTAATTGACGAAACTGAAACGCACATTAACCGAAACAACGTGCGTGTGCTACTCTATTTTAATACTTATTAATAGTTAATTATAAATACTTATAGGAAAAAATGCTATTTTGGTCCACTTTTTTAGGGGTGGTGGCACTTTTAGTCCAGGTCCATTTGAAAATAGTAATTTAGTACAGTAACTTTAAAAAAATGGCAATTTCAGGCCAAAAAATCCTAATTTGGCCGGAGTTGGTCACCTTTCCGGCGACCATTTTACATGTGGATTAAAAAAATAAAAAATTTCTTACATGGCAGGTGATTTGGCAACCATAGTGAGGCGGCATGGTGACATGTTTTATTTAAGGCTAAAATTCATTTAAATGGATAATTTTTTTCTTAAATATATATTTTTAAATATCAATATAAAATATAAAATATAAAATTTAATACCAAATTGATAAATTAAATTAAAATCATGTTTAAAAGATAAATATACTAAAATTAGATTTTCAAATTTAAATATCTATATCAATATAAATTTTAATCAATTATATCTTATTAACAATATTCAAATTATAATTTAGTTTGAATACATTTAATAAATTATATTATTTACTATAAAAATGTTTAAATTTTAAAAATTATTGTTTTTCTTTAAAAAATATAAATCAAATTTCTTAACTTTTTTTTATTTTTTTTTAAATTTCTTTTTTTTTCCTTAGAACTTTTTTAAAAATTAATATTTTCCTTATTTTTTTAATTATTTTAAATTAAGTTAATTCAAAAATAATTAAAATTGATTAAAATTTATATTGATATAGATATTTAAATTTGAAAATTAAATTTTAGATATTAATCTTTTAAATGTGATTTTAATTTAATTTATCAATTTGGTGTAAATTTTAAATTTTAAGTTTTATTTTGATATTAAAATAATATAAATTTAAGAAAAAAGTTATCTATTTAAATGGATTTTAGCCTTAAATAAAGCATGTCACAATGCCACCTCACTATGATTGCCAAATCACCTGCCATGTAATTTTTTTTTATTTTTTTAATCCACGTGTAATTCCGGCGATCAATTTCAGCCAAATTAGGATTTTTTGGCCTAAAATTGCCACTTTTTTAAAATTACTGTCCTGAATTGCTATTTTTAAATAGACCTGGACTAAAAGTGCCACCGCCCCTAAGAAAATGGACCAAAATTGCATTTTTCTCATACTTATATTACTTACTTTCGCATATATACACTAAGTTTTTTCTCATATAATATTGAAGATGTGATCTTTATATACATGGCGTGTATATGTATAATGGAAGATAAAATTCAATATGAATTACAACAGAAAATCCAATTCTATACACGAGAGCAGTTGAAGCGAAGCGATATATATGACAAAGTTCGTACTTCCTGTTATGTAATCTGTAATACATTCTTGTTACACATACAAAGGGAACATCTACCATTCTTTTGCCTAGCTAAATAGCAAAGCTCACGGAGAAAGTAGACTTAACGTTCGTGCATCGTGTTCATCAGCTGGTCCGGAAACTAGGACGAAGACGGAGGCCTCCATCGATCTGAAGAGTTAGCGTGGTTCGGTAATGAACAGGCCGGTTTTCATCGGCCAATGTAAATGAGAAGGCACTCAGCAGCACAGATGCAAAAACTTTCATCTGTCTGTAAGCAAACTCTTTTCCTAGACAGATTCTTGGCCCAGCCTGCATGTCATCATTGTCGGCAGACGGTTTCATATTTTGTAAGACAACATAGGGATGAGCAGAAGGAGAGTTCTTACCTGAAAGGCTGTGAATTTAAAGGAGCTTTCGTGCTGAAACACTCCGTTTTCGTTGAGCCATCGTTCGGGCCGGAACTCCTCTGCATCTTCACCCCATAATGATTTCATCCTGCCCATTGAGTACGGCACATACGACACCAAATTCCCTTTCTTAACACTGAATCCATCCGGGAATGTGTCATCAGCAAAACACACTTTTCCGTCCTGGTATGTGCATAGGAGACAACAAACGCAAACATCAACTTACGCTACATTTGTTATGCACGCTTGTTAAAATTTGAAGTCATTGATGTGCTATTACCGATGGAACTGCCGGATACAGTCTGAGAGTTTCACTCAGAGCGGCATGGAGATACTGCATTCTGTCTAGTGCTTCCTCAGTAATACTCTTTGCTATCTCATCGATGCTCGAGTTATCTCCAAGCTTTGTCGCCTCCCTCACTTCTCTGACAATCTTTTCTTGAATGTGAGGGTGTTTGCACATCATGTAGAAAAACCAGGAAAGCGTGCTGGCCGTTGTGTCTTTCCCGGCAATTAAAAAACTTAGTATTATGTCCTTCAAGTACTTGGGATCTGTCTGATTCATGTCAAGAAACCTCGACAGAATGTCTCCTTTATTCACCTATCATTCACACAAAATTCAGTACTCCTCTGTTCTTGTCATATATCCCACAGACACACACAACACACGAAAAGGTTAGTTTGATAAACTCACTGTTGGATCTCCGTTCAGTCTGTTTATCTGTTCAATCTTGCTTTCAATAACCTTGTAAACGAATCCATCTACGATCTTCATGCATTTCTTCAACGTCGCCTCTGATCCAATATTAAGGAACTTCTTGATCGGCCAGGTCATATCAACGTACCGGAAACAGGTCATTTCACTTGCTTCGTCGAAAGCCTTGGAAAATTGGGCGCCCTCGTTCGTTCCACGCATGCTGTCCAGATCAACACCGAGAATAACCTTGAAAACCGAATCCAATGCAGATTTCATGAACAAATCCTGCAAATTGGAGAAAACAGATTGTTAAGTCCAAAGAGTGATTGTTTTCTTCTGATTTTCCTTTTCCACAACTCAAAGATTATTTACTTGAACTTCTATTGTCTGATCTGAGGTCACAGCTGCAGCCACTATACGAGCAAGGTTAGCTGCATTAGTCTTGAAGACACCACTGCTAAATTCCCTCAGATTTCTGGTGGAGAATTCATAACTGGACATCTTTCTTTGATGTCGCCACCTTTCGCCATCGACAGTAAAGATCCCGTCCCCCAGAAGACCTTCCAAGATGTCGTGATGGAAAGACCCCTGCAAACCTCAATTTCAGACACATCAGAAGTTGAGGAGAAAATTACAATTTTGATCCCAAAATATATGGTGGTTTGCAATATTAATCCCATACTTTCTGAAATAGCCAATATTAGTTCCACACTTTAGGAAAACATTGCAAAATTAGTCCCACCGTAAAACAAATTGCTACTTTTGGGACTAACTTTGCAACATTTGGGACAAACTTGGGGACAAACTTTACGACGTTTTCCTAAAATATGGGACTAGTGTTGGCTATTTCAAAAAGTATGGAACTAATATTGCAAACTATCCTACATTTTGGGACTAAGATTGCAATTTTCTCAAAAGTTGAGAGTGTCGATTTTCAACCAAAACTGTCCCAAGATTTAGTGGTAAGACCAGATTTTCATGATGGTTTGTGCCTTTCTAATTGAAAACTTATCATCATCATGTTAACATGTTCAAATAAAACATGTTACTACTGTCTCAGCTCCAAAAGATGTGAAAATTAATACCAAAATGTATCAATTCACAGCACAAGTTATTAATCTAACATAGTTCTCCTGAAATGATTATCAAACTTAGTTTTCTCTTACAGGAGCGCTATAATCGAGGCCTTCTGGTTCAGACAGTGGTCTATTTCGTATACCTTACACCTAGGACATTCGAACGGTTATAATCGAGGCCTTCATGTTCAGGCAGTGGTCTATTTCGTAGACTTTACGGTTAAGATATTCGAGGCGTAACTTGCTCGTTGCGTTCGGTAATTTTCTAAATTCACTCTAAAATATCATAACTCGAAATTGGTACAACAAAGAGAAAAGGGTAACAGACAAGATTTCGATTAAGCTTAAAAACCATGTCTTTTTCCAAGTAGTAATCAAGAATCGCATAAAACCGTACCTTTCCGTAGTTTGCAAAGTTGGTCTTGAGGAAGTACTCAACATTTGCAGGATCAGAAGTGTATATTTCAACGTTGTCAAGATAAAGAATTCTGAAAGTGGAGTTTTTGTGGGTGAGATGAGTCAGATAATCATAGATCCGTCTGAAATTAAACAGCAGATGAAATATTGTGCCCCTGACAGGATGGTATTTTCTTTTCTCCTTCTTGGCCGACAATCCTATCACAATCCCGACCACAAACACTGCAAGAATGGCAACTACCACTGAGAGTAACATGGGATTACCCAAAACATCCATCTCCAACCCAATCTTTACGGCTATGTCAAGAAAATATTTTCCATATACATATAGAAGAGTATAGGGGGTGGGGTTGTTTTCTTGGAGAAGAGGGACTGAGCCGACACTGTGTGTGTCTGAATGTGTGTAAACAATCTAGCAGGCGTTGACGCCGAAAGACCCAATTCTTTTTTCTGTGGAATTATGCAAAAGCAGATCGTAAATGATACGAAAAGGAGTTGAGTGCGATGATAAAGCTAAAGACCAAGACTTCGCCGCGGAAATAAAACGATCAGCTCAAATGGTTCACATTTGATAATGTGAAACGTACGTTCTAATCCGGCGTGTTGAGTTTCACGTGGTTAAAGCTTAATTCTTGACGGCTTAGGCCATAATTTTTGCGACAGTGTCGAATAGTTCAAATTCCTGTCAAAGTATTTGATAAAACAAAACATACGTCCTGACCCTAATGTATGAATTTTTATGTGATTAAACCTTAATTCTTGTCCACATTGGGTGAATTATAGGAACTCCAGCACTCAATAGAATGGATATATCAATCCTCCATAGCAGGTTTGTGACGTGCCACACCTGTTGTCCTATTTTCATAACAAAAAAAAAATATTCAGATTGTGTATAATATTATATATTTGTTGATGCCAGTCAATTTATAATATATAATTAAGTAAAAATTACACTTAGTTGCAATGACCAAATCAGGTAATATTTTGATAATAAATGTTAATTATATTTAAGTCCGTCGCAGCCCAATTTTTCCAGATGTTGCTGTCACGCCAAATTTGACCAAATTAAATCTTATATTTTGTATAATAATAATAAATAAATAAGAAGATGAGTAGAAAGCAGAGAAACAAAATGATCAGCATGCAACTTCCAAGTGGAATAAGGGTCCCTCGAGTTTTTGTGCCAGTAAAAAAATCAGCATTACAAGAAATTGTAACCCAAATTCAACTTAATTAAGTTTAATTAATTATAACACTAGTCATTATCTTTAAATTATAAATTAAGTCTATAATAAATATAATTTATTAATCAGTTAATCAACCTAAAATCTTCACGGGATCCCACTTGTGGTGTACCTTTTCACATAAAATATCATATGAACCTTTTATCCTTTAACTATCTTTCAACTTCTCCTCAGACAATTCAACTCAAATTGAGTTTATTCATCATCAATCAATTAATTGAATTGGCATCACTCTACTCATTGAAGGAGAGGCTAGGTTCAAACTGATGTGTCCCCTATCCCCCACCCCATTGTACTAAAGAATAAAAAAGATTGAGTTTCTCGAGACCAAAATCAAATATAGCACACTTATGAGTTTAGAAAAAACGATCAATCACATTACACTTGTTATATGATTGGTTTAGTTTGATAGGAACAGATCTGATTTGAATAAGAATTTTCCAAAAATTATGGAATTTTTACACCGAATTACAAACTAAGCATATCTGGAAATTATTCATCTATTCGGCTAAACATCTGCAGAATTGCATAAATTTGCAGCATAAATCAAAACCATCCCATGAAGATACACATTTGTATTTTCAGATTTTTATGCCTGTTTAGGGGGTTGGAATGGACAAGTACATTCAGACAAACAATTATTCATCTGTTGGTCGGAAAATTGAACTTTACCATAGCAAGGACACTACAGAAAACCTTCGACTCCTCGTCCCGCCTGTACTTCTCTGTACATGTTAAGGGCCTCTTGCATGACTTTAGCCTGAGCAAGTACTTGGGCTCTCTTCTTACCTGAAGGATGAGTTGCAAGATAATCTTGCAATGCTGAATCACCAACCACTCTTCCTAGCTTCTCGTATACCTGTGGTGCAACTCGTGGATCGTAGCCGGCAGAGGCGACCAGCAGCAGTCCGATGTAGTCTGCTTCCATCTCCATCCTGGAAAGTCGGACAAAGTTTTTGAAATGAAGTTGGATTATCACAACATGGAGGAAATTTTCGTAACATATAATTCTTTTATTACATTTCTGCTGCTTGTGAGGTGGGCGACATTATTTGCAGATTGGGTTTCATGTTGTGAAGTTAGACATAACAGGTAAAGGTAAAATGTCAAACGAAAGCATGAGCTCCAAAAGGTTTCATAAGACCAAGCGTGCACTGTTAACGTCTAATAAGAGGTGATGTTGGGACGATTTTGATAAAAAAACTTGCACGTCTTTCAGCCGTTGAGGCACCCCAATTGCCTTACAGGACAAATTCAATTTGTGATTTATTCAGAGGGAAGAGAACAAAATGAGGGGAGATAAAGTGGAAAAACCCAACAGCAGAACATAATTTCGCTATCTTCACCTCTCATATTAGTCTTTAAAAGCGAAGAAAGCCCTTGTCGGCATTCATCATATAGACAACATTCTAAATCATTACAGTGATGGAAACAAGACTAAGTCGGAATTTTGTGTCCAAATCCAATTCATTTATAGATACTAATTAGAAGCAGACTGAAAATTCTATACTTCCATCAAATAGAAATACACAACATAATACAAAAGATGAACAACATAATCATCCACACCAACGAAAGATAACTTTAAGTCACTACGTAAGCAGCACAAATATGACAGAACAGAACTTGTCCATAAAGAAGAATGTACAACATACGATTACCTTCGAGAAAAAGGAAGCCTTAGGAAGAAATGCGACATTGTGTTGACGATATCAGGCATGAAAAACTGGTAAAGAATCAACTGCAAGATTGTCAACCACAGGTTTTTCGAAATTTGTTCTGCGGAGTGTCTTGCCACAGCATGACCAACCTATCAGAGCGACGAAAGCAATGCAAAATTTCATCTTCCAGATAATCAATCAATAGCACATATCCAAGAATCATATGCAACAAACCAATAAAAACTAGCAATCAAAATACCTCATGCCCGATAATCGTTGCAATCTCAGCGTCCGCTTTGAAATGATCAAGCAATCCAGTGAAAACAACAATCTTACCACCAGGCAAACAGAATGCATTAATCACAGGCTCATTAACAACAATGACCTCCCACTTCAACCCCTCCAAATGCCCTGTCTGGGAAGCCATTCCCATTTCTTGGCCCTTTTTCCTACTCTCCTGAACCCACTGATCATCAAGAATCTCTCCCTCCTTATGCCACTTATCTTCACCCTCCCATTTCTCATCCTCAGAAATTCTATCACTCAATGCCCTAATTGTCTCATGTGCATCAGCCTCATGAGGAAAACCAGCACTTTCAGGGGAGTACCTAATATCACTCCACACCTGCTCTTTTCTTAACCCTCTCTGTAGAGCATCAATTATGTCCTGTGCTATACTCTGAACCCTAATGCTATCTGGATGAAGTGGGGGCAGTATTTTCCCTTTGAACTGCGCTTTGATCTGCTTAAACTGAGACTCTCCAAGCTCTTTTTCGTAGTTTCTGGACAAAAGCACAAAATGGGATCTCTTTGTATAAGGTACAGTCTCCAAATTCCCGAAGTAAACAGTTATTACGACCCCGGATCCCACCAAAACTACAACAAGAACGTTTCTTGGGTTCTGAAACCACCGCCTGTATCCCCTGCGCTTGAAGTGGTGAACTCGCTGTCTGTCGAGATAGTAAAACCTCTTCCCCCCTTCAAGAAAAGGGCTCTTCCGTTGAATTTGATTGAACCCTTTATGCAAAGATGAGTTCTTGAAAATTTGTTGTGAAATTTCTGGCCTGCTGAAATTGGGTTGTAAAGGACGAGTGCAAAAATTGGTTCTTGAAATAGATTCCTGAATGGGGTTTCTGGGCACAACAATCTTTGAAGTGTAGGTGCGAAGAGCATCAAAAATCAAACGCGGTGATCTTCTGTACCATCCCATGATGTTAATGAATTGCGGGATGATGTTTTTCTGATGTAAAAAAAACTAGAATTCATTCAGGAGACGACTTTCTTGGGGTTGTTAATAAGAAAGAGAATGAGACAGAGAGATTGCAAGAAACTAAGACGAAATAAGGGGAAAAAAAGTTGAAGACGACGAATGAAAGTGGATTGAGAAAGAAGAAAACTGGGTTAGCTCCAAAGATTTGAATGAAACGAGAAAGATGGGATCGGTGGGGTAGTCACTGGTCTGTCGAAACGTGGCCGAAAATCGTGTTGACATGTAATAATGCAGCCTTTACTAGGTTTGTTTGTTTTTTTATCAATTTACCGGTCGTGGCACGTCGTTATTGCGTGCATATGAAATAATATAATATGTTTAAAAATAATTATAAATATAAATAAATATATATATATATAAACCGACACATTACTTAAAAAAAGAAAGAAAGAAAAAGAAAATTATCTTTAGAGGTATTATTGTCCTAAGCAAAAAATTAGTAACGCGGTGTCATAAACCGCAATTGTGAGTAGGAAAGATCTTTTTTTTATATACTAGCTGTTGTGGCACACCGTTCCTGCGTGCAAATAATAAATAATTTTTTACGCTTTAAAATATATTATAAATATATTAGAGTAAAATATATAAACTAACACATCACATTAAAAAAGAGAGAGAGAGAGAGAGAGAGAAAAACTAATTTATCAATTAATATAAAGTTTAAAAAGTTGAATAAAACAGTTATCATTTCAATTGAGGGTTATTTTTAGCATTATAAAAAAATAGTGCAGCAGTGTCATTGTAAAAAAGGAGTTTCTTTTATATAATATAGTATAAATTACAACATATAAGAAGGTCATGGTGAAGTTGAATATTAAACATCAAACGCCATCACAGTCTTCTCAAATCCTAAAACATACAGTCAAAATTCACCTTAAATTCCATCATACTTAAAAATGAGGTTAGATTGAAGTATATGAAAGATTTTGGATAAAATGTTGTTGGGATTCAACATTCTTAAAATTGTCAAAGATTAGTTCTTCCTAATGTTTTAATCAAGTGGGATAACTTTCTACAAATTTTCTTGGAAAGATTATTTGTAATCCAACTTGTTCGAACTGCGGCAAGTTTATTGCATCTACATGTTTTTTCAAGAAAACTAGCCATGAAATGCATAGGTTAGACCAATAACAAGAAACACAAGAATCTTGTGAATATTTTTTGCCAAAAAATTGTCCTACTTTTCTGTATCTAAACTTTAATGAGAAGGTGCAAAAACGAAAAAGGAAGACAAGGGAATTCATCACTAAGACCACATATATATACGTGTAATAGAAAAGTAAAATTGTCCAGGTAATTTAATGACTCTTTTCAACAGTTACAAATTCAGATTTCAATGGCACATCAACACAACTAACGGTCACTAACGATAGGGAGTGTTTGATACAAGTTATAACTTAGAGGTGTTCAATACACGATGTATGATTCAGGAATGTAAATTGAATTTATCCCTTTTTCGTAATCAAGTCAGAAATTTTTTAAAGCTATAGGTAATTTAATATCCCTTTTTGGCATTATATTCCTTAATCTAGAACCCCTTTTTTTTTTTTTTTTTTTTTCTAGATTTCGTCAGGAAAGTGTTGCATATCAACACAAATAACAAACTGGAAATGCAGCAAGGCAGAGACTATTGTTCATTTGATTACAATAACAGATGTATATGACATCAACAGGAAAAATAAATCACTTTTGTCATCATTGTCAAGATTTCTATGCCTTTGGCATGCTATTGTTCTCTGTCAAATCAATCGAAGTTTCTGATAAAGTATTACAGAATGCTTCACCAGTTATGGTTGTTATTTCCACGACCTCTTCCACCACCACGGCCTCTTGAGAATCTGTCGTTTCGCCTATCAGAAAATCCCCCTCTTCCACCTCTTCCACCGGAGAACCTACCATCTTTCCTGTCCGAGAAGCTGCCACGTCCACCACTTCCACCTCTTCCACCAGAGAAGCCACCACCACTTCCACCTCTTCCGCCAGAGAAGCCACCACCCCGTCCACCACCTCCAACTCTTCCCCCTCTTGCCTGGTCTCTTTCTCGCAAACGTGGCAATGTTTTCACCTCTTCTAGCGTTATACCAGCAGCATTTTTCTTACCTGCAACCCCATAATGCAGCTAAGTTAAAACACAAGTCAACTAATTGCTTCGAAATAAATATGGGGAAACAGATCAAAAAGATTGTTGATAGTGCTACAGCATGTCTAAATTGAGCAGCAGGTATACGAGGCAACATTGCAAGGATCATACAGTGTGAAGCCATCATCAAGTTTCACCGCAAATCAATTGCAGATACTTCGATAAAAACTAACCAGCAAGGAAGTTGTCCAAATCTGCAGCAGCCACATCAAACACTGCACCCTTCCCATCAGCGGTCAAAGCAAGACCCTTAATTGATTCGACATTCTCTTCAGGCAAAAATCTCCGTAGAACCCCATAAGCAAAGCTGAAAATGTCAATAGTATTAAGGTTAAGTAAGGAATGGAAGAAAACAATTCATCCTGACCTAACAGAAATTAAATGGACAAGCTCAACCAACTTGTCCAACCATATAATTATATACCTCTCGTAATAAACCAAGTGTTTTGCTTTAACTAGGGTGTTCATACAGTGTAGTTTTACAGGCAGGATGCTGCCCCCATCAAAATTATGTTTGCCCACAGAAAAGGGCATTTCTGAATTAAGATAGAGAATAATTATTTATTCATCTTTGAATAGATACTGGTATTATTTTAGGAATCATGTGTAATTCGCAGGTTAATATAAAGAGAGAGAAGAAAAATGGGGTTGGCTGTTGCCTGTTGGTGTATCTGGAGATGAAATTTTCAAAAGATGAACGGAGGTAGTTTCAGTTAGTTTTTGAAATATGGATGTACAAATGGATAAAATCCAAATTCTGATTGTTCAAATTTCGGTCTCTTCTGCAACAATAAAATCAATCAAAGTCATTACTTTTAAATTTCCTTTTCCCTTCCACATCCCCAACAAGTAGTTAAAACAGCTGTTGGAGAATCAAGCAGGTTAATGTATCATATTTCAACAGATACCTTATCTGTGCAGTAACAAATTCTCAAGCAAAAAAGGCAAACTATTATGAATAAATAAAATTTGCTTCAAGCACTCACGAAAGCGTGTAAATGGGGCGTCCACACTGGAGGAGGACAGTAACATAGTTCTCCATTGAAGTGAGAAGTGATCGACTTTTGATCTCAGTATAACCCTGCATAACATGAGAGACATTGTGTTAACTATGAAACTAACTTGTGCTTTCAACCAAAACAGACATGAGAAGTAAGACTTACAGCAGCCTTGGCCAGTGCCTTCGCCAGTAGTTCCGTTGGGGATAGAGCAGACGAGTTCAGTAGCTCTTCAGCAGCAGCCTTAAATACCGGTATGACGCTACAAGTGTTTGAGAAGTTAATACCTCGAGCAATATCAGTAATAACATTCCCTTAAAAATATGAACAGAAAGAATACCTATCAGAGATCGCAGCAATTTTTTCAGCAGCTTCTGCACCAGCAGCTTTAGCTATATCAGCTGGCTGTGGAGCTGATATGTGTTCAAATTTCACCCCTGATCCTCTTTCTATCTTAGAGAAATTTGACTTCCTTGGATCATAAAGCATTACTGCAACGCCAGTTTTCCCTGAAGAAGCAGAAAATGCTTTCTTTATCAAACAAAAACCAATGATTTCTCAAAGTTCAAGTGCAGAGGATTATTGTAAAATTACCTGCTCTCCCTGTTCTTCCAGACCGATGTATGTAGGCCTCTACATCACGAGGTGGCTCACACTAGAGCACAATATAAATATTTATTAGACATGGTAGGCAGGAACTAACATAAACACAACTACTAAAACTTAGAACTTTCATGTAGACTCGAAAGAAATCAAAGAAAGAAATCAAGGAAAGAAACCTGAATAATTAGCTGGACATCATCAATATCCAATCCACGTGCTGCCACATTTGTAGCCACAAGTGTTGAAAATTTCCCAGACCTGAATCCAGAAAGTGTGACCTGAAAGGATCAGAGCACAAGGAAGATTAGACGTTGTATGGTTCTAGGGTGTCTCCTTCAAGGTTTTTGCTTATCTGTTAGGTTTCATCTTCACAAAGTTCAAAGATTGAACAGAGTTCAAAGATTATCTGTTAGATGAGCAGCAGGCAGTACCACAAGTTCTAGTGATGGAGACTGGAAAAATATAAATCAACCCAGAAAAATTTCTCAACATATAATAATATCTAATAATAAGAGGTCTTCTCCTTAAGTCTGTCGTCTTAAGGAGGACGAATAGTTGTTTCTTTCAATCCCATGTAACCAAAAAAATACCAAGACTTCAACTGTACAATAATTCTTCTTTCTTAGAAATGAAAGAAATCAATCAAAAAGAATCTTACCTCACGTGTAGCCTGTTGTATGTCTCCATGCAAAGCACAGGCTCCAGGTAGTAATCCAGACAGTTTAGAAGCAGAATCCTTCGTTTCCGTAAAAATAATAGTTCGACCTCCACTGAAACAACATGCCAGAGAGAGAGAGAGAGAGAGTGCTGTTAAATGAAAAAACATCTGAAAATAATAATCAATGATCGACTATGTTGTTAGAAGCTAACCGACCTACTATAGGAGCGAATGATATCAGGAATGATTTGGGATCTGGCTGAACTAGAGCAAGGCAGAACAATATGCCTCACATTGGTGCTGGCCTTCATTTTCTCATTCCCAACAAGATCAGCAGTTTTCTTATCTCGCTTGAGAAATTTAGCTGCAATCTAGCATCACAATGTACGGTTCATGCTCACAAAAAATAAGGAAGGTGGAAACAATGGGCCAAAGAAGATTGACAATCAATGTTTTAAGTACAGTAAAAATATGATATGTTATTTCAGAGGAAGTAAAAACATACATGCTTCACCCAGTCTGGCAAAGTGGCACTAAAAAGAAGTGTTTGGACTTTGCTTGCATCCTTTACCTTGCCTTCAAAATTCAATAACAGGAAATTTATCATAATTAGTGAATACGCATGGAACACCATGATTCTAGCAGTGACAAAAGAACACATAATGACACTCCCAGAAATAAATGCAAAGTAACATCATCATTGATGCAACAGCAAAAGAAAGACTAACGCAATACTAATTAAAGCATAGAAAACTTGATCATATAATGCATTTATCATATACTTAGAATAAGTTCAACATCTTCAACAAAGCCCATCCTCAGCATTTCATCAGCCTCATCAAGTACTCGGAATATTACTGCACTCAGGTCAATATTTCCTCTCTCTATGTGATCCTGCAACATGAATTCAGAAGCCACAAAGTTAAAAACTGATGGTGTTATAGAATTGTACAGCTCACAGAAAGAATACCTTAATGCGACCAGGAGTGCCAACGACGATGTCAATGCCTCTTTTCAATTGAACATGTTGTGGCTGGTAGGGAGAACCCCCATACAGACAACACGATTTCAACCCTAATGCTCCACCATAGACCTCAAAGTCAGAAAACACCTAGGCACATATAAAGAAGAAAAAAAAGAAACAGGGGGAACGACAAAAATAAAAGAATAAAAACTCGAGAAAAAGAAATGGCCAAAATATTTGCGTAAATAAGAAGAATTACCAATCAATCTACTACCAATGGATGCATTACCTGGGTGGCCAGTTCCCTAGTGGGTAAAAGCACAAGAACGCTCGGCGCCCTTCCATATCCAGTCTTTCTCGATGCTCTTGTAGGCCCATTTGTCAATGATTCCAGTATGGGTAAGACAAAAGCCAAAGTCTTGCCCTAACAAGATTCAAAAGCCGGCTTGATCAATTAAAATTATCTACACTTTGGTTAAAAAATAAACCAAAAATCAACATAATCTTGAATTAGAGGATCCGTGATGCTTAATGTACTTAGCAAACACTTATGCAACAGTCAAAACAACCATAAACTTTTGTGATTCGCTCACTAACTTTGACCGTTAGTAACTTCCGCACTGTTGAATCAGTAACCACGACAATCCATAATCCACATTCATATAGAAAAGTTGAATCTTAACGAAATCCAATTACTGTTTCAGTTTAGAGTAGCAACTGGTGCACAGCAGCACAAAATTTCAATACTGGTATTCTGGAGAACAAAAGCCGAATCACAGAGACAATCTTTTACAAACGGTATTCAATTTGACCCAAGTCCCATGGTACATTTCTGCAATTATAAATAATTTCAGAATAGAACAATGATACTGCCATAAGAACACGCTGAGGAAGCTCGGATGCAGCACCTCGATTGCAGAAACAACATCAAGATACCATAACAACAAACACATAGACACATATTGAAATTGACGTAACATAAACAAAATTCCCTAACCTGGCCAGTGCGCGCTCTCCCAACCAAATCAGAGCCATCGAGTACGGCGTTAAACGTGATAGCCTGAATCGGAAACAGCGACTCGATCCCCTTCTCCTTCAAGGCCTCCTTCAATGGGTCTGAAATCCTGAAACTGGAGACTGCATTAGGGTTGTCGTCCTCGGCTTTCACTCCCTCAATTTTCTCGTATTTGATCTTCTTCTTCTTCTTAGTCGGATTCATGGCGTCGCCAATCTCGGGACCAGTGATCGTAATTCTCCTCGTCCTCATTATTATCACCAGTGAAGTGATGATCTCCAAAGCCTTTCATCTCGATTCATTTCTGTTTCTGTTATTAGAATCATCAGGGTCAGGATCGGAGGTTAGTTTAGTCTTTTTGTGTTTCTCTCAATTTGGATCTTTTTCTCAGTGGAGTCAGAGTCCTCCACAATATCCGGAGGAGCTTCAGCATTCTTCAATTTCTTCTTCTTCTTCTTCGCGGAGAATTCAGATTCTCCTACGTCAACCGAAGCCATCGCCATCTCCATCTCCCTCTCTCTCACTCTCTCTCTCTCTCTCTACAACACACACATTCACACACACAAAAGTTGGTATACCCAAATTACGGTTTTTGGTCAGTAGAGTGAACAGCAGAGAAGAGGAGGGAAAGCAGTGAGGATTTACGTGTTTATAGGATATGGGGATTTCGGAGCCGTTGATGACAAGAACCGCCAAACGACGCCGTAGAGTTCCTTGTTTAAGTTTATATAAATTGGACCGGTCCAGCATATGCTAAATACAACTCTTGCGCCAACCCATTAATTTATATTAACATTACCAAAAACATATTAAATAATCAAATTCACATATTAATTACTATATTTTAGTATAATTGTATTTTAATATTTAAATTATAATCTATATCAATGATATATACTTATCAGACTGATGATCATTATTATAATTTATAATTATTACTAATTTTATAATATATTTCTTTTTTGTACACAATGTAATATTATTAATCATATTTAATTAATAAATATATTTGTTATTAGTAAATATTTAATTATATTTATTTAATATAAATTATCAATAATTATTAAATAGTAATTATAAAATAATTTAAAATTTTAAGATATTAATTGATTAATATTAATATTAATATTAATAAATTAATTATATTAATTAAATATTAATTATTACTTAAAATTTTAATTAATAATTAACTAAAAATTAACAAAAATAATTAACAATAATTACTTGGTCCAACATTAAATTGTTGGCCCAAGTGAGATTATCATAATTGATTAAAAAAACAAATAACAAATTAACAAAATAATAATAAGAAAAATGTTCTGGAGTTGCTAACTGAGCTAGCGACCCTAGCGCAAATTTTTTTAAAAAAAAAGGTAAAATATGTGGATCGCTAGCTAAGCTAGCGACTCACAATAATTTTTATTTTTTTTATAATATAAATATAAATAAGCTAGATGTTGAAGTTAGTGGTGTTGGTGGATGATTATAGCCTTAATGTTTGTAACTTTCTCTCTTCATTACCATCTTCCCAATGCACTATTATATACACTCATTTTCTAGTCATTTATCCTTACTATTGCTTATAACTTATCGCATTATTGTCACTAATTCACATTAAAATAGTGAATGACTTTTACACCTATAACAGGGGGCATCATTCAACTTGTTTCGTTACACACATATACAAGATAGTTTTCATGCAATTATCTTATAAGAGAGAGTTATATTAAGTTGTGGAAAGGTGTTATTTTTTTGTGAAGCTTTGGATTCTACAACTTGTTCAGAAGAGTATCCTGGAAAGAGTTATATACGATGTTATTGGGTTGTTGTATTATAGAGGGAACAAGTCAAGAATAATAATGTTGACTAGTGAAAATGCTTTACTACAGGGGGTTTGAGTCTCGTAATATATTCGCATCTCAATTTAAATATATTTTATGTTATTTTTTAATTGTAATTATTATTT
The DNA here is from genome assembly GCA_034509735.1 of Sesamum alatum. Classification (NCBI taxonomy): domain Eukaryota; kingdom Viridiplantae; phylum Streptophyta; class Magnoliopsida; order Lamiales; family Pedaliaceae; genus Sesamum; species Sesamum alatum. Next base: position 27,863,804 of record JACGWO010000003.1, on the reverse strand, counting down.
GTACAACATTATAATTATTAATAATATAGTTATAATGAATTCATAACAAGTTGGTTGGTGTAAGAATTTGATACAAGATACATAAGGGGTATCGTGATTGTCCAAATTTAAAAGCAAGGCCATATCTTAAATTATAAACAACAAAGGGACAAATAAATAAAAGTAAGGGAAAGACAATGATAGCGTGGGCTGTAGAGATTCCACTCTCTTCGGCTGCTCATGTTTTTTTGACATGAAAGGGACCTTTTTTGTTTATGGCCGTAGCGTAGAGTTGGAGTAATGCGCCAGTCTCCTATCTATGCCCACAAACAATCATTTTCCCATCACAAAATACCTGTCATTAGTTCCTTCACTTCAACTTTCCGCCCTTCTTTTCTGATCAAGTGATTGGAGTTGGAGTTGTGTTCCTATAATACCTTGTTATAAACAAACCTTTAACATTACAAATATTTGATGCATTACCCATGATATTCTCTCAAGTGTCAATATGTTTTTAAATAGCCAGAACCTCAGCATTGTATTGAACCAACCCTCCAACAACGAGCATTCAATACAAACATTGAACAATATTTTGGAAATGTCGGCCGTCTTTGCAAGTGTTCCCTCGTATTAACAAGTATAATAATCTAAAGCGTCGGTGCATTTGAATTGTTCTGACATTGCTTCCCCACTCCAAGCTTGGCTTCTTCTTTTGAGATCAAGTGGTTGAAGCCCAAATGTGTATTAATCTAAGACTCGTAGGAGTACATGTAATTTTATGGTCAGAAATGGACTGTGGGTTCTTGCATTGCATATGCGGTTGTGCCCCTGCATGGAACATCATAAATGGCATCACCCTACGAATATCAAAATTATGCCTCTCACCTTCATTCAGCAAATCCCAACACCCATGTGAAGGAAATGGGAACAACATAACAACCACAACTATACACACACTACTTAAGACTACAACATCATCAATTATTACACAAAAACTAACAACATCATTATACAGTAGATGTGCATATATCACTCGATCGATCCAAGAATTATACCAACACGTAAAAAACAAGAAGAAAATTTCTCATTATTCTTATTTCGCCTATTAAATCGAATCGTATTGTCGTGTGCTAATACAAAATAAGAATTCAGAAAGAAAAAGTATATTACATGTATCCACAATCAAACACTTCTCAGAATAACTACTGATGTTGTAGCTGCCCTCATCAAATTACCAACCTTGCATCTCTAACCTCCAAGAATAATAATAATAATAAGAAATTACACAAGAAAAAATTTACTCACCACCAATAAATAAATTCATTTCCATTTGTACCCTCCTTCTTGCTCCTTAATTCTCCTCAAGACCCCTTCCACAGCAACATCAAATGCATCATCAATGCCCTCCAATCCTTTATCAGAATTTGCATATATCATTTTTGGTATATATTCAATCACTTTTTCCCTCATGCTTTTCACCTTCTCTTTACTAATCTTGTCAAGCACACTCTTTATTGAGGTCCCATTTTGGACCTCATGCCGGTCTATGAAAACCGAGTAACTTTCCGGTTCACCCGGCAAGAACCACTGGTACTGGAGGTATGCCGTCCGGTGCCAGAAAAACACCGGGATGGACCCCGCCACCATGCAGTCGAAGATCGAACGCCGAGTGAAACTATCCCCCCTCGGCTGCAAGCAGAAGTCGGAGTGAAGGAAAGTTTCCAGGATTGCTGAGCTACCATTGGCGCACTTTGAACCGCCGCAGTCCACGACCCGGCAAGACCCGGGCTCGGAGTAACACTGGCTAAGAAGGATTCCCCTGAAATCGTTCTTTATGAAACCGCGAGTTGCTCCGGCGAAGCAGAAGAGGGTGTGGCGCTCCCGGCTGCTGACGAAATCTTGCCAGAGTTTGACGTCGGCAACCGAGGCGGGGTGGAAACCGGTGGGGTATGGAACACCGACGTCGAAGTAGTCCCAAGGGTTTTTCTCTATTAACAAGCGCGTGATGTTACGCATCTTCGGCATGTAAATGCAACTGGAACCCCAGTCTCCGTCCTTGGACCGGCGGAAATCCCACGAAATCCTGCCTACAGTGATGAAATGATCCCAACCGCTTGATTTCTTAAAGAATGGCTGATCACTCACCCAATTTAGCATCAAATTGCAGTGCCGATCGCGTTCTTCGGTGGTGGAATTGCTGGTGAAGAGAAACCTTTCGACCGCGAGTCCAGTGTAAAAGGGTATGTAGAAGGCCGCAGCGGATTCCGGCTCTAGGGTTCTGCACCGATAATTCAGCATTCGGTTGTGGTAAATGACCTCGAGTGAAAATTGATCAGTCCAAAACCACGCGCCGCTCACCTTCTCCGGTACGATTCTCGAAATTCCGGTGGCGGCTTTGCCGAACCCCGAGTTGGAAAGCGCGTCGCAGCGGGATGACCACGGGTTCAAATTATCGCAGTTTTTCACTATTTCGGTATTGAATAGCGGCGGAAGGTCGTAAACATACACTTTCCCGTACGGGCATTTCTCTTCAATTTTAGGATTACTCAGAATTCCCTCGGCCGAAGCCTGTTCTCCGGCATTGCCACTGCTATAAGTGATATTAGGGAGGGCGGCGGAAGAGTGAGGACTGGGAGCCGTGACGGCGGAGAGAGAGAACGGGAGGGAAGGAGCGGAGAGGAGGAGGAGGAGCTGGAGAAGCAAAACGGAGAGGAAGAACCATGCGCGGCGGTTGTGGTGGAAGGAGAGGTAGGGTTTGAGGGAGGTGAAGACCGAGTGTTTACGATCTAAAATCTCTACGCTCTTGGGTTTTGAGAAAGGCGGTGGGTCCGAAACGGGAAGCATCGATAAGGGCGGCCGACGGCGGCGGCGGCGGTGTATGATTGTGTCGGCAACGGCGGAGGGAGAAGAAAAGGGGAAGGGAGTGGGTTGTTATAAGTTCGAGGAAGTGAAGGTTCTCGTTGGTGTGATTAAGGAGAGATGATCAAATGCAGTGAGGACGCGTGCTATTTTGGCTTATCCCAAACCGACACCTACTTAAGCGTACGAGATTGTGGTTTTAGTTTAATCCCACGGTATTAATTGACGCAAAACCTTGATTATTGGAAATTTAAATTCTCAATTCTCAGCTGTTGACCAACGTTTTTGCAATTTTATGCTAATTCTATTATTTTTTTTTCTTGTAATTTTCTTTATTTAGAAGAAATAATTACATTTATATCCTTAACTCACGATCTGCTACACAAATTATATATGTCTTTTGTATAATTACAGAAATCACCATTTACAACCTTAAAGTATGAATAGTTTGTATAATAATGTTGATGTTTTCTGAATTGTATGTGTGATTTTCGTATAATAATGACAGTTTGTGTAAATAATATCGATATTCTTTTGTGAATGTATATATAATTATTTAAACAATAAAAATAATTTATATAAATAGATTATAGTCATAAATGGAATTATATCAATTAAATAACAAATCATTGCAATTTCCTTGCAAGTCTAAACATTATGTTTTGTTTTTACACGAAATTTGATGTAAACGTTATAATATTGCTTTTTTCATAAATGTGGTTTTTTGTAGATATTGGTGTAAACGAGGCAAGCAAGTCTTGGTCAATAAAAGAAATTAGAAAACTGTCCATTCAATTTTCATAAATATGGGAATTATAGACTATAGAGCATTTGTTGGCTAAATTTATGTCTTAGATTTAGATTTTAGGGAAGGGTTGAAGTAAATATTTCAAATATTTTATATTAAATAAATTTAAAATTTATTACAAAATATAATTTGAGAGATTTATTATTATAAATTTGAAATCATTAAGTCCAAATTTATCAATCCAAACACTATTTTATGACTCTAAAAAAATTACAATCTTATTACATATTAGATCTTATTTTAATATTAATTATCATAGTATTAGGATAAAATAAGATTACAAAATTTATAAGATGTTAATAATATTTTTTTGTAATTGCTAAGAGTAACACTGGAGGAATCTCATAAAATTTTAAAAATAAATTATCAACTCCTTACTCTTTTTAAAATAATTATACGCTTTTAACATTTTATCTTGTCTGTTATAATTTTTTTAAAAATATGAAACAATTAATAATATCTTATAAACTTTTAAATATTTTATAAAATATTTAAAAATATATTTAAGCTGACCGAAAGACTCTCTTAGTTAATTTCCATAATATATATTCTTATATTAGTTATACGATGTACTTAATTAATTTTAATATACTAATGCACGCATAGCGAAGCATAAATTTTAATTAATAGCTTCGAAGTTAGAGTGGACTCAAATTAAAAATAAATAAATAAATTGAAAGCACATTAAGTGTGTTTATTAGCGGGAATTGCGATGGATGAGTTTTAGAGATTTGTGAAACTATGCACGTGTTATGATGGGATCGCCTTAATTACTCCTACTTCACTTTAAGCTTTTTTTAAGTTTTCTTCTAATTTTTAAATTGGAAGCCATGAATTTTATTAATCGAAAGTAAAATAATTACATAAAATTCTGTCGGCTATCAATATCGAATAGAGATAATTACAAATAATCAAATCAATAATATCACATAAACTAATCCTTAATTATTACAACAGCAAATCATACATACTATACAGTGGAAATATATCAACCGACGCAGAAGTTCGAACATATCACCTCTAGGGTCATAGAGCCTCAGCTTCGCCAACTAAACTAGACCTTCTCGGCAATTTCCTCCCACTTTTGAGTCCAAAACAATTCAATTTTTCAGCTTCTCACAACTTATAATTAATTCTACTCTTATTAAAAGAGTATTTTGCTCGATGAGGCCTATTTTAGTTGGTGAAATTGAGGCCCTATGATCCTAGAGGTCATGGGTTGATATTATTTCTACTGTAAAGTAAGTATAATTTACTGTTGTAATAGCAAGATCTTGATTTATGTGATATTATTGATTTAATTGTTTGTAATTATCTTGTTCGATATTGATAACCGACAAGACAAAATGTAATCATTTTACTTTCAATTAATAAAATTAATCATTTTTAATTCAAAATATATATATATATATTTATATATTCTAAGCACGATGATTGATGATGCTATTCATATGAAATTTATACCCCATAAATTATTAGTTGTTAGATTACATAAGATATTGCAAAATTCTAAACGGGGGATTAATGATGTCGCTCATGTGAATTTGTACCCACATAAGTTATCAGGAGTTAAATTACATATATTATCAATATTATATATTTCTCCAATAATTCACAATTCATATGAGTACAAATTCACGTGTGCGCACCAATTTTTTCCTAAGGAGTATACACACACACCGACAATCTTGACTTTTTCTCATTAAGTTGGCTTTGAACCATTCTTGTTCTAATTACCCATTCATCTTTTAAATATTGCTTTATTCAAACATTAGGCACTAAAAATACAAGACTAAACCTATCGATAAAGGTTGATGAGAATGCGTATAATATAAATCGGAGAAGGAGAAGCTTGTGCTAATTATATATTTAAGAGCCGTTTCAGGGAAAACTTGTGAGATTTCGACCACAACAAACTTTCACAAAGCCTAATCACGAGAACGAGGCTATATGACTATCTCATGGCTTTCGTTTGAAGACTGATGACACTGATATGTATCTCATATGAAATGTGAATTGAAAGTTTGAGCAGTTTATATGTTTCAAAATCTCATCTTATTAAAAATATAGATATATAATGCTTCAATCAAACTTAAAAACCCTTGGCACTATAAAATTTGATTGCTTCCCACACAGTAAGATTAAACATTTCTATAAGGGTAAATTACAAGTATTTTCCCTAAAGTTTGGCATAATTATAAATCTTTCCTCGTTATTTAAAAAATGACAAATACTCCCCTAAGGTTTGTAACCATCTAATAAATAATCCATTTCTATTTATTTTTTTATTTAATTTTTAAAATTTTTTTGGACAACAATGCGCAGGGAGATGATTATTAAGTTTTTTACATAGAGCAACAATAATATAATTTTCGTCGACTGATTTTTCTACGATTTTAATAAAAAAATTCAAGGATAAAATAGTCGATTTTAGGTCTTTGGTTAAAAATTACAAATCTCAGGGGGTATTTATAACTTTTCAAACAACGAGTTGTATTTGTAATTATGTCAAATCTCATTAAGGTAAATGTAATTTACCCTTTCTATAATTGGTTAGTTGAAAAAAATTCTAAAAACAATATGTTACATCGTTAATCACATGAATATTTAATAATTAGTTGAAACGTGTCTCTCAAAATTGAAACAAGGGTAGGTAATTATTATGAAAATAGAAATGAAAAGCTGAAAGGAGGGGATTGGAATTTAATGTTGTAAGGAAAATGAAAGGGTGTAGGAAAAAGACAAATTAGGAAGAAGCAAAGAGGTTTATTATTAGGGTTAATTATACTTACACCCCCTCTGAGAATATATAATTATACTTTTTCTCAAAAAAATTTTGAAATTACACTTACATCCCCTCGAAAATACTTTGTTTACACCTGACCCCCATCTGTTAGAGTTTGGACAAAAAATGTTCACGTCAACAAAAATAATTACACAAATTTTCAATTTTTCCCATCATTTAACATTCTCATGTATATTTTTGTACTTATAAGAGGATAAGTGTAACGTACATGTATGGAGTGAGGCCAATATTATTATTATTATTTTCTTATAAGTACAAAATTATTGCACGAGAATGTTAAATGAGAGGTAAAATTGAAAATTTATATAATTATTTTTGTTGAAATGAACATTTTTCGCCCAAACTTTAACGAATGGAGGTCAAGTGTAAAAGAAGAATTTTTAGAGTAGGTGTAAGTATAATTTCAAAACTTTTTTGAGAAAAAGTATAATTATGCATTTTCAGAAGGAGTCTAAATGTAATTAACCCTTATTATTATTGGTCCCCAGAGTTTGAAACTGGGAGCATGACGAGAACTTGCCACGCTTACAGAACAACTGGGCCACTTATGGGCTGTTTCTGTTCTTTACTATTTGTCCTCATAACCACATTATTTCTTTCTTTTTTTTTTCTTGACCCTTTCCACGAAATTATTTAATCATATACATAATTCCTCTCCAAATAACAAATACTTTATTCCCGAATTCATATTCATCGAATGATCATCACATTCAAAATTTTAAATTTTTAAAAAATATTTAATATTAAATATTTCTGTTATATTTTCTTATATGCTGACAAATTATATCATTTAGCATTTGATATTTCTAACATGTTTCGCCACCCGCAAATGATGCTATTTTTCATAAATGATTGACAGTGAAATTCAAATTCAATAGGAGTTATTTGGTGTGATTATGTTGTAATTGACATGTATAAGTTGCTAATTTATATCAATGATTTGATCTAAAAATGGGTGTCAATTCTTAATGGAAATCCGTAGATTAGATGGAATAGAAGAAGAGTTAAAAAGATGTTTATCCCACATAGGAATGTGATGGGAGTTATTTGGACTTTGATAAGGATATGAACTATAAAGTAGATGTAGGTGTTAGAATGATATATCACTCTTCTTTGTCCCACATTGAAAGTTTATTGAATAAATAAACTTCTTATATAATGTTCAAATATTGTTTAATGTATTATGGAGGTTAAAGTGAATATGGAGTTGTTCCACACATGCGTCGTCCAACCCAACTTGGGCCATGGATTAAGCTAGGGTTATGGCAAATGTTTTAGTATTAGTATTTATCTTTTTGCAACAAAAATGTTGAATTAATCTGCCATTAACATAAAAGTTTTATTTTCTTATAAAATTTAAACTGGTTTTTAAAATCTATTGTTTGTAATTTAAATTGTTGAGAATTAATACGGCCCTAAACTGTATTACTTCGCAATTTTGTGAAAGTTGATGTTCTATTCATGTGGTTTTTATGGCTGATTTGGGAGTTTCAACTCCAAATCTCCTATAAATTGATGCTCAAGGTTTCACTTCAAATCAACCTCAAGCACAACCAACAGAAACACAATAGTAATGTTTTCAGAATCGGATCGGGAATCGAATCGGTCAAGCTATTGGGTCACTGGGTCCTGGTTCGACCGGTTAGACCGGAATGAAAAAATTGGTTAACCCGAACCCTAATATATATATATATGTATATATACACGCATAATTACTAAGTATAAATAAAGAAAAGTTCAAGTCAAGTTTATTATCCCATATGGGAAAAAAATAAGCAAAGTTTGAACAATTTAGCCTATAACTAAGGAATAACTTAAGTTTAAGAAAAAACTGAAGTCAAGTTTATTATCCCACGTGGGAAAAGAATAAGTAAAGTTTGAACACTTTAGCCTATAAATAAGGAATAGTTTAAGTCTAATGAAAAATTCAAGTCAAATTTATTATCCCACATGGAAAAAGAATAAGAAAAGTTTGAACACTTTAGCCTATAAATAAGGAATAGTTTAAGTTTAAGGAATAACTCAAGTTAAGTTTATTATTCCACATGGGAAAATAATAAGTAAAGTTTGAACATTTTAGCCTATAAATAAGGACTAGCTTTAATCAAGCTTATTATCTCACATTGGGAAAGAATAAGTTAATTTTAATATTTTAGCCTATAAATAAGGAATAGCTTAAGTTAAATTTATTGTCCCACATCGAAAACTATAAACTAAGTTTAAGTATTTGAGGCTATAAATATAGCAAAGTTTAAGTCCAAAAAATATTTACATTTCAATATATTTTTTAATTTTTTTAAAATGAGGTCAAAATCGATTTTGATCGGTTTTTTCGAGTCTTGACTGGTTCACACCGGTTTTGACCTCACCGGTTTTGAAGCTATGAACCGGCCCGACACATGGTCGGTTCCCGATTGAACCGATCGGTCCGGGCTAGTTTTCAAAACATGGCACAGTAGGCTCATCTTCAAAGCTCTCTCAAACTCAGTTTTGAGCTCTCTCCCAAATTCAGGATTAGAGTTTTTCTCTTGCGGTGAGTGAGTGTTTTTCGAAGCATTTTTTAATATAGTGCAATATTGAAAAACAGAATCGTCTCACACTGGAAAAAGCGACGTTATACCTGAAGCACTTCATACAGGGCATCTAATTTTTTCAAAGTAAGCAGAACTTAATTTTTGCGATTTGGTTGCAATGTCTTCATCGTTTCTACCAGGTCCATCACGTTCTTCAAACTCAGACAACCACTTCACTAGTCTGATAGCTTAATTGCAACAACAACTACGTGACAGACTTGACAAAATGGAAGAACTTAAGAATGATCTATCCAAACAGGCGTACAACTACCATTGGTCTAAACATAGGGTTGTTGAACTAAAAGATAAGAAGTTTGAATTCCGATAGGAAATAGAATCCTTGAAGCTGAATATGAGGATGAGATAGATCAACTCAATCAAGAGAACCATTAACTTCACTTCAAAGTGACGGAGCTCAGGGAGACTCTAGAATAATTCCTGAAGATGCATCCTGAGGAACCAGAGGAAGATCCAGAGGAGGACCTAATGGAAATTCCTGACAATGATGATAAGCTGACAGATGGAAGCGTCAACCACTAAGATGTATATCAAATGATATACATGAGTTGTCACTGTACAATTTATTTGAGCTAACTTTACTTTTTTCATTTGTTCAGTATGTTAGTTTTAACAGTCCATTGTTCTTTATATATGATTCAATGAATATGACTGAATAAATTATTTACTTTGTTTTCAATACACTGTCCCCAAAATTGTTGTTTCCAACAAATTCTAATATCGTTGTAAATATTTTTTTGTGTTTCTGAATTTATCGAAACAAGAAAATATTATAAATAAGTTTCTTGAATTGATTTGAGAATTTGTGGGTGCGAAATCTCTACTTGAAATCTCTGATTCTTCACTTCGAGAATGCAATCTTTGACTTCGGCAATTTCGGAGGTAAAACTTGACGTTTCATCTCCTTCGACGTTGACTTTGACTTTGAATAACGTTAATTCGAGGGTCGTTGACTTGTTCCCGGATTAAACGCTAAAAATTTAGAGATGTTCTTCTTGAAATTGAATGTTTTTTTGTGGATTTGAGGCTTTAATCTTCCGTCAAGGTGGACTTGCTTCTTGAAACGTTAATTCGCTGGTCTTTTGATTTCTTCTCAAACCGAACGTTAACTTTAAATTACTTCCGCGACGAACGCCTTGATTCTTGCCTTGAACGTCGTAGATTTTCCTTAATTTGCACTTGAGAGAATTTGGGGACTCTCTTGCTTGTGTCTTCACTTGTCTTCAGTTGTGTGTGTTTTGAATGAGCTCCGGGGACCCCTTTATATAGCTGTCAAAAAGGTAGAGCCGTTGTGAACTTAAACACCTTTTGTATTATCTCTTTATAATTTAATTTAAAAAGATAAATACATTAAATATTTGACAAGATATAATTGGTCAATTTTAATATTTGTACTTTTTCAAGAGATAAATATCAAAATTATTTGTCTCAATTTAAAGCGTGAAATTTTATTTGTCAATCGTATCTAATGATCACTTAATTTAAAGCTTGTGGATTAAAAGAAATTCTTTTTCAAGAAGCATCTTTCCATTAATGTCAAAAAAATATTTAAAATTTCTTTTAAAATTCCCATTCTTAACTTTGGTCTAAATTAAGATTTTCGTATAGAAAATACAATATGAAGGGGTGGAAATTTTGAAGAGGAAAAACAAGCGTGTGGGTGGGGATGGGGTGTGAGTGAGCAGCTGTATTGACAGGGAAGAGCCGTCTGATTATAGCTTTATTTCTCTGATTTTCCGCTGGTTTTGTTTTGTGGGGTAAACAAAGGCCGCTTGATCATCATCATAGTCATATGGGATGGTTCCTCTACTACGCACCGCCTTGGGACTTTGGTGGGCCCTCTGATGGAACCAAACCATCCATACCCATACCCATACCCATACCCGGCTCCAGCTCCAGCTGCTTATGATTCTTGTCAAAGTCCCCGACAAACCACCTTCTTTTGCCAAACCATTACCTCAAAAACTTTTTAACTTAAGATTTCATTGCAGTGGTAGAAACTAATTTACGGGTGTTTGCAATAACTTTTACTTATAAAAAAATAAAGAATCGTCAAGAAAGTGATAATTTTAGTTGTAGTGAAAATCGGAGTTATTTGAGATTAGTATAGAAATTTCATTGGAAAAAACGTTGTGAAAAATCACTTATATGGTATAATTTACTTTTATGTCCACCTCTTTAGAAATTTAATAGGATTACTAAAAAAAAATGAGGACAAAAATGTCCAAAAACAACTTTTAAATATTTATAAGAATGCCATTAAGCAGCAAAAGCTGGTCCCATGCTGCTTTGAGCTTATGGCTGAAAACAGCTTATATTCTAAGTAGCAACAGCAAACAAGCCATTTTTGCAAATACTTAATTTGAATTTATTTTTAGTTAAAAGCTCGTAAGCACTTTAAAAAGGCTCCCCAAACACCCACTTAATATAACTAAAATTATCATTTCAAAATTTATTTTAAAATTATGATTCCAATATGCTCTTTGTACAATTTGGATTAAATTATGCCACGTGTAGTAAATATGATTTTTTTAGAATGGCGAGATATAGAGAGTCGTGTGCTATACGAGAAGTTATACGATAAATAATGATGATTGAAATTAAAATTATTCAATTTTGATCGTGTTTTAAAAATAAATATATATATATATATATTTATACATGTGTGTGCGCAGTAACACGCGAAATGCGTTTTCATCAAATTTCAAATATATAGAGGGCCAAATTATTCAAATATATTTTGGATATTTTGCAACTTAGGTGATAATGATGGTCAACAGTGTTTGGCCAAGCACTTTGCCTCACGCAATATTGGGTAAAATAAGTATTTATCAGTTTTTTTATTAGAAATATTAAAGTATGTGTAAATATTTAAAATAAATTTTTATCAACTTATTGAGAAAGTAAGATGAATGGAGTTTTTCTTATTTGTAATTTTTATTTTTTAAAACTACTTAAATTAAATTAATTTAAACGAAAAGTTATAAGCAACTTTTGTAGCATATTAGTAAAAAATATGGTTTCAAAGTTCAAAAATCCCTATAAGAAAAAAGAAAAAATATATATAAAAAAAAATACTGAAAGATAATTGACTATGAGTCCCTGTCGGTTTTTTTGCATTATTTTTTCAAATACCATGAGAATTTTTTGTATTTTCTTTTTCCATAGGTGTTTTTTTTTTTTTTTTTTATCTTTTTTTTGCATTTAACCCATAAAATTTTGGTATAAAAAATAGCTGATCAGTTATCTTTAATTTTATTGTAATTTATAAAAATATATTTTAGTAAAATTCGATTTTGTGGGATCAAAAGTATTTCTTGTTTGTGAATTTGTGGGTCAATTTATCTTTGCGAGTTCGAGTCTTATAGATGTGTGTAGGTAGTCTACTTTTAATAGTATTGTCTTGTTTGTTTATTTATTTTAAATATATTAATTGATCTGGAAATATTAATGCATCAAATTATTATTTGAGTTTGCATATATTGATACACCAATAAACAATAAAAAGATAGTATTAATAGACGACTAGGAAATTATATACTCATAAATACCGTAATTATACCAAATATTGGAATATATATAAATCGTTGACGAAAATTTTGGACCGGATTAAGATTCAAGAATCCAACTCTAAGAAAATCTACCGACAATCAAAGTCAGCTAACAAAAATAAAATTATGCCACGCATAATAAATATGATTTTTTTTATTTAAATAATGTTTGATTTATGTCAGAAAATTTATTTTATATATATAGTGGCTTATGATAAATTGATAATGTAGCACAAGTAGAGATAAAATAATAAATTGATTATTTGTTAAATTATATAAATATATTGATTCTTTCCGTCAGTGGGTGATCATTAATCATTTTGATCGAACTCAAGCAATCAGACGATAAATAAAAACATACTTGTTATATGTTTGGTCACTATATTTGAATTGTACGATATCACATGAAAAGTATATTATACTTGTCGTGTAATTAATTTAAATAATTTAAAAAAATTGTGTTTTTAATTTGTTCATCTTTATTATGTATGTATATTTTCTGAAGTATCTCTAAAAATAATGTATTGTTTTCGAAAGCTATTTACAAGCCGTTGAAATGTGTCTGTCAATGCTTTTTAGCTTTGGCGAATTCCATTTAGGGGTGATAACTTCTGCTTTTGTTGTGGAAATTAAGCTGAAGAGAAAATTATAATTAGTTTAGTTGTATTTGAAAATAAAAATTAAAAATGAAAAACAAAAACTGAGGTTGAAGTGTTTGGAAAAAGTAACTTAAAATAAAAAAAATTTACCAATATGTGGTTGCTTATAATTTTTGACTTAAATCAACTTATAAGCAACTCAAAAGCAAAATAGTAAAAGTTGAAAACAAAAATTCTTTTCAACTTATTTTCAATAATAAGTTGATATCAGACGCATCTCATCTTTTAGTACTGTATTCAACGAACGTGCAGCATAATATTTTAAAGTGTCGGTGCATTTTAATTGCCGATTTTAATTTAAATAATTCACTGGATCGTCATCCGAAAAATGTAGCCATTTCCAGTATAATTAACTAACAATTAAATGAGCTCTAGTTGATATTATTGAATTAATCTTCGGTCCTTTTGACCTAACAAAAGCCAAAAGGATAGAAAGGTTGAGAAAAAAACACAGTACACATAGTATTATACATAAGTCGAATTTGCTGGTCATGGAATTTGAATGAACCAAGGCGGCTGGATTCGGACCAGTTCAAACTATTTCTGGGTAATCTGCCTCAATTATGACAAAATGGGTCCAAAATGTGGGCTTCACATGCCCAATTTCCGGTATTCAAAGTTCAGACATTGGTTCGAATTTCATCAATACGTGGGATGATAGTCTACTGTATAGTAGGATTGTTTGTATACTGTTATAGTAAGGGGTTGTTTAGATTTTATTTATGTAATATTGTTGATCAATGTATAATTATTGTAATTATCTCTATTAGAGATTGATAGTCAACATGGCTGATTAGTAATCGATTTAATTCAATTAATAATATTCATCGCTTTCACTTCAAAAAAAAATTTAGACCATAGGGTTTGAAAATGAGGAATGAAAGACTTGTTTATTGGGTTACAAGCATTTTATCCTTGGTGAAAGGATAAATGAGGGAAAAAAGCACAATTTTTAAATAAAACGCTTATTGTCTTCCCAATAATTTCCAATTTGATATATTTTGTTTTTGTTAGAACAAAATTGCCCTTAAATATAAATTCAGAAATTATTTGTTTGACTATGAACGAGAAAATCTACACTTTTACAATAGTAAGTGTAGGTAAAATGGACGTTGTACAGATCAAAAGTCAACTATTAATTACATTCTACGCCAATTGGGCGTGTAGGGGTAAATTGTCTTCGTTTTGTTTAGGTACTCCTCAAAATTTTAAAATTTTCATGGAGGAGACGATTGCATTTAACCCATATATTATAATTATTTCATGCATAATTGGACTAATTGGACCTGCATACATATATATATATATGTATATGGATTAATGTGTAACTGTGATGTTGATTATTTTATAACTTTATAGTGGTTGTATATTGAATATTTATTGGTTTGTTTTATAGCATGTATCAATGTATGTGTATAGGCTGATTAGTTATACTTATTGAGCAGGCATCTCATTTCTTGCTATGTATTGATATAAGTCACAGTGACTACTTGAATTGGATCATAAGCCGTGCTGTCAATTTTATTAGGTGTGCTGTCAGTTTTATTAGGTGGGTCAGCAACGACATTCAGGGTTGAGGTCTATAGCTACGTAACTACAGAGATATTAGATTTTTATTTGAATTTGTATTTCACGATTTACTGATTTTAATCTAGTTTTCTTGTAAAACGAGTTTTATTATGGATGATATATATTTAGCAATATTAAAACGTAGTGTTGTAGGGGGTGCTACGATTAATACCGACCTGAGCATCTTATCAAGAGCTCCCGCATTTAAAGTAAACGTCCAACTATACCGGATTGGATGAGGTATTCGACCCAGTCCGACCTAGTAAACAAGTCCTAACAATATTTTTTGTGTTCCTCATATAGTGTAGCAAACATAGCTCCATTCAAGATGTTCTAACAAGAAATTCAAACCTAAATCAGATTTGGCCAGGCCTGAATCATTTATATGGAAAGTGCAATACATTTATCGTGTGATTGGTCGACCAATTCACATGACAAGTGTACCAAACTTACTCTGTGATTAATATATTTCGATCAGACCTGATTTGGGTCAGAATTTTTCTATTCTGAACATTCTATATACCCACAATTCATAAACAATTTTATGATGTCCGGAAAACAAGACTTGAATTCACAACCATAATGAACAAGCTCAAAACATTACTAGATAAAGCATTCAAAATGGGAAGCAAAGAGGGACTTGGAATAGCCAACAATGAAATGAAGGTTTGACACAAGAAAGCGGTGAAAAAACAAACTCTGGTTGCTGAACATCTTCGTCCCATGAAGAAGATTGTTGGTACGATAATAACCTATTTGAATTTATTGCTTCTTCAAGAGCAACGGTCCAACGTTGTCGCCGGTGGCCTTGTTGTGCTTCACATGGCTTCCATCACACAGAGGAAACGTCGCGGACCTCCAGCACCTGCACCACGCGCCCGTCTGCTTAGACGTACATCGTAAACAATTCAAACACTCTCAACTTTTACTACAACTTTCTTCACAACTTATTCTCACCGCCCGACTCAATGTTCAGCTCAAACAAAATGTTCGTTCCTGTTTTTCTTGGCATGTTTACTAAGGACTATGTTGTTTGACACATTAATCTTAGTACTTTTGTTTCTTAATCTTCACATGTCTAAGATATACATTTTTCTAATATGATTTGTTAAATTGTTTTGATATATTCAAATATTAAAAATTAATTGAATATATTATAAGGCATCAATTTTACCACTCCTCCAACTCGTTTTGATATATTCAAATATTAAAAATTAATTTAATATATTCAATCGTTTCTAGGACTGTAACTTTTTCGAATCACGCCGAATATACAATGTTCAAGTTTGTTTAGTTATTTTTTAGATCAAAAAAAAAAATTGTGTTGAGTTTATTTTGATTATTATTCTAATCAAACTCAAACAAGTTTTAATCGGAATGAACATTAGTCCAACTCAAATAATTTAATATTTTAAGTATATTTTATTATTTTTATACCAATCGAATCAAGCTCTTTTGGTTTGTTAAATTAATCAAAATGAATTTAAATAAATTTTTACTCGATTATATTTCAATTGAGCATTGAATGATTTGATTTATGTTTCTAATCCTAATTATTTCCGTTCCCTACGCTGTACCAACATTTGCAAGATTATTTCCAGAATTCTGTCCAAATTAATCATCCGTCGGACCAATCTATTACAAACTCAAGCAAGAGTACTTCAGACAACAAAAATAGAAAATGAAAAAATGTTCTGAATTAATGAAAAAACCTGCAGTAGGGAGTGAGGGGCTTGGCGAGCTCAGTGACGACCACAGAGTCGACCACTTTCTCTTCAGCCTTACGGATATCCGGGTTGATCGCCTCCGCTCTCACCACCACCATCCGCCGCGGCTTCGCGGTGGCCCCAGATGAACCGGGTCCGCGGTAAGAAAGCCCGGAGGCGTAAACATTGCAAGAAAGAGCCGCCATTGTTTACTGCTGTAGAAGTTGAAGCGGGCGTTGGAAATGAGTAGGTTGGTGGGCGTACATTGTAGGTAATGAACTTGTGGCGGACACGGTCCATTTCTGGACCATGCGGATCGGGTGGACGATGTTACGCCCACGTTGTTTTCTTTTCAACAAGATTTGTTAGATAAATTCGAGGGGAAGTAATTCCAAGATTTGATAATACTTTTAGGTGTCTTTATTTTGACGACGAAATTAAAAATAGGATTATTTTAAACTAAATAAATGATTAAAAAGTCATGTATAAATTATAAGGTGTTTACTTATATGCCTAATTAAATTCTGATAAAATTTGTAAAGTATTTACTTGTTCTATTTAAGGATGGCGAAATTACCAATTAGCCTATCAATGACACCTACTCCACTATTATTTGAGGGTAAAATGGACTTTTGCCTATAACATTTATTGTTATACAAATTACATGATAACTTATACCACCACCTTTGCTAGTATAAGTTATGCAAGTGTAATAGTAATACAAGGCCCTGTACATTAATGTGAATAATATATTATCTTATACTAATATTTTTATTCAGGCTGATACATCAAGGTAAACGGGGCCTTAGGATATGATTGGTACAAAGGAATGAGTTCGAAATCGAATGAATATTTCTAATCTTATTCCAAATACATATTTGGTATAACTTTAGAATAGCAATACACATTCCTTTGAAAATGCCCATTCTCATAAATATGGGATTAGTCAATTCCTCATTTACCCATGGTTTTAGCTATTCCCAATAAATTGGAATATATCTTTTATATATTTCTAGATTAACTTTTTAATAAAATTATAATTACAAGATTTATAGGCACAAAATTATATGTTATTTTGAATACATTAATAAAATGAATTTCAGTATAAAATATTTACATATGTGTTACCAAAATATAAAATATATAGTATACAAAAATATAGATTTTTAAATATTTTTATTAAATATAATATAAAATTATTAATATCTTTCTACACATTTTACCAAATATTATTATAAGTATATGCATTTTACCAAATAATAAATATTGATTACAAAAATTAAATATATGAAAGCTTCCAACAATATATAATATTAATTTATAACTACTTAGCATTTCAAAAGTAATATTTCTTATGTCATTAATGGCATGTAGCTTAGTTGCTTTTTTATTTTAATTTTTAAGTTTCATTATTTACAAAACATATAAATGAGTTATTTGGAAAGTTTTGATTCAATTCCCCTTTTCAATCTTTTGGTATACCAAACATAAAAATGACATACCAAAATCATTTCATTCCTATTTTTATTTCATTTTTAATTTTATTCTATTCCCACTCAATTTGATTCCTATATACCAATGATGCCCTTAAGATTGGTTTACTTTCAATTATTATAATGCCCTTTTCAATTATTGTTTGAGGAGATAAAGGTGAATTATAATTTTTCAAATTAAGTATCATCATTGTTTGAAATTAATTTATTATTAAAAAACATGCGTATTAAAAATTAAAAAGAGATACAACAGCTACGATTTTATGGTAATAACTAAAATAGATAGAAGATTCAAAAGTTAGTTAAAAGCAAAAACATTATCATTTTGTATTTTCGGAATTTCAATCAAATTTTGATTTCTTGTTAATTATATTAACAACTTTTAAGTTGCATTAAAATTAGGGGGTAGACGAGCCGAGCTCGAAAAAAATTCAGGCTCGAGCTCAAATTTATTCAAAAAAATTTAATTAATAATTAAAATATATTATATTATATATATTATAAATATTTTGTTTATTAACTTGATATACTATTATATGTGTATTTAAATATATAAAAATATTTAAAACTAAAAAATAGAAAAAAGCTTGAAAGCTTTTGACTAGAAATATGTTGGCTCGTACTCAAGCTCGAACTCACAAATTGGGTCAACTCATCTGCCACCCATAATTAAAATACATGGGTTGAAATAAAAAAATAATAATATTATAGAATATCAATTTTGTTTTTAATAAAATCTCAAATTGCATGCAAAAAAGTTCTCTTATATACAATTATTATATGATATATAGTGAATACACATGTATGATGTCTTAATTTATTGATTTATATGGAACGACTATCATTTTTTTTGTTAGAATCTTTTAACTAAACTCATTTTTCTAAATTTAAATTTGAAATTAAAGCCATTCAATGTTTGTCACCAAATAGAATCACGACGCTTTTAATTATCCAGCATTTTTTTCCTGTCTTTCTTGTTCTTTTCCATTAGTGGACGTTGTGTTATACTGATGTGCATATAATAAATAATCTTTTTATTTTTTAAAATATTTAATAAAAATATAATATGTTAATTGAACAGTTAAACTTATAAAGTTAATTATCTTATCAGTTGAATGACATTGTTTTTATATCACAAAAGAATTGATATAGCAGTGTCAAAACCTTCCATTTGTGTCTATAACTCTTATTTTCTTTATGTAGTATAGCTTTCGTGGCACGTAATCCCTATGTGTATATAATACATAATGTTTCATATTTTGAAATATACTATAAATAAGATTAACTAACATATATAAACAAACCAAAAAAAAATCAACTTAAGGTATTATTAACACAATAAAAGAATTAGTGTAGTGGAGTTAAAATGACATTGAGTCACTTTTGTCCAAACAAACAAAAAAAGTATTTACAATTAACTTTTAAAATTATCTAAGTAGCAATATAATTATCATATTTAAAAGTTGTGTGGCAACATCATTAACCGTCGTTTGTGAAACTTAGATGATTTTTTAATATATATACTAGCTATCATGACACGTTGTTCCAGCATGCATATAATAAATATCTTTTTACATTTTAAAATATATTATAAATAAGAGTTTAATATATAAACTAACACGTCACATTTAAAAAAAAAAAGAAAAAAGGAAAGAAATGAAAATTTAATTTATCAATTAATATAAAATTTGAAAAGTTGAATAAAATAGTTATCATATCAGTTGGCATTACAAAAAAATGGTGTAGTGGTGTCATTAACCGTCATTTATGAATAAAAAAAGGGGGTTTATTTTATTCAGTAGTATAGAATATATAGTTCTTATTTAAATTATTGTAAGTTAATTTTCGAGCTTTGAACCAAATATTTTATTGTCCCAGAGGAATGGGCCAAACAGTACAAAGCTTGGGGCCCGGTAAGCCCAATTTAACAACTTTCCTGAACGAATAAACTTCCAATATAGAGCAACTGCTCAGCTCTCCTCTATCACGCAGTCTTGCAGAAAAAAAAAAAAAAAAGAGAGAGAGAATGGAGAAGGTTCGATGCCAGAGGATCGGATGCGACGCTATGTTCTCCGAAGACGATAATCCCGAGGGTTCTTGTACTTATCATGCTGCGGTATGTTCGGTTCAAAGTTCAATTTGCTTTTCCCAAGAGAGCGTAGTTGTTAGTTGTAGAGACTTTCAAGTGTTGAATTGTTGTGCTGTGCGATTTCTTTATTGTGGTGAATGTTTTTGTTTGTTGTTTGTAAAGGTGGTGAAGTTTCTTACTTCAATCATTTTTGCTTTCTTTTCTTTTTTTTTTTTCTTGAAAAAAATGATTGTGTTATGCGATTCTTTTGCCTTTTTGATATATCTGAATAGAGTTGTTCGTTATGATCCATTAGAACAATTGTGTTTCGTCGGGATTTTTGTAAGATATTCGTCGCGAACTGGTCGCGTTACTTGTTTGAGCTTACTAGAATCGTGGAACTATGATCCAGAGTAAGCCATTTACAATTATGAAATGCATGGAGAAGAGGAGTACAAGAAGACTAGGTATATGGGGATGGGAATGGACCTAGAGCTGGGAGTTAGGCTATGAATATTCATTTTTATGCTGCCTGAACCCCTTTCTTTAAATGTTCTTTTATGTTACATTTGGATGGAAGGATTTAGACAAAGTATTTCAAATAACTTCGTATTAAAGGAATTTGTAATGCATCAATATTCAACAAAATATAGTTCAAAAATAGAGTTGAAGGATTTGAAATCCTTTGAATTTAAAATGTATCCAAATCCGTCAATCTACATGCACCATAGTGATTTATTTACCTGGCATCTGTTCTATTGCCCATCCGTATAATGTGATCATCATTTGGTATTCTCTTTCCAACCCATTCATCCTGTCTCCTATTATGCTGTGCTTGGCCCTGTTTTCTGGTGTGTTTTGATTGTATGATTTTACTTGATATTACAAGTGTCATGTACAGCTTGAGTTTCACCCCGACATTGATTTGTGTACTTTATATATGATCAGCTCCTCTTTTTTATGGTACATGCTATTTTCTCTCAAGGTGGGAATTGTTAACGAAGGGGGATGGATGTTTGGAGGTTGTTTGATTTTTGCTTCTTACCACGAATAGTTTTGCATATTAGTTTGGAATTTTATTATTTTCTATATGAAGCATAGTTTTGTAATTTGGAATCTTATGATTGTCTGGTTGAAGCATAGACTTGTCCTAACTGATAACACAAGTATCACTTGGTATGATGTCCATTTGATTGTAAATGTGTTAGCATGGTCCATCTAGACTGTTTGTGCTTGAATCTTTCATGGAGCTGTGGTTTCATTCCATTTGTTTGTTATCTTCCACCTTCTTAATATTCACTAATTGATTTTATCTTCTGATGCATGGCTTACATCACCTGCTGCCACATGGCCCACATCCCTTTCATCAGGGTGTAAGTTGCATTCTGTTTTCTGTTTTTGTCTCGATTGGTCACTCCAGTGAACCTTATGTTCCTAAAGTTAATGAAAATTTTGCTTTGTCCAGCCAATATTTCATGATGGGATGAAAGAATGGAGTTGTTGCAAGAAAAGGAGTCATGATTTCAATTTATTTTTGGAAATTCCTGGGTATGTGTCCTTTCTTTTCCTTTTTCCAGCTTATGTATTCCGTTAACGGCACTGCTAGAATCTTTTGGTTTTAACCTTTGCAGTACATGATCATGAGCCAGGGTTTTGCCGACCTTGGTCTTTAAAGATGTTGCTGCCTTGCTGGGCAGTAGCCATAGATATTTTACCATAGTTTGAAGTGATTTTATATAGCTGCTGTTATGTTCTATTACAAATTATGTCTGAGGCTGATACTATCAACTGCGACATCACATACATATCTGTATCTGCAATTACCATCATGAATTTCTAACAGGGCTTTTCTTGCATTTGCAAAGGTGTTTAATAATATGTAACGTTTCCTTCCTCAATTACAGTGTTAAACTATTTGAATATTCGGTTTGAGCTTTGAGGTTTATGTTTGATTCTCCTTTGCATGAATAGACTGTGAACGCGCTTTTGTTTGTCATTGTACAATTTTTGTCGATTAAAGCTGATTGCTATTGATATCTGAAGTTGCAAGACAGGGAAACACACAACTGAAAAACCAGTGCTCACAAGGGCAGCTGCAGCTCCAAAGAAGCCAGTTTCTGTTCCAAATCCCACAATGAATTCATCTTCTAAGGAGACTTGTCCCAGGTGCCGCCAAGGATTTTTCTGCTCCGACCATGGTATGTCTCTTGTCTGCAGTCTGGCTTTTCTTTGACCTGAGGGGCAACTACTTGTAGAAGAATTATATGGTGCTAGTAGTATCGAGCATAATAGGCAATTTTTGCTTAAGCAAAGGACTCTAAAATGCTTGTATAGTTTTGAGCTATTACCTATTAATACCTTGAAAATGGAAGTTTTGGTGTTTGATCCTAAATCCTTACCAAACTACTGTGCTTGTTCATGGATTTTGGTGTGGACAGTGTTAGGACTTCGACTTTTTTTTCTTTAGCTTTTCAAGTTTCATTTCCCCACCAAAACCCGAGCCCGAATGTAGAATTACTCTTTTTCACCCCTTTTGTCCTCTCCAGGTTCACATGCGAGAGAATCGAATCCAAAATCTGCCGTGAATGCATCTAGCGAAAGCAATCCAGATACGCGAGAAGCCCATCCACCTCAACCAAAGAAGATAGTTGATATAAACGAGCCTCAAATCTGTAAAAATAAGGGATGTGGTAAAACTTTTAAAGAGAAGGATAATCATGAGACTGCATGCAGTTACCATCCCGGACCGCCTGTTTTCCATGACAGGATGCGAGGGGTAAGAAGATATACATCCTCCCAAATCCCCCCCACCCCTTTAAAAAAAATGAATCAAGCTTTCCCATAAATCTTCAAATTGTGATTTCTCCATGACTGTGAACATTGCAGTGGAAATGCTGCGACATTCATGTTAAAGAATTTGATGAATTCATGAGCATACCACCGTGCACAAAGGGATGGCACAACGCTGATCCAGTCTCGTGATCAAACCATAGAACTTTCAAGGTTTCTTTTCTTTCTCCGATTTAAATCCCTTGTAATATGAATCATCTTCTTGCAGTGACAACTAGTGACGATCGATCAATCGTATTCAGCATCATTGAACCCCCCGTTCATATTTTCTAGTGATAGCTCATTTACCATAGTGCAAGACCAGAAATAAATTTCTCTCTCGTGCCTAATGCTAGCAGCAAACCATCACCATTGATGAACCATTTGGTAATTTGCCTCTCAAATCCCCCCCACCCCACCCCACCCTCCATATCCAGTTTTTCATCAATGAATATTAATCAATATAGATTATCAAATTCTCCATTTGCAACACTTGAAAAGTTACCAAGAGAAGGGAATTTCTTTTGGAGACAGATTGTCAGTGTGGGCTTTGAAATTTTTCATAATATGTGGTCTGAGCTTAGCTGACTAAATAATTTAAAGTATACATACATGTATTTTATATAATATGTATATATATATAGATAGATAGATGGTGCACGTAAGATTTGATAGTTATCACGGGTCCTATGATGGGTATCATCAATCCCCCTTCTTTAATTTCTTATCAACACAAGGCCAGTGGACCCAACTGTATTTCTCTACTACTTTTTCCTCTGATGTATATGATGATGGATCATATCATGCATGCATCTTCATGCAATATTCCCCATTTTGCCTCCCTATTTTGTTGAAACTAGGGATGGGCTTTTATTCCTAACTATAGAAATCTCATGTCATACACTAATATTTATAGACTGGTGTGATCATATCTTATATATTATATATATGATAATGTTATTATTATGTCATGATATCATCATAGATACATCCCAATATTTTATAATTTGATTTTGAATCCCTTCCCATTTTATAATGTTATCGTGTTAAATATCTAGGGTTAACACTAACTTCTCCAACTACTACGTAATATACAAATTCTGTCCTCTTACTATAGAAATTATAAATTGCCTTCTTTGACTGACAGGTGTTAGTCAAATTTAACTATAGGTGCTTGAATGATTATTTTGCCCTCATTTATAAAAATAAAAATAATTCAACAAAATTAATAATAGAAGTATTTTTTATTTTCTTTATTTGAAATTAATAGAAAGAAAAAAGATTTTTTTTTGAAAAATTTAAAAATATACTTATGTCTTTATTTTTCTAAGAATGGTAACATATAGAATTTTATAGAATTAAAATACAATAAAATTGACTTGTTTAAATTTTTATTTGACATAGTAAAATTGGCTAAACTATTGAAATTTGCCTCTATATTTTTAACATTTCATAATATAACCTTTATTTATTACTTACTATAAAATAATATAGTTTCAACAAAATTTATAAGCTTTGATGATTGTTAGGAATAGAAATTAATGTGACAACCTACATATACACAATATGTGATTAAAAAAATATTATAAAAATAATATACCAAAAGTTATGAATGTACACCCTTATTAATTATAAAAATAAAAAATTATATCTTAGAGGTATTTAAGTTATAGAAAATAAAGTTATTCATGTTGGAGGTTTTATAAGAGTTTAGACCAATTTTTTTTTATAACATCAGCAAAATCTGTTAAGTTTACTAACGGAATCGGCAATTTGTAAGGTGGATATATTTGGAAAGAAAGTTTATGTAATTTTCATAATAAGAGAGAAAAATTTGTATCTTGCCATGGTAGAAGGGTAAGTCAGTGCAATTCATTCTAAATTATTTATACTTTTAAAATTTTTATTGGTGATTTCTATAATTTATAAAATAAGAGTGATTCTTATAAATAAAACCAAGATGGTAAAGTAATTATCCCTTTGATCTAAAATATTAATACTATTTACTCTCAGCTGCTTACCCAGTCGAATTACAACTTTTAACAGTGGGGACAGAGTATTAATTTAAAATTGAAGAAATGGAGAGAGAGAGAGAGAGAGAGAGGCAGGCGGCGAAAGGTGACGGAGAGAAACGCCAAAACAAGAATCTCACTCAATCATTACCACATCCCAACAAACACCGCCAAACAACAAACTCTATCACCTCCCTCTTTCTTTCCTTTCTAATTTTTATCTTTTTACATATTTTAATCAAAATTAATATAATTACTACCACTAAAATATTCATCTCACATCCATTATACTATAAAGTATTCAAACATTCCCTCAATTTTCTAACTCTTTTAATTACTACCACTAAAATATTCATCTCAATTTTGTTTTATCCTTATTAAAAACTAATTTTTTAAAAACAAATAAAGGAATTTTAAAAATACAAAAATCACTCTATTTTTTTTAAGTTTTGTCTATTTATAGTTTTACTTGCTCATCGAGTTCTTTTTATTTTTATAAATTAAAGTATTTATAGCTCATTTTATTTTAGTTTTACCTATTTATGAAACTAAGTTAAAAATACATTTATACATACATATAACTACCATATTTATATAATTACCATATATACATATTATAAAATATATATTAACTCTATGTTTCCTTATTAGCTCATCGGCCCATTCGGTTTTATTAATTGTATGTTTGTTTAACTAAATATATAAATATATATATGTATAAATTTATTTTTAATTTGGTTCGACAAACAAGTAAAACTAAAAATATATGAGCTCCAAGTATTTTAGGATTACATGAAAAAAATTTGCTCGATGACAAGTAAAATTAGATTTAGACAGAGCTCAACAAGGGTAATTTTAGTATTTGAGATATCCATTTCATTTTTTTCGAGAAAGTAATTTTTAGTAATAGTAAAATAGACTTTGAAAATTGAAAAATTAAAGGAGTTAGAAGGTTTTGGATTTTTGTTTAAGTTTTAATACTTTATGAGATTAATCGATATGGAGTGGATATTTTAGGAATAGTAATTGTGTTTAACCCTTTTAATTATTACAAAATAATATCAACATAAAAAGAGAGCAATAATTCCTATTTACCCACAAAATGCTGTTTCAATTAACTTTTGTTTTATCACCCAAAAAAAGTTATTATTAGTAGCTTAAAAAAAGTGAAAAACAAACAAAGTAAAGTTCACTCTTTGAAAAACAGTTTAACATTCTATATCCAAAAAAAAAAAACAGTTTAACATTTACATTTTATCAGTGAATTCAGGAGTTGGTAAAGAATTCTGTATAGTATTTTTTATCCAAAGTCAACTTAATTTAAAAATAAAAATTGTAAAATGAGATATTTTTTTAAATTGATATGTATCCATTTTTAGTTATTACAAACACCTCCTAAACTGAACTCATAATCAGTATTCAGTCCATTATTTTTCAGTTCTGTGCTCTATATGTACTTATATAGTTTTAATATAAGAATTTATTTTAAAAATATACTTCCATTCCCACTTCGTACTCATTTTTAAAGAAAATAAAAACTTATATTGGGTTGAATTTCTTAATTTCCTCAATTAAGAATGGGAACAATTATATTTACACCTCACGACCTATGATTTGTCAATAAAAATTATTTTTAATTTTTGAAAAACTAAACATACATTCATTAGAAATACCATTATTTACATAAATTATTTTTACTTAATAAAAAATTACATATACACCCTTCATAAAATTCAATATACACAAATTACCCATATTTTTTAGTTGTCTAGATGATTTTTATAACTATGCAAAATACATGAATGATTTACACAAATTCACTTAAAAAAATTTAACCCCCCCATAAAATTTTCCTTAGTGAACTTGTCAACATATTGTTTACTTCAAAAAAATAAATTTTAATTTTAATTGTATAAAACATTATAAATAAATTCAGACTTTTGCCCATATTTTGGGATTAATGGAAATAGACACCCCCCAACTATTGAAAATTACAAAATAGAACCCTGAAGTGAAAGCGACAGAACAACCAACACTAATCTTTTTCAAAGACCTCAAAAAGAGAAAGAAATGGCGTTGAATGCCTGTCACCGCCAGTGTCCGTATGTGTGTAATTGGTTGGGGGTTGAGGGGTAGGGCCCCCACTCCTATGGCTGACGGCGGCCCACCGGCGGATGCGCCGCTGCGGCTGCCTCTCCCCCCCCTTGTTTAAAGGCTGCTGAACGCTGCGCCTACTGTTCGTGCTGCCTATTCGCTTTATTCAGTGGTGTAGGGTCTTCTTCGTAGACCATGCTCTATCCTCTCAGACTCTTCCACGTGGCGGCTCTGCTTTCTTCCCCATTGTCTTTGTTTGGCTGCAGCATATTTCTCCCCCCTCCCCCCCCCCCCCCCCACCAACCACATGAGTTTCATTCATGACCCTTCAAAAACCTTTCACCACTTTTTCAGTCCCTCATGTTGTATAAATAATTTTTTCCCCCTCATTTTTATTTATCCAGTGTAACTAGCTATAAATAATTTGAGTCGAGCCCGTATTATTGTTTAGATTTATCTGAATTAATTTCGAGTTTTGAAATTTGAATTTGATTATTATGATAATCGCGCTCAAAGGGTTTTAATTGGATTAGACATTAATCGGGCTCAAGTAATTTGTTTTGGTATTTTTAAATACGTTTTATTATTTTTGCACTAATTGAATCGAGTTCGAGTAGAGTTCAAAAGCTTATTAATAAAAAACTTTGTTCAAGATTGGTTTGTTAAGTGCAAATCGAATTAAAACGAGGTTTTATCGATCGATTTAATTCAAACGTTGAGTAATTTGATTTGCTTTAACTGGATCATACATGAAATCAGGCTCGGGTGATTTATTTTGATATATTTTAAGTACATTTTATTATTTTTGCTCTAATCGAGTCGAGTCCGAACATAGTTCAAAAGCTTATCGAACAAAAAACTTTGTTCAAGATTGGTTTGTTATGTCCAAAACGAATTCAAACGAGTTTTTTATCCATCGATTTCAATTCGATATTGAATAATTTTGATTTGTCATTTAATCCTGGCGTGACCGTATATTTAATTTTTAAAAGATAAAAATTATATTTTGAATTCTTGTTAATTATGCCAATTTTTGAATTCGAAACGATTAAATTTTATTAATTGAAAGTAAAGTGATTATATTAAGTTCTCTCGACTATCAATATCGAACAGACACAATTACAAACAATCAAATCAATAATATTACATAAACTAACACCTAGCTATTACAGCAGCAAATCATATCTACTATACAGTAGAAATAATATCAACCCACGCAGGGATTTCAACCCATGACCTCTAAGATCATGGGGCTTAAGTTTCACCAACTAAGTTAGATCTCCCTTCGCAATCATGCCTAGTTAATTGCATGAAAATTGTTATTAGATCTTTTATACAATTTTGTTCACTTTCTTTAAACTATATATTAACTGCACAACAAGTATAATCAACTATAATTTAATTTATTTAGGTGTGGCAAAATCCAATTAATGCCAAACTTTTGAAATTTTATGCTTCACTGTAATAAATACCAAAAAATTATTTATTTTTCAACTTAACGTTAGCCTCAACATGTTAGAAGAATACATCGACATAACTAAAATAAGAATAATTAAGTAAATTACAATCGACTTGTATAAGCAAGACAAATACCTAACGTTTGATTGGACTCGAACTTATTTATAATGTTTCAACCTTAATCACTGTGGTAGAATGTCTTAGTAGGTATTGCATTTAATTTATTTAGACATTTTGACTGTAGGTAGGATGTATTTAATTACAATGCTAAATCACCTCACCGACACTAGAAAAAAAATTAATATTACTACATTTTTAATGATCATGGCTAAAAGTCGTGTTAAATAATTTATTATTAATCATGGTTAAATAAAAATCGTTGTAAAAGCTAGTTTTTCCACCATAAAAAATTTATTTGTCATGGCTTTTAGCCGTGGTAAAAATATTCGCCATGGCTTTTAGTCATGGCAAATGTTTTAGCCACCCTCGCAAAAACCACAGCCGACAACCGTTGCGTGACCGTGGTTAATGACTATTCGCTACGATTATTTAGTATTAACCATGATAATTAACCATAGTTAAATATCATATTTTTAGTAGTGCGACAACTAAATTAGTGGATGAATTATTAATAAGTTATTAATAATAATAATAACATTGCTTTTGTTTAAGTACACGCAGGGCTTTAAATAAATCGAATTGAGTCGTGTGTATCATATGTTCAAGCTTATTTTGAATTATTATCAAATTTTAAAACGGTGTTTAAACTTAATATTTAGGCAATAATTTTTTGGGGCGAGGATGATAAAAATTAAATTATGAGGTTCGACATTTAAGTCCCTCCAGACACTGATTTAATTATGCTTTTTTTCCCATGTGTTTCTCCTAAAGTTAGTTGGTCTTTCTTTATTGTTGACAGCTTGATTATTAATTATGATTTAATTATATATAGATATTTTTGGGTAAATCTTTAATTCATTGCATTTAATGGAACAATTTGTTATAGTAGTATAATTAGGGTTAAAAATAAATAAAACTGTTTGATACTAAGTTGATTGTTGTTTGATGAAAATTCATGTGAGCACAACTCTTTAAATTTAATAAATTAAAATTGAACAAAAAATTTTTGCTTGATAACTTTGCACGTTTGCCACGAAATCGATTCAATTGACATAAAATAGTAAAAATATATCCAATAATATCAAATTATTAGAGTTCGACTTGTGTTTAGTTCGATCAAAATTTTCTTGAGCTCGATCTGATCAATAGTTGTAAACCTACGAAATTAACTTGTTTTCATTTTTCGTAGTAATAAATTCCCATTCTTGGTTGAGAAATTATATATTTTCAGTGACACACTCGACGTGTTTAAAATACTGTCTCATAATAACTTCATTTGGCCACAAAAACATCGATCATCTAAAATACTCCTAAATATATTTATTTCTTAACCAAATTACTAATTAAATAATTATATTATTTTTTGGATTAAATGGAATTTTCGTTCTGTATTTTTTGCACTTTGGTGTTTTAGTCCTTTATCTTTCTAAGGTAGCAAATAGGTCCTGTAACTTTTTAATTTTTTGCGATTTTGGTCCTTTCGTTGCCGGAGTTTGCAAGTGTTGGCCGGATTTTTTTTTTAATTTGGGGCTTTTCTTCCCATTGGTCAATTTAATGGACCAAAATCACGAAAAAATAAAAGTTACAGGACTTATTTGCTACCCTATAAAGATAAAGGACTAAAATACCAAAATATAAAAGATACAGGACGAAAATATTGTTCCATGCTGGCAGGAATTGACCAATGAGAAGAAAAGCCCCAAATTAAAAAAAATAAATAAATCCGGCACCATTTCCAAACTCCGGTGACTGAAGGACCAAAATTGCGAAAAATTAAAAAGTTACAAGACTTATTTGCTACCCTAGAAAGATAAAGAATTAAAATACCAAAATCCAAAAGATACAGGACCAAAAATACATTAAACCCTTTTTTGACAAATTATATTGACACTTCTTAAGGTCATGTCTAAACAAACTAAATACATAAACACCCTCTAAACAAACTAAATACATAAACACCCTCTGTATTTTGCATAAGTATACTACCACTCTTTAGGGGTGGTAGTCTAATGTGCCTTAGGGGATGATAATGTAAACTTTCACATATGAATAAGGGGTTATTTTTTTACAAGTACAACCTCAAGGAGTATTATAGTTATTTCGCAACATGGATGAACCTAATATCAATGAGCGTTAATATGATTTACTTTTTTTTTTTTGCATGCACGTGTTAAGTTGATTGTTTTATCAATTCTTATCCTATTTTTTTCATTTTATATTTTTATCTTCTATTTAATAAAATAAAATAAATAAACAATATATACAAATTAGGTTACTCCGATCGCTAGTATTATATTCATTCATCGGTAATAATGATCATGGCCATTAAATATATATATATATATTGTTTTAGAAAGTGATTGCAAGAACTTTATTTTCACTAGGTTTTAGGTGCCATATTAGTAACAATAATTTGAATTTGGTCTCTTTTATTAGTATTATTATTATTTTTTTGGTACGAATAATAAGAAAGAAATAATTTTGATCCACATAATTTATGAATTTAATTTTTCTACTAAGTTAGTCAAAAGGCAAAATGAATAATGTCTCTTTAAATTCCTCATTTATTGATATAGACTTATCATGTGACATTGAGGGCTTCTGGTCCTCCTTCCTACATCTTATGCCAATTTTGCACAATATAAATAAAGCATGCAAAACCATACTTTAATTAGACATTAATTGACAAAAAAAATTTGAAATTAAAGTGTTGATAATCGCTTATTTTAAACTGTTGCAAACACACGCAATCTGTCTATTTATGTTTTCATTTTAGTTTTCAACTTTTAAAATAGTAATTAAAGTGAAAATATATTTATTTACACGCATTCTTCTCGAAAATATATTGATTTGACCCCACACTCTACTATAAAACACAATTTTATTAAATGCTCTAAACACATTCTCATTTTCACACAAAATCATGTACAAAATTAAAAATACATATTTTCCACCAAAAATTAGAAAAAGTAAAGAAAGTGTTGAGGTTTCAACTTTCAACCCAAATATTTACATATCCCCTATAATTACTGCAGTAAAAATTTCTCCCACGTTAAAGTCATTCTCTGAAAAAGAGAAAATCGTTGCTTAGAAATCTTCAAAAAATAATAAATTTTTTCCCCCCCACAATTTACAAAATATCCTCTGACCCCATAAATTTTTCCTTTTCTCAACAAAACAAATTCCTCAAATTTGGACCCCTCTATTATGATTCCACACATTTTTGTGAAAAAACTCTGATTACATCATCACCAAAGAATCACTCTGCACCCATCCACACGCAAATCAAATTTTCCTTGGAAATCCAGAAAAAAAATGGATTTTACTTTTTCCCATATTGAGGTAAAAATCAAAGAATTACTCAAAAGTATGTTAATATAAATGGAAAGAGATTCTTTTAACTTGCCTTTTTATTTTAAGGGAAAGTTACATTTTCCCAGAAGTTTGGTATAATTATAAATTCCTTATTGCTGTTTGAACAATTATAAATATCCCCTGAGGTTTGTAACCGTATAACATAACACATTTTCATCCATTTTCATAGGTGGACTGACCAAAATGTCCTTATATATTTTATTTAATTTTTACAATTCTTTTAATTTTTTTTACTACAATGCGCAGGGAGAGGTTCTTAAAGTTTTTTACACAGAGGAGTTAATAATGTAATTTGTCTCGACTGATTCTTTTGCAGTTTAACTAAAAAATCAAGGGCAAAATGGTCAATTTTAACCCTTTAGTTGAAAATTACAAACCTCAGGGGGGTATTTATAATTTTTCAAACAATGATGGGGTATTTGTAATTATGTCAAACTTTAGAGGAGGTAAATATAATTTACTCTTATTTTAATCATGCTTTCTTCTTTAGTAGTATGGTCTTTATAACCCAGAGTAAAAGTAACTTAACCTCCAAACTAAGAATGTTCTGCTTACGACGGTAAAAAATAAATCAAAATACTCGATACTCGATTAAAATTCATTGATAAAATTATTTTTGAGTTTGATTTATTGATATTAACAAATCAAATTGAAGAAAAAAAAAATCGTTTGATAAGCTTTCTTGCTCGATTCAATTAGTACAAAATTGATAAAATATACTTAAAAAATATTAAATTATTCAAATTAAATTTTATATTGAATCCAATTAAAGCTCGTTGAGTTTGATTGGATTAATGATAAGGGTTTTTCTCCTGGTTTTGTTAAACCATTGTTTCTTGTTTAGTAGTATGAGTTTTTTACCCCGGGTAAAAAGTCACGTTGGGGTCCAAGCTCAGAATGTTCCTCCCATTTGACTACAGTTGTCGACGTCGTAGGAGAGAGTGGAAATAGCAATTTTACCTTTATGTTGTAAAAACCTGCCAACAGCCAGTCCCTTTTATCGGTCGTTTGCATCAGAGACAATGCATGGTCCGGTCTCCATCCCCACACGCGGATCAAGCACTTGTAAGCCACGCTCCGCTGTTTTATATTTACATGCATGCATCAAGGGTAATTATACTAACCTCTAAAAAAAGAAAGTAATTATACTAATTAAATATTGAAAGGTCACTTTCTTTTTAATCTCTAATTCTTAAAGCTTCATTATAATATATATACATATATGTATAATAAACCCTAAATTCGAATATTATATTATATATTGATATTTTAGTTATATGTATATAATACATGTATGGTTTTTTTTCTCAAATATTCAAACAATATGAAATTTTTGCATATAACATGTGCATGTGGAATGCAATATAAAATGTGACACTTGCAATAAAAAAATTTAAATTGTGTTGTAAACTATGGAAAATTAGGTCCAGATGGGATTTATCAAACCTGAACCCATTACATAAAATTGTTATATGATTAATGTATAATTTAAAAATAATTAATTTAATTTGAGATATGAGCAAACTTAATTTAAATAAAAAAAATCGAGCTTAAAATATATATAAGCTTAAAATTTGATGTTTATAAAAACATAGAGTATGTTTTAAAAAAAAAAGGAATAGTATTGAAAAGTTAAACTAGGAATTGTCATACAAATTTGGCTAAATTACGATGATACTTTCTAGGTGAGGCCTAATTATACAAACTCCCTTTTTATTTATAAAGTTGCATGTCCATCCGTAGGTATTAGTGCAATATACTAAAAAAGTGTTCATGTAAATTGTTTTGCCATTGAATATGGAGTATACGATTAATTATAATTATAACCTCAAGGCATATTTATAATCGAAATAATTACACTGTCTTGTCATGATATTTGATGTAATTATACGCGGATCCACTGTGATTTGAAAAATTATATTTAGTACCCCTAATATTTATTTTCGTCTAACAAATAAATTATTATGTTAATTAAAATTCACCAAATTTGACGTTGTTTGCAAAAAAATAACAATAAAAAAAATCAATCAGAATTCATATTTCCCCCAATTGTTTTATTACCGACGACTTATCGCAGGTTAAATAAATATTTATCTGATCAAACCACCCATATACATTTTCATACACTAATGCATGTGAAAAGATATATATCTTTACCTTTATAGGGTTAGTTTGGTCAGAAAAGTTTTATTTCACTTACAATAAGTTAATAATAATCCAATTGAGGTAAATATGAATTTTTATTCATTTTTTTATTAATACCAACAAATTCGATGGATTTTAACTACAAAAGGATCTACTTGTTAGACAGAAACAAACGTCAGGAATATTAGATGTAATTTTTTAAATTATAATGAGCCATGTATAATTACACAAAACTTAAAAAAATAGTGTATTATCCCTTTATATTGTTATAAAATATAGATATTTACATAATTAGACCTAATTTGAAGTGTTTACCTAATAAATTTTGCTTGGTTGTGATTGTGATGTGGAGTTAAATAAATAAAAACCCCAAAAAGAAAAAGAAAAATATCCGTTGGGCAGGATTAATTAGCGTGGCGCGTGTTTGGTTGGGAAGGAAGTGAAGGAAAAGTGATTATATAGTAATAAGCTGTCAAAGAATGCAACTACTTCGGGAAACGGCAGTACGGATGACGGCCGCTGCTAACACTACGCCTACCTATCGCCTTTTACTACTCCATACTTTACTTTCTTCCCACAGTCACTGTTTAACGTCGCTTCACCGCCGTTTGTTTATATCTATCCTTCTTCTTCTTCTTCTCTCTCTCTTTCTCTCTCTCTCTATATATATATACATATACATACACACACCATCTTTCTCTCTCTTCATAACGCAACGTCGCCAAATGGAGTAGCCTTTTGTGTACAGAGTACAGTGCTGTTGGCAACATTTAACGCACTACATTTCTCTTTTATCCTCTCTCTCTCTCTCTCTGCCTTCATACTCGCTCTCTTCCCTTATTGCTACTCTGCTGCTCTGCCTTACAGTTCACGCCAAACGCCTGCTTCTCTGTAACTATTCTGCTTTTCTCTCTCTATACCAACACACATTCCTACAAACTATCACACTTGCTAGGCTACGAGGAGAGAGAAGGATAAGATGTTGTCGAGTGACTGAGCTCGTCCAACGCTTCCATCTTTTATTGTACTTCTTTTCCTGCTTCTCTGTCTGTGTATGCGCATTTCTGCTGTGGGTTGAAGAATGGCGGAGGAACAATTGTTTGTGGAGAGGACGACGAATATGAAAATGGGGTTGCTCTATTTTGTGCTGGTGTTCTTCCTTCTGTTCCATCTCGCTTCACCTCTCGGTGATGAAGGTCTTTCTCTCTCTCTTTTTCGTGTATGTTGTTTTCCTGTTCTGTTTTTTTTCTTTTTAACCATTTCTATCTTTTGGTGGGTAGCGATTTTTTCTTTGTATCATTGACCCTTGAGATTCTTCTTGGGAAGAATGTAACTTTAGGCCTTTTGCTATTTTCACTCTCTGTTTCGTGGAATTTTTTGCCCGTTTTGGAAAGTTCAGATTCTTGGCTTAAAGCCTAAAAGGGCTACTTTCTATTTTTTTTTCCGGGTGAATGATGAAGAAAATTTGTATTTTTCTTCGTTTTCATTTTCTATTCTGGATAATTCCTCCTCCCTGTTTTCTTTTGCTTTGTTTCGGAGGAAATTGAATAACATTAAACAGTTTCTTAATCTACCGATACTCGAACTTTCAATGGCCAGCCAGCCAAATCTTTTCAAAATATGAGCAAATAAGAATGCGACCGAGTTAGCTTCTTCCCTCATCTTTATCTAAGTGTTCTGATCATATTCTGTTTTTACTGCCCCAAGAATTCAATATATATTTCATCTTCACTTTCTTGCTACACTTCTTCTCCCCTTTCTACTTTTAGAAAGAATTAATGCCTTTTGTATCGTGTATGCCGGTTGAAGCGGGTTTTTCTAGTTGTTAATGTTTTTAATGACACCACGTATTATCTCACAGAACGGATTTCTCGTAATTTTTTGACTGACTGACAGTTAATGGCACTTTGCTGCATCATTTTAAAGAAAAATAGTATTTTAGTCATGGAAGTTCTTCAAGAAAAGGATTGGTAGTTTGTTTCTTTATGGGAAATCTCATTTCTTGGCTTGTATGATATGTTGTTTAAATTATGTTTTTCTGGCCATTGCAGAATTCTTGATGTTATTATACTTTTCTTGCATTTTGTGCTAATATAATTATGTTAATGGTGGGTAACAGGCAAAGCATTGATGTCCATCAAAGCTTCATTTAGCAACGTGGCTAATGTGCTGCTGGACTGGGATGAGATTCACAATGATGACTTCTGTTCATGGCGGGGTGTATCTTGTGGCAATATCAGCACGTCCGTTGTTGCTTTGTATGTTCTTCTCTTTCCTTATTCTTCCATCTCCAATATAACAGAGCTAAATATCACTCTTGTTCTGTACTTTTTTAGTAGTCTCAATTCTACTAGACTGAAATTTTAACTGGAATTTGTCCTGTTGGGTAAAGGAATCTGTCAAATCTCAACTTGGGTGGAGAAATTTCCTCAGCTATTGGAGATCTGAAAAGTCTCCAGTCTCTGTAAGCATCCCTAGAGAAGCCCTTATCTTCAAGCACCATTTATCCGTTTGTTATTTCTCAAATTTACTTATCATGAGTTGTATTTGGCAGAGATCTACAGGGAAACAAATTAACTGGTCAAATCCCAGATGAGATTGGAAATTGTGTCTCACTTTTACTACTGTAAGATAGAATGCCTCTCTTGATGCAAGTTAAGGGATAAGATCCTAACGAAGTTAATGTTTGTTATATTTCAGTGATTTGTCTAATAATCTGCTTGAAGGAGACATACCCTTCTCAATCTCTAAACTTAAGCAGCTTGAACTATTGTAAGTCATATTTGTTTGTTGTCTGCTATTTATATCCCTTGTGATTGTATGCATTTAAAGGTTGTGCTAATAATGGTCTTTATCAGGAACTTAAAAAACAACCAGCTAACTGGTCCAATTCCTTCAACGCTAACGCAAATTCCTAACCTGAAGACACTGTAAGTTATTTCCATCTGCCTTTTCAGTCGGTGGAATGATTAACTTTAAGACAATTTTCTAAGAAGTAGATTTTGGAACTGCATCCAACTTAAGTTTGGTTCGTCTTTTGCTAATGGCCCCATTTGGTTGTTGTGCATGGCTCAAGTGATCTTGCTCGAAACCAGCTTATAGGAGAGATACCAAGATTGATATACTGGAATGAAGTACTTCAATATCTGTAAGTAAAGCAATAGCATCCATTAATTTTCAATCATCCCTTCTCTAATTGTCAGGTAAAGTTAGAACTTCTTGATTGAGGTGTATGTGCATTTACCATGTTTGGCTACTGCCATTATTTTGGTGCAGTGGGTTGCGAGGAAACATGTTAACAGGAACATTGTCCCCTGATATGTGCCAGCTGACTGGCCTTTGGTATTTGTAAGTGTTCTTGCCTGTTTCTTATTTATATTATAATAATTTAATATGTGCATGATGTTGCAACCTTTGCTCTCTGTTCCTGCAGTGATGTTAGGGGCAATAACCTGACTGGAACTATACCAGACAACATTGGTAACTGCACAAGCTTTGAGATACTGTAAGTTCTTGCCATGCAGTATCGCTTTGATTCTTCGATGTTCATTTCTAAAGCTTTGAAGCATTTTGTTGTCAGGGATATATCTTACAATCAAATCACTGGAGAGATACCGTACAATATTGGTTTTCTACAAGTAGCTACTCTGTAAGTTAATTATGATTCATTCAACTTTGGAATGTTTATAGCGAACCAACTCTTGCAAGGTCTAATATTTGGTAGCATCACACACAGAACATCCGGGATTTACTTATTGCGAAATGTTTCGGTTTGATATTATTCATATCTTGAGGACAGGATTGATGTTGCATAAATTGTTTGCTTTTGAGCAGGTCTTTACAAGGGAATATGTTAACTGGAAAGATTCCTGAGGTGATAGGTTTAATGCAAGCCCTTGCAGTCCTGTAAGTATTCAAATTCTTGTCGCATCTTGTTTAATATGATGATATCAGCAACTTCACTAAAATTGCAGAGAGTCTTTCCTGACAAGATGGGAACTGTCTGATTTTCTTACAGGGATTTGAGTGAAAATGAATTAATTGGGCCAATTCCACCAATACTTGGCAACCTCTCTTACACTGGAAAACTGTTAGTTTGGCACATCTTAAATTTTATGAATTCCTGATGCAATTCTCTCTCATTTACTCTTCCCTAAGAGTGTCGATATGTTATTTCAGGTATCTTCATGGAAACAAACTTACCGGTCCTATTCCGCCTGAACTGGGAAATATGACAAAGCTTAGCTATTTGTAAGATCTATCCTCATAAAATGTCATGATTACATTTGCTTTATTTGTTAGTTTGTTGCTAATTTAGCTCATTTTTTAAGGCAATTAAATGGTAACCAACTGACTGGAGGTATCCCTGCTGAACTTGGTAAATTGGAACAACTTTTTGAATTGTGAGTCACTATTTTATTGAATTAACTTCATGCTTCTTCCTGTTCATGTATATAATGAATGTCGGTTGCTGCCTTCCACAGAAATCTGTCTAACAACAATCTTGAAGGGCCCGTTCCTGAGAACATCAGCTCCTGCACGGCATTGAATCAGTTGTAAGATTTGTAATTTATTTTCATATATGTAGTCACTTCATCTTATGTTTGACTGACTTGTGAAATGTGTTTGTTGTTTCTGTCTCTTTCTTCTCAGAAATGTTCATGGTAACCGTTTGAATGGATCCATACCCTCTGGTTTAAAACATCTGGAGAGCCTCACATATCTGTATGTTTCACTCTCTACTACTGTTTACTGTCTGTATGCTTCTTCATTGTATATGTGAGGAAATTTTGTTTGTCATCCACAGGAATCTTTCCTCCAACCAGTTCAGGGGCAACATACCTCTTGAGCTAGGGCACATAATCAATCTTGATACATTGTGAGTTTCAAAATCAGTTTTTTATTTTAGGGACTTCTTGATGTTCTCTGTATGACTGATTGTCTATTTCTTAGGGATCTTTCGAGTAACAACTTTTCAGGATCTGTTCCGGCCTCTGTTGGTGACCTGGAGCATCTTCTTACTCTGTGAGACTTGTATATTTGTAAAATAGTCCATGTGATTTCTGTGATGCTCAATATATCTGAACTATACTCCCTTTTTCAGGAACGTGAGTTACAATGATCTTGGTGGACCCATTCCCGCTGAATTTGGCAATCTTAGAAGCATACAGACAATGTGAGCTTTTGCACAATAATTTATACTGTAATTTCCTTGTCCTGAAAGGTATGTCTTTGAGCAAAAATCATAATACTAATGGTTCAAGCATTTCGTAGGGATATGTCTTTCAACAGGTTGTCGGGTGACATCCCGGCGGAGTTGGGGCAACTGCAGAATCTGGCCTCTCTGTATGTTAAATCCTTCAGCCTTCACCTTTA
Organism: Sesamum alatum; assembly: GCA_034509735.1. Lineage (NCBI taxonomy): Eukaryota > Viridiplantae > Streptophyta > Magnoliopsida > Lamiales > Pedaliaceae > Sesamum > Sesamum alatum. The sequence continues at coordinate 27,824,306 of JACGWO010000003.1, read as the reverse complement.
TTATCAACTGTTATCTGTTACACATGGCTCTTATACAAGCATAATTGTGTTTCTTTTGTGTTGCAGCATATTGAATAACAATGATTTGAGTGGAAGAATTCCCGAGCAACTAAGTAACTGCTTAAGCCTTGACAAACTGTGAGTCTTGCCATTTGGCAACACCTGCATTTTCACATGATTCTCTTGGTGTGCACAACTGATACATCTTCGTTCAGGAATGTTTCTTATAACAACTTCACTGGGTTGGTTCCTCTTGGCAGAAACTTCTCCCGGTTCTCGCCTGACAGGTATAGACAGAAAGATGTTACTGTCAAACTCAGTGCTTCCGTAATCTCTTTTAGATGCATTCCCTGAAATATCATGTCCTTTTATTGTCAGCTTCATCGGGAATCCCTTATTATGTGGTCACTGGTTGGGCTCAATATGCGATCCATACCCACCCCCAAAATCCAGAAGTACTGAATCATCTACTAAGTTTTCTGTTATACTTATTTGCTGTCTTTATCTTCTTGGCTTTGTTTCGTTTTCGTGACCTTTTATCTCTCTTTTCAGCTATGTTTTCAAGGACAACAGTTGTTTGCATCACATTGGGATTCGTTGCATTGTTGTCGATGATAATAGTTGCTGTATACAAGTCCAACCAGCCGAAGCAATTCATAAAGGGCTCAAACAAGAATATGATGCAAGGTGACGATCACATTGTTTTTTTCCTTATAATCTGGTTTTCCATCTCGTTCAAGGTTTAACATATGTTTCCTCTTCAATAGGTTCATCAAAATTGGTGGTTCTTCACATGGATATGGCTATCCACACATACGAAGATATAATGAGACTCACTGAGAACTTGAGCGAGAAGTACATAATAGGATGTGGTGCTTCCAGTACAGTATACAAGTGTGTGTTGAAAAATTCCCGACCAATTGCAATTAAGCGACTCTACACTCAGTATCCTCACGACTCTCGTGAGTTTGAGACTGAGCTCGAGACAATAGGCAGTATAAGGCACAGAAACGTCGTTAGCTTGCATGGCTACTCGCTTTCTCCCATGGGGAATCTTCTCTTCTACGATTACATGGAGAATGGATCTCTTTGGGATCTTCTTCATGGTTAGCAAATTTTCTTAACAATTTTGTTTTGTGAGTATAATTATGTGATTTTTCATATTAACCTATTATATTTCTTGCTAATATGCATGGCAGGCCCGTCTAAGAAGGTGAAACTAGACTGGGAAACGCGTCTGAAAGTAGCTGTTGGAGCTGCGCAAGGGCTTGCATACCTTCACCATGATTGCAGCCCGAAAATCATTCATAGAGATGTGAAATCTTCAAATATTCTACTTGATGAAAATTTCGAAGCTCATCTCTCTGATTTTGGAATTGCAAAATGTCTGCCTACAGCAAAAACTCATGCATCTACTTATGTTCTTGGGACAATAGGCTACATTGACCCAGAGTACGCAACGACTTCTTGGCTTACAGAAAAGTCCGACGTTTATAGCTTTGGAATCGTGCTTCTGGAGCTATTGACGGGAAAGAAGGCTGTGGATAATGACTTGAACTTGCTTCAGCTGGTAATTATTTGTTTCTGTGATTTATCTCTAATATTCATCTGAAAGTAACAAAAGTGACGCAAAAACTTCGTGTTCATTCTGCATCCTCAGGTGCTGTCTAAAGCAGAGAACGACACGTTAATGGAGACTGTGGATCCTGAGGTGTCCGTAACGTGCATGGACATATCTCATGTAAAGAAAACATTTCAACTGGCATTGCTGTGCACGAAACGTAATCCATCTGAGAGGCCAACAATGCACGAGGTTTCTAGATTTCTGGTCTCATTGTTGCCACCTCCGCCCAAGAAACCCTGTTCGACACCTCCCAAGAACGTCGATTATTCCCAGTTTGTGATCGGGCAACAACCCCATTTGCAGATCCCTCAGCAGCGACTCCAACAGGACAACAATTCCTCTGATGCGCAATGGTATGTAAGATTCGGGGAGGTCATTTCCAAGAACACTTTCTAAGAACCTGGCTTGACCTTCTGTTCATTTTGAGGAAGGTTGTAGTAAATCCCAATTTTGTTTGCTCTTTGGTGGTTCATGGCACTGCGCTGGAGGATATTGATGGGTTGGCCTGTCTGTTAATCACTGTTGCTGTTGGAGTAAAATGTTTAAAAAAATTGATATCTTTAGCTTAGGTCAGGCTTCTTGTTAGATGACTGTACAAGTGTTATGAAACTCCGTTGCTGTTTTGTCTATGTATTTAGGCACTGCTCATTAATTAATGCAATCACATGGAATTTGCCCATCATGGTACTTGTTATTGTCAATTTTTCACAGATTCCGTGTAAATATTGTCTTCTCTTATCCAAATGTAATATCAAAAGAATTAGAAGGCTTAACCAAAAGAACAAGAAAAAATTCACTGCCTCTAATTGTTTGCTATTTTCTTCGTCGTGGTGCTTACATGGCAATATGCTGGTTGTCTTCTAGTTTAGATTCCTAAGGTCTTTATGCATTCGGGAAGAAACAGACACTTGGGAGTTTTCTTCCCTGTGTACCAATCTAGGACAGGTTTCAATGGGAAAGAAAATTACAAGGGGGGCAAAAACATTGAAGCAAATCATTCTATCATATAACAGATATCCATTACAGTTTTTCAAGGTTGTGAAGCTGAAATCATCGTCTCCACGAAAGGTCCTCCAACAAAATCCAGCATGAAATAGATAAACCACAAACTGTAATTGAGAGATAAAGCTCCAACAAGAAAGGTGCTAATAGAACGAGTCTGGACTAGCCACTATAATCTCCCTCAGAAAACTTGTTCTCCGGGTAGAAGACTGCCACTACTTCATTTCCCCCAAATTTTCTACCGTTGAGTCCTTGTCGAGCTTTTGTAGCACTCTCGGTATCAGCATACTCCAAGAAGACCTACACAAAAGCGTTTTCAAATTTCTGATGATAAGAAATACTAGGAGAATATGAAGCGATAAGTGGAAGAATTCCACGATCTGAAGTCATATGAAGTCCAAAACTGGAGAGATGTTCCATTACAAGCCATATATTCAAGAGGCATCTCTACTAAAAAAAATTTGCTGAGTAACTAACCTTTCCTACACCTGGTGGCATTTCACCGCTGGGAAGCGGGCGGGGAATGGTCACATTCACCAAAGTACCTGCATCAGACTTAATTTATAAGCTTTCTAGTTTTCTGCATGTACTGTTTAACAAAATAAGGGACTTGGGAGAAGGATATAAAAAGAAAAATTGACCATAAGGAAAAGAATGATTAATTGTGGATGAAGAAAGGTTAAGAGTATGCATGAAGAGAGCAATTACCAAACTTTCCACATTCAGTTCTCATGTCTTCTACTATATCTTCATAGTCGTCATCATCCTTGAGCTCGTCTGCAGTAACGACTTGTGTTAAGCACACGACCTTTGAAGCTGGTGCCATATTAGGTGCTAACATGAGCCTCTGTAAGAAGAAAATTGAATGAGAACTATTTTAAAAATAGGACTATTAAATTTAGGCTAGCAGTTTCAGTTACGATCACAGCAGTAAGAAAAAGAAGAATAGGCTTTCATTAGAATTAAATCTCAAGTTACTAAAGCGAATCTGGCATTGAAGGGAGTTTCAGACCTCTAAAATCAATAATCTCAAGGATTACCTGCAACGCTATTTGTTGCTGAGCATGCAACAGCACACTCTCTTGCTCAGGCTTAGGTTGTGATGCACCCTGGTTAGCACGTCTAACAGTAAGCGTTTTATCACCCATCTTTATCCCATTAAGAGCTGCACAAGCAATATCTGTAACCGATAAATCCTGGTAAACACAGAATGCATAGCCTTTGGAGTTCCCGGTTTCTCTATCTTTAACTAGATCAAAGCCCCGAAGTGGCCCAAAGGACTCCAGCAGCTCCCTGATCTGTGATTCTGTGAAATAATATGGTAATCCACCAACAAATATGCGGTCGGGACCCTCAAGCCCACCCGCAGATCCTGGAGTCAACCCAACAGCCGCAAGATTCAGATTGGGATTAGGTTGACTAGGGCCAAGAGTGGCAGCCAGTGAAGGGTTATAATCGCTAGGTCTTCTCACTTTAACTGGTGCACCCTGAAAAAGAAATTGAACAAAACATAAACTTCTTTTGGGTGAATCAAACTTCTAGATTTAATTAGATGCAGTTGAAATTGAAATTTCAGTAAACCTCATGCACCTTCATAACTTAAAAGATCATAAACTGTGCATTACCTCAAATATAATGCCATCTAAAGCCATTGCATTGCTAGCCTCTTCAACAGATCTCATCTCCACAAAAGCAAATTTCTTCTCATGGTTAATATAAACATTCACCACGGCATCTCCTGAAATAATAAAGAACATGACAAGACATTCATCAAATTCATCCGAAAGAAAATGAAAACAAGCATCTATCTTGCAAGTTGACTAACCTGGACCAGCAGTGTTCCCTCCTATTGCTGACATAACATGACTAAAGAAAGTTGCCACAGACTGCCATGAGAGGGACAAAAGTAATGGAACATATAAGCAGCCGAGCAAGAGACATAGTGGATGAAGCCCAACGTCACAAATAGCCAAACAAACACCACATACTTAACAGCTAAGTCTACAGTTTAAAGGGTAAATACAAATCACACACAAGTTGAATTCATGAGCAATCTAAGAGCATGAGAAGACAAAAGCTTACCTAAATCAAATGATTGCAATATATAGCACATGCTTTTACAGAAGTATGATAATAAACATTTAGACATGACTGAGAAGTATATAACACCACCAATCATGGAGTCACAGGTGAAAGGCATCTATGTAGGGGACATAATAAATCTCTTGAGATGGAATATACAATTACCTGTTCATTAGCAGTGGGGGGCAGACCACCAACATAAACCCGTCGAGCATGTCTTGTAGCCTGACAAAACAACAATTAAGGAATTTTGTATAATCAAATCTAACAAGCACTAGATAAAGAAATATATAAATCAACCTGCTGAGTCATCGCCTGAACAGGCATTACAGGTAGTGCTCCGAACTGCCATCAAGTCCAGATAAGTCTTTAGAAGCGAAATCTAAGAGCCAAAATCAATTGTACATGAAAGAGTGAAAAACCTGTCCAGCCGCCAAAGGTAACATATTGGGGAACATTCCAGGAATGGTGGGGGTGGTCCCCGGCAGCTGACCTGTGAGGGCTAAATGGAGTTACACCTCACGTGTTAAAGTTGGTACCTCCTCTTATTCTTAAATTACAAGCGCCAGAGTTAACAGATTTACTATCTTCTTAATTATGGTTCATATATTAGGCTGACTATCATCTTTAGAAAACACTACAATGGAAAATAACATCTATTAAAAGTGTGTGTAAAAACTACCAAACATGCAATCCTGGTTGAAGATGGACAAGACCTGTATTCATTCGTCCTTGTACATAAAAGCTACAGAAGTCGGCTCACGCCCATTGTCAGCACAGTGGGGCTAGTAGCCCAACATTGCCTTCTTAGAACATAACATAGGACATACAAAACAGACAAACAAACACCAAACACAAGAAGAAACCAAAAACCCTCTCAGTTTCAATCAACAAGCGAATAATTAAATAAAAAACTGAATAGCCAATCTAAGGACTAGTACTCCAAACTGTGATATGTGCAAATCGAAGGACCAAGTACGCTTACCAAAATGAAAGCATGAATTTGATACGAACTTTCCACACTATACCACAGGGAAAAGAATGAAGCAATTGTTATAATAAGAGCTGAATTTTGAACAATTGTTTGGCTGTACCTGCAACAGCAGCGGCAGCATTGGGAAGCAATGCAGCAGGAGGTGCCATGTCAAAACCACTCATCCTTTTGCTGTAAAGTTATGCCATTAAGGAGAGAAAGACAAAATGAAACAGGTAATGCTAATGGTAATGGTGAGGTATTCAGACCAAGCGAAATTACTTTTATTTGGTGAAATCAACACGAAATAACAGGTTTTATTATATAGAAGGTGAAACAACATCATTGACAGCAGAGATGATGTAAAACAGGGGATCAAGGCAGTAAGAGCTAACTTATCATCATGCAAAAGGGTTCAGGCACGCATCTTATAGTTGAAGAAAGTATTACATTCCCATTGAAAATAACCACCAAAAATATTGCTAACACGAAAAACTGATTCAAAGAGTATCATGAGCATCTAATTGGATCAGTCAGAGTTGATATACTCATTGAAATCAAACATAAGTTCTGGCGTACCAAAGGAGTCGAGAAACGCCAATTCAGAAAAGCAAATTACCTTATGATTGACAACATAAATCAATTCACTCTCCAACCTCACCAGCTAATTTCTATGCCCATTTCAATTGCCTGTGTTGTTAAAAATCTTGGATGTTGTTCATAATTAACAATTAGACGTCATGGCCTTACGCTCTAAAAGGGGGCACAATTTGTCATATGTCCTTTGCAAATTCAATTACACACATGCCACAGATAAAAGTAGTAGCCATCAATCTATAAGTAAGATTATGATTTCAACACATTTCTCAATCAGCAGAACATTAAAAATAGTGGAATCATGTCGTCAGGAATCAATGGTTCACTCCCCACTTATTTCTACATTTCAAAAGAAAGGCTTGATACACATTTTGAAAGAAGAGACAATGGTTTGCATGTGCAATTGTTTGCTTTATAACACGTTGCATGAGTAAGGTTTTCCAGTCTGAATCACAAAATACAAAGAAACTGGAGGAGATTATTGTCACAAACTACCTTTTGGAGCGTGAACGAGATCGTGACCTTGATCTGCGCTCGGATCTAGGCCTAGACCGAGATCTAGATCTGTGCCTGTGCCTATCCTCTCTATCTCTGTCGCGGTCTCTCCGCCTGCAATCCATAACAATTGTGAATCAGATAACCTTAATACACATAACTGATGTCATAAAAGCTAAGCTGAATGAAGGCAGATGACTGTTGGCTAGAACCAACACAATTACAAAGTACTGCCCGAAAAAATCATGAGATCACTTGGTCAGATTAAAGGCTACTATCTTGAAAAAATTACGGATGAAAAAGTGAATGCTTTTCTATATTCACAAACTAAGAACAATAACTACGTCAAGAACTGTGACAATGGCCAATTAGAAAACGTCAAATAAGTTGCAGTTTCTTCACCTGTCAGAGTCTCGGCTTCTGTAATAGTCGTCATCATCATCCCTATCCCTGGTCCTCTCCCTTCTCTCACTACGCTCCCTGTGGCGGTCTCGGTGATGCCGATCACGATCCTTGTCCCTATCTTTATCCCTATCCCTGTCTCTGTCCCTGTCCCTTTCTCGTTCTCGGTCCTTGTCTCTGTCCCTGTCGCGGTCTTTGTCTCTACCTCTTTCCCTCTCCTTGTCCCTGCTTTTGGAGGATTCTCTATCTCTGTCTTTCACATGGTCACGAGATCCATGCTGCAAAAAGTGACAGGAGGAATTTAGCAAATAAACGAAACTAAGTACAAAAACACCTGACAGACAGAAGTGAAAAAGAGAATTTTTTTCCAAAGAGCTTTATCCCATTCAATGTCAAGAAATCAAGTAAGAAAAGCATAACTATGAAAGACCACCATATCTAACAAAGTCCCTGATATTTGGTATATAAATCTATTCTAGCTAAATTATGATAATGCATGATTGACATCCTTGCATAATGCATAGTCTCAGAACCAAGAAGGTTTCATTTTAGTCACATTTCGACTTGTAGAAAACGGAAAATGCATTCGGTTATTTCCATTTCTCCAAAAATAGCTCTTGAATAATACAAGTACTAATTGTAGATAAGTATTCTTCCCCCCATCTACATAAACATTTTGTGGGCTAACATCTGAAAAGCTGGTGTAGAGTCTAGAAAAATGAACCAATAGTGAACATGGGAAACATCCATTTGTTTCTTTATTTATCTAAAGCTGGCCAAAGCTTGTCCCATTAATTAATTTAAAGTGGATAACTGACTGATCTGCTTCACTCAAAAGCAAAGCAATAACTATAAACAACATTAAATAAATTAAAATATTCCACATTTCAAACCCAATGAACATTACATCATATTATCTATTATTAAAATTAACTATTAGATCTACATTTTATACAATTAGTTTTATTCTTTACAGTAAATATGTGATAAACAGACACATCTTTTTATGTTTCACATCTCATAACCCGCCAAACCCTACTAATTACTCATTATTTACCATACATATCATATAATAACATTAACTAATAAAAAAACATCTTTATACAATAAACCAATAACAAATACAGAACTCAAAATGTGACAAAGAAACTATTTGGGCTGTAACAGTCTAATTATTGCAGTTCATAATTGCAAGTGACGACAAGGCAAGAAAAACACTTCCATGTCCCTATGATTTTGATTTACAAATTTGAAGGCTCCAAACAAAATGTGAAAATAAGTAAACTTTCTTGTATTTCCAATAGCCACTTATAAGCGTAAGTATAGTTTACAAGATCATCTATACAAATTAAATTCTATCACCATCTAAACGAACTATGATCATATTTCTAACACTGCAAACCTTGGAGCCTGCACTTGATGAGCCTTTGTGATCTTCTTGTTGCATGCCTGCTGATTCTGGCGAGTCCACACGAGATGGAGAAAGGGAGTTCCCATCAATGTCGTGACTTGACATCTGTAGATGTGTGACAAAACGCACATAGTGACTTTCAGACGCATAGCTTCTGACACAATTGTAAACTAACCATTTCAACTAATACTAATTCTAAAGCTTCAATTCCCTGATACCAAACTCTAGGTTAGTACAAGATAGGTCAGCATACAATCAAACAAATTACAGATCAGTATTTACAAACTCACTGCATAGAGAGCTCACTAACAATAAGAACAACAAAACTTTCGGTCACTGTTCTGCGTTTGCATAAAGAAAAATAAGAAATTATGATTTCTTCTTAAGTTTCGAATCCAGTAAACTAAGCCTTCTTTACGTTTTGCGTAAATCTTAAGAATCAAATTCAAGAGAAACTACACAATTACAGCATATGATTGAAATGGCCTTCAATTTTCGTCATTCATCACTCAGACACCACAGATCCGGAAATCGTTTGAGAAATAAAAACACAATGAGACAGAGATTGTACCTTTTCGGGAGGAAGAATTTGCAGTTTGCGCAAACGAAAAGCTGCACTTTCTAAACCCTAATTGTGTCTTATTTGGTATTGAATTTCTTACTTTTCTTTTTTCTTTCTAATTTTCGGCGTTGTGAGGGTTTATGCGAACTCAATGCAAACGTATTCGTACGTACGGGGGTATATATATGTGTGTGCAGTCAAAGAGGATAAGACCCAATTCGATCTACTTGATGTTCCCGTTTTACCCTTTCCCGTTGCTCAATGGTTGGGGCTTTTTTTTTTATGTTTTCATTTTCGATTAATAAATTTTTGAAATAGTAATTAAAGTAGGAATATATTTATTTTTATATATTTATATTAATGGATAAATATAAAATACAATCTCATTAATCATATTTATAAAAAAAAAAATAGTTAGCATCCAATGCCAACTACGAGAAAATTATAATTTTAAAAAGATAATAAATAAAATATTGTAAGTAATTTAAAATTTGTAATATGAAAATAATTAATTGATAAAAAGTTTATTATTTAATATAGTAAGCATCAATAAGAAAAATATTAATAGATATAAAAATAAGTTTCAGTTATATATTACCTACTAATTTGTTTGAAAAAAAGTATATAAATCTCTTGGGGATAATGGTAAATTATTATACACTTATCTAATCTTAAATAAAATAAATGATAATTAATGAAATAAAATTTGATAAAATCTTTTTGGATAAAGAAAAATAATCATGAACTTATCTTAAATTTAAGTTTTTCTTAGAGGTTGCTTACGTGGCAAAATAGAATGTAAAAAGACCATTCAGATATGCACTTACATAGCGCTTACTTCGATGGTTTTTATTATATATATAAATAACAAGAAGTAATGTTATTATACTTGAATTGAAATTTAAGGATAAATAACAAATAAAATGCAATTTATTCCCCTAATTAAGAATAGAATAGCTGGAGAATTTCAGTTATAAGACATTTCCTAGTACATTCAAACCAAATCAATTCAATTCGTACACCCTAAATTATTCATCTCATCATCATCGTCGTGATCATCATCATTATTATTAAACAAAAAGTTACAAACAAGAAGTTAAGAAAGAGACTATATTTAGAAGTATAATATATATTACGACACGTCTTTTTTATTATAAATAAAATATTAAATTTGATTAAATATTATAAGACTAGTACTATTAGCTTATAATAGGCTCGTATAAAATGGTGAGATTTATTTTTGAAACTGTGGCGTTCAAGTAAAGAAATATTTATTTAACCAATAGTGATAGTATTACTTATTGATCTTAATAAGTAAATGTTGTTGCATTTTAATGAAACAAGAATACTACTTTCACTCTTTCATATATACACATTTTATGCATTACAAATCACAAATAAAATAGAGACATTGAAAAATTATTATTTGTTTGAAAAGAAATAGAAGCCTAAAAGAGTATGAACACTGTTTACATTTCTAATGAGTTTATTACTAACAGTATGATAGTTGAGTTGATTGATACTAACACTACAATCAATCAATATAGTATGTTTGCTTCTGATTTGGTAAATACACACTCAAGAAACTCCCCATTTTCAAGCACTTTGAAGTGATGCAATAAGGTTGAATTCAGCTTCCACCAGCAGGTGATAAGAATTTGCAAAAGTTCCTCCCTGTGTATGATCTCGATCAGTGGATGCCCAAGCTCCTGTAAAGTTCGATGGTCAAGTCAGATTTACGACAAATTTTATGGCTACAAACTGCAATAGGGTCATATTCAATGTAATTCTTCGTGTTTCCCCTTTATTTTATTGTTCTTTTTTACTTGAAAGATTAACGTATGAGCGTTGTTTCATTAGGACATGCAGCTACAGAGGGAAATGAGACAAGTAAATAAGAATGAAACTAACATATGAAGTATCTCAGAAGAGAAAACATTGGGTGTTTCCTTTTCTTTCTTCTGTCCAAAGACATCATTTTACTGTTTGAGAGAATAATCGGCAAGTATGTTCCTAAACTAGTTAGAAAGATTTGCAACGGACTTGGACAGATTGAATGTAATGCTTCAAAATCTTCAACATGGGGCATTTGCAAAATCTTACGGAATAATTCTTACCTTGTCATGTTGGACCAGCGTTCAGCTTCATGAGCCCTCATATGACCTCCACATTGTTTAGGCTTTGCAGGACATCTCTACATTTTATATTTGAAAACCCAACATTATTGGAATCATATAATGAGGCAAACCTAGAGTTATTACGACATCTTTTCCTTACCCAGAATTCAGCTTGGAAAGAATCATGGGCGTCCTTCTTTATACCCTATATTTGAAAAAGAGCATCCTTGAATCAGTATAATGGATTACTTGGTTATTTAGTCCAACAAAACTATCCCACCGTATCTTTTCCACTTGCCTTGGCTGAGGCATGCTTGCCTAACTGGGGTGGACTATTGGCCTTAGAATCTGATCCCAGAGAGAGCTGGAAAAGTAATGGATAAGAAAATATAACTGGTTCATACAGAGATATGGGGAGGACAAGTTCATGTGCAGTCATATACCAATAGCATGATATGCCCAAATATTTTTACCTCAGTTAACAGCTCTGTAGGTGGACTTTCCAGCTTATCACTGCTTGATGATCTGCGTTCCTGCAGAAAATTGAAACCAATCATGATTTATGGAAATTAGATATAGTCAACGATGAAACTGGAAATTAATTAATATTTTAGAAATGTACAAGAGTTGCATCAGGATCTGTTACACTTGGATATACCGGCAGACGCAATCTTTTCCTTCTTTTGAGTAATCATCACAAGTAGAAATTTGAACAATCTGAGTTTCTATGAACTCTAACTGTTTAAGTTTGTGAATAATTTTCTTTTACTTAGGACTTGTTCAGAATTTTGTACAGGTTGAGATAGTAACATTTTGAATACAAGGTACTTTGTTGTTTATATAGATGCTATTTTCATCCACTTTGTTTCCAAGAAAGCAACCTCATTATGACCTGAACATCATCCATTACCAAGATTAATCCCCTCAATGAAGAACTTAGTAACATTTTACGGCAACGTTGAAAACAGGATAAGCACTTTGCAATGGATCTCAATCTATACAAGTGACCCACCTTAGCAGAGGCATGGTGATTGGCCCTTGCCGTAGTCTTCAAGTTGAACTCCTAATTAGCATTGACAACAAAATGGAAAATGAGATCCAGAATAATGTGAAATTCACCCGTCAAGCGTAAAAAAAACAGCTAAAGTAGAAATGTTTTAGCAATAATACTGCACAAGGAATTTTTTTGAAGTTTTAGCTGTTTACTTGAAACTCTGGCGGATGTGGTATGCTCTTTTTAGGTTTGGGTAACGGAGGAGAGTCCAAAATCTATCAAAATCAAAGAATATGCTTGATAATTAGTTCTTTTTGCTACAACATATGAACTGCTACGCATAAAGTTTACAGAAGTTATACTATTGCAATGCCAACCTTTTTGTTCAATGGACGTGCTTTAAAGCTACCACTTTCAGTTTCGCTTGCGACAGAACTATTCTTGGACCTGAAGTTCAAGAAAACACAGTACTTCATCAACAGTGAGAGCTAAAGTTAGAGTTTCTACTGGGATGAAATGAACAAAAGCTGTCGAGTAAAGTCATACCCCCGCCTTTGTGCTCTGAGCAGTGTTTCCAGTTCCGGTTCTTTTGGAATGGTAACCTGTTAATTTGAAAAAGAAATAAATCATCAAAGCAAAAGCATTTTCGTAGTCATTAATTAAGAAAATACTATAGTGATACGTTTTATCTATAAAGACTATGTAATTCTGTCTCTGTAGGTGACCAAAGTCAATCACATCATCACCTCAATGTAAAACATGTTAATATAGTTAGACTCTGAGGGAAAAGGTACCTTCTTTGATGATTTATGCAATAAGGAAATTTGATGCTTCAGTTGGGCAACCTGGATAAGATAAGATTAGCAAGTTAAACGAGATATAAGAACAAATAATATATCTCCTACATATTTTATGTAACTAAAACATGTGTGAGAATTCAACTCAATCGAAACATTTAAAGATTTTCCAACACGAAGTTGAGGATTGTGTATGTGGACCTTTCTTAAGTAACCGATCTCAAGCTTTTGCCGTTTTGTAGCAAGGTCATCATGCCCAGTAGGATTCGGCAAGCCTTTCTCGAGCTTGACTGATGTTTTCTGAAACCTGATAGACAAAAAACGGAAAATACACCTAATAGAGCAAATACCTTAAGAAGGATATTAAAACTGAAATCAGGATCACCAACTAAATGGAAACCCATAATCCCCATGTTATTTAATTTTAAGGATGGTTAAAGAATAAGCGAAGCCCGTGAATGATCTAAACATATTCTTATCCATAACTGATACTCGAAATGGAAGTTAGACCTTGTACAAATGTGGCTGGAGTGCTCATCATGCACTTTAGTTTGTTTTGCCAAATGACTCGCTGTCGGGTTCATGAAGGTTGAACTCTTTGATTGAAATAGTTTATCAGCTGACTTTGCTTTTGCTTTTGCATTATCGTTAAGCATGGTTTTTCCTGACAGGAAACAGAAAGGCTCATAAGAAAAAGAGAGAGAGAGAGGTTTACTGCATTGTGTCTTGTTTAAGATGAATTATGGTTACAGAAAAAAACAGCTACATGCGACCAAGAGTCCTACATTGTTTCCAAAGAAGTTGCAAAAAAGGTTAGCACTTGCAATAAAAAAAGACTTACTGAACCAATCCACAGAAGCTGAAACCATACTGTTCTCTTAATTAGGCCAAAACCATATACCTCACAATGCAGTCTTGTAATCCAAATCAGAACCAGGGCAACCTCTTTGATGTATCCATGCAACTGTGGGGGTACTATTTGCTAGCAAGAACTTTTATCCTCAACTCATTTCAAGTGGAAGAATTTTACATCAATTGCTATAAATTGGAAAGGGAATTGCTCAAATTAAATGCATTCTCGAAACCTAAGCTAGATATCTCTCAATTTATGATTACATTTTAACATAAATAGCTATAAGCTCCCGTAGTAGAAGGTGGCCGGTATGGTACTTTGGTAACCAACTAATGCCCAAAGTAAAAGAGAAACTATGTCTTGACTAATGAAAGGAGACTACATGACATTAAGAGGATTAGTTGATGAAGCTTAAGCAATATTTTCCTCCCATTAAATTTTGTGTTCAATTTAGGCTTAAAATAGTAATGCATGCAGAATTGATTTGTCCCTTCTATTGAATCTCTCCAAGTAACTTCCAGATAACTGTCAACGGTACACGTGTATTCCAAAGAAATGATCAGGGTCCATTACATTTCGCAAATAGAAGTTGATGATCTACTTGGCTAAGTGCGTTGAAAATTAATTGAAGTAATAACTTGTTTCCAGATAATGCAAATCTAACAAGGAACTGACACTAAAAAATGTCCGGATAATAAAAAGAACAAGATCAAAGTAAAAACGAAGTGTATGTTCTTCTAAATAGTCTACTTATCGAGGTCATGACAAACTAATAATATGATGTAACATCATATGCAAGACTATATCATGTTATGGAAGACCATACACAACACATCTTAATCAGGATTCAGTTTTCTTCTATATCTTTGTGCATAACTAATAAATTTATGTATAGAATAAGAGGCATAAGTATAATTACATTTTGATTCTACTCAAACTAAATCCACCAGAGGGAGCATTTCACATATATTTGATGCAGTATTATGAGAAACCAACAACATTCTCACCTTTGTCATCCTTTTTTGAAGTAGAAGCTCCATGTCTAATATCATTATCTGAATTGTTGCTCTTCGACTTTGTGTTGTTTCCATATTTTGCTTTCGAGGAATGGGGTACAGCTTCCGCAGATAGTAATTTTCCCAAATTCAACTTCACGATAAAAGCTGGATTGTCACAAGAAGACAAGACGAAGAACTGAAAATTAGCAATCGGTACTCATTCAAAGAAAAAAAGTTCAAGAGCAAATATGGCCAATTTCCATAAAGGTCAACAAAATACTTGGTACGCGGATTTTCCCCGTGCAACCTCAGCCTTCTTTTGTGGAAAAATTTCTAGGAAAGATGTATTTTGCTCTAGTAAACAGAAAACAAATTATTACGCTTGTTCTGGAATCGATTACAAGTAATCAGGTCGAATCAATGAACACAATAAATTTGGTAGTAACGAGATTAGAAATTTAATTATTGCACTTGATATATGATTGATAGATACGAGTCATACGACCAGCTCACATTTATTTTACATATCAACATCGCTACAAGAAACATAATAAATTTGCTGTGGTGCATGCACAAAAGGCTTTTCTACAAAAAGGGTTTTTGCCAGGCAATCTTTCTTACTATAAGAACTCTATAAAAGCCCCAGAGCACATTCCAACACTATTCAGAAAAGACTATGCAACATATGATAAAACAGTTCGAAGCACAAAAAAGAAAAAAGAAGAGAGAGAAAGAAGAAGAAGAAGAGAACATCTCATATCCCACAAAAAATAATCAAAAAGAAAAATAAAAAATGATAAAACTCACGGGAAGAGGGGTAATTTCCAGAGACATCAAACCAGCGCTCCGCCTCATCAATCTCAGACTCAGACTCCTGCCTCGTGAAATCGTAGAACTGGCAGGCGTCAAACTCGTATTCCTCATCACTTTCCGAAGGCTCCACGTAGAAATCATCAACAAAATCCTCAATTTCTTCCTCCATCATTCATCGATAGTTCTCTCGGAAAACGCCTACTTTATTTCGCGCAAGAAACGTGAAGTTCCTCGGATGGAGATGAGGAGGAGGAATAAGAGACGGAGAATTGGATCGTTTCTTTGTGTTGGATTGTATTGAAATTGAATTGAATTGAATTGAATTGTATGGAGTTGTTCTGATGAAAATGCGAACTTCTCGTGTTCATTTTCAAAAGCAGAGGAGGAGAAACAAAGCACAAGTAGTATCGCTGTTTATGAATTTAGCGCCATAAAAGGGACAACGCAGGAATTTTAAATTTGTGGGCCCTCAGTCCCAAGTACTTGTCTTATTTCCTTCCCTTGTTTCTTTTGGCATTGTTGATTTCACAAAAGTACCCTCATCAATTGGGTGGGATTTTTCTTTTTTTTTTTTTTAACACTACACCGTCCTCTCTTGAGATTTTGTATAATTACACGCAAATTTCCTGTAATTTAAAAAATTACATCTAATATTTTGAGGTTTACTTCGTCTAATAAATAAATCACTCCGTTAAATATATTGATATTAATAAAATAAATTGGATAACTACATCTTATAAGAATGAAGATATACCTCCTCACATGCATTAATGTATGAAGATTTATAATGATAGTTTGACCGTAAAAAGATTCATTTGATTTGCAAGTAATGAATCAATCAACGGTAAATATCGATTTTCATTCAATTTTTGTATTAATATTAATAAATTCGGTAAATTTTGACTAATTGAGGGACCTATTTGTTAGACAAAAACAAATATTGATTTTTCGAATCACAGGAAATTTACGTGTAATTACTCAAAATTTTATGGGAGAGCGGTGTCATTATTCCCTATTTTATATTGTCGTTTTGAATTCTTCATTTTTTATGAATTGACTATAATTACATTATGAATTTTAATAATTAATTATTAATATCAAATATGTATAACCAATGAATAATTACTATTGTAAAACAATAATTACTGTTAAAATAAATTCACGCCAATTAAAAATTAATGTTTTTAATGGGTGGATCTAAGTACACGAAATCCACCGAGATCACCAAATGATGGAAATATTGTGTGATTAAGGATTTTTTTTTATTTATCTAAATCAGGTTTTATAAAATTAAATCAATTACATATTGGGTTAATGCAAATTACTTATCTGTGATATTGAAAATGAGCAAATTATCCTCCTGTGAATTTCTTTTTTAGCAAATTCACATGTAATTTTTTAAGTCTTTTGATTTTTTAATCATAAAATTACATTTATATTCTTATTAATAGCCATAGGATCTGATTGAATCTAAAGTCCAAATTCAACTAATAATATTAATGGTCCAAATTTTATTTAATTCAACTAACGGTCTAGATTTAAAAGTATATATATATATACATCTAATATATATTTATATAAATTTTAATTAAAAAGATATGTATAATATATTTTTATTAATAAAAATAACATCTATGTATATATAGAGAGAGGGGGGAGGGAGGGGGTTGGATGGAGGGGAGGCCTCCGTCGAGGGCGATGAGAGGCTAGGAAAGGGGATGCGAAGGTGGATCTAGGGAAGGCCGGCGACCTGAGAAAAGGAGAAGGGGGCAGCGGATTTAGGGAAGGTGGGGAAAGTGAGGCGAGGAGGAGGAGGGGGGGAGGTGCGACGAAAAAGGATGAGGTGGGGGGTGGGGGAGGGTGAAGGTGGCAGGGAATGTGGTGGTGAGGGTGAGGGGGGTGGGGGAAGGTGGAGGAGGTGAGGAAAGGGGGGTGGGGGGGGTTATTTTTTAATAAAATATTTTTTATAAATATTATATATTATATAATTATAATATATTATATATATAATAATATTTTATTGCTAAAAATTAATTAAAAATCGCACTTAAGGCGTGTGTTGTACACCATCAGGGTCAAGAGTAACTTGCTTTATTCTTAAAAACACAGGAGATAATTTGTTTTTTTTTTTAATTTTTATAGGGGGTATTTTGCACATTTTCTATATTACAAGGAAATAACATGCATTTTTTTCATTATATATTATATTTATTATGTAATTTGCTCAATTTTTTTTTTTAAATAGTAGATCAGTTATATATATATATATGTAATCTTTGTTTTGAGTTTTGATCATACTGAATTAGACTCGAATTTCCCACGTGGTCAATAGGAAACTCTGTATATTGCTCTTTATCCAATAAGATAAGACAATTTTTAAAATAGACAGGTTATAAGTATCTTTTGATAAATTACATATGACAACTTTGTTATTACTTTTTTTTTTTCCACATTACGAGTTCAACTTTTGAGATAAAAGTAGGATTTTCTTTAGGATAAATTACAATGATTTTTTTTTTTTTAAAATTATCATAACTACAAACACCTCTCATTATTTGAAAATTTGCAAATACTCTCTAAAATTAATGGCTATTTGACAAATACTCCATGACAACCATTGTAAGAGGGTATTTGTTAGATAATTGAGAAAGTATTTGTAATCTTTTAAATAATGAGGGAGATGTGTAATTATGATAAGAGAGCCATTGCAATTTATCATTTCCTTTATTTATATTACATTAGTTTGATTTAGTTAATTTAATTATGACATATCGATTATATATAGTTCATATAATATTTTAGTGATTTGTGCCCAAATTACATCAGAAAAGAAATGCTTGAAAATTTGATAAATCAAGGGCTAATAATATTTCAACAGTTAGCTACTTCAGAAACAATATTACTTTAACTTTTATTTTTAATATTTCTTACAAAAATTCTCCAATTTTAATTCTACTGTAAATTTTAATTTTACTCTGAAAAAACTATCACTTTTTCAAAAGCGGTATTTTTTCGCATACGCTCCCTAATTATGATAACACAATCACAGAGCTCCAAAAGAAGATCACAAACAAACAAATTACAAGAAATATGTACCACATTATAGAAACTCATAACTATATAAAAAAATAATAATACTGCATACTTATCGCAGTCATTTATTGATTGCTAACTTAAGAAAATTCTATTTCTAAAAGTAAAAGATTACCACAAATCTTTTCAATTGAATCACTCAAAATCGATACTATTATCAGATAAAAAATATATTTGTCAATAATAACTTTATATTAATGATAAGATTGTGACCCTAGTATTTTAGTTCCATGTATGTGTATATTGATTTACTTATCTGATACTCTATAGTTTATTATTTCTGTTCATTTGCTCGTTATAAAATTATAGATATATTTGAGTATTATGATATATTTTAGGGTAAATTAGATCTACATTTTCTGAGATTTGGCATAATTATAAATATCCTCTCATTGTTTGAAAAATTACAAATACCCCCTTGAGGTTTGTAACCATCTAACAAATAACCCATTTCCATCAATTTTTATGGGTGAACTGACCAAAATGCCCTTATGTATTGAATTATTTTTATTTAATTCTTAAAATAATTTGGACTACAATGTGCAGGGAGATGTTTCTAAAGAGCAATAATACAATTTACCTTGGTCGATTCTTTTATAATTTTAATAAAAATTTCAAGGGCAGAATGGTCAATTTGAGGCCTTTGGCTAAATATTACAAATCTCATGGGGTATTTGTAATTTTTCAAACAACAAAGGGATATTTATAATTATGCCAAACCTCAGGAGAAGTAGATGTAATTTACCTTATATTTTATGATATAATTGGTCGTTTCTATAAAGAAAAAAAGTAAAATTATATCAATTTTGGACTAGGCTAAAAATAATACAAGTATAGGAAATTGGTAGGAGTATTGGAGCAAGAATCTTTAACAGAAAAATCCAATTTTAGCATAAGCCAAAAAGAAAATGGGAAGAAGGGTATAACAGTCATTGTACAACTCCGGCAGAAGATTCCAAACAGAATCCCATCTTTGCCTCACCAGCCAAGCAAATCACCACCTCAAAATTCACGAAAACACGCACCCCCCCACCCCCACCCCCCCACACATACGCAGAGGCGGACACACACTCTTCTCTGCCACCAGTAAACCCTCCGCAGGATACGACCGATTATACTTATCGCCACCGCCGAGTTGCCTTCTCCGCCGTGACATTCCGGCGACTCACATGACCCGAACCCCGAGCGCCGAACCTAAGGAATCAAATCGAAGCCCGACCCGGACCGGCATGAGACTCATAGTACCTCTACAGGGAATAGTTCAAGGCAGGGGTGGTCTAATCCTCGGTTCGCTGATTCCCTGTACTCTATTCTATTTCCTACAATTTTACCTCAAACGACACCGTTCCCCGCCTCAGAACCCTCCCTCGCGGTCCACGTCAGCGGCGAACCTCTCCGAGCTGCCGCGCTCGTCCTCGCGTGCCAATTTGCTGTCACGTGGCTCCACCGGGCGTGCCCACGTGTCCGCTCGGGCGAGCTCCATCGCCAAGCCGAATGCCTCGCCTTACTACATTGGGTTGGACCGGGTGCGGGAGGATCCGTATGATGAAATGAGCAATCCGGATGGTGTTATCCAGCTTGGATTGTCAGAAAATAGGGTAATAATTCATGATTGATGATCCCTTTTATCATACTAAACTTATATGTGAATCTGGGAGTTAGCGTTTGTATTAATTCTAAGTTTTTTTTTTTTCTTTTTGTTATTTTTGCTTTGAAGTTGTCGTTGGATTTAATCGAGGAGTGGCTTTCCAGAAATTGCACTGATTCAATACTCGGAGTAGGGGGTGATGCTCTGGGGCTAAATGGGATTGCCACCTACCAGCCAATGGACGGATTAATGGAGTTCAAAGTGGTAATGAAACAAAACATTTGAGTAATAGTTTTCTGATTTTCCATGTTCCAAAAATATTGCAAGATAAGCTGGGGAGATGGTTGAAATATTTTCCGCGTAGCTGAAGCAATCTTTTAATACTTTGATCTGAAATGAAATTTGGAGAATATCCTTTTTGTGCTATACATGAATTTGTTAAGATTTGGAGATATCCGTACTTGAGTGTTGATATCAGGAACACCTAATTTGTGAAGGTCGCTATTCAGATGTTAAATGTAACTGACATTTGGGTTCATCTATAATGCTGTGGTCCTTTTAGATTCTTAGGCCATGCTACATGTGGATGGTTACGGACCACATTATACCATGTTTAATTTTCATTGGAGTTTCTTAAATATTTTTCGTTGTTGATGCACATATTAGTCCACATGTGCATGCTGGAAGCCTGAACTAGATAATCTATCCATTTCTAGTTTCGTTCTAAAGCAACTAAACTGCTAATAAACTTGTCTTGGCATTTAAACTTCCGCAAGTGTACTAATTGCGTTCCTTTGCATAGAAAAAGGCTATACGAGGAAGATAAATCTATAAGTTGTTTGGATTGTAGATGAGATGCTGTTGCATATATACGTGCTTGTAACCCTTGTTTTGTTGTGCTTTTGCTCTTGAAAGCCATCAATGGTCTTAACTGTGTGACTTCTGTATGTGGCATCTATGTCTAGGTTAGGACATACGCACAACAATCTGGCCTCTTAATGAGAGTATATCTTATGCGTATTTTGATATGAAAAGGATTTGTCCTCCATCTACTTCTACCTATATACATACGTACAATTTACATTTTTAATAAACAATGAGAATACAAATCATTAGCACCTGGAACTGCATTTGGATTTTCATGCACTTCTTTTTGGAATACATTTACAATGTGTACTCCCACTAGCAGATATATGCGAGCAGTCTATTCTTTCTACCTTTCCATGATTCAGTTAAATTAACTATCCAGGAAATTTCTTTTTTCAGTTGATCCATATAAATATCTAAATGTGACAGGCAATGGCTGATTTCATGACCGAAGCAATGGGAAAAACGGTATCTTTTGACCCTTCACGAGTGGTAGTCACTTCTGGTGCAACTCCTGCGCTTGAGATACTTAGTTTTTGTCTGGCCGACCATGGAAATGCCTTCCTTGTCCCTGCACCCTACTACCCTGGGTAATAATACATATCCTTTTATTCTAAAATTTGAACTTAGACAACACCATTCTTTCTTTTATGGACCTTGCCGTATCCAATTATTTCCCCCTGATTTTTTCCTATTTTATATCGTCCATGTCATGTGGTCTTTTATTTGATTGTATTTTTCCTTCGTCCTTTTCAACTGTTAAGGCATATGGTAGTTACTGTATTATATTTCTGCAGATTTGATAGGGACATAAGATGGCGAGCAGGAGTTGAGCTTATACCTGTTCACTGTCGCAGCTGTGATAACTTCACGTTAAGCATCACAGCTCTTGAACAGGCATTTAATCAGGCAAGGAAACGAGGTCAAAAAGTCCGTGGAATTCTCATTTCTAATCCAGCTAATCCTGTTGGAAACATGCTGAATAAGGATATGCTCTATGATCTCCTAGATTTTGCCAGAGAGAGGAACATCCACATCATATCGGATGAAATCTTTGCCGGTTCAACATATGGGAATGAAGAGTTTGTAAGCATGGCCGAGATAGCTGACTCAGAAGATGCTGACAAAGACAGGGTTCACATCATATATGGATTATCAAAAGATTTCTCCATCCCGGGCTTTAGGGTTGGGGTCATATATTCCTTTAATGAAAGTGTTTTAGCTGCATCGAGGAAATTAACTAGATTTTCTTCAGTTTCGACTGCAACCCAGAAGCTTCTAGTATCAATGCTTTCAGATAAAAGGTTCATCCAGGAATACCTCAAGACGAATAAGCAGAGAATACGCTCAATGTATGATTTATTTGTTGCAGGTTTGAGAGAGCTGGGTGTGGAATGCACAAAAAGCAGTGGGGGCTTATATTGCTGGGTTGATCTGAGCCGATTAATTAGTCCTTACAATGAGAAAGGAGAGCTTGATCTATGGGATAAGCTGTTAAATAGAGCCAAGATCAATGTAACTCCTGGCTCAGCTTGTCATTGTATAGAACCAGGATGGTTCAGATTCTGTTTTACAACATTAAATGAAAAGGAGATTCCTGTAGTCATGGAACGAATGTGTAAAGTTGTTGAAAGTTGTAAACCTTCTGTATAAAACATCAGCTATTCTTCCTCATTGCTAGATTTTTTGGCATGGTTTAAATGCAGCAGCCTCTGTTTTGAGAGTTTAGTTGGTATATCAGTGTTGTAACTGCAGTTTCAGTCTTAGCATCATTAAGATTGAACTTGTCCTTGCATCAGAAAACTTATAATACTACAACATGAACATTTAAGAACGGGAAACAGCGAAAGGGTTGTGTGTGTGTGTGTGTTTTCAGTTTTGCATGTAACTGTTCCCAGAAGACAAACTTTTTACATTAGTTTTAGTTGCAGTTGTCTCTTCCACTTCATGTGCAGTCCTCTGATGAAATTGCCACTTCCAATGATGCCGCAACCAAAGGCGTTTCTCCTCATAAAATCCTGCCATCCATAAGGTCCAAAATGGAAGTGTTTGTCAGGTTAACATCACAGCATTTCTGTAAGTATTACTACTGAAAATCCTCTTGTATTTTCTTTTGCAGGACATTTAACTGCTGTCAATAAATCTGATCAAGACAACAAGGAAGAAGACATTGTTACCATGGATGTATGTTTATCCATTTTTGCAATTTTTCTCTGGCAACTTCTTCTGCGGCTCATCACTATCAGCTCTTCAAGTGTTAGCAGTGGTCGTCTAACTTGACTGCAGTTGCTTTCACGCAGGACTTCTTTACCTTGTACATCTGCTCGATGAGAAGGATCCTTTTCCATATGTCCAACCTTGTTGGGCAAACTTGAACTTGGCACTAGTAGAGGAAAAAGCCACTCCAAGAAAGAATCCCCGACCAAGCTTGTGGTTCCTGTGGCATAACTGCTAGCAGTGCTTTCCGCTTCAGAAGTTGGTGAACCAGGACTCTGCAGCTCCCCACTGTGTGCATGGTAAGTTAGCTGCACAGGAGCAGCCCTTGAAAGTTCGGTGGTCAATACCAGACCATTGGCTAGGAGGGACTTTGCTGAGCTGAAGGAATCAGTTTCAAAACTATGTATGTCAAGCTCCGAGTCTGATGATCCATCTTCTTCATTGTCATCTTGATCATCGATAATACTCCAGTTCCCATAATCATGGTCCGAGTATGTAGCAGGTGGTGGAACGATGATGCTCTGCTTCGGTGAGGGTGCAAATATGGGTTCTGGCGGAGGCTGTACTAAGGATGGGAGTGGTGTCCCGGGCTTTTCTTCCCATCCAAAAGGGACCGACACAACGAGCTTCACAGGTGGTGCTGCAGGCTTAATTGGTCGGATGGTGGGTGGTTTCCAGTCTTTCTTGGGCATTCCCGGTTTTTCTTCCCATATGAATGGAACAGAAATGGGCTGCCTCTCTCTCTTCCTCTCGCTCTTGGTAGGTTGTCTTTCTGCCATTTTAGATTCTTGTGTTAACAGATACGTAGATTCCTGAGGGGAGAACTGTATATATACCGCATGGAACGAGTGGAGTAGTAGCATTTTAACTAATCCAGTCTAGTCTGCTAACCAAACCATTTGTTTCAAAAATTAGGCTTACCTAACTTGCTTTGGACTATTTCAGATGGTGTTTTACCATTGATAGTGCTCTGGTCTTCAAGCACTTGTTGACCAAGTGAAAATTGAGCTAACTCCTCACAGGAGTGGAAATTGGTGCTCTAGGAACTACTTCCCTATTTGTCATTTTCTTTTTTTTTTAATTTATACCCTTAGGGCTCGTTTATTTTATGTTATGAAATAAATGGGTAATAAGATAAATCGACATTAAATGTATCATTTAAAAACTCTGGATTAATTGTTTACTTAGATGGACTATGTTGGTTGTACAAAAAATAATCATGTGTTTATTTTGTTATAGGATAAATAACAGCTACTTCCATGAGGTTTGGTATAATTATAAATACATTTTTATTGTTTGAGAAATTGTAAATACTCCCCTTAAATTGAAAATAATTATGTAGGTCCTAGACGGAGATGTGAAAAGTACTAATTTATCCTTGCCAAACTTAGAAAAATGTTTGAAAATATGTAATAAAATATGAGGGTGGGTAAAATAAACAATCCATAAACAATATTAATTAATAAAAATATTTTAGATAATTCCAAAAAATATATAAAATTACAACTTATAATTTAAAAGGACATTTTGGGCAGCTCATTACAAAATTTGGATAGAAGCCTTGTTAGACGTACGTTAAAGTTAAGGGAGTATTCAAACAATGAGAATGTATTTATAATTATGTCAAATCTCAAGAGTGGTAATTGTAATTTACGCTTCATTATATAACAATAGTATAGATGTAAAATAATCTTATTACATATTTGACTTTAGTTCATTTATGCACACAAGGGAGCAGTTATCGCTAGGTGGGTAATTTGCCATGGTAAAATCTAAATAAAATAGACATTTCAAGTCCTCGTTCGTTTGGGCTCCTATGGTGGATAACTCAAGGCATCTAATTTGATAGTTCGAGTTATTTAATCTAAACAGTAATTAAATTCGAAAATGAAAAAAGTAAACAGGCCTTTATGATTGAAAATGATCGAATATTGTATCTTTAATTGGTTTGATGAAAATCATGTGTAGTGTTTTCTTTTCCTCTCTCCAATTCTCTTAGAAATTCTTATTTTGTTTCTCCATTACACGTTTTTTCTTCTTTCATTTATATGTAAATATTCTTTTACATCCCTATATTACTTAATTCAATTTTCATATTTTCTCAAAATATATTTCTATTTATTTAAAGAGGTATCAAAAAATTATTAAGATAATTATATAAATTATACATTTATAATTTTGAAAAACTATGATTATGGCACTCATACTCTAAATAGTATTTATTATATTCAAGAAATCCAAAATATAAAATACCATTAATATGGTATTGGATGTTGGGGTCGTGCAATTTATAAGAAAATCATATTATTGTAGTCTAGTGATTAAAATTAAATATTGCCACATCTATAATGTGGATTCGGATAAAGTAAAACCTCTATAAATTAATAAACTCTCTAAAATAATAAAATTTTTCGGTCCTGACTTGGGCCTTTGTAAAAAATCATCAAATTCGATAAGATAATAAGATAATAATTTTTTTGAAAAATCCCTTTATAAATATTATGTCCCATTAAAACTCTAAATTAATAATTCATAAATACTACAATTATAAACATTATGATAATTTGCTAAAATATGAATTTATTATTATTTAAGTGCATGATGAATATATTTATGGATTATTACCGTCAGCAAACCCCTTTACATAATGCAAGAATATATTTAATTGGCTATAATAGTTATTTAAGTGCAATAAATTAATGTAAACACGTATATTTAAGTAATTCCAATGAATTGATACATGCGTTCATGAATATAATAATTAATTGTATGCAATAAATTGATATTATACATGAATATATTTAATTAATTACAAAGAATTGGTTGATGTATGAATATAATCAATGAAACATATATGAATTCATTTATTTTCAATACATATGTACTAAATTTGCTGAATTTAAAAAGTCTCTCTTTTAATTAATAAAATATTAATTTATCGATATATTAATATCTCTCTAAATTAATAAAATTTCATGGTCTCAAAGTTATTAATTTATAGAGGTTTTATTGTATTCGCTAAAGTATTTGGTGAGATTAATTTATATATATATATATATATATATATAAAAGCATGCCCACGTGTCAAAGCTTTCCTAAAAGGTAAATGAAAAAGACCGTACACAATATTTTTCTTTTTCGTTTTTTTTTTCAACCATTTTGGAGATGGGCCGGAAATGAAATAATGTTTGTTCTATCCCCGAAACATCTTATCTAGGTGTTTTGGGGTGTTTTGACCCAAATTCCAAATCTATCCAAACAATAAATACAATAATATATTATGTAATTCAATCCACCTACAAATAAATAAATATTAATATATAAACATATATACATTTATAAAAATAAATAAAAGAGACATGATTTGATAATAGTGTTTCTTATCTTCCAATATTCAATATAATACAACACATTATTTATATATACGTATGTCGAGAGAGTTGAATACTCACTCACTCTCAACAAACAGAAGCAAATCAACACAAAGAAACCACCACACAAACCCAAATTCAGCACAACAATCAATAGACTCATCGCCGGAGAGTTTCAAGAACACCATCGTCCGCCGCGGACCCTTTGTGTTCAGGGCTGCGGGTTCTTGGCCACGGAAGCCAAGGGTACCCTCTGCTCACAGTGCTACAAAGATTCAGTCCGGGAGGGAAAATTATCTGCTGATTCGGTCGCCCTTCCGGCGCAAACACAAGATCATCCGTTGACGGTCCCTTGTTGTTTCATTAAAAAGAGAAAAAGAATAAACACTGATGGTGATGATGATGATGATGATGATGATGGTGTGATTGTGAATGGTCCTCCGTTGATTCTGAAGAAGAGATGCAGAAGTTGCAGCAAGAGAGTTGGGGTGATGGGGTTTGAGTGCAGATCAGGTGAGGCGCATGCATGCAAGTTTGATTTCAAGATTGCTGGAAGATTGGCACTGATGAAGCAGAATCCTGTGAGCAAGGCTGATGAGCTCAAAGATAGGGTTTGATCAATATTAATCTTTGATCATGGATCATCCATCCATTGTAATAATTACTACAAATCAAATGCATTAATCTTGTTGATTGTAATAATCAGCTTATGTCTCCTCTGTGTTTAATCTTTCTGTTCATAATAGGAATTTATCTTTGTGTGTAAATTAATTAACATTTATTGATGCAACAAGAATTATATAACTGCCTTTTAATTTGGTCCCGTAATTTAAGCTATTTGCCGATTTTATCTTTTAATCTTCTATAATTGCATTGTGGTCCTGCATTTTTTTAATTTTTCAGTTTTTTTGTTTGTCGGAGTTAGCCTCCACAAGTGAGAAGGGTGAAAAAATGATAAAATTTTAGGACCAAAATGTAGCTTTAAAAAGTTAAAAAAAAAATATTGACATAAATGGGTCAATAGGAACAAAAGTTCAAATTTTAAAATGTCACGTAAGAGGAATGCATTTTTCCGGCGAGAAAAATGAACTCCAACGAAAAGAGAACTAAAATCACGAAAATTAAAAAGATGCAGGATGAAAATACTATCCTAAAAACTTAAAGGACGAAAATACCAAATGATCTAAGTTACGAGACAAAAAAAAAAAAAAAAAAAAAAGCATTTACTCATTCAACAATTATGCATATGAATTAATCAAAACTTTTGGGGTATAATTAGAGTTACTTTTCAATAATTATTGAGACATTTGTATAGGATATTGGTTTTACCATCCATATAGGAGAGAAACATTTCATTCACTACTAACTAAGTGACCATTATTTATTTAGTTTTTTTTAGGGGGGAAATATATCAAGATTTAAATAAACAAAAGGCCTAATTAAATAATTACAATGTGCGGTAACAATTTATCAATAACAAAGTGCGATGATGTAGTCTTCCTCAACTTCATCATCTTCAATTCCTCGATTTGTGCTAGGTGGTTGAGCCGACTGATGTAGTCGAGATTTCAGGAACTTTATACCTAAATTTTCTATAAGTGATCAGGCAGGCGGTTGTTGATTTTTAAGAACTATTTTTTCTAGACTTGCTCCGAAATAGGTGGGCTATTTTTTGGGTCCTTGGGTATAAGTCTTGGGCATATAGGGTTTGCATGACCTGTTGACCTTCAAATAGGCCTATGCATTAGGTTTGGTGGAACATCGGGGTGTATGGGGAAATAATATTTTTCATTCCATATTTTAGGATTAGTACACCCTCACTCCATTGGTTACGGGATGCACATCGATGATCCCATAAGTTATAAAGAATAACACTTTTGTCATTTCATCAGATTCTATTAGTATTATGAATATCAGTAATATGCTTAGCATTTGTTTTTTCCGTTAAAATATTAATGAAATTTAAGAGAAATCTAAAAATTGGAGTTTTTGTAACTTATAGTATTATTAATAAGAGTATCATAATTAATAGGACGAAAAATGTACTGAACCAAAGATACGAATGAAAAGTGTAGTTCCTCCCTCTAGGTGTGCAACCCCAATTAGGCTTGTAGGTGGCTCATCTGGGCCTTGGAGTGGACCTTTAGGCAACCAATCCTCAACTAAGCTTTCAGGTGGGCCTTCGATGGGGCCTTGGGACCTTTAAGCAATTAGTTTTCAATTGGGCCTTCTGGTGCACTTACAGGTGGGCCGGAAGCGGCTAGGCCCAACGAGTGGGCAGGCCATCAGTTGTTGGGCCTTCCTTCTTTGCCGTCTTTATGGGCCAATGACCTTTTGGGCTTTGAGAAAGGCTGTGGTATCACTATTCAAATGTCAATGGTTATTTTTTAGGGTAAATTACAACCGCCTTTCCTGATGTTTGACATAATTACAAATACCCCTCGTTGTTTGAAAAATTATAAATATCCCCGAGGTTTATAACGTCTAACAAATAACCCATTTTTATCTATTTTTATGGGTGAACTGATTAAAATGCCCTTATGCAAATTGAATTATTCTTAATTTTTTTTAAAATTTTTTTGGACTACAATGCGCGGGGAGAGGTTTCTTAAATTTTTTACAGATGAACAATAATGCAATTCGACTCGGTTGATTTTTTTATAATTTTAACTAAAAATCCAAGGGCAAAATGATTAATTTCAGGCTTTTAGTTAAAAATTACAAACCTCGAGCGAGTATTTATAATTTTTCAAACAACAAGGGGTATTTATAATTATACCAAACCTCAAAAAAGGTGGTTGTAATTTATCCTATTTTTTTAAATATATTTGACATAATGATTTAATCAATGTGACTACTATTGAGAATATATCGACTATGTTTGTTTTCATTTTCAGTGTGTATTGCGTTTGGTATTAGAGAGAGAAAATCTGAGACAAACAAGTATGTATTAAAAATAGTGTGTATGCTTGGATTTGTTTTAGAGATAACTTAAAAATAATGTAAAAAATATTATATGTTTGGTTTTGTTTTTTGGGATACAAAATTTATTGTTCATTATCAAATCATGTTTCTTTTATATGTATTTATAATTGTCTATATATCTGTATTTTATTTTGGTTTTTTTTTTATGAGATATGAATTTCATTGTTCATTATTAAATCATATCTAATTATTTATTTTTATAATTGTGTATATATATATTATTTTGTTTGAAAAACGAACAACAGCTAAAAACATTCAATTAAAGTATTTTGAACCAAACGCAAACGTTGAGCATGTGGCCTGTCACAAGTACAACAACGATGAGCTGCAGCGGCGGCCACCTGGCGGGACCTCCCCGCCTCTTCTCCCACGGCTGCGGGTTCTTCAGTTTGGCGGAGAATCACGGCCTCTGTTCCAAGCGCCACCGCAATTACCTCAAAGAAACAATGGCCAAGTAAGAAGCGGCAATAATCAAATCAGAGCAATTGGGGATTGATGAACTGGTTGATGTGCCGAGTTTTGCGAAAATTATAGAGATCGATAGCGGAAGATAAAGGACTAAAAACGTCAAAATACAAGATGAAAATTATATTTAATCCCTTGTTGATAATTTGAAATTAATAAATGTGATTGTGATTGGACAAAGCTAACAAACTCTAAGACAATGATGTAACGAGTTTGAATCCCACTCATAAATTTGTTCTTAAAAAGTGAAGGGACATAACATCGTCGAAGGTATCACTAGAAATTCATAGTGGTGTTGGTGGATGACAAGTCTATGTCTTGTAAACATCGTTCATTCTTCGTTCTTCGATATGAAAATAACTCAATCTTAAGTCAATTTATCGAAACAGGTGATAATACTGA
The DNA here is from genome assembly GCA_034509735.1 of Sesamum alatum. Lineage (NCBI taxonomy): Eukaryota > Viridiplantae > Streptophyta > Magnoliopsida > Lamiales > Pedaliaceae > Sesamum > Sesamum alatum. The sequence continues at coordinate 27,793,598 of JACGWO010000003.1, read as the reverse complement.
AGTTCATCTAACCTTTATGTGTGTAACACATGGTTATCAACTGTTATATTACACATGGTAGGGATAAAATAGAATTGGGGGGGGGGGGGGGGTAAAATGGAATTTTGTCTGAAATGGGTGATTGGGCAGGTATGGCGAGGTGACAATAGTGACATATTTTATTTTAACATATCATCTTTACCACGTAAGGGAGATCTGATTTTTTAATCCATGTAGTCAAGGCTGGTTGGAATAGTTAAAAATCTCCAAACTAGGTCGTGTGTGGCCCATGTTATGAACTCCGGTCCAATTAACATTTTGTGTTAAAATTGCTACGTTTAAGCAATTACAGTTCTGAAACATTATTCTCAATTGAATTTGGACCAAAAGTGTCACTATCCTTATATTAGTAGATCGAAATTGCATTATTTTTCCATATTATTATCATATTTAAATTTAACGGCTCACTATCGATATACATGGGTACAAATTTATATGAATGGTATTTTTGGGCAATAAATTAGGTAGTCGTTGGATTTGTATAAGTTGGAGAAAAAAAATAAAATAAATTGGGCAGGATAGCACTGCTGTCACATTGTCACCTAGAAAAAGATAGAATTTTCCTTTTGTAATTAAAGAAAGAATAATTGACCAGCGTATATTCATCATTAATTCAAGAATTAAATTATTAAAAAGAAACAAACATGGAAGGTAAAGGGTCAAATCAATAAAAATATAGATAGATGAAGGACACCTACTCTACACAATTATCTGAATGCAATAATTTGACTTGTGTTGGAGAAAAAAGAGAAATTAAAAGGTGATTCTTAACATTTTTCAAAATTTCCAAGATTCAAAAAGAAATATATAACTTTCTTCCAATTAATATATAAAAAGTGAAGGCCAATTGATCTCATGCGCACTTGCATATTGGGGTTGGCTGGCCACCATAAACCCTGGAAAGATGAGCCCTCAATTTATTAATATTTCTACGTAAATAAATAAATAAATATTAAGCATGTTCTGATCAACCTAATCTTCAAGAAAATTAAATAAAGATAAGGCCCACAACCAATCATAACACAGCTGCAAGATGATGATATTTATCTATTTCTTTTTTTTTTTTTCCTGGAGAAATAATAATAATAAATATGTTCTCATCTGCAGTCTCATGAATTCTGGATCCAATTGTTCCACGTCTAATGATAACAATGCATGGCTCACAAGAATATGTTCACATGGAATGCAAAAATCAAATTATATAGCTTCAATCTTTCAAAATATTGTTCAACCCTTGGGCATTTACAGCAATAATAATAATCCTAGTATATTACAAATGTGCAGATCAGGGGTTAGAAAGAAAGACTATCCTCACAGATCTGGACCAAGAGTTAAAATGCAAAAATCCATTGATGTGATTGATTTAATATTATGATCAAACCAAAATCAGAAGACTAGTTTTTAACAGAAGGGCTTGATGATCAGATGGTTAATTAATTAAACTAGCTTGGACCTTGTGATGAATTCAGGTATCCATTGAAGTTGCTGCATTGAAATATGGCCTTGGCGTTCATCTCTCTTTCGAACCTCCAAATGTAGTTCAGACCGACGAGAAGCTCGGTAATGGCAGCTTCGGTCTTTTCTTGATTGGCAAAGAAGAGAGTTTGCAGCAAAAGAACATTGGTTTTGGCCACCAAGTTCTGGTGCTCGAAGCTTCTTTCGCTTTGCCATTTGATCATGTTATGCGCCAGTGGAGATAGCCATCCGAGTATCTTCTGCAAGGCGTCTCTCCACTCGGCTGCAAGAACCGGATCGCTGGCTGAGAATCCGACCCCCTTAAGTCGAGCCCTTAAAGCAAAGCGAATGCTATTAGGCAGCATCGTGTAAAGGTCGTCTCTTGCATCGACCCCCACAAGCTGTGGCGACCGGATCATCTTTTCCATCACGACAATCAAATTTGAATAGTGCAATGCGAGTGCTGCGGCTCCTAAGGTGGTTGAGGGCGGTTTAAGAATCTTGGAGTTTAGCTCGAAGAACCCTTGGCGAGGTTGGAGATTTGGGGGGTTTTTCATCAAGGGGCCGGACACGAATGCGCACGTATTAGGGTTTTCGGAAGGATATACTAATGCGGAGGCCGATAGACTACGAGGTAAGGATGTTGGAAAACCATGGCCAACTCCGAAAACAAGCTTGATCCTTGCAAGAATAGTGAAGACGGATCTTGCAAGCAATGATGTGACAGTGTCGAAGCTTCTACACCATAAAGACTTCTCCTTTAAGTACTTGACTTCTTGCCTCTGCCATAGAATCTTCTGCTGCAACTCAATGATTTTCTTCTCTTTGATTGCAGCATCATTGTCCTTACTCTGCAATGATTTCTTCAGACCGTTCTCAAGCACCAAGAGCTCGTCCATCTCTCTGTGCAAAGTGGCGGTTGTCGTGACGAACCGGTCCATTTTCTTGGTCTTGGACTCCATGTCTTTCGAGCCCAGAAGCCAGTTATTCGGATCACGCCCTGAGTTTGCAAACTCATCAAACAAACGCTCGAAGCTTCTCAGAGTTGAATCCTCGCACTTTTTACTGATCCGTGAAATAGATTTCGCAACCAACCTCAGATTCTCCGCCAACTCCGCACACGCCAAGCCCAACAAGAACGCATCGTCGTTTGAGACAATCTTCCGAACACCTTCCAGGCAAATTGACTCCCCGCGCAGGCGAGCAACACTCTTGTCCGACAGAGACTGCCATAAATGGAGAAGCTTCGACATGAGACCCGCAATCTCAAAAGCCAAAACCCCAACGTTGGATTTCTTGATCACGACCTTCTTCGTGCTCGGAGGGGTGGATCGCACCGAATCAAAACTGTGTGAAATCGTCTTCTTCACCTTCACCAACCATGCCATGCTTGTATATATGATTATATTATACCAGAAAAAAGATTGAAAATTCACAAGGCTCTCACACTTATAGAAGATGGGCTGTGGATCAAAACTGAAAAAAAGGAAGAATTTGAGACATAGAAGATGATGAGGGGAAGGAAATAATTGAAGCGAGGAGGTGCGCAGAAAGATAAGAATAAGATAATGGGAGGAGAGTTTTAGTGTAAAGCCATCATGGGATGTTTGAATACAAAAGCATTACAAATAGTAGTAGTAGTGTAGAAGTAGTACAACTCTAATGAGAAAGAAACACACACAGTGCACAGTGTTTGTGTGTGAGAGAGAGAAGAGAGAGAAAGTTGGTTTTTATGATGATGATGTGAAATTTGACAATGGGCACATGCAATAGTGAGAGGGTTGAATGCATCTTCATATTTTCAAGAAATGGGAAATAACGTCTGCCCTTGTTTTGGATTCACTTGCAATAATATATGTGTGTGGTGGTATCAAGAAACTTTATAATATGTAATAGTAATAATAATAATAATGTTTCTCTTAAATCTTGTATTTGATATTATATTTAGTTACTAAAGTTATTTTTTAATTTTTTATACTTAGAATAATGTAAAAATGTATTATATATATGATATATGGATCGATGTAATATAAAATTTATAGAAAAATATTCGAATTAAAAAATAATACTGTATATTCAATAATATCGGTTATTTTAAAATGGATGACGAGCATGATAAGAAAATAATACAATTGATAACATATTCGTTTGTATCAATGTATACTTGTAATTAAATATTCGTGTAACTTTATATTTAAACAAAAAATGAATTTTGATGTTACATCAAAAAATAAGATGTTACGTTCAAGCTCATCCCAAGTCCCTCGTTTGGTGGGCTGGTGATGTAGGCAAGTGTCGCATGTTGGTTGCAAACGAGGAATTTGAGTGTTAAGCCCCAAGACCTCTTCTCGCTAGCAAGACGCTATTTCAGGATAAAACAATGAGGCTTATTCAAAATCAGAATGAACAATATCTCGCGTAATAGGGTACTAATCGACTCACAAGTCACATCAAATTTAGTATTGAAATATCTTGTGTTAAATAATTTTTTTTCTTGCAAAAATTTCTTCATTTTTATTAATAATTGAGGAACATGGTTTGAGCCCACAAGTATATCTATGTTGCATTAATTGGGGAAAAAAGTAGAAACATTAGGGCATGGCACAAAAGCTTTGCTTTATAGTTGGAAGTTTCTACATTATCACTTCTATTCTTTTTTTTCCCCAATAGAAGAACCACTTTGTTTTCTTTCCATCATTTCACTTAGGAATTATTAGGATATGCTTTTCATATATATCAAATAATCATTCTTAGAATAAGATTAATTATTAATCAACCATATAAATTATAATCATGAATTTTCAGAAAATAAACTTGAAATTGTCGAAGCCCAAGTTTTTTTTTTCTTTTTTGTTATCATGATAATAGCAAAGGATATTAAAAATAAATAGTCAACCATATATGTATGTTTCATCATGAATGGGTGCATGTTAACTGAAGTTTTGACCAAATGATGGCTTCAATTCCAAAAATTATTTCCTCAATTTAAAAAGGTGGATTGCAACATGCAAATTGACAGATTGTAGCTGGAAATATGCCGATAAAATAGGGTAAGTTTAAATATTTTTTGCAATAATGCAGCAATTATATATATACATATATATGGATAATTACTACACTAGATTCCTTGCATGCAATTATATTTCTGAATGCCCAATAACAAAATTCAGTCGAATCTAATAGAAAATACAGAAGGAATTTATTCAAATCAGATTTAATTGAGCCGATCCCAACTCGTGGATTCAAAGACCTGAAACCACAACTGTTGATCTAGTATAAATACCCAAGGTGACCGTTGGATAAGTGTGAATTTATGACGGTGAATTATAGCTCTTCGGTCCATTTTTACTCGATTATTCGATTTGAGTTTATCATCTAATAGTTTCAGTTAGGGGCTGTCCTAATAAGTATAACTTGTGTTTCAGGTCAACTAATACTATTCGTATTAAGGACCTTGTGCGGACCCAATCTTCATGATTAGAGGGCCCGATATGCATTCATGATCTCGACCCAGATCATATTTAATTATTAGTTTTCTCATGTCAATTATGAGATGCGGTCAAAGTTAATATAAACTGAAATTGTTCAACAAGATTATTATAGTAAAATTGGATAATATCATATACTATGGGCAAAATATTTTTTTAGTCCCATTAAATAGGATCAGACTCATTTTTGGTACCATTATTTATCCCAGTATAGGTTTTGGTCCCATTAAATCAAAATTCAGGCTTATTTGATTTCAATAAGTCATGTGCTCTAACTCCGTTTATGTCCATTAGAAATTTCAGAATTATTGGGACTAAATAAGTCCAAATTTAGGCTTATTTGGTCCCAATAAGTCATGTGCAGAGCATGACAAATGACTTATTGAGACCAAATAAATCTGAATTTGAATTTTATGGGACCAAAACCTATACTTGAATAAATAATAATATCAAAAATGAATCTGACCCTATTTAACAGGACTATAAAACTATTTTGCCCCATATAATATACACAGACATTTTTTAGATAAAATGTTATTTTATTTTAACCAGTTGTGTTTAAATTGCCTAGAGTTTGAAGGGCAGTAAACAAGAGAGTTGCTTGCTTTGTCGGTAAATAAATAGGCAGCTATTCTTCTTTTTCAGGTATTGATAAATGTGCCTTCTTCTGAATAAATTAATTAATAACAATAATTCCAGGCCAGCAGCAGTAAAAATAAATAAATAATAATAATTGATACAAAAAGTACACGTTCAAATGATGGAAGTACGACATGTTCCTTGGAATTATTTCCAGAAGCCCACAACAAATTTTTAATTTAATTTATTTACCAACAAATGGGATTTAAATTTAATTAATTATATATATTCTCAAGTTAATTTATGAAAAATTATTACCAAGAACCATATAGTAAATAGAGGTACATTTTCACTATTATTTTCTACAAAGAAAGAAAAATAAATTCCAATTAATGATGGAGTATAAAGGCAGCATCAAATCCCAGTATGGTCTCTGACCAACAATGGAATAACATTGGATCCGAGAAGCATTAATTTAAAAAATAATAATTATAAGTATGTACGAAAGCTCAATAATTAAAAAAATGCAGTATAATTATTATAAAAAAAAACCTGAGCCTCCCAATTTTTATTTTCACCACTATATAATGCCAATTACAACCATCTCATCCAATACGCATATCATCGTTTACTGTTCTATGCATAGACAAGTGGAACTAGTCCCTCTTCTCTTACTACAAAAGAAATTGATTTTTTTCCAACATTATAATTGAATACGACTTAAAAATTACGAAAAATCAGTCCTATCCACTACAGTCCAACAAAATCAATGCAAAAAATCGTTAACGATGATTGATATTTTGGTCTTATTTTAAAAAACAACAATAGATGGTATTGCATAATTGTGATAATTAACTGTAACAAAAAGTCGTATACCACTAGAAAAAAAATCAATATTAGCTACATTTTTAAATGATCATGGCTAAAAATCGTGGTGAATAACTACTATTAACTACGATCAAATAAAAATCGATACAAAAACTAGCTTTTCCACCATGAAAAACTTATTTGTCGCGGCTTTTAGCCGTGGTAAAAACATTGACTAAACGTTTTAGTCATCCTCACAAAAACTACGGCAGACAACCGTTGCGCATCCATGATCAATGACTATTCTCTACGATTATTTAGTATTAACCATGATAATTAATTACGATTAAATATTTAAATATCATATTTTATGTAATGTACGTGGATGTCATTTTTTGGCCGGTTAGTGAGAATGTAAGAATTGGGAAGGAAGGTAAGAGGAAAGTGAGGCAGAAGATTTGATGAAAACGTTGTAATGGTAAAAGGGGCGGAAGCAGCGGGATTTGTATGAGAAGATGGAGCAATTTTTGGGAAAAAGAAGCCTGCCTTTTAGGGTTTATTAATTTATATATATGAATTAATTAATTAATATTGTGTTGTAACGAGACATTTGTCGTTTCGTGGATGCATGCATGGTCAAGTCTAAGTTGTTCCAATCCATAACGTACGTACGTTTGGTCAAGGTGCTGCTGCTTTGATTTTGTAAAAATTCTCCGCAGTTCTTCGCACAAATTCATGTTAATGAACTCCGAATTATTACAATATTATCTACTTAATTTTCTATATTTAGAATGTTTGGTGGAGGTGTAAATGCATGAATTCACTAGTGTGAGGAGCTATTCAGTATGCCAATGGATGATTACGTTCAGTAGTACAATAATAATTGAAAATTTTTACAAAAATAAATGAAAAACACTTGAACAACGTAAAATAATGGTGATATAATTATAATGGAGTGTGTGTGAATATGAAAATGGAAGCTAAAATAAGATTGTTGGGTACAAAAAATGAGCAAGATACGAATATCCTTGTTGTTCGCCGAGAGTGAAAGTTTAGTGGGTATGAATAACTTAAGGGTAAATTACATTTTTAGTCCCATAAGTGGACTCGTTTCTAATTTTGGTCCCATATTGTGGGGAATTCACACATTACATCTCATATGTCTATTTTTTTTTTCAATTTTAGGACCAAAAGGGTTTTCCGTTAATTGCTAACGGCAGAATTACGTGACTCGCACACCTCCGTTAAATTGCTCGGGGTAAATTACATTTTTTGTCCCATAAATGGACCGATTTCTAATTTTGGCACCATAAGTGGACCCATTTCTAATTTTTGGTCCTACAGTATGGGACCAAAATTGAAAAATGGTCCACTTATAGGACCAAAAATATAATTTACCCCGAGCATTAACGGAGGCGTGGGGTTCGTTAGCAATTAACGAAAAACCCCTTTTGAAATTGAAAAAAAATTGGACATATGGAACGTAATATGTGAATTTCCCACAGTATGGGACCAAAATTAGAAACAGATTCACTTATGGGACCAAAAATGTAATTTATCCCCATTATTCGTCAAGTAATCTTGCCGAGTTAAACCTGTTTTTGGACCCTGCCATATTAGTTTAAATTTAGAGAATATGAACTTGATACCTTTGGATGGGGTGCTGCAGGGTTGACCATGAGGGCCAACTCCTTTGTTTTGGGTTTTGGGAAAAATAATTAAGGGGCACATCAATATAGTTTTCAATAATTTTTTATTATTTGTATTAATTTGTAGATTTATAAATTAACAATTAAAGAGAAATTTTAAAATAAATTGGGCAAAATTTATTTTTTAAAAAAAAAATTATAACAAAAGTCAAATGTAACACATCATGCTCAATGTGTTGACCACACAAGTAAATTGACCAGGAATGAGGATTCATCATGCAAATGCCCCCTAAAGAGTATAGATAAATCATGAACATTCCTACTTCTTTAGTCAAACAAGAACATCAATTCTATGCAACACGATTGACATGAAAATCATCATGGGATGTAATAATAACCTTAAAATATGGTTACAAAAATTAAAAAACAAAAATAAAAAAGATCGAAGTAAAGTAGCTACCAACAATTAAAAACTTGTTAAAGATCGAGTGGGTTGAATAATACAGAATCAGATTTCTCCTGTTTCAAACTTACTTCAAACTTATTTTGCGGAATTTTTATTTAGTTATTTAATTATAACATAAGAAAAAAATATCCGTAAATATTGATGTCTAATCAGCCAGAAAATAATTAAATTTTAGAGGTCACATCAATTATAATCAATTTGACTAAGGGGCTTAATGTATAAACATGAAAATCATCATAGGCCCTCAAGATCAATTTTCCTCATAAAAGCCATAGGAAATATTGACAAATTTATGTAAGAGAACAAATAGCCAAAAACAATCTTCTCCAAGCCATTCAAACCTACTTTCAAAATTAAAGGTCCAAAATATTGATATCTACATGTGATTTGCACTTATATATACACATCTTTGACTTCTTTTTTTTTTTTTTTTTTATAGATCAGTGACAGAGAAGTTACATATTTTAATAGTCAATAATCAATATCAAATATGTACACCTACTCATATATTGGTGGGATTCGAACCCATAACTTCTTAATCATGGAGCCTTAACTTCGCCAATTAAATTAGGATTCATTGGTCATTTAAGGATTCAAAAAACGGCATAAATAAACTAAATGAAATAAAATCGAACAGATTTGACCTTAGTTTGGTGTGATTTGACCGCATACTTACCAAGATCAAACAAATTACTATTTTTTTTTTTCCAACAAGAATTTCTATTAAAGAATAGTTTTGGCCACAAACGAATACTTTAATTTTAAAAAAAGACACTAAACGCGTAAAGAACATGAAATATAGGTGAAATGATGATATTTTGGACATGTTGAGGTACTTAATTGCAAGAAATGTGAAGACTTGTTTTCATGTCAAAATCAACACTCAATTTGTCTAGGGCCTCTTATCCTACACTACACTACACTCATTTTGCTTCCTTCTTCTTGTCTCCATTGCAACCTATGAAAGTGTGCATTGCTGGGATCCCACTTCACGAAGGGATGGGCTTTGTTTATTTTATTGAAATATTTGCCAATTATTTATATTTTTTACTTTGGAAATTGTCTGAATTATTTATCTGTCGGAACAAAAAACCCTCCAAATTATTGATATTGTGAGTCCGATCATAAGAAACTATAAAAAAATATGATATTAGTGACAAAATATTAAATGGCAATTCTAAAGTTGTCACTAAAAATATATATTAAGTGACAATATTTTTTTATCTTGTCACTATATAATTATTAGTGACAAAAATTATGTATAAAGTTGTCACTAAACACAATTAGTGACTCATCAATAGTGACAACTTAGTGACAATACAATATAGTGACAACAATTAATTATTGTCACTAGGTTGTCAATATACATGAGTCGCTAATTGTATTTAGTGACAACTTTGTGCATATTTTTTTTTCACTAATAACAATTTTTACAAAATAATAGTAATTATTTAAATAATAAAATTCATTATTGTGACAAAATAAACATTCTTGTCACTAAATATATATAATTAGTGACAATATTAAAATTATCACTTGATTTTTTTGTCGCTAATCTTTTATTTTTTTGTAGTGAGATATATGAGTTTATAAGGTTTTTTAAATGAATTTAACCGAATTCTCATGAATTCCCCGTTCTTAAGGTCTGGTAAAGGTTACCAGTTTCATATCCATATGCAATGTATATTTAGAAAAAAAATTACTATTGCCTATATTTTAATTGCTATGGATTAAAAGTCATAATAATGGACTTGTATTAACCATGGTTAAATAAAATCGATATAAAAACTTATTTTATTACTATAGCATAAGTATCACCATGGCTCTTAGTCATGACAAAAACACTAATCATGGTAGTGATTTAGCCACCGACACAAAAACCCGGCCAATAGACGTTGCATGACCATGATTAATAGCAATTTACTATGAATTTATTTCTTTAATCATATTAATTAATTATGATTAAATACTATATTTATTCTAGTGGTACAAACATACATACAAATAATGATTAAAAGAGTACACATTTTTTACACAATTACTTCATGTCTTGATTATCTATGTTACATATGTGAATTCCATTAATTTAATGAAAAATATCATTAAATTAATATCACTTGAATATATTCTAATTTAATAATTGCAGTGAAATATATTTGTATTAATCATTATAACATTAAATGATTAATTAATTAATTATGTAGGAGAATTCAACCACTCGATCTATTATTAAAAAATAAACATACAACCACATTCATAGAATTCGAACTTACAAACATAATAAGTCTTTAACATTATCAATTGAACAAGATCTCATCCGCAGATATAAAAACTTGAAGTGCAGAAGAGGCCGTGACAAGTTACAGTTTGTGCAGTGGTTTTCGAAGACAATCCTTTAAGGTAACGGTCCCAGTTTTAGACAGACTCTGAAAACACGTTTATGAGTGTAACTGTAAACATGATGATGATGCATTAATCCCTCCTTTTCATTAACTCTGTGCACGTGCGTCCTCTTCATCTCTCTCTATCCTATTATTTCATCACTCCCGCACGTGCATGCACCAACAATCAATGATCATCCCCACGCCAAATCTACAGCCCTTCAAATTTCAAACATCTCTGTTTTTCTTTTCCTAAAAATAACAGTTAATAATATTGTTGTAGTAATATACTACAAAAATAGAGAAATATAATAATTTTCCAGCATCTTTTCAATTTGGAAATACAAAAATAAACATCGTTTGAGTTTGAATATACTCCCTGCAGTCATATTTTAGTTCTCTGGATCTTGATAGGAAGAACGTGCAACATATTGGTAATAATCCTCGAGAAGAATGAGCGTTCCAAAATCCGGTAAAAGGTTCAGAACCAAAGGCGATTTAGTAACAGCGCAACACAAATGCTGAGAGTAACGGACACTTTTAGCATTCGAACGAGTATGATGTAGTCGTCCGTAAAGAATATCAAGTTCCAAATTGTACAAGAACAATTGAAAGGAACATAGAGGATGAGTTTGAGCAGAAATTAGCCTACAAAGTGATGTCATTCGGGTAGGAAGGAAGCATTACTCTTGAACACGTGACTGAATGAGATTTCAAGATGCTCAGACCTGTTGAGGTCGATTATTTGAAGCTCAAAATTATATCCTTGTCCATCTGCGTCAAAGTAAATGTGCCAAGGTTAAGTCGAAGAAATGAAGTGGTTGAGTTACATTGACAAATGTGGAAAAGGGCTTACGGTTTTGGACAATTCGTTGGCCTTGTCGTCGTCAAAGCCAAGTGCAGCCAATATCTTATGCCCTGCAGACTCCTTCTCCGACCAAACTCCAAGAAGCAAATGTGCGGTTGTGATTTCGCCGCTTTCACCTGCATTTTTAACTACTTTTAATCAAGTATCCAAGAAGAGAAGATTCTGGGGTTTGATGATGATTTGATCAGGGCAAAAACAATATCTGAACACGGCAAAAAGAATACAGAAGCAACTAGTAAAAGATGTGTTCCCCGATAAGCAAACCAATGAAAAAATCCAGAAAAAGAGAAGGGAAAAGAAATGAAATGACAACAAGTTTGTCATTGTTGCACCTCAATAAGTATACAGTATAGCCTACGGGGGTCGCAACCGGTGAACATAACACAAACCAGAAAAATATTAACCTTTGAAATTATCATATCTTAACTCCTAATCAAAGAAGCAAAGCCAATGCAATTCAACTACAGAATACACTAATTTCCAACTGTTTATGACTTCGAACTCAGCGTTCAGCCTCAGGCTTCAGGATTACTTAGATTTTAGGCTATCTGTGGGCTAAGAGCAAATAATAAGCTTACTGAGTGCATAGTATCTGTTTCTTACCTTTGGGGTTGTTTGAGAAGACAAGAAATAGGCATCTGGTAATCAAAATGGCTCCTAAAAAATATAATACTCCATACAGAAATGAATTACGTACAGCACCTTTTCACAGCCAAACACATTTGGGAGCCATAATTAATCCTTGGTTAAGAAATTATCACTTAACCACAGTAGTTGACATGAGACAATCCTCCCAATGCTAAAACCAATAACAGAACATGACAGGGAAACCCTATAGTTAGGTTGCAAAACCAAAGAAGGCGACTCAGTTGTGAACCTGCATGAAATTATTTTTACAGGACTGAAACTGTATAGTTTCATGAACATGGTAGAACAAGCACATATAGTTCATAGGACCGTAGATATTGACTCTGCCACTTTGTGATCACTTTGATGATGTAAATTGTAAATGGAGAAAATAGTACTAGCAATAAACGAAAATCAAACAATTAAGGTCCAATATGATTAAAAATAAAAATAAAAATGAAGACAAAACAGAAGGGCGAAAAGTGAAACATTTGATTCACTTAAAAACTCTTCTGATTATCTGCTTTCAAAGGTCTGAAATAAATATGCCAGAAAGTGCACAGTCCAAAGCACAGGAAAGAGAAATCTTAGGGACGACAAAGAGATTCTCATTATCTCTAACAATGCAGGAAATCCAAGGTTTGTTAAGGGCTATATCAGTCAGAACAATGTATATACTATTTAGTACAACTGCATCATCCCACCAGTTCAACTGAGCTTGAAGTCCAAGCCCCTTTGGCAGTTCAAAATTTTCATTTGCAGAAACCAAAAACTACATCAAGACACGCAATTATAAGGACATGATGCTTTGAGCCACAGATGAAATGCCACCTTTATTGAGGAGGTTATAGGAAACACATTTTAAAATAGTAGATTTCCTGAGTTAACTTTTTAACAGGGTAGAAAACAGATTTTTTAACCAATGAAATTCCAACACCAAAAAGTAACTCAGACAGAACTTCAGGAAACCGTAACTACAGATATAAAAATGAAATTAACTACGAAAGCTAGAATTGATATGATGAGAAACTGACAGGGTGCAAATCCAAAATTCTAACACCTATGAATTGAAAACAATACACAGTAAATGAACTACGTGTACACATTAAACTACTGATAGTACCTGACTTCAGCTTCTCCTCGACAGCCCAGTTGAGAGCCCTCTGAGCTGGTTCGGTCAAGGGAGGATGCTCAGGACTGAAAAAATACAAGTCAGATTTTCCTAGCAACTTCACAGTTTCTTCTCGGACCTTAAAAAGTGTAACACCGTTTTCCCTCAAAAACTTTGCTGCCAAACTGGTCCCTGCAAGGTTAACAATTGAGCTTCATGTCGTGTACCTCATTTTCAAACTGAAAATATGCCCTCATTAAAAAGAACATCAACAGTTATTACTTCTTAGAAGAGACTCAAAACAAATTCCAAGCTTATACGAACTGAACTGACAGCGCTAAACACTATTCTATTATCCGCACAATTAAGAAAATTTCTTGAATTGTCGTCTGAATTCTATTGAAAATCAAACAAGCTAGTAGCACATTGTGTTCTAAAAGGGAATTGCACTTCCATAACACAAATATAAAGAACTGAACACGACAAGCAGCAGTAGGTTTATTTCATCCTAGCAATTGCAGACCTTCAACCAAAATGCCCATAAGGAGAGCCTCAGTTCCCGTATTTGGATATTTGAGCTTCCGAGCCTCCAACTCAGCCATAGCAAACGACTTAATCGACCTGGCCGACCATCTATAAACACCATTAATCAATACCTCTCAAAGACAATTCAACTAAACTTGTACAAATCAACAAAAATAACAAAATCCCACATATTCACTTCATAAAATATTACAGAAAACGAGAAGCTTCAACATTCTATTAAAAAGAGAAAGGGCAATAAAACATCCAAAATCTCACTTGGGCTTCTTGTCCGAACCAATCCCCTCCGCTGTCCTGCAAAACCGTGAACACATATCAAATAAATCAACTACACTGGACAAATAACTACAGTTCTAGATAAATAAACAGCAAATTACGTGGTGGGGAGACTGAAGGAGATGGTGGCGACAGTGGAACTACGTCTTCTCGAAGCAATCAGACAGAAACCAGACGGCTGAATCGATAGCTTCGTGCCCACAAAAGACTTCGATAGATTGAAACTCAAACACTGCTCAAAGGGTCTTCTGCAAGATTGACTCGTGGCTGAAGAAGATGGTGTAATTGGGAACACAGACAACCCTTGAGCCGCCATTATAGCAGAGACTTCTCTTCAAAAACTGAAACTCAAAATTTCTTCTGGGCTTGTAAGATTTTCCTCGTATTACTATAAATGGAAGTTCGAAAGGGATTTTGGGGTTCTTCGCATGGTATTGCACGAAGCTTTTTAGTGATGAGAGAAATCTATACTGAAAATTCTGCAGTCTCTTTTGAGATGGCAGCGCTGAGTTTGGTGGTGAGGGGCCGAAGTCGGGACCAAGCCAATCCTCTATCCGCGCGATTTTCCACTAAACCGTGTTGTAACAAACACGTTTTTGGATAACAAGGTATTAATTAACAGTAACTTACAAGAGGTTGCCTGAAATTTATTATAATTAGAAATACACTATTATTGTTTCTTTATTTAAAAAGTAAATATTAAATAATGATTACACTTTATTTCGTTATTTATTTTTATTAAGTAAAATAATAAAATATTTAAAATAAATTAATATATAAAAAATATGTATATACAAAGAAATAAAAATAATATTTCTGTATTCGATGCGATTCGATAAACCGAAAATTAAAGTTAGATTTCGGTTGATCCAAGAAAATAGAGATTGAAATACCCAATCAATTTTTAAAGTTAAATTTTGATTCGATTTAGTAATCGGTCGGTTTACTAAACTGTAAACACTCCTAATCAAAGAAAACATTGATGGAATAGCTACAATGCACAATTACTTAGACACACTCTGATAAGCTACCAAATATAGCCTCGAGTAATGGAATTTTATACTAGACGGACCATGAAAACTACTTTCCTTATTTACCGAACACTATAAAATATATCCTCCTTAACTTATTTGAAGGAAGTTGGGATTAGAGAGATAAAAGTGATTTGATAGCTTTAGGCCGTTTGCTTGTATCAAGAGTTGAACTGTACCGTTTAATATAAACAAATAAAATTATTTATGATGTGGGAAAAAGATGAGAGGTACTCCCACGAACCAGTACGAGGAAACCCCCTCGTAAGCACTTAGAACGAGGCAGATCCCGTGAACAACAGTCAGGACGAGGAAAGGGGAGGATACGGATGAAATTGCCCTTTCGAAGAGAGGTCGAGGTCAGGGGGCTTCCTTCGCACGAAATGGAACGGACAAAATTTGAGCACGAGAAAGATCCCTCATAATAATGGAAAGCCATGCGAGGGGTTGCTACGGGGAAAACCACGAAGCACAATCCGAAGACAAAAACTCGGGATCCGTTCGTTTTCTAATCTCACAGGATCCCAGGAAATCCGGGAGTATCAGGGAAAAATCCAAAAAAAATATACTACTAGTCTAAAAAGAATTCGAAAGGAATACGAGCAAGAAGAATAAAGCACCGCAGATCCCTCCTTTATGATGGCTATAAAACCCCCCAAAGAGGAGATGAATGATACCTTCACATTCTTTCTGAAAGCATAAAGACTTCACAACATCCAATTTATTTTGTATAATATCAAATAAATAGAATATACTAAAAAATCACTATATAAACATATGTATGTGATTAAAGATTATTGTAATTGAAATTGCCATCCGACCAAAAAAAAATATATATATATTTTTATATTATATGTTAAAATTATTATAATTTATTAAAAAATTAAGATGGACGAATTTCACTATTTTTGCGTTCATCCAAGGACAGCCTAAGCTAATTCGAATTTTAGGGGCCATGTTGACCCTATTTAATTTCCCTAACATAGTCTAAAATAAGACAAGATATCATCTCATGGACCATGCCATTATTTTCGACCCGCCGACAATATGATGATAGTGCAAATTTGGAGGGTGTTTTATTTATTTATTTAATTTTATAAAATCTTACAAGTTTATAAAATTTAAAATATTTTTAATTTTTTGAAAATAAGTTAGTAAAATACTTTAATGATATAGAATAATAGATTTACAAATTGCTACTTGTAAAAATTTTGCAATTAGGATGATATAAATGAATGAGTTTATTACCATTTTAAATTTATAAGGGTTAAATACAATTGTCATCCGTGAAGTATCCACCCTATATCAATTACCCTCCTATAGTATTAAAATCTTCAAAAACTCCCATGACCTTTTAACACCTTTAATTTTGAAGTTCAAAAAATCCATTTTACCCTTACTAAAAATTGGTTTTTGAAAAAAAATCAAAGGGATTTTTAAAATACAAAAACTATTCTTTTTTTAAGTTTTATCTAATTCTATTTTCACTTGTTTATCGAGCTCTTTTTATTTTTATAATTCTAAAGTATTTGGAGCTCATTTTATTTTAGTTTTACTTATTTGTCAAACGAAGTTAAAAATAAATTTATACATTCATATAATTACCACATTTATATTATTACCATATATATATAAATATATATTAATTGTATATTTTCTTATTATCTCATGATCAGCTCTTTCGATTTTATTAATTGTATATTTATTTAAGTAAATATATATATATATTATATATGCATGCATAAATTTATTTTTAACTTGGTTTGACAAACAAGGGAAACTAAAATAAAATGAGCTCCAAGTACTTCAAGGTTACGAAAATAAAAAGAGCTCGATGAACGAATGAAACTAGATTAGACAAAATCTCAAAAAAGAGTGGTTTTAGTATTTTAAAAATTCTTTTAATTTTTTTTCAAAAAGCAATTTTTAATAAGGGTAAAATAGACTTTTTGAACTTAAAAATGAAAGGAGTTAGAAAGCTAGGATTTTTTTTTTGAAGGTTTTAATACTTTAAGAGTGTAATTGATGTAGGGTGAATAATTCATAGGTGGTAACTGTATTTAACCCAATTTATAATATAAATCTTTAATCAAATTGTTTGATATCTTGATCCTATTGTGGTGACGTGGGGACATCTGTACTAACTTTTACTTTTTTGGTGGACATAAATTGTGAAAAAAAGTTATAAGTTTAGTTATATTATAATTTTACTTATAAGTTGTTGAAGTAGGTAGAAAGTTACTTATTAGTGTCAATGTAATTTAAGTAGTTCCAGAATAGATATATAAATTAAATACATTTTTTAAACAAAATTTTAATTAATATGTATTTAAGCGACATCAATGTAATTCGTATGACAAATACGAGAAAAAAATAATTTATAGGAATAATTATATTTACACATTCTGACCTATAGTCTGTTTACACCAATATTTCTGTATTTCGCATAATTATAAGAATCAACCCTAACATCAAAATATGGGTAGTTTATGTAACGATATTAATCTCTTTAGAGGGTGTACGTATAATTTTTAAAAAAATAAAAATAATTTATGTAAAGAATATTGACGTCTTTGCTGAATATATGTATAATTATTTAAAAAATAAAAATAATTTATGTAAATAAATACTAGGGTGGAGGTGTTAATATAATTATTGCTAAGTTATATATGCCTTCGCCCTGAGCATTAATGAGCGGACCCAAACGCTATGCAACATTGTCCAAAAATCTGAGTTTTAGTAATATAGCGTTGATTATTTTTGTCGACAGATCATTCTCTCCAGATCCAAAACACTCTTTAATTATTAGTTTATCTCCCCATGATGATTCCTCTACTCCCCACCGCGTCGTGAGCTCCCTCACCGACTACAATCGCATCAGTTTTTTGGTTTCAGTCATTGTATTTCAGCATCAGTTTTGCTAATTGAGAGGTAGTTGCAAGAATTTTAAGGCTGCATTTCAGTTTGCGCGAGGTTTTTCTTTCGCTTCTAGGTAAGAATTTTGGAGATTGTATCGGTGGATTTACTTGTCTTATTGTGGAAATCGGGGGTGATTTTGAGAAGTTGGTATGAATGTGGACGTGGGTTTTAAATCTCGGTTTCGTTTTCTGTTTTTTTTTCAACTGAGCACTAGTATGAAATCTCGATTTCTGGTGCTGCTTTAATTTTGCGGTGTGTTTGATGGTGTCAATTGTCGTATGATGCGATTTTTATGCGTTGCTCATTGATTCATTCTGTATGTTTGTTCTGTGCAGCTTATGTGCTTGTCTTGATTGGTGTTGACGATGATGAATCATAGTTCTTGATGGTTGATGTTGTATGCATATAAAGTGGTAGGAGTAAGTTCGTTCTTTGGGGTTAGCTTCAATGAATGCATATGCTCATGGTTTATTGGAATATGACGGACATCTGCTCTGCGTATGCAGAATGTTGTGAGACAGGTTTTTGTGTGGGTCTTGAAACCTGATTTCTATATTGGATATTATAGAGGGAATTTACTTTGAGTAAGAGAGCCATGAGTCCTGTTTTGACTAAAGAATGGTCTAAAACTGCCTATCCG
Source organism: Sesamum alatum (assembly GCA_034509735.1). NCBI lineage: Eukaryota > Viridiplantae > Streptophyta > Magnoliopsida > Lamiales > Pedaliaceae > Sesamum > Sesamum alatum. The sequence goes on along the minus strand of JACGWO010000003.1, from coordinate 27,774,719 downwards.
AAGACCCTTTTGTATATCGTTGCCTCATTTGGAGGGCTTGCCGGATTCTTGCTGCTTGCTTCGACCCTCTTGGTCTCACAACCCATTGGTGATTCAGACTCCTCCCAAAGTTATTCAGTTTCTGACTCCAATCACATTGACATTGTCAATCCATTTCTAAGCAGAGAGAAATCAAATTCAACGTTTTTGGCAGGTCATAGAAATGAAGTTAATTCTGAGTATGGTGGTACTAAATCTGCTGAATATGGTAGAGGTGATGGCGAGGGAAGTGTGATTGAGAAGGATGGGTCTGCCAAACCTCAGGATAAGAGTGGAACATCAGATTCAGGACAAGCAGAATCGGAGAAGTTGAAGGATCATCTTCCACAATCTAAGGTAACACAAGAAGAGGATGGCAATAGAAGTTCTTCGTATAATACTGCATTTGATGTGCCAATAGAATCAACAAAGACTCTGGAGTCTTCTGCTGCTACCACCAACTTGAGTCAAACAAATGGCGTCGATTCAGGTACTATCTCTTTGTCATTGAAATGTTTAGGGGTGCCTCTAATTTTCATACCTCTCTATATCTTTCTGATGCTTTTCTCTTTTTGCTGTCCTCTTAAATGTTCTTCCCCTGTTGTGATGTTTTCTTATCTATAATTACTTTTCCCTAGTTGCCATATACTGAACCTCTAAGCTTGAAATATATTTTTCCGGTTTTTGGTCCTACTCACCAGGTGCTCATGCGTTTTGCTTGGGGAGAATAGGATGTCCTTATGTTTTCTAGGTTGCTTGTTGACGTCTTTATTGTGTATAGCTGATCCTTTTCCTGGATACAGCCAATGAAAATATGCAATACATGTATTAGAGAGGTGAAATAGTTGTGGAAACTTTTGAGCTTTATTCACTTATTTGTATTTTATTGTTTTCTGCACATTGATTTTCAAACTTACTTTCCTGCTCACATGTTGGATAATGTTGTATTCGTTAGTCCCTTCTGTTGCTTGCTTAATAACTTGTTACAACTATCTGTGCCTTCTTTGGCTTGGGAAATTGGGAGTCAGCTTTTCTTTTGTAATCTTGTGAACTCAAGTTTTCAATGCATGAATTGAGATTATACCTGCAGTCGTAATAGCAGTTGAGTGTACATATATTTTCAGTGTTGGATTATTACTAATGCGGTAACTGTATGATAGGTTGACAGCTATCACATGAATTGAGATTATACCTGCAGTCGTAATAGCAGTTGAGTGTACATATATTTTCAGTGTTGGATTATTACTAATACGGTAACTGTATGATAGGTTGACAGCTATCATTTTTCAAAAAATTTCTAATACTAAGTAGAACTTTTATTTGTCTAGATTACCTCACAAATGATGGTTCTTGTCTCATAGTAAGTTGCCTTATTATGTTCCAGATTGTGATCTTTACCATGGAAAATGGATATATGACTCAACCGGACCATTGTACCCGCATAACTCCTGTCCTGTGCTCACTCAGATGCAGAACTGTCAGGGGAATGGAAGACCAGACAAAGATTACGAAAATTGGAGATGGAAACCATCCCAGTGTGACCTCCCTAGATTTGATGCTAAGAAGTTCTTGGAGCTAATGAGAGGGAAAACATTAGCTTTTATTGGTGATTCAGTTGCAAGAAATCAGATGGAATCGTTGTTGTGTATTCTGTGGCAGGTAGGAGAAAAACGTTTTTTTACATCTCAATTAATGGCATATTCAGTAAACATAGTTCGTTCCTTCTTTCGGATACACTAGTCCTGGTCTCCATTCATTCATGTTAGGATCTAATAGGTTAACTTCTGAGTTACAGTTGATAATATGAACAACTCAATCTATATTTAATCACAACCCTAGCAATATTAATGTCATCAATTCACATAAACAGTGATCAGTAGCTTGCTTGGTGGCTTCTTGCGACATTCTAATATCCCAACCTCGTTGACTCAACTAAGATTAACCTGTCATTCTTGCAAACTCTCAGGTCGAGGTACCAAAAAACAGAGGTAGTCGAAGAATGCAACGTTACTATTTCAGATCTACGTCGACAATGATTGTTCGCATATGGTCCTCCTGGCTTGTTCATCAGACAGCCGAACCATTTGACTTTGCTCCTGCTGGTGTGGCTAAGCTCCACCTTGACGCCCCTGATGAGGGCTTCATGGAATATATCACAGGTTTTGATGTGATTGTCCTCTCTTCTGGCCACTGGTTCGCCAAGCAGTCGGTATACATATTGAACAATGAGATTGTAGGAGGACAGTTGTGGTGGCCAGACAATTCAAGAGAGAAGAAAATTAACAGCATTGAGGCTTTTGGAGTTTCTGTAGAGACAATTCTTACCGCCTTCGGCACACATCCAAATTACACTGGTCTTACCATCGTCCGCAGCTATTCACCCGATCATTATGAGGGTGGTGCATGGAACACTGGAGGATCATGCACTGGAAAGGAAAGGCCTGCCTCGAAAGGTGAATTAGTTGAAAATAGCTTTACCAAGATAATGCACGAGAAACAGGTGGCGGGGTTCCATCTTGCAATTATTAAAAAAACAAACAAATCAAAAATCAAATTGATGGACATCACAGAAGCCTTTTCATATCGCCACGACGGGCATCCAGGTCCGTATCGAAGCCCTGATCCTAATAAGATTACCAAGAGAGGCCCAGATGGTCGGCCCCCACCACAGGATTGCTTGCACTGGTGCATGCCAGGTCCAGTTGATACATGGAATGAGCTGATGTTGGAAATTATAAGAAGAGAATTCCATGACAGGCAGGATACGTCGTCTTGAGTGTTACTCATGTTTGTTTTAGCTAAACATGACTCTGTTCTCCCGGTAGATATTTATCCCTTTTTACTCAGACCGTATACTTTGAATTAGAGAAGATACTGTAACTTCGGCCAAAACAAGGCCTAGCCAGTTTACTCTTGTACCACTAATTGTAAACCTATTCTTTTGCTCAAATCTAACAGCCACCAGCATTCATCTTTCTTCATCTTCTCTGCTTATCTGGTATTCAGACCTTCATTTATCTGGTTGTGATGGCTGTATATGATATCATCTGATATTGGGGTTGTGCCCGGATATTTTACTCTGGTAGTTTTATACATTGCTTCTTCATATGTTGTGCTGAAAAATGTGTCAGCTGTTTCGAAGCTGTTGGATTCTTGTTGCATTAGGTTTTCATTCTTTCCTTTTCCTTTTCTACCTGGTCGGCTGGTCCTGTTCCCTACATTGATCATATGACCCTGACAGCAACGTCGAAAAGTACTGATACTTGGAGTCCTGGACTCAAACCAATTCAGTCAACTAGACTTGTTCTTCAGACACTCCACACACACACAGAGAGAGAGAGAGAGAGAGAGAGAGAGAGTTGAAGGGAGACATACTGAGGTTAGCAACTCATGGGGGCAAAATTTTTACCCAAAATTATCGTGTAATTGTTTTAGATTTGACAGGTCCGACTTGAGCTGGGATTCCCCTCATTAGGATTTACCAAGAAAAACAACTATGTCTGAACATTTTTTGGCTGTTTTGATAAAGGCCCGAAATATCCATTTTCAGAATTCTTATCCTCATGTATTAATGAAAGATTTTGTGTATTACTTTACATTAGGGAAAGTTTTTGATCTTAATCGAATTTTAATTAATCGAAACTAATCATATGATAGATGTATCGTATTTTGTTGTCTGATTTGAAGTGTAATCTCATAGAAACTTGCAATTACATTTTGAAGTTGAATTTACAACTGTTGGATTGGTATTTATCAAAATGGAAAAACACGTAGACGCACACACGATACCTTAACACACAACTTTAATAATGTCAAACCAAACTGTCATAACATAGCCCAATAAACCAGCCATTGACTTGCCATTTTCGTTCATTAAACAACATCATTCTACTTCACAATCTAACATGATCACCACTTCCATTTCCCTCTGTCCTTCACAAACCAACCAAATTCCCAAGATGGTGCCTCACACGTTTGGCAAATACAAAATTGCATCTCATCTCATGCACAAAAACCACCAACTATATATACTTCTCCTTGCCACCATCTTCAAACACCCCAACTCACTTCATTTTCCGACCAAAACCAAGAAACCAAAGTGGAACAACAATGTCCACCCTCAACGACTACGGCAAGCTCGATGAGGCCGAGCAACAACGCCTCGTTGCACACAGAAGGACGCGCAGACGAATAGCAATCATCGGCCTATCATCCATCGTTCTTGTTGCTATTGTAGTTGCAACTGTGGTCGGAGTTTCTGAGAGCAAAGACAACAAATCCAGAAGCCAAACCACGTCGTCAGCTTCCGCAACGATCAGAGCTGTTTGCAACGTGACATTGCACCCGGATTCATGCTACAATAGCCTTGCTCCCTTGGCGAAATCAGGAAACATTAAGCCTCAAGACTTGTACAAGTTATCAGTTCAAGTAGCCGTTGATGAACTCTCAAAGGCCTCCAAGAATTTCGTCGAACACGGGGTGAAGAAGCTCAACATCACAGACCAAAAAACACTTGAGGCCATAGACAGTTGCCAAGAACTCTTCTCTCTCGCGCTGGACCACCTCAACAATTCGTTGTCCGTAAAGAACACGAACTTGTTCGAGGCGCTTGACGATCTGCAAACCTGGTTGAGTTCCGCGGGAACGTATCAACAGACATGCATCGATGAACTGGAAAGTGTTAATGGGGTCTTGACTACTCTCGCGAATGAGAATTTCAAGAACTCAAATGAGTACACCAGCAACAGTCTAGCCATTTGAGCTCATTCGAGGAGTCTATTGACGCACTGGGCGCCGTGGAGGCGGCGGTTGATGAGTCTTGGGCGGAGGAGACGCGCCGGAGTGGCTGTCGTTCAAGGACAGGAGGCTGCTGCAGACGCCGAGCTCGAAGATAAAGGCGGATGCGGTGGTGGCGAAAGATGGGAGTGGGAAGTATAAGACGATTAAGGCTGCTCTCAAGGCTGTCCCTGAGAAGAGCAAGAAGAGATTCGTTTATTATATGTGAAGAAGGTGTTATGTTGAGAATGTTATAGTTGAGAAGACGAAATGGAATGTGATGATGGTCGGCGATGGCAAGGATGCAACCATTGTTTCCGGCGGCCTCAACTTTGTCGATGGAACTCCCACGTTTAAGACTGCTACATTTGGTAAGTGTTTTCAACACCTTTGGAATTTGTCGCCAAAATTCTTACTCAAATCAATGCAAATTCTTGTCCACACCACCAGGTTCATTCGAATCAAATTAAAAGTATATATAGTATATATATTGTGATTGATCATTTTTCTTGAATTATAAATCAATCACGTAGTATTACACTTGTTAATTGATTTAGATCCGATCAAGGTTAGAATTTGATCCCCTCAAACCAATCACACATCTAATATGATATACTTTTCATGTGATTGATACTATTGTTGAACTATATATCAATTACATAATAGGTATATTGCATTTGATTCACGTTTGACCAGATCAAATTTGGGCTAAAATTTCTCCATGTTCATAAATTTATTTTGGGCATTTTTAAACTACTACTAAAAATTGGTTTAATAACTATTTTATGAGAAATTTTAACTCTAATTGAGTCGTATTATTTGATTGGTCTACAATTTAAAATAGTGATCAATTGCACGACAAATGTTGCCCATTCTAATATAAATAAGATTTTTCCCTATTTTCTTGAACCCACCTATCTTCTAATCCAATATGTTACCTTATATTATTAACACTCCTTCAATTTTAATAATTTTACAAAAAGTATCTGAATTATCTAAATAATTACATTGATACCTCATTTTAGATACATAAACATCCACGTCCAAAACCAATATAATAACTTTTTCGCTTTTTTGTGTGAAAATAGCTGTGGTTGGACAAGGATTCATCGCTCGAGACATGGGATTCCACAACACCGCCGGTGCAGCGAAACACCAGGCCGTTGCCCTTATGTCGACCGCTGATCATTCAGTCTTCTACCGTTGCACCATGGATGCGTATCAGGACACGCTCTACGCCCACTCCAACCGTCAGTTCTACGTGAGTGTAACATCTACGGGACTGTAGATTTCATTTTTTGGAAACTACAGCTGTTGTCATCCAAAATTGCAACATTTTTACCAAAGAAAGCCCATGCCTGGCCAGCCAAAACCATCACAGCCCAAGGCAAGATCGACCCAAACCAAAACAACCGGGATATCGATCCAGAATTGCACCATTGGCCTGCAGCCAACCTTCCGGAGTCCAGACTTTCTTGGCCGGCCCTGGAAGAATTACTCCACCACTGTTTTCTTTCATAGTCAAATGGCAGTTTGATTGACCCAACGGTTGGCTCCCGTGGTCGGCACATCTGCCCAGATACGATCTTTTATGCAGAGTTTCAAAATTTGGGCCCCGGATCCGTGACCAAGAATCGGGTCAAATGGAGGGGCTTGAAGCTCAATCTTAGTGCGGCCCAAGTCAAGAAGTTCACAGTCGGGCCGTTCATTAATGGTGATAAATGGATTCCGGCAACAGGCGTTAGCTACAAATCAGGCCTTTGACATCAAGTCGAGTTGAGATTTTTTTTTAAAAAAAAATAAACAAAATATATTTGGACAAATTGGATGATTTATATCATTTGTTTTTTTTTCTTTTTTCGATTTTTTTTATAATTTCCTATCATTCATTATTTGCACTTGTATTGATTGATTGAAACCAAAATGGAATTCAATATTACATGTTATTTTTTTTACGAGATAATAATACATTATATACTGGTGAAAAAGTTAATTTTTTTTAATTACAATCACATCATGATATCAATAATAAATATAACTATTATACTAACTATTCGATATCAATATTTTATATGTAATCAACAACATAGGAAAGATAAACTACTATAAAAATAAATAACAACACAAGCGTTGATGAAATTCGAACTCATAATTTTATATTTATGAGGCAGACTTCACCAATTAAATTAAGTTTCATTATCGTAAAAAATTTAAATTGTATGGATGGCCCGCAGAAAACAACATTGGGCCCAGAAGGGAAGCCCAAATTGTTAAACCTTGGGTCCAATGACACGTGGTGCATTATCAACTCGCTGTCGTTTTACGTTTTGTGACAGCCGGTAAAGTCAAACAAGACAATATTAAATTCTTTTTATTCTCTTCACTTTTGAAATTTCAAATTCTGCTTTGCCCATCACTCTCTCCCTCAACATGATTAAAAAACCCTTATTATCATTTCTCTCTCAGCATTCAACGGTTCGAATTTTTCGAAATCTCTCTGGGTTTTCCCTATTTTCTCTCTCTAGCTTTCACTCTTCAGACCCAGAACTTTGGGAATTCTTTTTTCTTCTCAAATTCAAGCCCTCGAGGTGTGCCACTCTGCTTCTGAGTTTTGGTTAGGCAAGAAAAATTTTATTTGATTTGGGTTTTAATCTTCAGGTGCAGTTCTTCGGATCTACGTTTGATGATTTCTCTTTTCTTCTTATGTTGTTTCGTTGATGAAGCATGAGAGAAACCAAGAAATTATATACATTTGTTGTAAGATTCAAATGATTTTGCTTTAATAGGACAAAATTGGCGTTTGTGTTTGATGAAGATTATGAGCGGAGATTTGAGTCCCAGTGGGGTTAGTTTGAACGGAGCTAGGCCAGTACATTTGGATCGAGTATATTAGCCAAATCCTGCTAGGGTTTCTTTCTAGTGTATGAATTAGGTGATTCTTGGGTTATACTATTGTTTTTTCACCAGTATGCAGATTATATTGCTCCGACTTTGGATTGAGATGACACAAGTGTAAGATCTCTGTTTAAGATAAATTTGTTTATTCTCGTTTGTTCGGGTGAAGATGGTGGAGAGGCATTGAAATATGTTTGTTGATTCTAATTACAGTTCTTGTATATGTACACTCATGACACTTGACTTGAAAATTGTGTGAGTGAAGTTTTGTAAGATCATACTATATGGTCAGACTGCCGACTGTTTTGGATGAATGGTGCTTTTTTTGTATTTTAATCGTGTTGGACTTGTTCTTTTCCTTTTCTTTTTGTATTATGTTAGTTGGCGTTGACGTTGGTTGGAGTTTTTAGAATGTGATGGGGGATATAATGCGATATCATTGTGCTTGTGATTTATTAGCTCGCTTCTATCTGCAGGTATAGTTAACTTAAAACACAACAGGTCAAAACAAGTATGCCTTCGCAAATGGAAACAACATGTGGATCTCTTTTACATGAACTGCAGGTAGAAAAACAGTTCTAAATTGCTTATTGTGTTCATTTCCCTATTCCTTCCCTATTCTTTCCTTTCCACGTACATCATTTTTTATATTTGTATCTCATCTTCACTAATTGCTGGTCTTAAATTATCAGATAATATGGGATGAGGTTGGGGAATCTGATGCTGAAAGGGACAGAATGTTGCTTGAACTGGAACAAGAATGCATGGAGGTTTACAGAAGAAAAGTAGATCAGGCAAACAAGTGTAGAGCTCAGCTGAGGCAGGCAATTGCTGATGCTGAGGCCGAGCTTGCTGCCATCTGCTCTGCAATGGGGGAGCGACCAGTACACATTAGGCAGGTTAGGACTAAAGATCAGCCTGTCCTGGTTTATAGAATGTTTACTTTCTGATTATATTCGAAAACGTGCTCTGATGCTCATATCTTCAATTACTGTGCCAACTCAACATCTTAGACTATAATTTATTTGGTGTCACTACTAATTTTTGTTAAAGACGTGTAAAGCTTTTAATGATTTCAAAGGCCTATTGGCATGAAAGCATATTACCAGTTCTAACAAAGTGTTTAGTTTGGGAACTGCTAAAACTCTTAAGACCTACAGGAATCAACTATGATTGGATAAAATTAGCTGCAAACAAAAATATCAAAAGTAAAAACAAAAGGATGAAAAGTTTGCAATGCTCTATTTTTTGCCTTATAGCTGTCTTTCTTTGTGTAGTCTGATCAAAGCACTGGAAGCTTGAAAGCTGAACTCAGAACCATCCTTCCAGAGATAGAGGAGATGCGCAAGAGGAAATCTGATAGGAAGAATCAATTTATAGAGGTGTTAGAGGAGATACAGAGGATTAAGCATGAAATCTACAGGTCAGGAGGGTATGTTTCTAGTAACATGGCAGTAGATGAAACTGATTTGTCTCTCAGAAAGCTTGAAGAATTGGACAGAGAACTGCAGGCACTTCAAAAAGAAAAGGTTACTTGTGAAACTATCATCTCTTTTAAACAATTTTCTTATAACTCTTCTCTGATATGTTTCCCTGAATGTTCATTGGTTGCAGACTGAACGCTTGAAGCAGGTTTTGGAGCACCTGAATTATCTGTACTCATGCTGCTCTGTACTTGGTTTGGATTTTAAGCAAAACTGTCTGCGGGACTTCACCCCAAGCTTAGGGGAATCTGACGGTTCAAAAAGCATTAGCAATGATACCATAGAACAATTGGGCAACTGCTATACATAAACTTGCGAGAGGTGAAAGTTCAGAGAAATGCAGCAGGTATATCATGTTTCAGTAGGCATTTTTTTACTTCAGAGTTATTTTCATTTTAGTTTAGACAGATTTTATTGACTTCTTACATTTTTGGTTAGTTACAAGATTCTTGCGACTTCATTACTGGAGCTTTGGAACTTGATGGACACACCAATTGAAGAGCAGCAAACGTTTCAGAAAGTTACATGTAATATAGCTGCTTCAGAAGAGGAGATAACAGAGCCTGGCATGCTTTCTGCTGACTGCATTAATTATGTGAGTCAGAGGATCTGTTTGATGTGCATATGCTCTAGTACAAATATTCCCTCGTGTTGCCCTTTGCTTTTATGTGAGTTAAAGGTTCAAACATACAGAGTTGGTTGTGATGGATCTGTCAGGTCAAAGCTGAAGTTTCGCGATTGAGAGGGAGTTGTAAAGCAAGCAAATGAAAGAGCTTGTGTCTGAAGAAGAAGGCAGAGCTAGAAGATATTTGTAGGAAAGACACATCTGATTCCAGAATCAGATAGTGGCAATTGACTTAGCTGTAAGATGCTGTTGAATCTGGGTATTTAATTATGCATGTGAAAGAATAATGGATTTTTTTTTTTCCTTTTCAAATTCTAAATTCTCACTCTCTCCTTTTCTGATTAATGAAAGGAGCTGTTGATGCATCTTTTGTGCTTGAAACAAATTTGAGCGCTTCAAATATCTAGAGTTAAAGAGGCAGGCTCTTAGCAGGAAAGAAATCCTTGAAAAGGTTGAGAAGTGGATGACCGCATGTCAGGAGGAGAGCTGGCTTGAGGAAGTACAACAGGGTTGGACTCTTCTACTAATTTGCCATTGGTTACGTTCTTGAAGTACAAACACGCAAATGCTAAAGGTCGCTTTCCTTTCTTTGTAGGATGATAATCGCTATAATGCTGGGAGAGGCGCTTCATCTCACTCTGAACGTGACTGAAAAGCTCGTGCATTAGTCAACATAACTTCCTGGTATGATTTAAATGTTTTAGTGTGGAGGTGCTCTTTCTGCTGGAGGCTTAGTAGGTACAGTTTGATGCAATATGCGGCGGTTATATAATTGTGTCAATGGGCTTTTTTTTGCTGAAACAGCAAGGTAGATACATTGACTTCAAAGACCACAGCATGGGAAAAAGAGAAAGGAGTTGATTTCACTTATGATGGTGTAAGTGTTACCCCATTAACACGTAAAAATGTTATTGATGCATTCCTCTGTCTTTCCATATTAAAATTTACATCTGGTTTCTGTTGCTATGTGCCTATGTCTAGTTCGTCTGCTTTCTGATGCTGAAGGACTATCTTGGTTTTACGGCAGGAGAAAGAACTAGAGCGCAAACGGCAGAGGGTAACGACCTTTTCTATCTAGTATTTGTGGGCTGAACATGAACTCTTGTGACCTGCTCTCTCTGTCTCTGACTCTTAAGTGTTGTATTCTTGCATTTGATTTATTCAATTTAACATCAGGACCAGAAGAAACTTCAGGAACAGTTTACTAACTGAGCAAGAGGCTCTTTATGGTTTCAAAGCCAAGCCCTATGAAGAATCAGAGTGCAAAGAAAGGGCGTTAGATTATCATTGTGGTTGGTGGTCCAAGCAATAAGGAGAGTTTTCTCTCGGTGGACCTATGCTACAGACTCCTAATATGCTCCTTTGGCAAAAGCTAACTCTAATACGCGCAACGCCAAAAAACCTGAACGTATAAATCAGGACTGTCTTGGGGCATGATTGGATTTGCAGCTCTCTCTTCTGGTAATTAATTTCCAACATTTCTTTTAAATATTAAATGGTGATTTGCTTTTATGTGGTCTCCTTCAGATTCGCAATGTTGAGACGTTTAAGCTACCTAAGCTACCATGGGTAACGATCATGCTAACCAACTGTAGATTTTGTAGGCAAGAAAAGCATATGTTGTAAATGGTTTTTCTTTTTCATGTTATTTCTGGATATAGCTGGTACTTCCTCCTATTAGTCTCTTTAAGTTCAGTTAAAAGTTAACATTGAAGAAAAATGTTTTTAGCTCAAGGATCATTTACTCTCTCTGACAAAAAAAATACTCCTGTTTGGATGTCTCTTCTATGAGTTGGAAACTGTAATTGGAAATAAGGTGGTGCCTAAACGTATTGCGTTAAGCATGAAGGCATAATTCAGAAACTGTTTCTGCTCGTGATTAACACGGTTTGGCAGCTAGTTGATGTTTCTTCTTCTTCCGTTTCTCATTTCTTGATTTTCAGGGAGGAGAGGTTTGGACTTGGCTGGTCTTCCCGTAAAGGAGCACTCTTTCAATTTACAAAATGCTCGAGAAATAGAGTCACCCATCATACGAAAAGCCGTTCTCTCCCCATTTCTTCCGTGGATTTCGTCAAAGTCCAGTGCAACAAAATATTCTTGAAGCCTGACAGAAAGCACAATGAAATGCTGCCAAGACAATTACATGTGACAGCACACCATTCAGCACGCCTTCCAAGACAGTTTCTATGGCCGATGTTGAGAAACATGAACACCTCAAGCAATGCCAATTCCCGATATGATATGGTGCGTACCTTCAACACCATCAACAGTACATCCCCATGCAGATGGCCATAACACCGGCTCCAGCGCAAATGCCATAACACCAAGCTCCAATTCAGAAGGCCCTCAATACCAGCTCCTAACTGCACTCAAGTCAGTTGACGAGGAGATTGAATACTCGTTAAAGAGGAGAAGAAGAAGCCGGATTTTGTGTTGCCCAGATCACATCTGATCAATGTGATGCAAGTTTAGCAAGTTCTGATGTTGATTTCCAACATCTTAAGTAACCTTGCAGTCATTCTCTGGCATTCATTTATATATCTTCGAACGTTGTGAGACGATAAGTGAGTTCTATTCTCTCCCTCTTGTGTACATAGTCTACGAACAGCGAAACGTGGACTTACTGGATATTGAATTGGTCAATTGCAGAACTCAAGTAGACTCGTTCTGCCATGTAGACCAAGCTGTAACTTGTCTCCTGAGTACTTATGATCAATTAACGTTTGATTTCTGAAATAGTGTCCTGCTTTAACATTGTCAAAGGTTTCCAAAGTCTTTTTAGTACTTTACTCCATTACAGTGTCTGTAGATTTCCATATGACTCAGTATCTTGAATCCAGATCCTAATGCCTGCAAATAGGAACTAGTTGTTAACGTGAGTTGACTCAATTGATAAAATTAGTTCCTTCTACTGTAATTCTGTCGAAAAACTGTCCGAATGTCTTAACTCATGACGGTGAACGTAGTTGAAATCACTCAAACTTTTTTATACCGTAGTTGAAATCACTCAAACTTTTTTTATACCGAACAAAAATAATAAAGATTACACCAGAATAAAAGATGTGTAATATCAAGAAATTCAAAAAGGGCTGAATTGAATACTTTGAACAACCTTAAATTTATTGTCATTACATTTATTTTTTTGTTTATGTTTTCCAAGAATGACTTTGCTTCAAGTTTTGGTCTTCCTCAAAGCAGCCTTGTGTATTTGAATATTAAAGTCTCACACACACACACACACACAGTGGCATTAACAGTAAGTTATGCATAAATTGAAGGGTATCTCTTCCTAAATTAATGGTCAACTTTTATTTACCTAAAAAGACAAAGAACAGGTCAGAGGTTGAAATTTTTGGGATGGCTCCAACGTTAACTTTACAGCTATATATATATAATTAAAAATAAAATCTGCCATTTTTAAATTACAAAAGATTTATCTTTTTCCCGAAATTTCCCTTATTTTATATTCCAATTCATTAACTTTGCCATTTTTTAAAACTCATTTATTAAATTTCCAAGACGGACCTGAAACCATTTTCTCAACCGTAATTAATACTTTGATTTTTGCAATTTAAATATTGCTCCTCACCTAATTAAATTTTTTAAATATTTTTTTAATTAATTCCTATTTATTTCGTAATTTTTTCTCCCAACTTTATTTCCATTCCTCTACTTTTCCTGCAAAACCCTAATTTTCCAACCCCAAAATACCAGAAATTTGAATTTTCCATTTCATCTCTGTAGCAGTGTAGCTCTGTTTTTTGCTCTGCAATGGCAGTGATTATGCCATGATAAGTTGAGGGCGTCCGGAAAAATAGATTCTTGCTGCTGTTGTACTCTGTTGATCTTTGAAAATAAAATCCCAATTCTTTGATTTTCGGATTTACAGAGTTTCTGAAGCAGGTTTGATGCAAGCTTTTCTGTGTATTCTGCCTTGTATTGCTCTTAAATACTCCACCTTCATTAAAAATTCCTTGTTGAAAGGTGGTTATTCAGTTGCTCTGAGTGCCTGAGCTGAAAAAGATTTGAGCTTTACTAGTTCAAAGAGTTTAGGGTTTAGGTATTTAGAGTCTTTTTTAAGGGTTTAAGGATTTTTTGAGGTATCTGTTTGGTTAGTATATGAATGGAGGAAAAGGAAGGATTAAATGGTTCTGGGGTCACAGTAAAAGGTGATGAAGCCCCTCAGAGCTACAGGGTGGAGCCAAGAGTTGAAAATTCCGGTCAGTTTGGTGGATCAACTGCTCCGCCCACATCTGCGGCGCCGGTAAGCGTTGCTCCGCCGTCATCGGAGGTGAAGAAGAAGAGGGGAAGGCCAAGAAAGTATGCAGCGGATGGTTCTATTGTGGCATTGTCGCCTATGCCGATATCGGCTTCGATTCCCTTCACGGGTGATTATTCAGCCTGGAAGCAGAGTTCGGGCCGGCCCGTTGACTCTTTCAAGAAGAAACATAAGTTGGAATTTGGTAGCCCAGGTATTGGTTCTTGTGTCTGAATAGTTCTTGTTTTTATATTCAGACATTATGATATGGATAAGGAAAGTCAGCTGCTGTTGCTGCTAAAATTGTGTGGAAGTTTGATGTTCTTGTGTTTTATAGATCTACTGATCTGCTCTTTTTCTTGCATGGGCTGTTGCTGTTTGCTTTGTGTTTATGGGTCAACTTTAAATAACATATTTTAAGTATCCAAATTGGAATTGGGGACCCTTGTCAGGAAGCCCTTGAGGGTTTGGATTGTGTTAGGTTGTTGATGCTCTGAGCAAATGGGAATTTGTGGAGAATCAAAGTGCTGTTCTTTTAGCTGATGTGACAAGTCACAGGATCTGTCTTTTACTCAATAATTGCAGTATGCATAAATGACAAAGAAAGAATAAAGAAGTTTGATGAATAATGATGAGGAGATGATGTAACGTGTGTGGATATCTTGGTCTATATGCCGAGTTGGAATAGATAGGATTAGTATTTAGTACTGGAGCTGTAGGATTCTGACAATAGAGCATATCTTGACATCATTCATCCCTTAATCTATGCATAGTTTCATCCCAAGATACCATATTTTGGAAGTTAACTCTAATGCTGTGAATTTTAGCCTTGTTTTTCTATCTCGGAATATCTATTTTCTTGTAACCTGGTTGTGTTTGCCAATAGTCTCCATGATTATGTGTTTTTGCCTCGTTTTTCAATGGAGAATGTATGTATTAGTATTACCACGTCTGGCGAGAATTGTGAGACCCAGACGTCAAGCTAAAGAATGTTTGGGTCTTTCCTTGGTTGCCGGTGATCAGTGGAGAAATTTTATCATCTTGACTAAAGTCAATGTGGAGCTAATAAAGATAATTACATGATCCATGGTATATGTTAAACGTTTGTTAAATCCAAAGTGCATTAATGATATTTTTTACATATATATGGAACTAATAATTTCAGTATGCTAATTGTCATTGATTAAACGTATATTTATTTAATGTTGACTTCCTGGGTATAACTCGAGTTTCAAGGGATTAACTGGAGTTCAAAAACCTCTGCTGATATATATTAAAACGATTTCCACTTATTTTTTCCTCTAAGATGTTTATGCGGAAGGGATTCCTCATCCTTTCCACAGATCTGCCCCTGGGGACTTCTGTGTTGGTATGAAAAATTAAAGGCCTTAAACGTATACCTGAATGTGCTAGTGAGACATTATAACGATACTGATCACCTGTAATCTATGTTCAGTTTACTCAATCAACTTAATTTTTCGTGTTTTGTAGGGCGAACAATGTCATCCCCTGTTGGTGGAAGCTTTACACCCCATATGATAACTGTTAATGCTGGCGAGGTACATCTAATAATAAGTAGTATGTTCATTTTTGTTTTTCGTTTTAATTATTATAATCTTGTGCTTTCATGCTCAACTCATGCTAAACTTATATAAATTGTGCCTGTTTGATGAAATCTTGCATGCTTATGGAAATATGATAGATGAAGCAATAACTGATGTCATCCTTTGAATGAATTAAAGTTGTTAATTGGATCAAAAGGGAGAATGAGGAAGAAAGGGAGGATAACACTGAAATTTCGCTCGACGAAATCAGCCGAAAACTCTGAGGAATAAACTAATTTTAGTTTTCCCTTTTGTCTCAGGATATCATGATGAAGATAATATCTTTCTCTCAACAAGGATCAAGAGCTATTTGCATTCTAGCTGCAAACGGTGCTATCTCAAATGTTACACTGCGTCAACCTAATTCTTCCGGTGGTACTCTAACCTATGAGGTAAATGCTTTTAAGTCAGAACTGAATCAATAGAGTAATTTTTTTTCTTAAACTTAGTAATAGCTTTTTTATGCGGAGTTTGTAGATTTTTCTTTTAATAGAACTTTTAGAGGTCTCAGTTGTGCGTTGAAGATGGCTACGATATTCCGCTTTTTTTTTGCGTATCTGACACTTTTTAGAATCTTCTGCTAAAGTAACACTTCATTCTGAATTATAGTCACGTGTTATCTACAGGGTCGTTTCGAAATCCTTTCGCTCACAGGATCGTTTATGCCTAGTGATAATGGAGTGACAAAAAGCAGATCTGGAGGAATGAGCGTGTCCCTGGCAGGCCCTGACGGCCGTGTCTTGGGGGGAGGACTAGCTGGCATGCTCGTCGCAGCTGGACCTGTTCAGGTTAGTGAACTTCTAAAATCAATTAGAATAAGTATGAGTATGGATCGTCAACCGTTGGATATACATGTCAAAACTAGTCTAATGTTAATGCAAAATTCTTGCTATGCACCACAATGCAAGGACATTGTAAGACAATTCCGGCCAACGCTTTCACATTGCCCAATCAATTGGAATATGCATTCATGTCTTCAAGGCATTGAACGCATCCGTTTACTGATATTCCTGAATGGAATTTATCTTTTCTGAACCTTTTAATTTAACAGGTTGTGATCGGCAGCTTTCTTCCGGGAATCCAGCAGGAGCAAAAGCCTAAGAAACCAAAATATGAACAGACGATATCATTTGCTCCTGCCCCTGCTAATCCTATTTCTGAAGAAAGATACGAAGCAGCCTACAACGGACCAAAGCCAAATTTGACGACATCTGTAAACTCCATGCACGGTTCCAAGATCTCGGATCCCAAAAACAATGTTTCGTTGCCAGGAGAAGATTCTTAGAGAGCGGAACATGAAATAACATGCTGATTGGAATTTTTTTTGTATCCTTATGTTGTGTCTTAGCTGTTTTTATCTTTCCGTAGAAATTTTAGGCTCACTTCTTCGACCCCTTTTACAACTAGAACGACTGGTATGTTGTCGCAGAATGCAAAGTTGAGCATGATTTCTCTCTGTTCGACCCAAGCTTAACGTACTTCTTGTTTAGGCACTTAGAGCAGGAGTTTACGGCTGGTAGAATCAACCCTACTTTTCCTCATCGATTTCTCTGTTGTGTGTAATCATGATGTTGTATTTCGAATGTATTCAAACTCGACTTATTATTACTATTATTATTTCATTGTAGACGGAATAGACTGAATTTTGCCAGCATCGTTGTTCAGTTGTTTATGAGCTACAGTTTGATGATCGTTGACTGAGAAATCTGTAGAGATATTTAATCTTTTCTTGAAGTGCAAAAGGCTAAAGAAAAGCCATTTCTGCTCAACATGTATTGCTTATTAATTGCCAGTATATCATACTGAGCTAACCAAAGCAGGCGTGCTTAGCTTTATATAACTTATAATTCTTGAGCATTTCCGACAGCTGAACCTTTATTCAAAGTGTTTGTACATTTGTCTTTGTGGTCCTGAAAACTTCTGTCCACACCATAAACTAAAAGCCTACTTTCAACTATGATATCTGTTACTCTCTTTTAGTCATCTTCCTCTCTGCATATGCTCACTTGTTTGTAGCTGTTTAGTTCATCAATCTGCACATTCAAAGCAGCCCTTTGGGCGCATTCGTGTGTATTTTGGCGAGCACGTATCTTGGCAACCATACTCGTATGCTCTGTCTGATGATAAACAGCAAAAATACTATGTGGATTTTTGGAAGAAATCGACAAAACTATAAGCAGAATCTATGTCCAGCGCCTGCTAATTGTCGTATAATATACCTATCGTTGACTCACAAGTATGAACAACTGCCATTATGTTCATTGCAACCTATACAAAGACCAGAAAATCAACCATCTGTTAGAAACCAGTTTTTTTTCGTATTTTTTTGTTTTACCAGAATGTTGAATATGATATCCTGGTATATCAGAGATCATTGTAGGTGAAGTTTGTTTCTGTCTTTGGTGTCCTGTCCTGGAATCTTGTTGTCTGCTGATGCAAGTGCATAACTCCTCTCCAAATCAGTGACTTTATGCTATCAGATAATGACAGTCGGGATTGGCTTTTCTGATGCAAACCGTATTCCATATCCTGCTCTATTCAACATATACAACATCATGTGTATAAAATTTCTTCCTAAATATAATACATGATTCATCTTACACGTGACGTGTGTATGTTGAATGGAGTAGGATATGGAATACGATTTGCGACAGAACATCCAATCCATTGTACAGCATGCAAGAAAAGCTGACCTGGAGAAACAAATAAAAAATTGGAAGAATGTCTTCAGAGATTAAATTGTACAATGCATGCATCAAAATATGCCCTTTTGCCTGCTCCTTCAGCTGCTTTATTGTCCTCCATGTGGGAAAAAAACCCAGAATTCATTCAAGAAAATGTAGATATACATGAATCAGCATCTGGAGACAGAGCACTGATTGATTAAATACCAGAATTTTACTCACAATCATGACTGTAATTTTTCTTGCAAAAGCAAGACTCTTCGTCGTCCATTATGCATTAAGACATTCTAAATTCTCGCATTTCTTGACAGAAAAATTGCAGCGGAGTTACATTCAGATGCTCGAGTGAGACACACATGACTGAGAAATTACAGTAACAATATACATACGGTGCTCGTTTTGATCCAAACTAAGTTGTCATTGTCCTAAAGAACATGTTTTTCAGCTTTTCAGCCCTCCAACCACTGTTATCTTCTCAATGAATTTTCAACTCTTTTCCTCAACTCATCATCATCTTCTTGTTCTTGATCCACGGTTTCATCTTCGTTGTCCTCATGTCGATGCTCACAGACGACACTTTTCTCCTCTGTTTCTCAATCAAAACATCAGCTCGAGAAGAAACTGTGCTTTTCTTGCAACAGTCATCATTATTACCAATGGTGGGAAGAGCATTAGGCTTCACTTCATCAAATTGTGGGCTCGGTTTCGGGCTGCCAACGAGCAGAATGGCAATGATCAGATTGCAGAAACAGAACACAGCAAGGGAATTCGAAGCAGCCAGGCCGATCAACTCAATCGTCGAATCCAGCATTTTCTTGTGCAAGAATCAAGATTTTGTGTCTAAGTAGAGATAAACAAGAAGATGATTTGCTCTGTTTGGGAACGATGAGAATGGATTAGGCCTTATAAAGGCTTTTGCTTTGAAGAAAAAAGTGTTGAGGAAGCTGCTTTTCTAGCACAGCTTAAGGTTTGGATGATGAGGTGTGGTGTGAAAGCTAACATAGTCATATGGATTAGTTTAATCCAAAGTGGATTAATTAAAGTAATATGATGATTATTGATTCTTTTTTTTGAATAGATTAATCAAAGTCTTTGCAGCAAACCGAGATGCCCACATGGCCAACTTCTCAATTTCTGGTGTAGATTTTGGGCTCTGATCTCATGAAAAATTTGATCTTGGGTAACTTCACACAGTTCCCAGAATTTGTGGTGTTGCAGAGAGATACAAGATTGTTAGTTTGTGCAATAATTTTCACTTGTCTGTGAAGTTTCCAGTGATGGATTAAAGGTGTTGAAAGTTAACCACCTAACTAGTTAGTCAAAATGTAATTTTCTTTAGGGGTAAATGCAATCGGGAGGTCCTGTATTCAAACTTGAGAGTGTGGGCGAGTGTGGACATAAAGAAAAGGGTAAATTACAACTACCTCTTCTAAGCTTTGACATAACTACAAATACTTCTCGTTGTTTGAAAAATTACAAAATACCTCCACGAGGTTTACTCATTTCATCTATTTTTTATGGATGAACTGACCAAAACCTCAGTTGATTTTCTACAAATTTTAATAAAAAATTAAGGGCAAATAGTCAATTTCAGGCATTTGGTTACAAATTACAAACCTCAGGGGAGCATTTGTAATTTTTCAAACAACGAGGAAGTATTTATAATTATGTCAAACCTCAAGGTAGATGGTTATAATTTACCCCAAAGCTCGCTTAAGTATGTAATTGCTCGTGATTTCACCTCATCTCAATGAGAAAAATTGAGATTTGAAAATGTGGTTTTGTTTAGTTGACTGAGATAAGAATGTATTGATGGCAAGTTGATGTAATGTGTAAAAGTGTCAAATGAAAAAGTAATATAATTATAAGTGGCGATATATTTGTTTAGAGTGATGAAATGTGTTTGAGATATTTTTTTTTATTCAGACAAGAAAATTATTTTTACAATCAAACACTACCTTGATTGAATTGGGTGAGTCAAATTTAACTTATAGCGGGTCGAATTGATGGGTTGAAAAGTTTTAAGTCTATAATCTTGTATTTGAAATTATTTGTAATTGTAAACCAAATATAACATTGCTAGAAAATAAATAAACGGTAAATTACAATTACTCTTTTGAGGTTTGGTATATACGAATACCCCCTCGTTGTTTTAAGAATTACAAATACTTCCTGAGATTGTAATTTTAACCAAGGGTCTGAAATGGTTCATTTTTGCCCTTGATTTTTTATAAAAAAAATTGTAGAAAAATTATCGAATTACATTATTGCTCATATGTGTAAAAAAACGTAGGAAACCCCACCCTGCGCATTTTTATCCAAAAAAGTTTAAAAGAATTTAAAAAATAATTCAATTTGCATAAGAGCATTTTGGTCAATTCACCCATAAAAACGGATATAAATGAGTTATTTGTTAGACGGTTACAAATCTTAGGGGTATTTGTAATTTTTAAAAACAACGATGTGGTATCCATAATTATACAACCTCAAGGGAGGTTATTATAATTCACCCTAAAATAAATTATATTTGGTTAAAATTACGAGTAAATTACAATGACCTCCCCTGAAGTTTGGCATAACTACAGATATGCCCTCATTGTTTCAAAAATTATAAATACTCCCTGAAGTTTGTAATCATCTAACAAATAACCCATTTTCATCTATTTTGTGGATGAACTGACGAAAATACCCTTATGTAAATTTAATTATTTTTCAAAATTTTTACATTTTTTTAGACAAAAATGTGCATGGAGAAGTTTCTTATATTTCTTACACCGGAGCAATAATGTAATATGTCTTGACTAATTTTTTTTATATTTTTTTTAAAAAAAATTCAAAGACAAAATTAACCATTTTCAAGCCATTGCGTTAAAATTACAAAACATTAAGAGAGTATTTGTAATTTTTAAAACAACGAAAGAGTATTCGTAATTATACCAAATCTTAGAAAAAATCATTATAGTTCACCCTTGAAATTAAATCAACACCAAGAAAAAAAATTACAGCAAGTTGAGAGTATTTTTAAAGTAAATCAAAGTCCCGTCATGAGAAAAAATTTTTGAGAATTAAAAAAAGATTATGTGCTAAAAAATACTATACAATTATTATATAAGAATATGTGTATTTATATATACAATAAAAGATATAGCATGTAAATCAAGATTGTAATTATTAAAATTGCCATCCCATCTTAAAATGGTAAATTTATATTTTAATCAAACTTGTTATGATTTATAAATATATATATATATACTTATATTAACACCCCTGATCTATTGTCCTTTTACACAAACCATCACCGTCTTTTAAAAAATTACAAAAATCAAATCTAGCAACCTTTTCTGGCCAACAGGTGGATGGTAGGTGAATCATCACATAAGCAAAAAGACAGAATCTTTCAAGTATCAAAAATCAGGATTTTACGAGATAGAGTGAGTGTGAACAAAGGCATCAACAACCAATTCATAAATACAAGTGAATCAACAAGAATATATCTTGATTGTATCTGTGTCTGATGAAATCCAAAGCCAATCCAAAAATACAACGTAATATTGCAAGTTCACCTAGTTTGATCCAATAATTCCTGTTGTTTTCCTGAATTCAAAGTGAATCAACAAAAGAGATAAAAACTTCGTTTATATCCAGTCTATGGAAGTACATCATTTGCACAGATAAGCTTTGAACAGACTGTTCTTCCAAATTCTGCAACTCTCGTACTATCAATTACAAAACCAAAACTGAAGCAGGAAAGCCGCTTCTCAACAAAGAAAACAGAGAATTGACATAATGTGAACATAAGATTTCATACCTTTTAATGTTATAAGCGTTAGTTAACATCTACCAACTCAACATGTTCAATATACCAAGCCATGAGTTTTGGAGGAATTGCGCCGACCACATCCTTTAGCCCCGTAGCTGCATTTCCAAAACCAGATATAACAATTGTCATGGATTGTGTTCATCTATTAGAAGTAGCAGAACAAAATAATTTTCATTTATTCCGACTAGGCAACTAACCACCTCCTAGTGAGCCTGAGGCCAAGCTAAATCTCATTTAAGTTTTATTACACGTACACATGGATCAAAACCTTGATTTGATTACCTGTTATCAGCATGCAACAAATCCTGTTTTTGAAAATTTTATGGCACCTATGTCAATTGCTATGTAATTGGATTAACTATGCCAACATAATCACTAATTTACACACTTTGTTCTCCTGCTTTCAGAATGCTGTTAAATTTATTGAGCTCTTGAGAGTTCGCAATTAGTTACAATAACAATGAATATGTTTTTTTCTATAATAAAGATCATTAAGTATGTCAAAAAAGTAAAAATCTGCATCTTTCTTGTACTGTTTAAACTTGAATATTCGTGAAATATATCTTCTTCTTTTTAAGGTACTTGGTACTCTTAATTATATGGTACTTTTCTGCTTGAATAATATATTTCAACTCATATAACTTGATTCAGTTATTCTAAAGATGTCTGGGCATTTAGATTTGCCTACGCATGGTCACTGCACTTTCCAATTCACTAGGAAACATGAAAGTAAAAATGGAATGATGAAAATATCATACCCCATAGCTGGAGGAATTGTGAGTCTTCGTTTGTCCCCTACACGCATGCCTGCTCAGTCAAATGGATTTATAGTAAATCGTCAAAACATCACGAAATCAAGGGGAAATGTGTTTTTTCTAAAGTGTTGCTTGCATGTATCTTTTTAACAATAAATTTACCAATTAACACCAAACATCCATCCCTTAATAACTTGGCCAATACCTGCCACAAGGAAGATACATAATTAACAGGACAATGGTAAATATATTCAATCATCCATACAATTGCTCAAGCATGATAGGATACCTAGAAACGAAATTTAAAGGGTGCTCTTCCAGTGTTTTGAGTCAAAAAATTTTTGCCAATTTCTTCTTCAGCTTGCCTATGTAATGGACACTGACCTGCAAACGAGGAAAAACATCAGAATCTTGTGTGGACAAAAAGCAGTTTGTTTTCAACAATAAACTTTCTTAAGGGTAAAACACCAATGCATGTATTTTGGCGGCGCAGGGGAGCATTTTCCTAGTAATAGGAGTCAAATTTACCTTTTTACCTGGAGAAGCTCTTTTTCCATCTGGTTTACCCATTACCAACTCCTCTATCACCAAACCATTGGGAAATGTCCTCACTTGCAGTGATTTAGCTTCTTTCTTCTCTTGTTTCTCCACAACTCCTTTTTTTTCTGTTAGTTTTTCCTCTGCATTTGGAGTTGGTGCAATTTCTTGTTGTTTATTCTGTTTCTTCTTTTTCTTTTCTTTCTTCCTGTAATGATTATGACGGAGTATCATCAGTATCAAAGCTATGCATCAGACAAAAGTTTGGTTATAAGAAGATAATAAATCTAACAAAATAAGGAACATTACTGGAAACAAGCAGGGACTCTAGTGTAAGGAATCAACATACAAGTTGGGCTACTGATAATGGGATAGATGAAGGGGATCAGAAGAAAGTCTGAGATCCTGCTTCCTTTAAAAAGTTAAACATGGCAGGTCGGGAATAATGCCAATTCCGATCATATAATGTGTCAAAATTAAAGATTAGTGTGTACAGAAAACATGCACCAGGATTTCAAAGAATCATGCAATAGTAATGAATTAACAAGTAGTCAAGACCGCAAATGCAGAAAAAGAAAATCTCACTTTTCAGAAGATGGCTTCAGATCACTTCCAATTTCAGCTCCTGGCGACTCGTCTGTGCCATTGGAATTTGGCATCTCATTTCCTGGAGCACTTTCTACTTTCTCTGCTATCTTTTTCTTCTTGTTCTTCTTCTTTTGTTTAACTTCATTTTCAGGGATTATGGTATCAGGTTGGGCTGTAGTGCCACGTGGTTCAATATTTTCCCTGCACACATTTATGGCACAAAATCAGAACGATAACTACAATAACTAATATTCTAAACCAAAATGCAAAACGTTATATCACTCCCAATCAGATACAAGCTTTTGGATCATTTAGTTCATCAGACATAGTAACTTGAAATTTTGTCTACCTCGCAGGTTCCCCATCTTGGCCAACAGCATCAATCTTTCTTTTCAAACTTTTGACATTGAGCTACATCATCTTTTTCATTCTTTTTTGGTCTTCTCACAATCCTCTCATTATTGGTGTCCTCTAATTTTGCTTCAGATTTTGAAATGTCAGATTTGTTTCCATGTGTGGATAAGGGGAATCCATCTTCATCTTCACTTTCCAAGATGGGAACACCAGTTCCAGCCTTGACAATCTGGCGGTCGGAGTTCTCATTTTTATCAGACATGCTTGACTGAGGTTTCTTCTTTTTTTGCTCGTTAGATGGGCCATTCTCATTGTGGTTTTTCGTCATCCATTATTTCTTCAATTCTCACTTCATGAAATAAACAGAAAAATAAAATGAAAAACTTGACCTGATATATATTATTAAATAACATAATCTAAAGTTCAAGATAATGAATCCTCACAAGAAGATCTACTTAAAACTTCAAATAGCAACTGAAAAAGATATGCATTTGGCCATGAGCATCCAGGACTGTTCATTGTGACAGTTCAAGGCGAAATTCATCTCAAATAACATGAAATCCTTTATCGTGAACATATCACCTGCATCCCAGTAAAAGTTCATACTCTAGAAAACTTATTTAAATGATCTCACCCTTCCTTTAAAGAATGTGTAATGCAAGAAAGAATAAACTTTAAAGATATCATTTAACTTTTTGGTGCCCACATTTTTCCAGCCTGGTCCAACCCTACCCTATCTAAGCTACCACTATATCATGCAAATCTTCCTAGAAAAGTCATTCATCTGGTAACAGTTGGTGGCAGTAGCAGTGTCAAAGTTTAAACCAAGTCATCAGTCAGAGAAGATTGAAAGAATAATATGAAATGACCAAAATTTTTGAAACGAACTGGATTGAGTTAAACATTCAGTTAAGAAAATACCATCCACTATTGGGAACAGGGAAGGAGGTACATGCCAAAGTCATCATCAATATAATCATCATCCTCATCCCCATCTTCAGAATCCAATAGCTAATAGAATCATCCTCATCTTACAGAGTCGTCCCCATAATATCCTCCTCATAAAGTCGCTTAAAAAGAGTTAAAGAAATACACCACACAAACATAAATAACTTCCCATCCTAGCTCAATATCACTAACATAATTTGTTGCAAAGCATAAAAGATAAAAGACAACTACTATGCCACGATAGATAGAGAGCGCCAATTGATTTAACCACAATGGTAAAGGATACGACCCGTAAGCATCTCCCTCATTATCCTGATCCTCATTGTCACCATAGAAGAAGCCTGTAAGATGCACACTATGTTGGCCAATAATTTCGAAGGTAACTTCGTCATCCTCCTCGAATTCAAGGTTCAATGCACAAGTCTCGAGTCTTTCTGGCAACAATGAGCACAGGTAAATAGGCTTCTTATCTCCCACCTTGCACTGTACTATGCTCTTCTTAGTTGATGTCCCAGTACCTAAGGTCGCCTAAAAATCAATCAAACAGACATTATAATATCAGCTTCAAACAGAATAATCTTGCATACATCAAATTAGCATTTATATCCGTTATCCACAAAACCAAAAATTTTTGGCCATCTAATTTAGGTTTGTCTAATGCAGCACCACAATAAACTGATGCTTCTATAGTCTTAAGCTACTTTTCCGTGAACAAAACAAACATATTTGAAAATACAAACAAACTAAGATACATATAAATAAGCTGAAGTTTCATCCTCTAACAAACCTGAGATACATGAAGCCTCCCTCTCTCATCATCGTACGTATGAACGTATGGTTTCCCCGGTTTTACTTCAATTCCTGATTTTCCAACAAAAATTTATAGAAATACAAGTACACAGTTGATCAAGCATCAGCAACAAACAGAAAGGAAAAAGGGCAAGATAATTTTTAATAAATCAAGATGGAAAAATAGCAAAACGAAAGAGAGGATTGTGAAGAATGATCAAGATTACCCCAGAACGCCATTGCTGTGGTTCAAATTGCAGTACCCTCTAAAACCCTAGAGAACAGGCAAAACGGTGCGTTCTGCGCTATTAAACCCTAGTACTGAATGTGAACCGTTTTAGGCTGTTAAATTACCCAAAAAAAGAAAGAAAAAAAAAAGTTTAAATGCACTTTGGCCCCTTGAAGTGTACACTATGCGACATTCAGACCCCTAAATAAATGGATGTAATCATTTAGCCCCTTTAAATGAATATTTGGACAAATTGACCTTATAACCATATATACTACATATATATATATATATTTAGTGGATAAAAGTTTTTTTTTAAATATTTCGCACCATAAATTCAATTTTGCCACTCTAAAAAAATTTATATTTTAATTATAATATAGAAAAATATTTATTTTACTTATGCAATTTAAATTGTCAAAATTAAAGACTAAGTAATCAATTAGCATAACATATACACAAGTATATCTAATACTAGTGAGTGTGAACACGTCCTATGCATGTGCATAATTTTTTAAAAAAATATTTAATATAAAATATTTTATTAATTATAATTATTTCATTGTTGTAAAATTAAAAATTACCTAAAATATAGATAAAAGACATGAGAAAAAAAACTACCACAGATAGTTATAAAAGATCATGGAGAAGTTAAAAATAATTAATTAATTTAATTTTTTTTTTTAAAATGACAGATCAGATTAATTTGGACACTAAAAGGATCATCTCCTATAATAATATAGCATAGAATGTTAGATAAGAAGCACTCTTCATGTTTTACCTTAAATTAAGTTACTGGCTATTTAAATTGAAGTAAATATAAACTCTTTTAAATAAAAACTTAAGTCCATTTTCACATCAAATTACACATTTTTGGCAAAGATATATGTTCTTATTTTTTCCAAATGTGTCAAATATTTTGGTAAGATATATCTACAAAGAATTCTTTTCAAAACATATATAAGCTATTTCAAATATAATTATTATTTTCCCTGAAGTGTCAATCTCATTTTGCCAGTTATTAACTTATTTTCTAGTTCAAAGAATCAATTTTTTTTTTAATTTATTTTGTATAGTATTTGTCGACGTGTATCTATATATACTAATTATAACTAACTTTTTGTTTCATTTGAATTGAATGAGTTATTAATTACTCTTTTATAATAGGATAAATTATATCAACAACCCTCCTGAGGTTAGAACCCAATTTCACAAACACTCCATGTCTTTTATATAAAATTACAGTTATCCCCCGATGGGTGTTAGTGTAATGTATTTCAGGAATATTAGTGTAAATTTTTGCCCTTTGAATAGAGGGTATAATTATAACTTCAAGAGGTGTACTGTAATTATTACACAAAAATAGAGGTGTTTGTGTGTTTGATCTAACCTCAAGGGTGTCATTATAATTACCCTTTATATTATAATTAAAAGTACTTTTTCTAGTTAATAAATAATTTGACAATTATTTAAGGTGAAAATATTTAAAATATATTAGAAATTATATAAGTATATGTCATTAGTTTAGGGACCTGAATGGGACATGATTAATAGTTTAATGGGGTAAAGTGTAATTAAAAAAAAACATTAGGCTGCTTATGTCGACGGTCGTGAATTTTGAAACATGTGTGTACCCCTCTGTACTCATGACACGTGGACGAGCATAATTACCCTGGAACTATTTTCTGTTTTATTCTTTTTGGTATATACACACACTTGAGTTATACTCCATACATGTGTTTAAACTTTCATAATATAAATAGTAATATTTAGAGAGTGTATTCGCGAGTTTTGAAAAAATACTTTTTAACTTTTTAATGCTGAAAAGTGTTTTTAAAGTGTTTTGGATGTCAATCTTTTTACTTTTGAAACTGCTACAAAAAAATACTTTTAAGTTGAAAGTTGAAAGCATCATGGGGGTACTTCTAGCTGCTTTGACTTTTCTGTAGTAAATTAATTTTTTTTAAATTACATTACCCTCATTATAATAATTTCAATTCAAATTTTATTCTTTTTAATTTATTTAAGGTTTTCAAAATTTACTTTATATAAAAGTTGATGTTAGAATTTCAAATAATTTAAATAATTTATCACTAACCAAATTTATAATTTCACATTATTTAATATTTTAAAATTTTTATTTTTGTATTTTTTATATTATATGATATTATTCCTAATCATAAAAAAATATAAAATTAAAATTATCATGATTACTTAAAAATAATTTTTTTTATCAAGCGTGCAAGTTTAATTATTGTGCATGAATGAACAATTATATTATACAATGGGAATATTATTGAATTAAATATTCAATTTTTTTATTAGTATTGAATACTTTAATAATACAAAGGATAATAATTTTGTATAAATTTAAATATAAAATATAGTATTGAAATAAAAATAATTATTATAATCAAGAAATAAATGCAAATATTAAGTAAAATAGCATTTTTTTAGTATATGGGAACAAAACGGTATTTATCAATTAAACTTGTTTTAGAAGTGTTTTTTCCCCCAATACTATCAATAGCTTTTATCTATTTTTCACTTATTTTACAAACCACACTAAGTCAATTTTTTATTCTGCTACAACCCTCCAACACTTTCAACGAAAATTAGCTTTTTTAAAAAGGAGAAGCTGTCGCAAACACCCCTTATTGTTGTTATGTTTTTAATTACATAATATATTATAAAATTATGATAAGTCAAAGCAAAAAATTTAATAAACTGCAATAATATAATACTATTGCAGAATAAAAAAAAATAGATAAAAAAAAGCACATATTTAGATAAATAAAAGATAGAAAAAAGAGCGAGACAACCTATGTCAGCATTATTTTTCGAAATAGGATTAATTTTGTAAATATTTCTACCTTTAATTATATAATTAAATTCACCCACCCTTTTGGTATATTTATTATTTTGTAGTTGTTATTTTTATTTTTTGAGATTAGTTTATTACTCTTCATTTTTCCTCCCTCCCACACCATTCTCATTTATCTTCTTTATCAACTTCCACATATTTTTTCTTTCTTACCTTTTTTTTTTTCAAATTCTTTTGCTTTTTAATATTTTATTATCTATCTAATTAATATATATATCCTAAACAATAATTTTTTTTCAAGTAATATACTTTTTGTGTAGAAAAAACTTCTTCTTAAAAAATTAAATAATAAATTTTTTATAAAAATGATTTATTATTTATTATTTTGAATACTTAATGCAAAATACATCGGAATCGAATGTGCCACATATTTTCAAAGTACTGAGAAAACAACATAGTATTTTATATCTAGAAATATATAGAGATAATCAAATGTATATGAAGTATAAAATAGTATATGAATGATAATTCAATATATTTGTACCACTAAGAAATTAATATGGAATTTATAGTATCCAACCACAATTATAATTAGTCTAATTAAAGTTAATTTTAGTCAAAACTGCATGATAAAGTGAGTTGACAGTTGTGAGTTAATTAGACAGATGCACATGTCTAATTAGTCCACTTAGCCATTACATTATTCAGAAGTTGACCTTCAAGAGGTATTTGAGAGTAATCTTTTATCAAAGACAAAACAGAAAATTAAAGTTAAACAAATTAAAGGAATTAGAAAAGTTTTCTAATTAATCTTTTGGATTAATTACACTTTCATCCAGAAAAAAATTAAAATTACACTTACACCCCAAAAAATTTTCCATCTACAACCCTGACGCTGACCCCTTAAATTTTGAAAGGAAAATATTTATTATTAACAAAAAAAATTATATAAATTTTTATTTTGTTTTTCATTTAACATTCTCCCCCCGATGTCATGTTTGTACTTATAGAGGGATAAAATAATGTATATATATGGAGTGAGGTTAAACATTATTTATAATTTTTTTATTAATAAGTACAAGTTATTACATGAGAATATTAAACGATGTGTAAAATTGAAAAATTGATGTAATTATTTTTGCTAATGTCATCATTTTTCGTCCAAATCCTAACGAAAACATCAGGTGTAAATGGTAAACTTTTCAAAAGGGATATATCGTATTTTTTTTTAGAAAGTGTTATATCTCGATTTAGAGAAACTCATTAGCCTTAGCTTTTTTGCTTAAACTCAATCGGTCGTCAGTACATTATAAACCAATCGTCAGTCACTGTAATTCATAAACATCAACGAAAAATGAAAACGTTCCTGCATCATCAATGAAGTTTCGAAATCATTGTATTAAAATGAAAATTTTAACGAATATAAATCACTAAATTGTCATACTTATTGGATTTAGAACTCCCTTATTGCTCTATACTTGACCCTGAAAAAAAAGAAATAATGGCGCTATAATTTTCATTAAATTCATAAACACATTGCAAGTAGAAATACTTGTCAATAATATTCAGAAAAATGTTTTTTTTTTCATCGTTTTTTTTGTATTATTTTAATTTTAATTTTAATTTTAAATTTAGGAATAGTTTAGGATAGGATAGGCATGTCATTCAGACCAATTGTGGCGTTGAACCAAAATGACTAGATCAGATTGGGCACTTTCAAGACGGGCCCACAGGTTGACTACTCTGCCACTCTCTACACACGCGCCTTTTTTAGCACGTGCCCATTTTTTTATTTTTTTATTTTTTCTATTTTTGTTTGTATTAACATCCGTCAGCAGACATAATATTTATTTTATTTAAATAAAGTTTCTAGGATGTTACTCCCCCATTTTTTTCTCCCTCACAGACAACCAAAGATCACCTCTCTCTCTCTCTCTCTCTCTCTCTCTCTCTCTCTCTCAGCCAATGGCATCATGGTTCTCTGCTATATAATCTTTCTCGAGCTTCTAGTTCTTCATGCATGTTCAGCTAAACTTTTGTCAACACCTAGTAGGCAACTCCTGCTTCTTTTTTGGAACACTGCCATTTTCCAGCAAAATGTCGGCTGCCGGAGTGGAGAACCGGCGGAAACTAGAACCCACCTCATATCCTGCCAGATTTCCTAGATGAACTAAATGCTTTAACGTTAAAAATGTTTCTAACTTTTCAAAATGGTGTACCAAACACTCACCTAGATCATAAACCAGGTTGCTCCCACAGAAAGAAGACCTCCCGGTTTTCACAGAGGAAAAACTTCTCGACTAGTCGCGGAATTTGGGCACCCACTCTCAGTGTTTCAATGTCTTAATGCTAATTTAAAGCTCAATTGATGCGTCTGAAGACGTTGCTGTGAAGGCGGTCAATAAGAGTGTATGAAGGTTTAGTGACTGTTCGGACCGAAGGCTGTCCAAAGGGAGAGGAGCTTGGTATTTGGGCTTATCTTGAACCCATTTTGATCAGGAACCCTGAAACCAACAGCCGAAAGCCGTTAAACTTAAAATGCACTCTTTGTGTATGCTGCATTTTCTCTGCGTCAACCCATCCAGGACTGCCTTCTAAGCATCTTTAAAGAGAGAAAACTTGTTCCAATTTCAGCTTAATGTTGAAAGCCCATTTCGCGGTTGCCCCCTTTGGCTTCACCTTCTTCGCAGCAAAATCAATCGCAAGCGAAGCTCACAATCTCAACAAGCAAGTGGCGTACTTCTTCAAAATGTGTATCCAATTAGCATGGTTGATTCTTCTCGATTTAAAGAATCAAACAAGCTTTCCGCCAGCCCAAGCTGTGCAGGCACCAAGGTGTGGACTCTGAAGCCACTAGTGTTGTCCGGTGGGGAAAGAGGATTTGGGGCCACTAGCACTGTTGGAAAAGTAGTGTGAAGAAGCTCAAAAGCCCCAAAGCTTCACCTAGTCCGACCATTGAGCAAAGGACCAAGTCAATACAGCGTTCGATTTTTTAAGCTGATTGGTTCTCGAGTCATGTGGATCGGTGTCATTTTCAAGTCTTGAAACATCCCAAGTTCAAGCTTTCCTTAACCAGGTGGGCTTGCCTGCATTGTCAAAGAGGAGTTTTTCAAAGTGCAAGGCTCGATTCTAAGTTTAAGGAAGCTCGAAATGGAGTCAGAAACTAGAATTGAAGGATGCGTTGTTCTTTCAGGGTTGCTTCGGACGGGTGGAAGAGCAAGAATGCTAATCAGTGCTTGGTTAACTTTATGGTGAATCTTCCCAATGGCACAAGAGTGTTGCAAAAGGTGGTATTTTCTGTTGGTGGTTCGATGCCACCACAGTATGCAGAGGAGGTTCTGTGGGAGACCATTCAAGGAATATGTGGCAATGATGCACAGAGATGTGTGGGGATTGTTGCAGATAAGTTTAAAGCAAAAGCATTGAGAAATTTAGAACTCCAGAACCATTGGATGGTCAATTTTTCTTGTCAGATTCAAGGATTTTTTAGTCTGATAAAGGACTTCTATAGAGAACTTCCATTATTTAGGACTGTAAGTGATAATTGTTTGAAAATTGTGAATTTGATTAATTCCATGTCGCATATTAGGAATAGCTTCCACAGGTTTAGGTTGCAAGGGCTTGACTTCGCCGGGTATATTAGAGTTCCGCCTCCCAAATGTGACATCTCAAAGAATTTGGCTCTGTTTATTGCTATGTTGGATGATTAATTAGCTGCTCCCAAATTCTAACATCTAATTGTTTTGGAATGATTCATATAAAGTTGTTTGCTTAGCTGGATACCACTGCAAGGGAAGTCGCTGACAGGATTCAGGATGTTGGGTTCTGGAATGATGTAGACGCTGCTCATTCACTAGTGAAGATGATCATGGGGATGGCTGAAGACATTGACGCTGAGAGGCCATTAGTTGGCCAGTGTCTTCCCCTTTGGGAGGAACTGTGGGCTAAAGTTAAGGACTGGTGCACCAAATACAACTTTGCCGAGGGACCTCTTGAGAAGATAGTTGAAAGGCGATTTAAAAAGAACTATCACCCAGCTTGGTCAGCTGCATTTGTTCTTGATCCATTGCATTTGGTCAGAGATGCAAGTGGGAAGTACCTTCCGCCTTTTAAGTGTTTAACGCATGAGCAAGAGAAGGATGTTGACAAGCTTGTGACAAGGTTAGTTTCAAAGGAGGAAGCCCACATTTGCTTTAATGAACTTATGAAGTGGAGGTCGGAAAGGTTTTAGACCCACTATATGCTCAGGCAGTTTCAAGTAAAGCAGCGGGATCCTATGACAGGAAAGATGAAGATTGCTAATCCTCAGAGCAGTAGACTTGTGTGGGAAACTTGCCTAAAAGAGTTCAAGTCACTGGGTAAAGTTGCTGCAAGGCTTCTTTTCCTTCATGCAACCTCATGTGGATCAAGGGCAATTGGTCCTTCACAAGATGTTTTGTGTGACAAGGACACTCACGGTCAGGCTTGGAGAGAGCTCAGAAACTAGTTTTTGTTGCAACGCATGCAAAGCTTGAAAAGAACAGGACTTTTTCCAGTGCGGAAGAGAAGGATGCGGAACTTTTTGGCACAATGAGTGGTGAGGATGACATGCTCAATGAGGTTCTTGCAGATACATCATCTATCTAGTGTTTTGGTCTGTTAACTCGTGTAGAATTCTTGGTGTAGGATTTATTGATTTTTTATGATCTTCTTTCTGTCGGTTTCTTTACTTCTAAGAGTACAAGAATTTGGATTTGAGTCCATAGAGAGGATAAAAAATCCATTACCGAGAGAAATCGCTATGTGGCCATCTCTTGACCAACTAGTTGGGGAAGATTCTTGATGTGTAGACAAGAAACCCATTCTTGTTTGTAGTTATATATCTGAATCAGAAATAGAACATTAAGTTGTAACATATGAAATGCTTGTTGTTGTAATTAGGTTAATGATCCTTCCTTCAAATTTTGATCAGCCATGTTGCAGATCCATCATTTTGCACACACTAGGGACGAAAGTTGTTTGTTATATACTTGTTGAAGCCACAATATACAAATCAAATTTCTATCAATCACCTAAGATTCATGCCGTTCTCCTAAAGTTTAACTTTAAACGTAACTGTGGTGCAGTGACACACTGTCGATTATTCATTGCAATATTTTCCTGCTAATCATTTTGTTTTTCTGCTGTTGTCAATTTCAATTGTCCTGTAGTTGTCCAAAATCTACTATAGTTTCTGATAGCATAAGTGCCCTCTGCCATTCATTAGCTGAAAGATTAACTGCAGTACTGATTTTATCTTTAAAAGCTAGAAAGTCCAACATTTTGATCTATGGATTTTCAGAGTTTCTCCCCGAACTCTGAAATTAAATTGGTCCCATCTTTTTTGCAGTAATTACGGGAAATGGGAATATTTTATCAGATATTGTAAGATTGTTAAGTTCAGTTTCTGCTCAAGCACCTCTTGGTTACCCTAATGCAACTAGTGTGGATTACAAATATATATCAGCACCATGCTAGCAGTGCTGACTGCATGTGATTGTCTCTTCATCTAAATTATAACTTACTCAATTCTTTGCAACTGATTATTTTGTACTCCTTGGTAGCATCATGATGTATGACTAACCGGAAACTTGATGCTTGTTTGGGTGTGAAAGTATGAGGTTGACTCAATGGGAAAGTTTGTTCTTGCCCCTTTCTTGAAAGAAGTGGTAATAGATTGACATGAATGCTTGAAGATTCCTATCTCCAACTTCATCAGACATAAGGGTTATAAGTTATTCTTACCATCTAGTTTTCCCCCTTGAGTACTAAGATACTTGCAATGGCATGCAGTCAGCTAGAATTGTCATATCTTCAAACAGTAGCATTAGGCAATTTATGTTCTCAGAATTGTTTTATCAAAAGGCTATCTTTTCTTACTTCATGCTGGTATCCTGTCGACAACTATTAGATTTTCAGACTGAGTGCCTTCAGTAACAGTCATGGTTGAACACAACGCAATTTGTCCGGAACTGAAAACATCTCAATAGAACACTATAAGAAGGCTAGTTTCTGGTTCAATGTATATGTATTTGAAAGTTATGAACTTCAGCATGTATACAGAAGTATCTTTTTCTTGAATTCTTTTCTTCAGCAGTGAAACTCTAGCTGAAGAAGCAATTTTATCATCTTCGTTGTCGAGATAGTTCCTCTGGAAGTGCCCCCAGCATGGTTAGTGGAAGGCCGTATAGACCTTATTTTTCACCCGTCATGGTAAAAAAGGTTTTGCTCCTCTCCTTTTTTTTTTTTTTTCACTGCACGTCTGTGTGTTTTCAGTTAATTATTTTACTAAGCTTTTACTTAACTTGTCTTGTAAACAACCTTACGCTCTCTTGATTGCAGGTTGGACCCTTCTGCACAAGATTTTCAAACGCAACGTTGAAAATTCGAGGTTAATGTCATTAGTTACTTTCTGTGATCTAAAACAAGTCTTTTTGAGCAAACCTATAAGCAAGGGCGTTGTCGGGGTCATCAATGCATTCTATTACTGAAACAGATGTTACAACGAACTTCAACTGATTAACAAGATCTCCTTTGTTCTACACAGCATTGACTGTAATTCCATAAACGTCGATATTCTTGGTGGTGGACGCTTTACACGTGTTGGATGCGCATACGGCTTCACATTGGTAACAACTCATCTCACCTATCTCTAGTTTTTTACCTACAAAAATCTCTTTTGCCTCAAGTTTCCTTGTGCTGAGTTTTTACTCTCTTGCATAGTTTCTAAACCCAATCTGCACATGCATGTAAGGATACTCGATGCTTTACACAGACATTCACGGCAGCTGTCAAGTAAAAGGTTGTAATCAACTACAGTATGTGCATGATTATCCATTAAAGACTTTATGATGAACGGTACAAGGGATGGTAGCAAAAGTTAGAGAGAGATGGGAAGAAAATATAGAATGTATGCCAACATCTCATATGGGATCTACTATGAAATGTTCATTATCCCATTCCCCCAATTATAGTTTCTAAAGTCGGGGTCGTCTTCTTTTAGTACTCAATCATTCTTTTACCATCCCTTCGATGTTTTCCCTTCACATCTCTATACGACGAATAAACTTAGGAAAAGGGATCGTGCATTTTCTTGGGATTTGCCTTTTTAAGAAAGATTTCTGCCTTTAAATCACATGACAATTTATTTCACTTGTCAGCAAAACAAAACTCCCTTAAACTGTTAAGTTGAAAACGAAGTGTTTGCATAATTAGCCTCAATGATTCAAACTTTGGCGCTTGCTTATAAATCCTATGTCCTTGCTCTAGGTACCGATTTTGATTAAAAGAAAGAGGAGGTTGTCGGCTGGCGGGGACGGGTAAAACTGACTGCTCACCAAACATGAGAGGAAAAAGGGTTTCTCAAAGGTATGGAGATGACTCCATTGCTTAATTATCCCATGTTCTTGTTAAAGAGGAAGGAGATGTAATGATTAGTAGTTTGGTACAGAACAACACTCATTTTCTATGAGAATGTTGTCTGTCTCTCATCTCTTTTTACTTGAACATTTCTTGGTTGTTTTTGAATTCAAACTCCCTTCCAGAACATCTTTGTACATTTGTTGTTCTTTTTGCCCTTTTGTTTTTTACTTTTACTGTAAGAACGGTTGAATTTGTTGTAAATCGACATCATAGATAAGGGCTTTCTTGATGTTTTTGTTTTGAAAAGATCTCGACAGTTTTAAATCAACTATCAAATGCAAAGTAAATAAAGAAACAATATATTACTATTAAAAGTAAATTAAATACTTGTATTCGTAGGACTCAAACTCATAATTTTTTTATTATAAAACCACAATCTTACTACTGAAGCAAGAGATCATTGGCGGCTCTCTTGATGTTAGAAATACAACTAATTCATACTTCCACCTCCCTAATAGAAAACGCACTTGCACTAAGAAGTTGTTTGGTTGAACTTATTTATAAGATCTTATTCATACGTCTTATAAAATTCTAGATCTTATTTTAGAAAAAAGTTTAAGTATTTGGATAAAATAAGGTTATGGACCTCACATATTTATAACTAACTCGAAAAAAAAGAACTAACCGTTATGAATTCTAAAATAAGTTGAATAACTCTTTTAATTTTTTTAAAAAGTGTTTATAAGCCGATCTTATAAGTTTTTATATGTATATATACATAAATAAAGTTACCAAACACTATGGAATATTTTGAAAGTTTCAAAACATTTATAAAATATTTCAACAAGTTTATAAGTTACCCAAACAACTTCTAAGTGGGTGGGTTGTAACCTCTAGCGCAAATACTTCTTGCATCAAAAATATTTATTTTAAGCGTTTAGCTAAAAAAAGTATTTTGTTTTACATTTCTGCTTTTAAATTATTTAACTTAAGTTGATTTAAGCTAAAGTTATGCAATTCCCTATCAACTTCTATAACTTATAATATTGTAAGTATTAAATTGTTTTTTCAAACACTCAAAAGTTCATTCCTTTTTTCACTTTTAACTTTTTCCACAATTTTTATTACTAAATTGATTTATAACTTTTCTATTGTAAAATCCCCACTACAAAAAACACAAGTTATTGCAAACATCCCTTAAAGTCTTGCATGCTAGATTCGACCATAAATGACATTATTTGATTTAACAATCTGGCCGGATTTCAAAAAATATTTTGGCATTTTAGACTAACCAAAAGGTTTTAAATCTATCATTTTATTATCAAAATATAATGTATGATTGAGGTAACACATAAGATGACAACAAATGTCATCGGAGACAAATACAATATTGAAAACTTTAAATGATCTACTTATATTCCACTGAGGAAATTTATAATTTTTTTTTTTATAAATATAACGAATAACATCAATCAAAAATTAATTCGATCAATTTGCTAGACAGAAGTAAGCATCACGATTTTTTGTCCATTACTTCTCCACCGACTCAGGTACGGCCAAATCAGATTTGAATTTTCGAGAAAAGAAATATATACACATATTCTCCTTATAGCAACATATGATTGAGATATTTCATTGTGCATATATTAAATTTAAATCGAAAACATGTGTGAGTAGGTGCGTTCGCGAAAAAAGAAAAAATATATGATTGAGTGATTGCAACAGTAATTTACAACATGAGAAGGAAACCAAAGTGGTACACTTGTTTTCAAACCTGCAATAATATAATACAGAAGTAGTGGGAATAATGAGCAACATACTGACATGAATGAATCATTAGATTGCTACAAGATTATAGGCAGAATTGTAGTAAGATGAAATTGAAATCCATGTGATTCTTGCAATTGATGACAATCATTTTCATTGCTTACAACCTCGGCCCAAAATAGGGCAACCTTTCATTATGTGTGCCTCTTTTGAACTAATTATTGTTTAGTTTTCATCAAAGGTAGATTTATTTAGAGTTCCCTTACCAGAAGAGGAATCAATAATAGCTCAAAGACTATATGGTATCATTCTCGTATCTTACTTCTGGATTCCCATTATCAAATTCATTAATTCTTTTTTAGACTTTGGTTGATTGTAATCCACTGATACGGTTTGAATATGTCGCGATCGTAAGAGAAAGTTGTAAGTTTAACGAGCAATTTGCAATAGTGGCTTAGACAAATACTAGAAGTTGGTAGAATCCAAATAGTTAAAATAAGTTCGAAAATCTTAACAAATTATTTCAATTTTAATCATATTAAATACAATTTTATAAGCTACATAAACGTATTTTGTTCAGATATTTAAGTACAATCTAACATCTTGTAATTTCAGAAAACATAATATAAAAAATATAGGTTATAAACTGGTTTAAATAAGTTTAATAGATTAAATGGAACAAAATTGACAGGGGTAAAATGTGCATGTTTCTTTATTCTATACTAGTCGTTGACACACGCAATCTCCGCAAGCATATAAAAAAGAACTATAGTGTAAAGAGAAGAGAAAAATGAATTTGTGAAAAAAAACAATCGCTGTGTGAGAAGATGAGAGAAAAAGAAATCCATGAGAGACAAAACATAGAATGAGATGAAAAAAAAATAATTGTAATTGATATACTAAAAAAACATTAAAATTATTATCCTGACCATTTTGTGTAAGAGAAGAAATGAATTAAAAGGTAAATTTGAGTATTTAAAAATTCATTATACGAAAAGTTTTCTTCTATAACAGTATAGATTTTGGACATTACCTGAGCTCTACGGATCCGTTGCTACTACTGGACCGCTAACATTGTAATCGTTCACAGCCTTACTCCGAGGTTCAGTCACCACAGTTAATCTCTCCGACTCTTGATCCTGTAAGGGACAAATCAAGAGTACGAAAACAGGCTCACATCACCACAAAGCCAACTTGCAGCTGGCCGCTTAGAAACTCCACCTCAAAGGAAGAGATATCTAATCATCCTGGAAAGGGAATATGGTCCGTCAACATTTCCACTTGCTTCCATTGGGATAGAGAACAGAAACAGTATCCAGAAATGTTGTCAAGAACAGAAACAATATCCAGAAACAAGTAATGTTGTCAAGCACAACCGTGACCTTCAAATGCAAAAATAAATAATGATTCACTACTCACAACTATGAAGAACTTCAAGAATCAACTTAAGTCAGCAGCTCTAAACTGGAAATCTCTGATTGGCTTTGTAAAGTTTTGTCAAGATAAACTCAATACCTAATATATTTTCCCCATTATTCTTCACAAAATCAAGAAGTATAAATACCACCAAGTTATCCTCCATCTGCTGTCAATCATCTATGTAGAACTAGAATCTGAAATTAATTACACATATTAAGCATAGAAATCCAACAAGCACTTTTAGACATGAATAGTTGAATACCACATTGAAGATCATATAACTATTTATCTTTATTCCACAAAATCTCTCTAGTATAAAGAACTCAAATAATATAGACTATAGAGCACTCGTGGAAGATATTTCACAGAAACCAGCTAGTTTATTCAACACTGAGATGGGCGCTTGATCCCTCCATGAGCCCGTTACGTATCTGCTCACCAATATCCCGGACATGACCAGGACCGTGGGGTATGAAGACTGTAGTGTTCTTGGAACTATTTCCAAGGTCTTTGATTGTGTCGAAATACTGGGTGATCATGATGAGGTCCATAACCTCCTTTGCCGATGTGCCCTCAACCTTGTGGGAGAAGTTCAAGATATTCTCTCGAAGGCCATCTGTGATAGCCTGCCTCTGTCTGGCAACCCCCACTCCACCAAGATACTTGGCTTCAGCATCAGCTTCTGCTTTCTTGACCTGGAGAATCTTCTCTGCCTCCCCTTTGTACACGCTAGCAAGCTGCATCCTTTGAGCTATCATAGCAGGATTAACAAACAATATCAGAAAACTTCCAGTTGCTTACATGGCAAATTCTCTTACTCTTGAAAAGTGTACCAGGAGAGCAATTTGCATATGAGCTCAAAGTAAAAGTCATATATTTAGAAAAACAATTCAAAGTTTTGAAATGAAGAAAGAGCAGGGCGGCCATCTAAATGAGTATATCAAAATTCAACACAGCACATTCTACAACACTTGGGCATTCTGCTAATCTGCACTGAAAGTCAAAATCCTAACGAAAGCAAAACTGCCAAGGATGCTGACCTGCATTTATTTCATTCATTGCTTTCCGTACAGAAGGATCAGGAATAATGTCAACCATCAATATGTGCTCTATGTTGTATCCATACGCTCCCATCACCTGACAAATGGAATTAATGTACAAGGGACACTTTAAGCAAAATATCCTTCGCACTGAACTTTCAGTTCAACTGTGTATTGCACGAGAGATTCTATCACCAATCACCATAGGAAGACTAAAATGATGGGAACCAAATCCATATCAGCATTACAGAGAATTGTGAAGGCGATTTTCTTTCTTTCTTACTTTCTTAGTGGGGATGGGTAAACGGGTTAATTAGTAGAAAACGAATACATTATTGGGTTAGGAAGAAATCACTTCATCCTTTTCTGCATGAAGACAAGTTCACATGAAAACAAGCAACCAAGCCAATAGAACATGACAATGCGAATATCCCGAGATTCAAGTTGAGGACCCTGGTTAACTGATACCACCAAGCTGCTGTTAGTATCAGCAAGATGCAGAGAATATTTTTCTTAAATTTCCTAAATAAACCTTCAGAAAATTTTAGATCTATATAACTAGAAATAGTAACAACTTCTCAAATTATCAGCTTTGTTGGACATCTTTCCAACATGATGCAGAGTCATCGAATGGAATAAAACAAGTCCAGACCTACTCACTTACCACCCTGTTGATGCAGATGAGACAGTAATACTTCCCTCACACCTCATAGAGCCAACACTTGAATTCCACAATTTTCCAAATATCTCATAACGCCAGATTATCCACATCAATTCGAAAAATATAAATTTACCTTCTCAAGTTCCTCCAATACAGCTTGAGCTACATCACCCTTTTGTTCAAAAAGTTCATCCAAAGTCATTCTAGGGACATGAGCTCGGACCACTGGCAACACGGTATATGCAACATTAGAAGATCAGGAATAACATTTTTATTAGTACTTTTTTTTATTAGTACGACAGTGAGAACATAAGATGGATACATATGTTTATTACCATCAAATACATAAGATTGAATCTGCTCTCGAGGATTTTGTAATTCATAGAAAGCATCATCTGCATTTTCCTTGATCACTCTGTATTGAATTGAACAATGCAATTGAACAAATACATTGTCCTGTTGCATTGAAGATGTATTAGGATATTGCTTAAAAGAACAAAGAATGCCACAACAATATATATCTCACATAACCATCAACCAGCAAAATTAATAGCTGCTTTTCCAACAAAGTGTACTCAGGTAGTAAGTAATGTCACATCTAAGTAAGAGTTCACATGCATAACTCATGCAGATAGACAAAACCTATAGCACCAGTATAAATGACGGACAATACTAATAAGAAATTATCACTATACTAATCATATGTTTATACGTATCATGTACCACTCACAATTACTTAACTCTTGTTTGAAGGCATGAATTTGGATGGTGACACTAGGATGTAGCAAATTGTTTGATTACGTTATTTTGTTGAATAAACTAAGTAGTTCTTTCAAGGTATGAACTGCGACCTATGCACTTGAATTTTAATACTTTCTTGGGAATAAAGCTTCCATAAACACTCATCAGCTCAAGATTTTCCTATTCCCACAATATTCAATCATGACCACTCATTCGTAAATAACACCTAAATTATTAGAAACACAGTCCTTCAACTTTTAATCTGAAAATGATAGAAATGGAGCCAAGAATAATTGTAGAACACAGGAGGGACATGGTACCAACAAGACTGATGGCACGTGCCCATACTTCTTATTGGGGCCATACCGGTATGTCCGAACAATGCTCGTGATGATCTTTTGAGTCGCTCCATTATTTTTTTGTGTAAGAACAACTGAAAATTGCAACCGTTCTTCCAAAATAATAAGTTCACGACTGAAGTACACATCAAATGCTTTCAAATCAGTCACCACTCACAAATCGTACTACAAATAATCATATCCATCCAAATCAGAACTTGCTCGGAAACAATAAAGTCATATTCACAGCAACTCTTTTTTCTTTACCTGAAACGCGACCCTGACTAACACGAATCAAAGTTCAACACATTGAAGAACACAAACAGCATCAATGAAATAAGACAGTATTCAAACACAAGACATTAAGATCAATGAGTAACTAGATCCAAACCACAATCAAATCAACGCCATCTTATAATCACAGTCATTTCTCCTCCCAAGCACGCTCATAGACAGATAAGAAAAATTTACTCAAGGACCTTCGTTTTGGTCTCGATTTTGACGTCGAGTGAGCTGATCCTCGTGGAGAGGATTCCGGCGAGGCATTCACCGGCCAAGGGATTGAAGAAATTGAGACCCGGCTGAGCTAGGCGGTAGAACCGCCCCCACTTCTCCACCACTCCTACGCTCGCTTGGTCCACGCACCCGAACAACACACAGTAAGCATTCCCCATACCCAACTCTCTCTCTCTCTCAAACTTGATCCAGTCGCAGAAATTAAGACGAAGAAAATAGGGGCAGACGCTGCTTCGGCGTGTATGTATGAAAGAAAGCCACGCAGTGGACGTAGTCGACCGCTTTTCGTCTTCGCGGGCTTAATTTACTATTATTTCATCTTCTTTTTCTTTTTTCTTCGGCTTAACGAATTTCTAATAAAATCGGTGCCAAGCCCATGACCCAATTTTTGAAAGGCGTATGGAAAGAAGAAGAACCAGCCCATAATAAGTATGGGCCACCACTGGCAATAATATTGGGCCAATAACAAGTTTAATATGAAGGTCCTGAAGAAGAAGCCATCAGAAGGGATCCAGAAGGCCACTAGAACGTACTTCTACACTTTCTACCTACCATAGTAGTAAAATATGGGACGACTAGTAAACGGCATATTATATGTACGTGTAAAATATGGGACGACTAGTAAACGGCATATTATATGTACGTGTATTATTTGTTTTAATTAGCGATGGTAATTCAACCCAAACTCGATAAATTCGCCTCGACCCACTCCTAAATAGGATGGGTCCGGATCCAAAAAAAATTGAAAATGAGGCGGGCCATGGGTTCTTAAAGACCCGCCCCGATTATATTATATATTATTTTATTTTATTATGATAATAAATAATTAATAAAATATTACATCATTTAATTTATTTATTGTTGGGTACTTGTTCAATACTTAACGACGAGGAAGACGAAGAAGTAGTTACTAACATATAATCGATATGAATTGTTTGGGTTGTTTTATTATGAATAATTTTACTTGTACTTGAGTTTTTTTTTTTATATATACTTGAATTTGAGTTAGATCATGAACAATTTTATTTGTAATTGATATATTACATTTTTTTTAAAAAAATTGTAGAACAAATGAAAAAAACAAAATAACCGGGTCTACCGGATTAAACCCGCCCCAGTGAGTTTTGTGCCGGGGTGGGACGGGTCCTAGGTCTTTCCCAAAATTAACAAGGCGGGTCCTAGATCCACCCAAATTCGTCCCATTGCCACCCCTAATTTTTCATTCAAAAGCTTGAACAAAAAATTGGCATAAAAGTTACGGTGATAGCAAATGTACGTACCTCTTGATATTACGTGTATACTATATTTAATAATAAAAAGTAGAAGATAAAATGGCAAAATATATTATAATTTTATAGATTGTCGACAAATTAAAACTAAAAATAAGATGTAACCATGCATGAACTAATTATATTCATATGGAAATTGGAATTTTGAAATTTCATTGAGGATTTGTTGCCATATTAATTTGGATTCTATCCAATTTCTTTGTCGTTATTTATGGAAATTATTTTCCAATAACGTTTTTTATGTCGAATAAAAGGAACATTCCAAAGAATCGCGTTTTTTTCATATAATTGAAATTAAAACGTCAAACATCAATTTCTTTTAAGATTACATAAGTACACGTTTTATATGCGTAAGAAACATATTTTAACCAACAAAGTTACTTACTACTTTTTGCTTGAATATTATGAGTTTGAAGTTTATTGAAAATATTAAATTGACTATTTTACGGGAGTATACTATAGGTTGATGGTGGTCTACTTATAATATTTAATACTGTGACGAATGTGTGATGGAGGAAAAAATAAACACAGAATAAGAAAGGTTGACACTACCCAAACATGCTATATATATAATTGATATTCAATAGTATTTTTCATTAT
This sequence comes from Sesamum alatum, assembly GCA_034509735.1. Taxonomy (NCBI): domain Eukaryota; kingdom Viridiplantae; phylum Streptophyta; class Magnoliopsida; order Lamiales; family Pedaliaceae; genus Sesamum; species Sesamum alatum. The sequence continues at coordinate 27,729,780 of JACGWO010000003.1, read as the reverse complement.
GAAGTGATTAAGTGTATATGGTAAGTAGCATGATTGTCTCTAATGTATAAAATCAAAAAACTAGTATAAGTTCAAGAGGATAATGTATGAAGGCTAGAAAGGAATCCAGATTCAAAGAGACAGTGGAGCACAATTCAAGCCCCTTATTAATGCAATAATGAATGACCCACAACTATATAAGCTTAACAAGAGGAGGAAAAAAAGGGAGACATAAATTATATTGTAATTGCTTATACTATGTTCTAGGAATTGCATCCTCGACTATTTCTTTTTTTTTTTTTTAACCATAGATGATGTAGGCAAGCGTCCCATATCGGTTGCATGAGGATCTTGAATGGCTTATAAGCTCCAATGCCTCCTCTCCCTAGCGAGGCGCCTTTTCAGGACAAAATCGTAGGGCTTATACGTAGCCAAAGCGGACAATACCTCGCACAATGAGGCATTGATCAAGTCGCAAGCCGCATCATTTAGCGCTATCTGTGGGAACTCACCCGATGATGTAGGCAAGCGTCCGACATCGATTGTAGACGAGGAGCTTGAGTGGCTTATAAGCTCCAATGCCTCCTCTCCCTAGCGAGACGTCTTTTCAGGACAAAATCGTGAGGCTCATACGTAGCCAAAGTCGACAATACCTCGTGCAATGGGGCACTGATCAAGTCGTTAACCGCATCATACAAGCCTATCTTTTTTCTCTTTTCCTCTCTTCTTTTTCCTGGTAGAGCTTATATAGTGGCTGGTCATTTATTGTTGCACTATTGAGGGGCTTGAATCGTGTTGCGTTGTCTTCTTGAACCTGGACTCCTGTCTAGGCTGTTCATTAGAGTCATTTATGCTAGTCACCGCTACATTATCTCATTGAACTTGGACTAGTTCTAGGCTTCATTCATTAGGGACAATCATGCTACTAACCATATCTTATTTAATCTCTTAATAATAGAAAATACCATTTAATTATTTATTTACCATTTTTGGGAATGTCAACTTTTTTTCTCTAAGTTGATTTTTCCCTCCATCAGCAAAATAATGCGGCTTGCGACATGTTTTGTTGCGATGAACATTCTACACAATATGTGTATTTTCTATATTGTTTTTTAATTATTTGAAATTGACAAATCAACAAAGGCATATTAACTCAAATGTTTTAGCGCGTCATGCTAATAACACCAAGTGTTGCAGTTTGATATTTTGAAATTTTGATTATGGGAACATAAAAAAAGTAAGTCTAAGACAACTCACCGAACACAGGGAGAGAGTCGGGTCGATCTCCGTGCCATCTCCCACTTGAAACAAAAGTAACTTATTATTATTATTATTATTATTATTATTATTATTATTATTATTATTATTATGTGTTATCCTGCCATGTTTCCGCCCCCATCGTGATAAAGGTCATTTATATAACCATTTTAATCTTCTAACCTCGTCTATTCTCTCCATTTTTCACAAATAGATTTAGAACATCACAATTGGAAAAGCAACAGGGGATCAAGTATAAGACATTTTTTTTAGAATCCTTGTGCTCTTCCAACTTAGTCAAATTTGAAACGATCTTTCCTCAAGATATTCCTCGCATACAACATAAACTCGGGGATTAAAAAAAATCATATATATAATCAACATAAATCACTAATCAATCAATCGAGAAACAGTCTTTTTTTTTTTTATGTTACCACGACATGTACAATGCAAACAACAATATCACATATTTAGTAGCAACATTGTTATAATGACAATAAAATTCATATGCAAATGATTGTGTAGATTCGACAATCAAGAACAATTGCCACACTTGGTCAAATACGATGGTGTAAACAAATTTTGGTACGTACCCACAATAATTTGCTGACTATACATTTTCTACCCTCAGACAGAAAAAACACACTAGAAAATATATAGTCAACAAATTAATTACCAGCTCTGCCACAAGCTTTAGTAGTTGATATTGGAATAGAAAATTAAGTATTATTCTAGTTTTAATGTCATGCAATTCAAGGAAATGTGAAACATAGACAATCTTTCACTAAAGCTTGTAATAAAAAGCATAATCAATTAGATGATTGGAATTATAGGATAAGCCTTCACAAAATCTTGAATAGAAAATTAGCAATGTGTCGGCATTTTGGTTTGGAACGTCACCGTTGTGTTCAAAGAAAAAGTGTCATATTTCGACAGGATCTTAGGATCATCAAAAAACTGTGATGCAAAAATTGTTGAGTGGCAGAAATAATTCATCATGCAAATTAAAACATTTTTAACAAACTATGAGTTACCATATCTAAACATGCATACGGTCAACCTTCTTCCTGATGAGAAAGTGTAGCTCGGACCTGGTTCAGCCAAATTTGAATTAATCATATGGTAATTGCAATACACTTACTGTATGATTGGTGTACAATTCAGAGAAAGTGACCAATTACATAGCAAGTGTATTAGTTTGGTTCGACCAAATTTAATCCGGACAAAAAAAATTTCCTTCCTGCTTCTATTTTGTGTGATGAGGGCACATCTATCCCTCAATGTACAAACTCACTTCCTCCCTCTAATGCAGAATTTTTAACTTAAAAAAAAAACATGCATATGGTAAAAATAATAAATATAGCAATTGCAATATCACCTGCTGCGATGAAACTGCCGTGAGCTTATACACTATTAAATTTAACATATTTTGTTTTGCCACTGCAACGTCTCGAGCTTTAGATCTAATCTCTTTGAAAATAATTTATCGTGCCAAATTATTTTTGTTGGAATTTTTCACTATATTTCTCAAACTCAAAAGAAAATCTAGTGAGTTCCTACAGACGGCGCCAATTAATGCAGCTTGCGATTTGATTGGTGTCCTATTGCGTGAAGTATTGTCCACTTTGATTATATATATGGCTAATTTTTAATGTGTTGGTGGGGTTCAATATTATTGGGTTGTAACATTTGAACAATTGAGTTGTTGGGTTGATTTGGTATTTTATTTAGAAATTTTTTTTGTCTATTTTACTTCTTCAAATACAAAATAAACGTGGTTTCCTCAAATATACATAGTTATAAGAGGAGGATAAAAATCAAGGTGTGGAGTTTGAAAATATAGTGTCAGACACAGATGGACATGATTAGCACCATCATCTATACTATTATAAAGATAAGAGGTTTTATAGATACAAGTGAAAAATTTTATACTACTACACCAAATTATTGTAATACCAAAAATGCCCTTAAACTTCCCAACTATATTCAATTAAGTTCCCTTTGAAAATTAATTCAATGCAATCAATTTTATGTACTCAAAAATTAAATTTTCCATTTTGTTTAAGTTTATTGTTAATTGAAATAAAAATAACATATTAGTATTTGTGTTATATGTAATTATAATTGTCATTGTCAATATAACAAATATTCTATAAAGTTTTAATTTTTAATTTAATTTGAGTACAATATTGTATTGATAATTAATGCTTTAGAAAAAAATATCAAACAGTTTTTATATGTAAAGTCGTAAGGCAATGCTAAATTTAAGATGCGAGAATAAGTTATGAGATTCAATAAAATAAAAATTTTATTAAAAATTATGCGCGCAGGTACTGCGTGCCACAATTTCTAGTAATTAATTGAAAAACAAGCTAGGAATGTTATTCAACACTTGAAAAAAATTAAACAAAAAAGAAAATTAAACAATCCAGGACGAATTAAATGCAATTTACCTCCTGTGATAAGAAAAATAAGTAAAAAAACCCCTGTGAAAAAAAAAGCAACAAATTACCCTCTATGAGTTTAGAAATGAAGCAAAAACACCCGGGCCCTGATGTGTTTGGCGAATTTACACACGCATTTTTATTTTTTTAATTTAAAATAATATTTATGGCCTTATTTAAAAAGTATTGGATCTTGATTTTAATCTAATGTTCAAATTCAATAATAGATCAACTATGTCGATTTCATTTAATTTGAATCAACGAATTTAGATCTTGATAAATACACAATTACAACTATATATATATATTATATATACAATTAAATTTAATACATATACTTAAGGAGAGGCGGGTGCCGGCTGGGGAGGAAGGGGAAGGGGCGACAAGGCTGGGGAGGAAGAAGGGGTGCCGAGCTAAAAGGGATGAAGGCGGGGTGGCGACAGGGGGAGGAATGGGAAGGAAAAGAGGGCGTGAGAGGGATGGGAAAAGGGAGGGTGGTGACGAGGGGAAGGAAGGGGGTGGGCGGCGGTCCGATAAAGGTGGAAATGTTGAAAGGCAGTAATTTATCATTTTGATCTTTTTGGAAAAGAGTTGCAAGTGAAGAGACATTCAAATTGGAGTCATGCATTCAATCTTTGGAAAAATAATTTGCATAAAAAGTATGACGGAAATTAATTTATCTGGACTATATATCTCATTGTATTCCTAGATTCTAAGATTTTCTATTGAACACTATAGATAAGCGTTGTTTGATATGTTAAGTAAGTCAAGAAAAAATGAGGAGAGACAAGAAAATCAAGTAAAACAGAACAATAGTGATGTAAGTAAAATAATGAAATTGAGTGAGCCATAACTACTCAAATATTTTATTTTATAATATGTGTCCTACATTTTATCACCCATTTTAGCTTTCGCACCCAACACAAAGAAAAAAATATATAATTTTTTTTATAAATAACATATTTATATACATTAATATATTTAAAATATAATATTAAATATATATATATATATAAATTATTCGTTAAAAATCATGTCCAGATGCAAGAGGGTGCATGTTGTGCATCGCTGATTATAGGGGGTATTTTGCTTCATTCTGAAAAATATAAAGGGGTATTTTGCCTTTTTTTTTTTTTAATCAAAAGGAGGTTTTCGCCCATTTCCCTCATCACAAGGGGCTAAATATTATTTTTTTCCTATTTTGACGGGGCAAATCGGTTTTATATTACATAAATTTAAAGATTAGAAAATTTAATTTAAAAATATTACAATTAATAAAAAAATAGTATTACCCAGGTAAGAAAATGGTAGTAAAAGAAAAGTTGAATGAATGAGAGCACTGATACTTATAAAGAAGCAATTAATGCAGACCAACAAAGTCTTGTAATATAAATGGGGAAGAGGGAGATTATTGAACATGAAAGAGAGAGAGTATGAGTGTAGGGACAGCTTGAGCTTGTCTGAGATTGGAAATTTCTTTTCCAGTCACTCATGCTACTACATGTACAAACTGTAATGACTATGATTGATCCTCCCCTTGTCCACTTGTATCACGAGAACAATAAGCAAAACGAAAAGTGTTGAGTTTCTTTCATGTCCAGAAAACCTTAATTATAGCAACAAGACAATAGACAGGAGTTTTTTTTTTTTTAAGTTGGTTGGAGTTTCATCTTATTCAAACTAATTATACTATACTTTTCTATAATTAGTGGATACAAAGTAAAAGTGAAAACCTATTGGCACAAATCTTAGAATGGTAAAAAACAAGTACCTTATAATCCAAATTACATTTTTGATGTGTGCACGACAGACTGGCAAAATGCTTTTCTGGTCCCGAAAGATTAGGGCATTATTTGTTTTGGTACCACAACTTAGCTAAGTGGTTGTTTTAGTTCCATAAAACACGTTTTCAATTTTTTTGTCCCAAAATGTCATGTCCTATGTGCAAGACACATGACATTTTGAGACAAAAAAAATTGAAAAACGTATTTTATGGTACTAAAACAACCACCTATCTAAATTGTGGTACCAAAACAAATAATGCTCTAATCTTACAGGACTAAAAAAACATTTTACCCCACGACATACACGTGTGAGAGCAGTTTTGACTTATGGTGCTTGTCGTGTGCGTGCAAGCAAGGCTTGCGGTGCCTAATAGTTGGCTGCAGGATGTTACTAGAGCAGTTTTTGGACATGTACTGAGCATAAGGCAACAGTTGTGCCCGTCCTTGCGCAAGACAACTACTGCAAAATTGTGGCTGTCGACGAGGTAGGAATTGTTGACACTGGTTATCACTTACCAGTGTTAGCTGACTGATGGTGCATGGATCAAGCCGCACAGTGGACTTACATAGTGTGAGAAAATTTTAGAACATATTTATGTATTCTGGGATATCTGGTCGCTGTCATATTTAGGGCAGAGAAATAAATTAAAGTAGGGTTATTCGGTATTTGGTTGAAATCGATAGATAAAAGTTCGTTTGAACTTGATTTGTTAAATTTAACTATCAAATCTTGAATAATTTTTTGGGTTCGATAAATTTTCAAGTTCAACTCGAGGTCAATTCGATTAATGCAAAAATAATAAAATATACTTAAAAATATCAAATTACTCGATCGAGTTCGATTCATGTTTGATCCAATTAAAGCTCTTTTGAGCTCTATTAGTTCAATAATCAAACTAAATTCAAATGCAATATTTGAATCTCGACAATAATTCAAACAAGCTTGAACAATTTAAAACCCTACTTAGGGAACATGCAATTTGTGTCTTATAACTTACCCCATTTGCGATTTTGATCTCATTGTTTTATGATTCAACAAATTTACTCCCACAAATTCAAAAAAGTTGCAATTTACGTCCCATCAATATTTTCCGTTAAATTATTAATGGGTGGACCGTTAATTTAAGAAATAAAGTTAACAGAGCATGTGCTTGGCGCGTGCTCCATCCGTTAATAATCTAACGGAAACTGTTAATGGGATATAAATTACAACTATTTTGGATTTGTGAGACTAAATTTGTTAAGTCGTAAAATGATAAGATCAGAATCACAAAAAAGGTAAGTTATAGGACATAAATTGCAATCCCCCTCCTACTTATGAGTGATATTATAGTACAAAAGCTTGTACAACCCTATTTATATAAAATTGTCACTAAAAGCCATTAATGGCACATATATAATAAGAAAATAAATAATTATTGTTAGTGTCGAAAATTAAGAGTTTATTTTTCAAATAATTGTAATATCACAAGAAGATCACAATAATATCTAAGCGATCCCTGTAATATTTATAAATTGATTTTGGAGTGGTTTTCTTTATTTTTCGTTATTCACATGTGTAGTTCACCTATATAAATAAGTGAAATTGTAATTTTAAATTAATAGAGAATAACATAATTTCCCCTTTTGGACACTTTAATGACAAATTTAAAAAATAATTAGATGATATCTTTTTTACTAATATTATATTTTATTATAGTGAATATTGATTGTCCTGCTCTTATCTTGTAATGATCACTTTGAATGATGAAGAAAAAAATGTATTTGGACCCATGATGTTTTAGTTTAGTAGTTAAAGTTATGGCCCCACTAGCAAGTTCAATAGCATGAGTTTAGATTCCAGCAAATGTATGAGTATTTGTCTTATTTTATGTGTGTGTATTATAATTTATTTCGTTGTTTTTAATTATATTGATTGAACCGACTATTACACAGTGTATCGAGATATCGAAGCAATCAATTAAAAAAATGGATGATTACACCGTCCTCTCTGAGATTTGGTGTAATTATATGTAGACTCCATATGATCTAGAAAATTGCATTTAGTACATTGTCCAATAAAGTCAATAATAAATCAATTAGAAATAAATATGGATTTTTGCAAATGAACCCCTCCATCCCTTGATCTTGGACATCTCACTTGGAATGCAAAGCATTCTTTTCGATCTTGTACCCTATGTAGACAGCTGGAAGAGTAATTCAATATTTTTGTTGATACTAGCAAATTCAGTAAATTTTAACTAACAGAAAAATCTACTTATTAGATAAACATAAAAATGATAATTTTTCAAATTATAATTTTTTTTATATAATTACATCAAAACTCAACGGGAGAACTGTATAATTAATCTTTAAAAAAAAGAAAAAGCATGTGGTTGTTGTAGTAAATAGTCAAGGGAGGCAGCACGAAATTCAAGCAAAGGTTGAAGGCGGTTTGGTGTGTTTAAGAAAGTCACGATGCCCATAGCAACACACTAAATGCTGCTATTTATTGTGAGTCGCTTGGCCGTTGAACTACTTTGGATTCACCACTTACTACTACTCACTCTCACACATAAATACTCACCAACCAAAACTAGTTTACAAGATGGGTAAATTACAACCATTTTTTCTGAGGTTTGACATAATTATAAATATCTTTTTGTTGTTTGAAAAGTTACAAATATCTCCCTGAGGTTTGTAATTTTTAACTAAAGATCTGAAATTGATCATTTTGTCCTTAAACTTTTGATTTGAATTATAGAAAAATCAATCAAGACAAATCGCATTATTGCTCATTTGTGTGAAAAACTTAAGAAACCTCTTCCTACGCGTTGTAAACCAATTTTTAAAAAAAAATTAAATAAAAATATTTGAGTGCATAAGGGCATTTTCGTCATTTTACCTATAAAATGGATGAAAATGGGTTATTTGTTAGACGGTTACAAACCTCATGGGAGTGTTTGCAATTTTACAAACAATGAGGGGTATTTATAATTATACCAAATCTCAGAAAAGGTAGCTGTAATTTACCCTCACAACATATATATGATATATATATATATATATATATATATACTCTTCATTAATTACATTTGCTATTTCTAGTTTCTACCATACAATTTTCTATAGTAAAAAAATTAAATGTTTACCAATATAGCAGTATTTTGATTACTTGACGGAAATTCAAACGTTGTATTTGTGAAATTCGAATGTGGTTGTGTATGTACGAGGAAATGTACAGAATTTTGTCGCCCTGTATAGAATTTATGGATCCAAAGTATTAGGCGAAAGCGATCATGAGAATTATTAATTATTATGATGGTATCTTAGCATATAGTCACTTGCTTGCTACTTGTTTGTTGTCTGACTCTTATTTATTTATTTTTTAAATAAATAAAGATACACTATTATTTTCATGTGACGTGAAAATTAATATCAAAATTTACTTTCGAAGAATTTAAACAAGGAGAATGCGATCTAATGCTCTTGATGGGAGGTAATAGTGAGAGTGTACGATCGATCAATTATAACATTCAGTAGTTAATATACAAAATAAATATTAACTAAAACCGATAAATAAATATAAATATAGTAGTTAATATACAAAATAAATATTAGCTAAAACCGATAAATTTATTTACAAATCAAACCACGTACATTTTTTTAATATGCTAATCATCTCCCCACATGAGTGTAACAAATAGGAGTAGGTTCACATAAATTTCATTGTCTATTTCTGTAAAATAAATTTGAAGGTTAATTATACTGACCTCCCCTGCTACTATAGGAATATACAAATTCTCCCCCTCTTATTATAAAAATTACAAATTGTCCCTTTTAACTAACATGTGTTGGTCAAATTTAACGGTATATGCTTAAATGACCATTTTGCCCTTATTTATAAAACAAAAAATAATTCAATAACTTGAAAATAGAAGGACCAAATTATCTTCAAGTATTTTTTTCCCCCCAAACTATAAGCTTTATTTTCTATAAAATAATATAATTTCAATAAAATTTACAAGCTTTAATGATTGTTAGGAATATAAATTAATGTCACAACCTACACATACACAATATGTAATTAAAAAAGTATTTCTAAAATAACATACTAAAAGTTACAAGTATACAAATTACTTCTAAGGGGTATTTAAGTCATAAACAATAGAGCTATTCAGGTTGAGGATATTATAGAAAATTTAGCCCAATTTTTTTATGACATCAGCAAAATTCATTAAGTTGACTAACGGAATGGGCAATTTGTAAGGTGGATATATTTGAAAGGGAAGTTTATGTAATTTTGATAGTAAGAGGGGGGAATTTGTATATTCCTATAGTAATAGGGGAGGTTAGTGTAATTAACTCTAAATTTTAGAATAAATTATATTGATATCTCTGAGGTTATGTCAAAATATATAAATATCTCTCTTTTTTGTAAAATCATAAATATACCTCTTGAGATTATAATTGTAATTAAAACTATACCCTTATTAAAAGGCAAAACTGACAGAATATTTGTGTATTTTAACCTAAAAATTGGGAATGTCAATGCAATTTATCCTAAACATTCTACGTTTAACATGTACATGTAAAACATAATACAAAAATCTAGAATTTAGAATAGAAGAATATTCAAATTGTGAAAAAAAAGAAAAGAAAAAAAACAGCTAATGGAGGAAAGGCCACAACCACCTTTATCAAGTACAAATTGTCCTAACTCATAAAACACCAAGTCTGTGTGATAGCTTCATTGTTCTATGACAGGCTGGTTGTTGATAATGTTGTACCTTTGATTCCCCAATGTACATTTGTATTAGATTTTTTTGTTTCAAAGTCTATTCTATTTTCCATTTTATTCAATATTTATATATCATGTGCATAAATTTTTTCTTAAAATAATATGTATCATGCCATCTTTATACAGTATTTGCGCTTATTTTGAAATTGATTGTGCAATAATTTTAGCATTTTTGTCTTAAAGTTCGTTGCGTCTGGCGTTGTAATTCTTATCCTCCTATTTGTTTTAATCCCACTTATATATATTAAAAAAAAAGGCAGAAAAAACAGGAAGTATGCAACTTTGGCAATTAGTACCATAATAATGGTATGTGAATAAGCCATATTGAATATTCAAAAGAAAAAAAATAAGTCATATTGCAATGCATTTATTGTTAAATACTAATTTTCTTAACTTTTTCGAACTTTATTGGTCATGAGTGAAAGCAAAAGAAAACTGCATTATAGTGCTTTTCTGAAAATAATGTGCAAAATCAGTACTTTTTTCTTCTTTTTTGATAATTGGATAAGTTTTATATATTCTGAGGGAGTACAAAATAATGCAAGATGATATCATACATATATTGCACGGTCCACTTATTAATTTCTCATCAAAAAATAAATGTTAAGTTTTCGTGTTGTAATCAATGATGTGTTAGTCTAGTGATTAAAATTCAAATTTAAAGAACATGTTCTAGGTCACTGGTTTGAGTTTCATCATATACGTGCGTTTATTGCAATTTATTTAACAGTTTATTGTGATGAGGGTTAATTGTTAATCGAATCAATATATTGCTCAATTTATTGCTATTGATGCAATTATATAATCATTGTTTCTACTCAAAAGTTCACTACAAGAAAATAGCAATAAAGAATTTGTTGCTGAAATCAGCGTCGAGCTAATTAGCAAGTAAAATTTTCGTTGCTAATCCACACTACTTAATATATGTGTTAAAAAATTTGTTAGCAGTAAATTTTCATTGCTAAATTCATTAGCAAGTAAATTTCTTATATTAAAGAATTCATTAGCAATAAAATATTACGTGCTAATTAGTTCGATGTTGATTTCTTTTCTTTGCTATTGGTCATTTTTCTTGTAGTGGTTCTATTAGTTGCAGCTATTCCTCTTTCGAGGTTAAAGCTGCAACCTGAATATATATTACATGCACTTGTGGTAAATCTGATAATAATTATTCGGAGTTGAGTATATCTTAAGTTCAACAACTCTAAAAATTAATGAATATATAATTCAAAATTCGTGTTAAGTTCAAAGTGAGTTTAGTGAGAGATAAATTTTCTCAATCAAGGTAAATATGATAAATTTACCATTTTTCTTGGCATCCCGTTTATTGAATACGATCATTCATGGTAACATATCGGGATATGTCGTGGTATCGACCAATTTGTCATTCCAAGAACTCTTTAATTTCATAATACCAATAATCTAATTACCTATTAACATTTAGCCAAAATGATGCATGCCCATCAGTAAAAGAAAAAATCATGCATGGTTCCCAGCAACACTACAAACTTTGAGGATGTTTGTGAATGCATCTCGTGAAATACAAAGGGACCACATCGGCAATCTGCCTCTCAGACACACCTCAAGCATTTAAGGAAGTTTGTGAGAAATTTGCAGTGCTGTACTAGGAGGTAGGAACAGAATGGCAGCCCATCTACTCCATCTTAGTTGTTCGTTTATAGTCTCTTTGTATTAAGGGATAATTATGTTTACACCTCTTAATTTACGATTTATTTATAGAAAAGCGTGAAGAGTTTATTTACATATTAACGTTTTTTAGGGTGTATGTATAATTTTTTGAAAATATAATTTCAAGTTTGTGTAATTTCTATTTGTTTTTATTTTTTTCTCTTTTTTTTTCCGGGATTTGTCAAACTGTGTATTGTTCACTTGTATAGATAATGTAATTTCAAGTCGAGACCGAATAATACGAGTGCTAAAATCCTTTGATTTCTTGTACATTTTTGTAGGTCGAACATTAGAATTACGTATTTTGTTAACGTGCTCTCTTTTTCATGTCCTTAATAATTAAAAACGAAAACAAAAGCAAAATTTATCAAATTCGTGCCTTTTTATTCCTTTTCTCCCCCTTTTTGAAACAAAATGAATTGAATTATACATATAGAACAAACAAAAAGTCACATTCAGACATCTTGTTAGGCAGGCAACAAACAAAGGCACTAAGATGCAAAGCGCACATTCTAAGTGGCATACATCACCGGACAAACGGATTGAATTTTTTGTTGCATCTTTTATTACATTTTACATATATACAAGCAGTCATAAAGTAGGAAAAACGAGTCGGAATTTACTTAATTACTCATAAAGGGATCATAAAAATGAGTAAAACTTTTTACCCAATTCCAATCAAAACCAGCAAGCATTCATGAAGCAACTACCATCTTTATTACACAGGTCCCTCTTCTCTGATATTTTCATGCCTAACACACAATTTCAAACACTTGTCAGTGTCCGAATTTAACTTAGCGTTTCATCCCTCTTCTCATTTTGCCCATTTTCCTCAACTTTCTTGCCGGCGGAAATGACAGAAACACCGCTGAAATGGTGGCTGCTGCTGCTTGTCTCAAGCTATCTTGCTGCTACCATTGTTGCAACCACCCCGGACAGCGCACCCGCGAAGAAAACATACATAGTTTACATGGATAAGTGGGCGAAGCCTCAAGAATTCAGTGACCATAAGCAGTGGTACTCGTCGATGATCAAGTCAGTAGCATCGTCAAGAACTGAGAAGCAAGACGATGCAGACGACGATGATGACAGGATAATTTACAATTACCAGACAGCATTTCATGGCGTTGCTGCCCAGCTGAGTGAAGAAGAAGTGGAGAAACTGCAGGAACAAGACGGTGTAATGGCTGTTTTCCCGGAAACTGTATACCATCTGCACACTACCAGAAGTCCGTTGTTCCTCGGGCTCGAACGTGAAGATAGCACGAGCGCTCTTTCTGATAAGCTTTCGGATTACGATGTGGTTGTCGGTGTTCTTGATACCGGTATCTGGCCGGAGAGTCCGAGCTTCAACGACACGGGCATGACCAGAATTCCGGCTCACTGGAAAGGCAGGTGTGAGACAGGCAGAGGCTTTTCCAGGCACAACTGCAACAGAAAGATAGTTGGCGCTAGAGTCTTTTACAGAGGGTATGAAGCGGCCTCGGGTAAGATCAACGAACAAGAAGAGTTCAAATCGCCGCGAGATCAAGATGGGCATGGGACTCATACTGCAGCAACAGTCGCTGGTTCTCCTGTTCGTGGCGCAAATCTTCTGGGCTATGCTTATGGAACTGCACGGGGAATGGCGCCGGGGGCAAGAATTGCCGCTTACAAGGTGTGCTGGATCGGCGGGTGCTTTAGTTCCGACATTCTGTCTGCAATGGATCAAGCTGTTGCTGATGGAGTTAACGTTCTTTCAATCTCTTTAGGCGGTGGAGTCTCGTCGTATTACCGCGACAGTCTATCGATTGGTGCCTTTGGAGCCATGGAGAAGGGAGTTCTCATCTCGTGCTCGGCCGGAAATGGCGGCCCTGATCCCATCAGTCTCACAAATGTTTCTCCATGGGTTACAACTGTCGGAGCCAGCACGATGGACAGAGATTTCCCGGCGACAATTAAGCTTGGAACGGGAAAATCTGTGACGGGGGCTTCACTTTACAAAGGCAAAAGGAACCTTTCAGCAAACAAGCAGTACCCATTAGTCTACCATGGAAGTAACTCAAGCAATCTCTCACCAAGCTCAATGTGCTTAGAAGGAACTCTCGACAGGCGCTCTGTTGCAGGAAAGATTGTGATATGTGACCGAGGAATCAGCCCCCGAGTCCAGAAGGGGCAGGTGGTAAAAGATGCTGGTGGAGTCGGCATGATTTTGTCCAACACTGCTGTTAACGGCGAGGAACTGGTTGCCGACTGCCATCTTCTCCCGGCAGTCGCAGTGGGCGAAACAATGGGAAAAATGATAAAGCATTACGCTGCAGCAAACCACAACGCCACGGCAACTCTAGCATTTCTCGGGACCAAGTTAAGGATAAGGCCGTCTCCCGTGGTGGCTGCTTTTTCCTCCCGAGGACCGAATATCCTGTCGCTAGAGATACTCAAACCTGATATGATCGCGCCTGGAGTAAACATTCTCGCCGCCTGGACCGGAGAATTAGGGCCGTCGAGTCTTCCATCAGACCACCGACGAACTAAGTTCAATATCCTGTCAGGAACTTCCATGTCGTGCCCACATGTAAGCGGCGTTGCAGCACTGATCAAGTCAAGGCATCCTGATTGGAGCCCGGCGGCAATCAAGTCCGCGTTGATGACAACAGCCTACGTTCACGATAAGACACATAGTCCTCTCACAGATGCATCAACGGCTACACCTTCCACACCATACGACCACGGAGCAGGGCACATAAATCCACTAAAAGCCCTCGATCCTGGTCTGGTTTACGACATTGGTGCACAGGAGTACTTCGAGTTTTTGTGTGCTCAAGGCCTGACAGCGTCGGAGCTGCAAGTTTTCTCGAAATTTGCAAACAGAACTTGCCGGCACGCTCTTGCCAACTCAGGGGATCTGAATTACCCGGCAATCTCAGCTGTTTTTCCTGAGAGTACAAACACCACGGTTTTGACCCTTCATCGAACAGTCACCAATGTGGGACCCCCTGTTTCGAGTTACCATGTTGTGATATCGTCGTTTAAAGGCGCATCTGTTAAGGTTGAGCCCTCAAAACTCGACTTCACAAGCAAACGTAAGAAGATGACGTACAAGATTACCTTCACCACAAAGTCCCGGCAAAGCGCCCCGGAGTTTGGATCAATAATATGGAAAGATGGGGTGCATAGAGTAAGAAGCCCGGTTGTAATAACATGGCTACCACCCTTGTAATCATGTGGCCTAATGTTTGGACATGAACTTAGGTGGTGTGGCTCAATAAGGAGATTTTTGTCAAGATCCCCCCATCCTCTTTATCCCTTCTTGAATTTAATTAATGAAATGTGTTTTTCTTCTTGCACTTGCAACAACGTTGGCTCTGTGTAATCATCGAACAACCAGGAAATCGGAACCAGAAAAGAAACTCATTCGGCCTGCTTTCCAAGACCTTGTTTACACCATGTTCAGTACCAGAAAAATCATGCACAATAACAATTGATCAAGTCATATAAGGAGAAAATGGCATTGTTTAAGTCCAAAGGTTGTTTTTCTCCTAAAATCGGCCCAAATGTCAGAAGTGTTGAGATCGCCCACACCAAAAACACTGAGGTCTAAGGTTTAATGGTCGTATAAGAAGTATTAGCAAGTAAGGATCACAAAAAAAATCAGACACTTTGCTTAGGTCGCACTTTTACCATTTCAGACTTGAACTGACTTAAGCATCGGAGGATTTTCGTCGGGACCATCATAGCTAGTCTGACGTGCTTTCTTTTCTCAAGTACCACTATGTTCTGAGTGATAGATCGAGATCGCGAGCATTTACCTCAACAAGAATCGCTAATTGTCACCTGGATCAGTAGAGCATCCATCGAACCTTTTCGAATTATGCCATTTGTTGTACCATTTGGGCTAAGATTTCAAGTTTCTGGGATGGACGGATCGAATCGACCCACTTCGTAGGGTTAAAAGCACGAGTACATATCTCATTTAAGGGATAGGTATTTAAAAATTTGGTAGGTTTTAGTTGAAATTAAGATACCCACGAACAATATTAATCTCATATTCTATATTTTTTTTATTGGAATTAATCGTCGTGACATATTGTTTTTACGTATGTATAACAAATAATATTTTATATTTTAAAATATATTATAAATAAAAGAAGAAAGAATAGACATGAAATAATATTGAAGCCAAACATGACCTTAAGTTTGTACGCGCCACGACCGAAAGGCCGGCTTGAATACAAGGAACAACGACTAACAGAAGTGACAGAAGAAAGGAAACTGGGCGCAGTTTTTGTCTGGAGTTCCCACATCACAAACAAGATCTGTATCAGGGCCGTCTATTGGATGGGCTCCTGAAGATGTCGACGCTCATAGCCATCAGGGAGGCCTCTCTGAGCGGAAACGGCGGTGACTATTCTCCCGCGAAGGAGAAAGCGGCCAATCGCGGCGTCTATGGCGCTCGCTCGCCTCTGCTCCACCGCCGCCTCCGCCTGTTGGTCGGCGGCGCCAAGTACAAACTAATCCTCCTGTTCTGCCTCTTGACAGCCATATATTTGCTTAGCTCAAAGATCTCGCCTTTCATGGGATGGAACCTTCATTATCCTTCCTCCGTCTCTTCACCTTCTAGGTTGGTGATCTTTACGCATTTTATCTGAATGGGTTTGGAGTAATTTGTACTTGATCTGATCGGATATCATATTGTTGTTCTTTTGGGTGGGGGGCTTGCTCTGTCTCTCATCATGTGTGGAGTTTTTTCTTTTCAAGTTTAGTGATTGTTGGAATTTCATGTTAATTTGCATTTTCGTGTAATACCTGTTTGAATTTAGATTGATGTGGAGGTTATGAAATAAATTAAGCTTACTTTGCATCTCAATTGGCAAAACTTTGGATTCAAATGTGTGATCGTGGATCATGTAATTACGAGCAATAATGTTCTCGAAACTGGGGAAAGGAGAGTTTCAGTTTCTTTTGTTTCTCCTTCTTCATTTCTTGTTGACCCCATGTTGCACATCAGGTGATATTTTAACACATCCGTTGCTAATTTTGCGTTTGAGGAGGATGGAGAAGCTTTTTATTCTGAATATTGTGTGATTATATGATGAGGGCGACAATCATATTCGAAGACAGCATCTTATCCATGTGCTATATTTGTTTGGCTTGGTAGAAATTGTATCTGTGAATCTTGCTATAGCACAGGGTGCACTGTAATTTGAATGATTTTTGACCAAATAGAATTCCAAATCTAAGAGTCTGTTATGATGATCAGCTTTCATATTCTCTTTGTTCTGTTATTTCCAGGGGTGGGTACACGGTTCTTATCAACACTTGGAAGAGAAATACTCTACTTAAGCAGTCTGTTGCTCACTATGCATCCTGCCAAGGTACTGATGCGATACATGTAGTTTGGAGTGAAGTCGATCCACCTTCATATAAGCTAAGAGATTATCTTAAAAAGATGGTGCAGAAGAAGTCACAGACAGCTCACAAACCCAACTTAAGGTTTGATCTAAACGAGGAAGATAACCTGAACAATAGATTCAAGCCAATTCAGGATCTTAGGACTGATGCTATATTCTCAGTGGATGATGATGTAATTGTTCCATGTCGGACGCTGGATTTTGCATTCACTGTATGGCAAACTGCTCCGCTTACGATGGTGGGGTTTGTTCCTCGTATGCATTGGCTGAATGAGGAGGTTAGTTGCTTGCATAAAATGGAATCTCTAAGTTTCTAATGTTATCTATGATGTCTGCAGTAGCATATGCTTTTTAGCCTTTCTCATTTCGTTTGCCCTTTCAAGACTCCGTTCTTATATGAATTGATTTTCACTTGTCCCAAGATATGCATCATTATATGAAGGGTTAAATACAGTTACCACCCCTGAAGTATTCACCTCACATCAATTACCCCCTAAAGTATTAAAACCTTCAAAAGCCCCCCTAACCTTCTAACACCTTTAATTTTGAAATTCAAAAAGTCCATTTTACCCTTACTAAAAATTGATTTATGAAAAAAAATTAAGGGAATTTTTAAAATACTAAAATCACTTTTTTTTGAAACTTTGTCTAATTCTAGTTTCACTTGTTCATCGAGCTCTTTTTATTTTCGTAATCGGAAAGTGCTTGGAGCTCATTTTATTTTAGTTTTACTTATTTGTCAAACCAAGTTAAAAATAAATTTATACATGCATATATATATATATATTTCTATATTTATTTCAATAAATATACAATTAATAAAACCTAAAGAGTTGATCATGAACTAATAAGAAAATATACAATTAATATATATTGATATATATATGGATACTTCAGGGGTGGTAACTGTATTTAACCCTTATATGAATGCTGGATCGTTGGACCCCCAGAATGGTTTGCTAGAGTTACTGGTTCCTGATTAGTTCTTGTTATACTATGTGCATCTGTGCTACTGAGTGATATGCTTGACCGTAGAGAAGAGAAGCCAATTGTGGAAGTCTGTAAGAGAGTCCTTTCAAGGAGGGTCTGAAGATGCCAGCGTTAATATGGTTTAACTACTATTAGTCAAAGTCTCCAACTTTTCCTGTCTTACTCCTGTGCTACTCCTATTCCCCATTGGCAAATAAAGCTGCTGCCATTACACTGTTTTTCACCACGTTCAAAATTCTTCAAGTAGATTTGAATTCGGTGATATCATCTCCACCAACTTGAGTTCTTTTTACCTGTATTTCCTCCAAGAAAACCCATGTACAATTAAGCAAGTAAATCAGCACTTCTATATCAGTTAATCTGTACTTGAGGATATGTATTACCAACTCATAGGCATATCTGCCTTACATATCCATGAGAAAATAGCAGATCTTGAAGCATCGTCGAACTCATGCAGCTTGATCAAAATGCATATGCTGCTGATCACAATATCATTTAGTTATGGTTCCGACTGATGAATTTGAATGGGATGTGTCAAGCATGTTTGTAAGATCAACTTTCCCTGTCTACTGAAATCAAGTTCTGTGAAATGTGCTTGACTGATATAACAGTCCTGCTTTATGATTCTCTTACAGTAATAGTTCTTAGAATCTTGCATGCTTTACTTTGAATAGATTGGACTCGCTTCTAAACCTCTAATACATGGCAAACTCTCCTTTCTTGTAGAAGAATGGCGTAGTCCATTACAGATATGGAGGATGGTGGTCTGTTTGGTGGATGGGCACTTACAGTATGGTTCTCTCTAAAGCTGCATTCTTTCATAAGCAGTACCTGGAGTTGTATACCGAAAAAATGCCGTCATCAATTCAGGATTATGTAAGCCGGGAAAGGTATAGATAGATTTAATGCCGTCTCATCCATCCTGTACTCTTAAGACTTCTTATTCGTTTTATCACTGGTCCATTAACCTTGTATATGTCCATCCGTCAGAAATTGCGAAGACATAGCAATGTCTCTTCTAGTTGCAAATGCCACTGGGGCTCCTCCGATATGGGTTAAAGGTACTAATTCTTGTCACTGATCCTACTCATGCAGAAGTGCATACATGTGTATCTATCTTTCATATTCCAAACTCATATCTTTTTCCTGATCTTTAGTCGATTAGAATTTTTTCTTATTTGCTACAGACAACGAAGGATGCAGTTTACTTCTCATAATGTTCATATGTAGGTAGAACACATATTCTGTGTGAAATTTTTGATGAATGATTCTTGTCTTCTATGTATTCCATCACAGCATCACTCACTCCATAACTATACTTCTCCTTTACAATGCTTGTAATAATTTGAGCTACTGTGATGATAGAAGCTGATTTATTGCCTTTATCAAAATGTCGGTATATCTGCTTAATCTCATCTCACAGCTTGATGTTTTAAAGACATATGCTGGCTGTCTAAACTGCTGTTCCTGAACTTTCAGGCAAGATATATGAAATCGGTTCGTCAGGTATAAGCAGTCTCAAGGATCACAGTGACAAGAGAAACAAATGCCTGAACGACTTCGTTTCTTTATATGGAGCAATGCCTTTGGTATCAACCAATGTGAAAGCTGTGGATGCAAGACACGAATGGTTCTGGTAAATTTTGGTCGTTTTCAGTTGGTACCGAACCATTTTCCATTTCTATTGTCGTTATGTATCATTTTGCTAATCTATATGATCCGGCAACCTCCTACTTCCCCTCTTTCTACCACGGCTTTTGTAAAGTTTTCACGATATAGCTACACCCTTTGTGGGACTTTGATCACTGGATGTCGAGCAGAGCATACGATTCTTTTAATTACGATCCATATATGCCTAGAGGCGTTGATATTTATCAGAAGTATGCGTTGGATGTTCTATATTTGCATCTTAACGATGTTTTTGGCTTATTTTTGCAACTTTTAATGAAACATGAGATTAAATTTAAAATTTCGTAATGCATGGGGTCAACTTTGAAATCTGCCTAAAATGTGGGATTAGTTTTGTAATTTTGCCCATTTAACATACTAGACTGTAGTTGATCAGGTCTGAGCCGGCGCCTCTAGAAAGAGTGAGAAAGGGCAGTTAGTAGCCTACTAAACTAAAACAATTTTAATATTCTGTCTGGTCCTCTTATTTAAATTAAATATGGAATGAAATAAAACTTCTCTCAAAATATATTATTCACAATATACGAAAAGAAACTAATTAGGCTGTTGTAGATATTCATTCTTTATTTAATTAACATGTTTTAAATATAGAGTCTGCTATTGTTGATATTAATTTGATTTTTTTTACAAGTTATATACTTCTAATAAATATAGAGGGCATTTTGTTATATACTCCGAATAAATATAGAGGGCATTTTGTAGATCAAGAACGGAAGGATAAACTCTTTGACCTCTTTTATAGGGTTAAATACAATTTTCACCCATAACGTATTCATCCTACATCAATTGCCCTTTAAAGTATTAAAACTTTCAAAAAGTCCCCTGACCTTCTAACACTTTTAATTTTGAAGTTCAAAAATTCCATTTTACCCTTATTAAAAATTGATTTATGAAAAAAATTTAAAGGAATTTTTAAAATACCAAAACCACTCTTTTTTGAAGTTTTATCGAATTCTATTTTCACTTTTTCATCGAGCTCTTTTATTTTTATAATTTTAAAGTATTTAGAACTCATTTTATTTTAGTTTCACTTATTTGTCAAACCAAGTTAAAAATAAATTTATACATTCATATAATTACCATATTTATATAATTATCATGTTTATATAAATATATATTAATTGTATATTTTCTTGTTAGCTCATGATCAACTCTTTTGATTTTATTAATTGTATGTTTGTTTTAAGTAAATATATAAATATATATATATGTATGAATTTATTTTTAATTTGGTTTAACAAATAAAGAAAACTAAAATAAAATAAACTCTAAATATTTTAGGATTACGAAAATAAAAAGAGCTCGATGAATAAGTGAAACTAGAATTAGACAAAAGCTTCACAAAAGAGCGATTTTAGTATTTTAAAAAATTCTTTAATTTTTTTTCGAAAAAGCAATTTTCAATAAGGGTAAAATGGACCTTTTGAACTTAAAAATAAAAGGAGTTAGAAGGTCAGGATTTCTTTTGAAAGTTTTAATACTTTATGGGGGTAATTAATGTGGGGTGAATACTTCAGTGTATTTAACCCTCTTTTATATTTTATCCAACCTCATATCCGGTCATCAACTAATTTGGATGTCGATGTGTTTTCGTGGGATAATCGACGATTCTCTCTTTGTTGTTTTTAGATTATTCCCTACCTAAAGACCCGGGAACTCCTGAATCTCAGACCACAATACCTCAACCACGATAAGAATTTTTATTAAGTTACATACTTGTAATACATAGAGAGAACATATTGTAGATTAGGATATCGGATCCAATCGAGACTATGTTAATTATAAATTAATGATTAATGCATGGGGTCAAGTAAAAATCTGAAAAGGAGCAAACCCTATCTTAGATTAAATACTTTTAAGCTTGACTATATTTTAACAAAAATTTGGTGTATAATAATAATAATCAAGTTTATCATTGCTCGCAATTTTCCATTTTCCACTCAGATATTTCGTCTACTGAAAAAGAGTTGTGTAAATATTGAAATTTATTTACTCTTTAACGAGTATTATATACTCCATCGCCTTGGATTCTAACTTACTTTTTTAATTTGAATATTTTGAAATATTTTACTCTTTTTCCATAATCATTTTTTAATTCAAATGCATAGCCCTATTATTTCTTAACCGTACTATTACATATAATTTCATGAAAACATCCAAAAACCTTGTACTTTCAATAATTCACTTACAAAAACTCAATCCTAGTAACAATATATATATATATATATAAATAGTGGAGTGAATATTCTGAATATGTGTAGAAGAGACAGAGAAGCTAGAGCAGAGCGTGAGATGTGCAGCCCCACGTGTCTTTAATTCTAATCTGGACTGTGGACTTTGATGGACAACCCCATGTGGCCCATTGACTATAAATATATATTTATATTAATATTACAAAAAAAAAAAAGAAAAAAACAAAGACACTTTTCGTATAACTGTGGATTTGTGATTTCATCACACTAATTTTTTTTTGTGCTGAAATGAAAGTTATTTTATATATTTTTCATATATTTTAAATATAATATGTTGATTAATATTTTTATTTTTATTTATAATATATTTTAAAATATAAAAAATTATTTATTATAGCCTCCTGAAGATATAACGACTAGTCAACCAAATCCAAAGTCTTGCTACCAAATGGTCTAACCAAACCCCACATGGCATCTCATTGTGAAAGAAACTCCACATTTATTTTTTAATTTTTTATTTCAAAATCCCATTATTTTATTCCAAATTTCAACTCAATGACATTTTGCAAATCTTGGACCTTTTCTTTTTCTTTTTCAATTTCTTTGCACTTGTTTGATCTTTCAGCAAACTTCACATTTTTTAAGAAAGTAATGTTAGTTGTCATAAGTATAATAATTAAATGTTCAATACATTTTTATTAAGATTATACATTTATTAATTTAAAAATAATTTACATAAAGTATAATAGATATCTACATGTTTTGATTGATCTAAATCCCAAATTTTATATCGGTAAAGTCATAAAACATCAATTTTTCAAACGTTAGTTTAACCAACAAACTTTACGTTCTACTCAATTCATTAGCTGGCAGTCCGTCATCGTAAATTACTGTAATCTACACTCTTGATTGATATGATTTCTTACATTTAAACAAAATAAAAACAATAACTTTTTCAAGTATTACTTGAGACATCATTAAAGATGATTGAGAAAAATGACCAAAATACATGAAAAAGGAAAACATGATTGTTAATGATGCCAACCTCTTGAATGCACATAATTGAAATTTGGAGCAATGAAAAAGAAATTTCAAGGAATTGAAAGATTGATGGTATCCACTTAGATAATTGGGATTGTAACTTTTTATTTTTTATTTTTTCACAATGATTTATTTTTTAGCAAAACATTGGGATGGGATTATGTCTACATTTCCCAATGAAAAAGGATGAAAAGAAAAGGTAAAAGCTTCACTCATTGAAAAGCTTCAACACTAATCCTAAGGCATCTTAGTCAATTCAACTTTTTTGCCTTTTCTTTTTCAATCTTGTTTGTTAAGATTTGTTCACTACTTTATCTTCTTTTATTCCATGGACTTTATATCTTTTATTATTTATTTGATAGATTTGCTGCCTCATTCATAATTGTTGTTATGATTTTATCATGTTAAAATCTCTAGAGTGAATTTAGAAAAATACTACTCGTAGTAAGCAACAAATGCAACATAAATTATCGTCAAAATCACACTGAAAACCAAAACTGTACATGGAGTGCGGAGGTCGATTGTTTATAAGTTTCGCTCAATTGTATGATTTTACGTAACCTGCCGACGGTAAAATGATTGAACGGTTATGGCGGATCCATGCATATTAGAGTTTTAGAGCACTGATGCTAAATTGAAAAGATCTTAAAATAAATGGTGCAAGCCTCGAATTTGTCTATAAATTGAGTCGAATTGAGAATAAGGTCTAAAAACGACCTTCACAAGATTACCCTACGTCAAGTATATTTGAATATTAAAATATAATCTGATTAAAACGTTCCAACAATTAAGAAATTGTATAAAATCAAATTATTTTTAAGGTCTTTGTAATTCATTTATTTCTTTTCAATAAAAAATAAGTGATTCTTGAACTTCTTCATTTATCAATTAAATTTCCGATTTCATTCAGATTCTAATGCATCAAGAAACATGAAAAAAAAAAAAAAAAAAAAAGGAAGCAATGCATATTAAAGGTGAGTTACTGAAATAATGTGCTAAGCCTACATTTTAGACCTATATTTTTAATTTTTAGGTCAATAATTTATCATACCTACTCAAGAACTGAAAATAACAGCTTTAAATTTCTAACCAATTGAAAAGGTCCATATGCCATGTTTGGATGCATCAATTTATGGTGTTATTAAATTTGAGGTGTGTATCTTATAAGGGGTGGATGAGAACTCATTTGATTATTGCATCAAAAATGTTGTAAAAAATTAAGGAAACAAACAAAGTACAAAAACCTACTCCCCACCTAGTCCTGTTTTCCTAACTATGGACCTTTATGTGTTATTATTAGGTATTTTTGGTCATTATTTTAGGTGGTTGATTCCACTAATAGTGGTTAAGGGATTATTTTATACTTGTTCTATAGAGTCTCTATTTATTTATGAAATTATTTCAATTTTACTTTATTAAATTTAAAAAGAAAATGTAGATATATATAAGACAGTGGAACAAATATTTTTGAGTTCGATTATGTTGTGTATATGACATTTAATATGTCTACTTGATAAATAAATAAAATTATTAGATCTATTCGTTATGTATACAAAACATTTCTTGTTGATTGTTTGTTGGTAGTCTTTTGTTTTGACTTGACTGTAAATTGATAGAAGTTCAGATCGTAAATCATATAATTATAAGTCATAGGGTTTATACCTCAACAAAGATAATTTTTTTCTTGGTTTAAATTTATATTTTTGTGTATTGTTTGCTTGGTTTTGATGATTATTTGTTATAATTTTTTAACAAAAATTTCACCATTTTGTATTTTTGAATTTTTTTGAGGAGATAAATGAAGTACAAATATATTAGTGAATTTCATATGAGAAAATTATTTAATAACTTCCAATAATAATTATCACAATTGGAAAACCTAATATAATTATGAGAAAAATGCCGATTTATCGATGGATTACTAAAAAAGAGTGGGAAAATTTACTATTAATACGATATAATATTCAATTTTGCACAAATAAAAATTACTCTTTTTCCCATGAAATATAACAATAAAAGTATTTTTTCTTTTGTACTGGTAAATTATAAAAAGCACATAAAGGAAGAATATTTATTTAGGTTAAAACGAAAAAAAAGAAAAAGAAAGAAAATCAAAAGCCTTTGACTCCCTCAAGATTGAGAGAGAGAGAGAGAGAGAGAGAGAGAGAGAGAGAGAGAGAGCTTGAGGAGTGAAGCTGAGTGATAATTGAATTCCATTCCCACAAACAATCACTTGTCTCTCTCTCTTTTTTCACTCTCCTCGCTCCTGTCATGAGTTGTACTCATTAACGCCGCTATCCTCTGTTGAAATTACTGATATGCCCTCCCGCCACCTCCTATCTCCGACGCCGGGCCCGGCGTCCCACCACCGGACCAGTCATCTCATCCCGCCTCTGGCCGGCGGGTTAACTGCGGCCTTTTCTTGTCTTCTCTTGTTGGTTCTTTGCTTCCGTAGAATCAGCAAGAAGCGTACCGCGCCTTCCGCCTCCGACACCGACTCCAAGAAACCCCCCCACAGACTCTCCTACTCCCTACTCCGCCGCGCTACCTCCAATTTCTCTCCTTCCCTTCGACTCGGCCAAGGGGGGTTCGGTTCCGTCTATCGTGCTGAGTTGAAGCCCGGCCGTGACGTGTCCAAAGACTCGGTTTTTACCTCCTCCCATGTGGCTGTCAAGCTTATGGATTCGGGGTCTTTGCAAGGTGAGCGTGAGTTTCAGAATGAGCTGCTCTTTTCCTCAAAGATTGACTGTAAGTATATTGTTTCTGTTATTGGGTTTTCATCGAACCCCAGGAAGCGTCGGATGCTATTGATTTATGAACTTATGGAAAACGGTAGCTTGCAAGATTGCCTTTTTCATAAGAAAAGTGAAGAGTTGAGGAATTGGGATAAGAGGTTTTCGATTGCTCTTAACATAGCCAGAGGGTTGGAATACTTGCATCATTATTGCGATCCGCCAATTATTCATGGTGATATTAAGCCGAGTAATATTTTGTTGGATGGGGGTTTTAATGCTAAGATCGGTGATTTTGGGTTGGCGAGGTTTAAGGTGGAGGATAATAATATTGTGGAAGGTGAGGTGAAAAAGGAGGGAAGTATGGGGAATGGAGTGGAGGATAATGGATCTGTGGTGGAGACCGAAAGTGTGATTACGACGAGTGGGTTTGAGGAAGCTAGTAATGTTCACCATCTTGGGGGTATCGAGATGTCGCCAGAGAGTGTGGTTGTTAGGGTTGAGGCTTCACCGGAGGCTGTCGGGGGGGTTGAGCTGTCGCCGGAGGCAGAGGCAGCTCCAGTGGTGTCGCCAAGAACGGTGGCTGCAATGGCTTCCCCATCTGATGGTATGGAGAAGACAAGTGTTTCAGAGGGGAACTTTGATAGGTTCAGCATGGAGAGTGCGGGAGAAAAGAGTGGGTCGAAGAAGAAGAAGAAGAAGAAGAGTGTTTCAGGCAAAGACTGGTGGTGGAAGCAAGATACTGCGGTAGACGCCGAGTCAGGCACGTTAAAGATTATGTGATGGAATGGATTGGAATGAGATCAAGAAAGGAGAGACCGAAAAAGTGACTGGATTGGTGCTTCTTCAAGCTCTCGGATGGGGGGGAAAATGGAGAAGAAGAAGAAAAAAAGAAGGCAGTTAGACTGGTGGGGTATCACTGGATGATGAAAAGAATGTGAAGAAAGACAAGAGACGACCGGCAAGGAGTGGTGAAGGAGGAGTACTGTGAAGAGCTGGAGAGGAAGAAAAAGAAGAAGAAGAAAAAACAAGTTCAAGGGTCGATTAGTGATGATTGTTATAGTGAAAGTTGGTGGCCAAGGGATGATGAACTGTATGCTGATAGAAAGAAGAAACGAAGCAGGAGCAGGAGCAGGGGTAGTAGGGGTAGCATGGACTGGTGGTTGGATGGTTTCAGTGGCGAGCTTTGGAAAGCACGGAAAAATAGTTATGATTCGGTTAGTGGGGAGATACCAAGAAGTGGAGGTATAAGTAGCACACCAAGTATGAGAGGAACTGTTTGCTACATTGCACCAGAGTATGGTGGTGGTGGTGATGTATCTGAGAAATGCGACGTCTATAGCTTTGGGGTTCTGCTATTAGTTCTTATCGCAGGACGGAGGCCACTTCAGGTGACAGGTTCCCCCATGTCAGAGTTCCAACGAGCCAATCTCCTATCATGGGCTCGGCATCTGGCCCGTGCTGGGAAGCTTCTTGATTTAGTTGATCCGAGCATTCAGTCTTTCAATAAAGAGCAAGCACTGCTATGTATCACAGTGGCACTGCTGTGCCTGCAGAAATCACCTTCCCGCCGGCCTTCAATGAAAGAAGTGGTGGGGATGCTGTCTGGAGATTTAGCATCTCCCCAGCTACCAGTTGAATTTTCACCTTCCCCTCCTTCTCGCTTCCCATATAAGTCTCACAAGAAGGTCCGGTGAGTTTCAGTTTGTTGCCTACTCGTCCATGAAGAAATTTGAACTTGTAGTAGACCACCGTTTACCTTTGTGTGAAACAATTTATGTAAAGAATGAGAATTATTGAATTAAGATTGCATCAATAGAATGGATTTCAGCAATTTTTTACATACTTCTTGAGCAGTAATCAGCATTTCTATACGTGACTGATTCAATGTTTTCCAATGATTCTCTTCGTAATTCTTTTGTCATTCTACCTAGATGCTCACTTGGTCCATTAACCTGACTATTATTCTCTTCAGTTTTAGAGATGCCACTGACATTGGATGTCTTTGTGATTCGTTATTGATCATCCTTTTCGTTTCTCGTTGTGGTGGCCAATTAAAGTTGTAATATTACAAACGTTTATAGAAGCAATTTTAGCTGTTATTACATCTTTCTAAAACTTCTACAGGTTAGCTTTGTTGTCTGCATGAGTGCAATCATATACACTTTAATTAATAGCAAAAGAAAAGGAGACCATGTGATGTTTTTGTAAAACTTGATAGAAGAAATGTATCTAAAATAGTGTCAAAAGATCCCAAATTATTGCATTGTAAGTAAATTGTTGAAGTAGATAATCAGTTTGATACACTCACAACTAAAGAGAATGTAGCATTTTTTTTGTACAATCAGATATAAAGAGGATGGCACAAGGTGGGGCATTTTTCAAGTCCCCGCCTGGTATCGTTCACATGGAAATTTAATGCTATGGTTGAATGAAAATGGCCGAAGTGGTGGAGACAAAAACTTCGGCTGAAATGCACTTTCTATTTATTTCAGCAAATATCAATCAACATTTAACGCCTCTGCCTGAGCAGAGCCTGATAAGTTCTTGATATTCGATTCTGTGGTGTATTCTACAAAGGGGCAGGTCGGAGGTCGAGGTCTAGGATAGTTTTGATTGGAGATCAAGTCACATGTTTGAGGGCTCTTTATGATCATGACGTTGCTGTCTGGACTGCTATAAGAAATCTAACAAAGCTTTCCTGGATTTTCTTGAATCTCTACTGGTCGTTTTCCCCTTGAACTCTAAAACCTTTTTGATTTCATAAATGCCTAGCGTGTGGGAGTAGTCGTTCGTTGGTTTCATGTGCTTTGTGCTTGCTGTTTACTGAAGGATTCTGAAACCATTACGTTGCAGTCTGAGGGTGCAGTGATTGTGCATGAAGCGACGTTTCATTTTTTTGGTGGTAATGTCATCATAATATTTGCTATCATTACTTCATCTGTATGATCTGGGAGTTTGGTTGATCCAGTTTCAATTGGCCTTATTTCGACTACTTACTGTAACTTTCGCAAATGGTATTTTAAGATGTCGTAGGTTTGTGTTTCAAATTTCATTAGTATATTCTCTTACTGTTTCTTGTTATCGACTTCAATCCTGTTTTCTTCTCTTACACATTTCTTTTCGTAAGTGTTTTTGGAGATCAGAGTGATTCTAATAGCGCTTCAAGTCACACTAATTGTATGTTTAAGATTGATCCGGGAATATCTGCATGTTATCACACAAGTAGGATGATTTAATAGCTTGTTTCTTTCATGACTAAAATTGCTGGTGAGACAGGATCTGAAAGAGGAAAGTCATCAGCTCACATTTTGGCACAGAGGACTCATGCTGATGAATACTAACAATGAATTCTATTTCAAGCCTAAGTGCTTCATGAAGATTAAGCTGAGACCTTTTTGTACTTCTAAACATACCGCAATCCTATTGTACAAGTGAGATGAAGCAGTTCATAGAAATAGTCTGGACCGTGTCGTCATAAACGTTCAGGACTCTTCTGGGCAAGAAGTGACAGTCGAACTGGTGTTTCGTTTCAGACCACCAGCTTAAACGGTGAGTATCCTGCTCGATGTTTGCTCTTGCAATTCTTCTTCGTCGCTTGGTCTTCTTATATACACCAGAGAGTTTGTTGCTGAATATATCGTCATCCTAAAAGTGCTTCTGTTGGGATGAAAGTTGAAAAAGGGATAGCTTTCAACACTTCACACTACTGCTCTTAGAAGAAGTGGTTGAGCTGTTGTACCATTGAGAACGTATTGATTTTTGATAAAAACGTTTTGATTTACTGATACATGGACGTTTAAGATTGAGCTGATGCTATGGTGTGAATGCAGGGACCATTACAGTACAGCGGCCGACAATGTTTCACTTGGTTAAATCGACAGCAAAAGCTTTTGTGATTGTCGTTTGAATGCACTTACATTTTGTGAAGTAAATAGTATCTGCAACACTTTGTAATAAATTTATTTGTATTTTGTATTAGGGTAAATTACAACGGGCTCCTCTGAAGTTTGTCATAATTACAATTACTCCCATGTTGTTTGAAAAATTACAAATACCTCCCTAGAAATAACTGTCGTCTTACAAATAGCCCACTTCGTTAGGGTTCCATCCATTTTATGTTGTGAACTGATCAAAATACCCTTTTGAATTATTAATTATAATTTTATTTATTTTTTATACTTTTTAATTTATTTTTATGGACTAAAATGCCCTTCTGACCTTAATGTAAGTATTATCATTATCAAATGGACTGTATTGTTACGTTTTTATTAATATTTGGATGAACTTGTAATATTTTTTTACTAAAACTGAAATAAAAGGTTATTGTAATTGTACAAAATCCTGTTGAACATCAAAGTAGCAAAATGAGCATCACAATAGATTAATTGGCAAAATAGATTAATTCATTAGAATAGTTTAATTGACAAAAGGAATACATCATCCATTAAAAACATCACAAAAATCATAGGTTTGATCACCTACATAAGTTGTCAATAACCAAAAATTTGTTCAAGCATCATCAGCTTCAAAATCACCATTAATAGTATTCCTAAACTGTCCAAAACACATCATTTAAAAAAGTGAGACACCAATCATTGTTGAGTACAGACTTCATAGTTCTTGGCTCCTTTAGCATCATTGGTGTTCTTGCTCCTTATTTCCCTTTGTGGGGAGACTCCTATCCCTCTCCAAAAGCTTGATGGTTGATATGCTCCTCCAAGATGTGAGGGTGGTTGTGGCTGTGAGGATGAAACTTGTACTGGTGCTGGTGGCTGTGAGGATGAAACTTGTGCTGGTGCTGGTGGTTGGGATGATGAAATAACTGCAGCTTTCCTTTTCCTACCAGCTAAGGGAGGTGTTTTCCTTTTTCTTGCTAGTTGTGATAGAGGAACATGAAGATCCGAGTCTCTTCCACTATTCTAAACCTAAAATAACCAAAAAATAGACAACGTTAAAGGTGAAGAAATATAAAATACATTATAATATTGAATGCATTTCAAAATACCTGAATGTTTGAGCATGTTCTTCTATTATGCCCCAACTCATTGCAAACCTTACATTTCACTATGTTTGATCTTCTGACTGCATTTGGTTCCTCAGCTTGTTCCTTTCTTCTGCTTTTCTTAGGTCTGCCTGGCATTCTCTTAATAACTGGAGGCAAAAGAGTGGGAGAAACATCCACTCCATGAGGCCAGAATGTAGGATCTGGTACTGGATGTATAGAATACTTGTAGGCTTTCATGTAGTTTTTCTTGAAAAATCTACTATCACAGTAACTATCTAGATCCTCCCTTCAATGAGATATCTCCAATGCTGCATGCCTACATGGAATACTAGATATATCTCAAACCCTGCAATTGCACATTTTTTCCCTCAAGTTTACAACGTAGTTAATATTTCCATCTTGCACTTCAAATTCATACTCTCCAGCCACTAAAAGGTGACACTTTCTAGACTCCTCCTTTACAATGTTCAATCCCTTCGAACATTAGGGACGACCAAACCAGACCATTTGGCACTATTTTGTTTTCTTTTTTGCAATATACTCACCAGTTTGGCCCTCAATCCATCCACCAATGTTAGAATTGGTTTGCTTCTAAGTTTCCCCACCCAATGGTTAAACGATTCAGAAATATTGTTGGTGACATGATCATTTTTTAGCATCGTATCAAATGCATGCCTAGACCACATCTCAGTTGGGATTTTGAGCAGCCATTCATAGGCTGCAGGTTTCAACTCTTTTATCTTGTAAAGAGCAAAGTTGAAACCTGCAGCATTATATGATCTAGCAGCTTGCCAAAAATACCTCTTCAATGCAGCGCTTGCAAATTGACTCCTAAAATTTGCATAAATATGCCTTGCACACCTTCTGTTGATAGCATGAGGTACAACCTCATTTATTGTCTCCACCAATCCCTAATACATGAAAAATTTCAAACTAAAATTAGGGTTTTATCCAAAACATTAAAATATTGCGAAAACAAAAAATCATATACAACATAGAATGAAAAAAATACTTTCATCAATACATTATCCAAAAAAAACATAAATATTAGAAAACCCTAAAAATATATGTCGGGTTTTGTTTTTAAACTGTGGAAAAATTTAATTTTTTGTAGAAACATGAGAAACGACTTCAATGATCCAAAAATACTAAAAATATCAAAATTTTTGGACGATCAGACCAAGATGCATACCTTTTTCTTCAGTGAAACACGTCGGGCTTCAACTCGTCGGCCGTTTATCACCGTTTTCTACTTCAAAAAACCAAGAAACATTACAACACAGACTTGACAAGGGAGATTCCAACATTGTTTTTGGACTTTGATTTGAGAGAGTTTTTTCCAAGAGAGGAGGGTTTTTGCAACTGGAGAAAGAAAAGACGCGGGAGAGGAGAAGAGAAAAGTAATTGTCCAAACATTAAGGGGCAAATATGACTTTGCCACCCTTAGATTTTTTAACATATTTTAAAATGTTTTTTTATAAAAAAAATAAATTAATTAACCAAGGGTAATGTAGTAATTTCACCCTCGCCGTCTACGGGCTTCCCAATTATTTTCCAAATCAGGGGGGTATTTGTAATTTTCCAAACAATAGGGGATAATTGTAATTATGACAAACCTGAGGGGAGCCCGTTGTAAAAGGGATAGCTTTCAACACTTCACACTACTGCTCTTAGAAGTAGTGGTTGAGCTGTTGTACCATTGAGAACGTATTGATTTTGATAAAAAACGTTTTGATTTACTGATACATGGACGTTTAAGATTGAGCTGATGCTATGGTGTGAATGCAGGGACCATTACAGTACAGCGGCCGACAATGTTTCACTTGGTTAAATCGACAGCAAAAGCTTTTGTGATTGTCGTTTGAATGCACTTACATTTTGTGAAGTAAATAGTATCTGTAAAACGTACTGGGAAATGTGAAACATTTTTCACGTGTTGTGCAAGAACGGCAACACTTTGTAATAAATTTATTTGTATTTTCTATTAAGCGGCTCTTGAACAAAACATATGTATTTTCATGGACACAGAGACAGAGATGTGTATATGTATGCTAGTCATAGTGTTGTTGTACTCTTGTCGACAGGGCCAGTTGTCGATGGCCCGTTCATGTCAAAACCACTCTTTGATCGTGTTGCCGCCTCGAAATTCTCATGGGATATTTGAGGCCCTAGGGCCTTAGAGGTCGCATTTGAGATTATAGAATCGAATAAGATCTTATGTTAGAATATCACTAAAATACTTTTCGTCCTCATTCATTCACGAGTTATACTTTTTGGTCTCAATTAGAACTATTTTTTAACACTGTTAATCCACCTATCAAGTCACCGTTAAAAATTAACGGAAAATCCTTATATGAGGTGCACGTGAGTTGTTTTTCTTCTCCAAATCATTCAATTTTCCAAATCCTCCCATAGTTTCAAGTCATCTCCATATTTCCCTCTTCCAAAATCATAATTTTCAAATCTCCAATCCATACTAATTTCTAACTCCAAGTTTGTTGCCGCTTTTTCAACTTATATAGGTTTAATACTAATAATACAACAGAATTGTGGGCGCTTAGAAATGGCTTACTTTTAGCAAGAGAAAAAATATTACTCATCTTATCATTGAAAGTGATTCTCAATTTTTGTTGATGCTTATTGGCATGAGGAAACCAGCTTTAAGGGTGCTCATACCTTTGCTCAGGGATTGTTTGAAAACTTTAATTGAGCTCGTCTCTGTTAAGGCTATTTTTTTCTATAGGGAGGCTAACTGTGCTGTTGATACTTTTGCTTGATAGACGGCTTCTCTTTCAACTCCAGACCAGACTTTTGAACTCAACACTTTTGATGTTTTGCCTACTTTTGTTGAGGATGTAGTTTCTACAAATGTATCATTTGCTTTAATTAGGCACACTATCGCCCCGACTGTACTGTGTATGAATTTTTTTTAATATATATAAATATATGGTTCTGTTAAAAAACATATCCATACTAATTTCTGAGAATATATAATATTGTAGAGGGACCAAAATTATATGACGACGACTGAAAATATATTGAACATGCTGTATAATAGATGATGTCATTCGTGTTTGGTCGGCTTCGACAACTTGGGAATATTTGGAGTGTTTAGTACTTGTAATGAAGATCAGGGGTATCTTGGTCTTTTAATATCGATAGGTGTCGCTGCCATATCGCATTTTTGATATTTTTTAAGATTGAATGTTTTTATTTAGTTATGTGTAGGGAAAAAAACCATCATTAATAAAGAAAATAAATAAAGGCACGTGTTATTTAATCTTAGAATAAAACTAAAATTGTACTATATCATATTGCATCAATGTTGATTTGCGACGGACATATCAAAGCTTTTCGTCTCCCCCTGCTGGCCCGAAACTATTCCTGCTTCACTTTTGACTCATATCCACGATCTATACTTAAAATCATTTTAATTTAATAGATTTGTACATTGTGTAAAGTCACAAAATAATAATATGAACGTCGGAAAATAGAAAAATTATACGGATGAAGAATCACAGTATTTATTGTTGTATTTAAGTTATGATTGTCTTTTGACACACAAGCAAGTTTTAACGATTTTGATTCTTTATCCACAGATACAGAAAATGCTTAAGTTCCCATTCTCGCCCGTTGTCCAAAAGTCTATAAGGAGGATGGAGATTGCTATAGTTATGGTGTTAGGGAATGCTCACAATGACAGAGAGAGATTCAAGTCTCTTTAATGAGAAACAAATTCAACAAATATCGAATTTCGGAAATATGTGGAAATTAAAAAACAAAATTAGGAAGCTTTAAGTAAGCTGCCATTAGACTCTACCTTAAATCAGGTTTGACCGCTCCTGAGGACTTAAACAACTCCGAAAGCGGAGGCGAGAGTTTCACCAAATCTATTAACTTACAATAGTGTCTCATTCCATGTGCACGTATAATTATGAAAAATTAAAAATCATTTTTTTTTTTTCAATTCTTACTCTAGTGAGTACCTAGAATGATCTCTTTATATGAATGTAAAAGTATGATTGTTACATAAAACTAGCAACTCATATAAATCATATAAGGTCCAACATTTTTTTCTCTTTTTCCTTTAAGTAAAACGGTGAATTATTATTTATTTTAAATAAATTAATTAAAATAATTCATATCAAATATTTTATATTTAATAATTAAACGAATAATTATAACAATCTATGCTAATCACTTATTATAAGTAGAACTATACATACTGTTAAGTAGAACAACATCCGATGCGTTTGGGAGTTTAAAACCCATCACTACAAAATTATGATATTTAACCATGGTTAATTGCCATAATTAATACTAAATAACCCTAGCGAATAGTCATTGACCACGGTTACGCAACGGTTGTCGGCCGTGATTCTTGCGAGGGTGGCTAAAACATTTGACATGGCTAAAAGCCATGGCGAATGTTTTTACCACGGCTAAAATCCGTGGCAAATAAGTTTTTCATGATGGCAAAGCTAGTTTTTGCATCGATTTTTATTTAACCATAGTTAATAATAATTATTTACTACGGTTTTTAGCTATGATCATTAAAAATATAGCTAATATTAATTTTTTTTGTCTAGTGATAGTCAATAAATTTGTAGCCAATAATAAATTTTATTCTAGTGATTTAATTCCTTAGTCAGAATGAAAGTAAGTTTTGGTACCAATTATTGGCAAAAAAATCTTGCACCTTATCACCAGAAAACTTTATAATTTATTGTACTCTCGAAATTATATTTACACTTGTCCAATCCTAGGTTTTCCATGATTTTGACAGATTAGGTCATTTGGAATAAAGTAACTAATCATTAATGATGTCTTAGTCAAATGATAAGACGGAGGTCTCATAAATAAGTTCGAAACTATGGGTTCAAGTTCTATCAGACGTGTGAATATTTGTATCACTTAATGTAAGTATTGTAATGTGTAGTGTATTTATCTCGCTTAATATAAAATTATTATTAATACCAATCTATTATAATTTGAGTTTATTAATAAAATGGATGTAAAATAGAAAAAATAACCCATCATTTTTTATTAAAAAAAAAAGAATAAAGTAACTAATAATTAATTGAACCAACCACGGGCAAGATGTAAGACAACAAGAAGGTAAATATACCCGGACAAGTCACATGATGCCAAACTCGCTGTTAGATATGAACATGATACAGGACATGGTACAAAAATTATTATCTATATATAATTTTCAAAAAATTTAAAACATATATGATATGGCTCAAATATGTCTATTCTATAAATTAATATACAAAAATATAATTGTTGCGGAGATATTTATATAACAAGTCGTTAGAGACCTTCAGGAGCAATCGAGACCCTATTTATATGGTTATTTGAGGAAGGGCTCTATGGGAGACCTACTTCAGAGACATATCTAAGGTCTCCCAGTAGACCCGCTAATGATATCATAATACCCTAAGTACCCAAAGTATCCAGCGGAGACCTCCATCCCTTCATACTATTTTTAAGGGCTTCTAGAGACCTTCTGCACAAGGTATTTAAGGCCTGGACGTTGGGTTCCAAGTTATTATAAAACTGCCTAAGTACCAAGGTATTTGTGAGTCCTTTGTACTTCATGAAGAGGACATTCATCATTGCCTGACATAAAGGTCCGTATTGCTTGCTTGGACCACATTTTCCACTGTCTTGAGCCTGATATGTGCAACCAATTGTGACCATTTGATCAATTTAACATCTATGACACACATGAAATTATACAATTAGGACTCCCTATCTATATATTGGTCCTCCATATTGCAGGTTTAGGCCTGTGGACCCCACTCTTTCTATATATTTTCATCATCTTTTTCAACTATGGACTAATTTAAATATCGAAGGGCTATTGCTGGAGCTACCTTGACGTTATTCTAACAATTATGTGTTTTGCGGGTCTTATTTAGAAATTTAAGGCATGCCCATTTGAGTGGGGTACCAATCACGGCCAAGATGTAAGACAACAATAGGTAAATATATACCCGGACAAGTCACATGATGCCAAACTCGCATGTTCCATATGAATTGATACTATATATAGGACATGGTACAAATATCACATATAATTCCTAAAAAAGTTTAGAATATATATGATAGGGCTCAAATATGTCTATTCTATAAATTTATATACAAAATATAATAGTACATATGATATGTATCATGTAACTGATAAATAATTTGACCCAAGCGAGTGTAATTTGCAAAATATACTATTACTAAAACCAAAAAAAAAAATATCTTTAGAAATTAAAAAAGATGAGATAAGTGAATTTACATAAGATCATCCTGTTTTCTCCATTAAATTATAGGAATTTTTGAATTTTATAACACTTAAATTTAAATAATCAAAATGGATTAAATATATTTTTAGTCTTGTATTTTGTTAGAATTGCAAAATAATCCTATACCCTTTTTAATTTCTTCATTTTAGAATAAATTGACCGAAAAATTAAAAATTGGCCGCGAAGCAACACTTTTCACCTTATTAGCTATTTTTGATAAGATGCCACGTCAAAAAAAAAAAATAAAAAAAGGTAAGAAACCTCAATTTTAAATCGACACATGGAATGCGCATGCTACTTTTCAGCCGAAAATTGAGAAATTAAAGTAAAAGATATAAAACTACTTTGCAACTCTGACAAAATAAGAAACTAAAATATCAAAAATAATAAAATTAAATAATTAAAAATACATTTAAGCCTATAAAAAATTATCTTGTCTACAATGTGTCAGCTACAGTGCTACATCGGTGTCATATCCTTTCAGTGTCGGATTTTTTTACTTTAATGTTTGAATTCTGTATCATAGATTCTAACACATAGCATTCGAATCAATTAAAAATCTCGCATGTGCTAAAAATATCCGGACAAGTCATATGAGGTTGACTGCTGGTACTTATTGCTGCCTAACTTCTGTTCAAGTACTGTGAATCCTCCACAATGCTGAGGATTTCAAATGCAAGCACATTAACTCATCAGTAGTGTTAGAAAAGAGTTGTAGTTGGGTTTCATCCACTTCCTGTAAGAATTGTATATCTATATATATATACATGAAAGTTAGGAACTCTAAAGATTTTTCGATACTTAAGTCAGCTTGAGTTCGAGAGAAGATACTTAATGTTGTTGCTTGTAATAAATGTCACTTGTCATAAATAAAATATTATGAATGTATTTATAAGATCAAATGTATCCACTTGAATGGTTCACAAGGAATAACCTTAAGCTATGAATTGTCACAGGATTAAATGTAATTTTCGTCCTATATCTTTAGTATTTTGGCGTTTTAGTCCTTTATCTTTTCAGGGTAGCAAAAAGATCTTGTAATTTTTTAATTTTTCGTGATTTTGGTCCTTCCGTGGCAGGAGTTTGCAAATGTTGCCAGAAATTTTTTAAAATTTGGGACTTTTGTTCCCATTGGTTAATTTAATGGACCAAAATTGCGAAAAATAAAAAATTACAAGACTTGTTTGCTACCCTAAAAAGATAAAGAACTAAAATGTCAAAATATAAAAAATACAGGATAAAAATTTGATTCCATGTTGGCAGTAATTGGCCAATGGGAATAAAAACCCCAAATTAAAAAAAAACTTCTGGCAACATTTTTAAACTCCGGCGACTAAGGACAAAAATCGCAAAAAATTAAAAAATTACAGGACCTTTTTGCTATCATAAAAAGATAAAGAACTAAATCAACAAAATGCAAAAGATATATAACGAAAAATACATTTAAGTCAATTGTCACACAATCAACTGTCCATATATCGGATTCTCAAGTCGGGTCGGGTGATGAGCAATCATTGCGGAACTTTGCTTTGAATGGGGTGGGGTGAGGGTCGGTGTGGAGGGCATTTTTATCCTTTTATCAACAATTATGATTCACCCTATCATATATATATATAGCTTGAAAACACATGGCGGACAAACACTCCCACACAATGTAAAGATAAACTCCAACAGTATTGTATGTTCGTGCAAGATGGATGAGGACCCTTCATTTCTTCAGCAAGAGAAGTTTCTGGAGGATCTGCTGAGAGATTATGCTCCTTCTAAGGGCAATGAGGGCGTCAAGAAAAGGCAAAGAAAAGCTTCATCATCTGCACCTGGTGGATCATCAGTTCAAGGAAATAAGGATGATATTCAGGGCAGCAATCAGACCAAGAAAATTATGCATAGAGATATCGAAAGGCAAAGAAGGCAAGAAATGTCGGCCCTCTACGCTTCGATTCGATCCCTTCTTCCTCAAGAATATACCAAGGTGATCAATATATACATAACCATCCCACTTTTTCTTGAATCACGGTAAATTGCGACGAGCTCCTCTGAAGTTTGTTATAGTTAAAGAATATTTCTCGTTTGTTAGTGAAATCATCAATATTCCCTTTCGAGAAAATTATATTTTAGGACCATTTTGAATTGTCGTAAAGCAAAGAAATAAAAATGTTGAATCTCCTATTCAACGGAACTAAAAGTGTAATTTCGCCATCCCTCTTTCTTAGGTTTTCATTGGTGACCTTCAAATTTTTCCATCCACCTTATTTGTTTTTTTTAAGGCAAAATTATATTTTTGGTCCTGTAATAAGTCCTTAGCATTTTTGGTCACGTAACTTACTCTATTTACACATTTAAACCTTTCATTGACAAATACGATCTTGAATATCTCACATTTGGTCATTTTTTGTAAATTTAATATTGTGTGGACAGTTTTGTTCCCTTCAACACTGGAGTAGATATTAGTTTTGATCTTGTAACTATAGGTCGTATCACACTGAAGTAAATCTCATTTTTTCTCATGTAACTATAGGTCGTTAGGACCAAAATTGTCAACATAGTACTAAATTTCTGAAAAAAAAAATCAAATGTGAGATGTTCAAGATTAAATTCATAGAAAAAAAAGGATTAAATATGTGAATTAAGTAAGTTACATGATCAAAACTGCTAATGTCCTATAGTTACCCGACAAAAAAATTTAAAATAAATCAACAAGGATAAAGTGGACAATTTCAGGCATCTGTCTGAAAAATTTCATAATTTCATAAACATCAGGGCAGATTGAATTTTTTATTACAAAATCTATTATATCTTCTGTTCTTTTCAATATACGTTTTCCTTATATAAAACACATAATGTCACATTTACATACTATACTAGTGGTATTGGTATTGAATTAATTGAAGTTTGGTAACGTGTGATTGAGTATCTCCAGGGGAGGCGGTCTGCAGCAGATTACGTGGGTCAGGCGGTGAATTACATAAAACACATGCAAAAGCAAATGGAAGAAATGAAAACGAGGAGAGACAAGTTGAAGAGGTTGTCTAGTTCATCGGGCCCGTCGGCTAATACTGATGCTGAGGATCGAAACTCGGACACGATCAGCGGTTCGTCCAATTGCGTGAACGTGAACGTTTTCGAGGGCGGAGTGGAGATCTTAATCAGCAGTAGTCTCAATCAGGGAGATTTCCCACTCTCTAAAGTTATTGCTTATTTGCTTGGAAGAGGGCTTAATGTAATCAGCTGTGTTTCCACCACAGCCGACGGAGAGTCCCTCCATAAAATTCAGATTCAGGTGAAAAACATCTGCATATATATATATATATATATATATGATTTCGGGTTTATTTATGACGTAATTGTGTTTTTGGTTCTGTAATTATAAGCACTTGATATTTTAGTTGTTTAAGTTGTTAGGATTGTAATTTGGTCTTGTAGATTTTTTATTTTTATAATTTAAGGGCAAAACTGATTGGAACGTGACATATGCAGGTCACATGCTGGTTAAAATTCAGGGAAACAAAGGTTATTTGCTGAGGTTTGATGATGTGGCAAGAGTAGACTATTCTTGTCACGTCATAAAGAATCAGCTTATAATCTCATTTTTCCCAATTTTTAACCGGCACATCACTTGCACAAGTCACTTTTGGGACAACTTTGTTCTTAAATCGCAAAAATAAGAAATGTGAAAGATTAAATTACAATACTAACAACTTAAAGGACTAAATGCCAAATAGCTGCAATTACAGGATTGAAAATGCAATTAAGCCTTATTTAGTATTTTCCTTTTCATGTATTCTCTTATATTAATCATGGGTGCAGGTGGATGATCTCACAAGCATTAATCTACCTGAGCTTCGAGAGAGACTGGCTTACGTGATTACGATTAATGCTTAATAATATTTCGAAGCTGAAGATCGAGTATCAATCAGCACTATATATCTATCTCGAATTTGTAGCTGAAAATTGTTGGTAATTTCCAGTTTCATGCATGGTAGCATGATCCTTAAATGTTAACATTTCAATTTTGTTGGTTCTTGTCAGTGTCTAAACATTTTCTTTTGTTGGTGTCTGGAGGTTAGATTTTCATTGCATGGATTTGAGTTTCTGTCTGAGTTAAGTTTGGGTTATGAACTTATGATCATCAGACATCGATCTGCAGTTTCGTGATACTCATCATGACTGACATGATTATAATTTTTGCCCTCCAAGTATAGGATGTCAAAATTTTGGTCTCGCTGAAGCAATTATGACACGCTAATTTGCGGATTTATGGCAATACTAGAAAAAAAAAAAAATACTATTGTCTATACGTTTAATGGCTTTGGACTAAAATCCGTGGATAATAACTATTATTAACTATGAATTGGTAAAATCGATGAAAAAATTTAGCTATCCACAATGAAAATATTTTTTTGCCATGGTTATGAGTAGGGGTGGGCGTTCGGGTCGGGTAGTTCGGATACCGACCCGACCCCGATCGGGTTCGGGTAGTTTTTTTCGGTTATTTTTTTAAAAAAATTCGGGTATCGGGTAATCCGATACCCGAATTTTAAAAATCGGGTTGGGGTTCGGGTAGGATTCTCCTACCCGAACTACCCGATCGGGTACCCGAACTTTTATAAAATAAATAATTAAATAAAATTATGTGTAAAGAAGAAATGTTTAAGTCTATGTTACACTTACACATTCTATTTTTTCATTTTCTCCTCAATTTTCTTACCTCCCAACTCCTAAGTCCCAATCCCAACAAAAATTAATTTTCTTTCTCTGAAAGCCTAAATTTCTAAATGTCACAAGAAAATGATGGAATAATATTATCAAATCCAAAGGTTAGTATTATTTTTTTTTCTTTTGTTATTTAGTTAATAATATATTCAAAATTTTATCACTTATTATAAATTAAAAAATACTAAACTTTTAATAATTATCTTTCAAGGCAATATTTTACCTCTGAAATTTTTATTTTTATTTTTTTAAAAAAAAATCGGATATCGGATACCCGAGAGTCGGGTACCCAAAAGTCGGGTACCCGACAAACTTCGGGTCGGGATCGGGTAGTGAAAATAACTATCCGAAAGTTCGGGTACCCGACCCGAACTACCCGAACCCGCATTACCCGACCCGACGCCCACCCCTAGTGATGAGCCATGACAAATGTTTTAGTCACACTTGCAAAAACCACGGTCAACAACCGTTGCGTGACCATAGTCAATAACTATTTACTACGATTATTTATTTTTAACCATGGTTTGTTATGATTAAATTTTATATTTCTTCTAGTGTGAGAATTGTCCTAAAATTGTCATTTTTTCTAATTGCAGGACTAAATTGCTAAAATTGATTTGAAGATGACCAAAGTTGCCACCCTTGTACTTACCAA
Organism: Sesamum alatum; assembly: GCA_034509735.1. Taxonomy (NCBI): domain Eukaryota; kingdom Viridiplantae; phylum Streptophyta; class Magnoliopsida; order Lamiales; family Pedaliaceae; genus Sesamum; species Sesamum alatum. The sequence continues at coordinate 27,687,135 of JACGWO010000003.1, read as the reverse complement.
ACTAAAATTACAATTTTTCCATCATATGTAGTGGCAACTGCATTAATTTAGGTTAAATGTCACTAAATTATTACTGTATATGTGACATTAATTACTATAGTAGAAACTTAATTATATAAATTTCTAAAAATTATATATATTGTGTTAACATAGAAATTAGGGTAAATTACATTGATACCCCTTGAGGTTGGACCCAATTATACAAATATCATCTGTTTTTTGCGAAATTACAACTACACCCCCTGAGGAGTGTTAGTATAATGTTTTTCAGGGGGTATTAGTATAAGTTTTGCCTTTGAATAGGGGGTGTAGTTGTAATACAATTACAACCTCAGGGGGTGTAGCTGTAATTTTGTAAACCACAAGAGATGTTTGTGTAATTGGACCTAATCTCAGGAGGTGTCACTGTAATTTACCCTAAAAATTATTGTCACTTAAGTATTTTTATTGCCAATTGTTGTGCAGATAAAGAACATATATCCCATATTCAAATCTCTACAAATATTAATCCTCTTCAGGAATTGTCCGCTCTAACTAACATCCCACAAATTTGTTTTTAGGAAAACCCCTGTAAGTAAAAAGAATTTTTGAGACTTATAAACCATGAATGTTATGCGTCTGTAAGGATTGTTTACAAGCTCTCTGCACATTGATGTCTAATTTGAGTTTTTCATGCAGGTTTAATGCAAGTTACGTCCCTGTGATATTGCAAATAAGCAAATTATCCCTTATAAAAAACATAATAATTTATCTCTTTGTGTTCTTTAAAATAGAACAACTTACCTCCTAGGACAAGGAGGTAAGTTGTTCCATTTTAAAAAACACGAAAAAGTAAATTGATTAATTTTAAAAAAATACAATAAGGTATTGTTATTTTATTTCATAGGGATAATTTGCTCATTTGCAATATCACAGGGGTTGGCTTGCATTTTTTCCATTTTCATGGATAGTACATTTCTTTATGACAAACAAACGACTTGTAATAAATTACCCTACATTTCATTGTAATTAAACAGGGATAATTATGTAAGGTCAGCAATTACAGCTCCTTTTGTCGGAACTTATGTTTAGGGCCATTTGGTCATGATAATGCTTTTATACCAATTAATCATCACCTGTACATATAAGACTGTTATACTTTAAATAATTTCCAAGCACGTTTTGTCCTTTATATGAAAATATTTTCATACATGTGTGCCTGACAAATGCATATCTACGGTCAAGATTGAACAAATGCCATATATAATTAATGTGAAGAATTAAATGTAAAGCTCGTAACTTAATTAGATCATTTGGTGTTTTCGTCATTTCAATTTTATATGATTGTATTTTAGCCCTTCATTTTTTTTTAAAATTTTTTGTGATTTCAGTTCTTTTTTGTGGGTGTTCACCCTTCTTGCCCGAAAAATGTACGTTGATCTCACGTGACCTGTTAGAATTAGGACTACTATTCATATTGGTTCATTTTTGTCCTTTTAATTTTCTAGGGTATGTAGCATTTTGGTCCTACATTTTTTTAATTTTCACGATTTTATTTTATTTTATTTTTGCCGAAGTTTGCCCTTCTCGCCTGTGGAGGTGAGCTCCGGTGAAACAAAAATTGAAATTGTGAAAATAAAAAGATAGAGGACTAAAATGCTACCTTAAAAAATTAAAGAACAAAAATGTCAAATAACTTAAATTACGTGACCAAGAAATGCATTTAACCCGAAATGTAAACGCAGGAATCATTGCATCGATTGGTCAAATAACATTCAAATTGTTACAACTGCTGTGAGAATGTAAATTGTGTGCGTTTACTTTGAATATTTGACTAAATGAATGATAGGATAAATGTGAATTAAATATATGATAAAAAAATTCTGGATTAATTATAAGTTTTTTTATTTTGAATAATAGACTATTTTCAAAGGGCAAATGACTTTTAGTACTTCTTTTACCAAGCAAAAAAGAGCAGGAGGTGGGTTGAATTATCTAACTTCAACAGTAAATATGAAAGCCCAACTCATAGTATCGGGCCCTTATATGTCAAAATAAACGCTTGATAAACCTGTATTATTAGTGATATTCAGGCTTGTCAGCCAAAATAAATGTATCTTAAGGCCCCGTTTACTTTGAGGACGGAATTAAACCAGTGATAGAATTATCTTGAACTAAATGAATGATAAAAAAGCTCTGTATAAATTGTAAGGTGTTTACATACATGTAGTACTAAATTTTGATAAAATATGTGAAGTGTTTACTTTGTTGTATTTACTTGTATTGGATGACAAAATTACCCATTAGCCCTTCATGGACTTTACTTACCTCTTGTCTTATTTGAGGTAACATGGACTTTTGCCACCTGCATTTATTGTTGTACAAATCACATGATAACTTATACCACCACCTTTGGTGGTATAAGTTATGCAAGTGCAACAGTAATTAGTACAAGGCCCTGTAATTGTACAGAGCCCTCACACATAAAAATAAACAATATATTATTCTATACTAATTTTCTTATTTAAGCTAATACCTCAAAATAAATGGACCTTAATGGCATGGTAATATTTACACATTGACTGAGCAATTATTGGTAGATATATGGATCTTTCTTTATGTTTTTCATAAATTGTATTTTATTCCATTGATAGACATGTTGGTGGAGCTTTCTGTTGCTGCATGCTGTTGAGGAATTAGGACCACTTGAATTTATATATATGTACTGAAACAAAATGGATTTTTGTATCAGCATCCTGTCAATTATAACTATATTACAAAAAATATCTTTTATTATTTAATTAACTACATCGATATTTCGATCATCTTAATAGTCACTAATTATACACTACAAAAAAATTGATTATTCCCCTACATTAAAAATCACTACCACTTAAAAACTATTGAAGCTCAATACTATTCACTATGATTAGACAAAACTACGATTTCACTTATAGTCAAAATATTTGCCACAGTTTTAGTATGACAAATATTTTGATTTCGCTTACAGAAATAACGACTAATAATCTTTGCGCAACAGTGGTTAATTCAATTTCTCACATTTTTTTTACTCTCAATCATGATAAAGTAACCATTAGTAAATATCCATATTTTTTTAGGGGTAAATTACATTTTTGGTCCCATAAGTGGACTTGTTTCTAATTTTAGTCCTACAATGTTTACCATTCGCGAATTACGTCCCATAAGTGGATTTTTTTTTTCAATTTGATGACTGATTGGGAATTTTCATTAATGAAGTTAACGGAAGTTGGATCTCCGTTAAGTGGACCAATTTTGAAGGAAAATTGACCATCCTTCAATCACTTTTGGAGGAAAATGAACTCACTTCTTCTTGTTCTTATAAGAACTCATTTATTTCTTTTTTTTTTCATATTTATCAACAAACAAAACTTAGAATGGCTGCAATTTCTTTATATATAATATATTTCTATTTTTATTTATACAAATTAAATTTTTAGGTCGAAAAAAAATACAGAAATACAAATACAAAAATAGAAATCTTGTACTGAATTTCTGGTGCCAGTAATTGAACATCAAAGTTCTATAAATGCAATTTATGTTTTAGTAATTGTTGTTCTACTTTTTGTATTTGTATTTCTATTTTTTTTTTCGACCTAAAAATTTAATTTGTACAAATGAGCATAGAAATATATTATATATAAAGAAATTCCAGCCATTTTATGTTTTGTTTGTTGGTAAATATGAAAAAAAATAAGAAATAAATGAGTTCTTATAAGAATAAGAAGGGTTAATTTCCTCCAAAAGTGGTTGAAGGATGGTCAATTTCCCTCCAAAATCGGTCCACTTAACGGAAATCCAACTTTCGTTAACTTAATTAACGGAAATCCCCAATGAGTCCTCAAATTAAAAAAAAAATCCACTTATGGGACATAATTCGCGAATGATAGACATTATGAAATTAAAATTGGAAACAGATCCACTTATGAGACCAAAAATGTAATTTACCCTTTTTTCTAGTGACAGTAATACTTTGTGTTAGTGATATTTTCATTACACATACGAACAGTACCCCATATATATAACGTGAAAAGAAAAATTAAAAGGTATTGCTGATAACAAGATCGAGCGAGAACCACATAATTTTATTGTTCTAGCAATAAGGATCGATTTCATAATATAATTACAATTAAGAATGTGCTAGTGTAATTAATCCTAACGTATAATCAAATATTTGTTGTCATTAATTATAAAGGCATTTTTTTGATGGGCTGTTGTGAATTGCATTCTTAATTTGGTCTGGTCGTCTCCACTGTTCCACCCACCCTTTTCCTATTCTTCTGGGGTGGGCGGCGGTGGCGGCAGCAGCGGCGGCTAACGGTTGTTTCGTTGTCGGGATTTCAAACATCTTTGAACGGAAACTGAAGTTCAGAAAGTGTTTGGAATTAATTTGCCTCATATTATGTTAACTCGATATCTTTAAATTTGGCCTTTTGTATCTTTAAATTGATCTATATCTGAATTGAAAATTCAGGTTTTTATTTCAGACTTGATCTTATTGCATGTGAGGATAAATATATACAAATAGTAAAAAAAGGCTTATTAATATTATGTCTGATCAGAGACACGCAGCTTGTTGTTTGATAAATTAATCATGGTAAAAATTGCAAATAATTCCCTGTGATATTATAAATGAGCAAATTATCTTCATATAAATAATAAAATAGTGTAGACAGGAAGGTAAAGCTTCACTTTAAAAGACACATAGAGGTAAATTACTATTTTTTTTATAAGGAGTAATTTGCATATATATATATATATATATTTAGAATAAATTGCATTAAACTCAATTAATTATAGTTGGACGATCGGTCGGTAACGGGCATTAAAAGATTCATACAATTATATTTAAAATGATTTTTTTTAGAAGTTCAAAACTAATTCTTTCTTAAAAATTTGTTGGGGTCTCTTACAATTATAAGCACCAAACCGAATATTGATAAAAGCCTGAATCTTCCTTATACAAAGTTTTAGATGATAGTCTTAGCTCAAACTAAAAGCCTGATCAATCTTCCTTATAACCTAGAAATGCATTAATTCGGGCATTTGATGTTTTCGTCCTTTAATTTTTTAATTTATATTTTTTTTAATTTTTCTGATTTCAGTCTTTTTTTCCTCCAGAGTTCACCTTCTCATCGGAAAAGTGCATCTGCATTTCACATGATCTTTTAAAATTGAAATTACTGTTCCAATTGGCTCATTTTTATCAGTCTTTTTGTCCTTTAACTTTTCAGGTTAGCATCTTGATCATACATCTTTTTATTTTTTCACGATTTTAGTCCTTTAATTTTTGCCAGAGTTCACTGTTCTTGTTGGGAGAAGTGAACTCTGGCGAAAAAAGGACCAAAATTATAAAAATTAATATAGATACAGGACTAAAAAACTATTCAAAAAAATTAAAAAACAAAAATACCAAATAATTTAAATTATGGGACCAAAAATACATTTATCCCTTATTACCCATGTCGTGTTTCTAACATGTCAAGTACTAGTTTAACTTGTCTATAATTGAACAAATTTCAATATCATTGATGGCATTTCCAACACATTAATACATTTTGATGGCATGTTGGATTTCCTTTCAAATCCAATGTTTTTTTTTTTTTTTTTTTTACTTTCGTGTATTTTCACATGCATACATATGATAAAAACTAACGAAACTTAGTAGGCCTGACGTCTAAATTTACTTTTTCCTTTTATGTGTCTTTATAGTCACTTAATTTTCTTTACATTACACCAACATTTTTAACCAATTGCACATCTACATCTATATGCACCTATTTATATGAATATAATATTCAAATATTTATATATAATGGTAATAGTACTGTCTGAGTCAATGTCGTGGTATAAAATTATAAAATATTGTCATATCTCTTGTCCGTATTAGATTGTGTCGCTCTCACCATATGAGTATAGATCCATATATCATAGTTTAAAAATAATATTTCAAATAAACTGAGCGACAGTCGATTCAATTACAATCACATGTCATCTCTCTCCATCATAAACAGACTTACAACAGAGTTTACACATGAAAATATTAGCAATGTGAATAGATCAAATCTCAATTAATTACCATGGATTCATACTCACACATGATCATGCCCCAAATTAACTCAAAGTGGACATTAATTTTATGCAAATTACAAAAAATTGACAAAATGTTTAAACCTTTTGGAAACTGGCAAGAGAGATCTGAAAAAGGAAATGGAAAAAAAAATGAAATGTTAAAATCTAAGAAGATGCTACCATGAAACTAATTAAAACGAACAATTTTCATATTTACAAATTCAAGATCATGAGTTGAAGCTGTGTTTCTGAATTTTTCTGTTGCTGATTCATATATAATCCAGCTTCCAATTGCAATTAAGCAAGCTTAATTACATTAGTCAGTCTGTCTTGAATCCCAGCTAGATCAATGCTTGTGAGATCATTGACCTGCAACGATGATAAATATCAATTATAAGAGATAAAAATAAAAAAAAAAATATACAACCCAAAAATCATATATTCGAAAATAAGAAGAGAAACCCTATTGCTTAAAATCGCTATTTTGTCGAAACAAATATCCATAATTTATAATATAAATATATATGTTATTCACCTCAATCTGAATTTTGTGGACGGACTGTTCGTCGGCTCTGGTAGAAACACAGCTAAGTACATTGAGCCCTCTTCCCACCAAATCTTCAAGAACTTTTGAAAGTGGGAAGTTTCCCTCATTGATGCTACTGCTGATCAAGATCTCCACTCCGCCCTGGCAGACATTCACATTTACATTCACACTCACACTTAGGCAACTGGACGAACCACTGATCATGTCCGAGTTTCGATCCTCAGCATCAGTATTAGCCGACGGGCCTGATGAATTAGACAACCTCTTCAACTTGTCTCTCCTCGTTTTCATTTCTTCGATTTTCTTTTGCATGTGTTTTACGTAATTCACCGCCTGGTCCAGGTGATCGGAGATGGCGCGCTTTCCCTACAGATTAATCAGACCATAATATGCAATGTAAGAAGAAACGAAAGAGGACACGGTTGTCCTAATTCTGAACTAGGAATCGAGTTAAGTATACAGGTAATTAATTGATTCACCTTGACATATTCAAGAGGAAGAAGGGATCGAATCGAAGCGTAGAGGCCCGACATCTCTTGCCTTCTCTGCCTTTCGATGTCTCTATGCATAATTTTCTTGATCTCATTGCTGCCCTCGTCCTTGTTTTCTTGAACTCCACCGGCAGATGACGCTTTCGTTTGGCTCTTTCCGACAGCCTGATCATGAGCAGTACGTTCGTCTCCCTGATCCAAAGCAGCACAATCTGCAAGCAGATCTTCTAGGATTTTATCTTGCTCAAGAAATAAAGGGATGTCATCAAATACCAACGAATCACTTTGTAATGGAAACATCTTTGGATTGACAATCAATCCCAGACCTAAACCTCGTCCAGTTACCAAGAAAGTTACACTACCAAGTGTGTGTTTGTGTGTGTGTTTTCAAGGTGTACACAGATACAAGAACTGATAGCGAAACCCCACCACAAAAAACCTTTGAAAATCTAGAAAGGGCTAAGTGTGGAGTGCACGTGGTCGGAATTAATGGAACCCCCAGCCCTATTGATTCGCAGTTAAATAGAGACAGGCAGCCCACAATAGGAACAGTGAACCTTAATTATTAGGGTAAGTTAGGCTGCAGTGTTTAGCTTTAATTAATGTTATTTTATTACACTTGCTTGCTTGTGAGTGGTTTTATTACACGACAGCTTGCGGGAATCCGAATAATATTAATTACATGATGTTGATGATTAGTTAATTAATTAACTAGGATTGGTCGAGTATCTCAATATGGTAGGATAACCATGTATCTCAATACGGAAAAGAGAATTGACAGATTGAAAAGCTGTAGAGCTAGTAATATTTTAATTGGTGAGAGTTGAAATTTTTGCGAATAATTGGCCGAAAGTTACTTTCGTTATGATTAAGATAATAAATTTTACAATTGCTGATAATTATGAGCAAACCACGTATATTCTTAAACTTTTGTACTAATTTTATAAGATGAAGATTTGCATTTGCTTATGCTCTTAACTACAATAGTTTAGTAAGGTGATTAAGAGCACGTGACTTTTGAGCAAAGTTTAATATATTTTATTAATTAGAGAAGTTTTTAAGGATTGTGACTAATTCTTTTCCAATCGGAGTAATTAATATATAGGGTTAAATGCATGTGGTTAATTACAAGCAAATAGCATGTGTTAAATTGTCCTAGATAGCTAATTATTTTATTTTCATGGATTTTGTGTGTATGCGTCAAGTTAAATTATAGGGGCATGATACATGTGTATTCACAGCTCAAATTTTAGTGAATTTTGTGAATCACATGTTAAAAGTGACTTAGGAGTACTCATGACAAACTTATGTAATATTGAAAATCGAAAAGAATTTAATATGATAGTGATTAATGAGAAAGTATAAAATTAAGTGGTTTGATTCAATATCTGTATTTTAAGCCTGATTTATAATTGATTTATACATGAAAGTTAAATGTGGCAAAAAAGAAAATTCCTGCAACACCCCCCCACCCACCCACCCACACAAAAAGGTTCATTTTGGAGGATCAAGCATGAAGGTTTTATGTCATGAGTTAATACTCCAGTAGTAAGGTCGAGGCTTCAGAACTGAAAGATTGTGAATTTGAGTGTCTTGAATGTAAGTACACTACAAAAACATGATTATTCCCTATATTAAAATCACTATGGCTTAAAAATCATAGTAAATCAATACTATTTACCACAAACGTCAGTTAATATCGATACAAAAACTTAAGTTTCGATCAAAAAAATTGTCATAATTTTTGATTGTGGCAAATATTTTGGCTTCGCTCGTAGAAACAACGATTAATAGCCGCTGCTCCATTTTAATTAATTTGGTACCACCATAATTTTTTATTTTTAACTATGATAATTAACTATAAAAAGTTATATTGCTTGTAGTGGCATATGATCTACTTCTATAAAATAGTATTGTTTCGTTGATTAGAAATATCGATATATTGAATTGATTTTGAGTTAAAGTGTAACAAACTTAAGTATTAGGAAAAAAGATAAAAATAGGAGGGTTTTTTTTTTTTTTTATTGGTTTAAGGTCAAGCAGGGAGTCTTGGGCAGGCACGAAAAGATAAAACAAAACTTTAAGATATGTCCTCCAATCAACATTTATTGGAGTCCGACAAATCTACAGCAAATCCGTACAATTATAGGCTTTGTTTTATATCCTTTATGATTGAGTCGTTACTAGGTAATCGCAATTTTTAAACACGATTAAGAACTCGCACGTATAATTTCATTGCACGTGCCACTATTCATTTTCTTTAATATCAATTGTGTTAATGAAATACTACACCTATATTTGATTTTGTTTTTCTTTTTAATTTTCAACATTCAATGAAAAATGTGTTGATGTAATGTATTAAAAGTGTTCGGTAAGAAAAAAAATGTTATGATTATAATTGACGTGATATGTTTTTTTAGAATAAGGAAATGTATTCGAAATATACTATTTTCAGATGATTTTTTTTTTTTTGAACCAAACATATGCTCAAAACAGTCGGATAAAATGAGATAGAAATTATTTGATAAGCATGCACAACCTTGATTAACGTCTTGAATTTGATTGCTCTACACAATAATATCTATGGGAAAAATTGTAAATTTTCGTCCTAAAATTTAGAAGGGTGGTAATCTTTGCCCCGCACGAATTAATTTTTATAATTTAGTATTGTAATTTTAAAAATACGACAAGTTTGGTCCCATCTGATCAGAATGCCCAAATTTTAATGGGGTTAAATGCAATTTATTCTCCTGTAGTAAGGAAAATGAGTAATTTACCCCCTGTGAAAAACGAATCAGCAATTTATCCTTATGTGTTATTAGAAATAGAGCAAAATACCCCTGAAGCGGTTTGTGAATAACACGAGCTGCTTTTTTATATATATAATTTAATATAAAAATTATTCCTTTATTTAAGAGCCGTTGGATCTTGATCAATATAAGGTCCAAATTTGATAGTAAATCAACTGTGTAGATTTCATCTAATTCACATCAACGGTTTAAATTTAAATATATAATAAAAATTATATATTATATATAATTAAATTTGAATAAATAATAAAATGTATATGATTTATTTATATATATATATACCTGTATTTATATATAGGGTTAATTACACTTGGACCCCCTTTAAAAATGCAAAATTACACTTTCCCCCAAAAAAGTTTTAAAATTACATTTACATCCCCTCTGAAAATTCACCGTTTACACCTGACCTTTATTCGTTAAGGTTTCGACGAAAAATGTTGAAGTCATAAAAATTAATTACATAATTTTTTTAATTTTGCCTCGCATTTAACATTTTCATGTATATTTTTTTAATTTATAAGGGAAAAATGCAATAATGTTAACCTCACTTTATACGTATATATTGCATTTATCCTCTTATAAGTACAAAAATACACATGAAAATGTTAAATGAGAGACAAAATTGAAAATTTATGTAATTGTTTTACTGACGGTAGCACTTCCCATCGAAACCTCAACGAAAGAAGGTCAAGTGTAAACGATGAATTTTTGCAGGGAGATGGGGTGGCGGCGGGCGCGGGAGGGGGGAGGTGGATCTGGGCAGAGGGCACGGTGGGAGATGGGGTGGCGACGGGCAATGGGTGACGGGAGGCGGGATCTGGGCCAGATGGGGAGAGGCGGATCTGGGCCGGAGGGGCTAGAACTGGCGAATCTGCGCGGGAGGAGGAGGCGGCCAGAGGAGGAGGGCGAGGCGACGGCGCTGGAGTGGGTGGCGAACTCGAGGGAGGGGGGAGAAACGGTGGCTACATAAGGGGAGTGTGTTGGGGTTATCGGCGGCGGCACGAGGGGAAGGGGCTGGGTTCGGCAGCGCTGGGGGAGAGAGATGGGGGTGGCGGGGCACCAACGGCAGCGGCAATGATGGTTCGACGATGAAGAACAAGATGGAGAAGAAAGAAATTTTTTTTTATAAATATATATATATATATTATTTTATAACTAACATATAATATTTAATATATTAAGTATGATTTTTATAAATATATATGTATAATATATAATATAATATATATATATATATATTAATATTTATTGATTAAAAATTATACACACACGCAGAAAAGGTGCGTGTAGTGCACCACTGTATCGAGAGGGGTATTTTGCTCTCTTTTTTTACAACACAGGAGGGTAAATTGCTACTTAATTTTTCACAAGAGGGTAAATGCTCATTTCTCCTAACATAGGAGGGTAAATAGCAATTTTTCCAATTTTAAAGGGCATGTGCCAGAAAGATGCATTTTTTGGGAAAAAAATGACTAAAATTGCCAATTTTTCAAAGTTGCATGACCTATCAATTTGCGTAGGACCAAAATTATCACCATTAAATTACAGGATAAAAATTGCTATTTTCATACTTTTTTAGTCCATTTGTTCATCACTGCACTCGACACAGCCTCTGTTGGAGATGTTGATCAGCGGTGCTTGAAAATTATATTTTTATAGCTCTATTTTTTTTTAATTATGGACTTTATTCATTTTTTTTTTCTCTAAGGGGAGCAAAAACTTTTTTAAAGTTTCCATTTTGTCCTTTAATTTTGGATATATTTATATTTTACCCTATAATGTATTTTCAAGTTTAATATAAGACTTTCTAATTCTAACCAATCAATCAATTAAGTTTCATATAATTTCTTTCTTTATCTCAAATTAATTCAAATAAACTTTTCGTTAAATAATTCTCAAACAACAAGGATATGAAAAAGAATAGACCTTAGGTGATAATAAATTAGGGTATCAAAGATGATAAGTAATATTTAATATAATAGATAGGGGCATTACACTCTCCCCGTTAAAAGAATTCGATCCCTAATTCTAACATACATTAACTGATCCACTAAGGAGCTATTCTTTTCATGCAAACTAGATTACACCGATGTAAATATTTTATTATTTTAAAGTATGACCATTTGTGTGCACTGCTGAGGATATCACTTCTGTTATCTCTCAAATGGCTCCCCTCAAATCCCTGGACCCGATGGTATGTCCATTATATTCTTTCATAAATATTGGCATATCGTTAAGTCTGATGTGATTGATTGTGTTCTTAGCCTTCTAAAAGATTGTATTCTTGATCCTACTCTGAATTCTACACATATTGTCTTGATTCCTAAGATTCAAAAGCCTGAACTGATTACTCATTTTTTCCCGATTAGCTTATGCAATGTGATAATGAGAATTACCACAAAGTGTATTGCTTATAGACTCAAACCCTTGCTTGATAAAATTATTGCTCCTACACAATTGCATTTGTCCCCGGTAGACTTATTACCGATAACGTGTTAATTGCCTTTGAGATTAACCATTTTCTAAAGAACAAGAACTGGGGCAAGATGGGCACATGTGTGACACCCCCTATGTAACTACACCATATTACCACTAATTATACACCCCTCTTATTTATAATCGGTCTTGTAAGATATTTTCATTTAAAATGAATAAAATCAATCCTATTGTAAATATGTAATATATATGTATATAATAATGATAGATGTCGTCAAAAGTTTATATCTACTAAGCAACATGTATACTTATGTACATAACTCCAAAAAAAAAAGAGCTTTATACTACTACAGAATTTGAAATGCAAACCCGACAAAAGACTATATAGTCACATAGCTAGAACTTTTGGCTTCAGGTGTCACGGCCGACCCACCTATTAACATCCATGTCACGACTTCGAATGTGCTGTAACTAGTTACTGTGACCTATTTCCTTAAAAACGTTGGCAAGGGATGAGCTGTCTACTTAATAAGTATAGCTAATTGACTATCATGCAATGATACTATCCCACATGTATTTACCAAGCAAATACAACAAATATAAGAAATCACATTACCAACAACCATATATCAATTTCCATACAATACTCGACTTTATTGTTTATTTTCTTAGGGCTTTACTTACCCATGCTGGAGTTCATCACTCAATGGTCTTTGCCGGCTATCATTTCCTTAACCATAATATCTTTTTTTTCACTTCGATACCACACAACACACAACTCGTATGATATTCCATCATTAATGATACCACACAGCATGCAACTTGTATGATATTCCATCGTCAATCATATCACACATCACACAATTCGTATGATGTGTTACATCATCTCCCTTGATCAATGACAACATACAACTCGTCATTAATCATATTATCATAAGCCATTGCAGTATGCCCCCCAGTTAGGTCAGCTATCTCTTTATCTCAATTTATAATATTCTCATCAATAATCTCATCATTCGTCTTAATTCAACAATCAAATTCTCATCAGTAACCTCAACGTTCAATTTCATTTAACAATCAAATATAGTACATACCATCATCCATCTAACTTTTGTATATTTTTCACCAATCTTTTAAATATTTATTTATATCGAAACTCAAATCTTCGTTCCATTTTCTTTTAAATAATTAGACATTCTAGGCTTTCCAAATACATATCTAATTTATTAATTAACTCATAAGAATTTATTTTATCAATGCCACATATGTTTATAACTACCGTTCTCAATAACATTCATAAATTAAATTATTACAAAAATCTCATATTTCATTTTAATAAATCCAATATTTCTCAAATATAATTTCTTAATATTTCTCAAACATAATTTTCTATTATCCTTATTAATTCCAACAAATTCTTCACTGTAATAATAATAATTTAAACACTAGTACATACAATTATGTATTTGGTTAATAAATCCGATCAGTTTAAGTAACCCATTATAGAAAACTACTAAATCTAATAGGTTAAATAATTTTAATTTATTGGCTATAATGTCCCCGGTCCAATTAAATATTTACCAGATCATTAATTTATATAACTACTCGAATTCAGTAAATTTTCCGGTTAAATAGTCAAACGGATAATACAAAACATATTTAATGAATGCATTAATTAAATAATATTAATATGATAATTAATACAAAATTAAATATAAAAAACTTACATATTTTCGATTTCTGAAGGAAAACACCTTTAGTGTGTGTGAGTGTGTTTAATTAGCTAATGTGTTGTGATACATTGCTTCCTTAATTAGGAAGTACTAACATATATATATATATATAAATATATATATATATAATATGTGGAATTGGGGAGCCATCCACGTGCTGCCCCTTTTTCAATCATCATCATTTTATTTTTTTTAATTATATCAAAATTGTAATTTAATCTCTAACTTTTTAATTATATATATTAACCATAAATATTTAATAAAGCTCCAATTTAGTCCCTTCAAGTTTTAATATATTTATAATTTCAACCTATAACTTATTATTAAATTTATACTCTCTTAATAATTACTAATTAGCCTCTCAATTAAGAATAAAAATCTATGGACGCCACATGGCTCTCAAACTGGACATAAGCAAGGCATATGATAAAGCTGAGTGGAGTTTTCTCGGGCAGGTACTTGTTAAATTTGGGTTTCATGATCTTTTTATTCAGCTTGTGTTATTATATGTGTTTCTTCTGTCTCATATTCCATTGTGTTAAGTGGTAAACAATTTGGTCATATCATCCCCGAAAGAGGCCTCCGTAAGGGGGATCCCCTCTCGCATTACCTTTTCCTCTTGTGTACGGAGACTCTTAGTTCTTTGATTTTTAGAGTTGAATCTCCTGGTCAACTGCAGGGTATTATGGTTTGTCAAGGTGCTCCTAGCATCTCTCATTTATTTTTTGTTGATGATACACTTATTTATACCCAGGCTTCCCTCGAAGCCATGCATTGTATAAATTCCATCCTTCTGGTTTATGGAAAAGCTTCGGGACAGCAAATTAACCTTCATAAATCAATGGTGGACTTCAGTAAAAAACACTTTGACGACCATGATGAACACTATTTCCAATGGTTTGGGCATTAGAAAGGAGATCGGCATAAGAAATATTTGGGCCTACCATTTGTTGTTAGGCGTTCACGCAAAGCTTTTTTTGAATCTCTTCATGATAGGATCTGGCAGAGGATGAGCACTGTGGACGAGAAACAATTTTCTGAAGTTGGATGGGAGGTTTTGATCAAAGCGGTGGTGCAAGCTATCCTGACTTATGCTAGGGCGTGTTCTGTTTGCCTTAGGAGCTTATTCATGAAATTGAGGACATGATAACTAGGGTTTAGTGGAATTTGGTCAAGGTTCGAAAGATTCATTTGCTTCTATGGAAAACGTTGTGCTCTTCTAAACTGATGGGAGGACTTGGTTGCAGGACATGCAAGCTTTCAATAGCGCTATGCTTGCCAAGCAATTTTGGCGATTGCTCACACATCCGACATCGCTGACTACCGGACTTCTTTGTGCTCGGTATCATTCGGGCTTATCTATCCTTGATGCAGACTTGGGTACGAAACCTCACTAGAAGAAATATGACATTTAACTATGGCTAATTGCCATGGTTAAAACTAAATAGCCATAGTAAAAAGTCATAACCACGGTTACGCAACGGTTGTTGATCTTGGTTTTTTACGAGTATGGCTAATGCATTTGTCATGGCTAAAATCCATGACAAAACATTGATCATGACTCATGGCCATTTGAAAAAATCATTTTCATGGTGAATAAGTTTAAGTATTTGCACCGATTTTATTTAGCTATGGCTAATAATAGTTATTTACCACAGTTTTAATCCATAGCCAATAAAATTGTAGCCAATAGTAATATTTTTTTCTAGTGCCTCCCCTCACCTGGCGGAGCATTTTCTCAATCAAATCTCTCATTCAAGTGGGGATTCGTTGGCGAATTGGAAATGATTTATGTGCACGGATATGGATTGACCTATGGCTCCCAAAGCTGCCATCGTTCAGGCCCAGTCTTGCCCGTCTCCTTTACCTCTGTCGACAACGATAAATATGCCGCTTGTTGAATCTATTTTTGATCCCCTGGATGCTCAAGCTATTCTCTCTATTCCCATCAGTGCTACTCCTCTACAAGATGAAATTATTTGGCACTTCACAAAATTTGCCTATCTTTCTCCGCCTATAAGTTAGCGTTTGAAGTAAACCAGGCCACCTTCCGAATTCCTCAACGTCATCTTCTGACTCCATGCGTGCAGGTTGGAAAAGAATTTGGCAAGCAAAGGTACCTAACAAGATTAAAGTCTTCACCCAGAGACTATGTTTAGATTCATTTTCACTTGGACAAAATCTCACTTCGGGGATTCCAGGCATTGATATTTGTTGCCCTCTGTGCGGATCACTTGATAAATCTAATCAACATACTTTTCTCCATTGCCCTTTCAGTCGGTTGTGGTGTTTATCGGATTTACGATGGGTCGTTATCTCTGTTTGGACCTCTAATGCCCGAGATTGGATCTTTCATGTTTTCCGAGAGTTTGACAAATTGGACTTCTATTTATTCTTTGTTATTATTTGGTGGTGTAGGAATAGGAAATGGGCGAAGGACGAAGCATGCTCCCCAGACCAGACTGTTGCTTTGCTTGGCACAATTTCGAAGCATTTTCTGGATTTTTGGACGTCATCCTTATTTGCAAAGTCCGCCAGCCTTCAGTATCAACCCCTCCGACTGGTTGGATCAAGCTTAATGTGGATGCTGCTATATTTCAGCTAGAAGGAGATTTTGCAGTCGGAGTTGTTGCACGTGACGACTAGGAATCTTGCCTTGCGTGGACGGTCATTCGAGAGCATCGAATGCTTTCCCCTGAAGCAATAGGAGCCTGGGCCGCCCGGATTTCTATTCATCTTGCAATTCGCCATGGATGGGATCGTATTATCCTTGAGACTGACTGTGCTACACTCCATTCGTACCTTTCCCAGTCACGGTGTTTGTCTCCTATTTGTGGATCGATTGTCCACGATATTCTTGGCCTCTTGAATGTTATTCATTCTTGTTCCTTTATGTTAATTCGTATATCGGGCAATGAACTCGTCCATTGTCTTGGAAAAATAGCGATTGGAAGTAGAGAGGGATCCTTCCTTCTCCGCTTCCCCTGCTATGAACTGCTCTCGGCGTATTTAACATAGTAATGATATTTCATCTCCCTTTCAAAAAAAAAAAAAAAAAAAAAAAACACGTGGTACCAAATTTACAACACCCCTTATAATCTGGGTATCAAAAATAAAATTTTCTCCTAATTATATATTGGTGTTAGAGAAGTGCATGCTGTGTTATTTCTTTATCTATACCCAAATTTTGTTTGTTATAAGAAAATGTCAAATAATTTAATTAAATCAGCTAAGATTTATCTTCTTATTTCTTGAAAAAGAAATAAAGTATATATAGTCAAATTACATGATTACATTATACTAGGTCTAAATAATGCTGGGCCACGGAAGAGAAGAAGAAGATATTTGATTTGAACTTCAAGTCATATGTCTGAAGTCTACTAATAGAATGAGGAAGAGCCATATAAGTAGCCTCATCAATCAGGAACAGTTTTTTAAAAGGGATAATTAATTACGACGTCATTTCTTTTAATTTTGATGTAATTACACGTAAACCTCGTATGATTTGAAAATTTACATCTAATATTACTCCTAATGTTTGTTTCCATTCAATAAATAAAACTCTTCGATAGTCAAAACTCACAAAATTTGTGATATTAGTATATCAAAACTATCCTATAAGAATGAAAATATACCTCACATACATTAATTTAATGCACGTGTAAAGATATATAAATAATTTATATATAATTATATTAAATTTTAGAAAACAACAGTGCGATTATTCATTTATGAATACAAGCAGTTCTTATCCAAAATATGCAAGGAAAGAGTTCTCCAAATGCGTGTGCACACAGCCATAGTGTTTGGTTTTATTTTTAGTTTGTTTTGTTTTGATTTGTGGAGATAGAGAGAGAAAAATAGAGATAAATAAGTGTGTGTTAGAGATATAGTGTATGTTTGGATTTGTTTTTGGAGTTAATTTTAAATAGTGTAAAAATATATTGTATGTATTATGTTATATATTGGGAGACAAAAAACACTGTTCATTGTCAAATCATGTCTCTTTTATATATTTTTATATATGTATATAGTAATATTTATTTTTTTATATGTATTGTGTTGTATATTAGGAGACAAAAAATACTATTCATTGTCAAATCATGTTTCTTTTATATATTTTTATAAATGTATATATATAATAATAATTGTTTATTTGTAGGTGGATATATGTATATATGGGAGAATGTGCCAAAACACCCAATAAAGATATTTTGAATAATATTATATTTGATTTTATTTTCTCAATCTCAAAAACATTGGGAAAATGAAACCAAACAAAGGGAGCGGTTTTTTGGACAGTATCTAAACGGTCCCGCATTGCTGGGGCTAAGTGAGGTATTTTCATTAAATTAGTAGCAATTATGTCGTGACTGCATTTGTCAGGCTCTAAAATCCTTAAAGAAATATTCCACATAAGATTATTAAATCTTAAGGCTGATGCCAGCCTATGTCCAGTTACCAAACCCTATTGCCAAAAGATACTCCACTCCAAATCTTCAAATATAAATAAACAAAAAAAATCTACAAATATATAAATCCCGTACGCTACAATCATTGTATTTTTACTATTACTTAATTTTGATACATATATCTAAGATGAAAATGATGTATTGCAGATAAAATCAACAATATATATGCAGTAAGAGAGAGCGGGAGTATATGGAGAAACAATTAATGCAGGAAACAAATGGGAAAAAAAGGGTTTACTAATTACTACTATCACTTTTGAAATTTAAAATAATTATAAAAATATCATGTTATTTGAAAAATTTTAAATATTTTCTTTAAATGGAAAATACTTGTGTAAATCCTAAACGGTTAAGTGGAAATTACCTATTTTCTTTAAATCATTGAAAACATATAAAAGTATCTTAGGATAGATAGGATAAAGGCTTAAATACATTTTTCGTCCCGTATCTTTTACATTATAATTTTTTAGTCTTTTATCTTTCTAGGTAGCATATAGGTTCTGTAACTTTTTAATTTTTCATAATTTTGGTCCTTCAATCACCGAAATTTGCAAATGTTGTCAGAAATTTTTTTAATTTGGGACTTTTGTTCCCATTAGTCAAATTGCTGCCAGCATGGAGCCAATTTTTCGTCCTATATCTTTTATATTTTGGTATTGTAGTCCTTTATCTTTCTAGTGTAGCAAATAGGTCCTGTAATTTATAATTTTTCACGATTTTGGTCCATTAAATTGATCAATGGGAATAAAAGTCTCAAATTAAAAAAAATCCCAACAATATTTGCAAACTCCGACGACTGAAGGACCAAAATCGCGAAAAAGTAAAAAATTACAAGACCTATTTGCTACTCTAGAAAGATAAAAGACTAAAATGCAAAAATGCAAAGATACAGGACAAAAATTATATTAATCCATAAAATAAATAATCACTACAAAAAATATGACTTTTAACCATGGCTACTTGACATGGTTAATACTAAATAACCATAGCGAATAGTCATTGACCATGGCCACGCAACGGTTGTAGGTCGTGGTTTTTGTGATGGTGGTTAAAATATTAGCCATGGCTAAAAGCCATGACAAATATTATTACCACGGCTAAAAGCCGTATCAAATAAGTTTTTCATGGTGGAAAAGTTAGTTTTTGCATCGATTTTTATTTAACCGTAGTTAATAATAGTTGTTTACCACAATTTTTAGCCATAATCATTAAAAATATAGCTATATTAATTTTTTTTTCTTGTGAATCCACATGGCATATTAATTCAGGATATGTGTTCATAATTTTCCAATTACAATTGAGAAATTAATTGTAATTAACACAAAATAAAATGCGACATAAGACAAAATGTAGGTCTTTTTTTAGGAGGTGTTGGAAGCAAGGTTGAGAGGGGGGAGGAGTGGGGGGCTGTCGAGACACTTCTCAGATCCATTATACCAGCTAGGGCAGCCTAGGTTTTTTACGGGCTTCCATAAGAATTAATTGACAGACTGACTTCAAATATAAAAAACTGACTTTTCTCCGACAGTGCTGTCAAACCGACTCGACTGTACAGAAATCTCCAACAGATGAGGGGTGGTGGGTTGGTACCAAAGCTAATTAGCCTGACAGCATACATGATAATATTGTCTGAAAATCTATCCATATATACTCATTGATTGGTTATATGAGTTGTCAATAATATTATGTACGTTTATGACAAAGGACTTGGAATAAGTTACTCCTACAATAAAATGTATCTGAGCAAGGAGTCAGCAATTTATGACAAATATAAGTTGTGCATTGAGATGTGAGCTCGACTGTAAAATTTTTTCCTAAATAAAATATATAATGTTATTTTTATATAAATAATATGTGTATTTAATAAAGTAAAAAATGGAATATAATTTTTAACAGGAAAACCTTATTTGCAATTACTACCCTAACCCTAGAGATGAACCAAACAGTCGATTTTCTTGCCAAACATGTTGCAGCACACCCTTCTTACTTCTTTGTCTTCGACAACTGACCTCCTTTTTTGTATCAAATCTTGGAGAATGATTTATTTTGTATACTCGCAAGATATGTTTCTCCGGGTGTATGAAACTTTTGCTGCAGTAGTTAATAAAGAGGAATAATTACAGTTTTTTTCTTTGAAGTTTGGTGTAATTATAAGTAGAGTCCATATATTTTGAAAAATTACATTTAATATTCCTGATTATAAAAAGTGTCAAGACACCTAACAAAAGTAATCAATTTACCTTTCTACCTATAATATATGGTTAAAAAGAACTACAAAAGAACATACAAATTTGAAGATTAAAAAGATAAAATTGACGTCCTATATGTGTAGAAATGAATAGAAGCTTTAGACTAAGAAGACAAAATTGTATGGAATAATTTTTGCTATTATCAAAATATCACAAGGGATGTAAACAGTATATTTATGTTATCATAGTGATATATTTTTATGATTGAGTGTATAAATATGTTCGAAACAAAAAAAAATAATGCATATATATGTTAAGAGCTAAATTTATTTTGATCGCTCTAATTTATTTATTAATTAAAAATTATTTAATATAATAATACTTTAATTTAATTATATGAACAAACTCACATACATAAGTGTGTGAAATGTATAAGGATAGTTTGATCAAAAATATATTTATTTGACTAGCAATAAATCAACCAAGGGTAAAAATGAATTTTCATTGATTTTTTCTACTGATGTCAGCAAATTTTATCAATTTTATTAATTAAAGGATCGATCAGCAATAAATCAACAAAGTGTAATTATCCCTAATAAATAAACTTTTATTTTGTTCATATATATATATATATATATATTGATTGAGAAATGAAAATATTTCCATTACCATGTATGTATATCTGACACATCCCACATGATTGAACAGATGTATGGTTTGAACACATGCAGGACCATTAATGTTGTAGTGGGCGAATTAAAATTTAATTTGGTTAATTAGTTACTATGATTGCATCCTTCGAGAACGCATGCACTTATGTAATAAATTAAAATTAAAATTGCTTTGGTATATTTCACGGTGTCTGCGGGTTAATTTGCTGTTTGTAGATCTGCGGAGGTGGTACCAAAGTTAAAAGGAGACACACATGTAAATAATTGCTACCAATTATTGGTGATATACATTAATTAATTAATTAATATAGTATTTTATATAAGGTTTTGATTGATAGAGATGGTTGCTTCTGTAATTGCTACGAGCTGCTGTTGAGGAATTAGGACCACTTAATTGCATTATGTGTTAATTGATGAACTTAATGCGAAGAGATCATGATCACGAGATTGATCTTAATTAATAATGTGGCATGTTTATTAATTACACGTGTCATAGATAATCAATATTTCTTGTCGTTGTGGAGGTTGGTCCCCTCTCCTCCATGGCTCCATCCACCCTTTTCCAATTCCTTCTGGCCGCCGGCGGCGGCGGCGGTGGTGGTGGTGGCTTTTGATATAGGGTTTTCAGACATCTTAGAATGCAAATTAACTGGGCTTTAATTTCAAGGGTAAATTACGTTGATATCAGTTGAGGTTGGTAAAATTACACTTTTAGAACAATAGGATAGGGGTTCAACGCATTTAATTATTTGATTTATGGAATTTTAAAATGGTCTAAGATTGAGAAAACTCGACAGATTTAGTCCTTTGTTTTACGGAATTTTTAAAATGATAGTAAAATTGAGAAAATCGACAAATTTAGTCCATGCTTTATGGAATTTATGGGATTAGCTAATGTGTCGAATTTTTTCAATTTTAGCACATTTATGAAAATCATGTAAATTATAAGATTAAATGTGTTGAGTTTTCTCAATGTTGAGATCATTTTGAAAAATTCGTAAAGTAGAGGACTAAAAGTGTTGGACCCCCTATCCTATGAGACTAAAAGTGCAATTTTACCAACTTGAAGAAAATTTACTGTTAGCTACAATTTTATTGGTTACTGACTACAACCATTAAATAATTATTATTAATCATGACTAAACAAAAATCACTGCAAAAACCTAGATTATCTAACAAGAAAATTATTGCCATGAGTATGAGCCATAGCAAATATTTTTGTTATAACTTTTAGCCATGACAAATATTTTAACTATAATAGCAAAATACACAACCGACAACTATTGTGTGGCCGTAGTGAATGACGATTTACTACAGCCATTTAGTTTTAATTAACTATGGCTAATAAATGTTAATTTTTTTCTAGTGGCCGCCATAGGTTAGACCAAAGTACGTAAATAATACCCCTGCCTTTTATAAAATTACCACTACATCCTTTGACCTTTATAGTTGTAATTACTATTATACTGTTTATTTAAAGACAAAGCTTACACAAACACATCTGAAAAATATTACACTAACATCCCTCATGGAGGTGTAGTGTAGTGTTTATGTAATTGAATCAAACCTCAGATGATGTAAATATAATTTATCCAAATTTTAATTTAATATAATTAACAAAAAAAGATGCTTTAGACCTATGCAATGATATCCATCATTTCCGGTGCTCAAAAAGGAAATCATGGCAAAGAAAATATATGTTTGTTTAATTTATTAATTCCGGCCACTATGGATTTTCAGATTTAGTGGAAAATTAGGGGAAATGACATTTTTTGTTCTACACGTTGGGAATTTTTTCAATTCAGTATTATTCGTTACGATCTTCTCATATTATATTTTATAAGTGGAATTCTTCTTTTCAATTTTAGTCCGCACATGTATTTTTCGTCCAATTATTAACGAAAAATATATAGAATGCAAGTGAATCTGCTAACGGCTTCATTAATCATTGGATGGAAATTAATACTAGAGAGAATCATATCTCTGTACCTTTCTTTTTTTCATCTAAATTCTACATCTCTATGGAATAATATTCATGACTTTTGTTGTTGACTTGATCTTGGATGCATGTGAGCGAGAAAAATATGAACCAGTTAAAGATTTTTTTTTTTCTATTTCATTTGATTGTAGACGGTTTAACTATAACGGTTGATGATTCATATTTCCATGGGATTTAATGCAATTTACCCCTATGATATTATAAATAAGCAAATTATCCCCCTATGAAAAGAAAATAGCAATTTATCCCTTTTTGTTTTCCAAAATGAAGCAATTTATCTCCCTGTCTAGGGAGGTAATTTGCTTCATTTTGAAAAATACAAGGGGTAAATAACTTCATTTTAAAAAATATAAGGGGGTAAATTGCTATTTATTTTTTATAGGGGGAGTAATTTGCACATTTACAATATCAAAAGGAGGTTGCTTACATTTTTCCCTATTTACATGTAATATATAGGGTTGATAGCATTTTACCTCGGTGGTGGTGGTGGTCTCGGCTTTTGATATAGGGTTTTCAGACATCTTAGAATGCAAATTAACTGGGCTTTAATTTCAAGGGTAAATTACGTTGATATCACTTGAGGTTGGTAAAATTACACTTTTAGAGCAATAGGATAGGGGTTCAACGTATTTAATTATCTGATTTATGAGATTTTCAAAATGGTCTAAGATTGAGAAAACTCGACAGATTTAATCCTCTGTTTTACGGTATTTTTAAAATGATAGTAAAATTGAGAAAATCGACAAATTTAGTCCATGCTTTATGGAATTTATAGGACTAGCTAAAATGTGTCGAATTTTTTCAATTTTGGCACATTTATGAAAAACATGTAAATTATAAGATTAAATGTGTTGAGTTTTCTTAATTTTGGGACCATTTTGAAAATTTCGTAAAGTAGAGGACTAAAAATGTTGGACCCCCTATCCTATGAGACTAAAAGTGTAATTTTACCAACTTGAAGAAAATTTACTATTAGCTACAATTTTATTGATTATTGACTAAAACCATTAAATAATTATTATTAACCATAACTAAACAAAAACCACTGTAAAAACCTAAATTATCTAACAAGAAAATTATTGCCATGAGTATGAGGCATAGCTATATTTTTGTTATAACTTTTAGCCATGACAAATATTTTAACCATACTCGCAAAATATACGACCGACAACTATTGTGTGACTGTGGTGAATGACGATTTACTACAGCTATTTAATTTTAATTAACTATGGCTAATAAATGTTAATTTTTTTCTAGTGGCGCCATAGGTTAGACCAAAGTACATAAATAATACCCCTGCCTTTTATAAAATTACCACTACATCCTTTGACCTTTATAGTTGTAATTACAACTATATTGTCTATTTAAAGACAAAGCTTACACAAACACATCTAAAAAATATTACACTAACACCCCTCATGGGGTGTAGTGTAATATTTATGTAATTAAATCTAATATCAGAGAATGTCAATATAATTTATTCAAATTTTAATTTAATATAATTAACAAAAAAAGATGCTTTAGACCTATGCAATGATATCCATCATTTCCGGTGCTCAAAAAGGAAATCATGGCAAAGAAAACATATGTTTGTTTAATTTATTAATTGCGGCCACTACGGATTTTTAGATTTAGTGGAAAATTAGGGGAAATGACATTTTTTGTTTTACATGTTGGATTCAATTCAGTATTATTCGTTATGATCTTCTCACATTATACTTTATAAGTGAATTTTTTTTTTTTCAATTTTAATCTTCACGTGCATTTTTCGTCCAATTATTAATAAAAAATGTATAGAATACAAGTGAGTCTGCTAACGGCTTCATTAATCATTGGATGGAAATTAATACTAGAGAGAATCATATCTCTGTACCTTCGCTTTTTTCTGCTAAATTCTACGTCTCCATGGAATAATATTCATGACTTTTGTTGTTGACTTGATCTTGGATGCATGTGAGTGAGAAAAATATGAACCAGTTAAAGATTTTTTTTTCTTTTTCATTTGATTGTAGACGGTTTAACTATAACGGTTGATGATTCATATTTCCATGGGATTTAATGCAATTTACCCTTATGATATTGTAAATGAGCAAATTACCTTCTTATGAAAAGAAAATAGCAATTTACCCCTTTTTGTTTTCTAAAATGAAGTAATTTACCTCCCTGACAGGGAGGTAAATTACTTCATTTTAGAAAACAAAAAGGGGTAAATTGCTAGGGAGGTAATTTGCTTTATTTTGAAAAACACAGGGGGATAAATTGTTTCATTTTAAAAAATACAAAGAGATAAATTACTATTTATTTTTCATAGGGGATAATTTGCACATTTAATTTGCAATATCACAGAGAGATTACTTGCATTTTTCCTATTTCCATGTAATATATAGGGTTGATAGCATTTTACCTCGGTGAAATGATAAATGAGCAAAAAAACTCTAAATAAAAAAAGGGCAACTAATTAATTTTTCCTTTGACCATTTAAATAAGAACTCGTTGTCTCCTTATTCGTTTTGTGTTTTTTTTTATTTTTAATTAGGAAAAAATTACTCATACGTGAGAGCAAAACAAATATTATATAAGTGAAAAATCAATTAATGATTGCATTCTGCGCAAGTCAGTCCCCTAGGAAGATGAATTGGTTCGTGTTTAAAAGGTCAAAAGAGGGGTTGCCCTTTTTTCTAATTGTTCAAGTGATTTTTGTCAACTAAAATTTTGCAAAAAAGTTGTTACATTTAACCCATACACAATATACATAGGGTAATATTATAGTTTATCCTTGAAATTTGTGTTTAAAATTATTTTAGTTCCTAAAATTTATTTTTTTATATTAGTTTTTTTTTAAATTTTAAATTTTGTCTCAGATGGTCTTTTTAAAAAAATTTCGGTGAAAATGTGGTTGGAAAACGGTCATGTCATCGGCACATAGCTTACTCTGTAAATAGGGATAGTCGTTTGAGTTGGGTAATCCGAATGATCTAACCCAATCAGGTTCGAGTGTTTATTTTTTCAGGATTTTCTTTTTCTTAAAATGATACATGATTTTAAAGTTCGGGTACGAGACCTTAAAAACAAAAAAAGAAAGGTAAGTTTAAGTAAGAGTTCGTTTGGTTCAAGTGAGAGGAGAGAAAATGTAAAAGCAGAGAGGGAAAGTGAAAAGTTCGGAAAGAATCCACTACAAGAAAAACACTCAATAGCAATGAAAAAAATCAATGTCGAGCTAACTAGCAAGTAAAATTTTCATTGCTAATGCATTATTTGATATAATTAGAAATTTACTTGCTAACAAATTTAGCAACGAATTATTTAAAATATATATTAAGTAGTGTAGATTAGCAACGAGAATTTTACTTACTAATTAGCTCGACCCTGATTTCAGCAACAAATTTTTTGTTACTATTAAGCTATTTTCCTGTAGTGATAATTGTTTTCCTTTAAATTGTTTGGTATCATTAAAAGTTGAGTAATAAATCTCAAATACATCCCTTTGGTTGGTACGAAAAAAAAAATAAATTAAGAAGAAAATACTAATTTTTGCAATTTTACTGATTAACCCATTTTTTTATTTATTTGTTTAGAAAATAAACAAGTTAATTTTATACTAAAATAATTTTAGCGTATAAAATTTTTAAAAACCTTATTAATAAAATTATTTATCAAACATGAACAAGAACAATAGTTATTATTAATAAAAATATTCATCAAAAAGAGTATTGCTCATTTATTTTAAATTATTCATTTTAAATAAAATCAAGATGAATGACAAATTAACAATAAAAAATTTAAAAAATGCAAAAGCAAAGTATTTATTTGATTTTTGACTTTGATGTAGTAGTTTTTTCGACGATTCGATCATATTTTCTAAAAGATTATGTACCGGTATTATCAGTCAGAAGAAGAAAATAATTGGAGAGAAATTAGATATATGAGTAATAGAGTAAATAAAAATAAAATATGTGGTTTTTTTTTTTTTTCTTTTTTGCCTTATACTTTTACTTTTCCATCAAATTTTGAACGGAAACAAAATTGGACCCCAAAGGGGTTTCATATATATCCAATTTAACTTGCTCCCCATCTCTTCTTCCTAACCACACACAGAGCCTTTTCTTATACATATTATTTTTTTACTTTCACTTTTCTTATATTCCCACTTTTCACCCAACCAAACAAACCCTAAGATAATAAATAGAAAATTTGATTTAGTGCTTATTGTTATTTCTTTTTCTCCATTCAAATCTTATTATTTTCCTTTCTTCCCAACACGAGTCTATTTTCAGATCTTTTTTTTTTCTTTACTTCCTACAAATTGTATTTCTATAAAACTTCAAATGTCAAAAAGAGAAGGTGAAAGGAATTACCAAAATCATAGGTTAGTGTTTAATGTTTAATTTTCTTATGTTTTTATTTTATAATAATTAACTTAATTTCTATTTTTAATTAAGTTTCTTTGGTTTATTTTCATTTTTCATTGTTTTATTTAGTTGATTGAGGTTATCTTTTTTAGTTTTTCTTCCCCTTATATACTAAAATACTAAAATAGTATATTGACATATTAATAACTTATGAATTTAAAACTAAATTTAATATATTAAAAAAATTAAAGAATAACCCGATCCAAATTGTGGGGTACCCGCAAATTTCGGGTGGCGATAGGGTAGCTATTTTAGCTACCTGAAATTTCTGAGACCCAACCTGAACTACCCGAACTTGCTATACTGACCTAATGCCCACCCATATCTATATGGGTAATTTTATCATTATATTTTTTTTTTAAAAAAAACATGACCTGGTCGTCTTCTGAAAACGAGTGTGTTCTCTAGACAAGCACATTCTGCATCCAAATTTAAAATTATACTCCCAAGCCGTGTTGTGCATCATGGTCGTGTTTTTCAATGCAAAATTTCAACGTACGAGCATATCAGAACACGCGCAGGCCATGTTCCACCTCCAAGGCCGTATATTCATCCCAAAATCACATGTTTATCATAATTCTTCTCTAATCGAGATTTTACAAACTTTTCAGCTATTTAAGGGGTGAATTCAAATGTTTCTAAGGCGGAAAAATTATTTTAGCTGAAACAGGTTTATTTTAATTACACCACATATATCATTTGCTACAACTATTAATTTACATACAACATATACTTAATAACCTATGTGCATTTATGGCCCTCTCATTACATCTTTCACACCACAAATATAAGTACGCATACAAGGTAGCATAAAAAACATCTTCATAACTTTATGGCACTTTGGAGCTTCCATAAATCATTCTCAGAAATTCACTTTTCTTACTAGGCCATGACTTTTTCCGTCTAAAAAACTTACTAATATGATAATTTACAAACTTAAAAGAAATAGAATGAGAAATTAAAACAAATCTAAATTGATTATTTACCTCCAAAAAATCAAAATTCACTACATTTTCAAAACAATGGCCAGAAGGATCATGTGAGACAAAAACTATATTTTAATTGAGAATATTAATGTTAAAAAATGAACTGTAATTGCTGAAATATTTTAAAACGAAAATTTAAGGACCAACTATAATATTTACTAATATATATGCATAGATACATACGTGCCCCTTTCAGAAAAGAAAAAAAAATAGATACTTTCCAAGAATATTACTCCTAGTTGAAATAGATATACAATTAAGAAGTTTTAAGGAAAATAATTATCTATGAATATTTTTTCTAATTATAATTTATTCTACCATGAATACCATCCAGCTAGATCAAATTATATAATGAAATAATTGTGTAAATCTTCTATACAAGTTACTCCCACCTTACGTGTTAATGTTTGACTGAAATTGTCAGATAATTGTGAAATCACTAATTATTTAAAATACATCTATTTCACTTAAAAAAAAAAAAGATTTTACTATACATATATATATATATATATCATATATATGTTTTGAAATTGATTCTATACAAAGCAAAAGATTTCAACTTCTCATTAAATACACCTTTTTACCACATTTTTCTATTTGCCATGATTGGATTATTGCTCATGGTTTCAAAATTTTCCTAATTAAATTATAGTGAGGTGCGTTTACAATGATAGGTCCATTGCTTAATGAGGTAATCACATACTTCATATAGTTGATATTTATTTATAATACATCATTATCATCCGACTAATCACTTCTTTTTTTTAATTTTTTTTTAAAAAATGGATGGAACACGAAAACTTAAATTAATCGAAGAATGGTTGAACCTACAATCTTCTTTTTAGTATTAAAAAATATAAAACTAATCTTATAATATAATTATTGTACGCGGCATGAGGTCTAACGTTGTTAGATCGAGTATCTTTTGACAATAGGGTTTGGCTACTAGGTATAGAGTGGTAACAGCCCTAAGATTTAAGAATTCCGAGTGGGATAATTTATTTATTAAGGATTTTAGAATGTGACGAGGGTAGTCACGACATAATTGGCATTAATTAAATAGATTAGTGAGTTGGTCCACTAATGCGTAATGGTTTAGATACAGTCCAAAAACAGGAGGGGCACGTAAATCTATATATTGGGAAAACTTTCCTTGCTTGTTGGAATTATTATTAAGACCTAAATCATTTTAAGAGAAACGCCGCCCCTGGGTATTTTGATCTTTTTCTTACTATGATTGAATTCGGGATATATATATATAAATTGAGATCAAGATGGAAATTAATAGCCACTTCTTTGCTTTGGTGAACTGCCAATTTATTTTTAATTTAAATAATTAAGATTACATTTGAAAAACTTATTTGATGTGGGGTATCTTATATGGACCTCAGTATTCAAACATATCCCCAACTTATTTACGATTTTCAAATAAGTTTGGGATATGTTCTATTCATTTAGGGTCTTCATGACTTAACTTCTCGAAACTTCAAAATTCTAATATGCATGGACTTACTGTGGCCCATTTGGTTGTCAGCGATTAACGTAGAATCGTACAATTAAGAAAAAACCTATACACAATCACCTTTCATACTTCAAGTACAACTTTTATTACTTTAGCATTTTTACAACCTATACACATGACTTATCTCCTAAAGCCTACCTGATTTTACCATGGGCTAGACCTGTCAATGGGCGGGTAATACTCAGACCCAAACCCACTACAATAACTAATACCCAAACTCGGACCCAATGATTTTATATTAGACCCATACCCGCACCTATACCCACTGAAATAAGTACTTTGGGTATGGGTAGGGTCTAGACCCTAAAATACCCGTGGGTATGAGTATTGAACGAGTAACATCTAAAAATTCATTGAATTTGTATTTTTTTATACATCAATTGACTCGATTTACTTGTCATCTAAAATTAGTTAAGCTCGACTAATATATGAAACTGATAATATTTGTTTGAATTTGAATTGTAAAAAATTCATGGAAATAAAGTTGAATGCATTTTCAGTCGATAAAAAAAATATTTCAAAGTTAAAATATGGTTTTCATACTTATTTTTTTCCTACCGTTCTTCAATCTCTCTTCAATTTTGAATGTATGTAGATGGTGTAATTGATTAATGACGGCCTAATATTTGAGAAAAGTCAAGATCATTGTTTATATTTCAACGATATTTAATTTGTACATGTTAAAAAGTTGAATAACTTTTAATTTATTCTATCGATTGGAAGTTTATGAAATAGTTTTATTGAATTAATTTGGTAATATGTTCTGGTAATATCGTTACAAAAAACATATGTATAATGCTTCATTCATTTTACCATAGGTAAGATCCAATGGGTAAGATCCAGATTGGACCCAATTTTTATGGGTATACCATGGTAAGACTCGACGGGTATTGCACAGGTAGGGTTTGGGTAAGGTCTATAAATAATAACCATGGGTATTTATTGGGTCCGAGTTCGGGTAGGGTAATATTCGCCCATTGACAGGCCTACCATGGGCCTTCTTGGTGTCGTTTTGACGAAGATTTATTTTGTAGGTTTAGTATTTGAGAGATTCAAGGCATATTTTGCATTACAAGAAAATAGTTTAATAGCAACAAAAAATATTTGTTGTTGAAATCAATGTTGAGATAATTAACAAGTATCTCATTGCTAATCTACACAACATAATATATATTTTAAGTAATTTGTTGCTAAATTTGTTAGCAAGTAAATTTTCATTGCTAAATTTATAACAAGTAAATTTCGTGTAATAAATAATGCATTAATTAGCAATGAAAATTTACTTGTTAATTAGCTCGACACTGATTTTTTTTAATTGTTATTGAGTGTTTTTCTTTTTAGTGTTGCTCATTGAGGATAATGATCGGTCTCCTAAATTCACCCTAATAAATAGTTTAAACCGGTAAATTCATAATGTATTTGTATATACATATAGTCAAATTAAAAGATGTCTTTTTAGGGGGTTTCTTTTAAATATTCTGAGACAATGCTTGAAGAATTTAACTAGCTGGAATATATAATATTTTGTAAGTTTGGTTTCTTCCATTATGTTTTGTATGTATTGTAGTATGCTAGTACAGCTCACATACTTATTAATTAGTGTATACAATTAAAAAAAATACAATTTTAGTATTATAAGTCATGAATGGCAATTTTGGTCTTATTCAAATCAAACGTGACAATTTAGTTCTGTAACTTTAAGGTTGTGGCAACTTTAGTCTTTTTCGACCAATTTGATCGGAAAATTCTATGTTACCAGTCATGTCAGCACCTAAATTGGATTCTCGGTGAACTTGATGACGTGACATCCAAGTTGTAATTTTTAATTGCAATTTTGGTTCTATATTTTTAAGGGATTGACATTTTAGTCCTCTAACTTTGGATGTTGCGATTTTAGTCTTCTACCTTTCATGATAGTAGCGATTTTGGTTTTTAAGCCCAATATCTAATGACTATTTTGCCCTTATGTGATAAAAGCTCAATAGTCATATCACATGCTTTTGATTAGGGCATCCAACGTATTTATTAAATAAAATTAAGCCTCCATAAACGTCGTACCTTTGTTTGAAAGCGTACTTTCTTCTTAATCACTACATATGAGCCCTAATTAAGCCACTTTAAGTTTGTGATGAGTCCTAGGGACATTCTTAACATGTGATCAACTAACTATCTGAAATTTGAACTGTGAAATACACATTTTTCATGCCTTTTGATACAGCCACGCCTGCATATACACATAATCCACAGAAAATAAAAATAATGAGCTTGCTGGGTAATTTAACACATGTCTTATAATTATGCTTGCTAATCACATGTATTAATTAACATTTTTAATTAATGCAATAGAAAACACTCAAAATTAGTCACAACCCTATAAAGATTACACTTAAACTAAGAGATTAATTTCGCATGATTTGCTCGAAAATCACGTGCTCTTAATGACCTTGCTAAACTATTTAAAGAATATATGTACGCAAATGCAAGCAACTGTTCGTCGTCCTAAGTACTATTAAAATTCCTTGCGCGCGAATGTCGTCTTCAAATAATTATGGGCGTAATTATAAATGATTAATGTCTTAATCATAGTGGAAAAGGGCCAATTATTCACAAAAGTTTCCACTCTCTCAAAGTTACTGTTGGCTTTTTCAATTCGTGTAATCTTTTTTTTTCCGTATTGAGATATACGACTTATACTAGCATATTGAGATACACGACTAATCCTGATTAATTAACTAATTATCATCAACAGTAATATTATTCGGATTCTCGCAAGCTGTCGTGTAATAAAACCAATCATCTGCAAGCAAGTGTAATAAAATAACAATAAAGCTAAACACCAGTCTATTGCAAACGCTGCAGCCTAACTGTACCCTAATAACAACAAGCCTGTTGGTTTACTGTTGCTATTGTAGGCTGCCTGTCTGTATTTAACTGCGAACCCACGGGGGTGGGGTTCATCCATTTCTACAAGACTTTTGGTCGTAGGGTTTCATTAAATTCTCGTATACCTTCAAAAACACACACAAACACACACTCCTGAGTGTACATATATATATATATATATATATATATATATAAAAATCCAATATTTTGGCTTCCAACAAAGGAAGCTTCTTGGCAGCTTGGTGGTGAACTCCAATATTACTGATCAAGATGTTTTCTTTACAAAGTGATTCGTGGTGTTTTGAGGATGTCCCATTATTTCTTGAGCAAGATAAAATCCTGGAAGATCTGCTTGCAGATTGTGCTGCTTTGGATCAGACCAATGGAAAAACTGCTGATCAGGGTGTCAAAAAGAGGCCAAGAAAAGCTTCGTCTGGCGCTGGAGTTCTAGAGAACAAGGATGAGAGTAGCAATGAGACCAAGAAAATTATGCATAGAGATGTAGAAAGGCAGAGAAGGCAAGAAATGTCGGGCCTCTACGCTTCCATACGATCCCTTCTTCCTCTTGAATACGTCAAGGTGAATAAATTACGAGTTTACTTTACCTTAATTAATTTCATTCCATTGCAAAATTAGGACAACTTTTGTTTTCTTTCTTTTTCTTTTTCTCTTACATTGATGTTTATGGGTCTGATTGATGTGTCTAGGGAAAGCGCGCTATCTCCGATCACTTGGACCAGGCGGTGAATTACATAAAACATACGCAAAAGAAAATCGAAGAAATGAAAACCAGGAGAGACAAGTTGAAGAACTTGTCTAGTTCATCAGGCCCGAATGTTGAGGCTGAGGATCGGGGCTCAAGTACGACTTCTTCGTCCAATTGCGTGAAGCTGAATCTTTGTCGGGACGGAGTGGAGATCTTGATCAGCAGTTGCCCGAATGAGGGAGATTTCCCCCTTTCAAAAGTTCTTGCTGATTTGCTCCAAAGAGGGCTCGATGCAATAAGTTGTATTTCTACCCGGGTCGATGGACAGTCCCTCCACAAAATTCAGATTCAGGTAAATAATATGTATAGATTGATTTACATATAATTGTTTTGATGGAATAGCATTTTTGGGAGTAGGGTTTTGATTTTCTTCTAATATGTATGATTTTGGGTTTAATGTTTTCTTTTTCCTTTGTCATAACTGCAGGTGAATGATCCGACAAGCATTGATCTGTCTAAGCTTCAAGAGAGACTGGCTCATGTGATCCGACAAGCTCAATCAGCAAGATCAGGCAGATCAAGATCCTGGGACAGCTAGCTTGAACTGATCATCTCGAATTTGTAGATATGTAAAATTCTTCCTTTCTAGTTTCATGGTGGCCTGGCATCTGAATTTAACCCGTTGATCTGGAAATTGAAGTGCATTCTTTTGAATTTTAACATTCCATTTTTCGTGGTTTCGTTCTTTCTTTCTTCCCCCCACATCTCTTGTCATTGTCCGAAAGGTGTAAAAATTTAACCTTGTTTGTGTCCAAAGCGAAGTTGTTTTTCTGTTGCACAAATCTTGCATTGGAGATGCCATTTTCATGAAGTTCAGATTTTTGTATTTTAAGTTTCACTCTAAGTGAGTCTTGAGTCATGATGATCAGATTACTGCAATCTCATTCTCACCTCATAGTACTGATCACTGTCATGAAAAGCTCAATGCTTCTGTGTGAGAGTATGAGTTCATGGCAAGTGAAGTCTTGTCTCAATTAGCTACATCATTGAGACGAACAATAAAACTAAAACATGGTAACTAGATCTCCCGTCTCTTGATGTAATAGAAATGATGGAAACCATTGATCAATTTCTTTGTAGTAGTTGTTGATATACTCTGATCAATGCGAAATTTTAGCTCGGACCTGGTTCGATCAAACTTGAACTAATCACATGGTAAGTGCAATACACTTGTCGTGTGATTGCTGTATAGTTCAGGGAAAGTGGGCAATCATATGACAAATGTATCACACTTGCTCTATGTTTGATTTGGTTCGACCAAACTTAATTCGGGCTAGAGTTTTCCCTGATCAATTAGTACTTTGTCTTTCTTATAGGACTTGCATCATAACTTATCTTGAATTGTTCAGACAATGCTGCCTGATACCAGTATGTGAACATTAAGCAACTTCTTCCTTCATTGCTATTTGGCATTGCTCCCCCAGTTCTTGTTTCTAACTCATCTATGAATTATATTTAGGTCTATCCTTGTTTGAGGTATAGATGATCTTAATTTGTTTTTGGCTTAAATGCATTTTTGGTCCTATAGGTCATTTGGTGTTTTTATCCTTCAATTTTCTAGGGTAGCATTTTGGTCATGCATCTCTTTAATTTTCGTAATTTCAATCCCTTCTTTTTTGTTTTTTCATCAGAGTACACCCTTCTTGCCGGTGGAGGTGAACTCCAATAAAAAAAGGACTGAAATCATGAAAATTAAAAAAATACAGGACCAAAAATGCATTGATACACTTGTTTTTGCTGTTCTTGGTAATGCTAAATCAGCGAGCTTTATGTGCCATTACAAGTGTGAAATAAACTTGCAAAGCATTATTGGTCCTGTACAAGAGCTCATCATGAATTGGAAAGCAAGGAAATGAAAAAAGATGAAGAGTCTGCATATGAAAATTTCCAATAATTTTGATGGCGAGTCTGACAAGTTTCAGATATGCGTAGGGTCTTTCTTCGTATATATCACTTAATTGTATATTTAGTCTTATAATTACAATCATTTCTTTTTTTTTTTTTTTTACATTGTTAGGGTTGTCATTTAATTTGGTCATTTACATTTTATTGTTTTCGCAATTTCAAGAGAAAATTGACTAATAGAAATTTGCTAAAAAATGGC
Organism: Sesamum alatum; assembly: GCA_034509735.1. Classification (NCBI taxonomy): domain Eukaryota; kingdom Viridiplantae; phylum Streptophyta; class Magnoliopsida; order Lamiales; family Pedaliaceae; genus Sesamum; species Sesamum alatum. Next base: position 27,651,027 of record JACGWO010000003.1, on the reverse strand, counting down.
ACGTGCAAGTCACGGATTGGTTAAAAATTGGGGGAAATGAGCTTATTGGCTGAACGTTGCCCATTTTTCTTTTTCTTTTTTACATTACCCTCCCTTGCCACAGGCATAAAAAATCAGCCAATAAACTCGTTTCGTCAATTTGTAATCGCACATGACTTGCATATGCCATTCTTTGTAATATTGAAACCGTAAAATTAAAAAATATAAAGGACCAAATTGCAATACTAACAACTTGAAGGACTAAACCGAATAATTCTAATTATAGAATTAAAAATGTAATTAAGCCCGTTGTGTATTAATTTGAAAGTGTGTTCAGTGATGGAAAAAGATAATTACATAAAACTAAAGTTTCTATTCACATTGCATTATGAAGATGGAAATTCTTTTTGTCTTTCTTCTTTTCTATTTTTTCAAAAGCACTCTCTTCCCACCTCGTCCTGACAAAGAAGAAAGGGGGAAAGTCAACTGATGAGGAGGCCATGACGATGGTGCCGTTGACGGAAATTGATCGAAGGGATGTGTGCGCCATGGGAAAGGCGAACACACGCGTGGTGGTCCCTTGGTGAGATGATCATTAACGGCGAAGATATGGGGGAAAAACAGTGTCGGACCGGTGAAAAAAGTGGCGGAAATGAAAATAGAGAGAACCGGCCGGATAGTGGACAAAAATGGATAGGCTTGGGTGCAATCGACTCGTTGGAAGATGGGAGTCGATTTGTGGAGGTATCGAACGATGGGTAGGTCGGACGGCGGCGAATCAAGAAGAGAGAGAAAATAGATCTAGAATTATAACTTGGTCGATTGGGGGTGCGTCTGAACTCTGATTGGAACACGAGTTGCATGGCTGGAATCAACACCGAACGACGACAGGGTTGGTGTGCGTGCCTGGAGACTCGCCGGAAAAAAATTCTGGCAACCGACGATGCTGGTAGGTGGTGGTGGGCAGTGAGGTAGTGGTGGGTAGTGAGCCACGTTAGCATCCATATAGGATGCTGACTGTGTAAAGGATGTCCATTTGGACGCGAAACCCTAAGCCCCAATTTGATTTGTTACTTTCCGGCCACTTTTGATCGGAAGGACCAAAATTTCTACAAATTTAAAACATAAAGGACTAAAATTGCCAGTTCTATAGTTACGGGACCATTTTGCCACACCCACATACATACAGGATTAATTTTGTAATTTTGCTAAATTGTAATATGTCGTAGAGCAATTTTCTAAAAAATGACAAATTTTATGTTCGTATTTTTCTTTTTCTTTTTATTTGTCTGTGTCTGTCTGTATATCATAGCTATAGTGAAACTCTCGGAGAATTACGAATTTGGTCCTCATACTTGACCACTTATTCAGTTTTGGTCCTCATACTTGACCACTTATTCAGTTTTGGTTCTCATACTTGACCACTTATTCAGTTTTGGTCCTCATACTATCGTCCTTGACAATTTTAGTCCTCAAGCTTACCATTTTTTTTATAATTTTTGTCCTTGGCGTCAGTTTGGGCGTTAAAATACACAAAAGTTGGAGTTTGAGGGAAAAAAATGGCCCTTTCCCGCCTGTTGCTTGCCTTCTTCATTATATACCTTCAATAATTCATTTTCCCCTAATTTTGTTCAAGTAAAAGCTTTAAGGACGAGAGATTTGAAGGAAAAAATGAGTTCAAATTATAAGAACAACTTTTCTTCTCAGTCTCAAAACTTCTCATAAAATCAGCTTGCATTATTTTGCAACTGTGGATTTAAGCTTCCACTGTTAACATCATCGATTCCTCGTAATCCAGTTAGATATCTACTTGCCTAAATTATGGTGTAAGTTTTTCAAAATACTCAACTAATTATGTTGGAATTAATTTTGATTTTTTTAGTGATGTTTGTCTTATTTTTTTATTTTAGAAAAAGGGATACTAGATTCATCGAATGGTGAAATGATGAAATTTGTGAGCGTTCAAAAAATTGAGAATTCCTTAATTATTAAGAAGAATAAATAAATTGAACGACAAAGTCAAAATGTACAAGGCCAAAGAAGAGGAAGTGACACAAGAAAAAAACGACATGAGAAGAAGGATGGAGAAATTGGAGGAGTTAATTGATAGTTATAAATTCAAATTGAAATTTATGGGTGTGATCTTGTCATTTTTTCCCCTAAAGCTTCTACTTGAACAAAAATGGTGGAAAATAAATTATCGAAGGTATATAATGAAGAAGGCAAACAATAAGCGGGAAAGGGCCATCTTTTTCCCTCAAACTCCAACTTCCGTCTATTTTAACGCCGAAACTAACGGTAAGAACGAAAATTATAAAAAAAAAAATGGTAAGTTTGAGTACTAAAATTATCAAGAACGATAATATGAGAACGAAACTGATAAGTGGTCAAGTATGAGGACGAAAATCGTAATTCTCCTGTGAAACTCTCTATGAAGAGAGATGGAAGATAGTTGCAATATTTAGTGGACCGAATTTGAAATTGTATGTTGTTTGGTTCACCAGTTATATATCTTAGCCAAGCCCAGTTTAAGTAATCCAAAGAGTTAATTAATCATGACACAATTTAGTTTTGACTCTAGACGGGGCTATGCTTAATCCTAAAGGGCCGTTTACAAGGCCTGATAAAGATGTATTGGGTCTCAAACTCACCCTTATCAATGGTTTATTGTGAAAAATGATGGTCTGCTAGTGATTTATTAGGATTGGGATTGAAAAATGATGGTCTGCTAGTGATTTATTAGGATTGGGATTGACCCTGATGACTTATGAGTTTAATATAATTTATTTCTGGGATATGGCAAATTAGCAAATTATCCTCTTATAAAAAAAATAACAATTTATCCCTCCTGTATTTTTAAAATGGAAACAATTTACCTCCCTGCTTCATTTTGAAAAACACAGGGGGGTAAATTGCTTTATCTTAAAAAAAATACAAGGGGGTAAATTGCTATTTATTTTTTCATAGGGGGGTAATTTGCACATTTACAATATCACAGGGGGGTGATTTGCATTTTTCCCGATAACTTATTTAGCTTCGGGGGTGTGACAGTAGAATCTGATTCTATCTTACATTTTATTTAATAGGATATGTTTATTTTGTGATATAAGTTATTTGAGTGACATGCTAACAAAATATTATAGTAATTATACTATGTTTACTTGGATTATTTGTACTGACTTATTCAAGAGGAATAGTGATTTGTACAGACTTGAGGATAAAAATCGGATCCCCAGAAGGGCCAGAATGCAAAGTGAACACATTACAATAGTGTATTGAACAGTTTATCCAACCTAATAATGAAACTAAATAGAACCTAAGTAAATACCAACAAAAAATATTAATTTATCCTATCTCACATTTTCTCTAATTGGACCTATCAGTTATTTTAGGGTAAATTCATCTACCTCCCCCTAAGGCTTGTAATCGTCTAACAAATAACCTATTTTCATCCATTTTTATGGGTGAACTGACCAAAATATCCTTGTGCACTAAATTATTTTTTATTGAATTCTTAAAATTTTTTTGGACTACAATGCATAGGAAGAGGTTTCTTAAGTTTTTTACATAGATGAGCAATAATGTGATTTGTCTTGGTTGATTTTTCTACAATTTTAATAAAAAGTTCAAGGGCAAAATGGTCAATTTCAGGCATTTGGTTAAAAATTACAAACTTCAGGGGTATTTGTAATTTTTTAAATAACGAGGGGGTATTTATAATTATGCCAAACCTCAGGGGAGGTGGTTGTAATTTACCCATTATTTAGGGTTAATTGCAATTTTCGTCCTGTAGCTGTAGGCTCATGACATTTTAGTCCTTTAAGTATTTAGAGTAGTAAAATGGTCCTTTATCTTTTCAATTTTCACGAATTTTGTCCTCTGGTTGCTGGATTGTTACAATGTCGCCAGAAGAGTGGAACATACCTCTCACGTGATGGATTAAAATTGATGTTTTTTCGCTTATTGATTAATATTTTCCAACGTGGTAGCTGGAGTATTTTTTTTTTTAAAAAAAAATACTTACCGACGTGGCTAAAATAGCCACGTTGGTAAGTCCCTCCACTTTCAACTAAGCAACATGACATGGTTATTTTAGCCACGTCGGTAAGTTTTTTTTTATTATTATATAAATTTACTTCAGCTTCCACGTTCAATAGCAGTTTTAATCCATCACGTGAGCGACATGTGCTACTCTTCCGACGACATTGTAAAATTCCAGCGATCGGATAATCAAATTCGCAAAAATTGAAAAAATAGAGAACCATTTTACTATCCTAAATACTTAAAGAATTAATGCCAAGAACCTATCACTACAAGACAAAAATTGCGATTAACCCATTATTTTATCCCACACATGCACAAAAATAAACCACCCCTAAAAATGTGGGGCACGATGCAAACAGAACATACGAATATTATACTGTACATACACAAACTTACGAAAAAAAATGTAAAATTTCAAGACATAAGAAAGCACCAATAGAACTATTAAAATATACATGTATAGGATAGTTTTTCAACTTAAAAGTTAAATGTCATTCGTTTAAAGATTTTCTTTAATTAGCATTTTTAGATTAAAATAAAAAATTCAATTTACCAGTGTCATCATTATTTCAAAGCAAAAAGTGTCCATTTTCCTTGGCCCAAAGTCCACATAATAATAAACAATAATTTAAATAAAAACATCCGAGTCTTTACCTTCCATTAGGATCCATATTCACATTACAGAAATATTGTACCATATAGTGTGGGAAAAATTATAATTTTCATCCTGTAATTTAGGATAGTGGCAATTTTAATTTTGCATGAATTGATTTTTATAATTTAGTAATTTTGAAAATTTGGCAATTTTGGTCCTATTTGGCTGAAAAGCCCAAATTTTCAAGGTCATGTACCCGGCACATGCGTTAATCTGACGAAAAAGGACCAAAATTATCAATTTTTTAGAGTTACAAGACTAAATTGCGAAAATTAATTCGTGCAGGACCAAATTGCCAACCCTAAGTTATGGGATGAAAGTTGCATTTTTTCATTTTTTTAGTCAATTTGTTCAACATTACCCTCGACACACTCTATGCTAGGAGCACGTTGATATGTAGGATTTGAAAACCATATTTTTATGGCTCTAATTTTTTGAATTATAGATTTATTAATTTATTTTATCCAAGGGGTGAAAAATAGGTAAATTTTTAGTAAAGAATAATATTTTTATAGTCTACTTATTTAACGCTATCATTGCCAAAGCCCTTGCTGGGGCATGTTAACTTGCGAAGCTTGAAAAAATATATTTTCGGCTCTAATTTTACAATTAAAAGGCGTTATTAATTTATATTCTCTATGAGTAAAAAATAGTGAAATTTTCAGCAAAAAATATGAGTTTTTGTAGTCTCTTTGTTCAGCACTTTCGCAAACACACTCCATGTTTGGGGGCATGTTGATCTGCAATGCTTGAAAATTAAAATTTTTATGGATCTAATTTTTTGAAGTATGGACTTTTTTCATTTATATGCTCTAAGAAGAGTAAAAATAAGTGATTCTTTTTAGTAAAAATAATACTTTTATTAGTCTATTTGTTTAACACAACTCTCACCAAACTAGGGGCATGTTGATTTACTGAGCTTGAAAAATATATTTTTAACGCTCTAATTTTTCAATTGTAGACGTTATTATTAATTTAGTTCTTTACGAGGAGTTAAAAAAGTGGAATACAAAAAAAATATGAGTTTTTAGAAAAAAATTGCAATTTTCATCCTGTAACTCAGAGGGGTGGCAATTTTGGTCCTGTACAAATTGATTTTTGTAATTTAGTCCTTTAATTTCTAAAATTTGGCAATTTTGGTCCCATCTCGCCGGAAAGCTACAATTGTCAAGGTTATGTGCACGGCACATGCGTTTTTTCGGTCAAAAAGGACAAAAATTGCTAATTTTTTAAAGTTACAACACTAAATTGTGAAAATAACTCATACAGAACTAAAATTACCATCCCCTAAATTACAGAACGAAAATTGTATTTTTTCCTATAGTGTGTGGCACACACATTTACAATTAATTAAAAGATAAAGAAAAATATTATTGTTTTTATCTTAATAGGATAAATAGATATTAAAAAGATTATAAGAAGTTATGAAGAAAAAGGTAAAATGTGAAAGTTGAGAAGAAAGAGAAAAATAAAAGGTGATGAAATAATTTTAAAAAAAAATAGAGAAGAGGGACGCGTACATAGTTGAAGAGAGGCAGATAAGAAATTTGAAGAGAAACTAAAATAATAGGTTGGTATAATAAATTACCATACATAGTTAAAATTACCATACTTATAAGTCGGTATAAGTACCATAGCAAATACTTTGATACTTAAAACTACTTCGAATGTTGATTATGTTTCATCAAAAGCTTATTTTCGCATTTAATTCTTTTTTTACAATGTTGATAGTATTAATTTACTGGAATTTTTAAGTTCTATTCATTTTTAATATCCTTAGGGAATGTTAATTCATTTTTTTTTCTTAATTTGTATTCATACATATTAATATTTAGTGAAAAATCTGTACTTATTTATAGCTTATAAAAAATAGGCAAAATTGTATTTTTGATCCCACTAGATAGGGTCATTCTCATTTTGGTTCCCTGCTTTACAAGGTCGACACTTTTAGTTCCAAAATTCTAAAAAATTGATATTTTTTATCATACGCCGTTAAATGTTAATGGAAATCGCTAGTCGATGGTTGTTGACTTGACCAATAAATGTCCAAATTCTATTTTATTTCCACTATATTTTCAGGAAAAGGTTAAAACCACCCCATGTTTCAAAAATATGCTAAAAACCTCTCTATTGAAAAAAAAAAAATCTCTTTTTGGACTCAATTGGACTAAAATAACTTCCATGATTTTATAACATCACCCCCTTCATTTATTTTATTTTTAGATTATTTTTATGTTTTTTTTTTGTATTTTTCTCCCTCCCAAAAAAAATAAATAATTATTTCTTCAATATACTATACAAATAATAAAATACTAGAGTATATAAAATTTTTAATTTTAACAATTAAAATTAACAATTATATTAACATCACACAAAAAATTAATATACGAAAGTTTATTTTTCAAATTTAAGTATCTATCTGAGTATTAAATTGAGGGTAATGTCACCGTCACCACCTTCTATGAACGGCGACATAGTACAGGGGCAGAGAGTAGGGGTGAGCAGCGGGTCGCGCGCACAGGGTGTTGATGGTCTCGAAGTGGTGGGGGTGGCGTCGGTGTAGGGGGTGAGTTAATTATTTTTTTAATTTATAATTATACATTTAAATAGATCATATATATTAATTATGATAATTTATTTTTTAATTACTATTATATTTATAATGATAATTTAATTTAAAACACTATTTATAATAAATAATATAATATATTTAAATTAAATAATAATTTAAATTAGTTGATAATATATAATTGTTATAACTGTTTAATACTTATATTCAAATAGATATTAAAATTTGGAAAATGAACTTTAGTATATTAATTCTTTATGTGATATTAATTTATTTTTTTAATTTACATTACAAAAAATTAAAAAATTAATATACTTTTTTGGTATTTTAATATGTGAATAAATATATTAAAGAAAATAATTACTTACCTTTTTTGGAGGGAGAAAAAGGATCACAAGAAACAATCTCAAAATTAAGAAATAAAAAAGGGTGATTTTATGAGATAAAAAAAGGTATTTTAGTCAAATTGAGTAAAAAAAGAGAGATTTTTTTTTAATAAATAGAGGGGGTTTTGCTATTTTTAAAATACATTGGGGTTTTTAGTCTTTTTTTTGAAAATATATGGTAGTAAATAGAATTTGGATATTTATTGGTCAAATCAGCAACTGTTGACTAACGATTTCCCTTAACATTTAACGGTGAAGGATCATTAGTGTCAAAATTCTAGGATTTTGGGACTAAACATTCGACCCCATAAAGCGGGGGATTAAAAGTGAGAATGACCCTATTTAATGGGACCAAAGTGCATTTTTGCCTAAAAAGTATGTCGTCCATGCCTTGACATTAATTAGTGGATCTGTTTTTTTTTTTTTTTTTTTTTTATTCGAATGCGATTCAATACATCATTCAATATATAGATTCAAATTCAAAGATTGATTCAACATCATTAATTCAAACCAACTACTATTGAATAAGACATACAGTCACATTTATGAGGTTCAAACTCACGATCTTTTTTATTATAAGGCCTCAAACTTACCAGTCCAAAAATCTCGTTGGTTGACATGAGTGGATGTATTGAAAAAAAGAAAAAAAAAAACTGCAATGTGTAAGTAATACCAAGTCAAGTAAAAGTGAGGGCAGACTCTGACTTTAAATAAATCTAGACTAGCTCGAATTATCTATATTTATATATTATTACTTCACATCATCATTAGGGAGTACAACTTCATAAACTAAGCCTTTTTCACTACCTCATGTGTGTACACAATATCAGGTGGTGCAATTATTTTATGTACTAGGCCTGTAGGGATATTAATATACAATTCATAGAGTCTCTGTCGTCCACTACAAAAATATTTTCGGAAAATTCAGCAGTTGTAGGGTCATTTTTCTTCTTTCTTCTTGTTTAATCACAACCATTTTCCAGGGAAATCCCAAACATTATCAGAAAGGGCCATTGCAGATCTCAAAACCCTGACCAACGGTATCCTTGTCTTGATTATTAACTCCATCCGAATCCAATTGAAAATTCGATGTCAAGATCCTCGTACACCTAAAGATGTTCACTTTACAACCAGGACATGAGCTGGTGTTTGGAACCCCTTCAATTTCCGAACCTGATCATAAGTTAATCCCCGATCATGCTTGCTAATCACATGTATTAATTAACATTACTAATTAATGCAATAAAAAAAACTGAAAATTAGTCACCACCCTATAAAGATTGCACTTAAAATAAGAGATTAATTTCGCATGATTTGCTCGATCGAAAATCACATGCTCTTATTGACCTTCCTAAACTATTTTAAGAATATATATGCACGCAACTGTTCGTCGGCCCAATTACTATTAAAATTCCTTGCGCGCGAATGTCGTCTTCAAATAATTATGGGCGTAATTATAAATGATTAATGTCTTAATCATAGTGGAAAAGGGCTAATTATTCACAAAAGTTTCCACTCTCTCAAAGTTACTGTTGGCTTTTCAATTCGTGTAATCTCTTTTGCGCTATTGAGAAACACGACTATATATATTGAGGTACGTACACGACTAATTCTGATTAATTAACTATTCATCAACAGTAATTATTCGGATTCCCGCAAGCTTGGTGGTGAACTCAAATACTACGGATCACAGATGTTTCCTTTACAAAGTGATTCGTGGGTATTTGAGGATGTCCCTTTATTTCTTGAGCAAGATAAAATCCTAGAAGATCTGCTTGCAGATTCTGCTGCTTTGGATCTGGTCAATGAACATACTGCTCATGATCAGGGTGTCAAAAAGAGGCCAAGAAAAGCTTCGTCTGCCGTTGGAATTCAAGAGAACAAGGATGAGAGTAGCAATCAGACCAAGAAAAGTATGCATAGAGATATCGAAAGGCAGAGAAGGCAAGAAATGTCGGGCCTCTACGCTTCTGTTCGGTCCCTTCTTCCTCAAGAATATACCAAGGTGATCAATACATAACAATTATACTTCACCATGCCACTTTTTCTTGAATCAGGGTGAATTGCGACGAGCTCCTCTGAAGTGTGTTATAATTACGAATATCTTTCGTTGTTTGTGTAATCACCAATCCTCAATACGTTTAGTCCTCAATGGTTTCAAATTGTGAAAACTCAATATATTTAGTCCTCTGCTTTACGGAAATCATGGGACTGAAGAGTTTTCCCAATTTTGGAACCATTTGAGAATTACGTAAAACATAACACTAAATGTGACGTAAAATATAACACTAAATGTGTTGAATTTTCTCAATTTTGGGACCATTTTGAAATTCTTGTAAAACAGAGGAGTAAAAGTGTTGAATCCCTTATCCTATGGGACTAAAAGTCTAATTTCGACATCCCCTCCCTTAGGATTCTATTCATTTTTTTGTGGTGAACTTCAAATTTTTCCATCCATCTCATCCCTTTTTTTTAAAAGGCAAAATTATATTTTTGGTCCTGTAATAAGTCCTTAGCACTTTTGGTCATGTAACTTACTTTATTTATCCATTTAAACTTTTTTTTGACAAATTTAGTCATAAACATCTCACATTGGGTTATTTTTTGTAAATTTAATAGTGTTGACGATTTTGATCCCTTTCACACTGGAGTAGATTTTATTTTTTGTCTTGTAACTATAAGTTGTTTCATGCAGGAGTAGATCTCATTTTTTATCCTGTAACTATGGATCGTTAGAACCAAACCAAATGTTAAATGTTCAGGAATAAATTCATAAAAAAAAAGATTAAATATGTGAATTGAGTAAGTTAAATGACCAAAATTGCTAATTTGCCATAGTTACCCGACCAAAAATATAATTTTTCTTTTTTATAAGAAATACAACAAGGGTAAAAGTGAACAATTCCAGACATCTGTCCAAGGATTACATAATTTCATTAACGTCAGGGTTGATTGGATTTTCTATTACAAAACATATTACATCTTCTACTCCATCATTCAATATACATATGCTAAAATCTTTCATTATATAAAATACATGACGTCATTTTTAGTTACGGGTGTAATGGTATTGAATTAATTGAGTTTTCCTAATGTGTGATTGAATGATCTGCAGGGAAGGCGCTCTGCAGCGGATTACGTGGGCCAGGCGGTGTATTACATAAAACACATGCAAACGAAAATGGAAGAAATGAAAACGAGGAGAGACAAGTTGAAGAGGTTGTCTAGTTCATCTGGCCCGGCGGCTCTTACTGATGCTGAGGATCGAAACTCGGACACGATCAGCTTCGTCCAATTGCGTGAACGTGAACGTTTTCGAGGGCGGAGTGGAGATCTTAATCAGCAGTAGTCTCAATCAGGGAGATTTCCCACTCTCTAAAGTTATTGCTCATTTGCTTGGAAGAGGGCTTAATGTAACAGCTGTGTTTCCACCACAGCCGACGGAGAGTCCCTCCATAAAATTCAGATTCAGGTGAAAACATCTGCATATATATATATATATATATATATATATGATTTCGGGTTTATTTATGACGTAATTGTGTTTTTGGTTCTTAATTATAAGCACTTGATATTTTAGTTGTTTAAGTTGTTAGGATTGTAATTTGGTCTTGTAGATTTTTTATTTTTATAATTTAGGGCAAAAACTGATTGGAACGTGACATATGCAGGTCACATGCTGGTTAAAATTCAGGGAAACAAAGGTTATTTGCTGAGTTTTGATGATGTGGCAAGAGTAGACTATTCTTGTCACGTCATAAAGAATCAGCTTATAATCTCATTTTTCCCAATTTTTAACCGGCACATCACTTGCACAAGTCACTTTTGGGACAACTTTGTTCTTAAATCGCAAAAAATAAGAAATGTGAAAGATTAAATTACAATACTAACAACTTAAAGGACTAAATGCCAAATAGCTGCAATTACAGGATTGAAAATGCAATTAAGCCTTATTTAGTATTTTCCTTTTCATGTATTCTCTTATATTAATCATGGGTGCAGGTGGATGATCTCACAAGCATTAATCTACCTGAGCTTCGAGAGAGACTGGCTTACGTGATTACGATTAATGCTTAATAATATTTCGAAGCTGAAGATCGAGTATCAATCAGCACTATATATCTATCTCGAATTTGTAGCTGAAAAATTGTTGGTAATTTCCAGTTTCATGCATGGTAGCATGATCCTTAAATGTTAACATTTCAATTTTGTTGGTTCTTGTCGGTGTCGTTTAAACACTTTCTTTTGTTGGTGCTGGAGGTTGGATTTTCTTGATTTTCATTGCATGGATTTTGAGTTTCTGTCTGAGTTAAGTTTGGGTTATGAACTTATGATTTTCATTGCAATTTATCCTTTATGAAAATAAAGTAACAATTTACCCCTTTGTGTTATTAGAAATAGAGCAAAATATCCCCTTGGTTCGATTGTACACTACACGCGCGTCCACCACATTTGGACATATTTTTTTATCAATAAAATATTATTTTATATATACATTTAATATATATTTTATTTATAAATATAAATTAAACTTTTAGATATATTAATATATATGTTTTATTTATAAAATAATATATATATATATATATATATATATGCCTTTCTTTCTTCATCCAGCCGCCGCCGTGCTATTCCTCATGCCCATCGCCGCCCCGCCGTCTTTCCCTCTCGCCCCCATTGCCCCGCCGTCCTCCCTTCTCCCCCGCCGCGCCCCCCTCTTCCTACTCCTCGTCGTCGCGCCCCCTTCCCCCGTCAGATCCGCCACCCCCTCGTCGCGCCCCCATCCACCCCATCTCCCCCGTCGCACCCCCCTCTTCCTCCTCCCCGCCGTCGCACCCAGATCCCATATCCGCTCGTTGCGCGACCTCTAGATTCGCCTCCCTCGTTGTGCATCCCCAATCCGCCGCCCCCCTCCCTTCTCCCCACTGCCGACCGCCCCCTTCCCCCCCCCCCTCTCTCTCTCTATATATATGTATATATTTTATATTTATATTTATATATATACATATATATACAAAACTTATTATAAATATATATATTCAACATTTAATTATTATATAGTATATTTAATTGTATATTTGATTAAATCTAACCGTTGATTTTAATTTCAATAAAATTTTAACCGTTGATTTGTTAGACAAATTGGGACCTTAGATTAAAATCAATCCCACGGCTATTTAAATTAGGGGATAAATGTTATTTTAAATTAAAAATAAAAAAATTATAAAATAAAGTAAAATTGCGCGTGTAACACACGAAACGCGTCACGGGGGTTTTTGCTTCATTTTTAAAAACATAGGGGAGTAAATTACTGTTGTGTTTTTCACAGGGAGGTAAATTGCTCTTTTTGATTAACACAGAGGGTAAATTGCATTTAACCCTAATTGAAACTCAACTGTGAGAGTATGAATTCAAGGGAACTGAGAATTTGGTCCGGATTCTTCATCCACATTGGCATTGCCATCTTCGTTTGTGGATTCTATTGGAAATCTATTGTTGATGACAGTCACTATAAAAAACGCAGGATTTGTAACGGGTTTGTTGGAACAGTCAAACGACCATTCCAATATGAACGGCCTTTGTAACAATTTTGAAATGAAAAACCTTTGCCGACGTTACGTTTTTGGTGAAATGAATTTCATATTTTGTACTTTCAAAAAGAAAATTTCGTATTTTGGAACGGGAAAATAGATACAAAAGGCCGTTTCTACAATATTCTCACTACAAAAAAATGCAAGAATTGGAACGGATATAGACGTCCGTTCCAACGCCCGTTCCAAATAGGAACGGTAAATGGAATTGTTGTGGAACGGAAAGCCGTTGATGACGTCACTGTTGAGGTAATTGTAATACAAATGAATAGGAACGGCCGTGCCGTTCCTATTTGAGTGCCAACATATGGGTGTCAATTTGTACACCTATTACTGTTCCTAAAAAGAACCTGATATATTTTGAACTTCAATTTGGAACACATATGTTAAACTTGGAACGGTTAGTCGACCGGGAACACTTACCATTCCTATACGGGTTCCTATGGTCGTGTCCATTTGGACTTGTCAGCTGACCGTTCCAATATGTAGTCCTAAATAAGACCCTTTTACGCCATGAGCAAAAATGTAATGCAATTACCATTCAAAGAGGAGTGCGCGAAGAACAAGGAGAACCTGTCCGCCAACCCGGCCGCATCCACTACTCTGTACCGCGGGGGTTCTGTCTCCGTTGGTATGTACTAACGGAAGATGGTAAGATATTTAATGTTATTTAAAGTATTTATTATTATTAAATTAAAATTGTAATAACTGTTTTCCATTTTTTTTTTTACAGGAGGAGGAGCTCGGCCGGTCAGTGAAGCAGATGGAGTTATTCTCCAGATGCTATAAGAAGAAGTCGACGGCGGCTGGAGCAGGCCGACGGCAGTAAGTTGTACATTTCATATTCTAATTTATTTTTTTTTAATGTTTGAAAATATTCTAATTTATTCTAACTATTTTTGTAGGAAACATTCAAGAAGATGCTGGAGGATTACCTGTCTCAGGCCACAACCAGTCCTGGGGATGCTCCGACCGAATCAGAGGGCTCGGTGGTGCAGACCGAGCGGGAGATGTGGCTGGCTTGCGTCGGGGGGCAAGAACAAGGGCCGAGTATTCGGTCTTGTTCTGAGGCCCACAGTCTCAACCGGACCGTTATGTCGCCATCACCACCGCCATCTCCAGCGCCTTCGTCAAACCTGGAGGGTCGGATGGTCCGGCTCGAGGAGGTGATGGTGGACATGATGGGCATGATGAAGGCCCTGCAGACCAGTCACTTCGGCGCCGGTCCGTCACGGCCTCCTAGAGACCCCCCCTCCCAACGTTGACGAGATGAACGAGGATGAGGACTAGATTTATGACTTTATTTTATTTTATTTTTGAAATTAAATTGGATAATATTCGCATTTAATATAATTTTTATTTTTAAATTATTCATTTTTTCATATTTAAATAATAATTATAAAACCAAATTCAAAAATATTATTAATAATTTAATATATATTTGGGTAAATGCTATATTTGGTCCCTTAAGTTTTTGTTTAGAATCACTTTAGTCCTTCAAGTTCATTTCTTGACTTTAGCATCCTTAAACTTTAGTTTTTATCTCAATTTGGTCCCTCTGACCGTTTTCTAGCGAGAATGTGACCGGATTTTGACTTTTTAGAGGGTAAAATGGTCAATCTAAGTTTGATTTTCACTTTAGTCCCCTAAGTTTGTAAAATTATCAAATTAGTCCTTTTTAAGTGAAAAAACAACTCTTTTATATTTTTGTATGTTTAATATGATATAATTATCTTATGTGAATAATCAAAACTTTGAACTCTTGTGAACATAATAATAACATATTGCTTAATTTAAAATAAGTAGTCTCTTTTTTTTTTTCTTCTCATTTTCAGTAGTTAGAAAACATCAAAATTATGAATTAATTTTACAAAACTTATCTAATTGGAAAATATAATAAAAAAATCTATGTCAATTTTTTTTTTCTTATCTTAAGTGTTAGCAAGAAGTCTAGAAAAGTTAAACTTTAAAAATATTTGTTGAATGATTACAGTTTAGAATAGAAAGTTGGTGGAATATACTTTTAAATTAGATTTTTTGATAGACTTCATATATATATATATATAATTTATCTTAAGAGGTTTTTATAAATATATAGTTTCATTTTATAGAAAAATGTCTATAAGAATCTCTTGAAATGAATTATATATATATATATATATGAAATCCACTAAATAATCTAGTTATACAAGTACATCCCACCAACTTCTTGTTCAAAACCTCAAATGTTAACATTTAATAACATTGTTAAAATTTATGTTCTTAGACTTATCTTTAAGTCCTAAGATTAAAAATTACTAACTTAAATTTTTTTATTATATTTTCAGATTATATAAGTTTTGTAAAATTTATTCATAATTTTAATTTTTATTGTAACTTCAGAAAATTAAAAAAAAAAAAAAGAGAGACTATTTTGTTTTAAGTTACGCAATATATTATTATTATTATTATTATTATTATGTTTACAAGATTTCAAAATTTTAATTATTCACACAATATAATTAAATCATTTTCAGCATATAAAAATTTTAAAAAATGGTTTCTTGGCTAAAAAAATGACTATTTTGACAATTTTACAAACTTAAAGGACTAAAGTGAGAAAGTCAAACTTAATTTGACCATTTTACCCTCTAAAAAGTCAAAATCCGGCCACATTTTTGCCGGAAAATGGTCAGAGGGACCAAACTGGGACAAAAACCAAAGTTTAGGGATGCTAATGTCAAAAAATGAACTTAAGGGACTAAAGTGATTCTTAACGAAAACTTAAAGGACCAAATGTGACATTTGCCCTATATATTTTAATGATAATAATTATTACCATAAAAAAATTAATAATTCATTATTTAGGAACAGTACTTTCGACGGTCATGGAGCGCTTACAAACCGTTCCAATATGTGACTGTTTAGAAGAAGTGACCGTTTCTATTACCAGGTAAACAACCATTCTAAATTTATACATCGACCATTCCTAAATACGGGTATAAATGAATTCCAAATTATGGACAGACCGTTCGTACATGTATTCCAAATTCAATGCTTTCGTAGTTAGATTTGTGTTCTAAATACAATACCAAAAACTGGTCCAATATTGTATTCCAAATTAAGAGTACAAAATCCGTTCCCAAGAACTGGGTCAAAATGTATTCCAATAACTGTGCCTAACGTGCATATTCGACCGTTCCAAGATTTATTCTAAATACAGTGCTAAATTGTATCTTCAACTTATGTTGACAATTCCAAAATGTGTTCTAATGACCGTTCCAATAATTTATAAAGTGTTCCAAATGCAAAAATTATAAATTCATACATATAAAGGTAATTAGGAATGGTAAAACGATTGTATACCAACAATCGTTCCTAAACTAGAACGGTCGGCCTTCTCCCGTTTCTATTAATTAGGACTGCCTCTCATAGCAACGGATAGCCTCCCGTTTTTGAACCGTTCCTAATACCTGTTCAAATGAGTACAGTGATTTGTTTAACGTTCCAAATATTAAAAAAACTATTCCTATTACCGTTTCAATTACCACATTTTTTTGTAGTGTCTATACATAAAGCCATTACAAAAATTCGACTGTCACAGGTTGAAATCGCTTTTGGCATTGCTATAAAAATTTGTAACCTCTTGCTGTGAAAATACATCGTTCCAAAACTTGAATACGTGGCTGTTCAAAATATGTAATACGTCATGACCGTTAAAAAAATCGGTACAATATTTTTTATCGTTGCAAAATTTCTATGGGTTTTGGAATGGCCGTGTTCGCTCTTTAACGGCCACGGAAAAAAAATAGTATGCCTATTTCCAATTATCATGTATAAAACCGTTTAAAAACGTAATACAAATTAACCGGTCCTAAAGCCGTTCAATTTGTACAGCTTGTATACGAAAGCCATCTTATGTTACAAAGATCGTTCCAATAATGAATGAGTCTAACGGTTATATTTCAATGGCTATATTTCAACAGAAGGAACTGCCGTACAACAAACGGAATGGCTGTTACAAAAAGAGTTCAAGAAACCATTCCAATAGTGATATACACTGATAACTATATGTGTTATAATGGCCGTTCCAAATATAGATATAATAAATTCAAAGCGGCCCTTCCGAAAAGAGTTCTAACTTCAATTTCTGCATTCGGTCAATTATTGTAGCGGTGAAGCACACCGATACAAATTTAGGTACAACTAGGAACCACTTCGTCATGAGCCGTTACAATTTTTCAGTAACACCTGTTAAAATAACGGATGAGCTTCGGTAACATGGACAGTTCCAAATTTATTAAACCTATTACATGTTTAAAGTTAGTCGTTACAAAAGCCGTTCCACTAATTTTTATTTTTATTTTGTAGTGAGTGACAAGAAAGGAAAATTATCATTATGTTTGTTTTTCTTTTCGGCCTATCTTGGAAGTCTATTGCTGATGACAGTGACAATAAAGAAAAATTATCACTATGTTTATTTTTATTTTCGACCCATCTTGGAAGTCTACTGATTATGACAATGGCAAGAAAGGAAAATTATCACCATTTTTTTTTTAATTTTCTGTCCATCTCCGAGATGGGCCGAAACATTCCCAATGTTTGCGCTTGATAGACACCTTAACTGGGTATTTTTAACTCATTGTAGCCCATTTCCCAAGCAAAATAATATATATACAATTATAAATACATATAAAAGATACATGGTTTAATAATGAACAACGAATTTTATCTTTAGAAACAAAAATAATATACATTTATATGTATATACATACAATTATAAATACATATTAAAGAGATATGATTTGACAATGAACAATAAATTTTGTCTTCCAAGAAATAAAATCAAACATTACAACACATATTTTACACTATTTTAAGTTATCTCCAAATATAAATTCGGGAAAATAGTATTTTTGGTCTCATAACTTAGACCCTTTTCACTTTCGGTACCGTTCGTTACGGGATTAGCAGTTTTGGTCCCATAACTTACAAAAATTAACATTTTTAGTCCCACCCCGTTTTTCCGTTAATTTTTTAACAGAGGTTGAGTTTTTGCCGTTAAGTTTTTGAAATTGAAGGTAAAATTGGCGCCATTTGTGCTTGGGATGATTTTTGACGGGAAAATAACTACTATTGAGAGCTAACATAATAATAATAATAATATAAATGAAAATCTCCACTAAACCCCCACATTACTATATCTATGACCTCCATAATTGAAGTCGGCCATGTAAAACTACTATACCAAAATCATCTCAAGAAGCCATTTAAAACTGCATCAAGTAAAAATTCGCAAGCAACTAAATAAGAAACATTACCTTTCTCTTTAACATGTCCTTCACCAGGAGCTGCGGCAACATTTGCCACAGCCGTCTATTGACTTTGATTGCCCGCATTCTCAACTAATTTACTCGAAGACGAACCGCCATCTCCAATGACAACTTCGGGCAGTGAATCAGGCTCCAGTAATTTTTCTTCCTTATAATCCACCACTGCCTCCTTCAATGGGTCCACAGAAGAGGAATCGACAAACCCATCAAGCAACGAGTCCGCTTCTGGAAGCTGATTCACCTCCAAGTTCGGGTTCTCCATTTTCACGGATTAGATAAACATATAGTGACGATGTCCGTAGGCACCAGAGAGATTCGAAAGAAGGGATTTCAATTGGAAAAGTGGAAGACAAGAAGAAGAAACTGATAAAATTGAGAAGAGCATAATAGGACAACCATTACAAAATACATTTCGCTTTCACATTTTTGAAAAATTTGAATCTGTAAAGTTGTGTCGTGGAAAAAGCCACGGCCCTGAAAGCGAAATTTTGGTACGACCGTGGTGCAATCGTTAGAACCGTTCTCTCCCGAAGGTTCACACAGCTACTCTCTAACACGTGCACTTTGGCAGAGAGTTGGAATAACAGACTAGTATCACTAAGAGAAGACGAGAGGAGAAGCATAAAGAAAAGATGAGAGAATTCAGATTCATTATGTGGAATGAAGAAGAGAGGTACACTATTTATAGAGAATGAGGCCTCAGTTTATCAGCTACTTCAACCCCGATTTCCTCAACTAACCTAATAGGATGTATCTGGTTTATCAAATCGAAAGGATGTAGGGAAGACTTGGTCTCTAATTTTATCAGTTGAAGAGACTGGTCAAAATATTTTCGGATAGAAAATTAAGGGTTGGAAATTGTAGGATATTTTAGGTTTCTAGTAGTCATTCCCTACATTCTGTTGGCCTTTGAGTGCAATCATTTTTTGAAGCTCCATCGAAGAGGTAGCAAGGGCTTCTTTGCACTGAAACTGGATATGAGTAAAATAGGTAACAAGGGCTTCTTTGCGCTGAAATTGGATATGAGTAAAGCGTACGACCGTATCGAATGGTCTTTCCTCAAACTTGCTTTGCGTAAATTTGGCTTTGTTGATCAGTTTGTGGAGTTACTAATGTTATGCATCTCTTTGGTCAGTTTCTCCTTTGTTTTGAGCGGGAAGGAGTTTGGTTATGTAAAGCCGCAACGGGGCATTTGACAAGGTGATCCTTTATCACCTTACCTCTTCATTATATTTGCAGAGGTTTTCAGCTCGTTAATTTAGGATGCAGAACTCCGTAATGTCATTCAAAGTGTTGCTGTCGACATCAATAATTCAAATCAACTACTATAGAATAAGATACACTCACATTTTTTAGGCTCAAACTCATGACTTTTTTTATTGTAAGACCTCAACTTTACCGATCAAGCAAGATTTCATTAGTCGACACGAGTGGATGTGTTGACAAAAAAAAGAAAAAAAAGCTGCAATGTGTAAGTAATACCAAGTCAAGCAAAAGTGAGGGCAGACTCTGACTTTAAATAAATCTAGACTAGCTCGAATTATCTATATTTATATATTATTACTTCACATTATCATTAAGGAGTACAACTTCATAAACTAAGCCTTTTTCACTACCTAATGTGTGAACACAATATCAGGTGGTGCAATTATTTTATGTACTAGGCCTGTAGGGGTATTAATATACAATTCATACAGTCTCTGTTGTCCACTACAAAAATATTTTCGGAAAATTCAGCAGTTGTAGGGTCATTTTTCTTCTTTCTTCTTGTTTAATCACAGCCATTTTCCAGGGAAATCCCAAACATTATCAGAAAGGGGCATTGCAGATCTCAAAACCCTGACCAACCGTATCCTTGTCTTGATTATTAACTCAATCCGAATCCAATTGAAAATTCGATTTCAAGATCCTCATACACCTAAAGATGTTCACTTTACAACCAGGAGATGAGCTGGTGTTTGGAACCCCTTCAATTTCCGAACATGATCATAAATTAATCTCGGATAATCTGATCCCGGATCATGCTTGCATCGATACTAATATTATTAATTTCAGCAGCAGCAACAACGACGAGCAACGGGACCAAACACGATTTAGGCCTCGTCAAGGACAAAGCAGGAGCAGCAGGGATGAATACAATATTAGGAGGATTATGCATAGAGATATTGAGCGCAAAAGGAGGCAAGAAATGTCGAATCTTTACGCTTCTCTTCGATCCCTTCTTCCTCTAGACCATGTCAAGGTGAATTAATCAGCCTCATCTTTCATTTTTTTTTTTTTTGGTACTTTTCTTGCTTTTCTTACAACACACACCCACTACTCCAATTAGGGAAAGCATGTTGTTTGTTAATTACGAATTACTGAAACCCTTGTGTTTGGAAATCTGAATTGCGAAAACATGGATAAACAGTTCAATCTGATTTGAATGCTTCAATTATTGCTGAATTTCGAACACCAACTACTAGGTTTGTGTACATATGTCAGTTCCTCTAACGTTGGTATTCACGGGGTTTTGTCTTTAAGGGGAAACGGTCGGTCTGCGATGACATGCAGGAAGCTATGAGTTACATACAGCACATGCAGAAGAATGTTCAAGAATTGAGGATTCGCAGAGACAAGTTGAAGAAATTACCGAATTTATCAGGCGCAAAAGCTGCAGTTTCAAATGGTGGTGATGGTTTGCCTAACTGTAGTGTTACGGTGAACCCGATCAATGATGGTCTGGAGATTCTCATCAGCAGTAGCATGAAAAATTCTGAGTTCAGGGTCTCACGAATTCTTGCAGAATTGTCGGAAAGACAGCTTAATGTGGTTAGCTGTGTTTCCACCAAAACAAAGGAAGGGTTTCTCCATAAAATCCAGGCAGAGGTAAGATATATATATATATATATATATATATATATACTAATATAAACAAAAAAAAAAATCCGTTTTTGCTCACAAAAAACGATTACTTACACCATGACATTAATTTTCTGTTATGCCAATAACCCTAAATTAGTTTCTTTTATTATATATTTATTTTATTTATTTTTTGAAATGTGATGTGTTTTTTAATTATGTGCCTATTATTATCCTTAATATATACTTATTATTACGAACCAGCTGATATGTATAGCTGGAAATATCCGATAATATTGAATGATATCACTATTACCATGATATTATCGACCATGTTGGGATATTATCAGCGAAAAATATTCGGTAATATTATGTTCATTAATGAAATTTACACTCTTTTCTTGAGGTTATTTGCAATATGCATGATTTACGTAATAAATTACTACATAAGTGATTTCTTCTTATTACAATTACTAATTAACTATTTATTATTATAAATTCAAGTTGGACCACAATGATTTATTGAGATTTATACTGAAACTTTTAACATAATACACACACACACTAAACAGAAGTACTTCATGTTGTCTGTATAATACTTGACATATTTTTACTAATATTGTACCGTTTTATTGCCCGAAAACAACTCAATATATTGCATGCGCATCGATCCAATGTGGAACAAGGGGTTTCAATATTATCGCTGATACCACGATCTTCAACTATATATGGTACTTTAATTAATTTATATAATTTATGCGTATAAGATTACATTGTTAAGGAGTTTAATTGTTGGGGCAATTAATTACTAATGTTACCCTCTTATTCATATATTGTTATATATATCATCTTGCAGGCCAGCGATATGACAAGCAGCCATGATCCATTGCTGCTGCAAGAAAGACTGACAAAAGCCATTAATAGTTAATCTAGGTTAGCTAGCTAGATTTCTGAGATTTTATGAATGATCTGTTTGATTTGATGATTTAGAAACCATCGCTATAAGAAAACAGCTCAATAGTTATGCAAAAAATTCAACGTCGAGCTAGTTAATAAGTAAAATTTTTGTTGCTAATCTACATTTTAATACAAGAAGTATGTTTGCTGAATTTAGCAATGAATTGTTTAAAATATATATTAAATAGTGTAGATTAACAACAAAAAAATTATTTGATAATTAGCTAGACGGTAATTCAGTATTAAATTTTTTCGCAGTGATTGAGTTATTTTCTTGTAGTGATGCATGCAGTGGGCACAAATTGAATCTGCATACAATAAAAACTCTTGGATATATACATGCATATCTGCATCGTGTACTCTCATGTCTGATTACTTTAAATTGTTCGTGTTTCTTCTTACAACTCTGCCTGGGTGCGCGAGATTAAAGGACACATGCTGCCAGAAATTTTTGTAAATTTCACATTGAGGACACATGTTGCCAGAAACTTGAAAATTGACTGAAAACCCACATATGCAAGTCACGTGTGTCCTCTAGTTTAAGCAGGCACATCACTTGCTCGTGCTAGTTTTTGCCATATTTAGAAATTTCCAGCAAAATGTATTCTCAAATTGTGAAATTTACAAAAATAATGGCCCAATTGCAAGTTCCATTTCTTACATTAAGACCAAAACGCCAAAACACCTGTAATTATATGCATGCATTTATTGTACCAACCAATCATTCATTTCGTTGATCATTGAATATTATATTATTCAAGTTTATCTTCCAGCAAATAATTAGGATATCTAAAGGTGGCAAACACCAATATTATTGCATAAGGTGTGCATGTCTCCTCACTGACAACTGGAAACTACATATATATATATATATATATAGATTAGGACTGCATGCCAAACGAATGATTAATCCTGTCGTGCTGTGGAACTGACAATATTAACGTACATGCAAACTTGTGCTTTACATAAAATTTCAAGTACAACTATTATCTGAATGCATGAGTGTTGTAATTATTAGGTAGAGTACGTAGTTAGTATGTAATTAGTCTTACAGTGTTGTTGTTCCTGTAATATTGGAAAAGGGAGAAGTATAAATTGAATTAAATTGTGATTCATGTTGGAGGAAGTACTCTATAAGTATCTATGTACGTATTCCTATGAAGTTATTCCGATTGGGAAATTCTAGTCCGAACTTAACTCGGCCAAACCTAAACCAATCACATGACAAGTGCAATATACTTGCCGTGTGTGATTGGTGCACAGTTCAAGGAAAGTGAAAAAATGACCAATCACATAATAAGTGTATCACACTTGTTTTATGATTGGTTTGGTTCGGCCAAACCTGATCCAGACAAAAATCTTCCCGAAAGGAAGTACTTTATAAGTATCTATGTACGTATATTGCACGATTCTGTTCACCACCTCTAATAATTTAATTCATAAAAAGACAACCTTTATTTGGTTCTTAGATTCTACATTAATCGTACGTACATGTATCTCTGGATTAGGAACTTGCTAATAATGTATGAATTATGTACAGGAAAAGGCTTGACGCACGAGGGATATTGGTCTTAAGAACTCTTGGAGCTAGCTATAATGGTCTGAAAATCAGACAGAGAAAGAAGAATTAATTGTGTACTTCCAGAGCCACATACTACTTCCTCTCATAGTAAAGTACCCAAACCTCTTAAAATTTTCTCCTGGAATATATATATATATATATATATATATAGACTTAAATGTATTTTTCGTCCTGTATTTTTTATATTTTTAGTATTTTAGTCCTTTATCATTTTAGGGTAGCAAATATGTCCTGTAACTTTTTAACTTTTCGCGATTTTGGTCCTTCAGTAACGGAGTTTGAAAATGTTGCCGGAATTTTTCTTTAATTTGGGGCTTTTGTTCACATTGGTCAATTCAATCCAGCACGGAACCAAATTTTCATCTTGAATCTTTTATATTTTGACATTTTAGTCCTTTATCTTTCTAGGGTAACAAATAAGTTCTGTAACTTTTAATTTTTCGCGATTTTGGTCCGTTAAATTAACCAATGGGAAGAAAAGTCCCAAATTAAAAAATTTTCTGGCAACATTTGCAAACTTCGGCGACGGAAGGATCAAAATTGCAAAAAATTAAAAAATTATAGGACTTATTTATTATCCTCAAGAAATAAAGGACTAAAACATCAAAATACAAAATATACAGGACGAAAATTACATTTAATCCTATATATATATAAAGCATAGAATGTTTTTTTGTTACATGTAATTGGCCGTTTCAATTATGTACATGTGTTCCAAGAATTTGGATAAAGTATTTTAAAGTAAGTCTTTAAGGTATGTGCTGCTCCGTGAGCAATGGGTATTCTCCTGAAATGGACACAAGGTTAGAACCAAGTCGGTATGTTCCCTGCAATGATGCTCCGACGCTCAAATCAATGATCGAAACGAAATCCTCAAGAGAATACATAAAAATGGGTAGGAAAAGTTATAGATATGAAGTGGAGACCCATTATTTATAAAACGGGACCTAATTGTATAATTTCACATACACTATTAATGTTTGTCTAATTTTTAGCTGTCCTTTTTGGAGACTAAAGGTATTGCCGAGAAGGTCTAATAGGACCTGAGTAAGATAATTCCCACATCAGTAAATGTTATAAGTCTATACTTAGCTAACTTCGTTTTTGTGCTTGTATGAAACTCTGTTGAGCTTGATTGATTAATAAAGAGGTACGGGTTTGCCTAACCCCTGCCTAAGCACAAGCGACTTAAGCAAAGAAAAAGGCTTAAATATATTTTTGTTCCTGTCATTTTAGTATTGTGGTGTTTTTATCCTTTATCTTTTTAAGGTTGCAAAATAATCTTGTAGCTTTTCGACATTTCGCGATTTTGGTCCTTTCGGAATCGAATTTTGCAAAAGTTGCCTGAGTAAATCATGTGCCCCTTGCAATTTTGATATTTTTATCCTTTACCTTTTTAGGGGTTGTAAAAGAGTCCCGTAACTTTTAGACATTTCGTAATTTGATCCTTCTGGTGCCGAATTTTGCAAAAATTATTGGAATAAATTATGTGCCATTTTTTTTTTTATAATTTTTCATCCATGTTGCAAAAGTGAACCAATCAGAATAAAAGCCCTAATTTAAATGAATCATGTGAGGCGTACATGGTTTGCTCCAGCAACTTTTGCAAAATCCGGCATCAGAAAGACCAAAATTGTGAAATGTTTAAAAGTTACAGGACTCTTTTACAATTCTAAAAGATTAAGGATAAAACTATAAAAGTGTCAAAATTATATGATCAAAAATATATTTAAGCGAGAAAAAAATAAATAGTACTTAGCTAACTTCATGGAAGTTTCTCTGCAGCTACGTTACCGGTCTGTATGCCTAAAGTACGCTGATATATAATCAAATTGGTATTATAATGTTGGGTGTAGATAACCTGTGAGAGTGTCAAATTTTATTACATGACTCGTGCAGCAGCCCCATCGTGTGCATTTTCGATCCTTAAATGTAATACAACCACCGGGCAGGCAGGATAGGAATTTAATTTGTAATAATTGAGATGGTATATGTGATCTGGGAGTGGATGGATGGAGTTGGTCCACACAATTTCATTAATACTTTCCCAACTTCTAAATTAATATTCAATACGTTATTTTCCTAGGTAATTAAACAATTTCCACTGTCAATTAATTATATATGGTCTTGCCTTAATCATGGAAATGTCGGACTTTGAGCTTAATTAACCTATATGTAAGAAGGGAAATTCTAGTTCGGATCTGGTTTCATCAAATTTGAATCAATTATATGGCCAGTGCAATACATTTGTTGTGTGATTGGTGTACAGTTCAAGGAAAATGACAAATTACATAGTAAGTGGACCACACTTGGTTAATAATTGGTTTGATTCGGCTAAACCTAGTTCGAATAAGAATTTTCCTTGTAAGAAAATAATTTTTAAATAGAAAATCCAACCGGCCGTTTACTTGTTCCTTTATTTTCTAATGTGACTGTTGGGTTTAAAATTTAAATATGACCTAACTTTATATCTCTGTAATTGGGAATTATTGATTGAGATGAAGTGGGTGGGCAGACAAGGAGTTGGTGAAAATGTTTGTTAGTATTATTTCAACTACTAATAATTGAAGAATTTGGTATTGAAATGCAATAGCCGCCACGTCAGATATTTCCGACAATTTTGAAGAAATTCCAGTGAAAAGAGAGCCAAAATCATGATAATTAAAAAGCTACATGACCTCTTTGAAATCCTAGAAAGATAAAGGACTAAAACGAGAATGGGGCATAGTTACAGGACCAAAAATACCTTTAAATCTAAATATAATTATACTTGTGTTTTACATACGTGATTGATTCGATTCGATTAAACTTAGACCGTATAAAAATTTTCATTGTTAAGTATGTTGCTCTTTTTCTTTTTCTTTTTTTTTTTTTGTCCTTTTTTATGGATGCTTAAAGTCAATTATAGGACTTGTTGTTTGAGAAACGGTGATTACATATTACATTAATATTAATAAATGAATTTCTTCTCATTCCTCTCTTTTTTTGTTTTTTTGTTAAGTTTTGATCGACTATATTCTCTCAACTCTCTTGCGTAGTGAACATTAAAGCAACCAATTAAATATGTCATTTTATTGATGAAATCCTGTCTCTTTTTTCTTCCAAATTGAAATTGACCATTAATTTTAACGTTCAAAGCTACCAATGAATAGTAATAGTGATGAAAAATCGAAACGTTAGACACCAAATTGATGAGTCGGTAACATAGAGTAAAAATTAAATTAGTGGTATAATTAGGATTCGAAAAAAGTGAAATTGTCTCTTCAAACAATAATCAAAACAATATTGGAATTCCACAAAGAATAATGGCTCCTCGATTATTAGCCAGTGACTGTTTATGTTTATTGTCCTGTATGGCCGTAACTTTTCCTCAAGTCAAAGTTAACGGGCCAGTTTGAAATTATGATGGTAAAGCATCGACTTAGGGTTACTCCTAAACTAATTTATGGATCAAAATCTGCATAAGATGTTAATGAAATTTAATTTAATTGACAAAATTGAGGATTCAAGTCCCATCAGTATTTGGTATTGATTTATTTGAATAATTATTGGTCTATTAGAATAATAGTTATTGATTATTTATAATATTTTATATTGATAATTGATATATTAATTAGTGATAATTAAAATTTATACTCTCTTGATGGGGATGAGAAGAGTTTTCATTATTACCAAACAGTAGAGTTAACCACAAAATAGAAATAAGAAAACATGAAAAAACAAGTAGTAGTGTGTCCATCATGTATGTATTATTTAGGGAAAATATTTTGTCTTGAACTTGGAGTTTCTCCACTTTCTATCAAATTGGTTACGAGATTCTTATTTTTAATTCCGTAATTTTAAAAAAGTAGTATTTTTTATTCATGCCACTTTCCTTCTAATATTTAACAGAAACACCACATGGTCGTTGAGTACATAGCACCAAATATACTACTTTTTTAAAGTTATGGGATCAAATATGAAAACTTTGTGCTAAGCACATGGCACGTGGCATTTTTTGTTAATGGATGTCACGTGCTAAGCACATGGCATTTTCCATTAATGGATGTTGCGTGCTAAGCACGTGACATTTTTCGTTAAAATATCTAGCGGAAAGGTGTCATAGTTACAAAATTGCCACTTTTTAAAAATTAAAGAACCAAAAGTAAAATTCCAATAACCAATGAGACAAAATGAATGCTCCTAAGTATGGGTGCAAGTTGATCCGGCTCGAATTCGAGCTCGACTCGAGCTATATATATAAAATTTATGTTCTTGAACTCACGAGCTCATACTTTTTTTTTTTAATTTTTATTTATAAATACATTTATATATTTAAGTACAAATTCACTATTATATCAAGTTTATATCCAAAATTCGCTATATATTAGAATTATTATATCTCTTATTTTAATTTTATATAATAATAAAATAGAGTAATTTTATTTATATTATCTAAAAATAAGCTTAAGCAACAATTTAGTAAGTTTTGATACTTTTCTGTAAATAAATATTTAATGTAATGCATATAAATTTTATTGTTTTAATTTAAAACTCACTACAACAAAATGCATTTGTTTTGAAATCCACCATAAAATTATAATTATCAGTTAATATGTCATGTTTTAGTTTTAGATGATATTAAAATATGGTATTTTAGTTTACATTATCTAAAAAAGGTTAATCAATAAATATTTAATACGATCCAAACGAACTTTATTATAATATTTCAATATTCATTACAACAAAATGAATTTATTTCAAAATTCACCATAAAATTATAATTATTAGTCAATATCTCATATTTTAGTTTAGATGATATTAAAATATGGTATTTTGGTTTATATTATCTAAAAATAAGTTTAATCAATAATTTGACGTTTTGATAATTTTTTTATAAATAAATATTTAATACAATCCATACAAACTTTATTGGGAAAATATAATAATTTTCGTCCTGTAACATAGGAGGTGGCAATTTTTGGTCTCGCACGAATTGATTTTCACAATTTATTCGCGTAACTTTGAAAATTTGGCAATTTTGGTCTCATCTGGTTGAAAAATCCAATTTTAAACGTCATGTGCACTGCACATGCGATTTTTTAGCCAAAAAGGACCAAACCAATTGTTCAAAGTTACAGGACTAAATTGCGAAAATCAATTCGTGCAGGACCAAAATTGTCACTCCTAAGTTGCAAGATGAAAATTGTAATTTTCTATTTTTAGTTCCCGTTTCAGCATTGCCCTCGACACACCCTATACTAGGCGCATGTTAATCTGCAGGGTTTGAAAATTGTATTTTTATGGATCTAACTTTTTGAATTATAGACGTTCTTAATTTATTTTCTCTGAGTGGGGTAAAAAATATGTGAATTTTACTAAAAAAATAATATTTTTATAGTCGACTTGTTCAGCACTACCATCGCCAAACCCCTTGTTGAAGGCATGTTAATTTGTGAAGCTTGAAAAATGATTTTTTTAAGGCTCTAATTTTTTAATTAAAAGGCGTTATTAATTTATTTTCTTTATAAGTAAAAAAAAATAAAATTTTCAACCAAAATAAAATGAGTTTTTGTAGTTTATTTGTTTATCACTTCCCTTAACACACCCCATGAAAATTGACTTCAAGTTTCATATCTATAGAACCAAAATTGGTTTTTCTCTCTAGAGAGTCCATGGCCCCAAGAACTCTCAGAAACCCTAACCCTAATCCCTCGAAAGAACCCCCAAATCCGTCGGACTGCCGGCACACGTTCCTCGTAGAACTGAAAGGGGCGCATATTGACGACAGGGAGCCCCTATCCCTCAAAGTAGCTAGGAAAATTTTCTCGGACATCGAAGACTACTATGGTGGACCATGCTTATACCGGGGAAGCCGTACGATTAACTTCTCACAAGAAGAGACGAAACGTCTCACCGCCCCTTCAAGTTTGCACTCGTAAGCAAGCTCTACCATGGCTACCCTAGCATGCATGCTATCCGCCAACATTTCACACGGCTAAGGCTACGCAGGGCCTATACCATCGGGGTTATTAACGTCAAGCATATGTTCTTATCAAGTTACACAATGAAGAGGATCTCTCACGCATATAGCTAAAGCAAATCTTGTTTATTGATGGTTTCCCAATGCGAATTTGTAAATGGTCTCTGGAGTTTGACCCTCGGATTGAATCCTCCATCGTACCAGTATGGATCCAGTTCCCTGAGTTGTTGGTACACCTATTTCACAAAAAGACATTATTTGGAATTACGAGCCTCGTTGGGTCGTCACTCAAGCTTGATGAGGCGACAACGGATAGTTTTCGCCCGAGTGTGGCACGGGTGTGTGTGGAAGTGGATCTGGTGAAACAACATCCTGAGTCGGTACGGACAGGAACCGAAGGCGGTACTTACCTCAGCTGGTGCAGTAGGAAAGGTGCCCGAAGTACTGATCCAACTGTAAGCATCTTGGACATGGAATAGAAGAGTGTCGCAGGGGCGAGGATTAGAGACCAGATGTGGAACAAGAGGTCTCCGACCTACGCACTGTTATAGAGCAGCGCAAACGGAGGGTGGGCATCCAAGAGAAAGTGACACCAACAACCCTACACATGTGATGAATAATGGTGGTGCGGACCTTGGGCCCAAGGACCCGTCAAGGGTGGCACAGGCTCCCTCTAAGCAACCAGTGGATGCAGCAAGCAGTGACTCCGATAGCATGCCAAGTCTTGAAACTGTAGAGGCCCCGGGGGAGAACACGGTGCCGGGTGATGGTCAGGAACGTGTCTCAGAATCTGAGTCGGTGGACTGCAATCTTATTCGTACGATTTCTGTGTTTGAGCCAGGGGATGACCCCTTGGTGTTGAGCACTTTTGCGACGACGAATGCGAAAATGAGGGTTCGTCATGGAACTTACCTGGCCCGAAAGCGACCTTGGACCTTGCTGTCGAGGACGAGGGGTTTGTCGAGGCCAAGGCAAAGGGTAGACATCGTCGTGCTAGGTCTGTGGGCAGGCCGGAGCGGATCATGACGAGAAACCATGCATGGGTAACTTCCACCTCTTCACATATACATCAATGCATGTTGTCATCTAGAATGTCAGAGGAGTCAGAAATAAACAGAAAATTTTACGAAGAATGTGCAAGACTAATAAGGTACATGTTATAGTGCTTATTGATCCCAGAATAAGGTGGGATGACGTAGCAGCTTCTCGCGGTTGTGGTTTAGCTCGATGGTGAAAAATTATAACAATTGGATTTGGTGTCTCATTGACGATGAGTGGTGTTTGAGGTCCTTAAAGATGACGAGCAGTTTTTGCATTTAAAGCTAGAGGTCCCAATGGCTACGGACCCCAACCTTCTTATGGTGGTATACAGTAAGTGTGATAAAACAACAATGGAGGTCATTTGGGATTTCATGCGCGGTACGAGCGATCAGATGTTGTCGTGGTTCATTAGAGGGGATTTCAACTCAGTTATTTTGGTCTTAGAACGGTCGAATGGTACCTACCCGACACACCACTCGATTGAGGAATTTATTAATGCAATCTTCAATAGTGGGCTCATTGACATAGGTTTCCAAGGCAGTCCCTACACTTGGACCGACCACATACTATGGCGGCGGTTAGATCGGGTTCTCTTTTCCAGTGAGTGGATAGATGCTTTCCCCCAAACCACTATTCGGCATCTCCCACAGTCTAAGTCGGATCATTGTCCCCTCCTAATTCAAACCCGTATGCCACCTACAACAAGTCTGTCGCCGTTCTATTTTCAGAATATGTGGGTTCTTCACCTATCGTTCATAGCTGTGGTGATGTCGAATAGGTCCTTTCCAGCACTTGGTGGAGGTCTAACCAAGCTGGCGGCGAAGCTCAAACGCCTCAAGCATCAGTTGAAGTTATAGAATAAAGAGGTTTTTGGTGATATTTTTGCTAATATTTGGCAGGCTGAGGAAGTAGCTTCACAGACAGAGCGTCGGTACGATGCTTTTCCTTCGGATGAGAATTTGATGGAGATGAACTGCACCACAGTGCAACTGCAACACACCTTATCCATCGAAGAGGATTTTTGGCGTTAAAAGGCCGCATGTAAATGGATTATCAAAGGAGAGCGTAATATGAGATTTTATCATTCGATGGTTAGGATAAAAAGGGCTCGTACATTGATAACGTCCCTTGAGCATGAGGGGTGTGTGCTATCTGCTGCGACAGACCTCCAACCATCGGGGGTTGAATATTTCCGACTCCTACTCACATCCGACAACTCTCAGATAGTAGCGCCGCTGTTGCACAACGTCAGGCGTTTGGTCACGCCGCATTAGGGGGATGTGCTGACGAAAGTACCAACCTAGGACAAAGTGAAACAGGTAGTA
The DNA here is from genome assembly GCA_034509735.1 of Sesamum alatum. Taxonomy (NCBI): domain Eukaryota; kingdom Viridiplantae; phylum Streptophyta; class Magnoliopsida; order Lamiales; family Pedaliaceae; genus Sesamum; species Sesamum alatum. Next base: position 27,618,783 of record JACGWO010000003.1, on the reverse strand, counting down.
TTAAGCCTTGTTACGGAAAGCGCACTGGGCCGGATGGTTTTGGGGCCTTTTATTCCAATATTGTTGGGAAATCATCCAAGAGGATGTGATGGATGATGTGGTGGGATTCATGTCTAACTCCCCTTTGCCAACAAGCATCACAACTACATCCATTGTGCTTATTTCGAAGGTTAAGAACGCGACATAATGGAGTGAGTTCCGACCGATCAGCTTATGTAACACCACCAACAAAATCCTCAGTAACCTGCTTAGCGATAGACTGAAAGATCTCTTGTCGACTCTAATTGCAGCAAATCAGAGTGATTTCGTCCCGACGCGACAAATTGTAGATAATGTTTTATTAGCACAAGAAATAATGCAGTCGGTGGCGGCAAATAAAACCGATTGGAATGTGACATTGAAGCTGGACATGGCTAAGGCATATGACCGGGTTGATTGAAATTTTCTGAAGGCAATTTTGATGCAACTCAGTTTCCCGCAGCACTGGGTGCATTTGATCAAGAACTTCGTATTTAACTGTTGGTTTTTGGTGTTAATAAACGGCTCCCTAAGTGGGTTTCTTTGGTCCACGTGAAGGTTACGTCAAGGGGACCTGCTCTCCCCCACCTTATTTGTGCTTACTTCGGAATATTTATCATAAAATCTCAATTGTTTAATGGAAGCGGACAAGTCCCTAGCTTTCATCGGAAGTAATAAGGTCTCGCATCCAGTATATGTTGATGATGTTCTTATTTTCTCATACTCGAGGGAAGCAAGTTTGAGGACAATCATGGCGTTTGTACGGGACTTCAAACAAGCATCACGCCAGAGTATCAGTCTCGCAAAAAGCTCGTTCATAATCTCGTCGAAGGCTCCATTGTTGATTAAACGCTAGATCAAGTGGTCGACTGGCTTCGTGCTGAAACCATTTTTGTTCCACTACCTTGGCGCCCCTATCTATATCGAGAGACAGAAAATTGAATACTTCAATGACTGGGTAGTGGCTATGGTGGGCAAAATCGGTAGGTGGGAGAAAAAAATTCCTCTCTTATAGTGGTCGTCTTCAAATGATAAAGTCTGTGCTCTAAGCTATGCTGGTCCATCTCATGGCGGCTCTGAAGCTACCTAAAGCAGTGTTGTTACGGACCGACAGGCTCTTCAACAGGTTTTTTTTAGGCCGTCGGGTACGGTAAAGCGTCTCCATTGATCCACATGGTCTTGGTTGTGTCACCCGATGGATGAGGGTGGTCTGGGGTGAGAAATCTAATGGATGTCACTCCAACTTTTTTTTTTCTGAAATTATGGTGGCGGTTCCGCACTAATGATTCCCTTTGGGTGACGTTTCTACGAAGAAAGTACTATAAGCGGTCGTGCCCGACGTCCACCAAGATTGTCGGGTCAGTGCTTAGTTGGGTCCTGTTGGCTGACTTGGAACGAAAGGTAGCTGAGGTCCCATCTGATACAGAGGGTTAAGGATCAACAATGGTGGAGAGCGAGTTCTACAGGCTTGTTCATTGTGAAGTCGGCATGGGATTTGGTCCGAGTTTGGGGGTTTAAGAGGCCGCTACTGCTGGACCTTTGGCACAACAACATCACCCCGTCCATGTCCATATTCCTCTGGAGATTATTGCATAAGTTCGTCTCGGTGGATGAGCAGCTGAGGGAGAAAGGCTCGTCGATTGTGTCCAAATGTATGTGTTGCGCAAACGTCGAAAACTACTCAGCACCTGTTCTTGGAGTGTCCAACAGTACGCGCAGTGTGGCTCCACTTTGGGTCCCTCTTCGACTTCGCTCCGCCAGTGACGGAACACATCTCCACCATACTTCACTCATGGAAGCTATCTTCTCCTTATGTGGGTAGAGGGCATATCCGAATTATACTACCTATATGTATTATGTGGTTTATATGGCGCATGCAGTATGAGGCCAAGTTTAACAACATGAGATTTTCACATCAACGAGTGATCTGCTGCGTTTGGGCACATTTATGGCGTTTGCACCACGCTTGCGGGATAATAACGAAGACCTGGAAAGGGGACCTTGATGTGGCAACAAAGTGAGGGGTTCTCATACCCAATGGTAGTTCAACGAGCACCACCAATTGTGTTTTGGAAGACCCCGACCGAGGGGTGGTGGAAGTTAAACTGTGACGGTGCATCTAAGGGTAACCCGGGGCCCTTGGGTGCGGGCGACTTGATCAAGGAAAGTCATGGCCGGCTAGTTCTAGCCTTCGCCGATTTCCTGGGCGTTCAAACAAACACTTATGCTGAGCTCTGGGCTGTTGTGCGTGGGATGCAGTTGGCGCGAGAGGCAGGGTGCACAACCATTTAGGTCGAAATTGACGCTCGTGTGGTGCTCCAAATCATTTAGATAGGGAACGACGATTGGAGGCTCCAATCTTTGCTCTGACCCGTCTGTAGATCTTAAGAAGGGGTTACAGAGTTGTCTTCACTCACATATTTCGGGAAGGGAATCGGCCAGCGGATCTCCAAGCCAATACGGTGTGCCACCTCCAGACTTCGCAGACAATCACACGCGCAGAGGGCGAGCTTGCTTCGCTTATTCATTTAGATACTTCAATACCGAATGTTCGATATTTTTACGCGGCTTCGAGGTGTGTATAGAGGGGAAGTCCTTCTAGTTTTTGGTTTTCAATATGTACATGGTTTTTTTGGATTAATAAACGGGTAGGGATCTGCCTAACCCCCCTTCCCCCCCCCCCCACGACACTGGCGGTTTTCTTTAAAAAAAAATAAAAGATTTACAATGCTTGAAAATTAAATTTTATGGCTCTAATTTTTTGAAATATGAACTTATTTATTTATTTTCTCTAAAATATTGGGGGCATGTTGATTTACGAAGCTTGAAAAAATATATTTTTGAGGCTCTAGTTTTTCAATTGTAGACATTATTAATTTATTTTCTTTAAGAGGAGTAAAAAAAACTAGAATTTTCAGTAAACAGTACAAGTTTTTTTTAGGAAAAAATTATAATTTTCGTCCTGTAACTTAGGGGATGATAATTTTGGTCCTGTACGAATTGATTTTCGCAATGTAGTCCTGTAACTTTGAAATTTAGCAATTTTGGTCCCATCTGGATGGAAAGCCCCAATTGTCAAGGTCACGTGCTCGGCACATGCGCTTTTCTAGCCAAAAATGATCAAAATTGTCAATTTTTTAAAATTACAGGAGTAAATTGCAAAAATGAATTCGTACAACACTAAAGTTGCCAACCCCGTAAGTTCCAGGACAAAAATTGTAATTTTTTCAACTCCATTGTTATAATTCAATATTCACTATAACAAAATGCATTTGTTTTGAAATTCACTATAAAATTATAATTATTAGTTAATATGTCATATTTTAGTTTTAGATGATATTGAAATAAAGTATTTTAGTTTGTATTCTAAAAACAAGCTTAATCAACAATTTAGTACATTTTGATAATGTTTTGGTAAAAAAATATTTAATACAATCCATACAAACTTTATTGTTATATTTCAATATTCACTACAATGAAATGTATGAAATTCACCATAAAATTATAATTATTAGTTAATATGTCATATATTTAGTTTTAGATGATATTAAAAATAAGGTATTTTACTTTATATCATCTAAAAACAAGCTTAATCAACAATTTAGTACAATTTGATAATTTTCTGATTAATTCGATTAAGTACAAAGTCTTATCATTTATGGCACGAGATATTCTTGCTATACCAGTCACTATTGTCAATTTTTTAAAATTACAGGAGTAAATTGCAAAAATGAATTCGTACAACACTAAAGTTGCCAACCCCGTAAGTTCCAGGACAAAAATTGTAATTTTTTCAACTCCATTGTTATAATTCAATATTCACTATAACAAAATGCATTTGTTTTGAAATTCACTATAAAATTATAATTATTAGTTAATATGTCATATTTTAGTTTTAGATGATATTGAAATAAAGTATTTTAGTTTGTATTCTAAAAACAAGCTTAATCAACAATTTAGTACATTTTGATAATGTTTTGGTAAAAAAATATTTAATACAATCCATACAAACTTTATTGTTATATTTCAATATTCACTACAATGAAATGTATGAAATTCACCATAAAATTATAATTATTAGTTAATATGTCATATATTTAGTTTTAGATGATATTAAAAATAAGGTATTTTACTTTATATCATCTAAAAACAAGCTTAATCAACAATTTAGTACAATTTGATAATTTTCTGATTAATTCGATTAAGTACAAAGTCTTATCATTTATGGCACGAGATATTCTTGCTATACCAGTCACTATTGTTCCTTTTGAGGCTATTTTTAGTGCTGGAAGTAGAGTCATTGACAAGTATCGTGCCTCATTGACTTCAGAAACAATTCAAGTATTAATGTGTGGAGGAGATTGGGTGAAATTTAAAACGCTTTGGAGTAAAGAAAAAGACAAAGGTATTATTTGACGATGATTAATTCTTTTTAGTTGTTATATGATATCATTATTATTGTTGTTTTGACTAAAAATTTGTGTATTAAATTGCAGAGTGACAAAAAAGCGGTACATGTAGACCTCCCAAGTGTTGACGATGCTTCTGGAATATGATGTTTTTGGTAAGAAATATGCATATATGTTAGTTTTGTTTGCGTTCTTTTTTCTTCTTAATTGGTTATTGCATCCTTAACTATCTTTTTATCTCAAAATATATTTTTAACTTTGATACAAAAAGATTTATTCTAACTGATGGTATTTTTCTTCAAATTTTGCAGTTACTTCAAGATCTCCGCATATTTGAGTTGTCATTTGATAAACAGGAGGGCATCCCGTGTCTTGTTGATGCTTATGTAATGATTGCAATTTTTTTAGCTTTTTTTATTGTTTGAATGGGTTGTTTGTATCATGTTAAAAAGATGAACGATTGGACTAATGGGGTTGTTGAGATTTAGGTGAACTTAATTTGTGGGTGTTACTACTTACTTGTTAGTTCGAAAATTTAACTTATTCTTTTTATTGTATTGCGTTTTTTTTTTTTTTGGTTCTTGTGAATGTTTTCTCCCTGATTCTTATTAAGTTTTTTAATAATGTATTCCATATTGTAGAATAGTCTATATTTTTTTTCTGTTGTTTTAGAAAAAAAGTAACCAAACTCAAGCTCGGCTCGTGATATACGAGCTCGAGCCTGTAAGATGCAGGCTCGGCGAGCTCGGCTCGTTTGCACCCCTACTCCTAAGTTACGGATGCAAAGTTTATCTTCTCTATTATTTATTTGTTTCGAGAACTAGGCAGAGTATGTAATCCTCAAGTTCATGTGTTTTTGTATCTTAAGGGACACCTCAATGGTTTGGGACTCAATATTTTATTATAGGAAGTGTGTGTGAGTGGGTTGTGCGTGGGAAAAAAAAAATAAAACAAAAGAAGTAGATGTGGTTTTGATTTTGATCTTTTATTGTAGCTTTTGATTTCCTTTATTTTTCTAATTTGAATGTATTCTTCAATTGGAAATATTAAAATGTTTAATTAATTTAAACTTAGATGTAACAGATGACTTAATGAATTGAAAAATATCAAATAGAAAAAAATTATAGGGAAGGGGTTATATATATGATATATATGTTTAAATGTATTTTTAGTTTTGTAGCTATGGTTATTTGACATTTTAGTTTTTAAAGTTGTTATGGTTATAGCATTGTCTTTCATATTTTTCAGTTTTGTAATTTTAGGACAAAATTGACCGAAATTTTTAAAGTTGGCCGGATGATATGTACAAGTCATGTGCGGTTAATAATTGGGGAAAATGAGCTCAATGGTTGATTTGAAATGGCAAGCGAAGGCTGATGTGAAAAAAAAAAGAAGACACATGGCATAAATTGTCACATCATACATGTTGACTCAGAAATGAAGGAAAAATGACAAGTTAGAAATACTTCCCATCTCATAAGACACCTCGACCAAAAGGCACCTTAGTAGGTCATAAGCCCATCAGTCGAAATTTTAGGATATAGCCGGCCTAGCCTTCAACAAGTAACTAACTCCTCCAAAATAGAGGATTTTTCTGCTGATGTGATAGATTTCGGTCTTACTTACGTGGGACATGGATGACGTGACATATTATTGGACCAATATTTTCCCATTAAAATAATTTTTTTCAAGAATTCAAGGATACTCGGACCATACTCAACTGATTCCCTGCTCTTCTCATTAGATCTTATAAATAAAGGTCGCAATAGGTCAAATGAGGTAATTACACATAACATCACTTGACCAGTTGAACTTCATTAAACTTGCGTATTCAACTCTCATAAGCTCACCGACCTGCCATATTTCTCATTGTCATAACACGCTACACGTTCTTTAAATATTTCTTTACTAGGCTTTTTGTTTTTACACTCATGGCTCAACTAGGGGTGACAATTGGATATGGACTCGAGAAAATCCGCCATAATGAGAAAGGCTTGGGTCCAATATCCATTCTGCCTAGATTCAGGGTGGGTCTCGGGTCCATGAGGACCCTCCCCAAGTATAACTAATTATTTGCTATTATTATTTTTATATTTTACGTTACTAAATACTAATCACTATTAATTCTCTCTTCTCTTTCCAAGCAACCAACCCCCAACTCTCTCTTCTCTTTCAGCGTCTCTCGAGTCTCGCGGTGGCCATCGTCGCCTCGCCACTCTCTTTTATTCCTTTCTTAATCTCTAAAAAAACCTTAATTTTATCAAGTTACACCCATCCTGACAGGTTCTGTAGCAGGTGGGTTGGGGCGGGACAGAAGAAAGTCCAGGGTGAGGCGGGGCAGGGCCCGAGTTCACCCAACCTACTACCATTGCCACCCCTACACCTAACACTTACGGGCACACCTAATGTTCGAACACTAGACTCCCATAAAAAAGTCTTGTACTCAAATCATTGGATTGTCCTGCTAGGGACTTTTCTTTACGTAGCTTACTGATTCATGCATATTCCATACGTGTTTTTGCTTTAATATTCTCTAATGACCATTATTATTGACTTAAATATCAGGTGCTACCCCATGATCTGTAGGTTAGTCCCCCTGAAAGTCTTAAAATCCTTAGCCGGTTCTTTGACATTTTATAGTACTGTTGCTAGAGTAGCCTGATTAGTATCTTAACTATATTAATAAAATATTTAAAATTCAAATTATTCATATTATATAATTATAACACATATTTAAAATAATTTATATTAATATTTGTTATATTTAATGTAGTTAAACTAAAATATAATTTTTCTGATTATAAATTTTAGGGTAAATTACACTGACATTCCCTGAGGTTTGTCCAAACTACGCAAACACCCTCTGAGGTTTTCGTAATTACAGTGACACCCCCGGTCATTTACTACATCTAACAAAATCACCCTTACGCGGTTTACTACTAACGGTGTTTGATGATGTCACTAAAAGAATGAGTTGAACTTTCAAAATTACCCTTGTCTGAACAATATTGACCGGTGGCTATTTTTTGAGACTAAAATACCCTTTTATATTGCATGGCATGCAAGGGTTTTATCGTTATTATATATTTATAGGAGGGTGTAATTGTAATGTTTTATCACAAACTTGTAATGTTTTGAGAACTAATTGCCTGCATTCAACAAATCATGCACTTAATCAAACATGTATCACAAGATAAAAATTTGAGACGATAACATAAACATGTGCATAAATTAGAAAGATGTAAATAGAATGGCTAGTGGATCATTGAGCAACATATACAACGCAACGTAACAATGTTGTTTCAACATTATGCTGACAACATAGTTTGCCAAGTTTCAAAAAGACAACATATAATTTCGCCCTATTCAATAACCACAAATGCAATATATGGGATCTAGTATGCCAAAATGTCACCAATCGTTAGCAAATGTCATCAAAAACAGTATTAACTGAGTGTTATCACAAGCCAAAATGTCACCACTCATTCCAAGAATCATGCTATCACATTTGAAAGAAGAATTTAGTCCAACAAAATCATTATATGCTAATGAAAGAAGAATCAAGGCAAACCTGTTGAGATCCTTGAGGTACACTATCCTACAAAACATACAAAATATACATTAGAGGATGCAATAATGGCCAAAAAAGGAAAAAAAATATGTTAATTTAACAATAACAACCTATTGAGAACTTCTTCTTTTCTTTCTTTGTCTGACAGGTGATCTTTGACATGTTCTAGTGTTATGACCCAATCTAAAGCATTTACTACACTTGATAGGTCCAGATCTCTTAACAGCTCCATCTTCTCCAACCTCTCTTCTTCTGTTCACTCTAGGTCTGCCTAGTAATCTTTTAAGGGGTGGGGGAAGTATAGTGGCAGGTTCAAGTGTCATTGGAGGCCAGAATTGAGGGTCATGAATCGCTTGGATCATATGACTATAAGCTTTCATGTAATTTTCTTTTGAAAAGCTAGGGTGGGTAAAACTCTCAAGCTTGTCTCTCTTGTGTGCTATAGCCAATTTTGCATGTCTACATGGAATTCCTGTTACTTCCCAAACTCTACAATCACAAGTCCAAGTATCCAAGCTGACAGTGTAAAGAGTGTTTTTGTCTTGGACCTGAAATTGATTGCAACCAGCAAGCTCATTTTCACAGCATTGAAACCCAGGAATATATATCCTTCTAAAAGCCAGTGTAGCAGGTGTGTGGTCACCATTCCTATCATCTTCACCAGTTTTAATTAATTGGTATTCTATCTTCACCAAACTGCCAGGGTTAGTCTGTCTAACCATCTCAGCATATCTACCCAACTTCCCATAAGACTCTCCATGATTCCCCTCAATGATGTCCATAGCTCTCCTTTTTGCCAGATACAACTGCATGTACGGTGGATTTACACCATATTTTTTCAATTCATGGCTAATGCCTTTGGGCTTCATTTGAGGGTTCTCCCTCAAAACATCAACTAATCTGGATCTCAACCATGTAGAATTTGCCTCTCTTATTTGGTCAACCCTTACAAAGGTATGCTCTGGGTTATAGGTCTTGATCATGAAGCTCAAATTATCTTGTATAATGGAAGTACGAATCCTCCACAGACAATCTTTAGCTTTACATTGAGCTGTCACCCTAGTCCTCTCATTTTTCTTCCTAATTATCTCAAAACCCTCCCCAATAACATATTCTTATAGTGCATTCCTAAATGCATGAATGTCACTGAAAACCATTCCAGTGCCAAGCTTTATTTTCTTCTCAGGTTCTAAATGAAACTCCTCTTCATCTCTACCCAATCTCCCACTCCAAGGATCATCACCAAATTCTTCCTCAGAATTATGCATAGGCTCACAGTGGTCGTCAGATTCATACTCAGATAAGTTACCATCACTATCCAAACAATCATCATCTTCATCATCACAAGAAACTTGAGGAACATCTGATTCTCCAGCACTATTAGCAACAAAATCTGAATCTTCACTATTCAAATCAGCCTCATCATCTCCCTTATCATCCTCAGTATCATCTAACTGATTATAGTCTTGATCCTCTAAGGATTTCACAAACAAATCAATTTCACCAGTGTCTGAGTACTTTTTAAACATCTTAGAGATAGTATTATCATTTCTCTCAAGAATAATCCTCTTACTTGGATCATCTTTTTCAGAATAAGACATTGAGAGCCACATATGATCAATATCATGTACATGCTTCAACACTTTATCACACAAATCATCCAACAAATCTTCATATCTATAACCAGATGAGTTCACATTTAACAACTTGTAATTTTCACCCAAATAGTCCACAGTAAAGTTATATAATCTGCCATCTTCCCTCACTGCAAACATGAAAAATAAAAAAGATCCTCAAAAATAGAAAACCATGACAACCAAAATGAAAATACTTATAAGTAAATCAAAAGGCCCTTTCATTAGACAACACAAATGACCTTTATTTCACCAAAAACTTTAAAATTTTCTTACGGGTGTATACCTCAAAATTGGGGGTTTTGCTAAACACACCATAATGAAAGCTAATACTACCTTAAAATGACAACATAAAACCCTATTATTTAGAAAATCACAAAAAATAATCGGATTACAACCTAAATACAAAACCCTCGACTAAGAAAAACAAATCAAAGTAGAAATGTACTAAAACACTCATCATTTTAAAGCATTTTTCTGAAAAAAAAAAAAAGAAAAGATTTTCAAGCCATATACACATTGCATGTAAGGGGTTTACATACCTTTTCTCCTTATTTCAATCTAGAACTTGACAATCGTGCTTCAACCGCCTCTTCTAGCACTTCCAAATGTGTCAACAATGGAGCTTTCAAGAAAAATCCTATGGAGTTAGGGCTTTCGATTTCTTTTCAGAGAAAAGAGCACGGTGGAAGATGAGAAGTGTTTGGCGCCCAAACATTTTGTTGTTAATCTCAATACAAAAGGAGCAAAATCGCTCATATAATTTAGATATTTTCAGTCATTTTTTACTTTTTATTTTTTATTTATCAGATTCAATGGGGGTAAAAGGGGCAATTCATATAAATTGCCTTATTTTCTGACACAAAAGACGACAAGGGGTGTCACTGTAATTACAGAAACCTCAGGGGGTGTTTGCGTAATTTGGACAAACCTCAAGGGGTGTTAGTGTAATTTACCATAAATTTTATTAAAGGTTCTTTTAATAATATAAAAGAAAGGGGGAAATAGCATTTTTGGTCCCATAACTTAGGGCCTTTTCACTTTTGGTGCCATCCATTACGGGATTAGCACTTTTGGTCCCGTAACTTACAAAAATTAGCAGTTTTCGTCCTCTCCCGTTTTTCCGTTAGTTTTTTAACGGAAATGGCCATTTGGCTGTTAAATTTTTCTTCAGTTTGAAACATTTAACGGCCAAATGGCCATTTTCGTTAAAAAAACTAACGAAAAAACGGGAGAGGACGAAAACTGCTAATTTTTGTAAGTTACGGAACCAAAAGTGCTAATCCCGTAACGGATGGTACCAAAAGTAAAAATACCCTAAGTTATGGGACAAAAATACTATTTTCCCTAAAAGAATGTATTCCTAATCTATTGCAAATAACTAAATTAATTAACTTATATGTAAACAGTGACAACTATTACTTCAATTTGTTATATATTCAACATCCGCTGGTCATTAATATTCTTTCTATATTCTTGTACCAAAAGAATTATAAAAATTTGGAAGTTCCTTTCTTGTAATGGTACTTTAAATCTATAATTAATACTACGTTGGTTTAAGACGTGAGCAATTAATTACAACGACTTGCACTATAATTAGTCGAATCATATAACGTACAAATAATTAGCTAATAATTGTACGATAATGATATAATGTATGTATTAATCTATTAGTGTTAAAACTATTAAGTGTATATATAATCATTCTACTCTTTAGTAGTTCAAATTTTTAAATGAGATTGTCATATAATGTAGAGGCAAAATATATTTTTATTTCCAATATATAAGTACAATTTGAGTTATCTCCGATCCTACATCATCGAAAATTAACACCATTAGTCCAATATTATCAAGAAATAGGACAAAAGTGGTCCTGCGTTGAGAGTCGCACACGTTGGCACATGGCCAGTAAATGCCCAACTAGAGATAAACAGTCACTTTTGGTGTATGGTGACCATTAATTTTTGTAGGGAAATTTGCCATAGAAAATCTGATTTTTTGCCCTATTTTTAAATTATTTATTTTTACATAAAAATAAATTGATTTTAAGGTTATAATTATAATGATTTGTATTTGAAATAAAAAAATTTGTCATTTTTTGAATCCATTACGATTTGGTTTTGAAATCTTTTGATTAATTTTGATCATAAATAATAATAAATAAAATTTATTTTTAAAATAAGAATTAGATAAGTTTTATTTTTACATAAATAATATAAACTTAGATTTTAAATTATAATTATTTTTACGTGAAATAAATTTTGACTTCTTTGATATATTATTTATTTAAATTGAATTATTATTTCATTTGAATATATTTTAAAATAACGAAGTAGAGAAATTTTATTCTATATAAATAATAATTAATTTTTTAAATTATAATGTTTTGTATTTGAGATTATCAATTTGAACGTTTTTATTATTTTTTGAAAATAAATTACTATTTAGTTTGGAAATTTTTAATACACAATTACAATAAATTAAAATAAATAATTATTATTTTATAATATAAATAAGTTTCATTTATATATAAATAATGAAGTAGTTTATAAATTATAATTATTTATATTTGAAATAAATTTCAACCTCTTTTATTATTTATGAAATTGAATTATTATTTAGTTCGAAAATATTTTATTAAATATCTACCATAAATTAATTAAAATAAATAATTTTTTTTTATTTTAAATAAAATATTAGAGAAACTTTTTATACGAAATAATTAGTTTTAAAATTATTATGGAATCAAAAGTGATATGATTCAATTAATATATAGGACACTCAATGGCCATTAAAAAATCGTGATTCTTTGTTAATAAGACTAATGGTGTTAATTTGTGAAAATGTATGACAGTAAATGGACTAAAAAACATTTTGTCATACGTATTACAGTCAAAAGATTAAGAGGTTTCAAGTTTGAATTTCACAACCTCTCATCATGAAAACAGAATTTAGCATATATTAACTTTACAAAAAGTGTGTTAATTGCCGTATGCACCCGTTCAAATCAACTTGTTATAAATATTTAATTATTAAATAATTCTTTTTTTCTGATAGCTTAATTAAATGATTAATACTTACTGAACGTGAGACTATGAGTTACATAACCTTTATATGAAAATTAATTAAATTAAACAATTGACGGAAGATACTTCCTATTAATAACTGTATTTTTTTTTCTTAAATTGGAAGCGATGAATTTTATTAATCGAAAGTAAAGTAATTCTATACATTCAGTCCTGCAATAGAAAAAAATTTAACATTTAACCATGGTTAATTGTCATAATTAAAAACAAATATCCGTAGTGAATAGTCATTCACCACGGTCATACAACGGTTATCGGCCATGGTATCTGCGAATGTAGCTAAAATATTTGTCATGGCTAAAAGCCATGGCAAAAATATTTTCTATCTCATAACCATGGCAAAAATAGTTTTCATGGTGGATAATCTAGGTTTTTAAAATGGTTTTTGTTTAATCATGGTTAATAATAATTATTTACCATAATTTTAGTCCGTAACCAATAAATTTGTAGTCAATAATGAATTTTCTTCTAATGATGTCGGTTATCAGTATCGAATAGAGATAATTACAAACAATCATATCAATAATATCCCAGTTATTACAACAACAAATCATACATACTATATAGTAGAAACAACATCGACCCACGTAATGGTTCGAACTCATGATCTGTAGGTTATGGGGTCTCAACTTCGCCAACTAAATTAGGCTTTACATAATTTTATTAATGACTGTTGTCCAACCTGATTTTCAAATTCCACGTGAATTCTAACTTTATTACATCAGTTACGAAAACAAATATGTTAACAGTGCAAAAGAATGCAAATCGGGCTTCCAGACAATGAAACCTTTCTGCCTTAGTCTTTTTTATCGTCTATATCAGACAAATATAATATTCCTCAACAGTATAACCCTTTTTTCTTTTTCCAGGAATTTGACGCATGCAGCTCTTGGTCAGTCGCAAAACCAATCACGAAACATTGATCATATCATGTAAAGATTCAGACAAACTAAACCTGCTTCCACAACCGTACGTGGACTTATTGTATCCTAATTTAATGAAGTAACGATAATTATTGTCGGTATTAATGTAATTAAAACAAAATGAAAGAGACAAATATATTAATTGAATGTGAAATTAAGTTGATGGGCAGGGGTTGCATTTGAGGTCATATCTGACGGGTCACATGGTCTGTTGCTAATAGGAAATTTTCACCAGGGGTATACTGTCAGTCTCACTTGATATGATGGGATATTTCGGAACACATTGATCATTAAGTCTGAAATCACTAAAATATTTATTGCATTTATGCATGATGGGGATTATAATTTGGACAGGTACATTGGGGCCTGGTCCAGTACCGTTTCCTACTTATTTATAGTAGAACGGGTTTTAATTTAAATAATTCGATGTGGGTCTTGATTTTTGTCCAAAAACTTATATCCCAAACGCCTCCAAACTTGATCCAAATAATATTTGTTAATGTAACTTATAATTCGATGTATTTATAGACATGTATTTTTGCAAAGTCGCCGGAAGAGTGATATACGCCTATCACGTGATGGATAAAAATTGAGCCTTTTTATACTATTGGTTAATAGTTTACAACACGGCAGCTGAAGTAAATTTATAAAAAAAAAAAAACTTACCGGTGTGACTGAAATAGCCTTATCATGCTGCTTATTGAAAGTGGAGGGACTTACCGACGTGATTATTTTAGCCACATTGGTAAGTATTTTTCTTTACTAAATTTACTCTATCTACCACGTTGGAAAATATTAACCATTAGAAAAAAAAAAAGCCTCAATTTTAATCCATCATGTGAAAGGCATGTTCCACTCTTTCAGCGACATTGTAAAAATCTGCAACCAAAGGACTGAATTCGCATAAATTGAAAAGATAGAGGATCATTTTGCTATCCTAGATACTTAAAGGACTAAAATGCCAGAAATCTATAACTACAACACAAAAATTGCAATTAACCCTTTAAATCCGCAGTTGAAATCCATCTAATTTGTTTGGCTTATAAAATAAATTAATGAATTTTAGATCCTTCGTTGAATCCATTAAATTTTAAGCCAGATTATGATGGATTTGAAATCCACTCAATAAGCTAGTCATTTCAAATCCTTTTGCAATGCGCTAAAAACATTAGCAAAATGAATTTGAAATTGTTGATGGGCTAGTTTAATTGACAAAGTTAGTTGAGGCTCCAAACCAATCAATCGTACAACACGTTATCTATTTTAATAATAATTATTAATTAAATATAATTATCTGATATTAATTATTAACATATGATTGTTATAGTTACGATAATTACAATCAAAAAGTTAAAAGGAAGGATCTAAGATCCCGCCAAACACAATCCATCGTCATTCCTATTTGTACACAAGTACAGTTGATCTCAGCCCAATAATATAATGAAAAGTAGGGTCATTTCTTGAATCTCCAATTGCTGATAAGATTTTGGCAGCAAAACTTGCACCAGAGGGCCACTTTCTCTATGATCTCACTGGCTTTAATTTCACTATATATGGTCATATTCTCTTGATCTTCATACGTAAAACTACTCCATTGATATCGGAGAAAACTAGGAACACAAATCTCGAACAGTTTCAAGGATGTTTCCTCTACAACACACTGATGTCCCGGAGCTGTCAGTTCTTGGGCAAGATTTGAGTGTACTGGATCGTGCTTTCTTGGACAGCAGCAACCTCGTCGACAGAAGTACCAAAAAGAGGCAAACAAGGGCAAAATCATCAGGTTTCCAGGAAACTAATGATTGCAAGCTGAGGAAAGTTATGCACAGAGATATTGAGAGGCAGAGAAGGCAACAAATGGCCAGTCTTTACGCTTCCCTTCGATCCCTTCTTCCTCTTGAGTACATCAAGGTATCTGACACAGACCTGACGATTTTCCTTAAATTTTCCCAAATTTTATGAAATTTCTAAACTTGATTATTGATGGGGTTTACGAATATTTAAAGTCAACATATGATATAATTGTCCCTAAATATAAAAACTAAAAATCATGGTTGAATATCATAAAAGTTGTGTCTGAAGAGCATAGACCAAGACTTTTCGATCATGTAGCTCACGATTGGGAACGTTGATGATTCATTACATCATTCAAAGTCTATTTGACCGTCAGAAATTTATTACTCATACATTCTGGTACCGATAATGATTTGATCGTGTTATAACTCGATTCACCTTCAACGTTGCTACTCGAACAAGATCACTCAACGAATTCTGATAACGTTGATGATCATACTAGCTTATTGTTGTGTAGGGTAAACGGTCGATCTGTGATCACATGCAAGAGGCCGTGAATTACATAAAACACATGGAAAAGAACACGAAAGAGTTGCGAATGCGGAGAGATAAGCTTATGAACAAGTTGTCCAAAAGATCAGGTGGCTCAGAAATTAGTGTTAGTTTACCAAACTGCGTAACGGTGAGTTGTTGCCCTAATGGCGGCGTGGAGATCTTAATCAGCTGCGGCGCCGGCAACATAGAGGGAGAAGGGTTTCCTCTCTCCAGGGTGCTCATGGAACTGCTCACGACAGGACTGAATATTGTCAGCTGTATTTCTACTAAAGCCAATGACAGATTTCTGCACAGAATCCAAACCGAGGTAATTAAATGGATTAAATGCATGTTTGGTCCGATAACTTAAATCATTTGGCGTTTTTGTTCTTTAACTTTTTAGGGTAGCATTTTAATCATGCATCTTTTTAATTTTCGCAATTTTAGTCCTTTTATTCGCCGTAGTTCACCTTCACCGGCGAGAAGGGAGAATTTCAGTAAAAAAATGACTGGAATAGCGAAAATAAAAAAGATGCAGGACTAAAATTAGAAAGTTAAAGGACAAAAATGCTAACAGAATTAGGCCAATAGGAACAAAAGACCCAATTTTAAAATGTCACGTGAGAGGCACGAGCATTTTTTCGGCGAGAAGGGTGAGCTCTGGCGAAAAACGGACTAAAATCACGAAAATTGCAAAGGTATAGGACCAAAATGGCACCCTAGAAAGTTAGGACGAAAACGCCAAATGACCTAAGTTACAGGACCAAAAATGCATTTAAGCCTAATTAAATTATGGGAGCCTGTAATGAATTCTTCTTTTTTATTTGAAAAATTGCAATTTTGGCTCTGTAATTTAGGGGTAGTATTGGTCCTACGTGAATTAATTTTTATAATTTAGTCTTATATCTTTAAAATTTTGATAATTCCAGTCATTTTCTGACCAATTTCATCGGAAAATTGAATGTGACTTATACGTAATTGAATAAAATTATAATTTTAGTCTTGTAAATTAATTCGTGTAGGACAAAAAGTATTAATCCTCCTTAAGTTACAAAACTAAAATTATAATTTAATTGGATCATGAACAAGTTATAAGATCAAATTGACAAAAAAGAATTAAAATTGACAAAATTTTAAAATTGTAAAAATTAATTTGTGTAGGACCAAAAGTCCCACCTCAAATTATAGGACTAAAATTGCATTTTTCCTGTCTTGATCTTAACTTTATTAGTTTTAGGCATAATTGTTCATAATTAAGCTTCATGTGATCATCATTTACAGGTCAATGATCTGATGTACATTAACCTGCCTGAGCTGCAACAAAGGCTGGCTAACGTGGTCAACTTTGCTTGAAAGTTGCAAGTGAGGTGTGTTTAGAGCTTGAATTTTCGTTTGGGTACATAAATGTTATAATTGTAATGTCGTCTTTGTTTCGATTATTAAAAAGATAATATGAGACGTAATGATTCTCCTTAAATATGATCCTAATAAATGTTGTATTGATGTGGAATGTTTGATTTGTACAATGGCTTTGATGATAGTATTTGCATATTTGTCAATATTGAATGATTTGATAATTTGGTGAATAATTGAAGCAATTAATGCTCCATTATGCAAAATGTACCACTTGCTTGTTTACAATTTTCATCTATAATCATAATGAAGATATTTCATTACTATTTGATAGGACATTTTGTTGATTTAGAAATAATTTAATCAAACTAACAAAATTGAATAATATTTTTTTGACTTAAATGCATTTTTGTTGATAGGATGCTAAAAAAGCTCTAAGAATTCAATAAATTTACAAAATCAAGTGCAATTAACATAAAATACTACTATCAGGGAGAAAATGCAATTTTAATTCTGTAATTTGGGGGAGATGTTTTTTGTCTTGTACAAACTGATTTTCGCAATTTAATCTTGTAACTTTAAAATTTTGGCAATTTTAGTCTTTTTTTACTAATTAATCATATGCAATTTTTCCGGTCAATTTAGCCAGAAAATAATTAAAATTGTCAAAATTTTAAAATTACAAGACTAAACTACGAGAATCAATTCATGCAATACCTAAACTTCTCCCTAAATTACAAGACTAAAGTTGCATTTTTCTCAAAAGGTTGACCCCTTATCATGTGGGACGAAAACTACAAGGTTTTTTGTTGACTTTTTGTTCCCTTTTTTCATCATTGTCTTATTTTTCTCAAGCTTAGAAAATGGTAAAATGGTTTTTTGGTCCTGTAAGATTAGGGCAATATTTATTTTGGTACCACAACTTAGGTAGGTAGCTGCGTTAGTCCAATAAGACACGTTTTTCAGTTTTTTTTGTCACAAAAAATCATGTGCAATTTAGGTAGGTGGTTGTTTTAGTTCTATAAAATACGTTTTTCAATTTTTTTGGTCCCAAATGTAGGTGGTTGTTTTAGTCCCCTAAAACACATTTTTTAATTTTTTTGGTCCCAAAATATCATGAGTTGGGACAAAAAAAAACTGAAAAATGTGTTTTATAGGACTAAAACAGCCACCTACCTAAGTTGTGGTGTCAAACCAAATAATGCGCTAGTCTTACGGGACCAAAAAAGCATTTTGCCCCTTAGAAAAGATCTGATGCTATGGATTTTGCAAATTATTTTATCTTCTAATCTTAAAGTTATGCTTAATTTTTTAAGTCTGTAACCTAATAAAAAGCTTATCGATAATTCACTTTTCGTACCACTACGACTATGACAAAATTATATACATGTATTTTTAATACATATAATTATGCCTATATACATCTAACGATGGCAGCCAAATGAATGGGTTTAGTTGTTTTCCACTACGGGCTTGTAAGATCCACTTTACTGAATTAATGCGTCAATGTTTTTTAATAAGTCTAATATGACTTCTTAAAGAATTATACGTACATATCAATGATTTTTTGTTCGAGTAGTAAGGTTGAGGTCCCACAATTAAAAGGTTGTGGGTTCGAGTACTACGAACATAAGGTGTTGTTTAGTTAATAAGATATTTGTATTATTCTTTTGGTTGCTTTAATATTGATGTTGGTAGATTTAGAAATATTGTTATACTATGGACTTAATATTATAATAGCAGTTGGTTGCTGTAGAAACATTGCTGTATTTTCAAATTAATAGTTCCTCTCATTATTCAAAAAAAAATTATAGATACATGGATCGATATTATTGTTTAAGATCATTTATGTTGCGACTATCATTTGATGATTAAATTAAATACGTATTTCATTTGATGATTAAATAAAGAGTATGTAAGACAATTAATAATAAAAAAAAAGAGTTACATTTTTTTTCTCACACGATAGAGGGGCATGACACTTTTGGTCTCCAAGCCATTTTTCAACAAACACTAACTGTCACGTGTGGCTACAGTCTATTTTTCAACAGAAGTTGGGGTAAGACTAAATGTGTCGAAAAAAATTCAATTTTAAAATCATTTTAAAATTTGTGTAAAGCGAATGACTACAAGTGTGGACTCCCCTTTCCTTGGGACAAATTTGCTCTTTTTTGTTAAAATAGTAAAATATATTTGAGATATAAATCTAAAAAATTTCTCATAAAAATCACATATTCAATCTAAAAATATTTCATAAAATGAAATGATATGAAAAATATTTCTCAAGCAAATATACCTTTTATATTTTGTTTTCATCATGTGGTGGCAATATAGGTGTATCTTAATCCAATAGAAGTCAATATGAATAAAGCCGAAGCATCAAAGTCGAGATGATTTGTCAATGACTGGAAGAGTCGCTATAAGCTCAAACAAATACTGGATATATAATACTTATAAGAAAATCTCTCAGTAAACATAATCACATTATTAATTATAGGAGCATGTGTGTGACCATGTCCCTAATAATTTAATAATAGAAAAATGACGATTTAGTTTTAATAAAATATTAGTTTTTTGAAAATTAATGAATAACTTGGATAGAGGTAATAATTGGATGGAAAGAAAAAAAGAGATATATTTTGGATTAGTGATAGCAGAAACACATAAATTGGAGGGACAAGTGAAAAATAAAACTTGTAGTGAAAAAAATAATGATGAATAATAAATAATTACAGTTGTGCAAATCAAATCATTACAAGAAATATGACATTTAATCATGACTAATTGTCATATTTAATATTAAATAGCCGTAGAAAATAGTCATTGACCACGGTCAAGCAACGTTGTCGGCCATGATTTTGCGAGGGTGGTTAAAGCATTTGTTATGGCTAAAAGTCATGACGAATATTTTTACCACGACTTTAATTAGTTATGATAAATAAATTTTTCATGGTGACAAAACTAATTTTTGTATCGATTTTTTTAACCGTAGTTAATAATAGTTATTTACCAAGATTTTTAGCCATAATCATTAGAAATGTTGTTAAAAGTGATATTTTTTTCTAGTGCATTATGCACTACGATTTGAAACGTGTGAGATAAAAATATTGATCATAGCTAAAAGTTATAATGAATGTTATGATCATAGCTAAGGAGCAAGATCACTGCAATATTAATTAACCATTAATTTGTGGCTAATAACTTAAATTTTTATATTAATTTGTTTAATTATGGCCGTTGATAATTAACTTTAAATCTGTACTCGGTTTAAAGGAATACCTCATAATATTGTAGTGACTCGTACAACGGTGACCAACAGTCTCGATTTCATGATTTAAAAGCAGCATATTTTGAAGATTGTAAATGTGTGTTTCAGATATATATTCAATGAAAACTTATTATCAATCACAGTTACAGTACAAATCAACATATGGAATCTGATACCAAAATTTAATCGCATCGAAATTTGTAGCGGACTTTTACTTTAATAATGTGATAATTAAAAGATATAGCTGAAGTGAAATTATATCGTGTGATATGATAATTTAATAAAATGTGTATTTTGTTTACGTCAATGTAATAAAAGTGGAATTAAAAGATAGTGATTATATAGTTTCTTGTTTACTTCATTTTATTATTTGAATTGATATATATACTAGAAAGCATGACGTGCGATGCACGTGTATAAATATATTTTTATAAGTAATTATATTATTTATGTGAAGTTTATAATATTATTCATATTTTTTTTAGTGAAACATTAGTATTATACAAATATATTTTCAAATCAATTGATAATAATTATTTAAATTGATAAGAAAACTATTCGATTTTATTATTTATAATTCAGTTTCTAAATTTAATTGGTGTTATTGAATAAAAAGACATTCCCCAAAATTGAAATTTTGTATTTCATATATTCACTAATGATTATTTCATTATTATGTATCAAACCAATTAATATGAACATATAAAATAATGATATTCGAAAAAATAATATTAAAATAAAAATAATTAGTCATAGCTCCTTATCTTGGATAGAAGAAATTCTAATTTACTAAAATAAATTGATCAATTTTATTTGTAGGTTTTATTATGCCTATTTTATGTTGTTTAATTTTGTATTACATTTTATATGTGTATGTTTTCTTTTACTACTATATTTGATTGTTATTTATTTTTAATTTATTGGCACTATTACAAACTAATTATTTATTGACTATGTTATAAAACTATAATCAAATTGGACCATAGTACCAATATTTGTATTATAAGATCCTATAATGTATGTTAATTCATATTTCAGTATCAACTTTTTTATATGTAAAAATAAAACATTCAGGATAATCTAATACTAAAAAAATCAAATGCTAAGAGATTCACTCAATAGTTGAATTTTCATAAGCAATTTCAATTTAATAATATTCTATTCATATATCAATTTTTATATACTTTAGTACTCATGCTTTTTAAACATTTAAGTTATTTTTATAAATTTATTACTGAAAAAATATATTAATCTCATTGGCTTATTTATTTATCATCTTTTTTTCTAGTTTCAACATAATTAACTCAGTTTTTATTTATTATTTTATTGTACTAAGTTTATTTACAAAATTTAATTTTCTTAATATGAAAAATAATTGTACTAATGTGTTAGTATATAATTACTTTAAAAATTTATACTTTTAATTGTTATTGTGTTAATGTTTACTCACCATTTGACTTTTCTTATTTTCATAAGGAGAAATAGCATTTTTTCAGTCCGTAACTTAGGTTCTTTTCATTTTAATTTGGTCCATTGATTTTGGGATTCTCACTTTCGGTCCCATTAATATTAAACATTAGCAATTTTGGTTCCATAACACATTTCTCTCTGGATATTCAAAAGAAAATGCCATGTGGGCGTTAAGTGTATAATAATACAAGTGGACCAAATGTTACAACTTTTATGTACCTTTTAAAGCATAAAAATAGTTATATATGATTCGTTTAGGACCTACAATTATGTTAGTTAATTTACTACTCAATAAGATAAGGTTTTAAATTAAATTATTTATGATATTACTATTTATACTCTTCTTTAATGTCAATGTCTTAGGGTGCAGGGGAAGGGGGACATGGTATTTTTGCCTATTAGTATTGAAATAAAATCAATAAGTTAGCTCTTTTTAAATTTTCAATAGCACTTCTAATTTAATCAGATTGATAGTTTTTATTTATAATTAAATTTTGATACTTATTCGTTATTCCATTTTAGAAGAAATTTCATTTTAATAAAATTGATCGATTTTTATTCATAAGTTTTATTGTGTCTCTTTGCTATTGTTTGATTTTAGTATATTATGTTTGCGTATGTAATATGTTTTCTTTTACTATATTTGAATGTCGTTGATTTTTAATTTATTAACACTAAATGATTACAAACTAATTATTTTTTACTATTATTATAAAATATAATTTACTTGGACAATATTACTAATATTTTGTATTGTAAGATCCCAATGTTAATTATATTTCAGTATCAACTTTTAAATATTGTCAAAGTATTATTAACATGCTTTATTACCTTCTAAAAATTTTGAAATATTATAGTATAAAATTTTATATTTTGCCTGTATATTGCAATTTTTAATTCTATATGTTTTTAGTTTAACTTTTTAATCTTATTTTCATATATATGCAGCGATTGGTATAATTTATTTCTTATTCAATAATATATTATGTTAAACCTTAATTTTTTTATGTCACATTTGTTGTTATAATATTTTTATTCTATTAATTAATATAAAAAAATAATAGATATAAAAGTAAAGCATTTCAGATTATCAATTACTAAAACAATCAAGTACTAAGAGATTCACTCAATAGTTGAATTTTCAAAAATAATTTCAATTTAATAATATCATATCCATATATCAATTTAATTTGTAATTAAATTTTGATATTTATTTGTTATTATATATATAAGTTTAGATTAGTATTTTATATATATTATTCATGTGTAGTTTATTTTAAAATTTTAATGTGTCAAGGTAAATTAAAACTTTCTTAATATAATTAAGATTTCTTCTAGCAAAGTAATTGTAACGTCCATAGATTTTTTTGTACTTAAGTGAGAGACTAATTAGTAATTATTAAGAAAATATAAATTTAATTATAAGTTATATGTTGAAATTTGCATATATTAAAATTTTAAAGGACCAAACTGTAGCTTTATAAAATACTTGGGGTTAAATTATATAATTTTACAAGTTAAAGGACTAAATTGAAAATTCTTGCAAAGTTAAAAAAATAAAAAAGAAAAAAGGAAAAATGGATAACATTAAATATGGATTAGGTTGAGTGAGGGATGTGCACGTGTCCCTCTTGTTCCAAAGCTAATACACATTTTCCTATTTTAATATATACTAGCAGCCCGCGCACACGCGATGCGTGAGCAAATAAAAATAATAATAATAATAATATTAAGATATATTAATCAATGTATTTAATTACGTATTTTGATCAATTTTAGTACGTATATGATCTATTTTACATTGAATTTTAGTAGATCATTAATCATATATTTGTTAATTGTCTGATCTAAAATATTTTATAAAATTAATTTACAAAAACACTTAATGGATGAGCGCAATCTATTTATACTATTATAGAAGAAAATATTATTTTTCTTTAATAAATAGAAGTTATATCATATTTCTATCACTTTTAAAAAAAAAAGATTTGCCCTTCAAAATAAAACTGAATTTTAAGTTGAATAAGTATATTTATTAAGATCTTCAAGGATAAATACACTTTTTAAATTTAAAATTCACTTTTGTTTTGGCGGCCAAAATTTGAAAGAAGGGGTAAAAAGTATGAGATAACCGGCATTCATTAGAAGAAAACAATCTTTCTTTCATAATAATACAAATATATATATATATATTTAGAAGACTCTTGAAATTATTAATAATTTTTTTAACATGTTAGAAACACGTGATTATGATAATTTCTAATTTGAAAACTTAATATTTGATATATGATCACTTAAAATAAAATGTGTTTCCATAAATTAGATACACCAACCAGATAGCATTGATCTCGTACCAAAAATTCCTAATTAATTTTAAAATAAGACTTCATGTTGCATAAATTGGATAAAAAGTAAATAAAAATTAAATTAGTAAATTCACTTACTATTTGATACAAATCTTAACAATTAAAAAAAGTAAATCTGCAATATGTAGAAAAAATAATATATATATATATATATATATATATATGAAATATATCAGTACTAATATTAAAAAAGCAAGCTTCAATCTATATTAAAAGCCACTTATTACTACATAACATGTTTAGAGTTGATAAATTGATAAATTCCAGATAAAAATAAGATGGTGAGAAATAAAATACTTCAAAGTATGTCTTCTTAACAGAAAATTTGAATAATTTTTCTGATTTAAGTAATTGTACATATAGCCCATAAACATACATTAAATAATGGTGTTTGATACTACATGGAGAATAATATGCAGCTTTTTGTGAACGCCAGATGAAGTTTAAGAGTAAAAATAAAAAAGAAAAAATCACAACTACATCTTGATTATTGCTAACTTGATACTTTAGCTTTTGTGTTTGCATATTTGATCTTTACGTGTAAAAATACAAAAAAAAAATGGCCTATGAGTCTATATATATAGAAGATAGCAGAAAAGGAAAAAAAAAATAAAGAACATATTAATTACATGTATTTTATTAAGACCAAATCATGGAAAAATATATTAACATATTAGTTTGTGAGAGGGGTTTTAGACATTTAATTTGATTGTAATTTGTAGAGGGAAAAAAAAATGAAAAAGATGGTGTGGGAACATGGGTGGTTATGGTAAGAGGGTATATTTGGTAGTTTGTAAAATTGGTATGAGAACTACCAAGAAGATGGTGAATTGTCATTTTTATCCTCCACAAATAATTAATTCATCTTATAGAAAGAAATCATAAAATGTATTTTTAAAAGAACAAATGGCAATTGTTGTAAAAACACATAAATAACTTCCATATTAGACACAAAAGTCCTATTTTAATATATATATATATATACATATATATTAGATAGCAATTACGGGGGATTGGGGAGTACTGTTGGACAATTAGGCTGAAATATTTTGGTAATTCGCAACCGGTAAGAATCATAAATTCTAAATTCTAAATTAATTATTATATTAATGTTATTTAATTAATGTATTTATTAAATATGCTTTATATTATTTAATTTACTATTTAACTGAAAAATTTAATGAAGTTGGGTATTTATACAAATTAGTGTTTGGGTATATGTTTAATTGGACTGGAATATTATAGCCAATACATATATGTTTAATTGGACTGGAATATTTGCCAATAAACTAAAATTATTTAGCCAATTAGATTTAGTAGTTGTTATAATGGATTATTCAAGTTAACCGGGTTTATTAACCAAATATATAATTGCATGTATTAGTGTTTAAATAATTATTAAGAATTTACAGGAATTAATATGAATAGTAGAAAATTATGTTTGATAAATATTAGGAAATTATATTTGAGAATTATGGTATTTATTAAAAAGGAATATGAGATTTTTGTAATAATTTTATTTAGGGATATTATAAAGAACGATAGTTATAAAAATATGAGGGGTTTGATGAAATAAGCTCTTATGAGTTAATTGATAAATTAAATATATACCGGGGTAGCTTATAATGTCTAATTGTTTAGGCGATGAGCGAAAGGAGGTTTGAATTTCAATATATATGAAAAATTAAAATATTGGTGGAAAAAGTACGAATATTATTTAGTAATTTTATTCGGAATTTACGATATTTTTGATATATTGATTATACACATTATAACTTATTATATAGCACAGGGATAAAGTAGAGGATTAATCAACTCTATTTACTAATGTAATTGTTTAAGAATTTGAGGTAAGTATAGTTAATTGGATATATATATATATCTATCTATCTTATATATATGATATATATTCTTGTATTATATACGTGATTGCGATGGCTATTTATCTGGTTATATTGTTATTTCGTGGAGCTGTCATTATATGTGTATATGTGGTTATGGTGTGAGAAAGACGAATGAATGATCATGCGATGTCATACTATTTTATTGTGTATTGAAATTAAATAATGAGATTATGGATGGAATGTTGTGAATTGAGATAAAGCGATAGCTTACCTGACTGGGGGGGCATACTGCAATGGCTTATGATAATATGATTAATGACGAGCTATGTGCTGTCATTGATCAATGGAGATGATGTGACATATCGTATGAGTTGTGTGCTGGGTGATATGCTGGATGATGGGATATCATACGAGCTGTGTGTTGTACGGTACCAAGAAAAAAAAGGAGATATTACGATTAAGGTGATGTTAGCCGGCAAAGACCATTGAGTGATGCACTCCAGCTTGGGTAAGCAAGACCCTAATAAAATAAACGATGATTCTAGATATATTGTACTGTGGATTGATATATGATTGTAGTATTGGTTATCTCATGATTTTGTGGTGATTGCATATTAAATAGTATTTGTGGATTGATATAATTGTATGAGACTTGTCTTGTTGCATATATGTATGTATACATATAAGTCGGTTACCTATACTTATTGAGTGGGCAGCTCAATCCTTGCCGCATATATTTCAGGACATAAGTCACAATGGCTAGCTGATCATATATAAGCCAATCACCAGTATTACTAGGTAAGTCAACAGTGATACCCTAAGTTAGAAGCCCTAGCTACACAATTATATAGATATGAGATTTCACTGGATTTATATTTTTTTAAAGTTTTGTAATAAATAGAAACTTCACTTTTCTCCTTTCTTTATAATGATAATGGCAAAGGTCGATGATTAATTACAAAGTATTGATAACATATGTCCTTTTGTAATGTCTATATAATATATGGATTAAAACATGAGTTGTCTTATTGGATTAAATGTGAATTCTTTATAAGATGAGATGTGATTACGGAAGGGTGTCACAGTAATTGTGTTGAAATATTATTTGGCATATTGATTTTTTTTAGTTGAATATTTTATCATTCTCTAAGTAGTTTAGAACAATTAAGACTCTTAAATATTTTTCTTATAGAATTTTATTTTTTCTATGACTAATTTTATGATATAATTTTCTGTGAATGTTATTAAAATTTAATGGGTGACTGGTCTGTGTAATTAAGCTCATTCATGATTCACGATTAGAAACATGTTATTAAAATCTTGTATAATTGGATTCATTCATGGTTCACGATTTAAGTTTTTTATCCTAAATTTATATGGAGGAGGTTTAGAATATTTAGAATTCTAAATTGTTAAAAATTCTAAAATTCTGTAATATAAAAATTAATAATATTTAAATGAAGGTATATTTATCTTTTCACAATGGGGAACAAACAACTTAAGTATTCAGATATTTATATAGACCAGAAATATAATACCGGGCTTTAAAATAATGAAGCAAACATGAACTAAATGCTAGCCGAATAAAGAAACGTAACGTTATATTAGTCATGAGGGTATATATACAACGTGAGCATGATATCATCAACACCACTACCATAATTCTATTGTATATAAAACAAGATTACCGACATTTCGAGTTTTCATAAATTTCACATAAAGAATAGAAATTTTCTATCATATTTTTGGTAATATCCCACGGTAACATATCAATACATGATTGACATGTAGCATGGAGAAAAATAAGAAGTCAACTTATATTTATTTCTCTTCATTAAATGAGAGAATATAAAGGAATATTGATGAAGATCATGGAGGAAATCATGCCATTAGAAGCTTAATTCATGGAAGCTCCACCATTAATGATAGAGCAAGGAGAAGACCATTACCGTCCCCATTAAAATGTTACCTTTATACCCTAAGATACAAAGACGGAGGGCAATAAAGACAATATATAATGCTTACTGTAAATAGAGTAGTAGTATAAATAGGGGGTTCAACCCCTTCATTTGGGAGGATCTTAATTTTGAGAGAACTCTAAGAGTACACTTGTGCAACTATTGATCATCTTGGATTGAATTGTACGTATTGATGATTGTGCCCAAATCATAATTAATAAATTAAATAATTCATTTATTGTCGAATTCTCTTTATTTCGTTTATTGTCGAATCGACTTTAATTTCTTGCAACATCAATATACATAATATTTTTAAATTAAAATTTACTTCATTATATTTTTAAACTACATTTTATTAAACCAATGCGTAACATTGTAAAGTATAAAAAAAAATCCTCCACCTAATGAAATCCTGTTGTCACGATAATGAATTTTAAGTTTTATTAGACATAATATTTTGTGAAAAGTTATCAATAATAAAAAAATATTAATAAAAAAAAATAACATAAAAGTTGTCACTATAAAGAGATAGTTAGTGAATAAATATTTATCATTACTATGTTTGTAGTGTTCACTAAGGTGAAGATGTGTCCCTTATTATTTATAGTGGACAATGTTATGTACAATTTTGTTACTAATAATTATATATAATTATGACTGCAGGAAAAATTAAAGCATATTATGTAAAGCACATTAACACATATTGCACATAATCCGGTTCCGTGATTACCCTCAATGGTATGGTATTGTCAAACACGCAGCGAAAATTTAACTTTGACACCCGGATTTTTGTGGCTCGTCCTACAAGTTTCCTACGATCTCTTTTATCTGCAAGCACGCCCTACGAACTCCACGTATCTCCTAGCACGTCCTTTGTCGGCCTTGTCACGATCGCCCTTCTCTCGCTCCACGTAGAATCGCTACTAGAAGCTATCCACTAGAGTTTACACGCCTTAAATCCCCGGAGACTTTTGTGATATTCCAAGAGAGAAACAGAGAGGAGTATTTGGCGAGAGGCCTTTGGGAGAGTGTTACGTCGAATCGTAACTCATTTTGTCATTCCATAGGAGCAACCTAATTTAATTATAAGTGTGCAAGAAAAGGAGTCCAACCTAATACAAACTGTAGGGGACTACAAACTCTTCACACAAGAGGAGTCCTCCCTAACTAGAAGTTTTGGGAGACATCAAACTCTTGTAAAATATGGATGATATTTAATATGACAAATCAAAAATTATTGTTCATTTAATATATATTTTAATGACAAAACTTTAAATTGTTCACTATTATTTAATATTCCCATGTACTGTTGGTCTTAATAGTTGATAGAATTTTCTATAATCAAATCCTATTATCATATCTTTTATTTTTATTTAATATATATTCAGAGATATGCAGCTTAGCTACATGTTACCAGCTCATGGATACTGGACATTAAAGATTATGGGGCAGGCCTTTTAAATCTATTTAATATATAAGCTATGGGCGCCTTTAATCTATTTATATATAAGGCTATGGGCCAAGCAGAGAGAGAACAAGAATTGAATTTATTTGATAATTGAAAGGAATAATGTTCCCTTTTCAGAAAAAAAAAATAATTATATTTACGACCAGTTAATTGTTATGAAAGAGGGGTGCATGCCATGACCCGATCTCTAGAAACCACTATCTGATATGCTATTAAGAAAAACACTAGGGTAGCATATGTATATGTCATTGCCCCACGCCACTAAGAAAGATATATGGAATTTAATTTAAGATTATTTATATACAAACTTTTGTAACTCATTATGTTATATTATTATAGAAGAACTATCAGCTATCAAGAAATTAATGAACTTCCTAATTAAACAATTTAAACTTAAAATAAGTACACACAGTACGTACGTATTATATGCTTTCTTCTTTTAGGTACATATATTGGTAAATTTTTCTTCTTTCAAGTTAGCTTTTGGTCCATTTTTATTTTATTCTTGGACCTTAAATGATTTTTGGTCTCAAATTATGACTTTTTGGTTTTTTGGTCCTGTAACCTACTAGTTAGGATAACAATTTAGTATTGTACATTTACAATTTTCGCGATATTGGGAAAAAAATTAATTGGAATTTTCAAAGTTTGTTCGAATTATGATTTTGCTTTCCGGTTGAATTCTGAAAATTCCAAAACCATTTTTATTCCTAAAAATGGCGTTAAAATTAAAAAAAAAGGCGAAGGACTATTTTACAAACTTGAACAAATTATAGGATTAAAGTGCCAAATGTCTATAATTACATGACTAAAAAATTCAATTAAACTTTTTTCTTCGTTCTCTTAAAAACTCCACCTGCCAGCGATACATGCATTTCACATGAAAGCTACTTAGTTGATTTCCCCTCTCAAATAGTCGGTCACTTTAATAATCATGTGCTTTGCCACGTGGCCATTCCATCAAATTTTTAACAACGAGACCAAAAACGTGACAAATATTAAAACTTTGGGAGAAAATATGGCCATTTTGAAAAAATGAGACTATTTTCACAAAACATTCTAAAGTACTCAAAATTTCATGACGTACCCTTTAGTGGTTGTGATTGAGGCGGAGGTCGCTCGAGTGGCTCAGCCTCATTCATAATTATACGTGGAATTGTTGGTTCTCGATGTTGATCAATAGTTCCTTGTGCGGCTTCTTTAAATCGACGAGAGGGCTTCGACAGGGCAATCACCGACACTCTTTATCCTAGCCTCTGAATTTCTGGGCTAAATGGTTTTTTCACGTCGCACAGCTCCTTGGCTTTTAAGGGCAGGGGGTATATCGCATTTGACTTACGCCGACGACGCCACATCTTTACCGACTCGGAGGAAGAGGGGCTTCGTCGTATCATGGCTTTCTTACGTGGCGTTTGAACAGTAGTCGGACAAAGTATCGTCAATAGTCGTCTATGTCTCGCCTAAGGCCCCCATCCAGACAAATGCTAAGTCAAGAGGTTAACAGGCTTCGTGCTTAAAACCGTTCTCGTTCACATACTCGGAGCGCCGATATATGTGTCGGGTGAGGGTGGAGTACTTTGACCATTTGTCAGACTCATTGGGACAAGATAGTGGAGGGACAAAAAGCTTATATCTCTGGGACGATTGGAAATCATCAAGTCGTGTGCTTTCCATTTCGATTCATCTCCTCTCGGTAGTCAAGTCCCCTAAAGGCGTGCTGGATCGTTTGGAAAGGATGCTCAACAATTTTTTTTTTGGGCTCCTCCGGCACAGTGAAGCGGCTCCATTTGACCTTATGGCAACGGCTATGCTACCCGATTGATGAGGGTGGCTTAGGAGTGAGGCGATTGACGTACATCGTCGAGGCGGTCTCCCACTAGTTATGGTGGCGCTTTTGTACAAGCTCTTCCTTGTGGGTTGAGTTCCTTAAACAACGTTATTGTAAATGTTCCTGTCAAGCCTCAGCTGGCTACTTAAAAACGGGCTCTGCTCTTTGCAATGGCATTGGATGAAGTCTGCTCAGGCTGTTGCTGAAGCCTGCACATACTGGTCGTTGGGGTCGGGTGAGCTATGTTTTTGGCACGATAACTGGCTCGAGGAGGGAGCCTTGGCAGACCTCATTCAGCCTCCATTTGCACACCATGAGCGGGTTTTGTATTATTGGTCAGCAAGGTCCTGGGATCTCGACAAACTCTCTAGTGTCCTGCCCGTTTGCTGGGTGCTCAAGATTGCGAATACCCCTTTTGATGTGGAGGGGGACGATAATCCCTACTAGAAAGGTGTATCTGGCAGAACTTTCTCCGCTAGGTCAGCATGGAGCCTGGTGCGTAAATCTGCTGTTTATCGCCTACTCTTCAAGACTTGTGACACATTACGATCTGACGTCGTTTCTATATTTGGGTGGAGGCTACTCAATGATTATATTCCGGTTGACGAGCGATTAAACGAGAAGGCTCTCCCCAAAGTCTCTAAGTGTTTTTGCTGCTTGAACCTAGAATTCGTCGAGCATTTGTTCCTTGCAAGCTCCTCTATGCGGGACATATGGTGTTACTTCGGCGGTTGGTTCAATCTCCACCTTCCTCATACTGAATCTATTTCCTCCATGTTGCACTTCTGGAAATTATCCTCCCTATTTGCGCACAGATGTCACGTCCGTATCCTTATTCCGATGTTAATTCTATAGTTTTATTGGAAGATGAGAAAACGAGGCTAAGTTTGATGGGCTTGCTACTCGTTGACATCTATCATTCGGCGTGTGGTGGGCTATTTGTGTAGGGTTTAAGGGACGTAGTTTTTAAACGGAGCACAGGCGTGGAGATTTGAGTGTGGTAGCGAGGCTTGGCTTCATTTTTTGCTCGCCTACACCGCCGACGCCCCTCATTTGCAGATGGATACCTTCAAGTCAGGGGCGTGGAAATTGAATTGTGTGTCGGTGCATCTAAGGGCAACCTGGGCCTATTGGGGCAGGATGCTTAATACACGATTAGCGAGGGAGGTTGTTATTGCATTCTATGATTTCTTGGGGTCCAGACTAACACCTTCGCGAAGTTGTTTGGCGTGGTTCGGGGGCTGCAGTGTGACACCCCCTGCGTAACTATACTTTATTATTACTAATCATTAAATTTTCGCAACTGTAAGTTGTCTTATAAAAAAATTCATTTTAAACTAATAAAATAAATCCTATTTTTCTCGATATAATATAATTCTATAAATATATCTTAAGTCACGATAGGTATCATCAAAAATTTATATTTACTAGGCCATAAATATACTTATGTACAAACTCCAAAAGATGAAAGTTTCAGGCTGTTACAAAATTTAAAACGCAAACCCGACAAAAGACTAGATGTTTAATAGTCATATGGCCAAACCCACGGCTTCAGATGTCACGGCTGACCCACCTATTCAGATCCATTTCCCGCCTCCCAATTTGATGTAGGCTAGTCACCGTGAATCTATCTCCTGAAAAATATTGGCAAGGATGAGCTGCCTACTCAATAAGTTATAGCTAACCAACGCTATATACACGTCATGTCACAAACTAACGAATATTGCAATATAAAGATATATGTATGGTAATCACAATAAAGCCATATAGTAATCAATGCCACAATCATGCATTAATACATTAATACAAATATCTGAAGTCACAAGTTTTTATATTCTTTAGGGCCCTGCTTACTCTAATTGGAGTACATCAATCAATGGTTCTGGCGACTATCATCATCTCAATCAATGTCATATCGTTATACAGCATAGGATACCCGATCGAATGTGAATATCCCCACACTATCTGATGTGTTGTAGCAATTATTCAGCACAGAACATCACAATGAACATGCATCCCCACACCACACCCAGTGTGTAGCTATCAGCACAGGATATTTCCCCGCTACCCGGGAATAACCCCGGTACCCTACGCGCCATGGTACCTAGCTTATCATTTTTCTCATATCACATCGTCAATCACATCATCATCAACACATCATCTCAAACCATTGACTATGTTCCCCAACTAGGTAAGTCATCTCTTTATCTCAATTTAACGATATATCTCATAATTGACTTCTTCATTCAACTCCTTGCAACAATAAAATATAATATACGACAATCATCTGTCAATATTTATATTACATAAATAACTACAAATAAACACGTAACGACAATTTCACAGAATAACCACGTAATCCAAATAAGCATCTATAAATATCAATCAGGTTTACGATAAACAAGTATAATTATATATACTTATATAGATCCAATTAACTATACTTACCTCGATCCCAAAACGATTATGCTAGTAGGAGTTGATTAGTCTTCTACTTTATCCCCGTGTCCTATAATACGTTATAATATATATAATCAATATAAATATTGAAAATATCGTAAATTACGAATGGAATTACTAAATATATGCGTATATTTTATATCAATCTTTTAATATTTTATTTATATTAAAATTCAAATATGCGTTTCTTTTTCGTCTACATTTTAGACACTATAAACTTCCCCCGTATATATCTAATTTATCAATTTAACTCATAAGATCTTATTTCATCAAACCCCTCATAGTTTATAACTATCGTTCTCTATAACATCCCTAAACGAAATTATTACAAAAATATCATATTTCTTTTTAATAATTATAATTTTCTCAAATACAATTCCCTAATATTTCTCAAATATAATTCCCTACTATCCCTATTAATTTTCTGCCAATTCTTCACTATAATAACAATTATTTAAACACTGGTACATACAATTTATGTATTTGATTAATATAACCGATCAATTTGAATAGTGCATTATAACAACTAAACCAAAATCTAGTAGGTTTATATAATTTCATATCATTAGCTATAATATCTAGGTCCAAATTAAATATATACCCGGAACACTAATTTATATAAAACTCAAATTTAATAAATTTTCCAGTTAAATAGTAAATCGAATAGTACAAATCATATTTAATAAATTGCACTAAATTAAACAATGTTAATATAATAATTAATATCATAATTTAAAGTTAAAATTTTAACTAACCCTGATTTTTTCGCCCGAGATTTAGCAAATTTCAAATAAGTGAAATGTATATTTATATTTGTGCGTGTTTTGATTAACTTAACTTGTAAGTTAATAACATATATATATTTACATAGGTAAAATGATGGTCAGCCACGTGCTGGCTGACCAATTATATTATTCATTTCATTTTCTTTTTTTTTTTATAATTTTATTAAAAATTGCAATTTGATCCTTAACTTCTATATATTTATGTATTGATCACAAATATTTAAATAAAGTTTCAATTTTAGGTCCCCTTCAAGTTTTAATATATATATATAATTTCAACCTATGACTTATAATTAAATTTATATTTTCTTAATAAGTTACTAATTAGTCCATCGATTAATGAATAAAATTATAATGGACGTTACATGGCAGCTAGCTCACGAATAGGCTTACTCCGACGTTTGGGTGGAGCTGGACACATCTCGCAGTGCTACAGATTATTAAGTCGAACAAGGGTTGATGGCAATCTCCAGCAGTTGCTAACTCGACTCCGGGTTGTTACGACGACAGATGAGCATCCGTTTTCTCATATATACAGGGAAGCAAACCAAGCAGGCCGATCTGTTGGCGAACCAAAACGTATGAGTCGAAGGGGATGGAGTTTCTGCTCCAAGCACACGGACACTTGCAAGGCTCAATGAAGTGTGATTGTTCTTTTCCCAAGCTTTAGATTTCCAATAGTATCCACTCTCTAGGAGGTTTGGTGAGGCTTAGCTAAGACGTTTTAGATAGGCTGTGTACAAGAGTAAGTACTCCTCATTTTAGTGCATTATAAATTGTACATAAGTAATTTTTTTAGGTAATTAATAAATGGATAGGGGTTCACGCTAAACCCCCAAACTAAGCACAGGTGGAGTTTTTTTTAAAAAAAAAATGAGTGTGTGTGTATATATATATACACAATTATATTCTTATCTTGTTATTTTCATCACTATTTGAGTTTCAATAACCGAAGTGGAATTAATTATTAATTAAAAGGCTTAAATATATTTTTTGAATCCTAATAACTTTAGTATTTTTATTCTTTATCTTTATTATGATTATAAAAGAGTCCTGTAACTGTTTAAAATTTTGCAACTTTTGGTCCTCTGGTGTTGGAATTTTGCAAAAGTCGCTAGGAATAAATTCATGTCGTTCATTTAAATTGGGGACTTTTGTTCTAATTTATTCCGGCAATTTTTTGCAAAATTCGGCACCGGAAGGACCAAAATTACGAAATATCAAAAAGTTACAAGACTCTTTGCAAACCATAGGAGATAAAGGAAAAAAATGCTAAAATTATAAGAGGGCACATGATTTATTCAAATATTTTTTTTACAAAATTCGGCAACTAAAATGATGAAAATCACGGAAATATCAAAAAATTATAAAATTATTTTACAACCATATAAAGATAAAAGTATAAAAATTTTCAAAATGTCAAAAATTACGCGATTGAAAAAAATTATTTAAGCCTAATTAAAATACTGATACAATAATGTAACAATTAATTGTCTCCCAAAACAAAAGCTATGAGTTGATAATTAAATTTGCGAGATCAATACAGTAATTAAGAATCAAATCATTACTCCGACCAGGCGTATGAAAAACCTGCTATGTTAGTGAAGGATGGGGCCAGGCTGTCTGAAATTATTACAAGTTTTATATTCAAATCTAACACTACTGCGTTAAAGAAGCTGGTCCACCAAAAGTTTGAATGAGAAAATCCGTGCCGGAACCCCATTTCTTTAAACACACACGAGCCCCAGTTCGCCAAATCAAACAGTGATATCATCAATTACTGGATCACTTTTCTTAATTTATATCAAGAAGATTAGCAAGAATCCTTTTTCATTTAATTAAATACCCACTCAAGATCTCAAATCACACGAACCCTAATTCATATATCTTTTCCTCTAGCTAATAATATTCCTACATATATATATGTACTTAGTTTATTAAAAATAAGGAATTTGGTCGGAAAATGGACTCGTCTTTCTTCTTACAATTACAACAAGATGACGAACTTTCCATGAAAAACACCGAATTCTCCATCACTTATCCAGGATTCACGATCTGGGATGTCGGCTCAAGGACTGATTATTCGGGAGATCATGAAAGAAATTTAGACAAATTGCCGAAAGAATTTGAAGGTGGAGTTGAAGATCAAAATCTGCAGAGGAAAATAATGCATAGGGAAATCGAGAGGCAAAGGAGGCAAGAAATGTCCACCCTTTATGCTTCTCTCCGTTCAGTCCTCCCTCCTGATTATCTCAAGGTGATCAAGAAGGAAAAATGTTTAATTTCTCAATTAGGGTTTTTTGGCATTGAAAAGTTATTTTGTGTTATACATACTGTTAATTTAATTAGGTCGAATTAATATCAATTCTTGCATTCTTTCTAAATTAGGTTTCTCAATTTTCTTCTTATATATAAGTTTTAGGGTTTTCTGATGATGAAACGTTTTTTTTGTACAACTATAATCTCACTGATTTAAGGTTTAATTTACTCCTTTTCGTGTACTATTCTTAATTAGGTGAAGTTATAGAAGTTCTTGCATTAATTCTTAGATTCCTATGACTTAATTTTTCAAGGGCAAGCGGTCGACGTCGGATCAAATCCATGAGGCTGCAAAATATATAAGATATCTGCAGAATAATGCCAGGGAACTGGGAGGCAGGAGGGACAAACTAAAGCGATCACTCGGAAATCATGAATTAGTACAGTCTGAAAAAGCTGGAAGCTCTAGCAAGATTTTGTCTAACATTGTTGTAACAGTTCAGGCATGTTCGGTGGGAGTTGAAGTTCAGATCAGTGGTGATCTGTCGGCAGAAGGGCTGATTCTTCCACTATCAAGAATCCTGCAAATGCTGCTTCAAGAAGGGCTTGTCGCCGTCTGCTGTAACTGGACAAATTTTGACGGCAGGTTATGTTATGTAATCCAATCCGAGGTATAATTTTAACTTAATTTGTTTCGCAGTTGCATGGATCCGTTGATTAAGTTACGTTGTATGTTTCTGGTAGGTCGTTGATTATACTGATATCGATCTTCAGAAGCTGCAAAGTAAGCTGACTTATATGATCAACAGTTGGTAGATATGAAACAGTGATGAACTTACGTTCTGGCAAGCACTGGATGGATTTATCTGCACTTTGTAACTGTCTGAGGAAACATCATTAGTAAAGTCGATGTGATGTGAATTATCTTGCCTATGCAAAAGTCTTAATTAGTTAACATTTCACATAAGTTTGATGAACGTAATATTTACATTAGCTGCCAGCTCATTACTGATTGACATTGATGCTAGAAAGACGTCGTTCTCTTGATGTGTTGAGTTTGTGTTTCATCAAGAAGCTAATTTTTGGGGAAAAATATAAGCAATCTTCTCGTAATATTACAAATAAGCAAATTACTCCTCTATGAAAAATAAAATAGCAATTTACCTTTCTGTGCTTTTGAAAATTAATCAATTTACCTCTTCATATTTTTTAAAATGCAGCAATTTACCTTCCCTTTTAGGGAGGTAAATTGTTCTATTTTAAAGAACATATGGAGGTAAATTGCTAAAAAAAATTCTTAGATGAGTAATTTGTTCATTTGTAATATCATAAGGAGGTAATTAATTGAATTAAACCCCTAATTCGTTGGATAATTACACCTTCGTTTTTTGAAATTTGGTGTAATTACACGTATAGCCTATTGTGGTTTTAACAAGGCTTAAATATATTTTTGGTTCTGTAATTTTGGCACTTTAATATTTTTATTCTTTATTTTTCTAGGATTTCAAAAGAGTCCTGTAACTTTTTGATATTTGGCAATTTTTATCCTTCCGAGGCCGGACTTTGCAAAAGTCGCCGAAATAAATCATGTGCGCATCGCATGGTTATTTAAATTGGGGCTTTTGTTCGGATTGGTTCACTTTTGCCAACATGGACGAAAAATTAAAAATCAAAATAACGTGGCACATGATTTATTCCGATAATTTTTGCAAAGTCCGCCACTGGAAGGACCAAATTGTGAACTATCAAAAAATTTACAAGACTCTTTTGCAACCCCTAAAACAATAAAGGATAACAATGCCAAATCACGAGGGGCACATGATTTGTTTCGGCAACTTTTACAAAATTCGGTACCGGAAGCACCAAAATCGTAAAATGTCAAAAAATTACAAGACTATCTTGCAACCCTACAAAGATAAAGGATACAAATATCAAAGTGCCATAATTACAGGGCCAAAAATATATTAAAGCCATTTGGAAATTACATTTAATAAACCTTGATGTTTGATTTCGTCCAGAAAATTATAATTAATCACTCTATTAGTCAAAATCCACCAAATTTATTGATATTAGCAAAAACTTGAATTGAAATTCATACTTACTCTCGATTGACTTATTATTGACTTATTGCAGGTTAAACAAATTTTTTTAATCAGATTACCCTTATATATCTTCACACTCATTAGTGCATGTGAGGAGGTACATCTTCACCCTTATAAGATTATTTTGGTCAGAAAATATTTATTTGACCTGCAATAAATTAGTAATAAGTTAATCATTGATCGATAAATGTGGATCTTCATTCAATTTCTTTGTTAATATTAGTAAATTCCGTTAATTTTGACAACAGAATTTATTTGTTGGTCGGAAACAAATACTAAGGTTATACTAGATAACAAATACCATTATACTATATCGACATGATTAATTAATTGGATCGTTCCAAGCATGTACGAAATTTAATTTAATTAATTATCAAAATAACTAAAAGCTCGATGATATATGCTTCATATTAAAATAGATTTCTCAACGTTATTGAAACTTATATGATCCCCATCTAACTCCCATTTAGAAATAGGTGTATCATAATACCCTTAGAAATAGGTGTATCATAATGTCTGAAAGTTAGTAGTATTATGCAATTAATCCGTACTATTCTTGGGGATATATTATTTCCATTCTAAGAAATGAAATCTTATATATATGGAGGGACAAAATATTTTTTTAGTCCCGTTAAAAAGGGTCATTATCGATTTTAGTCCCACAATTCTTGCAGGTGTCGCTTTTAGTCCCGTTAAACCCAAAAGTAAGCCTTTTCAATTTAAAAAATAAGCCTTTTCAGATCCCAATGAATCAATTTTGACCAAAGTTTTGAATTCTTAGAATTTTAATTTTTTTATTATTTCAAAAAAATTTGATTTGTTGTTTAATATGTGTAGTAAATGTTGAAATTAAGGTAATCCTCAAAATTTTCTTTAAAATGCACATAATCTGTTAATAAGAAAATATTCATTTTTAAAATATGATGTGATCAATCTTGACGGAATACCCCTCTTTCACTTTCCTACCATTTATTATCTTTAAACCTCACTCTATTTATGAACATAATTTATTTTTTTATTAGATAAATAAAGGGTAAAATATTTTTTTAGTCCCTTTAAAAAAGGCCATTATCGGAACTGAAAAGACTTATTTTTGGGTTTTACGGGACTAAAAGAGACACTTACAAAAAATGTGAGACTAAATTCAGTAATAACTTTTTTTAACGGGACTAAAAAAACATTTTATCCATATATGGAGACACTCCAAGAGTAATTAGAATTTATAAATTTCAGACAAAGGAAGTATCGGATAAGTCTGCTGCACAGAAACTAAGTTGATGCCAGCATTAATTACTTCATAACATGATGTCTGTATCAGTTAATTTATGATATTACCTTATTCCTACATAAAACTCCACATCTCACTTGACTAGGTCATAGTTCCATCATAGAGGATGTAGATAATGCTGCGTATGAAATATTTCTTCCTCTACGGAAATGTTCATGTATTCTGCACATGACCCGTTACGGGATTTCTAGTTAATTTATAAATTTTCAATCAAATTGTTCTCAAAATGAATTTCAACAGGACCAGAATTGTCACTCTCTTTACTCTAACTAAATTTATAATTTTCTTTTTGTAATGTCCAATTATATGATGATTTAAGGATTTGGGTCATAATTTTATTAGCCCTCGTTTATTTTGGTGTATTAACCTGAATAAAAAAATTAATATAAGTTAATACAATATTTATTTTGATGTATGAGGATCCGATATTAAAGCAAAGTCTTATACTATTTCCGGTTACATAAATAATACCGCCAAAGGAGGTGGTATAAGTTATTTTTAAGAATAATACAACTATTCTTGCTTATATAAACACCTTATAATTAATACATGATTTTTTTTATATATTATTCATTTAATTCAAGATAATCCTATCACTCATTTGATACGGTCCTCAAAGTAAACGAAGCCTTATATACTTACATTATGTTACATATACAAACTTTTGTGCTTGACACTTGTTTTTTTGGGACTTTTTCAATTATTAGTTTATTTAGCATAAATAGTACGTATTGCAAAAAACCATCTATGAAGAATAATAAATGTGTATAAGCAAGCAAAAATGACAAGGAAAATGTAATAGTCTAGTAGAGAATGTCGAGCCCATAAACTTCCAAGGTAATTGAACAATGGCCCTAATTTTGTTTGGTCTTGTAAGTTCTAATAATTGAATTGTCCTAAACCAAAATTTAACATAGTTATTCACAACGACGATCATGATTCATGGGCTTAATTATTATTTTTAAGAAATGATAAAAACTCAAATCTTCTGCATCAAATAGAACTTTTATAATAGATAAAAATCATTGCACTATACCATATATGAATTCATAATTATTGAAAAAATTATTAATATATAATTGGATCTGCATTTGATGAGTTCGAATGTAATGTCGAGATAGATTTCACACCCCAACAATATTTGTGTGACGCGATTTGATTCAATATATATATATATATATATATAAAGAACGTAGGGGAAATAATATTTTTGTCATATAAGTTAGGCGCTTTCCACTTTTGGTCCCATTCATTACAGGATTGGTACTTTTGGTCCCGTAACTTACAAAAATTTACAGTTTTGATCCTCATCCACTTTATCATTTATCTTTTAAGCATTTTTTATTTGGGGGCAAATTCAATTTTTGTTAGAGAAGAGAGAAATCCCATTTTCTTGCCCTAATTTCCTTCAAAAATTTGTTTTTTCCTCAAAATAGTTATATCTCCATCCGCGCCAAAGTGTTGCCGAGTTGAAAAACGCATCAATTTTTTCTCCAATAAAAAATACTTAACGGCCACGTATTGGGCATATGGCCGACGTTGCTAAAAAATGAACGAAAAAGTGAATGAGGACCAAAAGTGCGAATTTTAATAAGTTATGGGACCAAAAATGTCAATCCCATAACGAATGATACTAAAAGTGAAATGGGCATAACTTGTGGAACCAAAAATGTTATTTTCCCAAACAACGTACAAATGAATAATACAACATTAGACAAAAACTCACGTAGAATTATCTTGATTGAAAGATAATGTCTAAACTTTCAAAAAGAATTTGAATAAGGATGGAGTGTAACTACAAGAAACTGGCTTAATGATTACAAAAAAATAAAATAATGCTAATTAACGTCGAGCTAATTAGCAAGTAAAATATTTTTACTAATCTACTCTATTTAATACATATTTTAAACAATTCATTAGCAAAAAAATTCTTTGACAAATAAATTTCTTTTATTAAATAATCTATGCTATTATATTAAGGGATATAGATTAGTAATGAGAATTTTACTTCATAATTAACTCGATATTATTTTTTCCGTAGCTATTGAGTCATTTTCTAGTTAGACACAACCTAAAATCTCGTCTTAGGGGAATATGTATTTTTTTATTTAATTTAATTGTACTATATTCTACTAAGGTTCTTGTCTTCCAAAGTTAGCATTTTGTCTTGTTAATTGCATGGAATAGAACTTCTTGTCGG
The DNA here is from genome assembly GCA_034509735.1 of Sesamum alatum. Lineage (NCBI taxonomy): Eukaryota > Viridiplantae > Streptophyta > Magnoliopsida > Lamiales > Pedaliaceae > Sesamum > Sesamum alatum. Next base: position 27,576,165 of record JACGWO010000003.1, on the reverse strand, counting down.
TATTGACATAAATCAAATTTTTTCTTGCATTTTCCTTTTTAGTTATAGCAGAAAACCAGTAATTTAATGGGATGCAATTGAAGTATCATACCGAAATGCTAAAACAGATTAGTAATCATCGCTCATTACAATTACTTAATTTCAATTGTTGTCTACTAAGATCTTACGCTTGAATCAAAATGTGTCTTAATTTGGTAACCCTGTTGGTGGGAACTTTGAAGTGTTTTATCTGAAAAATAAACAAAAATTTGAATTTGGAGAAACCATGGTAATTAAGACTATATTTAACGTTGTATACTAATGGCAATTATGAGAATTGGATAAAGTAATATTGAATTAATTAATTAGGGACATCTAGAACCTAATCAATATTCATGGAAAAAGTGTAATAGTTTTGAATATAAATCAATTAATCTAACCATGTTAATGATAAAAATAAAGCTCCTAAATATGTTATGCGCATAATATATTTACATATATTAAATGTTGAATTTCACGCCTGATACTGATCTAGAACAAGAGGCGGATGCATTTTTGGAGCGTTTAGATAAGTTGCGTGGTTTGACAATGGAACTTTAAGGTCATATATAACTGTTGATCCGATTAGAACTACAGAACAGATACATCCACTGTTTCGAGCGATTTCGAGAGGAGAATCCAACCTCGTACTACAATCAGCGTGAAGGGCCGTCATTTGTCATGAAATTCTATCGTTTCCACCACTGTCCGAGCGATTCTTTAGATTTTCCTATTTTTCAATCAACCTTACTTATTTTTCCTATTTTCTGCATTTATCTTTTAATTGGTCCTGATACTTTTTCGAATTATTGCTAGCATTGTAGGGTATTTAGCCAATTTTAGGTCTGTTTTACCTACGCTAAAATTATGACTCTTTTTTTTTTAAATAGCTAATAATTCTATTAAGAGATCCATTCAACAATAACTATTTTTAGTATCAATCTCAAATTTTTAAAAAAATATTTAAAATGTATTCTCATTATTCTTTACTCCAATTACTTCCGCTCCATCACGTATCTTTGAAGAAAGAAGTAGCTTCATCTAAATTCTTTCTCGTATAACATGTTCTTAATCACAATTTTTGGTAATCACATTTAGAGAGAAAACGAAATTGAAAATCTGTCCTCCCTCTTTCTTTATTTTCTTTTCCTATATGTTTCACAATGAAAAAATTCTGCTATATGTAGCAATAAAATTGTCAAAACCTACAAGCCTAATCTTTTTTTTCCGGTTTATTACCCGAGCACGGAAGGTACAACACAGTGAAGCTCAGAGTCCCAGGCAATACTAGCACTACTAACCCAATTGTTACTTTCATTGTAACCATATTGGCTGTCTAAAGAAGGAAGTGGGACCCAAGAATTGGCCGCTGCATTGACTTGTACGTTATTCCCCGTTTTCTTGCTCAGTTCCAACACTTCACTAAGTGGGTTATAGTGGTAGACAAAATCCAGGGCTGGCCAGGTACAACTCTTGGAAGCACATGCATCCTCCTGAACCTGCAATGGCCACATCAATTGGGTTTCACCCGGACTCACCAAGCTTGATGTGGAGCCTACATGATTAACCGTTGGACTCATGGTCGCATCAATCTTTTCACTATTACGATCAGATCGATCGTTGAGTCGTAATTGGTCCACATTTTGATTGTAAATTTGGACACGATTCATTACATGATTTGTTGTAGAAGTTGCAGGAGATAATTGATTACTTGTCGTTGTATTGTTGAGAAGCACGCTTCCCTGCACGTTCAAAGCCGGGCGCTCTTCTTGTTAAATAGCTTGGCCTTGAGGGCGCCTACGAGCCCCTCGGGCTCCTCCGACCTACACATTGCATCAAAAGAAAACGGCTCAACATTATCAAGTTCGGCCAGACTTGGTCTGGACTGAGGCAACTCAAAGTTGGTCCGAGCATTCGCCCCTCTAAGTTGACGGGCAGCATTATCATACGCTCGTGCAGCGTCTTCTGCTGTGTCAAAAGTCCCCAACCAAAGCCTCACCTTCTGTAAGGAGTCTTTGATCTCGGCCACCCACCGGCCTGACGGCCTCTGGCGAACGCCCACGAACTTGTGGTGCCCCCTCGCCGACGTTTTCCTTCTGACTCGCACACCGTCGTCGCTCGTCGTGGATGTAGTTTGCTTCATCTATGTGCATAATTGTGACCAATTGTGGAGGGATGATCACTCCGTGCTTTATCAAACCATTCGGACACAAAAGGAATAATTTCTTATAGTCATGGTGAATTGAAGGTATCAACTATGTTCACTAGAGGACATATCAGTACATGACAATTGCAGCATTGTAGTCCGTTGATATTAGTACAAATTCCGGATGTCACGAGTGCAGGCCTTGTTGATTGTTTCATAGAATAATCCGAAAATATAAGTTGATTACAAGAGAACATTATGATAGAAACATTATATTATTAGACGGATTAAATATAATTTTCGTCCTGTACCTTTTGTGTTTTGATATTTTAGTCTTTTATTTTTCTAGGATAGCAAATATGTCCTGTAATTTTTTAATTTTTTGTGATTTTGGTCCTTCAGTCGCCGGAGTTTGCAAATATTACCGGGATTATTATTTTTTAATTGGGGGCTTTTGTTCTCATTGGTCAATTTAATGGACCAAAATCGCAAAAAATTAAAAGTTATAGGATCTATTTGCAACACTAGAAAGATAAAGGATTAAAACACCAAAATATAAAATATATAAGATGAAAATTTAGTTTCATGTTGGCAGTAATTTGACCAATGGGAACAAAAACCCCAAATTAGAAAAAAAGTCCGATAACATTTGCAAACTCCGGTGATTAAAGGACCAAAATCACAAAAAATTAAAAAATTATAAGACCTATTTGCTAACTTAGAAAAATAAAGAATTAAAACGCCAAAAAATAAAAGATACAAGACGAAAAATCCATTTAAACCTTATTAGAGTTATGTACTGTAGATGCTTTGTTTGAAAGGGTCTACAAGGCGAAGCTGCAAGAACTCTCTAAGTGAGGCCTTACACCTTTAATTTAAGGATTAACTACATCTACAACCCTTAACCGATACCTTATTTACACAATTCATTTCTGATTTTTGAAAAATTATATATACAATTATCGGAAGTGTCTACATCTTTTATATAAATCACCGATTTAAATATATTTTTCGTCTTGTATCTTTTGTATTTTAGAGTTTTAATCCTTTATCTTTCTAAGTTAATAAATAGGTCTGTAACTTTTTAATTTTTCGCGATTTTGGTCCTTTAATTACCGGAGATTGTAAATGTTACCGGAAATTTTGTTTAATTTAGGGCTTTTGTTCCCATTGGTTAAACTATTGCCAGCATGGAATCAAATTTTCTTCCTATATCTTTTATATTTTGGTGTTTTAGTCTTTTATCTTTTTAGTGTAGCAAATAGTCCTGTAACTTATAATTTTTCGCAATTTTGATCCATTAAATTGACCAATGGGAACAAAAGCCCCATATTAAAAAAAAATTCTGGCAATATTGCAAACTCGGGCGACTAAAGGACCAAAATCATGAAAAATTAAAAAATTACAGGACCTTTTGCTACCCTAGAAAGATAAAGAACTAAAATACCAAAATACAAAAGATACAGGACGAAAATTATATTTAATCCTAAATCACCCATACTTTTTAAAAAATTACACACACCCCAAAAACATCAATATCATTATACAAACTGCCCTTTTTTTTAACTGTCAGATATAATTTTTATAATTACGCAAAAAATAAGAGTGGTTTATATAGATAAATCATAAACTAGAGATGTAAATATAATTATCCCATTATTTACTTAACTAGGTTTTGATATTGAAGCCCATTAAATCCATAACATTTTGTACTTATACTTTTTAATTTTCAACATTTTGTGTACCCCCTTAATTTTCAACATTAAATACAAACATTTTGTACATTACATGATTGTCACACTATAAAAGGAAAAGGTTTTCATAATGATTAAGCTCCGTTTGGTCCCGTGATTAGACTAGTTCAAATTTGCTTTTCAAGTGCAATTTTTTTTTTTTTTTTTCTCGGTTCCATTCGAACAATCATATTGATATTAAAATCCATCCAAACAATTGATAATTACTAAAATTTATAGCTTTTCATCTCTTATATAATTATCCATTATACCCATTAAATAATCTTGTAATTTTCCTTAGTAACTTTAAGAATAGAGTTAGTTATGGACTTTAACTATAATTTACTTTTGTATATATAATTAATTATGAAACTGTAAATCCAAGTACCATAATTATTTTTTAATTATAACATAAATTACCACATAATTATTATTATCTTATAATCAATTATAAATTAATTACTATCTTATAATTAATTATGCAATGGACCAAATTGGGCCTATCTCATGACAAAGCTACAATTATATACTCTAATTGCACACCCTTTTATTCTTTTCTTTGCCTCCTTTCTTTCTCCCTTTTCCATTTTCTCAATTAAATAAAATATATATTATTTATAATAGAAATTAAAATATATATGTATGAAATCGGATCTATATTATTCGGGAGAATGGCTATTAATTTGTCAGTTTACCAAGGATTTTTTCTTAGAAGGAATTTTAATTAGCAGAATTTTGAAGGGACATTTTTGTCCTTTGGCATATGATGATATTCAGCCTAGCAGCTCTCTTGGATTGTTTCGTCGTTCGTCCCACTAATGACTCCACATCAAAACAAAACAGTAATTCATCTCCAGTGGTATATACAAAATAAAAATAGTATATTCATAAATTTCAATCGGCCACAATCAGTTAATTATCAATGTTAAAATGTATTACTAACCAATAACTATTATTAAAATAGGTTAATACTGATAGGCATAAATATATTTTTTTATTTTGTAATTTAGGTAATTTAACATTTTCACCATTTAACTTTCTAGGATAACACTTTGGTCCTAAATACTTTTAATTTTTGCGACTTCAGTCATTGTTTCCCCGGAGTTCACCATTCTCATTGTAAAAATGCACGTGTATCTTATGTGACCTTTTAAAGTTAGGGCTACTGTTCATATTGGCTCATTTTTGCCAGCATTTTTGTCCATTAACTTTTTATAGGGTAGTATTTTGGTCATGCCACTTTGTAATTTCCACGATTTCAGTTTTTCTTTTTCCCAGAAGTTCACCCTTCACATTGAAGGAGGTGAACTCCAGCAAGAAAAAAGACTAAAATCGCAAAATTTAAAAAAATGCAAGCTCAAAATACTATACTATAAAGTTAATCAACAAAAATTTCAAAATTAAACGGCATAAGTTACAGATCAAAAATGCATTTAATCTTGTACCCACGCATTGATAGGATTCTGACTCATAACTTCTTGATCATGGGGTCTTAACTTCTTCAATCAAACTAGACCTAATTAGGAATTAGTCAACATTTAGCTTGTAAATAAATCCCAGTCTATTAGTTGTAGTTGCTTATTTTCCGTTGTTTCTGTTTGCTCTTGTAGGCTATATATAGCCAGATTTCTTATTCAATAAGACACAGCTTTTCCTTTCAATATTCTCTTTTATTAAATCTGATATATCTCGTCGGACCTCATTGGCTCCAATATGAAAATTAGAACCCTGGAAACGAGGAATTTTCATAAGAATATCAGTTAAACTTATAGGTGTATACGTTAAATTTTGGACATTTGTGCTATCAACTTGTAGCAAAGATCTAAAGATTACACACCTGCTACAGGTAATTACGTTCATGTTTTGGACAAACCTTCCAGCAACAATACTAATAAACGATGAATTAACGTAACATCCAATTGCTTTTTGTCTTGATCGTCGAATCAAATGAATATAGTCAAATGAAAGAATACGTTTGTTTTATAGAACAAATACACATAAAAGAGCCTGAATAATGACCATGCCTTTTCCCATTAGTTAATTATGTTTATACATCATCCATCACCGTGCCACTGTAATTTATAACATAAGGAAGCATTAACTGCAAATTACATTAAGCATAAATAATCAATTGAGTTAATTGACAAAAAAAATAAAGAAAAAAAAACAACTATTCATAATCAGCAAGCTAGTCATCGGTCCAATACAGGAAATTCTAATTCAGATTGGATCTAAATTAAACCTGAACTAATCTAATGACAATCATAATACCATTATCATATGATACCGTTATCATATGAGTATGGTTGTTGTACGCACAGTTTTGAGAAAATGAGTAATCATATAGATTAGACTTATCACGTCATTAGTTCAGTTCAATTCGAACGAACCTGGTGTGAATAATAATATTTTTTAATATATACATATATATAGTTTTAATAACCAAAATTATCAAGTATGTAGTCTTGGTGATGCCGTCCACATAAGTTTGTACAATTTCCCAAATATGCATCGCGTACTGTTTAGGACATTGAAAAAATAAATACTAGCATATTTGTTTCATAACTTAAACATTAATTTAAAGGAAATTTTCATAATCAGTTCATATATGAATAGACTTAAATATATTTTTGGCCCTGTAATTTTGACACTTTGGTATATTTATCTTTTATTTTTCTACAATTGTCAAAGAGTCCTATAACTTTTTAATATTTCGCAGTTTTGGTTCTTCCGATATCGAATTTTGCAAAAATCATCGATTGATATCATGTGCGCCTCACGTGGTTCATTTAAATTGAGACTTTTGTTCGAATTGATTTACTTTTACCAACATGGACGAAAATTTAAAAAATAAAATGACATGGCATATAATTTATTCCGAAAACTTTTGCAAAATCCATCACCGGAAGGGGCACATGATTTGTTTCGGCAATTTTTGCAAAATTCGGCACTGGAAGGACCAAAACCGTTAAATATCAAAAATTACAGGGCTATTTCACAACCCTAGAAAGATAAATGATAAAAATGTCAAAATAATACAGGACCAAAAGTTTAGGGAAAATTGCAATTTTCGTCCACTATTTTAGGCTCGGTGGTAATTTAAACCAAGCATTTATCAAAATAGCAAATAAGGACATTAATGTTTAAAAAATGGCAATTTCAGTACAAATTGCCCTAATTTCGCCGGAATTAGTCATGTGATTTGCACGTGAGGTATTAAAATTGGGATTTTCTCCCCTATACAGCTATAAATTCATAGGAGATTCTGGCCGGAGGGAGAAATCCCCAATTTAATACCTCACGTGCAAATCACATGACTAATTCCGGCGAAATTAGGGCAATTTGTACTGAAATTGTCATTTTTTAAACATTAATGTCCCTATTTGCTATTTTGATAAATGCTTGGTTTAAATTACCACCGAGCCTAAAATAATGGACGAAAATTGCAATTTTCCCAGAAGTTTATTAAGCCATGAATAACTTTCCAAAACAATATAATTAATGAATATACTTAAATACATCATTTTGAAAGGTTCATTTAGCCAAAAACAGAAAGTAAATAATTAAAATAAAATTAAAAAAAAATCATATCAGAATCTAATTATAATTAATAATTTACACATGGTACGTACTTGACTTCCAAGGCTGATTTTTGTCCTTCACCATGGAACTCCTTTCATTTGGCATTGATATACACGAAATATTTGACCTCTTCTTGCTTCCTCCCCCCCTTATCCCAACCTGCAAAATCCTTCCTTATTCTTGGCTGAGCTTCAAAGCTCAGCACAAAGCAGAAAGAAAATGAAAGATATCTGGAAATGTCTTTTTTGCTTCTCTGAAAAACAACCTAAGACCAGGTACATATGTTCTCTTTTCTTGTATATTCATTAATTGACTCGATGCGATCTTTGTTCTATATACTGATCCATTTATTCCGATGTGCTAACGAATTTTGTTTTTTGTTTTTTTTTGTTTGTTACTCTTTAATTTTGATGAACCCTAATTAGTTCAACCAAGAACAGAGACTATCCATGGGATATATACACACTCAAAGAGCTTGTTCATGCAACAAACAACTTCCACAACGATAACAAGATCGGTGAAGGTGGATTTGGAAGCGTATATTGGGGTCGAACAAGTAAAGGCGTCGAGGCAATTTTTGTTTGATCTCTTTCTTGAATTTATATATATTTATATCATCCTTAAATAAAATTAAATCAACAAAAATAAAATCTCAATGGGGTTTTCGGATCTTGCATGCAGATAGCTGTGAAGAGGCTGAAGGCGATGACTGCAAAAGCAGAGATGGAATTTGCTGTGGAGGTGGAGATTCTTGGCAGGGTTAGGCATAAGAATTTACTAGGTTTAAGGGGATTTTATGCTGGTGGAGATGAAAGATTAATAGTGTATGATTATATGCCTAATCATAGCTTAATCACTCATTTACATGGACAACTTGCTGCTGAATGCTTGTTGGATTGGTCTCGGAGGATGAAGATTGCTGTTGGATCAGCTGAGGGATTAGCGTAAGTAATTTTTGCTTAATTAATTACACTTTCTTTGGATTAAATAGCTCACACCTCTTGCTAAATTTCATTAGATTTATACTGCATACTTTATTCGATCATGGTATATTTAAGCGAAACACAGAAAACCCTAATGTTTAGGGTTTTTTTCTTTTTTCTAATGAGCAAATTTTACTATATATTTAGCAACGAATTCAGTAATTTGATGCTACGAAAAATATACTACAAGAAATTTTACACGGGCCTTAATTATAAATTAAATCTCACATGATGTTTGGGTATTTGTGTCACTTTATATGAGTTTAATGTAATTTATTTCATTGTTCTTGGCTATAATGATGTGTTATTCAGTTTATTAATTGTTCTTTCTTATAATGTTGTATTGCTCAGTTTACTGAGATATTGATATAATCTTGTAATAACCACTTCAATTTTTTTTAAAAAAAATTATAAACTATTGATGGATTGTCTTCAATTTAAGTCTATAATAATAAATTATCCTAATTTTCGTTTCTAATTTTCCTCTTGAATTCAATGTTCTTGAAGTTACTTGCATCATGAGGCAAACCCTCACATAATACACAGAGACATAAAGGCCAGCAATGTGCTGCTAGACTCCGAATTCCAGGCCAAAGTGGCGGATTTCGGGTTCGCCAAACTGATTCCTGAAGGGGTAACTCATTTGACAACAAGAGTTAAGGGAACCCTAGGTTACTTAGCCCCCGAGTATGCCATGTGGGGAAAAGTCTCTGAAAGTTGCGACGTTTACAGCTTTGGAATATTGCTTCTCGAGATAATCAGCGCCCGAAAGCCCCTGGAGAAGTTGGCTGGAGGGGTCAAGCGCGATATCGTGCAATGGGTCACACCGTATGTTCAAAAGGGTGCCTTTGATCACATTGCAGACCCTAGATTGAAGGGAGATTTTGATCGCGATGAGCTGAAAAAAGTGATCATGATCGCCATGAAATGCACGGATGGCAATCCAGAGAATAGGCCGAACATGTTGGAGGTGGTGGGGTGGCTCAAGGGTGGAGTGGGGAGCAGGAAGAAGGAGCTCGGGATCCTGAAAAATAATTATATGGTTGATGGATATGACGAAGAAGAGGAAGAAGAAGAAGAAGACGAGGAAGATTATGAAACGGATTATGAGGTTTTCGGGATGGAGAAATATGTGACAAGATCAGGCGGGGAAAAGATTTAGATTGATTTGAAGTTGTTGAGGTTGATTTTTGTGCTGTGTGGTTTGATCAGAATTAGGGTTGTGGTAGGTATGCAAATTATTGAAATTGAACGAGTTCTTGAAATGTACATTGCTAAAGAAATCGTGTCCTTGTTAATTTCTACCAATTCAAACATTATGTCTATATCTTTTTTGCCAGATGTCATGCTTAGTTTATTTTTGTTATCCTTATATAAATTGTCACTATATACATTATTAATAGTTTTTGATAATAATTTTATCATTAATTATATTAATGATAATTCTTATATAAAAAATATGTGGCAAAACAAAATTTATTGTCACTTAGTACATATGAGCAATGACAATATTGATATGATTACTTGATTTTTGTCCCTAATATTTTTTTTTGCAGTGTGAAAAATATTTCATAGGTTAAGGCTATTTGATATCAAGGAAGACTTAAATTATTCTTTAGTCAATTATTAATGCTTCGTTTTCTTCAAATTAGCAAATGGCTTTTTGTATCACAAGTCTTATGGCCGTCTGTAGTCACCTAACTTTTATTCTTTCAACTGTTCCCTTGTTGAAAAGTATAATATGGTTACGAACATTAATACTTAATTAATGATCTAGAAAGCCTGCAAAATCATTTCTATTAATTAGTTAATTTGTTGTATAATTAAGACAACAAACCATGTTAGCTACAAAATTAAGTCTAGGCCTATGAGTTTGATCTATTGATGGCAACGGGAAGGGTTTGGTATGGGTCCGTCCAGACCCGAGACCCGTCCCAATTAAATTTTTTAAGCCCCATACCTCACCCCGCCCCACGTCCCGCCCCGCCATGAATTTTTTAATAATATTAAATTTTATTATTAAAATAAATATATTAAATTTTTTAACATTAATTTTAATAAAGTAAATATGTTACATTTTTTAATATTAAATATCATTATATTAATTATCAAAATATTAAATATATAATATAATATTTTAATTTATTGTTATAAATATAAACTACTAATTAATTTAGTAGAATAGTAGTAATATAATTAGTAAAATATACTAAAAAAAATCATATTGAACAATACTGTAGAAAATATCCATTTTCTAGAATAATACAATTGAAATACATAAAAATATTTCTAGTTGAGATTGATATATGTACACAACATGCAATAAATTTGTATATTTATAAATGTTACTATTACATTGATGTAACTGTCATCTTATATTGTTGAACTACATGGGTTAATCGGACCATTAAAATTCAGATCAAACCGTTAGATATGATCAAATTTACAGAAAAGTACATTTGGTAAAGTTTTAGACTTATTGAGTATACGGATGTTGAAATATCGTACTCGGAACAAAAGAGTAATCATTTAAAACGGTGTATTGTTAAATCAGGCCATGTGATTTTAAATGGTACCGTCCAATATGATCTAATGGATACAGACTTATATATATAAAAATTTGGTTTGAATCGGGTGGCTGAATTTTAAGATGTCGTAATTGTTAATTAAACTTTTTGATCTCATTATATAAAATATATATCTAAAATGAATTGTACAAGACAAATCATATGTTTACATTTTACGATTTACAATGAATTATATTATACAAAGAATATATACATTAAACTAATATTTTATATTTTAATAAATAATATCAATTTAGATTTAAATAACTTAATATAGACTATATAGTTTTCAATTTAAATTTTAAATTAATCATTAAATTTCTTATCAACTAATTTTTTATTTTTTTATTTCTTATATAGAGTTGGGTACATGGAAAACTTATTTAAGACTTATATATAATACTATAATTTTTTATTTATAATATATATTAATAATATATAATGAAAAAGAGGCGGGGCCGCGGCGGGTTGGGGCCAACAGGACCCGTACCCCGCCCCAGATCCTCCCGGGGCAGGTTTTTGATGCCCCAAACCCGCCCTGCCCCCAAAAAATTTGGTCCGAGACCCGCCCCATACGAAGCGGGTTCGGGGCAGGTTTCTCGAGTTCGGACTGAAATTGTCATCTCTAATTTGATCATACATATGGTGCAAATTCTTACATTCATCTCTTACAGTTACAAGACGTCTCGAATTCATGAAACCAATTTTGATCTATCAAGTCTTTGAACGTAAATTGCGGAATCCCGTGAACTGCAGATTCTCGTGAACCATCGAGTTTTTGAACACAAGTTGTGGAATCCCGAAGCCATTAGGCCAGGCACTACAAGAAAATATAATACTAGTGACAAAATATCAAATGATAATTTTAAAGTTGTCACTAAAAATATATATTAAGTGACAACATTTTTTATCCTGTCACTATATAATTATTAGTGACAAGAATTATGTATAAAATTGTCATTAAATACAATTATTGACTCATGTATAGTGACAACAAATATTTTTTGTCACTAGGTTGTCACTATATATGAGTCACTAATTGTATTTAGTGACAACTTTATGCACATTTTTTGTCACTAATAATAATATTTACAAAATAATAGCAATTATTAAAATCATAAAATTCATTATAGTGACAAAATAAATATTCTTGTCGCTAAATATATACAATTAGTGACAATATTAAAATTGTCACTTGATTTTTTTTGTTGCTAATCTTCTATTTTCTTGTAGTGAGGGCATGTCTGCCTGGGCGTCACGCATCGCATCATCCCCCTCCCCAAGCGCGAGGGGGCACAGACATTGGCCTCCCGTGCGTCGTGACGCGCGGCCGGCCCAAATACGATCCCCCGGTGATGTTCATCACGACCAGTGGTGGTTGAACCTTAACTCACAAGCTCGTTGTGCGACATCATGCGCTCGGGTATCATATTGGAGAACTTTAATTGTGCCTGAGTTGTTTGATGTGGCAAATCGGATAATTAAATTGGAAATTTTGCCTACAGAGCGCTACTCACAATCCCTATGTGTGTAGCATTCTAACAAACCGTATTTTTAGTCTTATAAATGAGGAGTGTCATTTTCAGGAAAATCAATTATGGGTGGCAAGTTTACATTTATAACTTTTAAATTTTACGATATTAAAATTAAAAATCGATCGAACAAACCGCGAGTCATAGAGATTCGTTGAACTTCAAATTACTAGTAGTAGGAATTTTGATTCTATAAAATTAAAAAGGAAAAATTACATTTTTAGTCCTGTAACTTTTAAAAAATGATCAAAATTAACCGGCCAATTCGATTGGCCGGAATGCCACGTCTAATACCACATCATCTGCCACATGAGATTTGTAGATAGGCAAAATTATATTTTTGGTCCTGTAACTTTAGGCCATTAGCACTTTTAGTCCTGTATCTTTCGCGATTTACACATTTCATCCTGTTTTTGACACATTTAGTCCTGCACATCTCAGTTTTGGTCATTTTTTAATAAATTTAGTCCTGCCTTTACATTTTTTGGTCCACCGATTAAAGAAAAAACATATAACAAATGAAAAATAGAGATACAATGAACATAGAACTTTGAAAGGTGCCATAGACCGTTATTTGAACACACAAGTATACATGATTTATTGATTCACACAAAAGAAAGTTCAAAAGGAGCACAACTTGCTTTGTTCACTATTAAAAAAAAGGGCCAATAGGGAAGCATCTCTTCCCCTTATTATCAGAGGAGCAGCTTATGGTAATGAGCTTTATGCTTTTTTCACTTTATTATTTTCTTTTTCTTCGTCATCGTTGTCTTCCTCCTTCTCCTTAACTTGTCTTTTTGGACCTGAAGGGGGGGTTTTTGTTCAAAAAATTCATGTACCATATGGTGCACTAAAAAAAATTACTATTGCTACATTTTTAATGACTATGGCTAAAAAACCGTACGAAATAGCTTTTATTAACTACGATTTAATAAAAACCGATACAAAAACTAGATTTTTCACTATGAAAAACTTATTTGTCACGGCTAAGAGCCGTAGTAAAAACATTCGTCATTACATTTGATATTCACGCCTTCACGACAAAAGAAAAAAAAAAAAAGCAAAATTACATTTTTGGTCCTGTAACTTTAGGCCATTAGCACTTTTCGTCCTCTTTTTGACACATTTAGTCATGTGCATCTCAATTTTGGTCATTTTTTAACAAATTTAGTCCTGCCTTTACATTTTTGGTCCACCGGTAAATTTTTCGGCCAAACGAATTCCACGTCAATAATACATCATCTGCCACGTGTTATTGACGTGGCGTTCCGGCCAAACGAATTGGCCGAAAATTACCGATGGACAAAAAATGTAAAGGCAGGATTAAATTTGTTAAAAAAGGACCAAAATTGAGAGGTGCAGGACCATATGTGTTAAAAAAGGACGAAATATGTAAACTGCGAAAGATACAGGACTAAAAATGCTAATAACCTAAAATTACAGAACCAAAAATATAATTTTGCCAATTAAAAATTATCTTTACTGCATTAGTAAGAAATCATGGGTCTTATATATTATAACTAATTTCATTGTATGATTAATAACACAGATAATGTTCAAATATCAAGTTATAAGCAAGAATGATAAATTAATTATTATATATCAAGGCACTATGTGTCTTATCATATTTTGAAAACAAAAACTCATTAAAACAAGTAATGAGATCTTTGATTAATGGTTGGGACTCAAGGTACACAATGGGACAAGCCTGAAAAATCTCAGTTCAGAATTGGCCCACTACTGTTCATAGTCGATCTCGGGATGATTTTGGACCCAAGTTTCAGACCAGCCTGATTGAGGCTTGGACCAGACCCAAACCAAGCCCGAATAAAGCACCCCTGTGTTTGTTTTATTTTTTTATGAAATTTAAGTGTTCTTTTAAATAATTATTTAAATTTATAATTGTCTTATAAAATAAATAAATAATAAATTAAATCACAAAAAATGTTATGACTAGAAAAAAATAGTTAAGATTATATAATAAACTAAAATATCCATTTGACTTACAAGTTTATAATAATAAACTTAAATAATAACAAATCGAAAGACTTAACATAAACTTCAAAAAAATAAATAAAGAGTAGTAATGACAATATACTAAAAATTCAAAAGTAAAACAATAAAGATAAACAAATTTAGAGTTTACATGATTTCTTTTTGGTACCATTTTAAATTTAAAAATGTTGCCAAGTTAATAGCAAACTACTTCTGCCATCTAATTTTAACGGCAAAAGTCAATACTCGAGTTCCAACTGCCCCACGTGAAAGTGACTGTACATGTAGGGGCCTTTTTGGAGGCAATTCTTGGCACCAAAAAATGCACAGCCTCTATAAGTAGATCCGGGTGGGTTTGGGTGGATCAGGGACTCGTCCCGCCATCTCTGAGAAGGACTTAGGACCCGTCCCGTTTCGATTATTTTTTAATCTCACCCCACCTCGTCCTGCCCCGCACACAAAACTCGTCGGGGCGGATCTAATTCGGTAGACCCGGTGATTTTATTTTTTTTTATTTGGTCTATAAATTTAATAAAAAAAATTAGTATATCAATTACAAATAAAATTGTTCATGATCTAACTCAAATTCAAGTCAAAAAAGATTTTTAAATACAAATAAAATTGTTCATAATATAACAACCCAAACTATTCATATCGATTATACATTGGTAACTGCTTCTTCGTCTTCCTCATCGTTAAGTATTGTGGGATAATTTTTCAATTCATCAATTGTTGAACAATTACCTAACAATAAATAAATTAAAAGCTATAATATTTTATTAATTATTTATTCTATCATGATAAAGTGAAATATATATATATATATATATGATATAAATGGAACAGATCCTTAAGATTTCAGGACCCGCCCCATCGTCAATTTTTTCTACGATTCAGGTTCGGGTTGAATTGTCTCCCTATCTATAAAAGGTGTTTCTAACTGTTGTAAGAGGAAACAAAAATCCTCTCTTTTTGTCACTTTCAGTCTCTTTTTGGCTTGCTTGGCTGAAAAATAAAAATAAAAAAAAATTCTGAATGAGCACTATAAATTACTTCTCTGGAGAGTTTGCAAAGCTACATTCATCCTAGACAAATGCAAATTTTGGGAGACGTTTCCACCCGGACTATTACATTCTCTAAACAAGATGGAGGTAGAAAATGCGAAGCTTCATCGAAGGAACAAGATACTCTACTTCCTTTTATTTTTATGTATATCTATCATGTTATGGAATTGGGGAAATTATAAGTACCGGCGTATTTGCATGTTTAGCTAGGTAAGTAAAATTGTAGATGTTTTAATATGGCATTGCTGGCTCAAAATACCGATTTTGTACATGAAAATATTGCAATATAGTATATTTGTATTAATTTATTAATATAATGCAAAATTGTATTAAATTACTGGGCATTTATCTAACATCTTCACTGTATAAAGTCAATGTGATAACACAAAATTAAATGACATAACCTTCCAAAAAAAACATCAATTCAACAGTTCAATGGAGAGCATAACGCTCGATACACAAAAGAGGTTTGACATCCACAAGCTTCTTTACAAGTACAAAAAACAAAAAGCCCTAAAAAATCAAAGGTTTAAACAAACAAACAAAAAATTAACACACACCATAATTAGAATTGCCAAGATCGATTTGATGGCTGGAGCCTGGATCGCATTGTCGCCTATTGTCGAAATTTCTCTATCTTCACTTGATTTGTAGCATGGATTAAAGTTTTGTTTCCAACAAATGTTTCGAGTTTATAAATATTAGAAACTTTTCGGAAATATTTCGGAAACGCTATAAAAAAATCGTAAAATTAAAGAAACATACATAATAGTCATAGAAAAATTTAAAATATTACCTTTCTTTTTTTAATTCAACTATATGTAGTTTAATTTTGTATCTTTTAGCCAATTAACATTATTTTTATGTAGTATAATTATGTATTAGGATTTATTAATTGATGTAGTTGCTATTGAAACTAAATAATAATATAATATTTATGTCTAACTATGTGTTATAAAATATCTAGATTATGCTGATACTTATACATATAACATTACTAATTTAGCTTAATATTAAATTTGTTATCATTAAATGAAATACTTATGTATAACACAAGAATTTATATATTTGTAGCTAAAAGTATGAAATAAATGTTTCGCTGAAAAATTAGGAAAAATAAAAAGTTTATCAGGAAACTCAAATATTTCGAAGGAAAATTAAGAAAAATGAAGTGTTTCGAAAGAAACTAAATAATTTCGAAACTACTATATATTTTTGTTTCCATAACATCGAAAAGAGAAACATTTCCATAGTTTCGATAGAAACGTATGAAAATTTTAAACCATGATTTGTAGTATTTTTCTTCAAATTACGGACCATAACAAACAATTTAGGGAGAATCTTTGCTAAGAAATTTTTATGCTTTAAAAGGGAAAAATGACCAGACAATTTTTCATGGCTGGAGTTACCCCACGAAGGCGCAAGGGCAGTTGAAACTTAACGGATTTTAACTTTTGCCGTTAAAACTAGACGACAGAAGTAGTTTGAACTAACTTGGTAACATTCTTTTTAAAAATGTTACCAAAAAAGAAATCAAGTAAAGTGTGGACTAAAAAGGAAAAATCCATTCTTTATGGACCAGAAAAGCAATTTAACCAATTAGTAAGTTTTGAGCCACCTAATAATTACGAGTTCTTAAAATGCTAAACCTATACTTATATCATGAAGAAAAATACAATTTTGTCTATAGTTTTTATTATTGGTAAGACTGATAGTATTAGTGGTCCATTGTAAATCCATGTTTGAATAGTATTATTGTATGATGATATATTTGACTCTGCAAAATCATAAATTTGCTTCCGGAAACCTTAATTCAAACTATATACTTCCTGTTAAACTCGTTGTTAATGTAAATCATTAGCAACGAATTTCATAACTTAACCAGGAATACACGTGGTTGCTAATATGGTTTTTTCTTGTAGTGCTATAGAAGTAAACAAAGACGACCCACAAAGAAGTCGAATTCGAATTCAAACTCAAAACTTTTGTTTGGAATAAATAATGTTATTGTTGATCGAGGTAAAGACCATATTGGCAGCTAATTTGGTCATGCGTGTTTAGATAAACCTGCAGAAAATTAAGAAAAAACTTGCACAATGCTTGTTTTTATTTTGGCTAAAATGCATAAAACCTCCCTGTGCTTTGAAAATTCGAGGAAAAAGCCCCCTCTGTTTTAAAATAGGCAAAAAAAAAAAAAAAATCATATGATTTGTAAAATTAAGCTCAATCGCCCCTCTCCGTTAAAAGTCCTAACGGCGTTAATTTTTTTATAAATTGACCATTATGCCCTTGTTATTATATATTATTCCTTATTTTAATGATCGTTGGATCTCTTTTGATAGAATAATAACCGTCAAATTTAATGAATTAATCTCTACCGTTAAATTTTAAAAAAATGAAAGGTCTAGATTCAACAACTTATTTATATATAAATAATTAGAAATTATAAAAATAAATTATTGTTTTATATATAAAAATTAAAAATAAAAAACAAAAGCCTACCCCCACCCCCCGCCATCCCCGCTGCCTAGCCCATCCCCACCCCCCGTCGCCTACTCCCTCCCCAACCCCCACTCTCGCCTCGATGTCCCCCGCAAACGGGGGGACGCGACGCCGCCCCAGCAGATGGGGGTGACGACACCCCCAAATTTGGTGACGTCGCCGCTGCGCACAGAAGCCGTCACCCAGACAAAAGAAAGAGGGCGACGGCGTCGCCATTGCCCTTCTGTGTGGGGGGCCGCCGTCGCCCCTTTGTGCGGCTGCCACCCCCAGTTTTCTTTTATTTTTTAATCTTTTTTATTAATTTAATTATATTTATTAATATATATTTTAGTTAATTAAGATAATTTTAAATAATTATAATAATTAATAGATATTTAATTAATATTTTTGTCTGCAATATATTGAATATAATTAAATATTTAAATTAAACAATAATTTAAATTATTTTATAAATTATAAATTATTATAATTACTTAACATTTATATTCATGTAGATGTCTAAATTTGAAAAATAAAACTTAGTATATTAATCTTCGTAATGTAAATTTTTTTTTTTTTTTGTGTTTTGGTATTAATATAAATAAAATTAAGAAAAAAATTATTTATATTTTTAGGAGATATGAAAATGTAAAAAAAAAGTCCTTCAATAAAGTGAGTAAAAATTTAGTTAAGGCTTTAATTTAAATTAAATTTAAAATTAAGTATTTAAAAAGTTGTAAGATTTATTTTTTAAAAAAGATTAGAAAACTACAAAAAAATACATATTTTTTAATTTTAGTAATTAAAAATTACAACAATTTTCAATTATATATTTTTTTCTTATTTTATAAGTAAATACATTTTAAAAAAATTATTTTTCATATAGATGAAATTGCAAAAAAATAACTCAAAATAAGTCAAAGAAGCCCGAGTCAAAGGTATACACATCATGAGGGCATTTTAGTAAAAATACCTAAAGTTGAAGTCAAAAACAGCTACAAAACACCCAAAATCGCATGAGGAACGCGTGCAACAAACCTTCCGTCAATTACTAATGGAAGGAGTGTTTTTTGTTGTGTTTAACAAAACACGAGGATTTTTTTTGTCGATTTCCATATCACATGGGGGTTTTTAGCTTTTTCAGCAAAATACATGGGGGTAAATGGGAGTTCAGCCTTTTATTTTTGGAGTGTTTTGTCTTGTTTTATTTTGTGGATAGAGAGAGTAAAATAGAGATAAATAAATATATGTTAGAACTAGTGTTAATGATTGGATTTGTTTTTGAAGATAACTTAAAATAGTCATGTCAAATATGTGTTGTATGTTTATTTTGTTTCTTAGGAGACAAAATTCACTGTTTGTTGTCAAATTATGTCTCTTTTATATGTCTTTATAATTGTATATATGTACATATATATACATATTGTTTTGGTCTTTTTCTTTTAGATAAAATTCACTGTTCGATATCAAATCATGTATTTCTTATATATATTATATATACATATATTATTTTGCTTGGGAAACAGGCCACAATAAGCTAAAACACCTAGTTAAGGTGTTTCGAACCAAGCAAATATTGGGCATATTTCGAACTATCTCAGAAATGGGCCAGAAATAAAAACAAACATAGTGTATATCTTTGAGTGATTGAATTCAATTTGAAAGAAAGAAAAATGAAAAGAAAATTGTGTTTTTATGGATATAAAAGATACATTGGACAACTTTTTTAGCCAAATTTCACCGAATTACAGTAAAACCTCTATGAATTAATAATGTTGGTGGGATCACATAATTTTATTAATTTAAAAAGATATTAATTCATCGATAAATTAATAATGTATTAATTTAAAGATTTCTTTTTACTCAACGAACCTGCATCATTCTTCATTAATAAAATATATATTGTATTGACTAATTGAATAATGTTCATGTACAATGTGACTAATTAAATATAATACATCTCTTAAAAGAAAGTTCATTGGAGTACATAATACTAATTAAAACTTAATGCAAGTTCATGTATGGTACGGATGAAAATGATACATGTTCAGAGATCCAAAGTTTAGAAAAATTATAGCTAGTGTTGTTTAAAATCCTATTGGAGATGGAACTGAAAATGATACAACGTCTTTGCAACCAATTATGCTAAAGGAAGCACTCATAGCGGCAACAACTTTTCACAAATTTTTATTGCAGTATGAGAACACAAGAGCTTTTGGATGCAGTAAGAAAAGTTAGAGATGAAATATAACCAGATTTAAATTTTAAGAAGCAAATAATAATATAATCATATTTTACTAAGTTGTCCTAATTAATTATATTTGTAGTTAAAATTATTAATTTATAGTATTGAAAGGATCATAAATTTATATAAAAAATTTATTAATTTATCAAAATTTTAAAAAATATTTTTTTATTGAATATTAATTTATAGAAGTTGTACTGTACTTGAATTTATTTAAAATGTAATTAGCCAAAGGAAAAGAAAAAAGCAATTTAGGAAAAGCCAACAATGGCGGCTTCGCACCGTCCCACATTGGCCACAAACCAATCACTCATCAACACAATATCCATAAATCCATAAACCTCACCGGACTATTCAATCTTCACCATTTTGATCTTCATAAAGCAGCTACCAGTCAAGAATGGCGGCCAAGAACATCGTGCGCCCAGTTTTCGACAATCCTTTCCTCAACATCATAGTGAATCCCGATGGTACTGTCAAACGTGACCCGGAGGCCCGAAACCCCTCGAATTCGGATCCCAATTGCAACTCTTCGGTGCTCAGCAAGGACGTGGTTCTTGACCCGACCAAGAACACTTGGCTCCGGTTGTACATTCCTAATATGGCTGCTCCGCCACCGTCTGCAGTCAAGCTCCCGCTGATTTTGTACTACCACGGCGGAGGATTTGTCTTCTGCAACGCAGACTCGAGTATTTACGACGTTTTCTGCAAAGGGTTGGTGGAAAAGCTCGGTGCAATGGTTATTTCATTGGACTACCGCTTGGCGCCGGAGCACCGCCTACCGGCGGCGTATGAAGACGCGGTGGATGGGTTTTTCTGGATAAAGAACGCCGAGGATGAGTGGATAACAGAGTACGCCGACTTAAATAATTTCTTTCTAGCCGGGACCAGCGCCGGTGCCAACTTAGCATTCCACGGTGGTTTGCGTTTCGCCGCCATGGCCGGCGAGCTCGAGCCGCTGAGAGTTCGAGGAATGATACTTCACCACCCGTATTTCAGTGGAACAAAACGGACCGGGTCGGAGCAGAAGCTGGCGAATGACCCGTTGTTGCCGTTATACGCCATCGATCAGATGTTCGACCTTAGCCTGCCTAAGGGGGTTGATCATGATCACGAGTACAGCAACCCGATGGCGAAAGACGGGTCGAAGAATCTGGATGAGATAAGGAGGTTAGGGTGGCGGGTTTTGGTCACGGGTTGTTTTGATGACCCGTTGGTGGATGCGGGTTTGGAGTGTGCCAAGATGTTGGAAGGCAAGGGGGTGGAGACTGTGAGGTTCTTTGACGATGGGTATCATGCAATGGAAGTATTTGACCCGTCCATGGCCGGGCCGCTCTATGATGTCATTACAAACTTCATATTTTCTTATGCTACCTGAGACTTGAGAGTTTCTGTAATAAATATTTAACTCCCAAGCTGTCTTATATATATATGTAATAAATACAGGGGGTTGATCATGATAATATACATCTGTAATATTGTCTTATATCTAGTGAAAATTTTGAGATTATTACTAATCGAATCGATCTTGTATCGAAAAGGGCTTGATCATGATAATGTTCATGAATCAATTTGGTAAGTGAGATGTTGTTGGATCGTATTTATCATGTTGCTTTGTATATAAGTTCAATTTACATATATTATAGGCTAAATTACAGTCGAAGGCTCGAAGCCACACAATCGGGTGCCCACCCAACTCCACAAACTGTTGACATGTGTTAGTGGGACCCACTCCTATGTGCTTCTTAGGTAAAAATGGTAGCTCACACAAAGAATATTTAAAAAAAAAAATTCTTCAAGTAATTTGTCATTATAATTTTTTTTTTCTACAAATACCCAATTACCACAGCCAATCTTTTTGCAAGATTTTTTTCACCCAGTTGCATTGATACAACAAGTCTAGTATAAAAATATTTTTCTATCAAAATAAAATACAAAATATCAATTCAATTTAATAATTAATAATTTTAAAATAGAAGTGTTTCTTGCAATATCAATTCACAATAACATTCCTTTGCTTTGACATATTCATTGTTATAATTCACCATATTTAAGATAAAAAAAAGCTCATTAAAATAAAATTCATTACTTCATTTTAGCTAAACGATGCAATAAGTCTTAGAACAAAAATATGAAATCCAATAAAAATATAAATAATAAATTCTATCATTTTTAATAATAACTTCAAAATATGAATCACTCTTTTAATAACAATATACAAACATATGGAATTCGAATTTTAATTTTAACTCATAGCAAATATATATATGTGTGTATATATATATATATATTTGTAAATATATATAGTATACATATATATTTTATTCACCCAAACAAAACACATTAATATGGAGAAAAATACCTTTGAACAATGAAACCTCCGTCAGCCGTCGATGAAATTCCGACAATAAAGAAAAGACCCATGATGGGTGATAAATGTATGCTAAATAAAAAAAGTGAAAAGTAAAAATAGAAGATAAACCCCAAAATTTAGGTAAAAGAAAATAAAGAAGCAATGTGGGTCCCGTCGACATGTGTCAACTGTAGGTGGAGTTGGGGGCACTAGGACAGTTGGCATCGACCGAGCCTAAATTACGAAGGACTCCCCTCAAATTTATCATAATAAATACTTTTAAAATTAATGATCGTTTAATAAATATTATCTTCTCGTAACAGTCTATTATAAAGTATATTTGTTAGACGATCGTTAATTTTAAGGGGTACTTGTAATTTTTCAAAAAACAAATGAATATTTGTGATTATAACAAATCTCGTAGAAACTATTTGTAATTTGGCCTGCATAATAACATAATCATAAATACAGTACTATATATAAATCTATAATCGATTTTCTAAGTACTGACCATGTGGTAATGAATTTAAGAACTAGTTGTTCATGATTTGGATTTACTGAGAAAAAGAATCAATTGGCAAAGATGGATCTCACCTAACCCTCATAAACCTTAAAGCAAATTAACACTTGTATACATGCATAGTTGTCTTAAACCAGCATAATTACTACCATCAAGCTTCTTAATTTTCTTCATTAATTTCCACCAACTGTTTTCCACTGCCTAACCACACAATGTCTTCAGCCGAAGTGCCACGAACTGACCCCAACACTGATCCCTATCGCTCTATCGGATTCCTCCAAAACCCCGACGGCTCTGTCACACGTGTAGGGGAATTTCTTCCGACCAGCCCCGCCTCCTCCGATCCGGCGAGTCCCATTCCGGTCCTCAGCAAGGACATTCCCATCAACCAAGAAAACAACACGTGGGCTCGAGTTTATCTCCCCCGGCGGCCGGAATCCGCCGACTCCTCGGCGGACAAACTGCCCCTTGTAATTTACTACCATGGTGGAGGCTTCGTTACATGCACTGCAGCCACAACGTACTTCCACAAGCTTTGCTTTGAAATTGCGAGTGAGATTCCGGCGGTGATCGTGTCGGTGGAGTACCGTCGGGCGCCGGAGCACCGCCTGCCTGCCGCCTACGACGACTGCGAGGAAGCCCTGCATTGGATCAGAACCGCCGGCGAGGAGTGGTTGACAAAGTATGCTGATTTTTCCAAGTGTTTTCTGATGGGCAGTAGCGCTGGGGGGAATATAGTGTACCATGTGGGTTTGCGTGCGGTGACGTGCGTCGAACGATTGATGCCTCTAAAGATCCAAGGGCTGATATTGCATCACCCGTTCTTTGGTGGGGTGGAGAGGACCCCATCAGAGATCAGATTGGCCAACAACAAGGCGTTTCCGACGTCCGTGGCGGATATACTGTGGGATCTCGGGTTGCCGATCGGCGTGGATCGCGAGTACTCTAATCCAATGACGGCCGTCGGATCACGTGCTTTGGAGAAGGTCAGGGATCAAGGGTGGAGAGTGTTGGTGACGGGCTGTGATGGGGACCCCTTGGTCGACCGACAAATGGGAGTTGTGAAAATGTTAAAAGAGAAGGGAGTGAATGTGATTGGTGAGTTCAGTGACGGAGGGTTTCATGGATTTGAGTTTGGTGATGACTCTAAAGCTAAAATCCTGTACGGGGTTGTGAAGAATTTTCTACTTTCTTTGTAAGCCTTTTAATCCCTTCAAAGGGGTAAATTTGAAAGTATTGTGATGTTCTTTCTTTTCATTTTTCGTACACATGAAAATATAAATATTTATATTCAGTCTATATAAAAAGAAACTATATATATAATAGTAGACTATCACAAGGGATAAATACTTCCTTGCCCTATATGTCCTCGTTTCCGTGGGAATAGTTGTGGAAATGAGAAAGAAATAAAGTAGAGGAAGACTTGAGCCAAAATCGGTATCGGTGCTTTTTTCTTTTTTCTTTTTTCTTTTTTTTTGTGTAATTATTTGTGGTCATTTTAGTAAAAGATCTAAATCACTTTTAATACATTTAGGTTAATGTGGGACTATTTTATCAATTTTAATCATAATTTTTATCTTCATAAATAATCAAAGAACAAATTATCCTATCCAAACACACTGCAAGAACATAGAAGATTAGCGACAAAAATAACAAGTGACAATTTTATTATTGTTACTGATTATATATTTAGTGATAAGAATGTGTATTTTGTCATGATAATAAATTTTATGATTTTAATTATTACTATTATTTTGTAAAAAGATGTGCACAAAGTTGTCACTAAATACAATTAGTGGCTCATGTATAGTAACAACCTAGTGACAACAAATAATTGTTATCACTATATTATGTTGTCACTATAGATGAGTCACTAATTGTATTTAGTGACAACTTTATACATAATTTTTATCACAAATAATTATATAGTGATAAGATAAAAAATATTGTCACTTAATATATATTTTTAGTGATAACTTTAAAATTATCATTTAATATTTTATCACTAATATCATATTTTCTTGTAGTGACAAATCTAGATTTTCATTTCAGATTTATCTATCACTATTTTATCCCATCCTAATAAGTGAATTTGTAGCGTACATATGCAACTCTGAACAGCAAGTGGAAGGCCAGAAAGAGCATCAAGAAAACTGCTTCTAATCCGGTTGTGGCATCCGATCCGGGTTTGTTGGTCTTGCAGCAGGGGTTTTCTTGGCCCTTTTGCTTTAGCTTTCCCTTTTGGAAATTTTAGTATTGTAGGAACTTTCATTTTAAAGTGTCCCACGGTGATATAATATCTTTTCAAGAAAATGATGCGAGAACCCGCGGTGAAGAAATAAGGAGATCTTTCTATATCGAAATATCAGTTGAAAAATTCATAGGAAAATTTCTGGATCGCCCGATCAGAATGTGGAGAAGAACCAAAACAGAATGGTTCCGAAAACTCAAGACTAAGAAGGAATGCCGCCTACTACTAAAATCCCAGTTTTTGCAACAGTTGCATTCTTCTATGCAAGAAGAAGACATAAAGAAGTTTGGATCCAAAAAAGTATGCTTAGGCAGTTATTTCGATGAGCACAAGAGAATGAAGAGGAATTTGTATCATTTCAAATCCCTATTCTTATCGAAGAGAAGGAACGAGAAAAACCGAAATATTCCTACTCAAACAAGAAATCCTATAGTTTACAACTCTTCTTTATATAGTAATTCGACCTATTGCTCCGCATCCCCCCATCAGTTTACTATGAAGAGAAAAAGAAAAAGGAAGAGAAAAATAAAAAGAATAGAACTACCTACTCATTATTCGGAGGTGAATCATAGAACACCAAAAGCTGTGGTATCTTATGGACCTAACATAGGCCACATCCCTCACGACATAAGATTGAAAGATCCAAACCTTCTTCTTCGGAGCGGAAACGAACGTGGCCAAAACATATAAAGATTGGCGTAGTCGCTCATAAGGGACATATCTATCCGGATAAAGGATAGTTTAGATCGATTCATAGATAGATCTCTTTCCATATAGATAGGTATCTTCGTGGATAGAGATAAAGATAGGGATCCATCTAGATCTTGAATCACTATTTCCATTTTTCTGATTGATTGCCTTTTTTTTTGTTTTTGACGACAAGGCAAGGAAATATCGTTTTTCAATTATTAGGGTCGGAGCGTAGACGAAGCGAGCAGAGCCCAGGAAACAGGGAAGCCCGTCATAAAGCAGTCGACTAGAAGTAGAAAACTGCTGGCCTAAGAGAAGGCGGCCTCTCTCGGGAAACATGGCAAAATTTCTCTTCTTTCTTTTTGATTTTGTGGGTAGGTTCAGTAAGAGCAGAGGAGATCAGATACACGGAAACGAAGACCTTCGAGCACAAATATTGGACCGGGAAGAAAAAAGGGGAAAAAAGGAAAGTCTAAGTACATATGGCACGAAAAGGAAATTCGATTTCGGTAAGACTTGATCTGAATCGTAGTTCAGATTCAAGTTGGTTCAGTGAGGGCGACCGCGAAAGTCACCGAATGGGTCAGTCTTTTCCTTCAGTTTGTCCCAGATTTTAAATAGAAAAAGGCGTGGGAGGACGTTGCGGATGTCCGGGGCGGACACGACTTCTTCTATTCTAAGGCTAGAAGACCACTGAAAGACACCTAGGACTAGAGCATGTCGTGAAAGAAGCACACTGGGCGGGCGTGCTTCGACCGTGTCTCCGGGGCACAGTTGAATGTAGATATCATGAACGCGAGGTGCAGGATACTAGGCCGAGAAACCCGGGCAACCACTCCCCTATGTGCCAATCGCTAGCGCATCCAGGGCCCCGGCGCCCAGCTCAGCTGGAGAGGCCTAGCCTGATCTGAGAAGTGCTAATTCGGTTCGGATAGACTTCATTCAAGAATGTCGCCGCCCTTGGAATCAATAAGAAAATAAGTGCTAAGTTTCAAATCAGTGAATAACCCGAAACGAAAGAAGAGACATTTCTCGCTCGGCGCCTAAAGCGCACTATGCTCCGCTTCAACAAATGAGAGTTTTCGGTGGAACCGGTGAACCACGCGAGCTGGTTAGATGCGTGGGACAGAGGGCTCGTAGTACCTGCTAGCGCAGCTATGCAGTAGAAGGGAAGGAGCCTAAATCGACCCCCTCTTTTTTTTCAAAGAAAAAAAAAGCAGTACAAGGAAACTTTTATTTAAGTCGGATGAGACTAAGCAGCTACCGACCGTTCCGACGCGCCCTTGACCTATCTTGATAAAAACCAAAAACCTATCTAAAGGGGAGCCTAGTTTAAGCTGTCAAAGAAATGATAGAATGGAAAATAAAGAATAACCACTAGTAGGGATATGGGTGGAGTCTCGCTCAGTAAAGAGAGTTGTAGATTCGTAAAAGAGGAGAGGAGCCTTTACTTTGTATTAGATTAGTCAAGCGCGCTAGTTGCAATCAAACTAAACTAAAGCAAGAAGTGAGAAAGTTGACTTTGAGAAAGAAGGGCAACTATTTAGATTAGTTTCTTAGTAAAGGCGCGTTAGCGCATCCGTTTTCTTGCTCGTTAGCGGCTTTAGTTTTCAATAAAGGACGTTTAGGCTTTTCTAATAAGATAGAAAGGGCCTTTCCTTTCAAATGACAACTGCCTCTTCTTGCTGCGAGGGCGTTGCACAAAACCAAACCGCCCCCCGCCCGATCAAGTACCAGTTGCTTCGCTGGTAGGCCCACTTAGGTTAGGGGGCATTGTCCCTCAGTTCTTACCAACCTCCGGTGTGTAATCGACATCTTGCTAGCTATAACTCGGTCGAATAAGATGATTCCCTCTGCTGTCAATTTCTTATTCATTCATGGCGCTCGGCCTTCGCTCTTCTCCTTATCAGTCGAGTGGCTTCCGCTCCTTTCTCATCTCAAACCAGAACAACTCTGAACGTTAAGGAAGATAAGGGAAGACCACCTGAGCGAACCGACCGAAGGGACTTGACTTATCCGAACCGAACGATAGCGGCTTAAAGCTAAGCCTATCACGAGAATAAAAATCCTTGATCGACGGGGAGGAGCATCTCAAAGTATGGGGCAAAGGATCAAGCGCTTTGACTTTGTCTCCTGGGATCCACCACAGGTTGGGTTTGAGAGCCGTGTGATGGGTCACTATCCAGCACGGTTCGGAGAGCACTTTTATTCTGCGTTGGTGAATAGGAGCCCCCCCTATCAAGCAAGAACGAAGCGGCTCTTCCCACGGCGGAGTCACCATTAACTCTATTTATTATTATGGGAAATCAGTGTATCAAGATCTCAATCTGAGATCTTATTTCGGATCGATACGTCCACCTACGAGACTCACCTTTGGCTTTCGCTATTCTCTCGATCAATCATGTAATTATTTTATGTTTAAAATTCAATTTACAATGTGATGGTCATATCCTCGAAATACTAATTAACCACATGATAATTAATGCAAAAATTAGGTCTTGATTTGACTTTCTGATTGTTAACATATATCAAACCTCTCTAATGCAATTAATATATATAAATATATAAATACCACGTCTTTTTTATACTTGGGTTGTATATAATTTCACATAAAACTTAAAATATGGAATAATTTATAATTGAAGATCTGAATCAATCTGTACAGAAAATTCAGACTGCTTAGAATATTATACTTACTGAGAAAAAAAAAAATTCAATTGATAACAAAGTTTTAGAAAATTCGCACCTAACTCTTATGCTTCATCACAAAGTTTTATATATATATATATATATATATATGCTGTTGTTTTTCTTAAGCCGGCATTGATTATTACAATCAACCTTCTGAATTTTCTTCATTTCTTGAAATTAAAACCCTGCGTAGCTACTCAGCGTACATCTCCGATGGAACTCCCACAAATTGATCCGACCGCTGATCCCTATGGCTACCTGGGACTCATCCGAAACCCCGACGGCTCGATCACACGTACGTTGGAGTTTCCTCAATCCTCCGCCTCCTCCGATGCGGCGACTCCGGTCCTCAGCAAAGACATTCCCATCAACCAAGAAACCAACACTTGGGCTCGTGTTTATCTCCCCCGGCGGCCGGAGTCCTCGGCTGCTCCGGCAACAAAACTTCCCCTTCTAGTTTACTACCATGGTGGAGGATTCGTTCTAGGCAGTGCAGCCACCGGGTTTAGTCACAAGCTTTGCTGTGAAATCGCGAGTGAAATTCCGGCTGTGGTCGTGTCGGTGGACTACCGTCTCGCGCCGGAGCACCGCCTGCCCGCCGCCTACGACGACTGCATGGAAGCGTTGGATTGGGTGAGAACCACCGGCGACGAGTGGTTGACGGATTTTGCTGATTTCTCAAAGTGTTTTCTCATGGGCACTAGCGCCGGCGGAAATATAGCGTACCATGTGGGTTTACGTGCGGTGGCGTGCGTTGACCGCTTGATGCCTCTGAAGATCCGAGGGCTGATATTGCATCAACCGTTCTACGGTGGGGTGGAGAGGACCCCATCGGAGGTCAGATTGGTCAAGGACAAGGTGTTTCCGCCGTGCGTGGCGGATGTAATGTGGGATCTAGGGTTGCCGATCGGCGTTGACCGTGATCACGAGTACTCTAATCCAATGACGGCCGTTCCATCACATGATTTTGAGAAAATGAGAGATCAAGGGTGGAGAGTGCTGGTGACGGGCTGTGACGGGGATCCACTGGTCGATCGACAAATTGGATTAGTGAAAATGTTAAAAGAGAAGGGAGTCGATGTGGTCGGTGAGTTTAGCGAGGGAGGATTTCATGGATTTGAGCTTTTTGATGATTCTAAAGCTAAGATTCTCTACACTGTTGTAAAGAATTTTCTACTTTCTTTGTAAGCATTTCTCTACTATTTGGTGAAATTCTATCCCGACAGAGTTTGGTGAAATTTGAATAAATTATATTAATAAGTATTATCGTGTAATTAATATATATTTCAAAAAAAATAATCAATGAAATATTTAATGTATCACATTTGCTTTATGATTGTTTGGTTCGACTAAACTTGATTTAAGTAAGAATTTTTTCTATTATTAGTATTTTTTTTTTTACTTGTAGGAGGATTAAAGTTGGATATCCAATTATTTCCTAATTTTCTACTATTAATATGAATAAAATGTTATCCGTAATATATATATATATATATATATAGATATGGATAGTTGAGAGCATTTTGATGTTCAAGCTCCTGATAATCCCTATTTTGAATTTTTTTTATACGTATAAAAATATTAAATTCGGTAGATTATATAATATCAGTAGTGTAATTCATATTATAGAAAGATATATATTACAAGAGTTTTTAGTGTAATCCATTCAAAGGATAAATTTTTCATTCAGAATGATATATAGTCGAATTGATGAAACAATATGGCAATTAATGTTAATAGAAAACATAGTAATATTCAGGTTAAAAGTTGAAGTTTAACATGTTGGTTGTTCATTAATTCCTTTAGTTTTCATGTTACTTCAAATTAGTTAATATAGGTCGTGATTATGCTAGAGTTAATACATTCAGGTCTTGTTTACTTCACATGTTTGTTTTAACAAGTAAAGGTTCGATGCCAATCCCACAATCGCAAAATATAAGATGATTTAGCTGAATAGATAATCCTATCCTGAGAGCACGATACTACAATCAATCCAATCCAACTAAGATGTTGGCGTGCGCAATGTCATTTTTGCCCTTGGACTCGTGTAATGAATTGGTTAAAAGATTGTCTGAAAGGGCATAAAAGTAATTACCTACCTTTATCACAAAATTTATCATACAAAACAAAAAATACATTATTTCACACATTTTTTTTCTCTACCATTTAGTCTAGTGAAGTAAACACTTTATAAATTCTATTAAATTATTATATTCCATAAATAATTCATTCGATCAATCATTTATCAAACATAAAAGAATAAATGACCTCTCAATCTGTTTTCGTTTATTCTCTTTATTAAGAGCTATATAAAATATATGATCGTTGAAAGTTCTCGTGTTCCACCCATTTTTCATCGTTCCAAGGGGGAAATGGAAATCTACACTATGTTTGGTTTTGTTTTAACCCATCTTGAAGATGGGCCAAAAATAAAACCAAACATGGCCTACTCAAAAACACCTTCACTGGGTGTCTTAGGAGGTTTTGGCTCAATCCTCATTCAATATTATATTATATAATTTGATCCACTTATAAATAAACAAATATTACTATATATATATATTTATAAAAAATATAAAAGAAACATGATTTGACATGCAATATTTTTTCTTCCAATATACAACACAATACATGTAATACCTTATTTACACTATTTAAAATTAACTTTAAAAATAAATTCAAACATACACTTTATTTTAACACACATTTATTTATCTTTATTTTTATCTTTCTATCTCCACAGAACAAAACAAAACACTCCAAAAATAAAACAAAATACATTGCTAGTTTTCCAAAGTTTAGGAGGGGAACTGGACTAAAATCCCATGGGCTTGAAGCCGAACTTAAAAGTAATGACGAATTTCCCAGATCTTGGGCCTTAACTGAAATATCTAAGTGAAAGAAATGGGCCTCCAACAAATCCCAAGTTAAGAGAATAGCCCAGTCCACAAATTCAAATTATTATTTTTTTTTAACGGTGAAAAACACACTATTTTCGATTATTAATTGGGATTTCCTATATTCAGATGCAGTATATTTTTCTTACTTTTTTGTAAATATATGATTGTCCCTTTAATTAAAATAATGGACTTAAACCAAAGAAAATTTTAAGGGATAATTACACACCATCCCTTGAGGTTCGATGTAATTACACATAAACTTCTTGTAGTTCGAGAAATTACATCTAGTATCCCTAAGGTTTGTTTCCCTCTAATAAATAGTTCCGTCTGTTAGTTAAAATTCACCGAATTTGTTAATATTAGTAAAAATATTGGATGAAAATTCATGTTTACCCTCGATTGACTTATTACTGACTTATTGCAAGTCAAACAAATTATTTTCTAACTGAACCACCCTTTATGCGTCTTCACATACTAATGCATGTGAGGAGGTACATTTTCACCCTTATAAGGATAATTTGGTCAGAAAAAGATTTTTTTGACCTGCAATGAGTCAATAATAAGTCAATTGGTAATAAATATGAATTTTTATTCAATGTTTTTGTTAATATCAACAAATTTAGTGATTTTATTGGGGGGGGGGGGGGGCTAACTGCTAGACGAAACCAAACTTTAGAAGTGTTAAAGGTAATTTTCCAAACCACAAGAGGCTACATATAATTACAGTAAATTTTAGAGGAGGGTTGTGTAACTATCCCAATTCATGTGAGTCTTCAATACAGATTGGATGATTACTAGAAACTCCATCCTACAAATACAACATGAGAAATTATAGCCCGCACCTGGTCCGGTCGAATCTGAACCAATTATATAGCAAGTGCAGAAAATTTTCCATGTGATTGGTGTACAGTACAGAAAAAATGATCAATTAAATAGGAAGTATATCACATTTGTCTATGATTGGTTTGATTCGACCAAACCTGATCCGAACAAAAAATTTTCATATGGGAAGGAATTTATGTATTCAATTATCTTATACAGAAAATCTTGAGGAGAAGATATATATTTAAAGACTTAAAAAAGCAAAAAAAAAGAAAAATATATTCAAATTTCTTAATTGGGATAAATGGAAAACAATGAACTTGTCCATAAGTACACGCACTGCAGTACAGTGCTGCATTGGGCTCGTCTCAATGTTTGTATTTATTATCTATAGATTTTTGTTTTTTATTCATTTGTCATGTCTAATTATTTGTGATTGCTATTTTTTTTTCAATTATTATGGTCTCAAATTAGTAAATAAAACATTATATTTAACTCATCCTAGTCATATTACATGTCCCGACATGCAACTTTCAACTTGCGTCATCTTCATCATGAATTTAAAAAGTAAATTGATGGATAAGTTTAAATTTGTTTGACGTATTGTTATTTTTATCTTCGAAAAGGAAATTCCATACGTTGATATTTCAAGTAAATTAATGCTATTATTTTATTTAATTCTCCATTATATCACGTAGCGATTGCGAATAAATTATTAAAAATTGAAGTATGAGACACATTTGATAGGATGCAAATTATAATCTCAAGGGGTTGTTTGTAAAAAATAATATTTTTCAAAAGTGAATAAGTAATTAAGATGTAAAAATTTATAATATTTGGATGGAATAATCAGCAAATAGAAAAAATGAAAGTATTTTTTAAGAATTCGATGTGCTATCAACTTATTTGTAAAATTATATAACTATCCTCGTGGATGGATAGATTCAACTATTATAGAGAGGGCCTTTTTGAAATATACAAAAAATGGTTAGGAAAAAAAATCATAAAAAAGTTCAACTTATTTATAAAAATGCCATAAATTGCAATATTATATATATATATATATTTATATATTCTCACCGATTTACAATTTTTGGTTTATTTTATCTTTATTTAATAAAAAAATAAATAAACATTATATTTTTAAACAGTTTCATTGAACTCAATTTAAATAATAATTTATAAAACACTTAGTTTAAGTTCTTATGCATACTCTCAGTGTCATAAGATTTTAATTTCGTTATTCCATTGAGTCATACCCACGTACGTAAGGATTTTTAATTCACTAGAAAAAAAATTACTATTGATTATATTTTTAATAATTATGATTAAAAATTATGGTAATAATATTATTAATTATGATTAAATAAAAATAAATGTAAAAACTAACTGTTTCACCATAACAAACGTATTTGCTATAGCAAAGAGCCGTGGTAAAAAACATTCGTCATGGCGAATGTTTTAGCCATCCTCGCAAAAACCACAACCGAGAATGACTACGTGGCCGTGACTAATGACTATTTGCTACTGCTATTTAATATTAACAATAACAATTAGTCATGATTAAATATTATATTTCTTGTAGTAATTGTAGCAATAAATAATTTTCAAATAAATATACAGAAATTAAACTATCATTAGAAGAAATATATTTTTTTTGTTACAGTTAATTTACTATGAAAACAAAAAAAGTTATGGCGGACGCAAATTAATCACGATTTCGCAACGATCATTAGTAGTTGTTTTCACAAATGAAGCCAAAACAATAATCATAACTAAAACTATAGCTAATATTTCGGCCATAGATATAAACATGACCAATATTTATTAACTGTGGTAAAAAAATTAAATTTTTCGCTTTGACTGTAATTAATGGTACTGATTTACACGTTTTTTAAACTGTAGTCATTATAAAATTTAGTAAGATTTTTTTTTTTTTTTTGGTAGGATCTTATTTTTTCTATTTCATTTTTCTAGAAGGGATAAGGGAGGTGAAAGTGCGTGCTTTCAAGAAACTTGTCGTGTTCTTCAATTTTATATTGGGTACATATTTGTAATCGCATTCTTAAAATCGTTATCAAGAGAGAAATTGCTAATGGAAAAGACAAAGAAATGGAAGAAACAAAATCCCTTTTGATAAATTAATTAATCAACCGTTATGTGTGTTTGACATGCTGGCACCTAATTATGGTGCTAAGACCAAAGCTTAATTATCAATTAAGAATTAGCTGTCCCAACTCAAGTCTATCATCCTATGTTTTGTCCTTACATGGTGGCACTAGATTTGCCAACTTAAGCACACATCATTACTAACCTAATCTCACAAGTAATAGTGTTGAATTATTTTTTTATAAATTACGATGGACACCCCTGACATTTTTTATAATTACAAATATATTCTCATTGTTTTTAAAAAAATTATAAATACATCCTCATGACAGCCCATTATAGAGGATATTTGTTAGACGATTGTTGATTTCAATGGGTATTTGTGATTTTTCAAACAATCGAGGATATTTACAATTATAATAAACCTCAGGGGAGCCTTGTGTAACTTACCCTATTTTTCCTTTTTATAGAAATGGTAATTATATATTACGTCAATATAAATAAACTGACGAATGCATCAATTCGATCAATAAATTCATAGTACAATAAATTGATATTAGAATAAAGGCTTAAATGCATTTTTGGTCCCGTAAGTTAGGTTGTTTGGCATTTTCGTCCTTTAACTTTTAAGGTAGCATTTTGGTCCTGTATCATTTTAATTTTCGTGATTTTAGTCTTTTTTTCGCCGGAGTTCACCCTTCTCGTCGGAAAATTGCATGTGTCTCTCACGTGACATTTTAAAGTTGGGACTTTTGTTCCTATTGGCCCATTTATGTTAGCATTTTTGTCCTTTAACTTTCTATAGTAGCATTTTGGTCCTGCATTTTTTTAATTTTCTCGATTTCGGTCCTTTTTTTGCCGGATTTCACCCTTATCATCGGTGGAGGTGAAATCCGGCGAACAAAAGAATTGAAATTACGAAAATTAAAAAGATACATGACCAAAATGCTACCCTAGAAAGTTAAATGAAAACGCCAAATGGCCTAAGTTACGGGACCAAAAATGCAATTAATCCTTACAATAAACTGAGACAAATATAATTACAATAAACTCACGTTAAATGAGACAAATACCAACACGTTTGGTGAGACTCGAACCCATGATTTTCAATTTATTCATAAGACCTCAACCTTAACTAGTAAACTAAGCTATAATTGGTATAATAATGTTGATTTAAATACTATATACATAATAAGTATAATACATTTGACGTGTTAATAAATGGATTGTGCTCGATTTTAAATGTATAGTTACATGGCTAGACTTGGAGTTGGTCCTCTAAAACAAAAATAATTATCAGAATCATTGAGAGTGTGGATATCTGAATGAAGATTATCAGAATATATGAATTTATTATATAGTCGAGGGACATGAAAAGATTACATTTTATTTATAATATAATTAAAAAATTAGATCGATCAATCAATCAAAACTCATGAGAACGTTGCTCGATTTGACCATTTCAATCTTTTAAATTTAGTTTTCATTAAATCAAACGTTGTAAATCAACTATTGTTGATCTATAATACATCCACTTACAGTAACGAACTCTAAGTTTTCAGCAAAAAACGAACATCATGGACTCAGATAAAAAACAAAACCCTTCTTATAAGTGGTTTTATTTAATATTTAAGTTGTTTAATTGGTTGAAATTTGAAGCAAGAACCACAAGAAAACCAGGAAAATACAATGGAAAAGTCCCTAGGAGTTAAAATCTTGAAGTTGGTGATGGAGATAGACTGCATCCCTTTCTACGTGCTGTTTTCTAGCGCAATATTGTTTTGATTTAATTTTAATCAAAACCCTTTTCTTTGTGGGAATTTGCAAAGCAACATTTAATAATATTACAATTAAAGATAGAAACAAGAATGTTTTGTCTTGTTGCAGGCAAATAAAAACAAGAATTTATGTGTTAAAGTATATTGGGAGATGCAGCCAGGTCAGAGAATTCATGTGCTTTGGACCCATTGGGTGAGAGCAAAATCTCTTAGTCTTGTGCACAAAATCCAGTACGTACAGCTGCTCAAAACCTGCTCCTCATCATGGCTTTGCTGTTTGTTACCAATTACAAGACAACATGAGATCCTAAATTGTAGTTAGAGATAATGTCAAATTATTACATTACTCTCTAGCTAGGATCACCCTTCAATGACAATATTGGTCACTTGCCCTTAATTTTTAGCACTATTGATAATGAACATGTTCATGATTGTAATTAATCGCGGTGATTAAGTGAACCCGTTTTATTTTATTTTTACAGGAGTCGTATGCTGATTGATATATACTTGATTTTTGTGGGTTATTGACTTGATGATTGTTAGCTCATTTGCGTTAATTGGATTGATTGATGAGGCGTTGGAAGCAATCTAAATTTTAAGTGTAATTTATTTTGGAAACTTCTTAGGTAATTAATTTAATTAATCATTTAATATGGAATTACACTAACTATTAATTACATATATATACATATATTTTTGCATGATTACCAATGAGATCACATGCGTCGTTGGTGACGCATATGACCAATTAATTTAATATTATTGTCAACAGATGTTATGTGAAGAGCACAATGTTTCAGAGAGCTTCTTAGATAAGGTGAAAAGTTATGAACGATTTTTATATTATTTCAAAGATGTGAAAGAATATACAAGTTTCAAATTTTTAATATTTTAAGAAAATATGAAGTCGCAAAACATTTAAATTAAGATTTAATCTCATGTAAAATCATAATTAAAATATGTTAAGAAAAATTTCAAATCTATATTATCAAATCCAAAAACCATAATCTTTATTTGATTATAATAATTACTTTAAATGATTATGAACTTTTGGAAACAAAGTAGAAACCTTTAAATTCATCGTTCGTAATTAAGAATAATTAAAAAGTAAATAATGATATTGATAACATGAATAATAATAATAATAATTAAGATAAGGGAAGAAAACAAGAAGAGTAGGACAGGTGGAATCCCTGACATAATCCTAAGAAGTGTCGTGTACTGTGTGGTATAAGTTAGAAAAATGCAGCAAACAAACAAAAACCACATAAGGTTTTGCAGATGCAGAGCCATTGGCCCATTGCTAAGATACAAACGTTGCCACGTGAAGCCGGGCCTTTTGGAACCCATCACACGACAGTGACTATCACTCTATTTATTGTCTTCTTTTCAGTTGGCGACGAGGTTTTAATTATAGTCCTTCGATATTTAAATTCGTAAAATTATAAAAAAATGAAGTAAAACAATTTATAGAGAATATAAAATGTTAGAAATTGTATCTAAAACATGACGAATCAATATTTATGATATTTGAGCTTCCACCCGCTAGCGTTGGTGAGATAGGTCTGAATTATTTATAGACATATAGAAAGGAAATGAAGTCGTCTTATAGTAGATAGAAGATAGATATTTCTTCGTTAGGGTTCCTGGAGGTCGTGTTGGTAGCCCTTCGACTTGGGTGATTACTTATGAGAGGAAGACATGAGTTCTTACGCTGTCTGAATATAAACAACATTCAAAAACGAGGTTTTTGGTACAGTTGCCTTGGCCCCAACCCCCGTTGATGAGGTCTGGTTAGGTCATTTGTTTTGTCTTCTTTACGACCTTTGATAATTGTACTAATTAATTGATCAGTAATAAACAATTTACAAAACACAAATAAAATAAAATAAAATTATACAAACAAATTAAGCAAATACCAAAACATCTCATACAATTAAAAAGTTATATCCACATATTTTGAAGATTATAAAACCTCAGCATATATTGTCGACTTGCATGCAATTTGCACATTTTCCCACAATCCAAATTACAAAAATAAATAAATAAATAAATATGTTGGCGTAGTTTTTGAACGGAGCCAAGAATAGCGACAGGAGTGATGAGGTAGTTTACGTGGGGACTTGCACTCTCACCCACATTTCCAAAAAAATACAAATTAAAAAAATAATTAAAAGAAAATTGTTGTGTTTCGTGTTTTTATAATATCGTAGGGAGAATGTTGCAGCATGCAAGGACAAACACAAGGACAATGTCCCAAGTATTCCTTTGCCATTCTATATAGTCATATACTTCCAAAAATCCAGATATATACAATAATAATTATATATATATATAAATATAAATAATAAAATTAAAATTAGAAAAAAAAATTGCACAAGAATCCATTTACTCTGAAAGCTCTGTCAATCCTCAATGGATTCTAGCTCCTATTCTTCTGACTCATGATTCATTTGGTGGGTCATCTTTTTTTTTCTATCTTGGATTTTTTTTTCTCAAATCTCTGTATGATCTTAAACTAAAAAATCAAATGACGGGTTTGAATTATATTCTTTTAGCCCTTCGAGTTTGGACAATTTCCAATTTCACCCATAATTCAATCGTCGAAGACTGCATTTTAAATACTGATATTAACAAAAAAAAAAAAAAAAAAACTTCATGCAACAATGATTTGAACTTTTCTTGTTTTATAACTAAGATTTGAATTAAGAAGAAATAATTTCTTTTTTTGGAAAAATAAATGGATTTGAAATATAGCATCATCAGTTCAGTTAATGAAAAGACACACTCAAGTGTTGGCATCTACATTGGACACCATTATCATCAGGATGTAGATATTGAGAATCATTCTACATATTATGTGGTCACATAATTAAATTACCAAATTACCCCCACAATAAAATTTCTCCAAATTTTTGCAACCCATTTCTCACCTTGATTAATTTTCGTTGCTCTCCATATATATACATATATATATATATATATATTTCATGTTTGGTTCTTGAAGTGTATGTAATTAGAGAAGAAGCAATTAATAAAGCTAATTAAGGAAGTTTAATTTGATTAATGTTTAAGACAACATACGATTGAGAAACTAATAATCACAAGACTTCAGCTGTTTTCTGTTGTTGTTGTTGTTGTTGTTGTTGTTGCAACAGCCAATTTGAGAATGTCTGAAGAGTGTTCATATCAGCTCTATAATGCTTCTGTGTAAACTCGAGCAGTGCAGGCCATCTAAAGTCTGGATATATTCTAGGATTAATGGAGTCCACCAATTCAGGTGGTGGGCTCACCACCTTATCCTTCCTGGGACAAAGAAAGAAAGCAAGAGATTTCCTAGGACTCATGCTGTTCACCACTGCCCTGTGCAAACAGCTTTTGTACCTCCCATTTGAAAGTGCCTGCCCCAACAAAAAATAATATATAAATCATTCATTTTTCATCATTTTTTATAATAATATATACTTCTAATCTCATCATCATCATATATATCCAGATATCCGCGCCTCACCATGAAGGTATCCCCGATGTTCACCACGAAAGCGTTGAAATTCGGAGTGATTGATCGCCACTCGTTGTCGACAAACACTTGGAGTCCACCGACCGTGTCTTGGTGAAGGATGGTTAGTGATGTCGGATCACAATGAGGGCCGGTGCCTAAGGTCTGCTCGGGCTTCTGGCACGGTGGATAGTAGTTCAGTCTCATTATAGACTCGTTTTCTTCGAAGAATTCTTTGAAATGGCTGCGGTTCACCCCTAGGCTCATCGCCAATAGTTCCATGATCCCTAGAGAGAGTCTGCTCATGGCACTACAATATTCTTGATAAACTTTCCTGCAAGAATTATGCAAAAAGATTGAGATTTTTTGAAATAAATTGTACAAATCATAGTATATATAGAGTAGTGTACTTAATTTCGTACCCTAAGTGTGCAAAATCTTGTCCCAATGTCCTATTGAAGTAGTCTTCCACAATGTGTGATGAGCCTTCTTGTGCAGAGTACTCGAAGGAAAGAGTTTCCTTCCATGGAAGCTTGGAGGAGAACCGGCCGGTGAAGCTACTAGCATAGCCACAATGCTCGCCGAGCTTCCTTTGAGCCCGTTGCTTCTGATTGAGGGGTTGCTTGAAGAAACGGTCCATGTAACGATGTGCGTCCGAAATGAGGTTAGCATCGACGCCATGGTTCACCACTAGAAAGAAACCGTGCTTCCGACACGCCTCTCCCACGAGCTCGGACGCTCGAATAGAGGCCTCATGGTCGCCGGAGAGAAATCCGCCTAGGTCGACAAACGGAACTTGGAGTTCCGGCGTGTGCGAGCAATTAGGCTTCTCGTGGTCGGGCCACACGAATTGTGGCGGTATGCTTGATTCGTGTTGTAGCACGGTTGCATCGAAGACTAACGACTTTTTTAGGTCGTCTTTGTGTTTGTTGCTGGCAGGCTGAGGCGTGGATGTCTCGCTCATGATCATGCAGTTAATGGTCATTGCATGAGGTTTAGGAGATGGGATAAGAGTAGATTAATGGAGATTTTTTTGCAAGGAAGTGTGTGTGTGTAATATATATATGGGGAAAGAAGAGAGTTGTGATAGAGGAAAAGCCAAGGCCGTTCAATGGGGGAAATTGGTGAACAACGCTTGGAATCTTTATAGTCTCCCTCCGAGTAGTGTCCCCAACACAAACAACAAAACTGGATTATTTAGCAGAGAAGGGGCTTGACAAATGTTATTTTCAAATGAGGGCTCGTATTCGGAGGTATTTGCAGAATGGTCCACACTTGTTTTGTTGTTTGTAATGTTGACAGGTAAGCGGTTCCCGATGGCTTTTGGCGTTTCTTTTGGTGGGAATTGAGTAAAAATAAACTTATCCCCACTCTACATCCATCGTTAGCCTAATCTAATAGGGCATGTATTGCAAACCTTTGTTTGTTTGTTTGTTCTTTTTAATAAGAAATATCAATAAATTGAGAAAGCACATTGATTCGATTAATAAATTCATATTACAATAAATTTATATTATAATAAACTAATATTAAGTGAGCCAAATGTCCATTAAAAAACTCTCGTTAATTGATACAAATATTCACATGTCTGGTCAGGCTGGAAGTCATGACCTCGAACTTATTCATGAAACCTTATCTTTAGTTAATAGGCTAAGATATTCTTAGGGCAAAATGCTTTTTTGGTCCCTAAGACTAGGGCATTAATTTGTTTTGATACTACAACTTAAGTAGGTGATTGTTTTAGTTCCATAAAATATGTTTTTCAGTTTTTTTAATAGCTGGAACAAGCTAATAATCTGCCATCCAACTCAATTTTTATGCTTCGAGCATCGGCTCAGTTTTTCCAAATAATTTTGAACTTGTAAGTCACCAAAAAATGGTCCAAATTAAAAGAGCTTTTGATCAATTTCATCTCGAATCTTCATTGAAATAAATTATATTAGGCATGAACGTTATGGCAAGTTTAGAGTTTTTCCAGAGAAACGAGATCAAAAGTGCCAATATTACATGATAAAATTATTATAAGTAAAACAATATAAAGAATCTAAAGCGAAACCCTCGTATTTAAAGTACATACATCTCATCCAACCCACTCACGCACCCACTCAGATCTTCCATAAATTTTGAACCCAAATCACTGGATGGTTCCAGAAGAATGATGAACTCACGATTAAAAATCTTATATCTAATAGACGAATTAGAAAATCTTGAACCCAATTCACTGACTGATGGACAACTTAGGAAATCAACTCTTACTTTGAAAAGATCTTTAGCATCATTAACATCCAAATTAAGAAGACATTATTAAAATTTTGAAATGGTTAGAGTTGACTTCTCCGTAGTGAAGGAGATAGCAGCTGGGGTTCTTGGTGATAGTTTCTGTTCCATTCATGATAGCATTTTCAGGTGGCCATCTTTGTTCCCCGGACCTATTTGCCCTTTGAAGCTTATTGTAAGAATTCGGACCAATAGGGCTAGAAACAACCAATTACAAAGTTGACACAAGGGGTTCCACAGGTAGTGCTACGTGATCAATTTCATCAATCTTGTCGTGGATAATACAAAAGAATTGAGGCCATTCGTGTCCATAAGACGCCACGCACTTACCAAATATAGCTATACCACTCTAACTCACTCATTCTACCCATTTCCAATGTTTTGTTTCCATTATTAAAATAAGTATTCGTTACTTCTCGAGACGTACACAGCGATATTTGTCCGTTAATTTCAGATTGACATAATTCTAAAACAGTGTACATACAATCTAGGTCTAACGTTCTAACAAGTTTACTTTTGCGGTTATGATTTAAATTTGAAATATTGATGCCGACTCACTCGTAATCTAGTATAATCTTGAATAAAGTTGTTTGTTTGTACCTTAGTCGTCTTAGAATGTGTCTTTAAAAATAGTGTTTATTAGAAATTGTCCAAACTTTCAACTATGCATCATCGTGAACGTGTCACAACTTTGCCAACATGCCTAATTAATTATTGAGCTATGTGGCCACTATACCTCCCAATTCTATCCAATTTTTGGTTGTCATTGATCATAGATTCATGCACAAATGCATATTTCATTACACGAACATTTTAGAATTCAGATCCACCTGGCAATCCAATTATATAATTCAGGTGTATGATGGAAGTACTCATGAACGAAAGCGAAATATAAATGGATTTGAATGGATGGTTCTTCCTAGAATATTAGTATCAATTATCACATGTATATATATGTATGCGCACTTAGAATTCTAGAATTAATTTCATTATAAGAAAAATAATAATAATGTTACGACAACTAATTCTCTAGTTATGATAAATTAAAATTTATTACAATGATAATTTTTACAAATTTATTAGTTACAAGAATTATGTAACTTTGTCGCTGTTTACAATTAGTGGACAATTTTTTTTACAAAAAAAAAAGTTATTATTTTCAACAATCAGTGCCGCCCAATCAAAAAGGAATGGACAGCTGAAGATTTGATTGAAAGTTTGTCTGAAAGTCAAAATAGAAATGATTAAGACCATTCTGATTGAAAGGAATAATAGAATAGTTGAATTACTGTTCCTATAGCAGCTGTAAGCCAAGAGAGATAAATTAAATAAATTTCTTGTCATTTATAATTTTTGAAAACTATTTTGACAAAATCAAAAGTACAGTCACTTGGTGTATATCAATCTTAAATGACAAATTTAAAACCAT
Source organism: Sesamum alatum (assembly GCA_034509735.1). NCBI lineage: Eukaryota > Viridiplantae > Streptophyta > Magnoliopsida > Lamiales > Pedaliaceae > Sesamum > Sesamum alatum. The sequence continues at coordinate 27,532,500 of JACGWO010000003.1, read as the reverse complement.
CACTGATCGTTTTATTATTAAAATTTTATTTTTATTCAGTTTTTTATTTAATAGCAATGGGAATGTACTGTAAATGGTACTCTCTTCGTACTGACAAAAAGAAAAAAAAAATCTTAATTAAGTTAATACAACTGGTTTTAAGTAAAGAAGAGTATAATAATGAATTATGGAGCTAATTGGTCTGTTTTGTTCAGATTGAAGTGGTATGTATGATTAGTTCCACATTTGCAGTAGCTTTTTATTCGTTTAAAGTTTTTCTGGATGGTCCTTTCTAACATTTTTCAATATTTAATCATAGATTCTTTGTTAGAAATTTAATAAAGTTGTTTGAGGAATTTGTCTTGGCACTAGAACTTAGCATGTGTTAGAAAAGAATTTATGCAACTGGCCTCCACTAAAAAATGCATCACTTGATAGTCGCATCTTTCCAGCTCCGAGTTTAGCAAGATACAAGGTACAGGATACTGATGGGAATAAAAAGATAATTAAGGGCAATAACAAAATTTAGCATTCAAGAAAGATCCAAAAGAGAGCTATACAATGTCAATAAGATAGAAAAATTATTACCCAAATCAGGTTTAGTCGAATTAAACCAATCATATAGCAATTATGATATATTTGTAACGTGATTGATCACTTACATTGAATTGTATACCAATCACACGATAAGTGTTTTGCGCTTGTCATATAAATGATTCAAGTCCGATCAAACCTGATCTGAATTAGAATTGTAAGGTTATTTGGCCTTGCAAGGCGGACTCGTACCACATAAACGGAGTAGAATTATGGATTAAGTAGTAATTTTACTCTTTTTGTTCAATGGAGTACATACCAGACGTCAAGCTAGCACAGTTTAAGATATCAGACATTAATAGTCATCCTGATTTTCGATATTACCATCAATACAGGACGTGATTCTTGACAATCAGACATCAATGAGAGGCGAAGATCAAGGAAGATTTTAGTGAATGGCTAGGAGAAATTACTTGAATACCCTCCATGAAGCTGCCATATTGAACTTAATCCAAAAGGACTCCGAACAAAATAGTGAAACGAGATCACTTTCCTATAATAACGGGGTAGTATAAATACCTGGCTCACTTGAATGAGGTTGGATTTCTTAACAATAAGAAAATTCTTGAGTTCATAGATTGCACGAAACATATTGAGGGATTGTAACTTGTACCCATTAAAGCACAAATAAAGATTATGGCTAATTACATTTATAACCCTTGTTTATGATCTCTTACACAAGCTATTCTTGTCTTTTGAATAATTATATAAATCATTCTTGACAGCAAAAAAACATAGATGATTAGTGTAATGATGTTTTTGAGGGGTATATGCGTAACTTTTCAAAAAGCAGATGGTGGTTAATATGAATGATGTTGACGTTTTTGGCGAGTGCATATATAACTATTGTTAAAGATTATATATCCTTTCTGAAATTGTAATATTAAATTTGAGTTGGTATCAATTATATTTATATATATGAAATAATGTTTTATATTGTTGGTTGGAGTATGATGAATGTGAAAACCGTAATTGCTCAAGTCAAATCAAGATGTCAACCTTGTTTCCCAATTCCCACCTAAAGTATGTTACATGAATTTTCCTCCAAATCACAACCCATCTCGAATCTTTCATCCCACAATCACATCCCTTCCATTGGGTTGTAGCCTTAGGTGGGTGCTGACTCTTGGACTACCAAAAATCAGTTTAGCTTTCTACGTGTCTACTCCATTTCTTTGTCTTTTTCTCTTACAACAATCCTCCAACCATGATGTACTAAAGTGGACTACTGTAATAAATCATAAGAATGTAATAACATCCTAAATTGAAATGTTAATTTATATAGTCTAGAAATTCATATCTACCTTATTACATATCCACTAACTGACGTTTAGTTATTATAGTATTGATAATTAGTGAAATATCTGTGGCGATAGTTAAGTAACAACATAATTATAGTGCAAACTATTTCTATTGTTATTGGATTGTTGTTGCATATTCATCATTAGTTATCTGTTGGTGACAACGACGATGTTTGCACAATAATTTTTACTATTCAAATCACAGAATTTATTCTTATTATAAAATGCTTTAGTTAGGGGTTTAAAGCATTTTACACCCCTGTAATAATCAAAATATTTAATAAACTCATTGTAAAAAATTCTCCTCTGATCTTAAAAATGTAGCAATTAACCCCTTGTGGACAAGAGTCCAGCATACGTGTGTTGGTGTCCGATTTGTTTTTGCCTTTTAAGTATGAAATTGCCTCCGTTCTTCACAAATACAAGACCTCAAATACGAAACCGTCCTCATTTTGACATTTACACAATAAATTTCACTCTTGGCATTACGGAATTAATTACTACTATAAAACAAAATTGCTTTAATTAGTGGCAATATATTCCTATCGTCACGTAATTCTCGATCCCTACCATTTTATTTTCTTGTAGTATGACTAGTATTCCATTCTGAAGTAGTAATCCTCGGACTTCAACCCACTCATTTTACTTATAATGAAACACTATAAAAGAAATTGTCTTGTCCAAAAAAGAAAGAAAAGGGGGAAATTACAAAGTTTCTCCTGAAGTTTGTAATAATTATATATAAATACCCCTTATTATTTTAAAAAAATACAAATACTTTCTAAAATTAACAGCCGTTTTAACAAAAAATTCTTTTGGAATTAACGATCGTTTGACAAATTTTTCCGAAACGATAGACTATCACGATGAGGTATTTGTTAGACGATCATAAATTCAGGGGAGGAATTTATAGTTTTTTAAATAATAAGAAAATATTTGTAATATAGATAAATTTCAGGAGAACTCGTAGTAGTTTACCAAGAAAAGGAAGGTACAATATTCGACTCTATTTCATAATCACAATAGATGTTCCAAATTGTAGTAACAAAAAATAAAGTAGATATACCATATCAGGCATGTAAATTGTTTTTTCCAATCAACAGGAATTTAGCACTAAGTAGCAGATTGTGAGACAATGTTTTACACTATTTCTCCACGATTAGATGTAATTAAACAAGGTCAACTCAAAATGGACACGATTGATGTATGAAAAACGCAATGGTCCACTAAAATTTTAAGTACTTCAAAACCTAGTTGACTTAGAATCTAATATCAGTAGAAGCAACGATTTGAGGAAGAAAAAATCGATATTGTTCAATCATTTTGAGTCTTTTTGGCGACTACTCTTTGATATAGTTACCTCCAATACAGCGTAGACACGTTTGGTAATGACTTGACCATCAATTGGAAGACACCCTCTCTCTGAATGAAAGAATTAATCGAAGTTTGGTGTAATTACAAGTAATCTCTTATGAATTAAAAAAGGGTAAATTATCGTCATCTGTCATGAGGTTTGGCATAATTATAAACATTCACTCGTTGTTTGAAAATTACAAATACGCTCTGAGGTTTGTAATTTTTAACCAAAGACCTAAAATTGACCATTTTGCCCTTAAACTTTTTATTAAAATTGTAGAAAAATTAGGTGAGACAAATTGCATTATTGCTCCCCTATGTAAAAAACTTAACAAACCTCTCCCTGCGCATTGTAGTTCAGAAAAATTTTTAAGAATTAAATAAAAAATATTCAGTGCATAAGGGTATTTTGGTCAGTTCACTCATAAAAATGGATGGAAATGGGTCATTTGTTAGACAGTTACAAATTTCACAGGGGTATTCGTAATTTTTCAAATAATGAGGGGTATTTGTAATTATGCCAAACCTCAGTGGATATAGCTGTAATTTACCCTTTAAAAAATAGATCTAAGATCTCTGAGGTTTGCTTTCGTCTAATAAATAGGTTCATTCGTTATTCAAAATTCACTGAACTTATCGACATTAACAAAAAACCTGAATGAAAATCGATATTTAACATCAATTGACTTGTTACTGACTTGTTGCGGGTCAAACCAATTTTTTTATGATCAAACTATCATTATACATCTTCACATTTACATGTTAATGCATATGATAAGGTATATCTTCAACCTTATAAGAGTAGTTTAATTGCTTGATTTGTAATAAGTCAATAGAGGGTAGATATCGATTTTCACTCAATTTTTTATTAATGTCAACAAAGTTGGTGAAATTTGACTAACAAAAGAACTTATTTGTTAAAAGAAAACAAATCTCACGAGTACTAAATATAATTTTTTAAACTACAGAGAATTTATGTGTTATTACATTAAATCTCATAAAAGAATAGTGTGATTATCACTTTTTTATACTCAAATGGCAATCTCAATTGTATTCGTAGGGTTTGGTTGCAAACTATATAACATTTTTTTTTTAAAAAAAAAACAATTATTATAGTAGCACAAAGAAAGGAGAATAGTACTCTTTTCCATAATAAATTCATGCATGGGAAAAGAAAGCAACTCACCATTTTCCTCTTGATTCTACTAAACTAGCTAAAGTGTAAAACCCCAATATATCGATGTTCCTTTATGTTGTAGTAAACATGGCATTTCTGTCCTGAATGAAACACCTCAAAATGAAATGCGACGAGTGATCAGTTGATGGTGTATTATGCAGTCTAGAATGTATTTTTGGTTCCGTAAGTTGAGTTATTTAGTATTTTTATCTTTTAATTTTTTAGAACAATATTTTGGTTATGCATTTCTTTAATTTTCATAATTTCAGTTTTTCTTTTGTCATCGGAGGTTCACCCTTCTCGTCGGAAAATACATGTGCATCTCGCATGACCTTTTAAAATTGAGACAATTATTCCAATTGGTTCATTTTTGCCAAGATTTTTGTCCTTAACTTTTTAGCATGGGATTTTGGTCCTACATCTTTTTAATTCTGGGATTTAGTTATGTTTCTGTCGGAGATTCACCTTTCTCGCCGCGAAAATTTGTGCATATTACTTGACCTTTAAAAATTGGGGTTATTGCCCGTGTATTGGCTCATTTTTGCGAGTGTTTTGTGTTTTAACTTTCTAGCATAACATTTTGGTCCTGTCGGAGTTCAGCCTTCTCGTCGATCGGAGTGAATTTCGATGGAAAAGAAAAAGAAGAATTGAAATCGCAATATTAAAAATATGTGGGACCAAAATGCTACCTCATAAAGTTAAAGGACGAAAATACCAAATAACCTAACTTACGAACTAAAAATACATTTAATCCATATTATGTATCTAGTTATTGAAATTTTCTGTCTGAATTGTGTTTGACCAAAGTAAAATTAAATATTAGAATGTCGAGGTCTCCCAAAACCACAGTTAATAAAATAGGGATAATTTTATTACATATATGTATAAGAAATGCAACTTTAAAACCATGATAAAAGATGTGTGTGTTTTGTTGCATTTATTTTTGTTACAGAGATTTGAGAAGAAGAAAAAAGAGAAGTTAAAGACAAGATTAGGTTGGGTGGAGGTCCAGCGGTGGAAGCAACTAACATGGTGGTGGAGTGGCACAAAAATGATGATGCGGACAAAAGGTGGGGCAAATCAGTTTTTCCTCAAACAAACAAATCAGTTGAAACTGACAGATCGACCCAGCAAGATTGGACCTTCAACACAAACACACTGTACTAAAAAAACAGGGCATGTAATGTAATTGGTGTGTATGTATGTATATCAGTTATCACCCACTACACACACACCCAACACTTGATCATGTCTTCTATATATCCCCCGGCCCACCTCTTTATCCATGCTCTACAATAAAGACTAGCCAAAGTTATATTTTTGGTTACGTAATTATAAACCGTTAGTATTTTTAGTCATGTAATTTATTCTATGCATATATTTAGTTTTTTTTTTTTTTGACGAATTTAGTTATGAATATTTTATATTTGGTTATTTTTTGGTAAATTTAGTTATGTGTTGACAATTTGGTTCGAACGACTTATAGTTATAGGATAAAAAATGATATTTACTCCCATGTGAATGGGATCAAAATTGTATAAACTTGACTAAATTTGCTAACAAATGACCAAATGTAGTTCAAGACTAAATTCATGAAAAAAAAAAGACTACATGTGTAAATGAGGTAAGTATAGACTAAGCAAAATTACATTTTTAGTCTTATAATTGCAGGTCGTTAGTACTTTTTGGCAGAATTACATTTTTGGTCTTATGACTGTAGGTCGTTAGTACTTTTAGTCTTGTAATTTACTATATTTACACATTTAGTCCTAATATGACGAATTTAGTTTTGAACATCTCACATTTGGGCATTCGTGTGTTGATAATTTTTGTCCTAACGACTTATAGTTATCGAACCAAAAAAAGGGAATCTACTCTGATATGAAGGGCACTAAAATTGTCAACACAGAACTAAAATTGTCAAAAAAAGAACAAAATGTCATATGCTCACTACTAAATTCATAAATAATAAAAAAAAAGTACCAAATGTGAGATGTTTAGGACTAAATTCGTTAAAAAGAAAAAGAGCTAAATATATAAATAAAGTAAGTTACATGACCAAAAATATTGACGACCTATAATTACATGACAAAAAAATATAATTTGGGCTAAAGATTAATATTGCCTGGTCTGCTCCTTTTTCATTGTTATGCTTTATTTATCTATGGTGGGTTCAGTTTGATTTTGATCCCCACTACAAATGGGGAGCAAACGCAATCTATTATTGATCTTGGCTTTGGATTTTTGTGCCTCTCCATCAACTCTGCTGCTTTATGTGGAAACTGGTTTCTAAAGTCTGTTCCTCTTCTTTAGGTTATAACAAGTAATACTCTCTACTGCTTCTATCAAAATTCAAAACTGCTTTTTTCTTTTTATTTATAGCACAATATATTTTATCAAAATCTCACCCCAATTAATGTTGTATTGATTTCATCAGCCTATGATCAAATTCTTGATCCGATCCAACATTTTTTACAGGGTAAATTTATAACTGAACGATATCTGCTGATCAAATTATGTAAATCGTTGTATCTTAAGACAATGTTCATTTCGTTTCAAAGTTTTTTGAACACGTTTCACAATTGGTAAATACCATTTTCTAACTTGTGTGTCATTTATGCCAGTATAGGAGTAAATCGTTGCATCATCTATACATGATAATCGATATAGTAACTTAGGGTAAATTACATTTAAATTTCTTGAGGTTTGACATAATTAAAAACAACTAATTCATTATTTAAAAATTTACAAATACCCCCCCTGAAGTTTGTAACCGTCCAACAAATAACTCATTTCCATCTATTTTTATGAGTGAACTGACCAAAACGCCCTTATACACTGAATTATTTTTTTATTTAATTTTTAAAAAAAATTTGGACTACAATGCGCAGAATGAGGTTTCTTAAGTTTTTTATACAGAGGAGCAATAATGTAATTTGTCTCGGCTAATTTTCCTACAATTTTAATAAAAAAAAAATTAAGAACAAAATGGTCAATTTCAGGCATGAGGGAGATATTTGTAATTTTTCAAATAATGAGTGAGTATTTATAATTATGTCAAACCTCAGAGGAGCTGAATGTAATTTACCCTATTAACTTGCGGAAGGATCAAACGTTTGGACCATGCATCACATCCCATATATGAAAAGAAACACTGAAAGAAAGCTCGTTTTGAGTTGAATAAAATACAAATATCAAAGAGATGAAGTGATTGAATAAGTGAGTGAATGGGATGGAATAGATTCTTGAATATGGTGGACATGTATGTAAAGAAATTGAAAGTGACATGAAAGAGGAGCAGAGATGCAGACATGATAATGTGGTTAGTGATGAACAATGTTGTTTGAACAGCCTTGTAATGGTAAGAAATGAAATTAACATATGGTACTGGGGTTTCATCAGCAACCCAATATATGCATGTGCCCACTCAACCAAACGAGGTCCACATCGATCGATGCACTAACCCACTCCTCCATTTGTCGATGCTTCTCAGGCTAAAGATCGATATACGAACTTCGTGATATCAAAATTTTAGAATAAAATATTAATCAAAAGTCCAAAATAAATTGGGTTTCAAATTAAAGTTTATAATAAATTTGGATGTTTAAGTATGGTCAAAACAAATTTGTATAATTGTTCATATTAAGTTTGAATTTTATGCAATTTGATAGATTGATCCAAAATAAAAAAAAAATACGAGATTATTTTTCTTTTTTTTTGGATTGATTAGATGGGCTAAAGCATGTTCAGATACGATCTGTAGGGAAATTGATCCACATTAAAGTTCGTGGTGTTCAAATTTCAAACTAAATAGAGGTAAGGCCAAGCTACCTAAAGCCCTGCTGCCCTCACCTATAAAAAGAGGTTTCACCGTACAACAAGTCATTCCACATACATACAACACAATACACAACAAGTCAAAGGGACTAATTAAGTCCAAAAAGCTCTCTCATTTAGGGGCCTTAGTTGGTGATCCAAGTTGTTTCCCTCTCAACGATGAAACTTCTCCCCCATCGTCTCACTGGCCGACCTTGACCCCTGTTATTTTGAGATCATGTCTAGTATTCAGAGTTTGCCTCGATTTGGTTCGCTCTCGCGGCCCCAACCGGAACAATTCTTTACCCCCTGGATATCCAGTCAATTGTTGCGCGTAAACGAATTTCGAGGAGAACGAGCTAGCTCTGGGTTCGAGTAGCATGTCGCCCCCTAACCACAACTCATCCGTTGATTCTTCAATATTAGTCGGTTCGGACCTCCACTTAGTTTCACCAAAGCTTTATCCTAGTCATGGATAGATCAACCAGGTTTGGGTCTATAAGCAGTGACAATTACCCTATGAAGACTCACTTTCGCTACGGCTCCTGTTGGGTTCCCTTAACTAAGCCACTGCCTATAAGTAGCCGACTCATTTTTCAACAGGCACGCGGTCAGAGGCTTTGCTCCTCCCACTGCTTGAAAGCTTACGGTTTCATGTTCTATTCACTCCCTAATGGGTTTTTTTTTCACCTTTCCCTCACGGTACTACTTCACTATCGGTCACCTAAAAGTATTTAGCCTTGCAAGGTGGTCCTTGCTGATTCACACGGGATTCCATGTGTCCCATGCTACTCGGGTTAGAGTATAAGCTAGTGATGCTTTTCAGCTACTGGGCTTTTGCCATCTAGGGTGCAACTTTCAAGCTGCTTCTCCTACCAGCATGACGCTTGTATTGCTCTTCCACAACCCCACTTTCATGATTTAGGCTGCTCCCTTTTCGCTCGCCGCTACTATGGGAATTGCTTTTGCTTTCTTTTCCTTTGGCTACTAAGATGTTTTAGTTCGTCAAGTTGTCTCTTGCCTGCCCATGGATTCAACAGTAGTTCAAAAGATTGCCCTATTTAGGAATCTCCGGATCTATACTTATTTTCAACTCCCTGAATCATTTCATCAATTACTACGCCATTCCTCGTCTTTAGGTGCCTAGATATCCAACGTAAGCCTTTCCTTGTTTGAATCTCGCCCTCATCGCCCTTATAAGGCTATGTCATCCTAAGGTGCTGCTAAAATGGATGGATCTCATCAACGTCCATGAAAATCATATATCGAACCGTCGAATTGGAAAAATTGGGTGTTATCATATAGCTTTATACCGGCTAAGTTCATGAGTTGGAGATAAGCAGACTCGAATCGCTGACATCCGCCGTCTCATGCCCCCGACTGGTTCTACCACAAAGGACAATGATAGACAATAACTCTCTGTCACAACGAAACTCTGCAACCATAAAGGAGCTACATCTTCCTTGGCATCAATTCCTTCAAGCCTTGATATAAATTTTTAAGATGACTCGTAGTTTGCTCCACAAATTTGGAGGAGATTACACATCTGCATCCGAATAAGTTTAAAGCTCTTGGATCAACATTCGGGGAGAAGAATTAAGGATAATCTTCACTTCAGAAAATATAACACTTTCATTTAAATTTAATAAAATTCATTTGTCCATATTCTTTTATCTCGTCATTTAGTTTTGGAAACACAAAATTTTGTGTGAACAGTATTGTCGACGATGTTTATAGGTTGAGTTATTATTTTTAAGAAAATTTATAAGCTTGTACATCAATTTTTTCAAAACCTATATAATGTAATATTTTATTTTATAAAAAAAATTAACACCTCAAGTCACTACAAGAAAATATGATATTAGTAACAAAATATCAAATGATAATTTAAAAGGGTTCACTAAAAATATATATTAAGTGACAATTTTTTATCTTGTCATTATATAATTATTAACATAAAAAATTGTGTATAATGTCACTAAATACAATTAGTGACACATTTATAGTGACAACACAATATAGTGATAACAATTATTTATTGTCACTATACATGATTCACTAATTGTATTTAGTGACAACTTTGTGCACATTTTTTTGTCACTAATAACAATTTTTACAAAATAATAATAATTATCAAAATCATAAAATTCATTATTGTGATAAAATAAACATTCTTGTCACTAAATATATATAATTAGTGACAATATTAAAAATATCACTTGATTTTTTGTCGCTAATCTTCTATTTTCCTGTAGTGAGTATTTGGATAAAATAAGATCCCGAAATTTATAGAATGTTAATTATTAATATCACTTTTGTAATTGACATATATAGTCATAATTAAATGAGTTTGTTAAAATTTTAAAAATAAACCCAAAACTCTGTACTTTTTATAAAGTAAGTCATAAGCTTATCATAACATTTTATTTATGAAATTTATAAGTTGTATTTCTAGAAATTTACCAATCATTCTACAATCTCTCATAAGATGCCCACCCAACACCCTCCTATTTGTTGCCAGTGCCACAGCCATGGAACAGAACTTACGTAACATTGCACGATATATACATCTGCACCATTTCATCAGTGTCTGAAAATTCCAGAAAACTGATATTCCAAAGTGGGAAAAAACTGCAGATGATGTAATGGTTTGAAACTCAAAGTGGAAAAATCCTCTACTATATGAATTTAAACGTTAAAAATCATAATTTAAATAATTGTTCCACAGAAAATATGGCTTCTAGTTCACTAGTCAAGGTTTTCACCAACATTTATTCACGGATCTTTTGAGGGAAAATTTTATTTCACGTCCCATGAGTTGGTCGGCCACTGCAATTCTGGTTTTATTGTTATTGATTTCATCACATTTTATCTCATAACTAAAAAAAAATAATTATAATTTTAGTCTCAAACCTTATTTCTATTAAGTTTCTGGGATAAATATCCCGTACGTGTAGGGTACGAGCTCTGTCAAGTGTTGAAGGGCGTGACTGATGTTTTCGTCAGGAATTTAATAAAATTACCATTTGAGACTAAAATTACAAATTCAACAATAAAATGAAAATTGAGTTATGGATTGTGAAATAAAAAAGATTGAGGACCAAAATCATAAAGAAACTAACGTGGGATATAAATCGCATTCTTTATTTATAAAGTTGAACTTGAATCCTCAATTGCCTTGGTACAAACTATTGTATCCTCGTTAACAATCGTTAGTACGAAATCCTAAAACCACAATAAATTATGATCGGGTTGACCCCCACTTACTAGGGTTTATATTTAATAATAAATAGGGGGTGCCTTAGTGCCCCTTAACCGTTGCAATATGGCATAGAATAATATTTGCTACCATGCCAAATCCCTTCCCTAGGCACATACGATTTAAAGAGAACAAAGAATAATATTCACTGCCATAATCTTCAAATAAATTTTCTTCATAAATACCTTAATCATAAATCACGTTCAGTAAATTCTCTACTCGTTCCTATTTAGCTTTATAAACCATATTTTTATTCTAGTATTTTTTGCTCTTTCGATTTCGTTACTGACTTGACTCTAATAAGGTTTTATCTTAAGGGTATTTGTTCGTCGTCCCATTTCATTACAGTTAATAAAGAGAATTGACTTCTCACCCCCTAAACGAAGTTAAACAACATCAAAAGTATACAGTACCCTCGAACAAACGTAAAGAAAATATTGGAGCTAGTAGCAAAGTGTCGTGGTACAATTTCCCAGCATAGGGGTAACTGATCAAGAAAGATAAAATGTATTCTACCGAACATGTATATATTTGTTCTCACTTTAACTTATTTTATTATTTTAATTGTATTGATGTATTAATCGCACCGATATATTGCTCAAAATACGATCAAAACCAATAAATTTGATTAAAATTGTTGAACTATAACAGTTCAGGGCTTGTTGTCTTTCCTGTTCCCTGCTTTCTTATACTTGGAGAAGCAAGACTAGTACACAAAACACGTTTTATAGTCGTTTTCGTTTGCACAAAGGAAAAAGCCCTAACAATTGAAAAGCGTGTGATTGTTCAGTTACTCTTTGAGAGTTGAGGAGAGTAACACGTTTCTACCAACAGGATTTTCCCTCGGTTTTTCTGCCCGACAGAAACTAGTCCTCGTGCAGATGGACAAAGAGTTGAGTGCTTGATCGCTGAGATTTGTGTCCAATGGCAGCAAACCCAAACAACAATTCTGGCACGTTGTTGCTGCCGGAGATCGGTCCGGACGGCCTGCCGCGGGAATCTCCGGTCATCGCCTACACCGAGAAGGTTAGTATTTTTGTTCGAAATTTCACTTCACGTGTCCGTTAATGCTGAAATACTTAGTAAATTGGGATTTGGTGTGGATGAAGTACTCGTTTTTACTAATTTTTTTGGCTGTTTATTTGTTTTTGGCATCGGGATTCAGGTAATTGAAGAAGAGCAGCTTCAGTTGAGGAAGTACGTTGACATTTTTCTCCTCGTTTCAATTATTTCCTTAATGTTTGCTTGTGATATAGTTCTTTTCATTTGGATTTTTGAGTTGCGCCTTGACTGAAAATTTAGTGGCTTTGACAGTGTTTCTGTAGTTCAATTGGTGTATGTCTTATGTCTTCAATTTTGGTGGTTAATTCAACAATGTTGCTGATTTAGTTTGTTCTTTGACATTGCTTTGTCGTTGAGGAAAGGTCTTTGTTCTTGTTTCGTGGAATTATTAGCTAATCCAATGTGAGATTAAGACGTGTTATAGAGTAATTAGTTGGTGAAAGAGTTCTTTGATACGGCTGGCATATAAGTGCTGCAAGACATTCTCATGGACTTGGTAAAACTAGTTGCGGTATTTGTAGGCTTAGGAAAAATGATTCTACAGTAACATAAGTTAATTCTTACCATATCTGATGAATGATCTCAATTAAGACTTCTTATGCCATCAAAATTAGCAGTAGGCTGTATAAATGATAAATATGTGCTTGATGATCTTTCCGTTTATTCGAGTAATCAGTAATTTATTTGAAACAAAGAAGAGGAAACTGCATGCAGCAGGAGGATGCAGGCAAATCAGAAGCTAACCCTTGTCTGTCTAATACAAAATTTCATTGAATTTTATTGGTATAGCTTAGGATAGATTTGGAGGATCAAGACTTTGGAGAAGAACATAATCTTATCTGATCAATTGGTTTTTTAAGAATCTGCAAACAGAAAGATTTGGTTGTAATTCTAGTTCCACCCGGTTTTCCCCGCAACCTTATACCCCTCTCCTCCCAAAACTGAAGTATGCTCATACCTTCTTAAGTTCCTTTCACCCTTTTCTCCCTGTTCTAGATCAGATATTGACCCTGACTCTGTTATTGTCGAAAGTACCAACCTCGGTAAATAGTGACTTGCCTGCTTCACCTCTTTCAAACTCATTCTACTTGTATTCTGAGCAGTAATGGAAAACCGAGATTTATTTATTTATTCTTTTTGTAATGTTTTAGATCAATTGTCATCTTCTGAGCTTAGAAGACTATCTTCAGTTCTATCGTCCTTTCCTGTTTGTGATTCCTAAATTGAAAGATGTAGAATTTACTTACAGGTAAAATGCCAGTGATTGATGACAATACAGAACAAATTGTTGAGGCACTGGTTAGTTTCATTAGATAAAGTTGTTTGGTGCTCTTGAGGAATCACTTTATGCATTTACGCCTTAGCGTTCAGAGAATTGAGGGTAAAAATGTTATATTGATTCAGATGTTCTTCGGTTATGATGTCTAAGAGTAGTGTGGAAAAGTACACCTTTGGATAAAAAATTATTCTTGTAGAAGCCATGGACTTCCTCAGTCTTTCCATTTGAATTCAGATATCTGTTAGATCGTATGTCTCATTTGTCCATTCAGGTATATTGAAGAAAATTACTCCAAGATTCGTGATGTTGAACGAGAATTAGCAAATCTTACAATGGAAATGAAGCTTACTTCTGGGCCGAAGAAAGCTGGTACGTCTGTTGGTGTTTCTGCGTCATCAACTGTAAATATCATTCCAACAAGTCTACCCATGTATCATTCATTTTGTCCATATTCTATCAGCACTTGAACTCATGCGAAAGAAAATAGAAATGTCAACAGAGAGAATTCGTGTTGCTAAGCTGAAAGAAGAACAGGCCAAAAAGGTAGACTTCCTTCTTGTTAAAGAGCCGCCCGGTTTTTCTTCTTCATCCAATTTACATTTAAATGCTTTAATTTTGGCATAAAAAAGGAGGGGGCATTGAACTCCATATTTTACAACTTCTCTTCTTTCTCAGTTACTTTACTTTCATCAAATCTCTGTTAAATATTTTGCTGACACTAGGCATGGGAAGCAGCTTCAAAAGCTGTGAAGGACGAGGAAGCTATTAAAGAGAAGCTTTGTGAAGATCTAAATAATCTGGTAGATATAAGTTATCAGAGATTCCTGAACCCCTTTTCTCTCTCTCTCTCTCTCTCTTGGCAGTTTAAATGTCTCAAACAATGTTCTTTACAGGTTAAGGAAAGTAGTAATGCCCAGCTTTCTAGGCTGGAGGAATTGAAGCGCCGGCTAGAGGCTCTGAACCCTAGCAGATCATCTACTAATGTTCCCTCTGTAAGATTCCGGTCAGTTCCCATGTAGGAATTTTGTAGGAGTTGCGTTTGTATATGCCTAAGTTTTGTATTCTTTTGCTGATGGCTGCTATACTTTGGGAGTGAGCTAACGAACAAATAATGAGATAGCTTTACACCATCATGATATCCTGTTGGAAATCACTGTGTCTGCACGAAATTTGCGAATGAAAAAATAGAGGCGACAAAATTTGTTCGAGTCATTTGGTGTATGGATAAGAAAATTCATCTTAGATGCAAAGGCATCCTTCTTCAATTTAATGTCTTCTAAACACCTTGATCATATGTACTCATGCTAATTCGGATAGCAACCTATTTTCAATTGTTTGATGTAATTGAGAGATCTATTAGTTGACTAGATTTTTAAGTTCCTTGATGTTGATATAGCAAATCACAGTTTGAGGAAAATTTCACTTTTTTCTTCAACGGGGAGTGCGACTTGGAATTTGACATACAATGCACAAATGGATGATTGGATGTCGATGGAGGGGATACTATATGATTTTTTCTGTATCAACATCAAGGAACTTAATCCACACATGTTGCTTCCTCTTACATATAGATTTCGGAAGCAGAAATAAATGTTTATTAGGAGTTCAATATGATTTTGTTGAATCTGATTCTATCACATAGCAATTTTAATTTTCTAATATTCTTCCTTCCAGCAATTAGCCCTTTGATCATGGTCATCATTGTTTCATGAATTATTGTAGGCATAGTAGCAGAAGTGACAAATTCTCAAACAAAACTTGGTAATTGCAAGACAATCAAATCGCCAAATTTCTCTTTTGGTTTGTTAGCTGACAAAATTATCCAAATTTCATTGATAAAATAACTTGTTCCGGAGTTACATGATAAATCATATCTCACTATTTGACATTTTTGTTTACAAGATTGACATCTTATCCAATAATTGTACAACTTCATTTAGAAATATACTGCATTGATAAATTGAATACACTATTCTAAAACATTCTCATGACTTCTGACAAATTTAAGAGCCAATGAATAACAGTAACTCAGTCTGTTACCATGTCCATGACTTGCTGGTGGATCCACTTCTTTTACCTCATCAGGAATTGCATGTATCATAGTCTATCTCATTACTGAACTCTAATGAATTTACTTATTTTTTATAGTGCATGACGCAGTTTGTGGGATGACATCATGTAAATTTTGAATTAAACTCATACCTATACTGGACCATCATGTTATCTTGAGAAATTTTATTAACCTTAGCTTGTTACCATGTTTAGGATGGGAATCAAAGGCCAGCACAGGCTAGCACAACCCAAGATTATTCTGTAGTTCCAAGTACACCAGAACCAGCCGGTGCAACAGTGGGAATTATGATTACAAAGGACAATGCTGGGAACTCTCCTATTGAAGGCCAAAACCAACATCCTTCTAATGGTGATGGAAGATGGAAGAAGAAAAATACTATTCACGGAAAAGTACGTGGAATAGGAGCAGTATCTAAGGTTCGAGCTCCTGCAGCACCTGGTTGGACCGGAGCTGGCTTTGATGTGGACGGTAGAGGTTGAAACCAGCACCCTCAGAATATCTTCATCCTGGTAAAATTATCGCTCTAGAGATTTACTGTCTTTCAAACAGTTATTTTGCTTATGCGATTTATTCATAATTTTATGAGGTATATTCCCATCTGCTATCATCCGAGCTCAACAGGTCAACTGAAGTTTGTCAAATATCTATAATGAAAAGAGAATTATATTCTTCCATTCACCAATATGGCTGAACATTGCAAGAACAAACTGTTTGCACATTCCTGTATGCTCTATGGCAAAGAGATTTATTACAACTGAGACACTTCTGCAGGAGTTAGATGGCATATTAAAAATCGATCATGATCATCGACTAGCCTGTTTGCAAATTGAATACCTTCTGCCAATCACATGGTTTCTTGTTCTAGCTGTGAATTTTTATATATGTTGATTTGATGCTCTGAAATTTATCCATGTTGGCAGTACCTTCTTTGGCATATATCATTTCAAGGTGGTGATCTTGTCTTCTCATTAGAGTAAGGTTTTTGTTTGCTCAATTAATTCTCCACCCGCCAAGACTTTTGAACTTCTCATGCAAATTAATGTATAGCTTGCTGATAAGATTGTACCCCGTGCAGTCCAGAGTTGTACATCATATTATCTTCAACCTACCGAAGAATGGAAACTGGGAAACCCAGGGGTTGGAGTCCTTAATCCTTGTAATTGCCCTATTCTGCAACCCCTTTTTCTGCATTTTGACAGAACTGTAGCAGGTAAAAAAAATTGACTTAAATGTGCATTTCACCAATTACTTCTTTGAGCAATCCAACTCCCAGAAAATGATGGTCTTGCCCAAGAGAGGGCGACAGTATCATTAAATTTGGGTCGTCCGATCAGACCTTTTCTTGGATATCCATGTTCCCTATCATTAATGTTGACGTATCCCCATTTGATGGTTTTTAGTCAAATAGTATACCACCATGTGCCCAAATTGATTGCTTCACATCTACACATGCATTTGCTTTTTGTTTCCATTCTCATCTATCATTACTATCCTCCCACCACCACCAAGGGAAATAGATTAAGGGATGAAATACAGTTTGCAATAGAAAATTCAATCCATACTTAGTGAGAAGTAACTCAATTCTTGCAGGTGAATTAGCGCAGAAAACAGAGAGAGAGAGAGAGAGAGAGTACTTGGAAGAGTTGTTGCATATAAAAAAGTGATAATTTGCTGAGAAAATTGAAATTTACATTCAATACTAAAAATTGGGGATGTTTGTTAAAAATAATGAGAAGCAGATGAGAATTAAATTGGAAGTCATTTGAAGAAGAATGCATCTTTTATTAAAATTTAATTAACAAAAAATCATTTATTTACATGTGTAAATTTGAAATAATAAGTTCACGAGGGTAAATACAGATTAATATTAGGCTGAGGAGAGCGAAGTAGTAAAAAATGATGTCGAATTTATTGACACTCTACAGAATTAAAGTGGCTCTAGAAGCGCAGGTGCTTCAAATTTCCCCTTTAAAAGTGTTTTTCTTTTCATTTTTTTTTCTTGCTAATTTCAGTAGTTTCCGTTCAAATCCTAACGAAAGAGGGTCAAGTGTAAATAGTGAATTTTCATAAGAAGTGTAAGTGTAATTTTGAAATTTCTTTGAAGAAAAATATAATTTTATATTTTCAGATAGAGTTTTAAGTGTAATTAACTCTAAAAATTAGACCTTCAAACACCAGACCAAATGAATTTAACTTAATTAATTTTCATTTCAAACTCATTAATAAATTAAATAAAAGTCAATGTAAGTTCAAATTTAAAAGAAAAATAAATTCTTTTACAAAGCCCAACAAGAGGATAAGTAGTCTACTGTTCTCGAGATGATTAGCATTGAACAGCAGCGGAATCAAAAACCATGAGTGGCAATGAGATGGGGGTGGTGGGTATGAGTGCACACTGACACTCTCACCATCTAAATTATTTCTGCTACTTCTCGACACCTACTCACTTTTTTTTTTTTTTTTCTTTGTAATAATAATAGTTAGGGTTAAATATATTTTGTACTACGAATAAAGTGTATTTACCTCCTAAATTATAAAATATAATAAAATGTCCATTTTATGATATGAATTAATTATTTTATGTCGAAAATTGCTTTATAATTAACACACCCTAAAATATGTCTATCACAATTATTACCCTAAAACATAATTTGAGTTAGTATAAAAAATATTTAAAATAAATACTCTCCAAATTTTATATTTTTTATAATTAGTATAGAATTTATATAACCTCTATAAATTTACGGTCCTTATTTTTTTTACATAATTATTCAAAAATTTGCATAATTTTAGATTGTGTTGTAATATTGAACTTTTTATAAAAATAAATTATTAATACAATTTTAAAATATTACATCAAACACAAAACACACTACAAAAAAATAGAATATTAGTGACATAAAAATCAAGTGATAATTTTAATATTGTCACTAGTTATATATATTTAGTGACAAGAATATTTATTTTGTCACATAATGAATTTTATGATTTTAATAATTATTATTATTTTATAAAAATTGTTATTAGTGACAAAAAAATGTGCACATAGTTGTCACTAAATACAATTAGTGACTCATGTATAGTGACAAATTGGTGACAATAAATAATTGGTATCACTATATTGTGCGGTCACTAAGTTGTCACTATAGATATGTCACTAATTGTATTTAGTGATAATTTTATACACAATTTTTATCACTAGTAATTATATAGTGACAAGATAAAAAATATTGTCACTTAATATATATTTTTAGTGACAACTTTTAACTTATCATTTGATATTTTATCACTAATATCATATTTTCTTGTAGTGACACACACATATATATATACAACGCAAAATATGTAAATCTATAACATAATTAATCTATAATTATTTGAGTAATGATATTATATATTTTAATTTTGCGTACATGTAATTGAATAAACATTTATAAGTTATATGACATGCGCTTTTATAAAATTATATGCAGTATGTATTTATATATATTTATATGTATTATTTAACATAAATAATTTACTTTTAAAAAATATTTGCATGTATTGAATTTGTAAATATTTTTAGTATTATATAATTTATAAAAATTTATAAATTTTAAAATATTATTTTTTTAAAAATAAAATTTGAGTAAAATTTTAAATCACTAAAAGTAGTTTTGGGGGAGACTTTTTAATAAAACGTACTTTAGGATTCGTTTGGTTCAAATAAAAAGGGAGGGGAAGTGAAATTGGGAGGGGGAGGGAAAGAATAATAGTTATTTTTCAAGTTGTTTGGTATGATTGGTACGAGAAAAACAGACCGAGAAGAAAATAGTAATTTTTGTAATTTTTACTATTTAACCCTTTCTCTTCATTTGTATTAGAAATAAACAAGTTAATATTATACTAATATAATTTTAATATATATTTAAAAACCTTATAATAAAAGTATTTATCAAATACGAAATAAGACCCAATTTTTCAACAACCTAGTTTCGCGTTTTTTTTTTCTTATTTTGTTGAGTGAAATCTTGACAGAAATGAGCGCAGCAGGCGGCGGGACAAAACTTATTAGTTTCTTTGGTTCACGAACAAAATCTTGTGCCGGCGGCAGGAAGAGGAAACAAGATTAGAGAAAAGGATTATTCATCAAGATTAATAGCAAATTAACAATAAAAAATTCTGAAATACCACAAATGAAAAATATGTTCACCTGATTGTTGACTTCGACGTAATAGTTTTCTAACGATTTAGTCATATTTCCTCTGATGATTATGTATGGTATTATCAGCGAGAAGGAGAAAAAAGATTGGAGGAATATATATATATATATATATATATGGGCAATAGAGTAAATAAAAATATATATATATATATATATATTTTTTGTCTTTTTGGCCACCACTTTTCTGCCCAATTTCGGATGGAAACAAAATTGGACTTTGGAGATGTTTCATATACATCCAGTTTTACTTCATCTTCATCTCTTTCCCCAAACCAAGCACTAAACCTTTTCATGTACGTCTACTTTTACTTCCACTTCTCTTATACTTTCACTTTTTACCCCAACCAAATGTACCCTTAGGGAGAAACGAAAAGTATAGGCAGTCAATAAGAAGGGCATATTTGTCATATCAATACCAATTATTTTGTCAGCGGGGGCATTTTTCTTTCCTTTCATACTTTACGAGGTAAATGCAACTATATTTATAGTTCAGGTGCAAAATATATTTAACCCTAATAATTATTAGGGTAAATTGCATTGACACCTGCTGAGATTACGACGACATACACAAACATCCCCAACTCTTTTACAAAATTATAAATGCATCCCTTGAGGTTGTATATCTAATTGCAACTACACCCATATTCAGATGTAAGAATTTATACAAACAACCCTGAAAGTTATCACACTAACATAAAAGGAAATGTACGTTGATAAAGGATATTTGTGTATTTTGACCTAACATATGTAAATGTAATTTACCCTAGTTGCTATTAAAGAAAAAACCAAAGGAACAAACAAACATGGTCTTCTTGTTCTCAACTCTGAGGAAATCTTTGATATATGTTTATTCAAGATATTCTCATGCACTGACACCTATCACCACCAGGGGTTTTGGGGATATATATATATATATATATATATGTTAATGATAATATATATTTATATATATAAATATAATAGTATTTTGGTGGTAAATAGTGCAGTAGTTGTGTGTGGTGGGCTTATCTGAGATTTGAAAATGGCCGGGGACGACATTTCCCTCTTTCCTCAATTCAAATCCAGGAAATGTCCAACGGCTCTGAAATCAGGGCGCTCTATTACCTTAATACTTTATTTAAGGATCATATATCTGAATATTCTGTCAGATTATGCCTCGATTTTTACCTACACAATATTTCTGTAATTTTTTACTCACATTATAGCATTACTTTTTTCTTATGGATATCATCTTTGTTTTCTATTAGATTATTGCTACCACATTACATATTAAATAATTTTCTCTCTTCCAATTTAAGTTTTTTAAAGAGGGTGGACGTTTAATATGATATCAAAATCAAGTCAAATATGAAGTTCTGGATTCGAATGTCATTGCTGTCCGTTTTATAAAAGAAATATTTCACATGCACAGGGTTTGCACGTAAATAATTCTCTCTCTGTCTCTCTCTCTCTCTCTCTCTCTCTCTAAGCATTTAAATGAAGTGGTTATTTAATACGATATCAAAATCAAGCCAAATAAAAAGTCTTCGATCGATTCGAATCCAATTGCCACTAGTTTTGCAAAAGAAATATTTCATATGCACAGAGTTTGCACCTAAAAGGGGTGTGTAAAAATATTATATATTAGGGTAGATTACATCGACACCTACTGAGGTTAAGCCTAATTAAGAAACACTCACTACTTGAGGTGGTGTCAGTCCAATGTACCCATAGTGTGTTTGTATAAAGTTTCGTCATTAAATAGGAAGTGTACTTGTAATTACAGCTACAATCTTAATGAATGTACTTGTAATTTTGTAAAGGAAATCGTACGTTTGTGCAATTAAATCTAACCTCGGGGATATAAAATGTTATTTATCCTGCATGTTAAATAATTCTTCTCCTAACCGCTTAAGTTTTTAGATGAGATAGTCGTGTAACAATTACAATGTTTGCGCACGAGGAAAACGTGTTAAGATATTATCAATTAATAGTTTAACTTTTTAAAAATGTGGTTGTTTAACTCGTATTATACCGTTGCTAGCTACTATAAGTCTTTTAGTTAAATTATATCGTTATTCTTTGCATTAATAATTTATTTGTTCATTAGATGATATTTTTATAAGATTATGTCGTTATTTTCATGTGTCTACATAATATGTGAAGCAACTAGTTTTGTGAGTAACTTTTAAGAACCAAAACTATAAACATACCAAAAAATGTTATGTCATTTAAGATTATGTCTCAATGTGGAAAGGACATTTTAATTTGGTATGAGTGATTAAAACACACTCAAATGCGTGTGTATGATTAATTTTTATTATATTTATTTAATTAAGTAAAAAAGTAAATAAAATCAAAACTAATAAAAATAAATTAATTTTAAATGTATATGAATAAGAAATTGCTAATAAAAAAATCATTCTTTTGTTTAAAACAATAAATATGATTAAAGACATTTTAGGTAATCCATGTTTCCCCGACCAAAATGTTATATTTGAAAAAACCTCTCCCTTAATAAATAGTATAGAAACAAAATATATATTTTGTTGGTTTGTGTGGTAATTATTGCATGCCCACAATAACATATGGCATTCGAGTTGGTGTATCGTTTAAAATTTGAATTATATTGTTGTCGTCAGTTGTAATTTTTGGTATTATTATAATACTGGTATCAGAGCCAAAATCATAAGTTTGATTCCAAAGCAAAACATAGAAAAAACAAAATTACTGGTCGATATGACAACAATTATTTTCATGATGGAGTCATAGTCGAATTGCGACCCTTAAATTATTATACAATGTAAAATTAAAAATTCACCATTATTACCAGCTAAAAGACATAAAACAACTAGTAAAAACTTTTATTACATGAAAACTTACACCTTAAGATAATTATTATTTACACTGCCCTAATTACATCAAAATATAGAGATGAAAAGGCGAAATTACCCCCATGTGTGCCCCCTCTAATTCCACACCATTTTCACTTTATACAAGTCGAGTAATCCTCCACGTGAGATCCCATTAAAAACAAACCAATGGCATCAGATCACGTGAAGCTCCCACGTGACACCTGTCAGTCTCTGTCCGTCCATCCGCCGTACGCCCACGTCCACCCACCATCGCCACCGTTTCACCAACTAACGACTCCAGAATTTCACTTTCGATCTCACACGCTATGTTCTCCCATTCTTCCTCAAACAACCCGTTTGATTGCGACGGACGCAAATCTTTATCTATTAGTGAATCAATGTCTTCAAGAACCTGACAGTTGGACGCCGGGAAACTGTCTATTTTCTTGCACAATTCGTCAACCAAATGGAAATGCTCGTGGGGAGGAATCAGCGGCCTTAAATTGAAGTGGGGTCTTAAAATTTCAGCCAAAAGTTCGTTTACTAGCTGAAAAATCAGCTTTCTGTTGCAACGAAGACTTAAAATGGTGCTGCAGCCACCGGCGGCGGCGGAGGTGGTGCTGGGGTGGAAGAGTTCGAGATGGTGGAAGATTGAGGGGTCGATGGGGTGTGAAGAGGTGTGCCATTTGACTAACGTTGATGGACTGCTGACTTTGTTGATGATTCCAGCGAAGTTGAGGATTCGTTGGATGTAGTTTCCGTACTCCGCCACGGTGCCGCCGGGGGGAGCGGTGGCGCAACCGTTAGTGCTGTCTGGTAGGACGTTTTCTGGGACGCAGAATATTTTATCTGGGTGCAGCTGCAGCTGTTTGTACGAATGGCTCGGCTTACTAGATAACTGTGTGCTCCTTTTCGATGAAAGAGCATCTGATACCTGTGGCTGCAAAAACAAATAAAAGTGAATAAAATGAAATTTTGACAGAAAAAAGGAACAAAATGAAATTATGTGACAATGACATTATTATTGGACTATTCGATCATGCAAAATCGAGAAGATACTAATTTACATAAGCTTTAATTTCTTAATATTTTGAATTAAAGAGGTAAAATACCTGTTTTTGAGGTAATTTTGTGGGAGGAGGAGAAGGGTCCTTCTTGACCTGCAAAAGCGTTGGGCTACTGATGTTGAGAATATCAGTTGATAATGGAGTTTTCTTGGACTTCTTGTCTGTTTTGCTCGTTGCTGGTGAACGAACAAACGGCTCCTCTTTCTTGTTTCTGATGGCCTGAGGGGGTAATTTCTTGAGATGTGATGAACTACATTTTCCATTATTTCCTCCAACTTTCTTGCTGTCCTTCTGCTGCTGATGCTGTTGCTCTTGTGATGGAATGACGGGTTGAGGCTTAGGCTTTGTGATTCCGTGAGGCTGATGAATATCAGAAGATGATGAAATTCTTGGACTGTTGGTGCCTGAGTTTGTGCTTTGTTTGGTCTTGTTGGAGTCCAAGAATCTGAGCCTTGGGGAACAAGATGGTGTAACTGATTGTTTTCCATCAGGGCTAGTTTCTCCCTCAAATCTTGACAAATTCTTGGAGTTTTTCTTGGTGGGCTTGAGGAGAATGAGATTTTCATCCCTTCTAGTACTAATTTGCTCTCTGTTTCTGCCCATGTTGGTGATATCGACCCCAACTCTTCTGCTCACGCTTTCTTTAACTTGCTTCACAATTTGCTTAGCATAATGGCCTGGACTTCTATTCTCATCCTGCCTGGAAAATCTTCCCCTTCGCCCCACCATTTTGTCGGAGTGTGCAAATTCTTCGCTCATGTTCTCTTTGTTTATTTGGAGAGAGAGCCTGTGATACTCAACGTCAGACCTTCTGGCTGATGATATTCTTGGTGTTTCGGGCAAGGACCGGGCCCCGACGCTGATATCATCGTCAAAAAAGTTTCTGTTTGATCTGGTCTGAAGAAGATTTCTCTCTTTTTTTGGGGGATTTTGGTGCAGATGGGGCCTGGAATTTGAGGAGGAAAATGAAGGGGAGCTACATTCCGGGAGTACATCCAGGCCCATGAGCCTGGCTACTAGACCTGGAGTCTTTGCTCCAGGGGAATTACTGCTGCATTCTGAAGAAAAATCATCAGTTCTTGATCTTGAAGCAGATGTGGAGATTCTTGGTGATGATACCTTGGCTTTGCCTGTTTGATTTGAATGCCAACCTGAAACAGATTTCCAAAAAACTTACTTAATTTTTTCCCACTCAAGAAATTAAACTCCCACCTGTCTTTTTCGACACACCTCCATCTTTATGCTTTAATTGGAAAAGAACAATGCTTAGTGTAATGAAAAACTGAGCATTACTCACCGGGAAATTTAAATTCTCTTCTTCTTTCATGGCTAATGACATTGAAGCAGCATTCATGGTGGATGGCTGCTCCAGCTCCAAGCTGTTTCTTGGTGCCTCTACTCCTGCATGAAATTCAATAATCAGAATCTATACAGAAAAAGAAATCTACATATGTATATAATTTGTTTGTGAAAATGGTACCTTTAGATGTAGTGGCATCTTCTTGAAGAAAAGGACTGTCAGGAGGGAAATCAGAATGGTGCTGCTGATTCAAAGGAAACTGAAAATGATGCAAATCAAACATCTGAAAAACAGCACACATGCAGCCAGCTGAAGTGGCTGCATCTCCTACTCCCACTCCCACTCTCCCTTTCCTGGTGGAGGACCTCCCACTTCCTCCACCACCTCCTCCTCCGCCGCCGCCGCCAATCCAGTACTGCAGCCACTCCCTGCCCATACCCGCTTTCCACACTACTTTTTCAAGAAAGAATCTGAAGAAATATGAGGGCGAAAATGACACAACTGCTACTTGTTTACAAGAAAGCTGCTACTAATTAATGCTTAGGAGGAACCCCATTTTTGATTTGTGGATGAAAAACAGAAAAGAAAAGAAAAGTTCAACTTCATTCATCACACACACTACACACACTACAGAGACAGAGAGAGAGAGAGAGAGAGAGAGAGTGTCACTGTGGTTGTGTGTCTGCTTATCTAACAGTTTATTATCACTCACTCCCAAGCATTAGCAGAGCAAAGTAGTAGCAGAGAACCGATTCTCTCTCTGCCTGTGCCTGTGCCTGTGCCTGTTGCCTTGCCCCTAGGGAATTGCAAGGATGACGAAATGACCACGCTCTTTTTATACTACTATTGCAGCAATGTCTCTATGTGTGTGTGTCCGCCATCTCCCTCCTCACCTTTTAAATTTTGAGGGGATCTGCAATATTACTGTAATTGTAATGTTACCCCTCTTCTTTTTTCTTTTTTCCATTTCTTCCCAAATCATGCATTATGTTTCGTTTTGTTTTTAGAATGTTTTGTTTTATTTTGTGGAGATAGAGAGAAAAAAATAAAAGATATATAATATGTGTTAGAGATATTGTGTATGTTTGAAATTATTTTTGGAATTAATTTTAAATAGTGTAAAAAATATATTGTATGTATTGTGTTGTATATTGAGAGACAAAAAATATTGTTCATTGTCGAATCATGTCTTTTTTATATATATTTTATATATGTATATAATAATATTTATTTTTTTGTATATATTGTATTGTATATTGGGAGACAAAAAATACTGCT
The DNA here is from genome assembly GCA_034509735.1 of Sesamum alatum. Classification (NCBI taxonomy): domain Eukaryota; kingdom Viridiplantae; phylum Streptophyta; class Magnoliopsida; order Lamiales; family Pedaliaceae; genus Sesamum; species Sesamum alatum. The sequence goes on along the minus strand of JACGWO010000003.1, from coordinate 27,505,920 downwards.
CATTATTAAATCATGTCTCTTTTATATATTTTTATAAATATATATATATATGTATATAATAATATTTATTTTTTGTAGGTGGATGTATGAATATATGGAAAAACGAGCCAAAACACCCAGTAAAAATATTTTGAGTAATGTTATGTTTAGTTTTATTTTCTCATTATCTCACAGACGAGTAGAAAATGAAACCAAACATTGCGATGCTCCTATTTATTTGTTTTAAGTACATGACAATTTATTTATTACTATTATGTCACTATATTTGGTCTCCATTAACTGTAATATTACGATGGTGTTTGAGTCGGGTATATATTTTTTAAAATATTTTATAAAATATTGAACAAAACTTTAAAATAATAAACTTATAAAATTAAAAATAAAATAATTAGAACTTTAGAAGCTCGTAAGTTTCTTTAAAGTGGGAATTTTTTAATTTATTTTTGAATCGTATTAATTTATAAAAGTATCATTTATAATAGTCTTGTATGACTACATTTCAAGTAACATAGACCAACAACTTACACACGTTGAGGTAGACCTAGTATTCATTGTACAACTATGAGTTGGAGATATGCGTGCGTGCTTACCTCATCAATATCTTCGACGTTGAGATTGAGCAAAGTTAAAAGAGGCCTAGTAACAACCAAACACGCCACTTGCTCTACTTACTTTCTATATCAATAACAATCTTCTATCACATTTTGATTCACACCCATCGAGAACTAAATTATATATGTCAATTTTAAAAGTTAAAACACTATAATTAAATTAAATTATAAAATTGAGAAGCACTGATATGCCACCAATGTAAATCATTAAAATATGATGAAAGATATTTTACTATTCTCGAACGTTCTATATACTCACTTTTTATGTTTTAGGACAACCTGGTGCCTATTAGAGGGAGTCATCTATCAAATCTTGAGGTATATTATTAGTAACAATTATGTTATTGTAATCTGATTTGACCTGTAACACTAAGACGTTTGAACTCAACAGGTCCTAGTTAAGGCTAGCATTAGTACAATTCGTTCTAGCAACATTTACTCGGAAAATTCTTGCCCGAATTAAATTTGGTCGAACCAAACCAATCATAGAGCAAGTGTGATAGTCTTGATATATGATTAGTCACTTTTCCTAAATTATACACCAATTACAAAATAAATGTATTGTATTTGTTATATAATTAATTTAGAATCGATCGAGCCAGGATCGAATTAGAATTTCGCTGTTGACTAGACTTTTGTCAAATGCTTTTGTTTCATTACAACTTCATCAATTTTCGTGAACTTTTCACACATGGCCAGAACCCCCAACTCCTCGCAGGATCCTAATTATCCACGCACACTTAGGTGATAATGCTTGCACGATCACACCGTACGTAAATATAAGTTGTCGGATAATTTATTAAGTTGCAACATCATTTTCTTCCATACAAATAAACTTTTAACTAAATTCCTCAAAAGTAATACGATGGAAAATTTATATTGTAATCTTAAACAAAATGAGGTCAATTTGGTTATACTATATATATATATATTATATATATATTAAGACAAAATGAAAAATTAAGAGTAACATCCCAAAAATTTATTAGAGAAATTGCATTTGCGACATGTGTGTCAATCACAGTCTCTGTAACTAATCTACTATTACCAATAACCAAGAATAACCACGTACCATCCTGGGGAGTGGGGAGGGTCCTATACAATGTATCATCCATTCAAATACACAATTAAGCATAAGATACCCCAAATGAAATATTACAACGTACATTCATAATTAATAAATTCTTATACATGACAAGTGTGAAAATCTTAAAAGGACAACATACGTCTCGAATGTTAATTTAACGTGGTCATCTGATAATTTCATGTTGCATATTTTTATATATAATTAATTAAGAATGTTTTTCTTTAACCAGCTTTTCTTTTTTCTTATTTAAACTTACTCAAAATGTCTTATCTTTTAAGTAATAATAAATCAAATCTATTGCATCGAGGGAGTTGAACTTAATTAGATTGAAGGAGCAGACATAATTTCGGAACGTTGATAGTTCAAAAATCAAGAATCATAGCCAATAATATATCATATATATATATATATATATCATTACAAATTAAAAAAGAAATAAAAAATTGTGGAAGAGCAATGAATAATCCATAGATGAGGGTTAAAGTTTAATGTTACGAGGTATGTGTTATGTCCCAACTTAAAAAAATCTCAGTTGTTTAAGTCCAGTGGCAGTGACCATCACTTGTGTGTCCTTTGCTCCCTGGTATTGGGCGTCTGTATCCCCTCACACCCACTACCACTCACTATTTCTTTGGGACCACTGTTTTCCCCCTCATTTTAATATTAATATTATCTATTTTATTTAGATAATTATTTAAAAATATAAGACAATTTGATGTTAGATTGATTACTTATTAATTAATTTTAGTTAGGGAGATAGTTTAAAATATAATATATTTTATAATAGACTTGTTTTTCTGTTTGATTTTTTAGCCAACTATTTTTTTCTTCAATTCGGTTCATGACTATGTCTGCGTCGATCAGATCATGAGTGTTTGTCGATGAACATGTATTTAGTTCGTGCAAATATAATAATATAGGAGTTGTTGAAACATACACAATGTATTTGCGTAATTTATTTATTTTTTATTGTACTTTATTTATTTAAATGAAGGAGAAGAAAAATAAAATAATAACTTATCAAAAATTGAATATTTTAAATGTAGATATACGTTAAGAAAACTATTGCTAAAATTAAGTTATTAAAGAGATTGTTATTTTGTAGAAAAATAAGTATATTGAGGTATTTGAATCAATATCCAATTTGTGAACCAAAATTAGACGTTACTCTAGAGCCCTCCACTTAATAAATAGTATAGATATTGGTAAAATAGTGTAAATTACAACAGGCTCTTTTAAAGTTTAACATAATTACGAATATTCTTTTATTATTTGTAAAATTATGAACAACCGCATATTATTTGATGAAATTGTGTAGTCTTTAGAGGAGACTCATATGAGTGATTGGAAATTTTTGAGAAAAAAATATAAATAATTATCCACTTAGTCCATAAAAAAATTCAAAAAAAAATAATTATAATTCATAATCTATAAGGATATTTTGATCAATTTACTATAAAACAAATTGATGAAAACCCAACGAAGACCAACAAATTGAGTTAATTATTGGACGACTGTTAAATCAATATTAGGGTATTGATAGTTTCGAAACAACGAAGGATATTTATAATTTATGCGAAATATCATGGAGCTCTTTGTCACTGACCAAAAAAATTATGGGATAATTACATTTACACCCCCTGACGTATAGTCTGTTTACACAAACCACCCCTACCTTTTATATAATTACAGAAATCACCCCTGACAGCCAAAATATAGGGGTAGTTTGCGTAATGATGTTAACATTTTTGGGGGGTATATGTGTAACTTTTCAAAAAAATAGGGGATGATTTGGGTAAATATGATACATTTCTGATTGATGTATGTGTAATTATCCAAAATATAGGAATGATCTGTATAAATAGACAATAAATTAAAGGTGTAAATGTAATTATCCCAAAAATTATATAGCAAAAAGGGCCTAAACACTATTGGGCAATTTGTGCGCATTATCTGATTTGATGATTGTACGTGGTCCGTACGTTGTTTAGTGCTTTGATTTGGAGTAGCATAAAACGGTGTAACATCAAAATCGCAGACTGAAAAAGGAATTGGTTTCCTTGTCCGGATCTACCACTTTTACAATTCTCTTCGTTTTCAGGATTTTCAAATTCCATCAGATTGAAATTGTGAAAGAAACAATTATTAATTCAGTTTCAATTATGACAAACGTATTTTATTTGGTTCCTATGAGTTGAAGTTATTACCTATGATGTTGGATGTTTGGGATATATTTGTGTCTCGATACTTTATTCATATTTGTTGATGAATGGATGTGAGATAAATAATTGAAACAAAAAGTATTAGTTAGATTTATATTTTGGGTAAATTATATCTACTTTCCCTGAAATTTGGCATAATTACAAATACTTTCTCGTTGTTTGAAAAATTACAAATACCCCCCTGAGGTTTGTAATTTTTAACCAAATGCCTGAAATTGACTATTTTGCCCTTGAATTTTTTTATTAAAATTATAAAAAAATCGGTCAAGGCAAATTGCATTATTGCTCATCTGTGTAAAAAACTTAAGAAGTCTATCCCTGCACATTGTATTCCAAATTTTTTTTAAGAATTAAATAAAAATAATTCAGTGTATAAGGGCATTTTGGTCAGTTCATTCATAAAAATTGATGGAAATGGGTTATTTGTTAGACGGTCACAAACCTCAGGGGGATATTTGTAATTTCTCAAATAACGAAGGGATATTTGTAATTATGTCAAATCTCAGGGGAGGTAGATGTAATTTACCTTTATATTTTTGTTAAACAATTTAGCTGTGCATTCTTGATTAAAATTTCAAAATAACTTAAGGATGTGAAGTGATAATTATCAAATTATAAATGTATAATCATAATCAAACACATTAATGTGCACTGAGGTCGGTACCAATATAAATGTCGAAGCCGCGCTTGAGGATTCTAAGATTTGTTGGGACTAATCTGTAAAAGAGTGGTTAATATTTTAATATTTAATTAATAAGAGTTTTGGTAAGGATTAAAGCAAATATATATATATATATATAACAATTAAAAACCAGCAGATTAAGTGAAGTGAAGTTAGAAGTTTCGTTACTTCCGTTGACTTACTTAGACTCTTATTTATAGGAGTTGAATGAGATGATTAGGAGATCGGTAGAGCATTATTTTTTCATATATATATTTTTTCGAATTATCGGAAAAGTATATTTTCATATAATTATATTGGTTCAATTGTATGCAACGTCATTCATATCTCACACAAACAGGAACAAAACTACCAAATTAGTAGGAAAATATATGTTGGGGTCTAACTGCCTTATCCCCAAATTCTAGCTAGAGTTGGTTATTCCCCTGTGATGTGTTGTTCCAGATGGGAAGTGATGCTAACATACTAATTGAGCTGGTTAGGCCACCAGTAGGCTATATGTAGGCTTGGGCTAGCTCGATTTCGCTAGCAACTTTTGGTTGTGCTAGAATTGGTAGTTTGCTTCTTGGACTTTGTGCACTTTGCCCTACTGATTTTACTTTGATTGAGTTTGAATTCTTTTGTTAGTTGGGTTGAATAGTTTCAATGGGCCTTGAAAAATTGATGCGCTAGAATTCACACATAAATTATGTTCTTATATCTTCCACACACGTTTAAACGTGTCTAAGTTCTGTTTTGTGTCATTTTTAATTTTAGAGGGGTAACTAATCAAAAATTAAGCGCTCATGTTTAATTTATAGGAACCCGTCCATGAATTCTAATTCAATTAGAGAATTTGAGGCCCCGTGACTATAAGTTCATAAGTTCGAACCCAACCAACATGTGAGATATTGTTCTATTTTAATAATAGTTGTTTTTCTAATTTAATAGTAGTTGTTGATTAGATATAGTTATTTGATATTGATAATTAGTATATGATTGTTATAGTTGTAAGATGTAAATATTTGATATTGATTAATGTAATTGATTTACTTAAAAAAAAAAAAAATCATCATTTTTACTTTTAAAAAAATTTATAGGAACCCAACCGCCTCATATTGAGTGTAACATAAATTTTTCTATCTCTAATTTAATTTATGAAGGTATACAAAATTGTTCTATATTTTCTCTATTGTCTTAGGCAAGATTCAAAATTTTATCCGCAATCCAAGCAAGGTTTGCTCCACGAAGAACCTATGTGTAGGTATTCATGTACAATATATTTTCAAGTAATAACTTTTTATTAGGGTCATCATATAAATTATACTAAATAACTATGATTAATGCAGTCTGAGATCTTTAAATAACAAAAAATAAAATATATACAGTCAATGATAAAACTAATATAAAGTTGAAATTATTACTTATATATTTTCTGGAAGCAATTCTCAGAATTTTTTAGATAGAATTTCGGACACAATTATTAATTCTCATCTAAACTATGTCCAACTAACTGGTCTTCCTCAATTAAACAAAATAATTCACTAGAAAAGGTAAAAATAATTAAATTTTATAATATTTTGGAAAATGATTATATTTGCTAAAATCAATTTGGAACTAAACTTAATGATTGACATCTTTCAATTAGAAACTTAAAATCCGTCCAACAAAAAAGAAAAATAAAAATGTTCATAATAAGCTGAAAAAAAAATTATTTCTAAAAATCATTTTTCAGGAAATGAAGGCTAATTTAATTGGTGAATTTGAGACCCGATAAATACAAAGTCGTGGGTTCAAATTTTACCTATACGTGGGTATTCGTCGATTTTATAATATTTACAGTAATAGTAGTTGACGGTTAATTAAAACTATTATTAGACTGATTATTGATACGTTGGTTTGTATAGTTATTTATAGGAGAAATAGTAATTTTGCTCCTATAACTACAGGAGTGGCAATTTTCATTCCACTGGAATTCAATTTGATGATTAAGAGGGTGTTTGGCTAAACTTTTTTAAAACATCTTATAAGCTCTTATATCTTATAAGATGTTTTAGGAGCTTATAAGATGTTGGATTTTATTTTAAAATAAGCTCCTAAAGTGTTTGGGTAAAATAAGATGTTAAAGCTTATAAGATGTTTTCACATCTTATAAGATGTTAGGGAGTTTGGCATAATAAGGCCTTTTTATTGGTAAAATGACCAAAAAGGACATGATACTATTAGATTCAAATAAATTATTATTTTTGTTGACATATTTTGTATTTAAATATTTTTGAAATAATTTCATAAATAGTATCATTAGTTTAACTTCAAATAAAAATTTATTAGATAATTTTTCTTACAAAAAAAAAATGGCGGATTATGACCTAAATTTTGAATAAAAATAATATATATGTACATTCAGGTTAGTCGAATATTAATATAGATATATATGTTTTCTCTCTTGATGCAATTACTATTTCTAATTGTATAGCTTATAATGTATTGAATTTATATTTTTTGAGTAAATATAATATCATACCAATCTTATTTTTGTTTAGCTATAATAGTTTATTATTTAATAATGAAGCATTTCCTTTTTTTTAAATGCAAAAAAAATATAATAAATAATTTTAAAATACTAGTGAGAGAGAGTATGTGTGTGAGAGAGAGAGAGAGAGAGAATAGTGTGTGTGTGTGTTTGTGTGTGTCTGAGGGGAGAGAGAGAGTGTGTGTGTGTGTGTGTCTGTGTGAGAGAGAGAGAGAGAGACTCTGTGTTTGTGTGTATGTAGAGTGTGTGTATGTAGAGAGAGTGTGTATGTGGTAATAAGGGTGGTATATTTGTCATATAACATATTAATTTGATAGAACTTATAAGATATTTTGAAAAAAGTTAGAAATCTTAACTTTTTTTTCAAGAGTTTATAAGATTCAAAACATCTTATTTTGAGATTTTATAAGCTCTTTAACAAAAAATTTGCCAAACAAATTTTTGGAGCTTATAAGCTCCCTAACATCTTATAAGATGTTTTGAGGAGCTTATAAGCTTAGCCAAACACCCTCTAAATCCTACAAATTAAAAAAGTTAACATATTAAGGACAAAGTTATCTAAAAATTATAAATCTAGCAAAATATATGGCATGTGCGCCTCTCGTGAGCCTTAACAATTCAGAATTCTGGCCACATTCCACGAGGCACACATGCCATTTTCTGGCCAAAATTGCAATTTAAAAAAACAATTATCCTTAACATGTCAATTTCTCGAAAATGTATGGCTTAATCGTCAAATGAAATTCCAACAAGATGAAGATTGACATTTCCTATAATTACAAGACCATCGTTGTTAATATTTGGATTTATAATGTAATTATAATCTACTTACTTAAAAAAAATTCTTTTCCTTACCAAACTTTTGAATAATAAATAAATAAAAGAACGTGATAAGGACCCAATTTTCTTGGTGGGTATAATTGTATTCAGCTTTGGGGCTACGAATTGCATGATAACGACCCATGAAAAAAGGCTACAATTATTAAAATGGTTACACTTACACATACAAATTGTAAACGTCCAAATGTCACGGTGCTCTATGTCAGTCCTATCACAAGCCCCTTTATGCAAATTAGGGTACATTATCATTGTCGTGAGACCCTAATATTCACAATTTATATTCTACTCATTTCAACTTTGAATTTTCCTTTTCTTTTTCTGTTTTCTAAATTTGAAGTTGGAGTTGGTTCAAAAAAAAAAAATCAAAATTGATTTCCCAATTTTCCTTCTGCAACTCGAACATGTGACTTATCGTTCACAAGAACAAGATGTCATCATTGGACCACTTAAATTGGAGATTTAGATCTCTTGATTCAAATCTTTTTTTGAAATTCATTTATCTATTTCAATTCTTGTTGTATCTTCTATTTATTTAATATATGCACACTATGCCTACAGAAATTACGTTATTTATTTAATTTCAGGAAATATTTTGTAAATATTACCCCTCTCTCTCTCTCTCTCTCTCTCTCTCTATATATATATATATATATTTGATCCGAGTGGCAGGTAGTAATTCTTGGTGAGGTCAATGCTCGCAATCTCGATCTATCACCCGAAACGTAGTAGTACCTGAGAAGGGAAAGCACGTCAGGCTAGCCGGGATGCTCTTCGCAAAGACTCTCCGATGCTTAAGTCAGCTCAAGTTTGAGATGGTAAAAGTGCGATCTAAGTGAAGTAGTAGATCGAATGCAATCAATAAGTGTTACCATATAATGCGGTAGAACAGGATGATTTATAGAGCCAAACGTAAGTACTTGCCTAGTCCACGTGATTTCATCTCAAAGCTTAAGTTGTCAGAAGACAAAGGGTCCATTCGAATCTTCTGGGCCGGATCTCGATCCGATCACGGGTCGCGGGTTCAAGTCGGGTTACGGGTAGCAACCCGACTATCTTGTGCCCGGATCCTAAAATTCATATATAAATTTGATATTTTTTATGGATATTTATATCTTTTCAATATATATAGGGTACAACCCCTATCAATATTAAATGAAATAAAAATTGTAACAAAAATCCATGAATAGTTAACGAGGTACTTTATGATATGTGGTCGGAATTCATGATGCAGCCAAAAATTAAGGTTTAGTCCATATTGCATTATTTTCTATCTAAGACATGGATTTTTCCCATTGTAAATTTCTGATGAAAAAAATATCAATTTTTATTTTTATTTTTGTCATAATATAAGGTCTAAACCTTAATTTGACAGCTAGTGATGCAGCCTACCCTCCTAAGTTATTTTAGTAGGACAATAAAGTATTTCATAACAAACAATATTTGAATTTTTGACCCCGAAGGATACTACTCTACTGCTATATATTTTTGTTATTACTAGCCAGAGCTTATTTAAAGTATTTCATGAGAAACAACGTTTGAATTTTTTATCCCGAAGGATACTACTCTACTTCTATATATTTTTGGGGTTAAATGCAATTTGTCCTTCATGTATTAACCAAAAAGAGCAATTATCCCCCTGTGAAAAAATAACTAGCAATTTGCTCTATTTTTAGGGGGTTTTTTGCTCCATTTTTTAAAATACAAGGGGTAAATTGCTATTTATTTTTTCACAGGAACTTTTTTGCACATTTTGCATATCACAGGGGGTAATTGCATTTTTCCCTATATTTTTGTTATTACTAGCTAGCGTTTATGTAAAGTATTTCATAACAAACAACGTTAGATGTATTTTCAAATTACATCTTACGTTGTTAACTAAGGGAATTATCACCACCTTATTTTCATGATTTAAACCAAATCAGAAGAATGAAAGAAAAAAAAAAAACTGATGTAATTATGTTGTCCGATTCCTACCAATATTGTAATGGATATCTATCTCACTTAATATAAGTTTATTGTAATTTCAAGCGTGAGTTTATTGAACGAGTCAATGAATTACTTATTTTAGGGATAATTGCATAAAATCCCTCTGTGTTTTCAAAATTCGGCTAAAAACCCCCTGTGTTAAAAATATAGGCATAAAACCCCCCGTGTTTTTTAAAATAATGCACACTCTCCCCTGCTCTTAATTTCCTTTAACGGTGTTAAATTTTTTAATGATTTGCCCATTATGCCCTTGTTTTGATAGCCATTGATATTCAACAGTAAAAATGAACGGTCCAGATTTTAATAAATTTTAAAAATATATTTTATATTTATATATAATTATATATATACTATAATACATATATATAACAGATATATACAATATATTATATATACCATATATATATCATATATACATACATATATATATATATATGTGTGAACGACGGCGACGGTGAAGCTCGTCGTCGCCGCCACAAGTAGGAGGGGGCGACGTCGCCCCCAATCTTGAAAACTGAAGGTCGCCCAGATCCAGGGCGATCCGATTGCCCTGGATCTGGGCGACGATGCGACGGGGGCGACGGGCATCGTCGCCCAGGATGTGGTGGAAGTGGCGAGGCGAAGGCGATTGGGCGGTGGCGGTGGGGAGGCAGAGGCAAGCAAGCGGGGGTTGGGGTGGGGGTGGACACTTAGGGAAGAAGACCATTTTTTTTCTTTTTTTTTTTTAATTTTTTTGTTTGATTATTTATGTATTTTATATTTAAATATCATATATTGAAATACTAAAATTTATTTACTGTAATTTATAATAATATAATTTTAAAATATATTCACAGAAAATCAAATTAGTTTATAATATTTTAAATTTATAAATATTAAATACCTAAAAATATCATATTTAAATTTATTTTGATTTTAAAATTTATAAATATTAAGATATCTAAAAATATCATATAATAATTTCTTTTGATGTAATAATATTTTTCATATAATTATTAATAAATATTAATTATTTAGTATTTATCTTATTTTTTTTAGTAAAATATGAAAAAGATAAAGAGTTAATAAAAAAATAAAGAAAGGAAATAATTACATAAAAATAAAGAGGGGAATAATTATAATTCAACACAAAATTATAATTTAAATTAAGTAATAATCTTTATAAATTTTTAAAACTTATAAATAATATTAAAATATTTCATATGTAAAATATGTATATTAATTTAACTTTAATGTAATGATATTTTTACATATAAATGTTGATGAGTATTATTTTTTTAGTATTTATAAAAAAAAATTCAGCAAAATATTCAAAAGGAAAAAAACTAAACAAAATAATGAAGAAAAAGGGTAATTGAATAAGAGAGGGGCAATCTTGTCTATTCAAAGAAGTCAAAGGTGAAAAATGGGTCAAAATCATATTCCACTCGCATTTGGAGCGAGTGTAGGCCACTCTCCGTTTTTTTTAACGGAGAGGGTTTTTTTTGCAGGGTTTATAATTATAGAGGGTCTTTTGTGGCTATTTAATTAACACAGGTAGGTTTTTTTAGCAATTTTCCTATAACACAGGGGGTATTATGCAATTATCCCCTTATTTTATTGACATTGATATAATTATATAATCACCATTTTTATTACAAAAAAAAAAAAAAACATGACTGATGAAAATAAAAATATGCAACCCCAAACCTCCCCTCTTTTTGGGAAATTTTAGTTCAGATCGTATGTGATCAAATCAGAACAAATCACAATATCACATAACAAGTATATTATATAATTGACATATATAGTTTAGAGAGGATGATCATTCACATTACGGACATAATTATATTCATAATGAGATTGATTCTATCCGACCAAAATTTATCCTTTTTCTCAAGTACAATCTACAATATTTGAAGCTATCAAAGTGTTGGGCAACCATTCTCTGTAATAACATGAATCTGTCTACAATTTGTTTCCGACACACAGATATGGGAGGCATATATAAATTCCGTTGGTACTGTATTTATTTATTATTATAGTCTATCTGTACCAAATAATAATTAGTATATGAATTTTGTGTGTAAGAAGTGATCCAAGGTAGAGTAGAGAAAAGATATGATCAAGAGCCATTTCTTGTGGTTGGTGGGCCGATAAACAGTTCAGTCACCACCTCTGAGCTCTCTGTGCTTTGGCTGCAACTCCCAATTTCTTTCCCTTTTTCTGCTGATGCTTCATTCCTTTGCTTCAATCCCATCTGCACACCATTTTCACAAAATATTAGAGGGACTTGTATGCTTGTATTGTTGGGGGCAAAATGCCTTTTTTGGTCCCGTAAGATTAGGGCAGTATTTGTTTTGCTACCACAACTTTGGTAGGTGGTTGTTTTAGTCCCATAAGACACGTTTTTCAGTTTTTTTGGTCCCAAAATGTCACGTTTTTTAGTTTTTTTGGTCCCATGGGACATGACATTTTGTAACAAAAAAAAACTGAAATAGGGATCAGAAAAACTGAAAAACATGTTTTATGAAACTAAAACAACCACCTATCTAAGTTGTGGTACCAACACAAATAATGCCCTAGTTTTACGGGACAACATTTACCCCTTTTGTTGGAGTGCAAAGTCTGATCCAACACTTAGCTAGGCCCATCCATCCCACATTCTTTTATTGTTTTGGTCCTGCTATATTTTTAATTTTCGCGATTTCAGTCATTTCTATTGTCGGAGTTCACCTCCATCAGGGAAGAAAATTATTGAAATCGTGACATTAAAAAGGTGCAGGACAAAAATGCTACCATAAAAAGTTAAATGACAAAAATTATGATAAAAATGAGCCAACAGGAACAGTAGCCCTAACATCATTTTTCCGGCAAGAATGGTGAAGTTCAACAAAAAATAGGATTGAAATCGTGAAAATTAAAAGGATGCAGGACCAAAATACTATTTAAGAAAGTTAAAAGACGAAACGCCAAATAATCTAAATTACAGGACAAAAAATGCATTTAAACCTTTAACAATCTGTCAAAAACAATTTCTTGACAAGGTCTCCCATTGTTCACTACAAAAAATTGGATTATTTCTTACATTGCAAATAAGTACTTCGTGTTATCCACTATAGTTAAATAAATGAGTGCGAAAATTGAAAATTTGACCATAGTTAATACACACAAGTTATGACCGAGGTATTTATTATGGTTCTTAGTCATGGTGAAGCATTTGTGATGGTTTCTAATTAGGAATAATTTTCAGATCCCGCGTGTTAAAACAAAGTCTAAAAGTTGTTACACAACTGTGACGAATTATTAGTCTCCTGGCTGCTACTTGTATATATATTTTTCCTGGAATGTTAAATGCTCTAAGGTGAGAATAAAAGTATTACAAGAACCAACGGCTTATGTCTCATGTTATGACTAATCATTCGAACAAGACTTCAAGTAGATACGATGTAGAAAAATGTCAACATGTTTCAAAGAAAAGGAAGAGTACTAAGATTAAATTTTACCTTTTCAGACAGTCTTTCATTTTCTTCTAACAGACGCTTCTCCTGAAATTGTGAAAGAAAATTCAGGTTCCAGAAATGTCCTAAACAGTACATAAATCAGTCATGAGTCAGTAGTTTGATCACACCTTTGTTTGTAATTTTTCTATTTCCTCCTTGTACAGTTGAGCCTGGAATTTAATCAAGAACAATAGGACATATGTGCATGTTAAATAATGTAGATTAACAACGAGAATTTTTACTTGTTAATTAGCTAGGCTCTGACTTTTTTCGTAGCTAATGAGTCATTTTCTTGTAGTGTGCATGCATGTATATACATACCTTTCTCGACCTTATATTGTTTAAGCTTCTTTCCAGCTGGTTGTCGATTTCTTGAAGTTCCTCCAACGAACACGAGCCCAGATTATGCCCTAAAAGCTTTCTGATCATACGCCCCAAAATTCGTTTCATAAGTTACATTGCTCCACTTGGGAAAATTTTGAAATTACAAAATACGTATTTAAAACAATAAGTAAAGATTGATTAAGAACCGGTGGCAATTCTCTAGTAGCTCTATCCTCTTCGCCATGACTGCTGCTTCATGCCTTAAATGCTGTAACTCGGATATCAAACGACTGTTAGAAAGGGGAAAAACATTTGTTTTCGTGGAAATATACGTATGGTGATATCAATGGGGTAGTTCAAGAATCACAGAAGCCAGGAAATGCAAAAAAAAAAAAAAATACATTAGTGTAAAAAAAAAATAGTTGACGATATTCTTGTCACAATAATAATTTTTATGATTTTAATAGTGATAATTACTATGTAAAAATTATTATTTACAACAATTAGTAATAACATATATATTACGATCTTTTTGTTGTAACAATAAATGTGTCATTAATTATCAACAGTGACAACTTATAAAATTCCAGTCACCAAGTTTCTGAAAATTATTGTGGCACAACCAGAACTTTTGTTATTTAATATGTAAATTTTGCATGTATATATAGAAAAAGTCGAATTAAGCAAATGAGTGAACAACTATAATTAGTATAGATGATAATTGTTTACGAATTGCTAATAAAGTTGGAATAGTCGTACGCGCATATGTAAAATAATGATTCTGATGTCTGAAATGAGATCATGTAATTTCCTATGAATATATATTATTACTAGGAAGTAAGAAGAGAATTACCTGTGTGCGATGTTCATATTCTATGCCTGTATTTCGTTCTCTGGTGACTTCTAAATATCTCTGTACCGTCTTCTGCATGCTGAACATTGCATACATAAGAAGCCATGACAACGAGATTCAAATACGTACGAGCAATAACGGGCATGATGTACGAGCAAATACGAGCATTCAAATGTTGTACATATATGTTGTAGAGTGTAACCTGCTAAGTTTTGGTACTAAGAGAAGCTGCAAAAGAAGGGACAGAAACATGATCTCCTCCATTGAGGATTTAAGACACCTAATTAATTCGGTTAACCCTAAAAGATCTTATATATTTATTAAATATGAGTTGTTTAAATTAATAAAGAAGAGAAATTATATATAATCAAAATGCTTGTTCATAGACAATGCAATTTTCGTCGCGTAAATAATGGGGTGGCATTTTTCATCAACTAAATATCAGCACAGAAAATTAATAAAATAACATCTTTTAGTTTTTTTCAATTTAATGAAATAAAACAGTTGCAAGAAACTATACAATGATATAGAGTGTGTGGCCATCCCCATTTGCAGATTTTCCAATTATGGAGGGATGAATTTGAATGATTTTACACGAAAAATATTAAAATTGTTGCTCAATAATTTCTTCTAAGTCAGGGGTCTAATATTGCAACTTTGCATAGTGTTGTTTGCCAAAAGTTAGAAGGTTTTGGGTTACATTGGCATTCATTTCATTTTAGACTCATTGTAGCCTTCTTACTCTTATATCCCAACTCTAACTTAACTATCACTACTCCATTCCAAATATTTGTCATCATTTTAAGAACTCTAGTTGTCATCAATTAAATATCTAATTTACTAGTTTTGTGCAATTTCAGGACGCCGATTACTAGATTTCTCTAACTCGTAGGAAGTTTGTTGACATTGAGGAAATTAGGGCTTTTTAAATTGGAATTCGCTCAACAAATATCCTTACAGCACTCTCTAGCCACGTAAATGATGATTATTGCATTTTACGCCCTCTATGTAGTGATTGACATTTTAAGGACTATAGTTACACGATGACAATTAACTATCCATAATTCATTAAGTTTCACAACAACAAAAGTTAATATTAATGAAATTTCATGCGACAATTGCTAAGTTTTCACTAAAAATAAATATTAAGTGACAACAATTTTGATCTTGTCATTGTATTATTATATTAGTGACAGGAATTGTGTATAAACCTGGGTGAAAATTATACTTTTAGTCCCACAGGATAAAGGGTTCAACACTTTTAGTCCTTTGCTTTATGGAATTTTTAAAAATGCTCCAAAAATTGGGAAAACTCGACATATTTAGTCCTATACTTTATGAACTTTTCAAAATAGTAGCAAAATTGAAAAAACTCGACACATTTAGTCCTAATTCTTTATGAAATTTTCAAAAGTAGTCCCAAAATTAGAAAAACTCAACACATTTAGTCCCATAAATCCCATAAGGGGACTAAATGTGTCAAATTTTTAAAATTTGAGACCATTTTGAAAATTCGATAAAGCGGAGGACTACATGTATCGAGCCCTATCACATGGGACTAAAAGTGTTGACCCCCTATACGTGATTAAAATTAGTGTGATTTTGCCATAAAATTGTCATTATCTATAATGAGTATACATCTTAAATGACAACTTAGTGATAACACAATATAGTGACAACAATTATTTATTATTACTACCTCGTCACTACATATGTATCACTAATTGTCTTTAGTAACAACATTATGCAATTTTTTGTTACTAATTCTTTCTAATAATAAATTTTATAAAATAATAATTGTTATTAATTTGAACTATAAAATTTCATAATTGTGACAAAATAAAAGTTCTTATGACAATTATATATAATTAATTAGTGATAAAATTAAAATTATGGCTTGAACGTTTTTATCAGTGATATATTCCTTTTTTGTAGTGTTTGTGCCATTTCATGACTTTTTTTTTTTTTTTTTTTCATGTCATCAGCTTATGTGAAACAGTCAAATTGACATTATACATATAAGTCATTCACCAAGTGAAAACAATGTACTCGTACACATTAGTTGATGACACGGAAATAAAATGAATCCTGAAATTGCATAAAAATTAATAAATTATGGGCATTTAGTTGTCAACCTTGTAACTACAGTCCCCAAAATGCCACCCCTACATACAACGCATAAAATGCAATTTAGTCATCGCTTAGGTGGCTAGAGGGAGGTGCGATTGGTTATCTGGTCAGCAAAATTTTAATTTAAAAAATTCTAATTAATTTCATCTACGTTAGCAACTTTCGACAAATTAGAGAAATTTAGTGACTGGAGTCTTGAAATTTCAGAAAATTAGTGAATGAAGGGTATTTACTTGCTAGCCCTATAACTTCAGTTCTTAAAATACCATCCCAATATACAACATAGTAAATGCAATTTAGCGAATATATGACTATGATGTTACAACCACAAATTAGGGATAAAAATAAGATTTTCATATACAAACGATTTAAAGTGAACAGCCTAATTATGTATAGATAGAACAATTCCAAGCATAAAATAGATACAAGGAAATCGATAACTAACTTAAAAAGTGCAATATATATTACAAATTATAAGTCTTGTAATAGTTCGTGACTATCATGTATATTATGGTTAATTACACTTAAATTCTCTCTAATAATACGAAATTGCACTTTCTCCCCCAAAAGTTTAAAAGTATAATTATGCCCCCTCCGAGAATTCTCCATTTAATTACAATTGACCTCCTTATGTTAGGAGTTTGGACGTAAAATGCTGGATTTAGCAAAATAATTACATAAAAATTCCAATTCTACACCTCATTCAATATTCCCTTAGCTAGTAATATTTTTATATATAAAATCAAAATGACGAAATTATGATAAAATATTATTCCCAAATTATAGCGTTGCATAAAAGACAGCTGTTTATGAACCGATAAACTAGTCATTTTTTTGTATTTTTTTTACTCCCTAGTAAACACTATTGTTGCATCTATTTTTTGAAATACTAGATGAAGTACTCAAACAAGACATTTTCAAAAAATATTTTTATGATTTGAATTTAGAGATGAACTATTTCTAAGTTTTGAAAATTTAGATGTTAGGAAAGGCGTAATATTATTCATGAATATTTTGTCTGCAAAGGATATGCCTAAAATTTTCTTGAATTATATAGTGACTAGAGTAGGGTTTATGTGGTGATAAAAGCACAATTTCGTTCCATAAATTAGGAGGGACCAGCACTTTTGGAGCTATAAGATAGGATTGCTTGACACTTGTGGCTGTTAGTACCACCAAAAAAAACAAAAATAAAATAAAATTGTGATCTTCTCTTCAAAATTGAAGATTTTTAAATTTTGTAAAGTCACATGTTGTTCAAGTCACTCCTTGGGCAAGTTTAAAAATTTGCAATGTCCATTGTTCTTATATAAAAGAAAAATCAAACACATTGGTCTAAATTGCAACCTAGAAATTTGATGTTCTAAAAATGCCACAACCCTCAACTTAAAGGAGAAAACATGCAATTTGCTATTAGTAGGTTATCACTATTCCCTACAAAGAAAAATATTGAATATTAGGGACAAAAAATAAAAGAACTTTTTAATATTATCACTATTTATATATATTTAGTGATAAAAAAATTTATTTTGTAAGAATAATGAAATTCAAAGTTTTAATAATGATAATTATTTAGTAAAAATTGCTATTAGCAATAATTTTTGACAAAAAGTTGTATTAAGTTGTCACTAAAACATAGTAAATTGCATTTAACACTTCTTAAAGTTAGGTTCAAATACAAAAACACCCCCCGCTTTTTACAAAAATTATAGGTACACCCCTAAAGGGGAATTAGTGTAATGTATCTCAAGGGTGTTTGTATAAACTTTTAACACTGAATAGAAGGTGTAGTTATAATTACGACTACAACCTCAAGGAGTGTACTTATAGTTTTATAAAACGCAGGGGGTGTTTGTGTATTTGGAGAAAACTCAAGGGTTGTCAATGTAGTATAAACTAAAAACAATTAGTGACACATGTATAGAGACAATAATTACTAGTTATTGTTATTATATTTAAAGTAAATTACAATATTTTGTCATCCAAACTATACCCGTTTTTACCCTTTGTCATCTAAACTTTTTTTTTTTTATGTCAACTTACCATCACAACTTTTCAAAATTTGTACGTTGCCATATATGATCTTTTTTTGTCGATTTTTCTGTCGGAAAAACATCACATGCAGTCCACATGTGAAAACCATCACGTCAAATTGCTCTTAAATATCACATGTGCACTGCATGTGATGTTTTTCCAGCAGAAAAATCGACCGAAAGGCAGTCATATATGGCAAAGTACAAATTTTGGAATAGTTGAGATGGTAAGTTGACACAAAAGAAAAATTAGATGACAGAGTAAAAACGAGCATAATATGAATGGAAAAATATAATTTACCCTTATACTTATGTTGTCACAAAGTTGTCACTAATTATTTATGCTGACAACAAAATTGTCACTTGTAGTGATTATACAATATTATAATCTATCACAAATATTTAAGATACCTCACCTCAAACTTGAGTTAACTGAAATGTGAAATAATCACTTTACTTGGAAGTAATAACTAATTCCAAAGAAAGGTTTTAATACACTATAAACATTTAATTGTCAT
The DNA here is from genome assembly GCA_034509735.1 of Sesamum alatum. Classification (NCBI taxonomy): domain Eukaryota; kingdom Viridiplantae; phylum Streptophyta; class Magnoliopsida; order Lamiales; family Pedaliaceae; genus Sesamum; species Sesamum alatum. Next base: position 27,486,640 of record JACGWO010000003.1, on the reverse strand, counting down.
AAGATTGTGTCTGAATACTATAACAAATATTTAATTAGTACCATTTTTAACCAATCTTCATCCAAATCCCATCAATATTCCTCAATGAAAATGCAAGAATTCAACATGTCGTACCTCTTTACATTTAGGAACACAGAGCAAATTATTGAGAAGGAAAAGGAGAAAAAGAACAAGGATGGAATGAAAATTTCCAATATGATTTCAAATTAAACTGAAAACTTTATAGGACAAGTTTTTGAATAAGATTTAGCCTATGCAAGTGAAACTTAGCATATCCAGGTAAGGTTAGAAATTGTGTCGCTCTTTTTTTTATTAATCGAAAGTAAAGTGATTACATTCAGTCATATCGGCTATCAATATCGAATAGAGACAATTACAAACAATCATATATTACAGCAGCAAATAATACCCCTACTATAGAGTAAAAACAACACCAACCCACGCAAGAATTCGAACCCATAACCTTTAGGATCATAGAGCCTCAACTTCGCCAACTAAACTAGGCCTCATCGGCGAAAAGTAACAATTTTAGACATTCATCCTCGCTATGGAGCATGCATTAATTAATTTTTCACCAAAAATCAAAGTTCCCAACTTTAATGCAGAAGAAACCACCAAACCTAGCTACCTACATGATTACTAGCAGAATTAGTTAATTTAATAACTCTATGGATATTGCAAAAACTAAACTAGATCTGCATACTGCTGCAGCCGAAAAATACAATGAATAATAAAGAATTTTCAAAGAAATCCAACTAACATGTTGCATTGGATTATATATATATAGTGTCAAATCAATACAATTAAAATGTGTTTTTGTATTGAATTATATTATCAAATCAATATATTTTCGATCAAAATTTTTATAAATAACATATTTTCACTTTAACTATTATTTCAAAAACTGAAAATAAAAACATAAACAAACAAGCTAGTATTCAACATCTCTAATATGCAGAAGATGATGTAATAATATTCTAGACACAGTGATATCTGTCATATAATGACAAGGCTTCGCAGCGTATATATAGCATTATTAAATATCCACGTTTAATATTTAATATCCATGATATACAAAAGATGATATGACATTATTTCTCAGCAATATTGATGTTGTATATATATGTATAATTTTTAATAGAGTATATAGTACATTTAATTTGTTTAAAGCAAACCTGCTTCTCCTATCAGAGAATATATATATAGTGCCAATTTGGAGGGGATAATGATAAATATCAGGCAGAAAAACTTTGCTTGAAAATAACTAAACAAAAAATATGGGGATTTAGGACATGAATTGCTCAATTCCCATGAGAAAATTAAGCTGTATGGGCTGCTAACAATATTGTCAAAGAGGGTAAAAATATTAGTGATATCTTATTGAGAATTCTAATTAAGAGCTATAATTAATTCCAAAGCAAAAGTGAATATTATTACAGAAAACCCCCCGCCTAAGCACGGACGATGTTCGTAAAAAGAAAAAAACACATACATACATATGGAAACATATATATATATATATATAGTGAAGAAGAAGCATCCGAAAATGAGATGATGGTGGCATGTACATACACTAACATACACATATAATCCTCAACTGACTAAGAAATGACTATACATACATATATGTACTGTTGTTGCTTCATCAAGAACAATAATACCATTAGTACGTACAATTAGAGCAAGCAACACGAAAACACGTAAGGTACAACATTGAACAAAGTGAAGTACTATGAAACTGTAAGAAATTATAAGTAAAAATGAATACTTACTTGGAGCTTGAGAACTCATAGAGTCTTCCCTTTTGAGAGAAGATGATCAAAGCAACTTCAGCATCACAAAGCACTGAGAGTTCATACGCCTTCTTCAGCAGCCCATTTCTTCGCTTCGAGAATGTCACCTGTCGGCTCGATGCATTCTCTATTCGCTTCATCTGCACCTTCCCTCTCACCATTTTTCCTCTACACATAATTCAAGAACTCATCATCATCATAAATAAAAATACAAAAATATTGGACTGATCGACCGACCAGAAAAATAGCAACAGAAAAGTTTGGTAGTCAAGACCACACCAAAAACACCGAAAATAACCTAGTAATTTTACATACCAAAATTTCTGCTTCTGCTGCTGCACGATTAAAACGTGTAAAGCTACGTACAGCGCCTGTGAACCCTAGCTGGGTTTTTTTTGAATTTTTTTTTTTTTTTTTTGAAGATATATGAAACCTAAAGGGGGAATGAGGAAACCCCAGAAGCAAAAGAGGAAAAATAAGGGGGAAATATGTATGAGTGTATGATTATTCTGAAAAAAGTAGGAGTTGGGAGACTTAGCTGAGAATGGGATTCAGTTGAGAAAAAGGGAATAATTTATAGCATGAAGACTTTTTTCAAGATTATATTTTGTTCACTTTAATGGCAAAAATATATATGAGGAAGGGATCTTTCACCAAAAACACGACAGTAATTGATGCAGCAATCTCTTTATTTTCAGACCACAGAACCCAACATTTCCGTATTCGTCATATATCTGTTATTCTCCTTGTCTTTCTCCATCAAGCTCTTACCCACAAAACAGGCAATACCCACAAAAAGGGGTAAAACCCAAAAGTGTAAAAAAGAAGAAAGAGAGAGAGAGAGAGAGAAGAGAGAGAAAGGGAGTAGAAGAAGAAGAAGAAAGGAGGAGGAGAAAGAAAGAAGAAGAAGAAGAGTTTCTTACAGCAGCAGCAGTAGTAGTATCTTGTTTTAGTAATTGATAAAGAATGATGTGTAAGAAAACAGTAGATTTTTAACAGCTATTATAGAAATTCTTGAAAATTGGACGGAAGTAGGGGTCAACATCATCGTACTATGACGTGATGAGTGGACAAATTACATGGTGACAACGCATACGATGATAAAACGTTGTTGGCCCTGGACCAGTGGTGTGGTGGATTCAAGCTTGCAAATTAATGGTAGAGTACAACTCCTCATACATACATTATATGTTAGCTTGTTTGCTAGTCTATATATGCACCCTTACCTAGTACTTGCATAATTACAAGTGGGCAGGACTATAATGTTCAAATTTTACTTGATTTAATGCGCGCAGCCTGGTTTTTCAAACAAAATTACAAGTATATATATATATATATGTGCGCGCGGTAAATAGTATTTTTTGTTTTATAATTTAGATTTTTTTTACTTTTAATCTCATTTGTTATGTATTTATCACTTTTAATATCATGACTTTCAAAAATGGTATTTTGAATCTCATGACAAGTTTCTATTAAATATTTAAAGAAAAATATCATGTGGTCATTAAGTGCATAGGACCAAAGGTGTTATTTTTAAAGTTATGGGACCAGAAATAAGAATCCCATAACATATGAGATTAAAAGTCAAAAAATTCTAAATTACGAGACAAAAAATACTATTTAATCTCATAATCAATTGAACCAAAGTGTAGAGGCCGTAACGTGCTAATAAGCACGTGAGAAAAAAAAAATACTCCTTTTTAAAAGTTATGAAATTAAAAGTGAAAATTCTATAACCATGAAAGTAAAAATGGAAAGGCCCTAAATACAGAACGGAAAACTTTCATTTTCCCTACATATGCATATAACATCTCATATTATGTATTAACACAAGTTCAAACCTAATTCAAGTACAATATCTTGGCTTACATCCAATTCCTAGACAGACCCTAAAATCATATTGTCCTGATTCTTAGATAATTAAAACAAAATTCCAACTACCCAACTTTGCCTAGTTGACGACATCAATTATTAATTAGTTTGTAAATAAGTCCAAGGTTAATCTGGTCATAGTATATGGCCCGTTCTTGATCTTTTCATTTGGTCTCTGCAGAACATTTTATTTATTAAAATTAAGATCAATCAAATCAAATCAATCACACAATAATTATAATATATTTTTCGTAAACTGTACACCGATTAATTACATGAAATGACTTACCTAATTTGCCTGTGTGCAAGTGGATCAGGCCACTTGCCCTGTTTGGCTATGGCCTTATGGATACTCCCATGATTTTGGACATTGACACGATCAAGTCCGGCCATGGTAGGTCATTTTGGCCAAGTCGTCTCTTTCGTTGTTTGGCACAATATTAATTTTAGTTGTCATAGCAAAAAAGAAATTTAAGACACCTCGTACGGACACTTATTTTATCTTCCTAACATAGTATTTGAGGTATAGGTAGAAATAAAGTACGCCAACCTAACTCCATTAAATATTTTTTGACGATAACGTATAATTTGATACCAATGTCAAAAGTTTTGCTCTTATCTAACTTATTAAATGCGCGGAGTACCAATATTTATACGAAGTTTTGTGTTTAAGGAAGTAGTTAACCTCGTAATAGCAATAATGTTGATTATCCATAATAATTAATATGTAGGAAAAAGGAAGTAGCTAGGGCAGGATTGATGCAATTGGGCCTTCATCCTATTAGAACTAGCTATGCCAAAAATCTTAATTACAATTTACTTTTTCAATTGCTAGCACGTTTAGATTAAGAGGCAAATTCAGCTTCAGGACATATTTAGTTTCTGGATAAATACAATTCATTATATTATTTGATGAAATAATAATTCAATATATTGATAGTTTTGAATTAAAGAATACTTACGAAATAAAGAGATAAAAGTTTACTATAAAGTAGATAATACTCACATTTATGTACTCAAACTTAAAATCTGTTGGCCGTGTGATCTAAATTTTACCATTTGAACAAGATTTCATTTGGTAAAGTTAATGCGTGTTTAAGGAATGATGATATGGGTGCAATTTATGTCACAAGTCTAGAAGAATGACTTGATGGAGAGAGATCCATCGCTGATGCCCATAAAAATGGTTAGTGCAAAGAGGGTTCAAATGATCCAAAAGAGAAAAAAAAAAAACTGCAAAAGCACAAAAGAATGTAAAGCTCAACGTGCCCCCAGGAGGCTCAGTTAAGGGAAGGCCCCAAGGTTTCGCCCAAGTCCAGTACGAACAGAGCCTCCAAGAAATCTGGCAGGAAGTGATTCCAGGAAGTAAATCGGCACGAAGAGGCCCAAGCAACTCAGATCCAAGAGGGCCTCACAGGCCCAAAAGGAAATTTAGGGGCTTGAACTAATCCCAAGTAGAAGTCTATATCACGTGGCGTCCAAGCACTACAAGAAAATAGGTTAATAGCAACGAAAAAAATTTGTTGTTGAAATCAGCGTCGAACTAATTAGCAAGTAAAATTCTCGTTGCTAATCTACAATACTTAATATATATTTTAAACAATTCGTTGTTAAATTTGTTAGCAAGTAAATTTTCATTGCTAAATTCATTAGCAAGTAAATTTCTTATACTAAATAATGCATTAGCAATGAAAATTTTACTTGCAAATTAGCTCGACGCTGATTTTTTATTTTTTATTTTTTTGTTATTGAACGTTTTTCTTGTAGTGAAGGGTAGCTTAGGTGACATCCACGTAGAATCTATGAGAGAAAACCCCACGAAATCAGATAAAGATCACACGCCTCTGTGGGATCACGTGGGCGCCTCCACCTGAAAGTAATCTCTAAACCCTAAAAGTTTGAACTCCGGCCGGGGAAAGACGCCTTCTCAACCACCTCACCAGAAATCAAGAAAGCATCATTATTCTCAGAAGATACCCTCATGCACAGCAATCTCCAGCCGTACTCTCAGGATCGCTAGTCCCTAATGTGCTATGAGATAACCCTCCACCAAATTCGTGAGGGACTCAACCTTATCTAATCACTTTGAAATAGTGCTCCACCAAATTCGTGGGGGACTCTATTTTATCGAACCAGTTGAGGGTTACCTATAAATTGAGAGCTCATCCAATAAGAGAAGCCAATTTTTACCTTCATACTACAACTTTCACCTTCATACTGCAACTTTAGCTAGAATTACCAATTTAATTTTGTACTTAGTGTTTTACTTCAATTCCAATCTATTACTTGTACGCAATAAATGCGTAATTTGACTCTCAATTTGACTCATTCATGCTCTACCATTTTATTTCAATACTTTGTACTCCAATTGGACCGAACACCATTTTTTGCTCGCATCAATCGTAACTTTTTAAAAAGTTTGACCAAATCACATGGTAAATATGAGAGTGACGGATTCCATGACAAATATATACATTTACACTTGTCATGTTATTCTTATGATTCGTTCAAACCTAATTAATTCTTTTTCCCTAAAGGCAAAATGACACTTATGGTCCCATTAAATAGAATCATTCTCATTTTTAGTCCCACGCTTTATGACTTGCACTATTAATCCCAAAATGGTTAGAAAAGTAACAGAAGTGGTAAAAGTTAGAAAAGTAACAGAAGTGGTCCTCGGCCGTTAAATAAATGACAATAACACTTGGGTCCTCATGTGCGCAGTTAGTCAACAATCGTTGCAATAAAAAAAAATAAAAAATCAGCCATTAGTTGATGATTTGGGGAGGAAAACTTGGCGCCAAAACCTCCTCCTCACTCCCTTTCATCATTTGGGCTATTTATACATGAAGGGGGGAATACTCCTTATCCCTCTTCATAGGCAAAAATACACAACATATATATTCTTTTACCTCAATTTAGCTTGAAAATCAAAAGGTGAAAAGATGTTACAAACATCTCAAATTTTCACAATTATGGAATGTTATTGTCATAAAGTTGCTCATTTGAAGAGTTCATGGACAAATGATAATCCAGGTAGAAAGTTTTAGACTTGTTCCTGGATTAGGGGAAGAGGTGGATGCGGGTTTTTTATGTGACTAGATCCACCGATGTGCTCGAAATCAACCGTAATAATTCCTGGTTTGTTGCGCCGTTTGAACTCACGAGAAGAAGAAATTTGGAAATTTCATAGTAAAAATCAATTTTTGGTTTCTCTAATGATCAGATTTCTTTTGTTGTTGTTGTGTATGTTGGTAGTTTGAGCGAAAAAGGTTTTTTTGCTATAATGTATATTAGTTGTTTGAGCAAGTGTAAAATGGCTCACTATGATACATTTTTGTAACTAGACGAAATTAATGAAGTTATGACATATTTAAAACCTTGTTTAGTTTCTGCACAGTTAGTGAAAATACAATAATATTGCAGAAATCGATGAGATTTGAAAGTGAAGGGTATTAATTTGGGGGAAATTACAATCTCTATTGATTTGGGGGGAATTACAATCTCTCTCTCTCTCTGGTGTAAATGCTTCGGTCAAGGTCAGCAGCGACAATTTGGCTCCAAGGATCACTAAGACTAACGACACGTTTAGCTGCCGTTTAATTCAACGGACGAGGACTATTTTTATTAATTTTCTAGAGTTTTTTGAACTAAAAATATCAAATTGTAAAATATGGGACCAAAAAATAAGAATGGCCATATACAGTGGGATCAAAAGTGTAATTTTGTCTTTTCTTAAATTATCCCACTTGAACAAGTATTGAGACCATGAACCCAGTCTTATGGTCTAACCAGTTTAAATATTATACAAAGTTTATGTTGTAAGGAAAATATAATACAAAGTTTATATTATATGTACTCACTTATATATAATAGTACTACTGCATATAAAACTAAAAAAATTATTTCTTTGAAACCATAGTCATTCAAAGATAAACATGCTTACACAAATTCTGAAAATGCATAGCTCATTGATGCTAGAAGTATTAATTTTCCTTTATTTATAAAGTTATGATTATTAATTTTTTGAAATAATATTCTAATTCTTTTAAGGCAGTTTTAAAATGGGTCTAGTTTGCCTAGGCCTGTCAAGTCTTAGACTCAGTACAAGTCAAGTTCCGACTTTGTAAAACTATAATAATTTAATATTCTATTTAAACAAGATCGCCCATAAATACAACGTGTTGCTATTCCCACACCTTAGCAGAAGTTGGTTTAGGATATCCCATAAAATTGAAATAATAAAGTACAGAGAAGATATTGCCTGTAAGAAGGATATACATAAGAAATAGTCCCGTCCAATATGCTAGAAGAGACTAAATGTAGAAGGTGTAAAAGATGAAAACTCCTGAATCTCAAAGTATTCTCATCCCACTTATCTGGACGGGGTCGATGAGCAATCAAGAAAGTCCATGACCTAGGTAGGTGACTTTCATTGCATTTGGAAGGGACGTTTGTTTAAGATCGGGTCAAATGGTTGAACCTATGTTACAATTCGTGATAAAAGACCTTATGTTTGTGGAATTTCTATATATATATATATATATATATATATATTCTCAACCCGACATTCCCTTGCCAAATTCTGACAGCTAAACGACACATGAATTGGGTCCATTGAGGCCCACAGAGCCCGTCAAAATTGAAGATGAACTTTATGTTAAGGCCCATTGATAACTCTGAACTGAAGGGAAGAAAAGCAAAGAGAAAAATAGGGGGCAGCAAACGAGCAGGCAAGAAAGCCGGAAAAGTGCAGACACGTCCATCAAACCCAAGTGTAATGATCTTCAAAGATGACCATCTGTTTGCTGTACGGCCCCTTACTTTCCCTTTATAGTGTTTTGTTGCCTGTTTGTTATGAATTCTTTTTTATGAGAATTACGTTGCAATTGATTGACCAAGATTATTATTTTCGTGATGCTTTTCTTTTTCAGTGGAATTTACATTAGTTCCAGCCATTTTGTGTTGCTGAGTTTTCAAAATGTTGTGTTTATATTGCCAGATTCTCTTTATGAAATGTGCATAAGATCAAGAATGCTTTAACTTTTAGCAATAATTTCTGGTTCTGAGCTCCCAGCTTTGGAACTGTGTTACCTTTCTGGTTCTAAGATCAAGAATCACTGAAATGTTTCTTTTTTTTTCTTTTGTGATTGAGTGTGTTAAAATTGGATCATAAAGTGTGGTTTGACACTGATTTATTATCATAACATGACATTTTCTAATTTAAGTTCGTCCTGACAGATAATCTGTTAAGGTTTAAGGTGTTCAGATTCAGAACTACTTTAGTTCTGCTGACAGATAATCTGTTAAGGTCTCTTGTGATGCTAAACAGTTGTGCATAGCTAATTCTAATGATAAAATCTCTGTTTCTTAGAGTCTAAAGTTGCTTTGATCTTACTGTTTGTTCATTGTTCATTTAAGTCTCATGTGAAAATGAAGTATCTTTCTTTATCTGGAGTTGCAAGTCGTTCGTTGTTTTGAAATTTCAGCAACAACTATTTAGCTCACTTTTGGATCATTGATGTATTTGGATTCCTCAACACGGGATCGATCAAACTCCATCCACACACCGTTTCAAATCCAAGAACACTGTGAAGTCCCTTTACTCAGTTCTTTAAGTAAGCACCAATCCATGCACTGGAAAGACATGGTTTGATAAACAACCATGATGTTTTTTCTTGGTTCGATACTGATTTATAATGCTCGTGGTTGTACATGTATCGTGCTTATGTTACCTAATTTTCTGAGTTCTCTAGGTACCTCCTACTAAAGGAACACGTCTGAATTATTGCACGTTCGTGGCGACAGGCGCATGCTGCACAGTGAGTCAAGTATGTGTTACAATGTGATGTAGCATCTGCATATATATGGATCATCAAGCAAGCTATTAATCACAGTTATTATGTAAGGTTCTCTATCCATGTTCTTTGTGACTGTTCTATATATTCGGCTCCATCTTTTCGTTGATTATGTGTTTGTGTGTGTGTACACTCTATTTTTATAGGAATCTGATGTCTGAAAATCGTTATAACAGGATACGTTTGTCCTTAATTGAACACATGAACTTGTAGTAATCGTGTTACGTTCTGAGTTTAACAAACTTATCCTCAATTTTACAAGTTTTCAGTATCATCTCTTCTATTTATTTGGGACAAAAGGTGAGTTGTATTTTTTTTTTTTTTTCTTTTATAGTAACCATATTTATATAATTACATAAATATCAATAAAATTGAGCATACATTGTTCCATCAATAAATTTACATTGAAATAATTTATAATGAATTCATACAAAGTAGGACAAATGCCTATTATAATAAACTTACATTAAGTGAGATAAATATCAACATTTCGGGTAGTATTCAAATCCATAATTTTATATTTTAGCATTTTGGTTTAGTTTCATTTCTTATCATAATATAAAGAAAAAATACAAGCAACCCCCTGTGATATTACAAATGATCAAATTACCCCATTAAATACTGAACCGAAAGTCCGTTACAGTATTCGGTATTTTTGATTTTTTCAAATCTTGGTATTTGGTTCGGTTCCGAATACCGAACTTTAAAAGAAATATTATATTATAAATATATAAATAAATATAATAAAAAATATAAAGTATAAATATCAAATATCTTAATATCTGTATTTATAAAATATAGTAATAATTTTATGATTATTATATACTTAATTGATTAACAAAATATTGCTTTTAAATTTTTCGGTTAATTTGGCACTAAATCGAACCACATTTTCGATAAACCGAACTTTTGATTCGATCGATTCGGTTATCGAAATGAACATCCCTTTTTACAATTGTCATTATCTATACTAATATATAAATAAAACACCAATTTCACTCACAAAAGACGGTTACTTACACCGCGACATCAAATTTTGTTATCCCAATAATACCTATATGTTAGTTTTTTATTTATTTATTTATTTCTCTCTCTCTCTCTCTTGTTTTTTTGAAGTGTGTTATAATATATTTTAAAATATAAATTATTATTTATTATACGCGCGCAGGGACGGCGTGCCAAGTCAACTAGTTAAGATTTGAGTGCAACAAATAGTATTCTTTGAGTTATTTTGCTAATATTAAAGTAGTTATATTTTACATCAATTTTCAAGATATTAATTTTTTTTAAAAAAAATTGCTAAATTCAATAAACCAAAATTATATATCTATACCTTATTATTAAAAGAGAACGTCAATGTGATCTCTCCTAATTTTGATCTGTCAATTTTATTTTTATTTAAATTTATTTATTTATTTTATTTTTCTACTTTCCATGTTGAAGTATCTATTTTTTCCTACTTTATATCCCACTCATCTATATTCTTCTTTAAATATAATTTTTTTTATCTATTTATTTTCTCTATTTAATTTTACACAATTTTATTTTGATTATAAATAATTATTTAATAATAATATGCATGTATTTGCACACGCATTTAAAGTCCTTTTTCAAGTCTCCGACTAGTACCATATTATAATTGGTGAGGGCGTTGGTGACGTGTTTTTGCATAATTAACATTCAATAGTTTCTCTTTTTCCTTTTTCTAAATTTTGTCATTTATAACTTTTTTTGGGCCTCCAACATTATATTTTTATCTTCTTTGATCAAGAAATGTTTATATAAATTTAATATTTATATTAAATTATCATTTTGTATATACATTTTGTATTTTTTTTATTTAAATTTTTTTGAAAAATTATGTACACACATGTAATGTGTGCCATATGTATACTCAGTGACGAAGCCAGAAAGTTGGCTTAACCCTATCAAAATTTAATCACTTAATTTAAATATAAATATTAAATTAAACAAAAAATTCAAGTTAGTACATAACTCATTACAAACTAAATATAAAAATATAGGATATAAAGCGTCCGTTTGAACCCTTGATTGAGCAGGTGAAACTTATATTTCGGGTATAAGTACTTTTTCTTGTGTCGTTTGACCCAAAATTTTCAATAATGAATTCTGGTATTAAGTTTAACCAAAATCATATTGTGAAAAAAAAATTTATAATTTGTAACTTTTAATCTCATTGCAATTATATCTAATTACTCATTATGCCAAATGAATAACTTTTTAATCCTTCATTTACCTTAAGAATAAGGTTAATTTTGAAATTTAGTGAAAACTGCATGTGTATAATTAGTTATGAAATTATAAACCTAAATGCTAAAATCACTTCTTCTAAATCAATTATTCTAAATTAATATTATTACAATCTAATACTTTATAAATAATTATGCAACTGTGGAACAAAATTCTATCAAATACAACTAGTTATTACAACTATTACTATGACAAATGAAAGGGCTACAAAGTTCTCAGTACTAGTAATTGTGGTTACATTAACATTATTTGAAATTATTTATATAATAGGAATTAAGAACTATTTTTCATATTACATTTAGAAAGTCATAAAGAAAACATTAAAATTGGGCTATTCATTAACCACAATTATTTTCTCAACATCACATACTCTATGATAATTGAAGCTAAGCCCTGTCGGCCTTCGGGGCTCGACAAGGCTTAGCTTCGCCCCAATGTATATTTGTCTTAATCATGATTCATGAAAATCGAAGTCATATTAAATTTGTGCCCAAATTATATTAAAATTTGATATAATTATAAATAAATTCTCTTTATTTGAATTTAAATTAATAATTATTTAATAAATACTCCCTATAATAAACTATTACAAGTAGGTATTTATTATACAATCGTTAATTCTATAAAAATATTTTTAAAAAAATATTTATAATTATGTAAGAAAATCGTTTGTAATTTATCATAAAATTAAAAATTAATATGTTTATCCCTATGCACTAGCGAAAGTAGGCAAGGTGTCACCATCCAATGGGAAGACGTTTTCCGCCGATTGACAGATAAGCATAGGACGCGTGTCAGCATCTCGTCGTTCCTGATTTCTGGGTCCCCGCTCAAGGGACCCCACCTACCTCCAGAAAGCAGCAGCAGGAGTAGCAGAGGGACCACCACGCGCCTGCCTCGAGAGTCGCACAGGATTCGGACCCCCATGGCTAGAAAACCGGTGGCCCCCATTAAACTTCGGATAAAACTTTTTTCCTGGCAATGACCTCCCCCCACCCCAAGCGGTGGGACCACACTCGTGGGGCCCAAGCGCACGTGCATTGCCCTCAACTCACGTGCACTTAAATTTATTTGACCGCACGAGGCCATGACTCACCGCATTGCTAATCTTTTGTGATGAATATCTTTTCATATTATGCTTTTTAGTAAAGTTGAAACTAAATTTTTAATTATTTTATTTTTTTAAAATATATATATATATATATATTTATCTGGAAGAATCGAAAAAAATTTCTTAATTGAATTATAATATTTTAGTTTGCATATTCATTATAATGGACTATAATTACTGCCAAATTGTTATTATGTTTCGATCATAATTACTATGAAATCAATTAGACAAATACAATCCCAACAAAATTCAAACTCAAGTTGTGCGGTGGTTTTTTTCTTTTTTCTTTTCTTTTTTTCTGTTTTCCTAAGTGATGAGATTTTTTGATTGGTATGATTTCACGTTAATAACAATAATCTTGCCTTTTAAAATAGAAATAATTAAAATTCGTCCACTTGAAATTTGTTGTAATTACCCGTATTTTTTTTATAATTTAAAAAATTATATTTAATATCATTGCAATTTGTTTCCATACAAAAAAAGTTGTTATTCAAAATTCACAAAATTTATTATTATTAACAAAAAATTAAATGGAAATCGTTATTTATCATCAATTGACTTATTACTGAATTATTGTAGGTCGAACAAATCTTTTGCTAATATCAACAAATTCGATGAATTTTTTACTAACGGAGAGACTTATTTGTTAGACAAAAGCAAACCTCAGGGATAACAATAAAATTTCTCAAATTTTAGGGAGTCTATGTGTAATTACACCAAATCTCATGGAAGGGGATGTAATTATCCATTTTTGAAATGAAATGATTTATCCCTTAACAAGAAGATTAAATTAATTTATTTTAAAAAGATAGAAAGATAAATGAAAGTTGTTATATGAAACAATAATTTATTTATTTATAATATGGTAGTAATAAATAGCATTAAATCCTAGGGGAAATTAATTATTGAGGTGATGAAATAAGCGTGGGGAGTGGCCCCCACACCTCAGAATTCCCATTACAGTGGAAAGCAGTGAGGACAATGCACATTACATTGTAGACTATCTATCCTCCAATATTATTATAAACTTTCTCTCTTTTCATAAGCACTAAAAAAGCTCTCTCTCTCTCAAGCTACAGCTAATGACCCACAATCCCACATCACATCACACATACATTGCACAACTCATTAATTTTCACCGTCAATTCTAATTACTCTTTATTACTTCCTCACTTAGTACGTCAATTCATTATTAATTTTGCCATTTTCTCCCATTACCATTTCAACTTTAAATGTCAACAAAAATATCTATAAATTTCAATATTTCCATGAATGGTAGCAAAATGGCCAATGACGCCTAGTTGATGGGACCTCGAGGTCATGGGTTCAAACTTCATCGAATATGTGGGATATTTTTTTATTGTATAGTAAATAAAAGTCTTTTTATTGTAATCAGTAGGTGTTATTAGGATGTTGATGTAATTATTTAGACTGTCGATCATGATATAATTATTGTAATTGTCTTTATTTAAATATTGATATTCGATAGGACGAATTGTAACAGATTTATTTCAATATTTAATAATATTGCATCACTCTCAGTTCAAGAAATCAGTGTTGGCAAAATGATATTATGCATTTAGATTTTCTTAGTTGGGGGAAATAATCATTTAGATTTAATCCCACCCCGCCAAATCTTTTATAATTATTATCGAAAAAGGGTGAAACAATAACTCTAAAATCAAGTGATTTACAGATGCATAGCTGGAGTGAGTCATAAACAGGCTAACTAAAAGTAGTTGGAAGAATAAAAGGTTGAAAACCAGAAAAATAAATAAGAAACAAAAAAAAAAGGGGGTAGCTCTGTTTCACAATCTGACAATCGGAACTCAGAAATTCCAAATCTTCACTGCCCTAAAACCCTAATCTATCTCTCTCTCATTTCAGCCTCTTGTTTTTCTTCAGGATTTTGGCGATGGGGTTTGGTCGTCGTGATTCCCTGCAGCAGAACCCACCATAAACTGAAGCTCCCTCTTGTCGTAAATCTCCAACGAGAAGTCCCTCAGCATTTGTGTTGCGCTTGTTGTACCTGTGGTTGTGCTCATCGAAGGACTTGAACTTGCTGCTGCCATCGTCGTTGAGCCTTTCTTTTCGCCGCTTCCACTATTGCCGTTACCCCCGACTTCACTCTCGGATACGGCGGCGGTGGAAGCGCCGAAACTCACGAAATTAGATATTGGCCGCCCCGCGACGTTGAAGACTGGTGTTGCTGTGGCGGGTATGGCCCAGAACTGAGGCTGACTCGACGGGCCCGCGGCGGCTCCACCAGTAGGTGGGATCATGAAAAATGTCCCGCTAGGAAATACCGGGACTAGCCCTTGAGGTGCAATGGGTGCCACGGGGGCAAAACTGGAAGCATCATTAACGTCATAAAACTCGCTGTTCGAAGCCCTTTTTCTCCGCTTTCTAGGAGTTTCGGGAGCGGAGGCGGTGCCGGAAGTAGGAGTTGTCGGGATTTTCAGCGTACCGTTCACGGAGACAGCGATGGCGGGTACGGTCCCAGTGCCGGTGGCCTCGATGATTGCCGGCTCAGCCCTCTCGAGTAGCCAGCGAATGGTCTCCCCATCGGACTTGTGGCCCAGCTCCCGCGTCAGTTGGAATATACGAGCCGCGCAAGCCGCCGGCATCCGGATTCTCCGGCCGCGCCCTTCCACCTTCGTGTGCCGGTCCTTGCTCGACCTCTTCGGAGGATTCGCGGCCGCCACCACTCCTGTCGCCGGTACCCGGCTGACTCCTTCCTGAACAGACCCCTCCATATCGGACGGCTCCTCCTTCAAAAGGGACACACCATCAGCAGGCGGCGGCGGCGTTGGCGTTGGTGATGGACCAGTTTCGACCGCGGCGATGGTGTAATCATTGGGGAGGAGAGGGTCGGCGGAGGACTCATCGTCTTCTCGGGGTTCAAGATTTTGGTGGTGCGTGGGGTGGTGGTGGTGGCGGTGTTGGGGGAGAATTGAGGCCATGTGTATAATTTTCTTGGAGGAGAAAAATTTGGACCCACTTTTATCTAACGGGTGATGGGAGCAAAAGAGGGACCCTCCCCCAAGAAAACCTATATAGTGTGGGGGAACATGAATCGACGGTCATTCGTGCTAGTGAGATGAATGGGGGCCTTAGGATGGTGACACGTAGTGGGTCCTACCAAATTAGGGGTTAGAATGTAATTAATCGGATCAAATAGTTACCAGATTACATGAATTTGGGATTTTGGGTGGGTTTTGGTTGCACTTGCACAGTAGGCGTAGCCGTAGGGTTATAACTTATCTTCTAGTGGGGAGTGCTCTCTGACTCAATATTTTTGATAGATTGTAAATGTGGGTGGTCCAACAACCCAATCCAATGGGTGCGGGTTGCTCTACTTATTATAATCATGGCCCATATTTGGACAAATATTGAATTACAACCATATTGTTTATTGCTTTTCAATTTTATTTTTAAAAACTTTGCTAGATTCTTTTATGCCCATTTGCAATTAATATTTAATAGGGTAAATTACAACCAGCTTTCTTGATATTTTGCGTAATTACAAATATTTTCTTATTGTTTAAAAATTTATCAGTATTCATGTAATTTTGACGATCGTCCAACAACTAATTCAATTCGTTAGTTTTTGTTAGGTTTTCATTTATTTTTTGGGAAAAAAGGCAAGCAACTCCCTTGTGATATTACAAATGAGCAAATTACTCCCCTAGAGAAAAATAAAATAGCAACTTACCCCCTGTGATTTTAAAAATGAATCAATTTAAACAAGGAGGTAAATTGCTCAATTTTAAAGAACATAAGGAGGTAAATTGTTATTTGTTTTTCATAGGGGGGTAATTTGCTCAATTACAATATCACAAGAAGGTAAATTGCATTAAACCCTTTATTTTTTGGGATGAACTGGTCAAAATGCCCTTATTAACTATATAAGATAATTTTATTTATTTTTTTTAAATTTTCTATATTTTTTTATACACCTCACACGCTAATGTATGTGAGACAGTATATTTTCACTTTTATAAGGCATGTTTGATCATACAAAGATTTATTTGACCTGCAATACGGTAATAAGTCACGTGAGATTAAATATGGATTTTTATTCAATTTTTTTGCTACTATCAAAAAATTCATTAAATTTTGACTAATGGACAAATATATTTGTGAGATAGAAATAAACATCGGAATACTAAATGTAATTTTAAAAACCACAAATAATTTATAGAAAATTAAACTTAATCCTATGAAAAGACGGTGTAATTATCCCTTGATTTTATAACAATTATTTTATTTTGGATTTGACGACGAAGAATGAATTGGATGTCCGATCCATCCAAAATTACACATTTATTACTATGTATATATTATATAAAAACAAATTTATAAGCAATGAATCATTGTAGGAGAAAGTCATATGTTGGAGTTAATATCAGCTCAATAACCTTAAGCTTGTCGAAGACAAGTGCATTATTATTTTTTTTTTTTCTTTTAAAGTATATTCTTTTTAATTATATAAATAAGAAAAAACTTCACATTTATAACATCCATGCAATTCCATTTAGTCACGGAAAGTTGTATACGTACTTATTCAACTTTTGATTGTCGCTTTTTCTTTTTGTAAGGGATCGTCTCTTTTCTTTTCTAATTTTTTTAAAAATATTTTTAGTTGGTCAACTTTTGATGGTCTCAACGAGAGAATATTCTTGTTACGTAAAAATATTTTAAAAGCAAATGAACTACTGAAAAAAAGAGAGATACGTCTTAATTTTAGTGATGATCCAATAATTTTGCAAATATGTGAATGGAATTATTTATAATTGGAATTTCGTAATAAAACATTATGTAAATATAATCGAGATTTGTGAAATTTCTTTTATACAATCCACATTTGAATCTTACTAGCGATACTGTATATTCGCTCCAGGGAAATGAGACACTGCTCTAAGTTAATCAGAAAGGATGTTCGTCGTCTAAATTGTTGATTTGTCTTAGTAGATCGATTATAATTATATCATAAATTTTAATTATCAATAATTAATACATGTTAATTATTCATATATATATAAAAATTATTTAGTGAAAATGTAAGAAAAAATTGTTAGAAAAAAACTAAGAAAAATAATTCTAATAGAAATATAATAATTGGCAAAATTACAAGAAAAATGTTTGTGAAGAAGTGGCAACTTTAAACGATTGTAACTTTGCTATACAAAATCCTTGTACATTGGGCTATAGGTTTAACTTTGTTACGTTAGGGAACCAGTCCACTTACGATCGTTTTCTTTCTTTTAAAGAAACCTTATAAATTAAGACAAATTAAAATAGGGCCTAAAACTTCTTTTGGCCAAGCGGAAAAGAAAATCTTAAAGCCATGCCCAATTTTGATGGACCCGTGTTTTCATAAATATTTAAAAATAAAACATTGAAAAATTTCATTTAATTCTCAAAATATAGAAACACCCCTTCCATACTATAAGTGCACCACACGCACCATTTTTTTTAAAATTTTATGATTATAAAATTACAATTATACCCTTATTTATATATCATTAGATCTAATCTTAAATGAATGAATGGTTCCGATATTGTCAACACTAATTAAATTTATGAATATGTTTTAAAAGTATATATTTTATATATTTAAATATAATTTATATATCTTTAATTATAAATATTTATTTATATAAACATATATATATTATATGTAATGTATATATATATATAGGAAAAATTATTTTTTTGTCCGCTAAGTTTACCTAATATTAGATTTAGTCCTGTAACTATGCCTTTTGTTTATTTAGTTCAGTAAGTTACAAAATTGATGACATTTTGTCCAATTTAGGGTTTTTAATAAATTTTCCGGTATGTATTGCCGGAATTTGCCACGTGTGCATCGGAATTTCCAATTGGGCGAGGAATTGATGATGTGGTGGTGACGTGGCACACACATGAGTGATTAAAATTTTTTGTTGCTCATGGGATTTGAACTTGGGTCTCTCAAAACAATAAATGCATCTTTTACCACTTGGGCAACAACCATTTATATATATTATTTGCTCAACCATATTATATAACCTATATATCTGGGAATACTTTAATATAAAATTGATATTAATATTACTAAAAAATTTAAAAAAAATTAAACCTAAAAATATCGATATTTTATGATATAGTTTGTTTTTTTATTCAATAAAAATATAATTATTATTGATATTATATATATATATATAAATTATATATTAATTTTCACATGCTAAATTATATAATTTTTACATAATTATTTCTTATTTTCAAAATTTATTATAATATATTATATGTTTATGAAAGATTTATAAATTCTTATTAAATTAATAAATATATTATGATTTATACACTTAAAACTGCTATATATTAATTTTCATGTAATAATATTTTAAATATTATATATAAGCATTTTTTATATATAAGTTAGTTTGTAAAATATATATAAATTAGCATATGAAAATAAATATGCAATTTGTTTTTAATATATATATATATATATTTCTTGTTAATATTCCACTATTAAGATAAATATCAATACTAATTATATATTTTTTAATAACAAAATAAACTATATCATTCAATATCAGTATTTTTAGGTTTATTTTTTGTTTAATTTTTAATAATATTAATATCAATTTTATATTAAAGTATTTTCAGATATCTAAGTTATACAAGATGATGAGCAAATAGTATATATATTGGTTGTTGCTCAAGTGGTAAAAGAAGTATTTGTTGTTTTGAGAGACCCAAGTTCAAATCCCATGAGCAACAAAAAAATTTAATCACTCATGTGTGTGCCACGTCACCACCACATCATCAATTCCTCGCCTAGTTGGAAATTCCGGTGCACACGTGGCAAATTCCGGCAATACATACCGGAAAATTTATTAAAAACCCTAAATCGGACTAAATGTCATCAATTTTGTAACTTACTGGATTAAATAAACAAAGGGCATAGTTACAAGACTAAATCTAATATTGGGTAAACTTAGCGGACCAAAAAAATAATTTTTCCTATATATATATTAGAGAGAGAGAGAGAGAGAGAGAGAGAGAGAGAGAGAGAGAGAGAGGGTGAGGAGGTGCCGGCCGTTGCCGGCGCCGCTGCCAGGGAGGGACGAAAGGGAAGGGCAATGGCAGGCAGTGAAGATGAAGGAAGGAGGCGGACAGGGAGGCTCAGTCGGATGGAGGAGAGGAGGGGGCGCAAATGGAAAGGAGACGAAGAAGAACGGTCGGGGGCGAAGACAGAGAGTAAGACGAACGAGCGAAGGTGGAGAGGAAGACGGACGGGCGGAGGCGGAGGTGGAGGTAGAGGCGAATGGGGCGGTGGAGGCCGACGCGAGCGGGCGGCGGGCAGAGGGAGGGGAGGAAGGGGTGCGCATGCGAGGGAATGAGAGGCGTGGAGGAGGTGACGGAAGGTAACTGATTAGAGGGGAAGAGGACGGTGGCGACAAGAAGGCGGTAGTGAGGAGCCGACGGTGGGTGGGTGGGTGAAAACCTTAATTTCTAAAATATATATTTTTAAATTAATATTAATATTTTATCTATATTAAATATATAGTAATATGATAAATATTAGTAGTTGAATCTAGACCATTAATTTAAACCAAGCAAAATGTAGACCATTGAATTTTGTGTTAAATCTGGACCCTCGATTCAAATCTAATAAAATCTAGCCGTTGATCTATTCTCTATGAAATTTAACCGTTAGATATATAACAAACAAGATCTGACGGTTCATAAATTAAGATGCAAAATGATTTTATTGTTAAAATTTAAGGCCCAAATGCATGAAGGGCGAGTGCAGTACACCTCTCGGGTTGAGGCGGTATTTTGCTATATTTTAAGAATCACAAGGGGATTTTTCAGTATTTTATTTTTCACAGAGAGTTTTTTTTAAACATTTCTGAGAATACAGGAGAGCAAATTGCATTGTACCCGACTTTCATTAGTAATAAACTAACTCCAATAATTCCAAATTCCACCGTATTTTCTCTCAGTCATATTTGAGTAAAAGCCTGTTTTACCCTTATGGCAGAAACGCCCAAAAAGGCCTAATTAAACATTATTCATGTGTTTTGAGAACATATCGATCCCACTAGGGGGTGATATTGAGATCCACACCCGAAAAAATTCGTCCCGGATTCACCTCTAATGGTATCGATTAAAAAAATGAGATCTCAACGAGTACCTAATCTTGAAAATTAATATCGAGGGGATCTAGAACGTGTCTTGAGTCCATGAGGACTCGCCCCTATGAATATTTAATAATATATATATATATTAAAAAAATTTATATGTATCTCTCTCTCTATCCTTTTTCTTCTCTCTTCAATCTTCTATTCTCTCTCTCAATTTCTCACCCCTCTCTCTTCCCTCACCGCCTTACCGTGGCCTTTTGGTGCCGCCTCTGGTTGGAAATAATAGCATGCAAACTAACCAGTTTGCAAACAAATAAATCGGAACACAAATAAAACATAGTTTAGAAATGTTGTTAACCACAAACCGTAATCTAAAAACTTATCTGATTGAAAGTTGTATCGTAATAACTCTCGTTCAAATACCGAATCCTAGAAAATTTATTTGCCTTGAAGAAATTAAACGTCATGTTTTATTCGTGCACCAGTTACAACGTCACTTTTCCCAGGATAAGACAATATTAGAACTTCACGTTGCACCATGTTGGAATTCAACTCAAACAACAATCATCGATGAAAAACTTAATAAAACTGAGAACAAATGTAAAGTAAGAGGAGAAAAAACAGAAAAGATTTGTTTGTCATATTGTTTGTGCCATTTGAAGTGTTGTAGGTAAGGGTGGGCATCGGGTCGAGTAATTCGGATTCGAGTAGCTAAAATAGATACCCGATCCCGACCTAAAGTTTGTGGGTAGCCGACATTCAAGTACATTGGACACCCAAAATTTTATTTTTTAAAAACATAAGCACATTTTGTGTGCCTTGTACATAACTTCTTCTTTTTTTGTTTTGATTTATTAAATTTTAGTTTTAAAGTTATATATTATGAATATTATACTATTTTAATTAAAAGAAAGTAAAAACTAAAACATTTAACTTCAGTAAACTAAAGTAAACAATAAAATGTAACAATAAATCAAATAAAACTGAATAATAGAAAGTAAGTTAACTATTATAAACTAAACATATAAGAAAATTAATCATTAAACACTAACATTTGAGTTTGGTAAATTTCTTTCACCTTTTTTTGGAATATTTTAGGGTTTACAGAAATACAAATTTTGGGAAGAAGAGAAAAATTAAAAAAAAATATTTGAAAAGAAATTTTTGTTTGGAAAGAAGAAAAAAAAGAAGCAGATTTGAACGAAAGAGAAAGAATTTATTATTTTTTTTAAAAAAAATATCAGGTATCCGATCAGGTAGTTTGGGTAGGACCTCTATACCCAAAACCCTACTCGACTTTTGAAAATCGGGTATCCATTACTTGAGACCCGATTTTTTTGAATAAAAGAAATTCAAAAAAAAAAATTCCAAACCCAATCGGGTCAAGTTGGGATTCGAATTACTTGACCTGAACGCCCACCCCTAGTTGCAGATGAGCTCTTAATACAGAGCACCACGCAGCAACAACCATAAAACGACATTAAAACCGTGAGTTGTGACTGCAGGTGTCAACAGTTACAAAACCATAACAACCAGCATTAAACCTGAATTAATGACCAAAGTAGTAACCGCCAGCTGTTACGAAACTACCTACTGTTACAAAATTTAAATTGTTAACATTAATTCAGTCAAATACAAATGTTTCAGCTGCAAAAGATATATATTGAGATTGAAACATTTGCACTAACGCCCATGCTCGTGGCCATGGTCGGGCGCTGACGTGCATGTGGGGTTTTCACAAGTTTATTCTAATATCCAATAACACTTCAAACTCAAATGAACTTCCAAAAAACTTCAAAAGTGAGACAAGTTAAGAGTTATTTTAACTAGTACAACCCCAACACATATATATACTTATCAAAGCTCAACTACATCCCTCATTCTTCTAATGTGGATAGATGCATACTATTTTTATTTTCAATTTAATCTATGAATCAACCTCTAAATTGACATCCAACTTATCAGAAAAATTTATTGTTACAAATTAACATTTACAACACCTTTCCCTGCTTCACTGTCGCCTCGCCTCACCCTTCCCCTCCCCCACTCCATATCAATTAAAAAACAAACCCGAGTTTATTGGGTTAGCCCGTCTCACGAGTGTTTTGTAGCGGGACGGAACAGAAAAAAAACCACATTAAGGCGGGTCCCGAATCTATCCCAAAATTAGCAGGGTGGGTCTCAGATTCGGGATAACCCATACATTTGGCGTCTTCGATCTAGGACACATGGCACGGTCCCTCGGATTCCAATGTCATCCATAATTGGGTCCAAGCCATAAATATCCGACAAACTAAATATTTATGTATTTAAATGCTTTTACTATAGTTAATAACTCGAACCATACGACCTTCAAAATCGTCTCTCTAACTTGACAATTAGAGTATTTTTATTGGAACAACTATGTCAATTTATATATATATATATATATATTTTTATCATTTCAACATATTCTTTTAAATATATTTTTTTTTCACATAAGTATAATGCTACTGGTTCAAGAACAACTGAACCAGTAACCTCCAACCAATAAATTTGAGCAAAAAATCAAATTATATTGCAGGCGAAAAAGAGAAAACATAAGGTGACCCACAACAGTAAATATCATATGTACTGCGTCTACACTATTTTGGTGGTGTTACCGTGCGCCACCAATAAGTCAAAAGATGGTGGGCCCATTTCTCAGAAACTTGTAATTGAATGAAATAGAAAAAAAATAATTAATCAAAATCTCCTAAAATAAATTAACTTTGAACGTAATAAAAAATTATTGATTAACAATATAGTTGTTTGTAAAAGATAATATAAGTAAGGACATATTTATCAATTTACATTGTGGTTATCAAATGCAGTTTCTCTAACACCTTTGAGCCTTAATATATAGTATAGATTAAAAATAAAATTTCTAGCAACTGGATTTATAAATTTGCTTTCCAGACTTTAACTAAAGAAAACTTACAGATTAACTCCTCACTATGTGACACTAAAATATTGCAGTTTTACCAGTGTAAGATTATATGAAAAAAACAATAAGTCATAAAGGAATAAGGTTTAGGTATCTTCGACTCTATTTGTCATCAAAGGTTTCAAGATACATCGTTGATCATATGTTGCTTCATAAGTTACTACGAAATTATAAAAAAACACAATTCTCTATTAGTAGAGAAATTAATACCAAAACCTTATGATAATTTAGATCTATGTTCAGATTAGAATTAAAAGCTTATTATTAAATTAAAAATTATAGTTGTTAATAGAGATATTATTTAGAAACAATTAATACTGTACATTCAATTATAGCATTTAGCATTGTTAGCTACTAAATAGTTTTGAGAAAGATATAAATAAATAGTTTTAAAAAAGTAGTGAATCATGACTTGTAATATTATTTTGGTGCACAATTGTGACTTGTGCATTGGTTCAAACCTATAATTACTTGTTTGATACTAAAGGAAGATGTGTGTACTTGCCACCGCTCAAAATATGACACCTGCAACTCAACTTTAAAACCCCCAAATTGACAACCACCGACTTTTTTCCAAAAATTCAAATTAAGTATCAATTTGGTCGGAATTGAAGTAATTATACGATAAATATATTGTAAATTATATAATTAATGTATAATTTAATATGATTATTTGATCGGATTAATTGTAATAATTTTACTTTAATTAATAAATTTTATTAAAAAGAAAAGAAAAATGCATAGTTCAAAATTTTGGTCGATTTAATTTAATAAATCTAATTCAATTGGGATTCGAATTTGATTTGGTCTGTAAGCGCAAAATCTTAGTTATGGTTTTTTCTTAGATACGAAAGTGAAAATTTCATAACCAAAGAAGATATGATGTATCAATCGATGTTTGTTAACTAAATTGGTTGAATTTTATTATCTCTTACAAAAACTTTATGTATTTAGCCAATAAGTAAAATACAGAGTGTTTTATGATTCTAAAATTATACTAATTTTGTTATAAGAAAATTTACCCCACTATATTATATTGATAATCTACGTCTTGCTGTTGTGATATTTTCATGAAAAATACATCTGAAATTTTCCCGAATGAAGATATTCATACCCTTCTACTACCACTCATTTCTTCATCTGGAGAGATATTATTTGGAAGACAAATTATATCTTAAAAATATAAATAATTTGAATTTTATGCATATATATGATACATATATTAATTAATTATCATTAAATGAAGTAAAGAAAATCAAATTTTATTCTGAAAAAAGTGTTAGTAATGGTGAAAATGAAAATAAAGTACAAAAATATCATCATCATCATCATCAGTTCACCACCATTGATGCACAGCACAACCCTTGTTCCTCAGTTGCAAGAACAGATGATAACACTGAGCATAAGAGTAATTAAACCTGTTAATCCTCTCACCGGAGCAACACTTGACATACCGATCGAAATGGCACTCCATGAACAGCTCGTCGATCAAGCACATCGCCCCCCTCTCCACCAACTCCTCCACCAGCCGGATCTCCGTCCCCTCCACATCCATCTTCACCACCACGAAATCCCTCTCCCGTACCGTTCTCTTCAGCCAATCCACGAAATCAAACGCCGGAACTCTCGTCACCGCCGACAGTCCATCCCCTTCCGCTGTCTGCCCTTCGATTCTGCCGAACGGCCGCATTCTCCACACCTTGTCCTTCACGATTATGGGCTTGCTGCCGAAGACCACCGTCTCGTTCTTCACCCACGCCGCGTAGGGCAAGAGGGTGACCCCTTCTCTCGATTCGTACTGTTTGTGGAAGGCTTTGTCGGCCTCGACGGCGTAGATTTCGAACGTTTTGTTCTGTTTGGGGTATTGTTTCAGGAACCAGCTGCCGATGCTGGAGTCGTAGTCGCGGGCGCCGAGGTCGATGTAGATGAACCGTGCGTTGCTGCTCAAGTCGATCATGGATGGGAGGTACTTGACGTTCTTCTCTTGCTTGCCGAGTCCTTCCCATATCTCCAATGGCTCTTCTGATATCAAGGGCTCCAGCTGGGGGATGAGTCGTCGCCTGTACTCAGGAACACGGCATTCTTCCACCTGTTGCCGGCCGAGGGCCGCCGTGCTGAGGGTTGGCGGGCTAGGGTAGGATTTGTTCCAGATCACGGCGAGGCAGGTGAGGAGAAGAAAGGCGAGGAGCATGCCGTAGATGATGAGCTTGAGGTTGAGAGGAGGGGCATATTTGGAAAAGAATGGTTTTCTTGAGTTCATGGCTGAGTATACTGTAGGGAAGAAGATGGGAATTGGGAGTATGAAAAGAGCAAGGAACGAATGGGTGGCATTAATAATGATGACGATGGAGTTTAGAGAGGTTATTTATTGTATGATGGAGGTAAAATTACAAAATAGTCCGACAGTTTAAGGTTATTTTATACTTGACCACAAATTTATGGAATTTTAAAATTAATTTTATGTTTTGTTAAAAAATTTAAAAAGGGTCGTCTAATGTTGCAAAAAAACACTCTTTTTTACAATGTGTGGGGTCTCTTTTGCGATGTTTTTGGACTGTTTTTATTATATTTAAAGAATTAAGGGGTTAAATTAAAAATCCTGTAAAATGTGAGGTTAAGTGTGAAATGATCATAAATTATGAAACTAATTTTATAATTTTACATGTGATGGATGGTAGTAGGTTGAACATGGGTTGTGGGCTGAATTTTCAAGGGTATAGGGCTGAAATTTCAAGAATTTGGAGATATTATTGTTCACCTAAGCTAAGAGGAAATCCTACTTCATTTGATTTTGACCTTAATAAACTAGTCAACTAAACCATAATCAGTTTGGAACTTTCCCCTTGATTTTTTCCTTTTTCCTTTCATTTTCTACTCCAATAAAATAAAAAGAAATTAATATATATATATATATATATATGTTGGAAAAACAAGTTGTCACTGTGCCCTTAAGGTACCTTAATACCCTATCCAAAGCTCCCCAATAAATTTTGTTCGGACAACTCGTGTATCTAGCCAGCTTCGAGATAGAAAATGAAATGTCTGGTCTCGTGCCATTTGCCAGATACTGTAAACTCCTAATAATTTGGGAATACCTTAGTTGTGCAACAGGTATACCACTTTCATTTTTGAATAAAGCCACAAAAGGATCATATGGTGTCTTAGCAATTCTACTGTTCTGATAGCCAAATTTCTCAATTATCTTCTCAACAAAGTGAGATTGAGAAATAGCTATCCCATCAGTTGACCGTATCAACTTGATGCCAAGAATTACATTAGCCTCACCCATATCCTTCATTTCAAACTTATTTTTCAAAAATGACTTGGTTTCCATAATAATGTCTAAAGATGATCCTATTAACAGAATATCATCTTCATACAGGCATATAATGATAATTTTATCTCCTTTAACTCTATAGTAAATACATTTGTCATTCTCATTCACGATGAAGCCAAACGCAAGAATAGTTTTATTAAACTTTTCATGCCACTGTTTGGGTGCTTGCTTAAGTCCATAAATAGACTTAACAAGTTTACAAACCTTGTGCTCGTTACCATGAGCTACAAATCCCTCAGGTTGGTCCATGTATATCTCTTCCTCTAGTTTACCATACAAGAAGGCTGTTGTCACATCCATCTAGTGAACCGAAAGATTATACATTGAAGCCAATGCTATAAGTACCCGGATTGTAGTCAACCGAGCAACCGGAGAATAGGTATCAAAATAGTTTATTCCCTCATTTTGTTTATAGCCCTTAGCCACCAATCTAGCCTTAAACTTATCAATGGCCCCATTAAGTTTCAGTTTCTTCTTAAAGATCCACTTACACCCAATTGTAGTACACCCCGGAGGAGATCGACTAGCACCCATGTCCTGTTAGAGACTATGGAGTCCATCTCACTTTTGACAGCTTCCTTTTAATGCTTGACTTCAGAGGAAGCCATAACATCTTTGAAGGTTACAGGCTCGTCCTCGATATTGTAAGTGACAAAGTCACTTCCAAAATCCTTGACGATCCTAGCTCTCTTACTCTGTCTAGGTTCATCTGACTCTTCATGAGTTTGACTAGTACTACTAGGATTAACCCCCACATTTGTCATCTTTTCCACATGTTCAGGAATAGAATTGGAGGCAAGTGAATCATCAAGTGAAACACTAGGAGGTATTCCCGTTTTCATGGGAAATACATCTTTCAGGAAAGTAGCATCACGAAATTCGACTATTGTGTTGACCTCAATGCCTGAAATTTCTGATTTAATAACCAGAAATTTCAGTGCATGACTTGTCTCCATATAGCCCAAGAACACAACATCAACAGTCTTAGGGCCCAATTTCTTTCTCTTGTGTTTAGGGACCAGTACCTTAGCTAGGCACCCCCACACTCGAAAGTATTCGAGGCTTGGGTTCCTCCCTTTCCATAACTCGAAAGGAGTACTCGTATTGTATTTCAGAAGGACTCTATTCAAAATATGGCAAGTCGTATTCAAAGCCTCTCCCCCACAAATACTTAGGTAACCCAGAGGTTAACAGAAGACTGTTAATCATGTCTTTAAAGGTTCTATTCTTTCGTTCAACTATTCCATTAAACGAAGGGGAATATGGAGGAGTCTCCTCATGAATTATGCCAACATTTTGACAATATTCACTAAACTTACTCGACTCATATTCTCCTCCCCTATCAGACCTTAATCGTTTAAGTTTCTTACCAGTTTGGGTTTCTGCTTCATTTTTAAACAAAAGAAATATTCAACGCTTCATCTTTATTACGCATGAGAAAGACATAACAGTATCTACTGCAATCATCTATAAAGGTTATAAAATATCGCTTGTGGTCCTTAGTCAAAATCCCATTGAACTCACAAATATTAGTGTGCACTAAATCAAGTATTTCCGAATCCCTTTCAACTGATTGACAGGGCTTCCTAACTTGTTTGGCTTCTACACAAATTTCACATTTGTGACCTCGTTCAATTTCATGACTAGGTATTAAACCAAGATTCATAATTCGTTTGATTGAACCCAAATTTAAATGACCTAATCTACTATGCCACAAAGAAGTAGATTCGACATTCAAAACAATAGAATCAGATTCAACAATATCATTGCTATCAACTCGAATTTTGAATAACCCATCAGACAAATATCCTTTGCCAACAAAAACACCAAAATGTTGAATTATCACTTTATTAAATTTAAAGGATAATTCATATCCCTCACTAACTATTACAGAACCAATGATAATGTTTCTCCTAACAGTAGGTACATGGTGAACTCTTTGCAACGACAAAATGCGCCCTGAAGGAAACTTCAAGTCCACGCTTCCTATCCCAAGTACTACAGTTGTACTGGAGTTCCCCATGCTTATTGTCCTTCCATTGATGGCCCGATAAGACACAAATAGCGATTTATCAGCACATATGTGCATATTTGCGCCAGTGTCAATCAAGCAATCAAATGGTTCATAGATAGTAAGGAGTACGGGTAGTACAGAAACATACCCTTCAGTTGCTCTTGAGGTGCTAGCAATGCTAGTTCCTCCCACAACTATGTCGACAACTGCCTGCCCGGACTTGGCCTTTTTATTAGGACAGTCCTTAGCCCAGTGTCCCACATGCCCACAGTTCCAGCAGAGTTTGCTTGCTTTTGGTTTCTTGTTTTTAATGGCTTTGCCTTTGCCTTTATCGATGGTTTTCGAGTTCGGGTTAACCTTATTCACTTTCTTTTTCCTGATTACTAAATTGGCCTTTGGCTGATGCTCAACCGGCATCTTGTGGGTCTGGTTCCTGTGCTCTTCCTCAATGTTTGTCGTGACCATAAGATCATCCAGAGATATTCTCCCTTTTTGATGCTTGAGTGTCATGCCAAAACTTTCCCAAGACTTGGGAAATTTATCCACTATGGTCATGACCATAAACTTGGAAACAGAACACTTTTCGAGTCCAACTCGTCCCACAACGATTTTGTAGTGTAAGAATCGGAATAGTAGACATCAAAGGGCATATTTGACATCGCTGACAAAATAGCTCCTCTGCCTATTTGATCCCGCTCGGTCCACTGGGCAATCTCAGATGTCTTAGGATCGGTTTCAGTTGGTTCAGGGCAAGTCACCTGAATAATCGACAAAAGTCCTTTCATCGTCAACCATATTTTCATTCGTTGTTGCCAACATTTGAAAAATTGGCCCGAAAACTTTTTCGGCATCCCGGATAAGTCGACTTTTGGGGCGATCGGAATAGCGACAGAAATTGCATCGGCCATTGTAATAATTAAGAAGCAGAAAGTAAATCATAGATTTTAAAAATCAAACTCCGAATTTTTAAAACCGCAAAACAATAACTGTTTTCGTTCCAACGAAAAACCTGATTTTCCAAAATCTATAATTTCTTCAAGATTGTTGGAAAAACAAGTTGTTAAACAGACAATCGTAATATCGTTTTGAAATAACAATAAGGTTTTATAAACAGTTTTGAAATCAAAACACAAGAAACATGTTGGAACTAAATAACACGAAACAGTTAGTAATACTGTTATAGCGATAAAGTAAAACTTACAATGAGAATTGTATCGTAACAATTCTCGGTCCAATGATATAAATAAACCGAATCACAGATATAATCTGCTTTCCTTGAAGAAATTATACGTCTCGTACCGAACGTGCACACGGGTACTACGCAACTTCTTTCAGGATAAGACGGTTTTAGTTCTAACGGTATGCACTTTACCCAAGAACACATCGAAACAACACTCAGTAGCTTTTGGGAAACTGAAGCTCAAAACACGAAAATTGCAGGACAAACACTCTCGGATTTGAGAGAGAAATCCGAGAGAAGAGAGCAAAAAAGAGAAGAATACGTGTTGTTTGTTTTCTTCGTTGGTGTGACTTTGAAGTGAGCCTTTACAACTTTATATAGGCAAGGCTATCAGCAGTTACAACTTCCGCATTAATTACCATCATTAGTGCAGCATTAAATCACCATTAAGGCTGACATAAATAGCCAGTAATGGAATTTAAAACGATTTTAAATACAGGTTTAAAAACCATTAAACGCTATTAAAACCAGACATTAAAACCAGCTGAAACCGCCACATAAATACGGGAGTTTCACATTTGTAATAAATCAGCATTTAATTCAGGTTTAAAATCTGGTATTAAAACACCATTAAAATGAGTTTTAAAACAGATTTTAAAAACCATCTGATAGTCATAAATGCACCAAATTTTATCAGATAAATCTAAATATTTTTGCTGCAAAAAGATAGATACTGAGACTAAGACATTCGCGCCCGTGCCAGCGCCGGAGTCGGGTGTCGGCAACACGCGTATGGAGCAACCCATATTCACTCTAGTCTCCATAACACTTCAAACATATATTGAACATTGAACTTGATACAAGGAGTTTAAGTTATCCTTAAACTTTCAATGTGGGACAACATTCAGTGTAAAACACTCATCCCCACATACACCTTTATATCCTTATCAAAGCTCTACACTTTCTCATCATATTCCTATGTAGGACAAGTGTAATCCCTCTATTTCTCTCACCATCTAATCTATGGATTCATGTGTAATTGAACCCATATATTTAGAACAATTTGTTGTTACAAATTAACATTATAAATGTCAATTACAATAATATATATATATATATACAATAATTACTTCAAAGGTTATAGTTTCATAGAATTTTGGAAATTGCCGATGATCTCACAAACAGTGCCAAAATGATGAATTTAAAAAGAGGGCGAGAGGTATTAAGTGGTCACGTTAGAGACACCGATTATTGTCGTTGATACTTCGTCAGTACGCACATTATATTTGATTTAAAGGGATATAATTGCATAAATTTATAAGAAATATTATAGTGTTATTATACGATAAATATATACAACCATTTTACCCATCATTTTCATAGGATAAGTTACCAGAGCCACATGATTATTGTTTACTGATTGGATTTACAGTCGTAAACAATAAAGAAGTGAATATGTGCAGAAGGGTAGGTCTACTAAATTGTTTCATTCTAATTTTTACACTAATAAATTGAAACGGATATTAATATTACGCCTAAACCTGATTAAAAAATATTATCCTTTTCGTTTTATATTGTATGGTAGCAGCTGAGGAAGGAGTGTATACATAAATAATATCTTACTATATATTTTTTATGGCAAACTGGTCATGTTTTTAGCGTTAAAAACAAATAGCATATATTTCATTTTTTTTGTTTTTATTTGACAATAGATTCTCCTTTCATATAGAAATAAAATTTATTATTATTTTTTAATTATGATAACTATAGGTGTTTGAGCAGGATAGGGGCGGCAGGTGAAATAAAACACATTTAAAACTAGCCGTCTCTAAATAAATAAAATTTGAGAGGCAATGTAATTTAATTTAGTTGGCGAAGTTCATATCCTTATGATTATACAATTGATACGTGATGTGTTGTCTATTTTAATTGGAATTGTCTGTTTACATTAATTGTAGTTATTGATTTAGTTAATAAATATTTGGTATTGATTATTATTAATATATTGGTTGTTATAGTGGCAGTAATTGAAATTATGATATAATTATCGCTCTCTTTTAAAAAAAGGTAAATTACAACCACTATAAGTACATTCTCGTTGTTTGAAAAATTATAAATACCCCCCTAAGGTTTGTAATTTTTAACCAAAGGCCTGAAATTGACCATTTTGTCCTTAAATTTTTTATTAAAATTATAGAAAAATCAGCCGACGCAAATTACATTATTGCTCCTCTGTGTAAAAAAAACTTAAGAAATCTCTCCTTGCGCATTGTAGTCCAAAAAATTTAAGAATTAAATAAAAAATAATTCAGTGCATAAAGGCATTTTGGTCAGTTCACCCATTAAAATGGATAAAAATGAATTATTTGTTAGACGGTTACAAACCTTAAATGGGAGGTAGTTGTAATTTACCCTTTAAAAAACATAAAATTTTAGAGGGTGAAAATTGTAAACGGGACAAATTCAACGGTAGATTGTTAGTTCGATACCATAATATAATTCACATGTCATGAAAATAAAATAAATTAACATGTGATTGGGCAACCGGTAACCTGACAGCAAAAACTACCACAAGCATTTATAGAACATTTCATTCTATGTAAAAGTTGCTTGTATTTTGCAAGACAAGACAAGACAAGATAAAAGTTACTTCAGAGTTGTATTTCTTCAATTTTGTTCATATTAATGGTAAAATTGTATTACCAACCTCAAAACTGTATGCTTTCTTTGAGCAGCCTCGGATAATTTTGAAGACTTTCAGTCTACCTAGGCGGCAAGAATGGCCGGAATGCTGGTCTGTCATCGGTTTCAGCCTTCACGAACAAAATAGTCGGGAAAACAAGTAACTGTGACAGCCCTGCACGGTGTCAAGCAAAGGGCATGTCTGACAAGCCTCCTCCACAGCGCGGTTCATCCACTTTGTTGACAAATCCTCAGCAATTGGAGCGACCTGATGTTGTAATACCGCTGCACCTAGAGGTCCGACCAAATTTAGCCTGGTTGCAGCAGATATAACATCTCTCATGGTCACAAACATGTACGCTCTCTGAATGGTCTTGGCTTCAAATCCAAGAAGTCCACATACAAGTCCAAAAACGGGGGCGTGGTGGAAAGAAACAGCCCCACTGCTCAAAGCTTCACTTCTCATCATTTTGAGCGAGGGAGTTTCTGAGAAAACTGAAGCAGCTACTCTCATAAGTGCTGATCCTTGAGCTGTTGATGCCTTACGACCAACTTCGTTTGTCAGCATGGCGTTCAACAATCTGTCGAGTTTATGCCATGTTTGTTTATCAGGAGACATGGCTGTGGCATAGACAAATGGTAGAAGCAGGCTTCCGGTATTCTCCAATACATGGATTACATAAGTTCGTAGATCTTCAGGCGAAATGACCAGGCGAGCTTGCATGGCTGCCTC
The DNA here is from genome assembly GCA_034509735.1 of Sesamum alatum. Classification (NCBI taxonomy): domain Eukaryota; kingdom Viridiplantae; phylum Streptophyta; class Magnoliopsida; order Lamiales; family Pedaliaceae; genus Sesamum; species Sesamum alatum. The sequence continues at coordinate 27,452,680 of JACGWO010000003.1, read as the reverse complement.
CAGACCGAACGAATGAGCAAAACCACCAGTAGGAAGTATAGAATCTAACAATTGCCATTGACTCCACAGCCGAAGAGAGCCTGATGATGAAGACTTATCTTTGTCATCATTTGCCTCCCCCCCACACTCCATATATTGGCGCAATTTGCACTGGCATACAGAAACATCAAATCTAGCAATTCTAAGCAAGAATCTGGCAAACCAAACTATTATAAGCTCCTGTACATTGCAATAAAACCAAAAATTTCATGCAAATTCAGAAACGAATCGACAGCCTAACAAAAGCCCACGTGCTAATTCAATTGTGGATCCAAGAACTATCCTCGATCCATCCCAATAATAGTTCAGGGAAAGCAAATATTTTAAGCATACAAAGAGGCAACTGAAGTATTATAGCCTGCACTGTTTTTCTTGTGTTTTAACCTGAATTGCTTCACTCTGGCACTAAATTCATCACATTCTCTCACATATTAGACAAGCTTATGTGAGCCATAAGCATTTTCATAAAGTATAACTGGGATATAGAACAGTTGATCTCTGTAACTAGAGATTCAACATCTTGGCCCCAACTAGTCAGCAGCAATCAAGGTAGTCTAAAGATATCCCAGAATCTAAAAAACATAAACAATCGTACAGGGAAAGGGTAAAAGTAATCCAATGATCACTGTTCTCTGCTGCAGCAAAACAAGGATAGATTTGATTTACTCTCCTGGAAGGAAGGAGACAAAGAAAAACGAACAAATGCTCAACGGAAATCAAACATTAGGTACAGTAAATTTTAACTCCAAGATTGGTAATTGAGTCCGAAATTCATGAAAAGTCAAGAATTTATATGGCACAAGAACCTGATATATTGAAATAAAAGGGGAGATATATCAATTGAATTTGTTAGCAGGTATTAAAGTTGTACACCGGTTGAAGCACAGAGGATTACCTGAAAGCAGCTTCTGACGGGACAATTCCCACAGAAAATCACAAACAGAAGGTCAACAAAGAAAGAAAAAGAAGAAGAAACAAGAGTGGGCGAAATTATACCGAATGAAAGAGCGAGGACAGAGACGGGTGGTTGACCGTGAAGAGTTCTCTTTCCTTGGTGTTTGGGAAATTGAGAAGTAGTTTTGTTTTGCTGAGTGCAAGCTAAATGAAATTGTTGTTAGCTTTGGCTTGTTGCTGTTTATAGAGAGAAGAAGGTAAAAATATACCGAGTTATGTAGTTAAATTTCTTGAAATGCTTTTTATTCAGTTTCTCTTTAACCTAAAAGAAATTTGATTATTCATAAATCATACGTGTTTTTTAGAAAAAGCTCTTGAATCTTGTAATTATTTCGACTATGCGGTTAAAGTTGGGATTTGTGACTTACATTCGAATCTCACCGAAGGTGAATTGTTGATTCCTGACCCCGCTGATCAGGTGTTTGATGATATGCCTGTGCGAGATAGGTTGCGAACCAAGTCCAAGTAAAGTCACCTGCTTCTGTTTGATGCTTTTCGACGTTTTATTTGTGGTTGTCTTGATTGTTTGAAGGTGTGTTCATTTATCAAGAAAGAAGGATAATTAATAATCAAAGTAAATCTATATGTTGAAATAGGAATTGCATTATCAACACCTCAAAGATTTGGAAGATTACAGTTTTGGCTAATAACAATCGGGCTTTGTGTTTACACTTCTATAGTCTTTTGATTCAGGGCTGTGTATCTCCATCTCTCCTTCTCCACAAAGTCTGCATCCAGGAACTGTGCTATGAAAGCCCAGAGCCTATAAACGTCTTCAAAGTTGGCCAAGAAAGTAAGTGCAACGGTAACCACTGCGATTCCCTGGTCAGCTTTTCTGCTTTTGCTTCTTGCTGCATCATTTTCTTTGATGTTTGTCTCTAACATTCTCTGCTTCTCCCCTTCAAACTTATCAGGGAACCAAATGCGGCGCAACAATCCATGGCTGAGAGAAATATTATTCCGGGCGGCTAGTTTCTGTACTAGAGCAGGTTCAACCTTTTCTCCTTTCCAATCATATATATTGAAGGCCAAGGCCGGTCCGCGGTCAAATTTTACCTTTGGCCCGTAGATTGTCACCAGGGGAAATTTGTCCAGTCTATTAGGATGCTGGAGCTTCATCAGTGCACTAACCAGCCAATTGATTAAGTACCTTCCTCTGCTATTGACGAGCATCAATCCCAGTGAATCCACATGATCCAAGCATCTGCACTGAATAATTGAGCCTTCATTTTCTTTTAGTAGGTGCCTCTCTTGGAGTGGAACAATCTGTTTCTTCAATTCCACTTGTTCTGGATATTCCGACCTCTTCTCAGTTGGACAGGATTGCTTTTCACAAACATCACTGGTCTCATTTTCTTCAGATTTTGAATCTTGCTCAGTGCATGGAACAATAGAGTTTGATATATTGTCACATTCTTGCTTTATTGCAAGTCTAGCGATTTGTTCGAGTTCTGTGTCTGTACCTGAAGAATCTTCAAGGAGGAGCAAATTCTTTGCTGGTGTAATGGATACAATTCCTGCACCTGTTGCATCTTCCAGAATTGGTACAGTGGATTTCTTAACAAATAGGCATCCAAATCCAGTTGGGTTTTGGTCGAAAACTTTGTAGAAAGAGCAAACAAGGAAATCAGGGCGGAAAAGAGAAAGGCCAAAGCTGTCCATGTCTTTTGGTCCCAATGCACAGGCATCGAGCAAGACATGCCAGCCGTGTTCCTCTGCCATAGTCATCCATTGATATGAATAACTGGCGCCCGTCATTCTTGACTGAAGAGGGAACACAAATAACCCTCTATGTTTCTTCTTCTTCTTCTTCCTCACAATCATCTTCCGCAGTTTTACTGAGTGAATCCTCAGCCTCGGCCACTTGAACTCTGCTGCCATGACACGGGCACCTCTCTTCTCCGACATACTAATCATGGAGTCCACCGCCTCGCTCTCATGATCATAAACTGTAAGTAGCTTTCGACTAGATCGGAAGGGGTAAGATTCCGCTACAAGTTTGAAAGCCGATGATCTATTCGCTGTGAACACCATACAATAGTCATTTTGAGAAATGTTCAGAAAATCCATAATCCTTTTCTTAATTGCAGATTCTAGTTCTGATCCATCTCCACCATGAAGGAGCTGTGACTTGAGGCTCACCGACTTAAACGTTATGCCAAACAACGGGAAATCAGCTGCGGTGTTTGAGGCGTTCTGGGACTTAACCTGTGATTGTGAAAATAGACCGACGCCAATGTAATCAAGACAAACATGGTTTGAAAGTGAGAGTTCACCATATTCTCGAGCTCGTATCTGATCAACTGGAGCAGTATCCGAGTACTTGGGATACGCTTTGATGAACTGAACAAATGATTCTTGCAAAGAAGGGATGGATTCATGGTTGGTGAAGTGGGTATTCGGGAAGAACGAGGATGCCGTTGTGGCGGCAAAGTTATGACGACAAGCTGCGGATGTGCTTGTCGTCTTTGCAATAGGCTGCTCAGGCTCATGCACTCTCAAGATAGGAGTTGGATAACAACCTTGAAGGCATAACTGAGTTGCCTCCTTCAGACAAGGTGAGTGCATATTTTCTTGATGTTATCCTATTCCTCTCCAGTCTTTCCTATGTTTTTATGCTCAAATACACTCCTTCTTTGAATCAGTTTCCATTGTTTTTTTTATAGAACTCTGATGCTTACTTGTTAAGACAAGTGTGAAAGAAAAGGTATTGTTTAAAGCATGCTGTCAACACTGAAACTCTTTGCGGAATGGGACAGGGAAAATGATTATTTTGAATGTGTTCTTGACCTTTTCCTCGAAATTTATTAAAGTTTCCTTTTCTTTTTCTCCCACTTTTTTTTATATCTTTTTCGTAATTGCTGTCGCATGTTTGCCAAAGTTGACTTAGCATGATGACATTGGCACAAAGTGGTAAGGATTGATTAATGCTTTCCCACCCGTATCTTACTCTAGGCCCATACAGATATCCTCTGATACGTAAACACAGCCTGAAATCAGGGTAATCACTTTCTAGTTAATTAAGCCATTCATAATCTATTATTGGGACTAATATTTGTCAATTAAAAGTGAGATTTGCCGTTGAATTCTTGCTTAAACTAGATTTTAAGAGAGTATTTCCTTGTCAATCTATGTTATGTTACAGTTAACTTAACCCCAAAAGATGGATCTCCATGATGAAGATCTCCGCATGTTTATCCAGACCTGACTCCAACCCGACCCAAGAACTTTTCGACCGTTTTTTGTATTATTGGAACATATATACAAATTTAAGCATTGGAGAATTTTAATTAGAAGTCACGTAACGAGTTCAACTAGTTTGTCTTCAAATTAGTGTTTTATTGTGAATCTTAAAACAAATAAAATCTATATTAAAAAAAAGCTGTCATAAGAATAATTTGCTCCATGTAGAAGTAAATGAAATGCAAATTGAATAAAAGCTAAAGTAAGACAGGGATTTCCATAATGGCCGGCATCAGGACATTGAAGCTGGCCCCAAAAGAGGCTTATCACTGGCACAAAGAATTTCTTTTATAAAGTAAGTGTTTTACAGATTTTAAGCCTGTCCAAAGTTTAGTACGCGGAGGATAGTTTTCTTAACCATTTCATAACTCTCCTCAGACTTAGGACATAACATTTTATAACTTTCGCAATACAAATTGTATCAGTAATGTGCTATTCTGCTCGAGTGATGCTTCACTTTCCTTTTTATTACCAATGCTTTCCTTGCACTTGTTTTGTTTTGTGGGTAGCTTTTAGTTCTCCGTGTGGGGCTGGCTTGTTATCAATTATTTCTGTTGGGACAAGGAAGTTAGAACGTCAAACTTGAAAGAAAATTGGGACCATTTTGTGACTGAAGCCACATCAAATATTAGCTAAAATAATTATAATTTTCATACTTCATAATATGTAGATAATACAACTTGTGGTTATGTCTGATCGTATAATTTGTGGAAGTTTATTACCAATGTTCTAGTATACGTTTGCTAAATATGTATATTAGACGTGTTCGAAACTTTTAATCATGTCATTACACGCTCACGTTGTGGCATATGTTTATTGTCTCTTTATCGTTTGTTTATTTTCCGAAAGTTAATTGTGGGTTTGACATGGTATTAATAATCAGTGCAGACAGTGTCAACTTAGCTATCTCTTACCTTTTCCACATCTTTATATGAAAAACACACCAAACCTTAACAAACAAAGATATGAGTTGTCCTAATCCTTGCCTTCTCAAGAACTTCCAAGAATTCAAATTTAATAAGCAGTAGTTCTCAAAGAATCATATTTTATGACATTTTAATTTGGTTTGATGTCTCTTTCTTTGAGATAAATCGAGTTAATTAATCAATCATCTGTCAGCCTGATTTATTTAACACATACAACTAACCTGATATTGTCTTCTATGTTTGACAATTAATTTTGATTACAGCAGATGAATTTAGTTACTTGTCTACTCATATATTAATCAAAGACATTCATGTATGGATTATACAGTGAGAAAATAATATCTCAATGCTGACACTTATAGCGTTTAAAACGGAAGTTGTTACTGCAGAGGATTCTCGACTTGCATATACATGTGTAACCATGAGGCTATAAAATTATTCTCGTTGCCATTATTAAATCTTGTTACTAAAGTTGGACAAATACAAAAGTGGACAAAGAAAGTTGAGTTGTTTGATTGATTCAAGTAGAATTTCTTGTCTGTAGTTCATCTAGGAAGTACATCTACATTTTTGGGATCATGTAGCATTTTTGTATTATGCGGCACTGACTGATTGAATTCTACTAATATAATCTCTGTGCAAATGCAAATTGACAGGATACCAAGAAAGGAGTTTGTACTAGTGTTTCTGATACAATGGTGTATAGCCAAAATGAATCGACTGTATGTTGACTGAGGGGTCTCTTTCTCAACAGAAATTTCAGACATCCCAAAGTCGTTGCAAGAAGGTTTTGAGGAAAATGACTTACATTGGGGACTTGATGGCTGCACTGAGGGAGACTATAGAAATTGAGTTGAAGTTAGGGAGATGGGATAGGAGAATATGGAATGAGATATATGACATTGTCCGAAACAGAATGTCTATCTAAAGTAGTTGTAAAGAGGTCAATTCGATTGACGGGCCGAGCACCTCTTACTACTCCTGCCACCCGAAACGCCTTCATGAATCGCAGGCAGCAAAAGCAAGCGTGCCTGAGCACGCAAGCCATCTCTCACCACCAGCAACGCATTTAAGCCTCATCCTACTCCGGTGAGCACTATGAAAACTGTTACCTTCTGCCTTGGGGGCAATGATTATTTTCCAGTACCGTGAAAATTAAGCTGAATCATTCAGAGGGCAACTCTCCTTTGGCATGTTATGGGAATCGGAAACAATAGAACTTATCCCCATGTGCATTGCAGCAAGCTCCATTGCATGCCAAGTAAGAGAAGCCCTATGAATGGTTTGCTTACTGAGATGTTGGTTCCTCTTTTCTACTCGACTTCCCTATTTACTGCTGCTCCTGGTGTGCTTGACTGAACTCTAGTGGCTACAATTATGTATATATAGGCATAGATGGAATAAACCAACAGAGAAGAGGCATATGCTTGGAGACTTATGCTATGGATATCCACTGAGAGCTGCTTTTTCTCAGTCATTACATGCATTCGTTATCCATCCGTTGTTGCTCTCAGGAAAGCCCCTTTACTAGCATACCAGATTCCTCGCCGTCCTGGCCCGTGAATTTGTTGGTAAAAATGGGAGAAAAGCAGTAGAAAGGAGATGCTGTCTAAAAGACGAAGTGGGCTTATTATCAGACCCATCAAATGGCATATCCTTCATGATATTCCCTCCCATTCATTTACTTTGTTGCCTCTTCAGAGATTGGAATTCCACCCTGGCTATACAAGATTGCAGCATTCTTCAGGACAGAAAATCAGGTGCTTTTTTCCTCATCACTGTCTTATTTCAACTACAGCAAAGATTTACTAATCCTGGACTCAAACCATATGTTGTCTTCCTCTGATTCTTTTGTTTATAATCTTTCATTCTTGGTATTTATGTTAGTCTCATGGTATAACCTTATTTCTAGATAAAAATTGTAATTTAGAAACAGGAGAAATCAAGAAATAGGTTACCTGATAATCCTCTAGTTTACCTCAAATAGTACTAATTTCCATACTCTTTTAGTATACGACTCGAAATATTTGATACGATTTATAAGGATATGTCAATGATTTTATCAATAACACAGATCTTTATGACATCAAAACTTACAATAAAATACTGCACAAGCTACATTATACAGTAGAAAAACATTTCTTGAGCATGTAATCATACTGAAGGTCTTCTAGGTTCTTTCATTTAGTTTACATGATGCCCAAATGGTTCTTATTTTCTCCAAGGCACTAAAATTGTAGCAAAACCTCAAAAAATGTCCAGTTTACATCTCTCTTTCTTAGGCACAGGAGTGACTGACAACTGTATGTTCTCCGATCATCGAGCATTTCGATCCTGTAGAATTTTCTGTCCCATATACCTGCATCACAACATAACACAACAACTTAGTACAAGACTCTCCATTATTGAGCATACTAATGACTATCTCAAATCTATTAACAGAGATCACCTTCCAAGCATCATAACGGTGGCCTGAGGATTAGTTCCCGGTGAGTTGTAAAACGTCGAGCCATCAATCACACGCAATGCATCCATACCAAACACTCTATAATCATGATCAACAACTCTGCCGACTTGGCACCCTCCATGATAATGCCATATAGTCATCACAGTGTCAAGACAGAACTGCTCCATTGAATAAGCTGCTGTCATGTGTTTGCTCCTCAGGTTATTGGGAACTGCCAGCATTATATTCATCAGGGACTGAAACGACGTGAAAGGGTATCGGAAGGGATAGAAGGGCCGAGATTCAACAACCCGTTTGATGATTTCCATGCCTTGAACACACCTCTGGAGGTCCCTAGGGTCCTGGAAGTAGTTGAATGTTACTCTTGGATTGTCGTTCGGGTCCCTGCTTTGGAGCTCCAGATGCCCGGTGGAGAAAGGCCCCATGATCTTTTCCAAGATGACTCCGGCTTGCACCCCCGGGTTCTGGTATAGTTCGGGTGCTCTGATAGCTTCCGGGATGGTTAGGTTGATAGGCATTGTGAAGGTCTGGAGAGTCTGCACATTTTGTAATAACATACTAAGAAATTACAAAGTCATGTCAGGTGTATAAATTTTTTCCTTAAATAAAATACATGATATTAACTTTATACACGTGTTATGTATACGTTGAACGGACAAAAGATGGAATAGGATTCACAATAAAAAAATTACAAAATCATGCGGGAACAATTGTACCTGGTTGACAGCTTTGGCAAAGTCTTGAGCCGTTCTTTGGAGCCAAGCGAGGTCCAAGGAGCCACTGGCTGCTTCGATGTAGCTACCAACATCGGTTATGCCCACAACCTGAATGAGGGACAATTCGACGGGCCTAGGAGAGGGAATTAGGACCGCATTCATTGGATTATCAGACATGCCTTGGCCCACCATTGGATGGTCCAATATTACTCTTAGTCCATGGGCCATAAGTTGTGGGGCTGGCCCAATACCACTCAAGAGCAAGAGCTGTGGGCTGCCCAGTGCACCCGCTGAGAGTATGACCTCATTCTTCGGCCCACTCTTCAGGTAAGCCATGTGCCTCCCGCCCTTTGAGTCTCTGAAGAAAACTCCATACGCCTTTGCTCTTTGCCCTGCACCACCGCCACCATTATCGTCCACGTCGTCATCATGATTGATTTCAAATTCTTTTAATATTGAATCATTTAAAATTATTTATTCAAATTTTTTCATCAAATTTAATTCCATCAATACAGACATAACATTAGACGACTGTGAGTAAATTTGACTCATAATAACTAGACAGCATTTATGTCTGGAATCTAACAACAAAGAATTAATTACGAAAAATTCTTATCCAAATGAAACCTAGTGGAACTAAACCAATCACATAATAAGTGACCAGTATACACCAATCACATAGTCAGCGTATTGCACTTGTTATATAATTGATTCAAATTTAGGGAAACTCAATTTGGGTTAGAGTATGAAGAAGAACATATGACTTGAATAATTTAAAAAGAGAACTTCTACTATTAAATGAAATTTACAGAAGGATGACCATAAAGAAGGGCAACAAAGTTGGGCAGTTAAACCTATCCCTAGTTCAGAAATGGGAAGATTGTGGATAATTAGTCTCATAAATTCAATATATATTTAATTTCTTAATATTTTTTTATTAATTTATTTTTATCAGTGTACTTTAAGTATGAAAAAATAGATGATAGGAACTGCACTACCCAGTAGTAATTTTCCTACAATATAGAAATTAAGTTAATTAGGAGAAATTGTGATCACCTGGTGGTGTCTTGATCAAGATTTGCTGCGCAGTTGCATGCAAATGGACGGTGATGTTGGCGGGATCAGCGTACTCCAACAAATCAGCAGCCGTATGTCTATACCCATTCTCATCAAAGATCGAGCCCCCAATTTTAGTGCCATGCAGATGCGCGTACGTTAATCCCCTGTACGGCGACACCCCTGCCTCAAGCAGCCCGTCGCGCACCGCCGCTTGCCACGCCTGCACCGTCGGCCGGAACGCCACCTTCCTCTCCACCCACGCGTACGACTCCTCCACCAGGTGCGGATCCCACCCCGCCTCCCTCACGTAGTCGTTGCTGGCGCGGGTGTAGAACCCCGCGTTTATGGCGGAGCCGCCGCCTAACACCCGGGCACGGTGGTTGAAGACGCCGTCCGTCGAGACGAACAGCTGCGCCGCGGAGGTTGATGACGTGTCCGCCAGTGTCGCCGGGAAACCGTCAATGTGGGTCACGTTGGGGTTGTCGTATGGTAGGCCGCCCCTCTCCAGGAGTAGTACTTTCGCTGAGACGGAGAGCGTCGCCGCCAGCGCGCAGCCGGCGGTTCCGCCTCCGACGATTATGTAGTCGTAGAACCCGGATGACGGAGCTGTTTTTGCATCCTTCGCAAAAGATTTATACGGAGCTGACAATTTTTGAAATAAAATAAAATAAAAAGTAATCAGCTCCAGTAATAAAATGTAAACTCTTGCCATAATCAGTTCTTAGGTTTAATAATATAATTACGTGGAATTAGATCTTTTATTTCAAATTTTATTACATGTCCCATTTTATTTAAAAAATTTATATAAACAAACACTAAAACATAGGTGAAGACAATTAGCATTGTTTTATAAACCAATTCCTGACAACAAATCCATGAAACCAAAGTGCATCATCATTCGTTTGTCACGAAAATCAGATCTAAATATTATAGTGCAAACTTTATTTTATCTTATATTCTATTTAATATATGTATAAAAAATCTTTTGTTAAATAAATAACATTTTGTGATCTTTATACATATAGGGCGTACGTGTACGCGTACGTTGAATGAAATAAATTTTGCAACATAAAATCTAATTTGCACACACTTAGAGAGAGAGAGAGAGAGAGACCTTTCTCTGCAAAACAAGAAACAATGAAGAAGCTGAAGAAAATCCCAAGAGAAGCTGCAAGAAGGGAAGACCACCTTTGAAAAGCCATATGTATTATAATGGTATTTTGAAGAATTAGTAGGAAAAAAAGAAGCAAGAGATGAATTGTGCAGAGAATGAGAGAGAAGCAACGGACAACCTCAACAGCCCTCATCTTTATAGAAAAGTATGGAAGACAGCGACTAAGTCGGCCGGACATCTTTTGTGGGGGGAGGGGGACACCAGCACCACTTTCTTTAATTACAGTTGAACAAATCATAATTACCTCTTCTCATCTAAAGATTTCAGCTCTCCATTAAAAGAGTTTGTTGGAATTCAGGCATGTCTTCCTCTTACCTCTTCGACATGTACATCATCATCATTTAAGGTTGAAATAGCAAAGACACAGAGAGGAATAGCCATGTAAATCTAAATGCATGCTTTTCATTAAAACATTCTCGCTTCTTCTCAACCTTCTCCAAGGCAGATTAAGAAAATTCTTGTTCAGATCATGTTTGATCGAATCAAACCATTCATAAAGCAAGTGTGATACACTTATTATGTAATTGGTCACTTTCCATAAAGTGCACACCAATCACACGATAAGTATATTACACTTGCCATAGAATTAATTCAAATTTGACCCAATCGAATCCGAACTAGAATTTTCGACCAGATTGCTACACTTTTAATTCTTCATCTATGTAAATCTGCCACAAAAGTAGGTCTTTGGGCTTCTTCACGGGCATAATTTTAATCAATAATTTTTGGTTTTAAATTGTTTGAATTAAAATAATTAAGCCAAAATTTATAAGCAGTTCACTATTAATTACTTTTACAGTTATTAGTTAAAATTATAAATATTAAATTATTTTCTCAAATTTAGTGTGAGAAGCAAAATCAAATTTAAATGGAGTAATTTGGAAACTAATATATCGGCATTTAATACCATTATTGGAGTACCAGTGTATACCTAGTTTATACGACTTTGTATAATTGATGTTTTAATTTTCTATCATTAGTTCCCACGTTACCACTACGACTCTACATACGTTTATACTATATTTGATGTGTACCAGAATTTTGAGGTATTGTAAATTTTAAAGAATTTTCAAGAGAATTTTAAGATTTTGGGGGACTAACCTGCAAATAAGTGTTAACACTTTGATGCTTAAATCAGTAAAGTATAAAAATTAAAAGGAACTTGAAATAAAGTAAGAATAATGGTGAATTGTGCAAAAGTGGTGCAAGATAATTCATGTAAGCGATAGAATGCGTGTAAAAGTGAGCTAAAACTAGCTAACAAGTGATAGAAAACGAGTGCAATTACAAAGAGAGAGTGTTAAAACGATATTACCAAAGTTTGACCCCTAAGAACTGCACAAGGGACCAATTTATAGCTGTTGATGGAGTCAAATTCGGGGTTTAGTTGTTGAGTTCCGTATACCTCTCGAAAGCCCTTTGACTTGGCTATCTTCCAGAAGAATCTGTTTGGATTTGGATAAGTATCAAAGGAGATATACCTATTTGACTGAGTATTGCCAAATTTACCTATATTTTTGGAAAGTTGTTACTAGCGACTTTATCAGCTTAATTCCTATCTCATCCATGCGAATCTGACCGAGATCTTTGAGTATGATGTGTTTGATGAGTTGGCAAGCTATAGGATGTGTCCCGCTGGAACGGGCTCGTTTCTTAGGCCTGCCAATTAAGTGAAATCAGCAAGTAAAATTATGGGCTTCTTACCCTCCCTGCTGATGATCGGCGGTCCTGCTAGTAGTCAGCTAGATTGTTGTCCTGTTGGTAGTCAACAGGACTACTTCAAGAATGGGCTTTTGGGCTTTGAGTCCATGAGGATTTTGGGGGCGGCAATACATATGATTGGTTTCTTGTATGATTAATCCCCATGTACTACTTTGTTGCTTTATTATTAATTCCCACGTACTAGGTTGGATTTGCAGTGAGTTTATCAAAATTTGAGATTAAGAGGGTGTTTAGCTGAGTTTATAAGATTTTTAAAACATCTTATAAGATATTTGATAGCTTATAAACTTTTAAAATTATTTGACAAATATAAAATGTTTTGAGAACCTTATAAGCTCTTAAAAATTGTTTGGCAAAATGTTTTTGAGGAATTTATAAAATTCTAAACTAAGATATTTTGGATCTAATTATAAACTCTTTTTTTTTCTCAAAAAAAAAGTTAACTTCACTCGATTTTTTAAAAAAAAAAATATCTTATAACTTCACCCAACCTCAAATCCAGACCCCTGATAATTTTGATACTTGACCCACTTACAATTTTTTAAAAGTTTGAAAGATAATATCATCACAACTTCCACTATATGAGAAGACTCTATTTTTAATATAATGCTTTCAAATCTACACACTACCAATTTTATTTTTATTTTTTTGGATTATTTACTACATTATAAATCACTACAACTGAAAAATTATAGTAAATCAATACTATTTATAACAATTGACAAAATTGATGGCAAATTTTAAATTTTGACCACGATTAATCAACATTTGCTATGACTTTACTTATGGCCAAGATATTTGCCACATTTTTTAGTTGTAGCAAACGTATTGGCCTTGCTTATAAAAACAACAACTAATAGCCGTTACGCAGTCGTGGTTAATTAATATTCGTCACGATTTTTTACTTGTAACTATGGTTGATGCGAGAAAAAAGTTGCTCGTTAAGTTAGGTCTAAAGTTGATGCCTTTGGGCCTAATTTTCTACAAGTCTTGAAAGGGAACATGCAAAAAATACGTTAACACTCCGATGTTCAAATCAATAAATAGTTATGAAAAATAAAAATTGAGTAGAATAAAGCAATAATGAGTGATTATGGAACAATAGAATGCTTAGGATACTAGTGCTTTGTGCGTATATGTGGGAAAAAATGTGTTACCCTTTACTAGGGAGGAGAGGAAGATGGCTTTTATAGCCTCAGTCCCTTATCGGTTGATGGGCTGTGGCCCTTTGACTCGGTCTCACGGGACGCCTTCCGCAATGCGGGGAAAGGGGCACCGTGTGGCTAGTAGTCCACAGCCAACGACTACTTCCGCCAACCGATAGCAACACCAACCAAATTCCCACCAACGCCTCGCACAGGCCGTCAACAAGAACAACACAATTTCCAACAATCAACAATATAATGCAGCGGAATCAGTAAATCAATCACACGTCTTGCAGCGAATGCGTTTTGTATTGATAGCAGAAATATTGAAGATTACAGCAAGCTAGCCACGGGGATCGCCGTGAGGGGGATACTAGCAGTGCACACCAAGCTTCAAGTGGTCATTCCCCCTATAATAGGCTTAAAAAGAAATTTCCTATTGATAAATCTAGATACTAGAAAAGCTGAAAATTGCATCTCATGGGGCATAAAGCGCAACATGAGCGAAAAGTAAATATTACATCAGTGACTCACGCCTAAGACTCTAAAACCTGCGGAAGCCTAGTGCCTGTTGGCGGAAGTGTTGGTCGACCGGATGGAACATGGCCGAAATTGGGTCAAGGGTGCCGAGAGTACAGGCGGCCCTTGACATTCTCCCCTACTTGAGATGTCGACGTCCTCGGCGGCATGGTACGCTTCAATCAGAGGTAGGAAGGCCTTAAGGTCCGTCACCCGTTCCCAAGTATTCTCCTCGCTGCTACATCCCATCTACTTCACCAAGTACTCAGTAACATCTTTCTTTGCAGTGCGTGTGGCTCGATGGTTCAGGATAGCTTCGGCCACCCTCTTCTGGGTCTTCTTCAATTCAAGTTGTGGGCGGCTCGACTGATTACGTATGTCATCCTCCTTGTCTGCTACATACTTCTTCAACTGGCTCACATGGAGGACATTGTAGATCTTCCATCAGAAAGGCAACTCTACCTTGTAGGCTACCATTCCAATACGCTTGATGATTGGTAAAGGCCCAATGTACTTCTGCATAAGGTGAGAGTCCGGAACCTTCACCATTACAAGGTCTCCCGCGGTAAACTCGACGAAGCGGCGATTCTTATCTGCATACTTCTTCATCCGCTTCGGTGCTTTCTCTAGGCAACTTCTGGCTATATCAACATTTTTTTTCCATTCCTCAGAGAAGCTTCGAGCAAGTGGGGATCTCACACTCTGTGGGGAGTCAATAGTGTGAGGGAGGAGCGGCTGCTGCCCAGTGATAATTTCAAAAGCGCCCTTGTTGGTAAAAGAGCTCTTTTGGGCATTGAAACACAATCCAAAAGCGGCATCCAAAAGCTTCACCCAGTCCTTCTGAGTACCATGTACATAATGTCGAAGATATTCCTCCAACACGGAATTAAAGCGCTCCGTCTGGCCGTCAGATTGTGGATGATAGCTGGAGCTTATATTCAGTTTGGACCCGAAGAGTTTGAACAGCTCGGTCCAGAAGACGCCAGTGAACCGGGAGTCCCAATCGCTGACGATGTCTTTCGGCAGTCCCCAGTATTTGACAATGTGCTTAAAAAAGAGATTAGTCGTCCCTTCCGCTGTAACATGTTTTGGGGCTGCGATGAATGTGGCGTATTTGGACAATCGGTCTACCACGATGATAATGCTTCCTAAGTCTCCCACCTTAGGAAAGCCAGAAATGTAGTCCATGGAAACACTTTCCCACAGTCTCTTTAGGATGGTCAGTGGTTGCAGCAAACCAGCCTTCTTTTGATGGTCTGCCTTGTCCTGTTGACAAATCAAGCAAATGCGGATATATGTCTCTACATCATCCCGCATCTGTGGCCAATAGTAGGCCCTCTGCACCAACGCATAGGTGCGCTCTTCTCTTGGATGTCCCGCCTAAAGAGTGTCATAGCATTCCGAAGTAAGCGATTTCCGCAGGTCCCCGCCCTTCGGTACATACAAGCAGTTTCCGTTGGTCATCAGAAGTTCGTCTTCCAACTAGAACTTTCGAGCTTTGCCCTTCTCGACCAAGTAAACCAGGCCCTGCGCAGCTGAATCTTTTGGTAATAGCTCGCGCGCCCGGTATTTCACCGAGGTGGCAACAACACTCGAGGAAAGTGCCGCTACCGACCCCAAAGTAGCCAAATCCGCCCTGCGGCTCAGCGTATCTGCCGCAAGGTTGCTAGAGCCGGTCCGGTACTCTAGCACAAAGTGAAATTCTGACAGCATCTCCTGCCAGCGTGCCTGCCTACTGGTCAACTTCGGTTGTGACATGAAATGACTAACTGCAGTGTTGTCCGCTTGACCACGAAGGGAGAGCCCAATAAATAATGTCGTCATAGTCTAATAAGGCAATAAACTACGACCAACAACTCTTTCTCGTGCACTGAATAACGCCTCTCAACATCTTTAAGCTTCCTGCTCTCATAGGCAACTGGGTGGCCGTCTTGCATTAGGATGCCTTCTAAGGCAAAATCTGAAGCATCGGTCTCCACCACAAAAGGTTTCGACATATATGGTAAGGCCAACACAGGATCTGTCTCCATTGCCTCCTTAAGGCTGTCGAAGGCCACTTGGCATTGGGATGTCCAATTCCAAGTTTCCGTCTTCTTCGTCAAGTCTGTCATGGCCGTGCTATCTCAGAGTAGCCCTTCACAAAGCGCTGATAATAATTAGCCAGGCCGAGAAATGACCACAACTCATGTACATTACTTGGTGGCTGCCACTCTTTGATAGCCTGCACCTTCTTGGGATCCATTTGTATCCGTCCGGTCTCCACAATGTGTTCCAAGAAGCTAATAGTCTCCTGAGCAAACAAGCATTTCGACACCTTCGCATATAACTCGTGCTCACGGAGTCTTGCAAGGACCTGCCGCAAGTGCCCAACGTGCTCAGCCAAGGTCTTGCTATAGATAACAGTGTCGTCCAAGTACACCACCACGAACTCATCAAGAAAACCGTGGAGTACTTGATTCATCAAGGTGCAAAAGGTAGCTGGAGCGTTCGTCAGGCTGAAAGGCATGACAAGGAACTCGAAAACTCCATACCTCGTGACCACTGTCGTTTGCCTCATCGCCCTCCTTGATCCGGACCTGCCAATAGTCCGACCTCAAGTCAATTTTCGTAAAATACTTCGCCTGGCTTAGACGGTCAAAGCAGTCCGCCACGAGCGGTATAGGATACTTGTTCTTCACAATAATTTTGTTTAGGGCCCGATAGTCACAACACATCCATAGGGAGCCGTCGGCCTTCTTCTGAAATAGGACCGGTGCCCCGTACGGCGACTTCGCGGGCTTAATAATGCCACTCTCCAACATATCCTTCAGCTGCGTCCTAAGCTCCACAAGCTCAGGCTACGTCATTCTGTAAGGTGCTCAATCTCATGATCCACTACCCTCTTCGGCGGTAGCTTCCGAGGCAGTTCATCGGGCATCACGTCTTCAAACTCCTTCAAGAGCTTCTTCACCATGCCGGGTATGGGGCCTGACGCCTTCTCAATCTCATCAAAGCGAAGAGTGCATAAGTAGGATGGTTTATTCCGCTTGCGCCCCACCGGTCTGCCCGGCCAGCACTGCGATGATGCAAGGTTTAGTGCCAATATCATCAATGAATCCGCATAGGGTAACATTGCCGTCCGTGTATCCGACAAAAACTCAAGCCAGAGGATGAGCTTGAAGTCGTCAATCACGACCACAGAAAGATTGGTCTTGCCTTCGAACGGACCAACCTTAATCAGCACAGATTTCGCCACGCCAGCAATGAGCTGCGCGATCGAATTGATTGCCTTCACTCGGCCAACTCCTTTCTCTAGCACAAGCCCGAGTCTCTCTACTTCGGCACTCGCTAGGTAGTTGTGAGAAACACCAGTGTCGATCATAGCACGAACCGGCTTGCCATGAATCTTCACATCCACATACATAAACCCTTTCTTCTGAGAAGACCTGGATTGTGTCTCATCTTCAGTCTGGCTCCCCTCAAGAGCCGAAGCAGTCTTTCCTGCCCGGGGAGGCACCGCCTTCTTTGCGGCCACATGGGACAACGTGTTGCACCATTTTGATATTGTACCCAGGTTGTCCTCATCCTCCTCGGAATCATTCCTACCACTCCTTGTCTCGGGTGGCTCTGCTGACTTTGTGTGTGGCACCTTCTCAGTATAGGTCGCCAGCGCATTCAACAACTGTTTCTTTGGTCAATCTCGATATCGATGCGGGCCATCGCACAGAAAGCACCCACTACTTCTCTGTGACGCCCCTTGCTTGTTGTCCAAGGGCTTACTCCTACTTGAGCTTCCTTGCAAACTGGAGGGAGTGTGGGGCTTCTGCTCTCCCCCACTCCTGTTAGAGTTACTCTTAAAAGGTCTCCACTCTCCCGGCTTATTCTGCACGGGACTAGGCGTCATTTGCCTATCCCTTCGAGACTCTAGGTTGAAATCTACTAAGCGTTCGGCCGCAGCCATCGCTAATCCCAAATCAGCCACCCGTTGACGCTGCAACTCAAGTCGCGCCCACGGTTTCAGGCCCTCCACAAAAGTAAAGAGCTTGTCCTTCTCCGACATATCCCTGATGTCCAACATCAGTGCCGAAAAGGCCTTCACATAATCCCGCACGGAGCCAGTGTATTCTAGCTTCCGCAATGCCCGTCGGGCATTATACTCAACATTCTCCGGAAAAAATTGCTCACGAATTGCTTCCCACAAAAAGTCCCAAGTATCCAGACGCAGATGGTTTGCCTGAATCTCAGCATACTTGGTACCGCCACCATAGCTTGGCATCACCAGTCAGATACATGATCGCAGTAGACACCATCCTTGTCTCATCGGCGACATTCGCCGCAAGGAAGTACTGCTCCATGTCAAACAGGAAGTTCTCGACCTCCTTAGCATCTCGAGCACCACCGTAGGCCTTCGGTTCAGAAATCCAAAGCCTAGCACCATTATCAGGAGCAACAGGAGCGTTGCCCACCGCCCGTTGGAGAACTCCAATCTGTAGGGCCATCTCCTCCATCTTGCGTTGCATATCAACAACACCGCCCTGGCCACAAGCATCCCGGACCGCATGCTGGCACTCCTTCAGATCGGAACGCAACTCTGAGATCTCATGCTCCAGTGTGGCAACATGATCTTCCAAATTCTCGACCACCTCAGTCAACCGGGAGATTTGCCCTCTGGGTCTGTGATCCTTTCTTGGGGCACTACGGCCCCTCTCGGACTCTCAAGGTCCTGTTCAGACATTTTGGCAGAACTGGCTCTCGTAACCCGTCTCGACCCCATCAGGCAACCGAGGCTCTGATACCACCTCTCACGGGGCACCTTCCGCAATGCGGGGAAAGGGGCACCGTGTGGCTAGTAGTCCAAAGCCAACGACTACTTCCACCAACCGACAGCAACACCAACCAAATTCCCACCGACGCCTCGCACAGACCGTCGATAAGAACAGCATAATTTCCAACAATCAACAATATAATGCAGCGAAATCGGTAAATTAATCACACGTCTTGCAGCGAATGCGTTTTGTATTGATAGCAGAAATATTGAAGATTACAGTAAGCTAGCCACGGGGATCGCCGTGAGGGGGATACCAGCAGTGCACACCAAGCTTCGAGTGGTCATTCCCCCCTATAATAGGCTTAAAAAGAAATTTCCTATTGACAAATCTAGATACTAGAAAAGTTGAAAATTGCATCTCATGGAGCATAAAGCGCCACACGAGCGAAACGTAAATATTACATCAGTGGCTCACGCCTAAGACTCTAAAACCTGCGGAAGCCTAGTGCCTGTCGGTGGAAGTGTTGGTCGGCCAGATGGAACATGGCCGAAATTGGGTTAAGGGTGCCAAGAGTGCGGGCGACCCTTGACACTCGGGCAGGTAGTTGTTAAGGAAAAAGCTTCCATCAAATCCAGAGTTAATCTTGAAGATTACGTCCAATGGGGGCTCTTGATTGGATGATCCTCTTAGCAGGATATGCTTCCAGATTCCTAAGGGATGGTTGGAGAGAGTACGGTGATTTGCCTAGATCCTTGGGCATCGTCACAGGTTACATGGACGTCCTGCCTCTAGGTGGCCAAATGGCCTTCTGCCAATTGCACATGTCACCCTCTTCTATGGACTTATGGGTACGCGCCAGGTCACCCTCTTCTATGGACTTATGGGTGTGGCCCTAGCTTCTGCTACAATCCATTTCGCCTAAGGGACTCTCGTGGGTCTTGGACCAGGGGTCGATCCCCCTTGGGTTGCGCACATTATTGGGCCTTTTATTAGGCTTTTTTGAGTTGGACTTTCTCTTTGGGTGGGCGTGTTTTTGGGACATCAATAATAATTAATGTAGTGAAAAGTCATATTTTTTTAAAGTAAAATATGCTTTCTTTTAATTTTGAAAAATTGAAAAAATGCAAATATATACAGTTGTGAGGTTCCGTGTTTATTTATAGTAGTGTAAAGTGTAGTGTATGAAATTTTAGATTTATCGTACGAGAATCTATGTTGGACGCATGATCAGCCATTTAGTTTGATACTCATCGTCAGTCCAAATTCGTGTGTGTAATTGGCCCCCCCCCCCCCCCCAATCTTAGGTTTGGCAGCCAACAATTGGCTACCACGTGGAATTTCACTGTTACTACTTGTGCGCCTTACTCCTCAGGTCTTGGACTTCTTGCATTCGTGATGTATTCATCAAGCCCATTCGTACTTTTTAATATACTAATTAATACTTCATTATATTCTTCCAAAAAATTAAATTACAATCAATCATGAAATAACGAATTATAATAAAATGAGATAAATATATACACATTTTATAAGAATAAAAATCATAATTTCAAACTTATTAACGAGATCTCGACATTAATTACTAACTAAAACTTTATCAACAAATAAATCTTCCTTTGATGTCGATAATGTGTTAAATCAAGCAATAATTACGGAATCGAGTAATTTATGTCTGAAACAAAAATCTACCTCTTCAATTTGCAGAAAAATCCCAAAAGAAATAATAATAAAAAAAACTAAAGATGATGGCTTTGAAAATTAATTTGTTGTTGATGTCATTGCATATATATACGAGCATAATCAAATCTAGGTATGTGAATATCCGTAGAGGGGCCATATAAGTCTAGCTTAGTTGGCAAAGTTGAGGCCCCATGATTTTAAAGGTCATGAATTCGAATTCCTACGTGGGTTGACGTTATTTCTACTGTATAGTATGTATGATTTGTTATTGTAATAGTTAGGTGTTAATTTATTTAATATTATTGATTTGATTGTTTGTAATTATCTTTATTCGATATCGATAGCCGACAGGACTGAATGTAATCATTTTACTATCGATTAATAATTATTTTCAATTTAAAAAGAATATCGATAGAGGGACAAAGTTAAATAAAAGAAATAATTATGTGTATACCGTGATCTATGTTGTTTAACACAAATCAGCTGTAGTTTTTGTGTATTTACAAAAATTATACAAAGTATGAACAATTTGTATAATAATATTGACATTTCTAAGAATATACGTATAATTTTTTTAAAAATATGAGTGATTTGTTTAAGTGATATTAATATTTTATTGCGTGTATATATAATTTTTGTAAAGACAAAAATAATTTATGTAAATAAATCATAGATAATGAGATATTGATATGATTATTTCTAAATAAAATGAGCACTAAACCGACCAACACTCAAATTAAAAAGAAGGAAGAAATGATGTTATATTAAAATGAAGAGTCTGAATTTCTACCACAAACATTTTCAAGTGGGCTATACGTATCTTGTTCCCACTGTTTCTCAATTCTCCCGTCTGACCCACTTACCAATTTTAATAAGGGTCACTAATCAATTTTCATTTTAATTAATATTTTTATATTTTTTTTATTTATTCACGCATCGTGTGTGTATAGACTGCTAGTAATATATATGCAAATCCACCTAACCCAACCAAAACTAAAATAGGTGATCTTACTTCCAATTTTTAATTATTAATTAATTGATGTATAAATATATTATAATTTTTAATCATTCCACTGAATATATAATTTACATTCACAACCCAACTTCTAAATTTATCCTATAAATATATATATATATATTTATATATATGGTGTTGAAATTGCTCTGTTTCAGTATAATGAGTTCCCATACCAAGCCTTTTCTACAATAAATTTTTTCATTTTACATACATAATGCGCAATATTGAAAAATTACGTGGAATTGTCAGCTGTTAGCGACAGGCAACTGACATTTTTGCAGTGGGTTGATTTTTATTTTATTTTTATTGTTACATAAATCTTATTTATTTTTATATTCTATTATTATGGGTTCGTAATTATTTTTTAGATAAAATATACGATGAGTACATATTTTGTATATCTATATATATGAAATATAACAAAAAAATAGAAAGATTTAAATCAGCTAAATTAGTGGAGGAGTCACGCATATGCACATAGACGTCTTAGTTTGGAATTTTTTTTTTTTTCAAGTATGATCGAACCAAATCAATCACATAATTATTATGATATACTTATCATGTGATTGATCACTTTTCTAAATTGTATATTAATTACATGATAAAAATATTGCATTTACCATATAATTAGTTCAGGTCAAATCAAAATCAATCCGAACTAAAAAATTTCCTTTCAATTTGAACACGCACAAGATTCACGTGTACACTGATGCACTATTCACTCTTTACTTTCGTGATCAACCTCGCTTGATGTGTGCAAGGTGAAAATATATGTGTAAAATCGTGTTGGGGAAAACTACAATCCTGAAATCAAAATTTTAGTACGACAGTGGTGCAATCAAAAAATTGATTGATCCCCAAATTAAAATAATACAATTTTATATACGTGCTCGTGGTAGAAAATTGGAATACAAATTGAAATAAAGTAGAAAAAAACAGAAGAGCTATACGTATGAGGCATGTTCTGTAATTTCGTATACATATGATGAAATACTTTTGCTGAAAAAGAAAGGCGGGTATAGCTATGCCTATGATGTTTAGGTGTAGTGCGTGTGTGTGGAAGGATAAGGATTGGGAGTGATCTTTATTACAAGACCAGGGAAGACGTCGTCGGGATCGTGAATATGAGGATTCCGCTCCACGATGAAAGGGTCGCCGCACTTATCGCTGATGGTGTGCAGCGTCTCGCCTTCTCCGACCACATATATTTCGTCGCACGCCCGCAGCTGCCCGTTCCCCGCTTCGGCCGCTTCTTCGTCGTAGTAATTCTCCCTCACTGAACCGCCTATCAGGATGAGCCCCAGTAATAAGCAGGCGCAGTACCATGAAGACGCATCTGCTATCGGAAGACACGACTTTACCAACTTCAGTAGATTAGCCATGTACGTGTTTCTATATTCAGACACAGAGAGAGAGAAAGAGAGAGAGAGAGAGAGAGAGAGAGAGAGAAGATAGCTTTGAGGTTTGATGGTGTTTGTTAATGTAAGCGTTTCTCTTTGAGGGGGTTTTTATGGGGTGGGTGTGTTGGGGGGAGGGGTTGGGTGGGTATGGGGTATGTAAGTCTTCTGGACGTATTTATTGGGAGGAAAGTTGATTTTTTCAAATTCAACTTGGCTATGTAAGAAAATTTATGTCAACTAAATTCAACTATTAATGATAATTACTATTTTTTCTTTTTAGGAAAAAGGAGAAAATAATATGACTTTGCACAATATGTAGATTCATACAAGTAGTACGCCACTGAGTCTACTAAGAACCGAGACAACAACTCCAATAAAAGCATAGATTAAAATTTTGTCCAACACATGTTTCGAGTTTATTAATATTTAAAAAAAATTAAAATATTTTGAAAACGCTATAAAAAATCATAAAATTAAATAAACATAAAAAATAGGCATTGAAAAAATAAAAAATGTTATCTTTCTCTTTTTAATTCAAATATGTGTAGTTTAATTTTACATCATTCAGCCAATTAACATTATTATTGTATTATTTGGAGTTATTAATTGATGTAGTTGCTATTGAAATTAAATAATAATATAATATTTATATTTACCTATGTGTTATAAAATATCTATATTACGTTGATATTTGTACATATAACATTAAGTTAGCCTAATATTAAATTTGTTACCATTAAATGAAAATACTTATGTATAACACAAGAATTTATATATTTGTAGCTAAAAGTACGAAATAAATGTTTTGCTGAAAAACAAGAAAAAATAAATTTTTTTTAGGAAACTCAAAGATTTCGAAGAAAAAATTAAGAAAAATAAAATGTTTCGAAGGAAACTAGATAAATTTAAAACTACCATTTATTTTTATTTCCATAACATCGAAAAGGGAAACGTTCTCATAATTTCGATGAAAACATATGAAAATTTTAAACTATGAATAAAAGACAATATTTCGTATAGGCTATAATAGATGTACGTGTTATGCATTTATCAAAAATCAAATTATAATTTAATTGACCTCATTAAATACCTTGATAACAAGTCAAACCCGCATTAAAAAAATGACGATGTTCTGTTTCTACTGTGATTTATTGAACGTTAATTAGGGCGAACTTACAGAAATGGTTCAATAAAAAGACCGATGGGCGTACGAGGAAGAAAGAAACCTTATAATCACAGTTGACGGGGTGGGCTAAACTGGATGCCCTTTTTATTACATTGCAAGTTGCAAAGTTGACTACATATATTAATTTAATTAATTAATTAATACAAAGCATCGCGGTTCTGGAAACACGTGTTTAGAAGTGGAAGTGGAAGCAGGCAAATGATGGTTGGACGGTACGCATTAACAGTGGTGCACAGGTGATGACATGACACCAAGAAAAGCGATCATTGGAACTTCATTTACCAGGAAATAGTCGTCGATGCTTCAAACTCCTAAACCTCGTTCACATTCTTGATTGGCCTAAAAGTATCTTATATTTTAACTTAAATTTATCAAAATATTTAATATGTATACTAGTTGTTGCAATCGCCGTGAGCATATAAAAAGAAACCGTATGAGATGAACAGAAAAAAAAAATTGTGAAAATAAACAAACGTAGTACGAGAAAAGGAGAAAGAAATAAGTCCGCAAGAAAAAAAAACATTGAGAAAAAAAATAAATTATTACTGTGCGTTTATTAGAAATATAAAAATTTGTGAGAAAAACGAATGAGAAGTAAGATGAGAAAGAAACATGGGGTAGTGGAGTAGGAGTATAATAAATAAATTATATATTGTTGAATTATAGAAAAACATTGAAATTACTATTTTGATCAAAAAATTTTGAAGAAAAGAAATGAATTAAAGCATAAATATGAATATACAAAGTTGGTAGTTGGTACGATAAAATGATTTTCATTTATAATAGTAAAAGTATCTATCAAATGATGTAATAATTATTTTTCATATATTTCTTATTATTGTGTCAAACGAGTTATAGATAGTAATTACTTTTTATTAGACATTTATTATATTAACCAGAGAAATCAATATAACTTCCCAGGTTTATTACAAAATTTTACAATTCTAATAAAGTTAGAAGGGCAATTTTGTCAAAAAAAAATTCTCTTTGATGGTTTTGTTCCATTCCCGTTCGGTGCACCTTATCTTTTTTACTGCAACTGCACCACATATATATTTCCTCAATTATAATAGCAGAATAATTGCATTTTGCATCATAATTGAGTCTATAATCTCAATTATCGCAAAGGTAATTAGATGCTTACACCTCATTTAAGTTGTGGACTTAGTCTTTCCTCTTTTTCATTGTACATATGTAGCGTTGAAAAATAAATCAAATTATTCTTCGCTTGATTGAAATTAATCGATAAAAGATCGTTTGAACTTAATATATTAAACTTAACAAGCTAAACTCGAATAAAAAATTTTGTTCGATATACTTTGAAACTTGGTTTGATTAGTGTAGAAACAATACAATATACTTAAAAATATCAATTATTCGACCTCGGCTCATGCTTGATCATATTAAAGTTCGTTTCAGCTTGATTAGATCAATGATCAAACAAAATTCAAATATAATTTTTGAAAATCGATAATTTATACTATTATATTAAGGGAGAGCACCTCTTTGGTGTCTCTCCCAAATTTGGTCTGCTAATTTGTTTAATTATTAATTTATTTAATATTTTAATATTTTGTTATGTATTTTTCTTTTTTATCAACTTCTTATTTTTCTCTCACTTCTCAATTTCCCATTTTCTCTCTTTTCAACTTTCATATCCCTTTTTCTTATCTCATTTTTTTCATTAATTTTTTATTTTTAATATTTGAGAATCTAATTAATTTATTTTTTTACAAAATAAAAATTTTATAAAAATTTAAATTAATTGTGCACACACATTTGAGTGTGCCACATTTACTAGTAATTCAATAAGTTTGAACAATAATGCGTTCGGCACGATTCAAATCATTTACAGTTCTATACACGTACGAGAGAAGTAAATTATCTATTTTTATAGATATAAAAGTAGAGATTAGAAGAGGAGAGCAGAAGTGATTAATGATGGCATGATTTAAGGAAAGAATATCTTAACATCTTTGCAAGAAAAGGGAAGAATGTCATGTTCTTGAAGCGATCAAATTAAACATATGTAATTGTTGATTAATGATTAGGCAAGAATTTAAGTAATGTTAGGGATAAGGAGAAGTTGACCAAAATGTGTATGATGAGAGTGGGATAACTGTCTATCTATTTTAATGTTATTTGTTATTTTATGATTATAATGGATGGATTCACTTAATAGCAACCCTAGATGATATTCGTTTGAGATATGACATGTGCGTACGTGTCAGGTTTAAGGAAAGTTTTAAGAAATTTTTACATTATTGCATTTGGTGAATCATAATTCGGACATCCATCTCAAGTTATTGTCGCTTTCACAAACAATTGTTCCTTGTAATTTGTACAAGGACGCCAACCTACCTTCGAAAGCGATAACAATTATTTTGAGAAATAAATATTTATAAATATCTTTTGTCGATGAGGTCTAATTCAATTGACGAAACTGATGCCCCATAATCATAGAGGTCGTGGGTTCGAACGCCCTGTGTGGGATGATATTGTTGCTACTATATAGTAAGTATTAATTGTTGTAATAATAGTTAGGTGTTAGTTTATGTGATATTGTTGATATAATTATTGTATTTATCTCTATTTGATATTGATAGCCGACATGACTGATTGTAATTACTTTACTTCAATTAATAAAATTTATCGTTTCTAATTCACAAAAAATTATAAATATCTTTTTGTATAACACTACAAGAAAACTGGGCTTATGAGACGATTTATAGAAATTCTAATATTCATTGTTATGGGAGTTTGTAAGCTTGTCTTTTAAAAGCAGACTTTATCAAAATTTTAAGAAAAAATTATTTCAGTAAATATTAAATTTAAAAGGTTTATAAATTGACCAAAGTTTTTTTTGAAAATGAGCGATAAACTACTAATTTGAAAATACAGTAATATTTCTACGACAATCAATGCTATTACAATATTCAGTCCACAATATAACATCACTAAATCTACCAACACCAAACAACCAAAGGAATAACACAAACATCTTATAAAATAAACAACACCCTACATTCGCAGTACGCGAACCTACAACCTCACCACTCGGACAAGGAATCATCGGTGACCAAAGTTACACACTCTTTATAATAACTTTTTATTCACTTATGATGGGAAAATAATCTTATCAAGATCTTCTGAAACCTTCTTGGCAATACCTTGGACTTTAGAAAAGCTTTGAAAAGTCTCACCCTCAATTAAGGTCTCAGTGATCTGAACTTTAAGATTTTTGAGAATCCTAATATGTATGAACTATTGTTGTCATTAGATCATTATGACATTAATGGTGCACGTGAAATCGTACAATTAGCCTTTTCCAATAAATATCGCCCCTCCTATAGTCATGTACAATTTGCTATCCAATTTTTCTATATTCTCTTTAGAGTCTTGTTCCGATCACTGATTTAAGTATCGGAAGACCATTTGCCCGCAAAAATCCTCGGCTTGATTATAATCTTGTGTCCATTTTGCAGGCATACGATTGATTTCAAGAGAATACCATATCTTAAAAACTCACTTTAAAATACTTCATCTAAATTTTTGGAACAACAACTTATAAAGGAGAAAAAGCAAAAAGTGAATAAACATTATATGACTTTTCTTAAAGTGGACATTTCAACGTTGCATAGTTTAAGAATATTGAGTAGTACATAAACCTAAAGTTTCGGCCACGTACAGTTTGGGTAGCTGGAGATTGGGAGTTCCATTTTGATTCAAGCTTCAATTTCATACAGATTACATACATCATGATTTTCCCCGACAGAACAAATCAAATAAAATAAATGAAAATAATAATGAATGCCTGTGTGTGTGTGCGCTTTGTCTGAACCAGAAATAGTTGACCTACATACATACGATTTATGTTATGGTATCTCTTTGGACCCTGTCGCTACTCTTGCTCCTCCTCATCCCATTCACAAAATTATTATCTACAACCACCCCCAACGAGAAATTCTAACCTAAACCTAGTTCGATTAAATCTGAATCAATTATGTACATGACAAGTGCAATACATTTGTTGTGTGATTAGTGTACAGTTCAGGAAAGTGATCAATCACATAACAAGTGTATTGGACATAACAAGTATCCACTTGCTTTATGATTGGTTTGATTCGACAAAACCTGGTTCGGGTAAAAATTTTCCACAACTCAACACACTTTACAAGAAATATAACTTTTAATAATAACTAATTGTCATAATTATAAATAAATAACGTAATAATGAGTCATTGATCACGATCGTGCAATGTTTACTGACGATGATTTTTACGAATGTGACTAAAATATTTATCATAGTTAAGAGTCATGGCAATACTTTTACCATGGTGGATAAGTTTTTATTTAATTATGGTTAACAATAATTATTTACTACTGTTTTTAACTCATAGCATCAAAATATAAACAATAGTAAATTTTCTACGAATGACAATGACCTTTGAACTAGAATACTGTATTTAACCATGTAATGAAGTAACTCAAGAAGACAATCATCATGAGAATTCTGAATTCCTAAAAGTATTATTGACAAAACTAAGCATGCAGTGTGAACAGTACTTTTATTAATACATCTCATGAACTGCATGCATTATTTTTTTGAATAAAACAATTGAATTTAATACATTATTACGTCATGTATTCATTCGAAGTTATTTTACGTACAATTAATTAACAGTTCATAGGTATCATATTCACATAATTAATCAATTAATATAAATACAAACAACAACTAATATACTTAATAAAATTCGAACTCAGCACCTCAACTTAAATTTGTCCCTCGGATTAAATTTTATTAGTCATATAATCTCAAAAAAAAAAAAAACCATAATAATTATGTTATTTTTTCTCTTTAACATATATGAGAAAAATAAAAATAATTAAGGGCTAGATTTTAGTGGGACGATCTTTATGACAAGACCCGGGAAGACATCATCCGGGTCATGAATATGGGGATTCCTCTCAACTATGTACGGGTCGCCGCACTTCTCACTGATGGTGTGGAGTGTTTCCCCTTCTCCGACGACGTATATCTCGTCGCACGGCCGGTCCAGGATCGGCCTTCCCGTCACGGCCGGCTCATCTGCGACCCGGTCGTTCAGGAGGATGATCATGAGGGCTAGAAAAAGAATTGCACAACAGAATGAGGCTGCGTCGGCAATGACCATTGATATTTGTATGTATTTGTATTTTGAAGAAGTTGCCATCTCCGCCGCGGGAGTGGTGGTGGTGGCGGCAGGCTGCGGTGGTCGGAGGAGAAAAATGGCCGGATGTTATGATGGAGTTTTGGAGTGTCTTTATATATATAGATGGGTCCTCAGAATTTTGGTGGGGAGAAGTTACGGGGCAACTTGTTTTCAAATGCAATTTGCTGGGGGTTTGACTGTAATTTCTTATTTTAGACGCCTATGTTTGTAAAAGAAAAATAATATGTGGTCAATTTGAATTATTTTATTATAAAATAACATAATATTTTGTAATTCATTTAGTATATCATATAATAAGTATATTTTAAATAAAATATGCAATGTAACATTGTTTTGTAATAAAAGATTCGAGTTAATATGTAGCCAACGAATCACAATTTAATTGAGTTGAACAAAAGGAGTGCAAATTACATTTTTTTTAAATTTAAAAAGCGATGATAGTGAATTTGGAGAAATGTTTTTGAGTAATATTTTTGCCCAAAAAGGACTTGTATTTTGGTTTATTATTGGTATGACTGGTTGAAAATACATGATGTGTGAAATATCTACTAGTAAACAAAAGTGTCCAAATTATGTACGTGAAACAAAGTTTGGCCACCATCCCCTACCCAAAGAATTCTACCCAAAAATAAAAATAATAACAATAATAATAATAATAATAATAATAATAATAATACTTTGAAGTATTTTTCTTTATGTTTTTAGTTTATGATTATTATTTTTCCTTTTTTTGTATTCTCATAATTAATTATTTCAAATAATATATTTTTGTATTCGATTGACCATATACATGTTCAAGCAAAAATATTCATGAGTCTCAAGTTGTCAAGAACAAATAAAATTTTGAACAGGATGAATATTCGGTATGAAATTATAATCGCACAAATAGTCATGTGTGTTATATATCTTAATAATATACTTGGATAATAATGATCATGATTAAAAGTTCATTTTGAAGTTATATTTACTACACCCGAGATAAGTTTGCAGTCAATTCTTAAAAACAGATAAATAATTATGCCATTATTATTCATCATGAAATGGATGTCGAAACTACTTAAAATTTGGTCAAATTAAAATAAATAAATAAAGTTTGCAATTAGGTAGTAGATATGCGGTGAAGGCAAATTGCAAGGGAATTATGGGGCTTCCCCACTTCCGCCCTACCCAAACTAATTCACATCAATTAATAAACCACTTTGAAAACGAAAATCAAATAACAATGGGTTTGTTTGAACTTTGAACCACAACTATTATTCAATTATAGAAATATATATATATATATATATATTACAATTAGGCCCGTTTACTTTGATGTATATATCTGAATAAGAAAAATAATATAGGTTAATATAATGTTTACTTCATTGTGTGGGGATCCAGTATAAAACCAAGACCGTTTTATCCTTGTCCCAAGCTAGAAATGGTATAACTTATCTTGTGAATAATACGAAATTTTGCCTCACATCAAAAGTCCGTTTTATCCTTGTCCCAAGCTGGAAAAAAAATCAAATGCTCCAAAATATTAAATATTCCACCTATTTTTTCAGACATTGGAAGCTCCTCTTTTCTCTCTTCACTTCTTCACTCTCACGCAGCAGCAAAAAGACGTCGAGCTTCAGACAGAGTATGGGTGCTTCCATTTTCTTCTTTTTGTACTCCCTCCTAGCTTTTTAATCTGATTTACCAACTTCATCCATGCATTACTACCGACTTTTTTTTAAAAAAAATTAGGTCAAAGTTATTGAATGTATAAAATAAATTCCTAACAAAAACTAAAGCAAAATAGTTTTAAAAAAATTGCATTAGAAACCAAAGCATAATTTCATTGTTCTTAAATTGAAATTTGTCCCCACTATAAGATTGCTTTCGGGTTAAACAAATTCACTTTTAGGATACGATTAACCAACCGAGGCTTGACGAACAATAATTCCGAAAGCCTCCTTTCAAGAACAACTCGAAAAACCAAAATCTGAAATAGAGGAATTTATAAAAATTTAAGTGTTTAATCTAACACTTGATTTTATCCATATATAGCCTTATAAATGTTTTTTCAGAAAATACACATCTTCTCGTTATACCTCTTCAATCAAAATTTGTAACCATCCAAAAAATGTCTAATCTGATAAGATACTCCTGGAAAGCAACGTTAAATTTCTTCAAAAAAGACATTCTTTCAGCATATACTTTTATTTACAACGTTTTGTAAGAGAATAAATAATTAAAAACACAATTTTTGAAAATGAAATAAAATAAATTATACAAAATAATATATATATATATATTCTCTTTTTTTTTTTAATTATTACCTCTAATTTTCTATTTGAACTTTAAGTTGAATAATTCAATATTAAGCACTTAAAGAATTAATTAAACTTTCCATGTAAGACATAATATATATATATATGTGTGTGTGCAAGCTATCTAACAAATTCTCTTATTTATTTTTATTTTAGTTATAAATCCCAGAATATACAATTATTTACTTGATATGGAGAAAATAATAAGTCCATCATCATTTATTCATCTTCATCAAAATGAGTAGATCAAGGAGAGATTAAGGGAATCAAGGAGGAAATTGAGCACTTGGGGCTCCATCCATGGAGCTCTAGTATTAATGACAGATCAAGGAAAAGACCAAAGTAACCTCTTAAAAGGTTTCCATATATATCCAAGGTTATAAGGATGAAGGGCAAAGAAGAAAAAGATCAACACTTACCGTAAATAGATTGGTAGTATAAATATGAGCTCAAACTTCTCATTTGAGAGAAGGAGAGAGAGAGAGAGAGAGGAAAAAAAAAAAGAGATCAAGTGTAAGAGATTTGATAGAATAACCTTGGATCGAATTGTAACGTATTGGTGATTGTGCCCAATTAATAATTAATGAATAAATTATTTAATTTTCTATTGATTGTTCTTTAAATTATTATTCTTGCAACATAAGAAAATATACGATATATTTATACACATAGCATATAAATATTAAATAAAATAAAAAATATATAATAATAATTAAAATATAATTCCAATACAAATTCAAATCGTATAAAGAAAAGCTACCGAAATGCGACGAAAGCGTTGGAGACGAATCCATTTGAGGAAGAGTTTGAGGCGAATTCACTTGAGGAAGAGTTGGAGGCAAATCCACCCCAGGAGGATTTGGAGTCTGAAGAGCAGTTGGAGGCAAATCCACCCCAGGGGGAGTTGGAGGCGATTCCACCTGAGGAAGAGTTGGAGGCAAGTCTGCCTGAGGAGGAGTTGGAGGCAAATCCACCAGATGAGGAGTTGGAGGCGAATCCATCCCAGGAGCAGAGGCAGAAGTTAGGAGCGAGAGGTTTACCACCTCCAACCTTCAAACCTCCCATGGTCAGAATAACCTAAGAGGCACTTCAGAGGATAATAGAGGATGTCTCCACCTGCGCTGCTGAGAGAGCTATAGTCTAATTTTTGGATAATCGCCCATGGGAACCTTTGCCACCTCGTTCTCCTCGCTGAGGTCAAGCTATCCCCTTGGTCCCGAAGATAACGAGTCAAGGGAAGACAAATTCCCAAAACATGCTGAAGAAAAACGAAGGGATAGTAGCCAAGCTTCTTCCCCGACAACACGCCCCTGCAAAAGGATGAGAGCTAGAGAGGGACGAATAAGTGAGAGAAATGAAACTCGCGAGGAGCTCACCACAAACAATCGAAAAAAAAAAAAGGCTTCACCCAACCCCCCGTCGTTGACCGTCGCCTCTGCTAGAAAAAGCCCTTTCTCAATGAAGATATTAGCAGAAGCTCTTCCCCAAGGAATCCGTATCCCAAACCTAAAGGAATACACTGGCACAGGTGACCCCAAAGACCACTTGGATGAATTTTTAGCAAAGGCAGACTTACTAGACCTAAGTGATGCCGGATATTGCAAAGTCTTCCGTACTACATTGGCGGAGAATGCCATGGCGTGGTTCAACCAGCTCCCCGCATATACCATTAAAAGCTTTGAACAATTATCCCAATAATTTTTGCACCATTTCTCCTTCAACAAAGAATGCCCAAAGACCGCGTCGTACCTATTCACGGTAGTGCAACAAGAGCAGGAAAGCTTGAGAGAATATGTTCAAAGGTTTTCGGGGGCCGTACTAGAAGTTCCTCATTTAAATCATGAGTTGCTAGCCAGAATTCTCCAACAAAATTTGGGCAAGGGAAGATTCCGCGACTCGATCGCAGGCAAACCACCGACAACCCTTGACGAACTCTTGATGAGGGTGAAAAAGTATATCCGAATTGATGAAGCTATTAAACCAATTGCCAAAATTTCAGATTAGGCTAAGGAAGTCTCTCCATTTTTCCATCATGGGGTAAGAGAAAAGGTAGAACAGAGAAAATGATATCACTATATATTTAGCACTTAGTACTAAAACATGTTAAGTGTAATATTTCTACCTTTTTATCACCTTTAGTCAATGGAATAAAGTGGTCGATTTTTATCTTCACGTCGTATGAGTATAATTTTCCTTATAACACGCCCCTAATAGGCGAAGTGAAAGGCCCAACCTTTAAGGAAATTTAAAATAGCTTCCTAGAGGCGCATAATACAACGCCCCGAAGCTAAGAATTATTTCAACTTGAGAACTTATACAAAGTTCCCTAAATAACTTGAGATCACAAGCTTTCCCGAGGTGCATAATACTACACCCAAAAGCCAAAAATCTTTACAAACTCGAGAACTCATATGAAATTCCCTCAAATGAGTTTAAGATTACAAGCTTTCTTGAGGTGCATTATACAACACCCCAAAGCTATAAGATTACAAGCTTTCTTGAGGTACATAATACAACACCCCAAAGCTATAAGATTACAAGCTTTCTCGAGTTGCATAATACAACACCCCAAAGCTATAAGATTACAAGCTTTCTCGAGGTGCATAATACAACGCCCCAAAACTAAAAAGCATCACAACTCAACAAACTTCATGATCGCTTCCATAAATGAATATAAAAAATCATCACTCATTGAGAGATTGAAAAAAACCCCTCAGAGGATTGAAATAAAATTTAAGAGAGTCAAAATGGCTTTTTACTTCATAACACTCGGACTTTATAGTAAAAATATCTTCGTACTTAACTCCATCACCAGAGGGAGTAAGGAGGAATCCCACTGAGTATTATAGTACTCATCCAAGAAACGAAGTTCATCAAAGCTCGAAACACTATAACTCAACATCGAACCTAGGGGCAGAGGAGCATTCCCCTCAATATCATCACAAAAGGAAACCTTCGAACTACGCCCTTGAAGAAAAGGAAGCTAACTAAAGCAAACGTCTAAAGAATCGGTCGGACAATCGGGAAGATTGCATATAGCCTCAATAACCTCTAATGCAAAATTATCATCATCTCCATCTAAAACTATCACGTTGGAAGAACGAGAAGATTAAGAGTAAGGCGACGACCCCTCGCCGAAGAAGAATAGAAGAGCGAGAGGAGAACCCCCGACCGTCGAGCCGAGGTACATCACCTTGGCCCACCCGGTCGGGCCCGCTCGACCAGCTGGCCGAGACCAATGCCTCGACCGACTTGCTCATCGAACACTTCATGACCGCGGCCAACACCACCGTCTCCGCGTCGCCCCCCTCCCCCCCCCCCCCCCCCGAGCCGAACCCCACTAGACCTAGGAGGAGACTCCATGATTCCCTCACGGTTATTATTAGATATTGAAACTACGACCGAAAAGAGGAGAGGCAAGCAACAACAAAATAAAACACGAATGAAGCAACGAGAAAATAATGTAATCCAAAAATGCGTTCTTGATTAAAAAGAACCTTTTCGGTTTGACATTCGGAAGACGACGGAAGAACTAGAGCAGCTGAGCCTAAGAGGAAGCACGAGATAAGAAGGTGTCAACGACGAACAAAGCTCAAAAGTTCTAAACTGCACGAATGAGATGCATATATATAGATGAAGAGGAAGAAAAACTTTCCAAATGAGGAGGATTCTAGTTGCCAAATTTCTGAATATTCCCCTTTCCAAAAAGAAGAACTTACCAAATAAGGCGGTACCATTTACCAAGTTCCAATTATTTCCATCTCAAATATTTGGAACTTGAGGGGGCAGTTGACATGGAGAAAATAATAAGTCAACCATCATTTATTCATCTTCATCAAAATGAGTAGATCAAGGAGAGATTAAGGGAATTAAGGAGGAAATTGAGCACTTGGGGCTCCATCCATGGAGCTCTAGTATTAACGACGGATCAAGGAAAAGACCAAAGTAACCTCTTAAAAGGTTTCCATATATATCCAAGGTTATAAGAATGAAGGGCAAAGAAGAAAAAGATCAATACTTACCGTAAATAGATTGATAGTATAAATATGAGCTCAAACTTCTCATTTGAGAGGAGAGAGAGAGAGAGATCAAGTGTAAGAGATTTGATAGAATAACCTTGGATCGAATTGTAACATATTGGTGATTGTGCTTAATCAATAATTAATAAGTAAATTATTTAATTTTTTGTTGATTGTTCTTTAAATTATTATTCTTGCAACATCATTACTTAAAAAAATATACTAAATATTTATACACATAGCATATAAATATTAAATAAAATAAAAAAATATAATAATAATTAAAATATAATTCCAATACAAATTCAAATAGTATAAAAAAAAGCTACCGAAATGCGACGAAAGCGGAACAAGCAGCGACATAAATAATCAAGATAAGGATTATATTTTTGGATAGGCATCAAAGTATCATAAATCAACTCCACTAAAATACAAATCAAGAAAGAAACAACCCAATCTTTAATTACTAATAAAAACTCAAGCAGTGTAAGATTTTCTGTGACTAAAATTTGATGTGCTTTATCCACCACTTGTCTTTTCTTGAAATTTCTTCATCATAATCTAAAAGATTTTCACGAATTCTCGATTCTCGAATACATCCCATTAAAATAATAAATGGGAAAAGTCCCATTATAATCTAAAAAATCTCACTCTTGATACAAGAGATAAGATTCCAGTCTTGATCAACACAGAGGGAAGAAATGGGGAAGGGTGGGATGTCCCATGGAAACGCTGGAGAAGAAGAGAACATGGCAGCTTGGCTTCTTGGGGTTAACAATCTCAAGATTCTGCCTTTTAAGCTTCCTACTCTTGGTATTGGATTGTTCTTCTGTTCTTGCACTGTTCTCGTTTCTCTTTTTTTGGAGAGCTCAACTGTTTGATTTGGGAAACATAGTAAATAGCTGTTTGGTTTTTAAAATCTGGGCTTTGTGTAATAATTTGATTGCTGCTTTTAGGCCCAAATGATGCTAGAATCCGGATGAAGGCTGTGGGTATATGTGGGAGTGATGTTCACTACCTCAAGGTGAAGTCTTTTTCTTGTTTTAGGCAATGATAATGTCCATTGAGTGTGTGTTTCTACGTCTACTTTATGCTGAATTTCTATGGCATAGCCATTATAACTTAGGATCTGTGATGATTTGAGAAGAAGTTAGACTGTATCTTATTGCACTGTGGCAAGAAAAGAGAAAAAAGGAATACCATTACAACATGTTTATTTATTTCTACTAGTCAATGTAATTGTTATTAAGAGGCTGGTGTCTCATGTTTCAGGAGATGAAATTAGCGGATTTTGTTGTCACTGAGCCCATGGTGATTGGGCATGAGTGTGCCGGTGTTGTTGAGGAAGTTGGGACTGAAGTGAAGCATCTAGTGCCCGGTGACCGTGTCGCCATTGAGCCTGGAATAAGTTGTTGGAGATGTGCTCTTTGCAAGGAAGGCAGATATAACCTTTGCCCTGAGATGAAGTTTTTCGCTACTCCCCCTGTTCATGGTTCCCTTGCGAATCAGGTTTAACCAGAGCTGCAGTTTGAAATAGATTATTTGCCGTTTTGATTCTATTCGTTTCAGTTTGATATGAAGTGTGAAGAATGTCCATTGCACAGATTCAGTTTACTGCTTTTTCTATAATTCTTGTTTACCTTAAGGAATTTGCATTGTTCCCCTTCCCCTAATTCTTATAGGAAAAAGCACCCGTGTTCTAGAAACTTTTTCAGAATCCTCATTTCATATTATAGGTGTTTTCCATTATTCCTCTGCATTCAGTGAATATGAGCAATTGCTCCCATCCATATAGTATCTAATACCTCCATGTTTCACAAGATCACTCGTCTGAGATGATGAAAGTATAAAAATAATTTTGGAGATTGGGTATGTAGATTCCTCCTGAGTACTAGAACGATTATAATGCTCCATATTCGCTTGAATCGGCATCAGTTTATTGCCTGGTTGAGTTTATAGGATTATAAGTAGTTTATACATCCTTGTTTCAGCGAAGGCTAATTCAATCATGTAAATCTCTGAAGCACGACTCTGTAAACGATAGTGTAACTTTCTTCTCTTCAACTGTTGTGGCAGATTGTGCATCCTGCGGACTTATGTTTCAAACTCCCCGACAATGTGAGTTTAGAGGAGGGGGCAATGTGTGAGCCCTTAAGTGTTGGGGTCCATGCATGTCGCCGTGCCAATGTTGGTCCTGAGACAAATGTTTTGGTGATGGGAGCAGGACCTATAGGACTTGTAACAATGCTTGCAGCTCGAGCTTTTGGATCTCCAAGAGTTGTGATTGTCGATGTAGATGACCACCGTCTATCAGTCGCTAAGGAGCTAGGAGCAGACGACACCATCAAAGTTTCGACTAATATAAATGTAAGTATCTTTGAAATATCCGACTTTGTTGAACTGAATTATTCTTCAATCGTTGAAGTTTGCATGTTGAGTCTCTAACTAGATTTTCATCTGCTTTGAACTTCTTAATGTATCTTCCAGTGATTTTAATAAGAAACAAATTTGAAACCAACACATGCCAACATTATCCTATTCTACTTGTATTTTGTTCGTCTTTAAACCTTTTAATCTCCGGCATCTGGCGCTCTCTGACTTCTTATGCAACAGTTCACCTAACATGCAACTGTGATACTGTATGTCTGTAAACAAATAAAATCTTGGATGAGAAACTTATAAAGGCTCACCTTATTTAGTCTTCAGTATACATTATCCATATATCCTGTCAGTTGCAATATAATGACAAATTATAAACAGGATGTATCTGCAGAAGTCGAACAAATTAAGAACGCTATGGGGGTTGGAATCGACATAACTTTTGACTGTGCGGGATTTACTAAAACGATGTCAACAGCTCTAGGCGCAACTTCTTCAGGTGGAAAAGTTTGCCTTGTCGGGCTGGGTCACACTGAGATGAGTATCCCCCTTGCCCCTGCTGCTGTAAGGTATACATAGCATTTGAGGATAATGGTTCTGCTATTTATTCTTCTCTTTGCAAACTCCTCCATCATATCTGATGTTTGGATGCATAATTGATGAGCTTGTACATGAAAATTCTGCAGAGAGGTCGATGTGGTGGGTGTATTCCGGTACAAGAACACATGGCCATTGTGCATTGAGTTTCTGAGGAGCGGAAAGATAGACGTGAAGCCGTTGATCACCCATAGGTTCGGATTCTCTCAGAAGGAGGTTGAAGAAGCTTTTGAAACCAGTGCACGCGGTGGTAACGCTATCAAGGTCATGTTTAATCTGTAGAAGTGTTCCTGTAAAATGGTAAAAATAAAAGAACAGAGGAAACCGGAAGTGAGATGGCTCCAGTTACTTCTCTTTTCTTTTGTTATTTCGCCAAAGAACAAAGCTTGAACAAGAGTCAGATGTCTAAGTGAATCTCCCTGGGTATTTCGAAATCCCAAATGGTCCATATGTAAAAACTCTGCTAATAGTACCAATCTTCTGTATTGGCAAATGTCAAAATGTTTGAATGTCAGAAAGGTAGTGCAAGAACGAGAAAATTTGGTCAGTAATCGTATCACTACTACTCCAACTTTGTGCTCCGATAAATAATAGCTTCTCTTTCTTATGTTGAAAGAAAAACCAAACACAGAATTATCTGTGGTGGATGCATGATCAGCACTATCCATCCTTTCGAATCCTACCACTCATTATCCTATCTGCCCAACCAAATGGGTCCTGATAATAGTGGAAGTGCTTGCCTGAAGTTACAAGGAAAAGAGATGTATTTTATAGACAGCGCCCAACAAAATTAAATGATTAAGAATGTTACACTTTGGAAGTGCAGTAAAATGGCATTCCCTTTACCTTAAAATGGCTGAAATGCACAAGAGACTTATTCAGATAGCCATTATGATGACATTACATGGAGGCATGATTAGATACTCGATCACCTAACCAGACTACTGAAAGAAAAAGCAAAGGAAGAATGTAAAAAATCAAAACTGGCATTTTCTCATGTTTCATGGTGAGCTTGTACATTGACAAAGAATAAAATTGGGGACAACACGAGGGTTACAAAATGGTTGCGGTAATTCTGCTTTCTATGATATGGGGGTTGGTTCAGCTGCCCACTTCCATACTTTAACTTGACCAGATCCGTCGCCAGTGAAAAATAAACCGCCCGGCCCAATCTGTACGGAGCGAACCTCTTTCTTTGAAAAGATCTTTCCCCTCTCGGAAAATCTAAGAGAAAACAAAGCAAATGTGTAAGGATATTAGATGTAATAACACGATTTCCAGAAGCTAGCATTAATCTTTTAGTAAGAGAAAGATGGACGAATGCGAGACTCACGATGGCAAATCATACACTCGGATGCAGTTGTCATTGCACGAGCAGAACAGCACAGGTTTGGCATCTGAATCATGCATCCCACACAGAGTGAGTATGCCCTGCAAAAAACTTTTACATTAGATTCGGTATGACAAGCGATAGAAAGAAAATTGGGCAAGTGCTACTGCTAGTACCACCATTGTCAAGTGGCCTATGAGATTCCTAAAGAACATAAATTTATTGGTCATAATGGAAGTTACGATGCTAGAGTAATATTTGAACATGTATATCTTGTCATTTGTTTAAGCTTAAGAAAGCAACTGAGGAGGTGATGAAAACTACAAGAAGAGCATACATGTTCCTCGGTGTGGGTATATGTTACTTCCAAGTTACCAGTCTCAGTTGCAGCCCAAACCTACACCAAGTGGGGAAATCAGAAAATATTAAGTTAACTATTTCTTGAAGCTATTATACAGAAGTATACTAGGGGTGGAGCATCAAATTTGCCAAGGAATTACAAACCTTTACAGTTTTGTCCAATGAAGCTGACAACAGGAACTGATCCCAACACAAAATGGACATTACAACATCTGTATGCCCTGATAAAGTTTGAATACACTGCAAAGTTTCCAGGCTCCACACCTGAACATCGAATACAACACAGAGAAACAACACGAAGCAATGAGAAACCTCAGAACAAGCTTACAATGACAGAAATTTGCTTATAGATTCTACCAAAAGGAAACCATAGATGGATAAGAAACTGTTTCAAATCACCAACTTACCTTTATAGAGTGGTCCATGGAACCCGAGTACATTCTGTTACCTCCGACAACCAGGGTAACAACAGCAAGACTGTGACCCTTGAGTGATGCAGCCGGTTCAAAACAGTTGGCTGCTACATTGAATTTCCATGCCAATATTGTCCCCTCCTGCAGTAAATAACAATGATAAGACAAAATGGTACTTGAATGAAACAGTGTCCACTACACCAGAACTATTTCTAAAGACGAGAAACTCAATGAAACAGAAATTATAAGTACAAAAAGATTTATTTTTGCAGAAATGTGCATTTTCAGAGTCCACCCAAACAGAGTAATTGAGGTGCAGATTTGTGCATGGCAAAATGAAACTGCTGGGGACAATTTATTGGCATTAAAAAAAGTCTATGTGCATACACAAATACACTCTAGTAACTGTAGCAGCATTGGGGGAAAAAAAAAGAGAGAGAGAGACCATGTAAATTTGTTAGCTATGCAATAGAGTCATAGACTAAAGTACCTGTGTACCAGCAAAGAGTAAATCACCACCAACGACAAGGGAATAGACTTGTCCAACGGGTCCATTTAAACTGAGCTCTGTAGACATCTGAATGTTCCATGCCTAGTACAAAAAAAGAAAATAATTAGACAAGATGGACTTTGATGAAGTCCATAGGATAAATAAGGTAAATTGCGCAAGAGTCCAATTTATTTTCGTGGAATTGTAACAAACTCCTCTCTTTAGAAAATAACCATAAACCCATCATGTTAAAAAAAATTCTACATGACACCCCCACCACCAAAAGCAACAAACCCAGTTCATGCATGTGTTGAGCTGTATATCAGATAGTGCTCGAGCATCCTCTGATCCAATATTTACTCTTAATTGTTTAATGGACCCTTCTATGATATACACAGAAGGGAAAATACACAAAATCCACCTATTAAATGGCCAAACCTTCTATCAGAAAACTAGACATAAAATGCCTCATGTTCACACAACATTCATGCATCTCCTACTGTCAGATAAACAAGATTTGAATAGGAAGTTTCCGAGAAGATGTCCACCACTCCACTCCAGTTCATTCCATCTCTCTATATTATAGCCATTAACACAAATTAACTTGGACAATAACCAAAAATATTAATTTCAGAATGGCACATCACGGGAGACCAGGCAAAGAATGGCGACACGACACTAATCTACTTGGGGATGGTTTGTACTTTGCAGGTAGTGGTTCAGGGTTGCAGTCTGGGTTAGGATGGTGGCTGGTTGGTGGCAGTTTGGAGCAAGGGATGGTGTTACAACACTTCTTAGTTGAGGATACCATGGCTGCAGTGATCTATTGAAGGGAAAAAGGTGGCAGCAGTGCTTAGGAGTCAGGGATAGGTTGGGGCAGATGGAATTACTGGAGACAGTGAACAATAGTAGTAGCTACGATGATATGGGGAAGGGAATATGGTGGTGCTGAGGGTGGGTATGGGGGCAACAGTGGAACCCTGAAAAGAAGAAAGAAAATAAAAAGGAGGAAGGTGTGCTTTGGTTTCCTTATCATCTGCATACCCAGACCCAAATTAGGATCTTGATCCAAATGCTACTGGATTTATTCAGAAATAAATGTTTAAATTATTTCAAACTACCACTTATTGGAAAAGAATAAAATAGAAGAAATATCCCTGTTGCAAATTGAAAACAAACATCTAGTACCTCTTCATTTTATTTTTTTATGTTTCCATAAGAAGTGATATTCAAGGTAGTTTAAATATTTTTTTATTTTTGAAAAAATAGTAGTAGCCTTTAGATCTAAATCCTAATACGAGGTTGTTTGGAGAAGAATCCAATTGATCACACATTCACACTGTCCACTTTTTTCTCTCAAATTTGTTATTTTCACTTTCTTCTTTTTCTTAAGGCACTGCTACCTTATTCTAAACACCACCTACTTGAGCCCCTACCCAAGACCACCGCCAACACCTTACCCAGATTATTGCCAGCCCCATTCCAAATAATCCACACTGTTGCCATCACCACAGCAGGACCCAAACAACTGCCGACGTCCATCCCTTGCAAAATTAGCTGCATGTATCACAAATACTACCACTTACCATCTACAACACAGACAACCACCATACCATCCCAACTAGCACCATAAAAGCCATCCCCTATCCCTAACTGTGCCCATCATATCGCTTTCTCAATTTTAATATGTCTACTTATTTTCCAAATTATCCTGTGTTGATCAATGTAATATTAGGATATGGCCTTAACTGCACCGGAAGGGTCAACGGTGAAAGGCAGTGGTATAGTGAAGTAAGACTTTGTTTTGAAAAACTAAATAAAAGTAAGCACAGTTGATCTTTGTTGTTGAGAATATGATCTCATGGTCACTGATGAATACGATAGAATAGTTGGGTGGTTCTACGTCAACATATATCTCATAAATGAAGTGGTATAATGGGCATCTCAAGGTAAAAGTTGACAAGCCAAGTTTTTTACCAACTGATGAATGCACATAAGATATGGGTGTCTCAAGGTAAAAGTTAATGGATCGAGTTTTTTATCAACTGAATCACTGATGAATGTGTGTACATTTTATGAAAATGAGAAGTTTCTCGTCTGCCTTTTTGCAGAGGAGAGTTTTGTTGTAATTACTATAAAATATGGTGGTTTTTAGGTAATTTATCAAACAAAAAAGAAGAGAGAGTGTTCAATGAAGCAACAAAATGGATGGCT
Source organism: Sesamum alatum (assembly GCA_034509735.1). NCBI lineage: Eukaryota > Viridiplantae > Streptophyta > Magnoliopsida > Lamiales > Pedaliaceae > Sesamum > Sesamum alatum. The sequence continues at coordinate 27,409,366 of JACGWO010000003.1, read as the reverse complement.
TTTATTCTTCACATTACCTTGACAAGATTTGTTAAACCCACGAATACCCATGGACCTTCGCTTAGCATACAGCCCACAGCACCTCCCAAATTTATCAGGCCTGCCAGCTGTTACCAAAGTACAATCACCAACACGAGAGTTATATGACAACCATTATAGGGGGACAGGCATTATGACTTGCAATCACAAACATACAAGTTTCCATATTATGTAAGATGCAGTCCCATAAGAGCACTATGCAAATGAGGATATTTACCACTAACTCAGTTTTCATGGAACTAGTAGTATATACTATATACAGAACATCATAGGCGGTAACGCATAACCACCTTTGTCTCTTTTCTCCAGATCAATTGCAAGCATCAGTCATGACATACACTAAACTATTGGCATATGCGCATTTGGCTCAAAATGTAACGGATCAAACAATGTGCGCTCAAGCATAAAACTATCTCCGTGTACATCTATAGTATGTCCCGAACAATTGACAAGTAGAGAGAAGTAAAGAAAATGCTAAAAAAGATATGTAAACAACCTGACCAGATTGGCAGTCCCAAACTCTAACAGTCTCATCTTGACTCCCTGTGTAAAGCTTATCAGACCCCGAAGGCAAAGCAATCCCTGTAACAACCTGATAACAAATTCTATCAAACACATAATTAAGATAACACGAAAACCAAATTGCAAATTCTAGGCAATTAAATGCAATTACAATAATGCAACCATTACGGGAACCAAAAGAATTCATCTTTGTCAAATAAAAAAGGAAATAGAGACACTAACAAGTTTTGGCAATTACCTTTTATTTCCAACTATTATGCAATACATTATAAAGATAAACTGATGGAAACATCCGGCAATATGACCAGGTTCCTCCACACCAAATAACCAAAAGACCAACAACTTGAAACTGAAACTCCAAACGTGTCACCAAACAAAGTGTAAAATCTTCAACTAGGTGAACAGCAAACTAACAATCCAATAAATGGAAAACTAATACACCATCCCAACTTTACTAAATTACAAAAGTTTGAACAGGATACATCCGTTACTATAAATTAAACCAATAACCCAATAAGAAAAGCGTACAGCAACATCAACAAAAACACAGCCTTCATCAACAAACACGAGGAATCTAATAAAAACCCACCTGCTGGTGTCCCTCGAGCGGCGCCAATAGGGTAAAGCAATCCCCTGTAGACCACTGATGCAAGAATTTACAACTATCCCCGAATTTACAGCTTCCTTGTACCCAATGATTACACAATTTCTCAATCTTCTTCACAACAGGTCTATTACTACTACCAGGCTGCTGCGATTGCGCCCTCCCCCACGTATTACTATTACTAAAATTATAATTCCCACTCCTCCTCAACCCGCCGCCGCCTCCGCGATAATTATCCTCCGCCCCAAACCCTTGATGTGCCCTCTTACCACCGTTACCCGCTGTGGGCAATTCGCTGTGTAAAAAGGGGCACGGATATCTCGTGCACTTCCCTTGTCTCCAATGAAAACACACCCTTTGCTGCTTATTACTGTTGCTGTTATCGCTCGAAGACGATGGCCCAAGCCTTTGGAACATTCGTCTTCCGCCATCCACATCCATGATGAATTATTTACAGTGTAAAAACTACGATAAAAAAGGAAATGAAATATTTCTTATGGGGTATCGGTAGATTTATCCTTGGGTTTCGCTATGATCATGTGATATTGGGTAAGGCGACTTAATGATGTCTTGATCCCGAGTCAGAGAAGTGAAGAGTAGATATTTGAGATTTAGGGTTTTGAAGGGGATTTTAAGAACCCTAATTTGGGGATTGCAGCACGCAGGTTCGGGTGCTGAGTTTGGACACGAGAGAGAGAGAGAGATTTTTCTTTTTCTTTTTTCTTTTTTATATTTTGTTTTTAAAGAAAGCGTAGAATTAACGAGCGCCGGTGATGATTTTCCACGTCACCTATTACGTTAGCTAACTGTCCTTCAGACCAAGTTACGGCGTCGTTTAGCTGCTCTGATAGGATTGTATAACAGAAGATCCAACTTATTATTTATTTAGTTTAGTATTTTTTAAAACTTACTATTAGACAGAAGTTCCATATAATGCAAATAAAAACATCTAAATAAGCATTAAATTATTGATCCGAGCAAAAATACTTCAGTCCAATAAATTACAAAAGTTCAAAACAAATATTAGTACTTTAACGTTCAAATTAATATTAAAATTAAAAATATATATATTTGCACTTGAAAAAAAAAGTTGTAGAGTTATGTTTGGTACATGAAGTGTGTAAAAATATTACAAATATTATTTTATTATATATTACATAGATTGTCATGTGCCAACAATGAGATTGAAAATTTTTGAAATAGTATTATATCGAGTTTTAAATTTATACTTGATTAATTTTTAAAAAAAATATTGAAAAAAATTTATATCTAGTTCTTTCTTTTGTTATTTCAAATGCAGTTGAATTCAAATAGTTTTTGATAGGCTAATCGAATACAATTTGATCAATCACCAACTATTAAAATAGAATAAATTTTCATGCGCAAGTGTGTTTAAACTCATAATTTTAAGAGTTGTGGAGACTCCACTTGGTCAATTGAATTAAGTCTTGTGAGGAATTAATCATTCTTTGTAAATTATAATTATAATTTCGTTCATAAAATGATATTTCCGAAAACAAAAAATTACAAGTGAAGTCACATCAAGAGAGATGAGAAATCAAATTCCAAATCTGTAAAATGGAGAAGAGTAGAGAAAGAGAGTGAGCAGAATACAAACGTGAGTCATAACACAAACAGAATAAGGAAACACCGAGGTGGGGGCTGTGTGTGTGTGTGTTCTTGGCGAGCTCAGGAGGAGACCAAACTGCCCCACTTCAGGTCCCTATTTCTTTGTGGGAGGAGAATTTAATCACATTCGCCTCTCTTCTTCTCTTGCTCACCTCTGATTCTCTCTCTCTCTCTCTCTTTTTTTTTTTTTTTTTTTCTCGAGGCTAGAAATATCTCTACAGACTCCCTCCATTTTCTTTCTTTGCATAAATTGTGGAAAAAGTTTGCTTCTTTGCATGTTCTTGACTAAATTATGGATCTGGGAGTGTTTCTTCTAGTCTGAATTTTGGTGGGTTTTCCTTGATTTTCGTCTTTCTAGGCGGGATTTCTTTCTGGGACTTTGTTATTTTGCTGCTGGGTCTGTGCCGTTAATTTCTGGAGATGTTTCATGTTTGGGGTTTAATTGGTTTTGTAGTCTTGCAAACTTGTAAACTTCTGTGCTTTTGAATCTGGGTTTTGTGAAGTTGTTGTTTCCATTTGTTTTAAGAGCTCAGTTTGAATTCTTTGTCCTTTGAATTCATGAACTTTGAGTTTTCGAGTTTTACATGTCCCACTGTGATGTAATGTGAACAGTCGTGTTTTCTGATAGTGAATTCTTGCACTTGCTGAATTTTCAGATCCAGGTAACTTGGGATGAAGTGAAGATATTGAAGATATGAGTTACCTCTTATGCTTTTGTGAGGTTGATCTGATGAATACTTGTCTAGGCACATGGTGATGGCTATCTTTTTCAAAACCCACCAACTAGCATAGGAAGCTTCTGCAGTCTTATGACCTCGACTGCGGTTTTGTATGTGTATATATTTTAGCAGAATCTAATATTTTGACTAGAAGATATGCATAGCCTCTTGTGGTGAAGAGGTTTTCGACAAATTAGGTAGTAGTTGAAGGTTGTGGAACCATAAATCTGAGTTTTGGGTAGGTGTTTTCTGATTACTTGGGGGGCTGAAGTTTCGTATGGCTGTTGCTAAGAGCGGCAGCTATACTGGATTTTCGTTTCCTTCTTGCAGTTGTTATGGAGGCCCTAGCTTGAGAGAAAGTATTTTAGGTGCTAATGAGACGGGGAATCTGACTGACAAATATGTTCTTGGAGAACAGTTGGGCTGGGGACAGTTTGGTGTTATAAGGGAATGCGTTGATAAGTTCAGTGGTGAAGTTCTAGCTTGCAAATCTATTGCTAAAGATAGGTTAGTCACTCGGGAAGATGTCCGTGGCATCAAGCTTGAGATCGAAATTATGACTCGGCTGTCGGGGCACCCTAACGTGGTAGATCTCAAAGCTGTTTATGAAGAGGAAAATTACGTACATCTAGTGATGGAGCTTTGTGCTGGGGGGGAGCTTTTCCACAAGTTGGAAAAGCATGGAAGGTTCTCTGAGCCTGAGGCCCGGGTTCTTTTCAGACACCTGATGCAAGTGGTGATGTATTGTCATGACAAGGGTGTTGTCCATAGAGATTTGAAGCCTGAAAACATACTCTTGTCCACAAAGTCCTCTTCGTCCCCGATCAAATTGGCAGATTTTGGTCTCGCGACCTACATCAGGCCTGGTAGAGTGCCGTCCCTGATATCCCTTGCTAATCTTTAATATGAATCATGGTCCTAATAATTTGTTTTTGCCCAAACAGGACAGAGTTTATATGGAACAGTTGGCAGTCCATTCTATATAGCTCCTGAGGTTCTGGCAGGAGGCTATGATCAGGCTGCCGATGTGTGGAGTGCTGGTGTGATTCTTTACATTCTTCTGAGTGGGATACCACCATTCTGGGGGAAAACGAAGTCACGGATATTCGATGCTGTTAGGGCTGCAGACTTGCGATTTCCATCTAATCCCTGGGATTTTATATCAGATTCAGCCAAGGAATTGATAAAAGGAATGCTTTGTACAGACACTTCCAGAAGGCTTACAGCTCAGCAGGTTCTAGGTAGGTTACTTATCCTGTTTTCCATGAATGATACGTAGCCAGTTGTCGTATCGAAATACTTTTAGTTTCAAATTTTTATATGGTATTCCTTATTCTCTGACTAAAAGAAACCAATCAATAGGAATCAGTAATTGTAGCGTGAACGTTAATAGGAAAAGACTTATATATTCCACCCAAGCTGTTCCGCTGGTCACGTAAACTAATTAAGAAATCTATCCTCTGAATTCAGTCAGAACTCATGCATATTGACTTGCTACACATAATTTTTTTGTAATGACGCATCAAAAAAAGGAAAGAAAATTGCCCATGAGAATTCCCAGAGATTCGTTATATTTGACTTAGATAACACCATGATTTTGTTTGATATGAACCACGTGTTCTTCCTTCTAAAACCGTCACTACATATACTTACGACATCATTCTTGTCCTTCCCTGTTGGATCTAGAATACTTCAATGTACATATGACGTATCATTATTTGGCTCACACAGAGACTCTTTATCATACATGAATCGCTGCTGCATGTGCTTTCCTATTTACTATTGTGAACTCCTCTGTCCTAACGATGGCAACCTTTTACAGATCACTCCTGGGTGAGTGACATGCTGCCACTTTCCAGTGATCCGCATCTACATGGTGACCAAAGTTCTGGATTGGACTTTGGGCAAGCTTGTTTATCCCCGTCTCTAATGGCCCGGAGTCAGGATATTAGTTTTGGAACAGGATCACCCATAAAGAGTGAGGTTCAACCACCACTATTAACTTGCAAATCATCATTTTCTGCTTTCCTGGCGGATCCACCGACACCCTCGGTGGAAGCTGGTGGGTTTTCTTTCCATAGTAGTGCTGGATCAACTACGCTGGAATTTTCTACTCCTGTCCTCGCACTACCAAGTTTTGCATTCTTCAGCTCGGTCTGTGGGGTTGAACCAGAAAATGCTCTGGATCCCTCGACGATTTCATCTAGAATAGACGTAATTCCTAGAGGTAATATACTTTTGCTCGACATGTGAACTTGGGTAGTCTTTTAATATATATATATATATATACACACAAAATTAACACCAAATTCTCGTAAATGCTTTATGCAGCAGGTGAAGTAATTGAGGATAGAAAGGGTGGCTCTGGTGATGCTAGAATGTCAGGCATCCATGGCAAGAGGAACCACACCATCGGCCTTGGTGAATTTGAGCACCTTGATCTTGTTGTGACAGAATCAGTGATTCGATGGGCATCGTGCACTCATCTTCCAACAGCCACCTCATTTAGGTCTTCACTCGTTTGCTAAAAAACCGAAGCAACTAACCTTTTGTATGATGTGTATCTGCTTTAACCTCTTGACGACGGTATTAGATCGCTCCCATTTCATCTTGGTAGTTCATGAACTAATGTAGAGTACAAAGTTTCAAGGAGCTTGCATGCAGAAACATTCTCAGTCAGGCATGGTTAAGTCTAGATAGCAAGACGACGTTTCCTTTTTCCCTTTCGTGTGTACGTCTTTTCATGGTCAGGAAAAGACGCTCGTCAAGGAGCCTTGCCACTTGTACAGAATGTGGTCTATCTAGAGTACTTTTTCTCCTCCATGTTTGGTGTCTGAATTCTTGCTTGTATGTGCAACGATGTTGGTTCTTCTACATACGTTAGTACAACTTTCCCCGTTCGATCTTTTATTTACAGCTTCATATGTAATGTAGCAAATGACTAAATTCCAGCTGTGTGTATTGATGAATCGGGCAATCTTGTTTTGTTATACTTCATGTTGCTGCATATTCCTCAACTGTATCAAGAACAAGGAAACATTGGGGGACATCAATGGTGTTTGTTTACATTTAGGAAAGTATACATGTCTGTAGAAATTACCAAAGTTTAGTGCGGATTAGAGACAGGTTTGTTTGACTTTAGAAACAATAGAAACGGCTAGTGGCGGGCTGGGCCATACATGTTGGAGCACAACCTGCCCATCCTCCACAATTATGATGTCTGAACCACTTCTATATTTGTGTCCCCTGCCTACTACATAAATCAAAATTTTTTAAGGTAAATTAAAATAGATACGCACTAAATTTATCATAATTATAAATATCCTCTTATTATTAAAAAAATTATAAATACCCTTCTAAAATGGGTTGTCACAAAATATAATTGTTAGACGGTTATTAATATTAAAGAATATTTATAATTTTTCAAATAACGAAAAAATATTTTTAATTATGACAAAACTCGACTCCAAACTTTTAATTGTATCAGAAATAGTCAAAAACATCATGAATGTTTTGCCACTTATCTGTGTTTTTGTAGACTATACAGTTTAATGTGTACTATTATTCTATTATCATTTGTCGTACACTAATACCAAATACGATTAATATAATTATCTTTATGTTTTTCTTTCCATCTACTAAAAGTAAGAAGTATATATACATTCTAAAAATAAAACGAAACATAGTTTGGCTTCGCTTCACAATTTTATTTGAAATTTTACTCTATCGCGATTTATATGATTTCACGAGCTCTTCTGGTTCTTGGTAGGCTTAGAGGTGGTTAAATTTTCTCAGTGCTTTTCAGTTTCGACCAACAATCCACTCAATCTTTGTGCTCTCTGTTTTGTGGGTCAAAAGGCAAAACCACTGAGAGAGAAAAGAAGCACAATGAAAATATAACCTGCAAATTGTGATTAAGGGTCAAAATCATGCTTAATTGTTCTACCACACATCAGAACATCTGCAGTTGGAATTTGGCATTAAATCTCTTGAAATTTGTGTAATTATAAAACATTTCTCGTTAAATAAACAAATTATATAATTTGCTCGGTCCTTCCATTTGGATTGTGGTTGAAACTTGCATAAACTTTCAATCTTTGTCTTTCGTTAACAAGAATTTTGTGTTGACCCGAATGTATTCATTTAGAGACAGGGAAGTAAATTACTTCATATAAAACACACAAAAGCATTTTACTCTTTTTTTTTTTTTTCGTAAAGGGATGTTCTGCACATACTCCATGTCATATGGAATTACTCGTATTTTTCTTACAATAAAACCTAATTAAAAATAAAAAAAGAATTCGTATTCGTGTACTTAGGGAAGTCCATAAATAAAAATAGAAAGGACTAGCTAAACAAGATAGTCCAAGATAAGGACCGAACTCGTGTACTAAAATCGGCCTCATATCATAACTCTCAATTCAATGGAAGCCACAAAAAATTTCCCAACATTTAACGAAAATCACTAACTACATCATACTTTCCATCTTCATATTTATTACAAAGAAAGAATCACCATAAACTACAAGAACCTAATAATGGGGTGCCAAATTCACAGTCTGAATACTCAACTTCTGTCCAACAAGATTAATATTCGATCGACACTTTCTTCGTCCCGACCAAATTCTCAACTCATCAGAACAACCCTTTTCTCTTCTTACAACAATCTAAACGATCAACAACTAGTTTCGACAGCCACGATCAAGCAACCGCAAATCCCAGAATCTGATGCCTACAACGTTAAGTTCAAGACTCTAGGAGCTTGCAAACTCGGTATTTCCAGATACCCGGATTTTGAGTACAATGCTGAAGGAGGTTCAGGTTCTGGGACAGCTGCTAAAATCTTGGACAATGGAGAAGTTTCTGTTGATTTCGACGTAAAACAACTGTATATTCCTCCGTTGTCAGCTGCCACAACGAAGTTCTTGGGGTTGCCATTGCCACCGTTTCTGAAGATTGAGATTGTCCCGGAGAATTTTCATGGAACAATCAACCAAGAGTCCGGCAAGGTAGATATTACAGATCTTTTTCGATGATTTCATGATGTTTTAATTATATGTAGTTTTCAGGCGTTTAAATTCTGTCGTATGATGTCCTAACAGCTTGAGCTGTTCTTGTAGGTTGATCTCAAGTTCAGGGCGAAATTCTGCTTTTCGGTTGGGAATGTGTACAGAGCTCCTGCTCTACTAGTAGAGACAGTGTTGACATCAGAAGAATCCAAGGGAAAGATGAGAGGAGGAAGAGGTGACCGGCTTGATAAAGATGGTGTTTGCAGGCTGGTTGGAGTGGCAACGGTTGAGCCGATTAACGACTTCTTCATGGATACGTTCCTCAGCCTTCCTACAGAGTGCCTTGCAGATCTGAATGCCATAATCTCATTTACAAGCACTGTATAGATGCTTTAGAACCACTGAATGCTCGAAATTTAGATACAATTGATTCTGAATGTAGAAGATATATGTCAACAAATACTCATGTATTGATATTCATGTAATGACACAAAGATTTGGAGCATGTTTCCAACCAAGTGGTTCTCGGTCCATTCCATCTAAGTCCTATGTATAATCTTTGCATCAGTAAGACAACAGTAACAATAATCTCTGGTGGATGACTCCTTGTCTCCCTGTATCGGTTTAACAATCAGGCCTCGTTTCAGGCAACGCGTTTCACGTATCCAAGATGTGGTGATTGTCACTCAAATGCGAGTCTTTGGGTCCCAACGAGAGAAGCGTATAGACCCTTCTTTTCTAACAAAGCTGAGTGAGTTCCTAGTCCTGCAATCTTCCCCTCAGAGCACAGAGCAATCTGATCAGCATTCTGCACCGTACTTAGTCTATGAGCAATCACCAGAGTTGTTCTTCCCTTCATTAGACGACTCAAAGCGTCCTGAACTAGACGTTCACTGACCGTGTCCAGAGCACTGGTAGCCTGTCACAATCGTGGCGAATTAGTGGTGGACAAGGTCTAAAGCATTTAACATAGATTGATATAGAAATCAAATTGTTAACTCCCTGAGCTGCTTGAACTAAAGCGCAGCACGATAAAGATAAATTGCACTGACATGGTCTGGATTGAGAAACATTTAAAATCCGGAACTGTTATTTCCAGCACAGACAGAAATAAGTTATCCTCACTGACCCTTTACCATGATCTTTTTTCTCTTTTATTCTAGTCGATTGGATAAAACACATAAAAGAATATCTAGTTATACCCGCTGACCAAAACCAGTCTGACCCTGATATTTTGATACTGAACGAACTCAAGATGGGAATACACTCGATATCTGGCATGATACATACCTCATCAAGAATCAAGATTGGAGCATTCTTGAGAAGAGCCCTTGCGATGGCAATTCTCTGGAAACGAGAAGATGGGATCAGCTCATCAGCATATGAGCTGAGATAGATAATGTGTGTGTGTGTGTGTGTGTGAGACAGAGAGAGAGAGAGAGAGGGCGCAAATAAGTCGATAGTACCTGCCTCTGTCCTCCACTTAACAACCCTCCACGCTCACCAACTAATGTGTCATAACCCTGTAGAAGAACGAACGGTTAGCAGAAACATGAAAAGTGGACCAAGTAGACTATTGAGAGGTACCAGACATGACTCACCTGTGGTAATGAAATTATAAATTCATGAGCATTAGCTGCTTTGGCAGCTTTTATCACATCATCCCTGGAAACATAATCATCTGGGAGGCCATAAGCAATATTTTCTCCAACAGAAACAGAGAAAAGAACAGGTTCCTACAGCAGTTTAGAATATACGCATATCAGTAAAGCAAGAGATATGGTTGTTCTCGATGAATTAGTTAAACTTATCATCCATAAAATTATCCATGAGGGTCCGAGTGGATTTTGTGTCCTTAGATTATAGAACCGTCACTTCCTCCGCCAAGTGCCAATGGCAGATGTGGGAAGTATATCGAACAACAGATTCAGATGTATTATGCTTTAAGATAAAACTTAAAACACCCAACAAGAAAAGATCCAGAGAATTACTTGATTCACTATAGAAACCACCCGGGCCCATTCACTCTTATCAAATGACCGCAGATCCTCTCCAGCAACAGTTATGCGACCTCTGGTTGGCTGAAAAATCGAAATTCGTTCTCCAGTTATTCATCAACAGTAATGTGAAATTCTATCCAGCAACTGAAACTGATGGGACATAACCTCATAAAAACGAGCTAACAGCTGAACTACTGTACTTTTGCCCGCGCCACTTGGACCAACAAGAGCAGTAACAGTTCCACATTTTAAGGTTAGATCAAGACCTTGAAGGATTTCTACGTCAGGCCTTAAAGGATATGAAAAATGAACATCTGCAAGACAATAAATTTGTGAGAGAATCAAACAAGGTGTGCATTTTTTCAGAAAGAAAAAGCCATTCTACACGCATGTGCAACAAGTGTGATTCTCAAAAGAAATTAAAAAGAGTTCCGCAAAAAATCTAAGATCGCACAAAATGTTTCTGTTGATCTGATGAACAAAAATTCTAATCATAATCTTATCGTTTTACCATCATAAGTTACTCCATCAAGTTTGTAAGAAACAGTTTGTCACTTTCAGGTCTACCAAGCCAATTGTGTCCTTGTTTCCAGCATCATCCTAAATCTCACAGCATGAAATACATTTAAATGTATCAAGGCTTACCTTCAAGGCAAATATCACCAGACCGTGCCAAGCTACGGACATCGCTAGCAGATTTTAGGGAAGACATGTACCCTCCACTCTTTGGTTGCATTTTCCCATTGGAACCGTTGACCAAAAGAGCTTCAAGGTTTGGATCAGGCAAATTCCTTCTCTTCAAGTCCTTTTCTAAAGCATAAGCTAGTGCTTCATCAATTTCAGCACCAGATAAAACAGAGTTAATTCTTTCAGCAGCAGCAAAGGCTCCACGAAGATCTCCAAAGGTGTTCACTACCCCTTGAACCTGGAAGAAATTGTTTATTTTTCAGTATTTGCCGGACCAGTATAAGAATAGATGAATGCAGCACAAAAGAGTACTCACAGCAAATGTTAATGTAAAAGTGTATCCAATAAAGGACACCATGGTTCCAACTGCAAGTTCCCCCTACACGCAACAAATCAAATTTTTTAATAGCAGCTCAAGCATAAGATAACACATCTAAGCCAATATCCACTGGCTAGCGATTGTACGATCAGGATTGCCCATATAAAAGATCTTAATGGGGATATTTTAGATAAAGAATGAACAACATCGATTTAGCTTCAAGAGAGAATAAGTATTTAAAGTTTTAGGAAAGTAGAAAATCTAGAAGTTCTTACAGCTTTTACTTTGCTTCCTCCGAGACAATACAGGGCCATTAAAGAGACATAAACAGCAACTCTAGTGATGGATTCATTGATGGACTTAAACATTCCGAGTGTTATCCCACTACTCTCGTACTCAAGAACCTGACAAATTCCAATCACATGCTTAGGCACCCAGAATCTGAACTCTAATACTAGCATCGAATGTAATATTATTTCTTGCTTTAGTAGCATCCAGAAACATATGTTGCAGGTTCTCTACCTGTCGACCAAAGAGTGCCATTTGGCGTTTTTCACCCCCAAAGGATCTTACCTGCAGGAATTTGACTATAATTAGCTGATATAGTATCCTATCAGATGCTATTGACGACCACAAAGAAAGGAGACATTATGCATGTACAAAGATATCAGGAGCTTACAGTACGTATAGCAGCAAAAGTTTCAGTAACACAGTCAGCTATTGAGGCTTGGGCAGATCCATGAGCTTTAAAGACATTTACAGTTGTTCTCTTATAGATAGCTACAAAACCAATACATGTTAACGGAGTGCTGCAGAAAAGGATAAAAATCTAGGGAAATGAAGACCGCACTTGATGGTAACAGCTTCTAGAAACTTCTTTTTAAACTATAACTAGACAAATGAGATCCATTTATTTATACTTTCAGTTTCTTCTCCGAAGATCACCACAGAACACTAGCACAGGCTTTTGAAATTATGCACAAATGGAGATATCCTGCGCAAGCTCCTCACATGGTAAAAAGATATTTTGTTAGGACAAGGCTGGGGCATATAACTAGCAGTAACTTTTCCCCAGTGGATGAGCAATGGAGCGTTAACTTCTTGAACAGAAATGCGGAAATTTTGGTGAGATATTATTTGCTGGTAGGAATAAATGAACAGTGTCATTTAGTTTATTTTCAGTGCAGGAACAGACAAAAAACCACTAATTCTTAGCATCCACACCAAAAGGATAGTCTGCTAATCACGATTTGAACCTATTCCAGAGAAAGAAAAACAATTAACAAACTCCATGAGAAACACTTACCAACTAGTACAGATACTGTAAGCATAAGTAGGCCTAAAACTGGGGCCAGCTGGACAGAAAGAGCAAAGAGTAAGCACAGAGTGCCAATGACCTGCAAAGAAAAGGATAAGCAAGACTTAAAGTAAAAAGGTTGGGGCAAAAAGTTTACTAAAAGGGATGATACTAGCAGTTGTATTTTGGACCTCAACCTTTCAGAAACTTCCAGAAATATATTCAGAAAATAAGTGATTTTTAACTACTTAGTCCCTGATCAAATAAAAGGCCGGAAATGATATCAATATTAACATAAAGCTCACTTTTGCTTAGTGTAGAGTAGCTTGCCTCAGAAATTGCCCTGAAACCACGATCTCTTGATACATTTTCACTCACAATGTTCTTCAGAGAACCCAAATCCGATGTTAATAAAGCAGTTAGTTCACCAACCTATAAGAAGTGCACTGAAATCAGTGAACGTTTTAAGGGGAGTGCAGGTATAGAGAGTAGAGTATACAAACAGGCGAGACGCTAAAGCAAGGAATATATAGATATACCATAGCATTCAAATAAGCAAAGAGATATTAGCTAATCTTTTATGAACACGCCATATAGAGGAATCTAATTTTCTGTTTTCGAAATTGAAGTTTCTGAATTTATCTTAGCATCTATCGTATAAGATAACTTGAATCATAAAAATTCCTGCTGTATACAGTGTTACTTGCTAATTACTTATAGCATATTTATGTAAAAACCAAGAACCCTGCTCTGTCTGGTGTTATTTACTAATTACTAGTTCGGGCTGAAGTCCTAACAAACCAGTGAAGTGCTTTCTTCAAATTCACAACTTAGCTTCCTAACAGAATCCACCAAAGTCACAATGTAGAGAAAATATAAGGTGAAAACATACGAATGATCTAAATTTGGTGGGTCTAGAAACTCATTGCATTTGCAATTCAAGTTTTTCAAGAGAGACATTAGCTAAAACGAGCCAGCGGCGCTGCCTCTTAAAAAGAACAAGACATATCAATCATCTGCCCAAATATATATATATATTTGATAAAGATTCATGAAAGGAATAAACCTGTTATGAAATAATGGAGTGATGAATAAATAAGACTAGTATAATACAGAAGAATCTCGTGTACCTTGTACCTGTCAAAAAACTCCACCTGCAAAGACGAATTAAAATGCATATCAGAATATGAACATTAACAAAAATTAGCTGCAATATGTCGTATACAATTTATGAGAGAGCAAAAGTTTTCAATAAATCAAAGCTCATTTCTTCAGTTCACTGAATATGTACAGAAAATTAATTTCTCCAAGAGTCAAAGGCCTCTAAAACTAAATTAGAAATTTCACGGTGGCGTTTGTTGCTATTTTAGTAATGGTCACTTGTGTAGATAATGTCTGTAATGCATTTAATAACCGGGGGACCTATGCAAACAGAAAATTCAAGAAATTTCACGATGGCGTTTGTTGCTATTTTAGTAATGGTCACTTGTGTAGATAATTCTGTAATGCATTTAATAACCATGGGACCTATGCAAACAGAAAATTCAATTCCGGAAGAAACATTGGTCCTTTGCTGAATACGAACACAAAATTTTCACTCAACATAATGAAATTCACAATGTATATACGTGAAGCATAGTTGCATATAACACAAAAATGCTTAAGAGTAGCAAGATAACATGATCTCAGATAAAAGGAAAATAGATTCATCATTCATCATCAAGAAAAATGATTGTACCTTCTGAATCAACACCCTTTGAAATATTTGAGCTCTTAAGCTAGACATAACCTTCTCCCATATGGAATTCATGTTTATCACGAAAATAATTGTAAAAATGGGCTCCAACGTATACAGAATTCCCACTTTACTCAGAAGTTTCCACATAGGTTCTGGTCTTGCCCCAATTAGTACTTCGAAGAACATCCCTGTAATAACAAGTCGCAATGATTGGTAGAGCATTAATGGGATGTTAAAAAGTTAAAAAATCTATCTCCGCACACAATACAAGTCATCCCAGAACGTACAACTCCAACATACCAGAATATATAGGCATGGAGAGAGTACAACTCGTACAGCCCAAAAGAGTAAGAACAGAGACCAAGACTCTCCATTTATGCCGCGAAACAAGCCTCCACAACAGCCCCCAGCTTATCACATCAATAGGCTGCATCTCCACAACCTCAGAATGGTCGATTTTCGGATCATTCTCCGACACGACAGCGTCGAAAGCGGGGCCCGAGACATAGGCGCGGCGGATGATTCTTGACGCTGTTCTTGATCTCTGTCCAGCTTTCGTCCAAGAAACCGAAGAGGGCAAGAAGGAAACTCTTTGAGCGGTGGGATTGTGGGCGAGTTTGAGCTTCAATCTCTGGGTTCTGCAGTTGGGAAAGTGCTTTGGGGAGGAGAAGCTCAGAGGCGTAGCAACGGGAGTAGCTGAAGCAGCTGCCATTTTCTGGTGGTTGGCGTAGTGCGTGCTCCATGGCCTTATATAGCCATCCAAACAGCGAATTGGATCTTATTTTTATTTTTTATTTTTTAAAAAAAAATAATATATATATATATAGTGTATAGATTGAAAAAATTAAAAAATAGAATAAACTTTAGAACAAAAAATCTAATCTCCAAATGGTAGAGTTGCGAATGCGTGCAAGGAAAAATTTTGGAAAAATCATTTCATTTTTTCTTTTTTAATTAATATTATTTATAATTAATGCATAAAAATTTATAAAAAATGAGAACTCCTCATAGACACAATGTTATTTCAATAAAAATAAGTAAGGAGATAAATATTTTATTTACGACTTTGGAATATTGTGTTCAATTTTATTTGCAAAATGAAGTAATTAATATGGTCAAACTCAATAATTATTAATATAAATTAGATTTATTATGTTGTGATTCCATTCTTAAAGTATAGCTAAATCATATTTCAATCACATGTGATAAGATGGCTAAAGGTTTGACTTTGTAGACTAAAGTTTCTAAACATGTTGGTTTTATCTCTCATTAATTATGAATTTATGGGCTATTACATTTTTTTTATTGGAGTAATCCTTGTAGGTGATTTACACTATTATTTTTGTGGTTTAAATGTTCTTTTTTAGGACTAAAATGTAATTGAGACAACATTGTATGTCGATATATTTAATAATTTAATTAATTAGCCCAATCTCCTACTAAAATTAAAATATTTTAATTTAATGTGTATGTGAAAAATGAGAGGGTATAATAAAATATATTTTGATTATATATATTAAATATTTTGAAAAAATATATACTTTTGTATAAGACTTAGTTTATTAAACCATATAGTACATTCAAATTATAAAATTGACTTAACGTATATTTTCAAATAAACATATATGTTCAAATGATATAAATAATAAGAAAATACAATAAAAGCATATTGAATATCTATATATAATAAGATTTGAACTCACAATCTTACGATTGAAAATACTTCTTTTCATGTTCAGTTACTCACCAAGTATGGGTCTTATCTAATCTTCCTCATAGTGTTATTTCTCAAATTTAAGATGGAATGGAGGATTGGATCAGACATGTTGCAGCTCACCTTGACAAAGAGTAGTTTGTTGTCTTCTTAGTGTTCCTTTGGGCTATTTGGTGGAGTCGAAATCAGAGGTTATTGCACAATAAAGCTGTTGATTTGCTCACTATTGTGGCCTTCGTTTATCATTTTGTTGCAACGTTCTAGGCTGACTTTGGTGCTGAAAATCCGATGCACAGACCTTCTCAAAACCAAGCCTGGTCGCCTCCTCTTCAAGGTGTGCTGAAGGTGAACTTTCATGGAGCAGTGCTTAGAGAATTTGCAGTGCGTGCGGGAGTAGTGGTTTGTGATGGACATGGTCAGTGCGTGGGGAACTTGAGTTTTATTTGAGTCAACAAATCCGGAACATGTTAAAGCTTTTGCTGCCTAAGTCGCTACACAAATGGTCCGGGATGCAGGGTGGCCGTCGGTGATTATGGAAGGAGATTGTGCTACGGTTATCTCAAAGTTAAAATCTGGCAACGCTGATTCCTCCTAGGTTGGATCAGTTACTGTTGAAGCTCTTCTCAATCTTAGTTCAACTTGTAATATTTCTTTTAATCATGTCTATCGGAATGCAAATTCGGTCGCTCGTTTTCCTGCTAAATCGTCCACTTCATTGGATCAACTTTGAAGTACTCCCCCTCCCTCTTTGCTCCCTATTTTGTTACATGATCTTGGTATTTAAATGAAGTTAACTTTCCCCTTTTAAAAAGGTTTTTTAGGAGATAACCCAACAATTTGAACTCAATTTTTTTTACCAAATATCTTGAATTTAAATTGGAAACTTTAAATGGATACATAAGTGGGTCAGGTGGGTGCGTGTATAAAAGAAAAAAATAAATTAACATTCAAATAGGACCTGAAAAATATATACTTATGAAGGGAAGTTTGAGGAATCACTAAATTTTTTTGGTTGTTTGCATTATTTCCCCTTCTAATTAAACCAAAAAGTAAGTATGGAATTGGGGAAGGTCATCCAAGCAAAAGGGAAAGGCTCTCCACGTGTCTTCCCGGGATTCGCGCCGAAGCATCAAGAGTCATCACAAGATGTCTGCAATTTCAGTTTCCTACAATGCCCTGCGGTGCAGAGCTAGAAAAATGCGACTTCGCTTTGATATCCCCTCTGTTAGTTGCACTTCACACAACTTATTAAGTGAAAGAAACCATTAAAACATCCCTAGAGGTTATAAAAGTATCAAAATTAAATAAAAATAAAATTTCCGGTGCTTTTACTTTTACTCAATTTAAATTAGAGATCCCAATAATTAAATTTATAATAAATCTTACTCAAAATATAGGAGCATTGTCCTACTTATCATCTTAACGTAGGCTTGTCAATGGGTTAACGTTACCCAGACTCAGGCCCATTGTAACAGGCCCAGACCCAGGAGCTTCCAAGCATTTAGTGTGAGTGCCCTCTTGTTTCTTTTATTACCTCAAAATCAGGCCCAGACCCGGACCTAGACCCATTAAATTAAAATGATTTGGTTTGGGTCGGTTAATATACCCGGTTTTATCCATTTGGACCCAAACCCAAATTTAATCTAATATTCTCTAGTCACTAGTTTGGTCGACCTCTACTACTCCAAGCCTCCAGGCTCCAACTCCAAGGAAAGTGTCCACCTCTGATTTACTCTCCTCTCTCAACACTCCGATTTACTCTCATCAAACCTCCGCCGCGGCCGCGGCTGTGCCCCTTCAAGGAACGCTTCCTCGTTGCCGTCGTGCCCACTTAAAGGAACGCGCCGCCGCCGCACCCACCTCAGGGAATCATCACCGCTCCCACGCCCACGCCCACACCCACACCCTTTGCTCTCCTCTCTCAACTCTCCGTGATGCCGCCGCCGCGGCGCCACCTCAAGGAACACGTCCAGTTACTGTTGATGGGTACAATGAAGAAAATTAATATGTTCTTGATTTTGAAGCAAATATGGACATTAATTCTTGGTGATGATACCTCTTTGCCTATTTTGATTTGAATGTCAATATGAATAGAGTTTCAAAAACATGAGAGATCATCGTATTGCAATCGAATTGTTGTGACATTTACTATCCAGTTTTTTATTTTGATTTTCTTTGAGTTTGTAAATAATGCTTTTGTTTGGGGCTATAAGAGGAATTATTGATCTTTAATTGGTTAAAAAAAAATCACTTGCTATCTACTTTTTTTTTGCTAAATTTTGTTTTTTATTTTTGTATTTGTCCTAAATTTATTTATTTTTTATTATAATTTGAAATGATTATTTTTTGCATAAAAAAGTGTTTTAAAGTTGTAGGGAGAGAGAAGAGTGGAAAAAAAGAAATAGAATATATATATATATATATATGTATATATATATCGGGTCAGGTCCGGACCCGGACCCAAAAATATGGATCTTAATAGAATGTTTTGGGTCTCAGACCCACTGGGTCTTGGACCCATTGGGTTTGGGTCTATATATTAATTATTCTATTGGGTCTTTTAGGGTATGGGTCTGGATAGGGTCTTACCCTAACCATTGACAGGCCTTGACGCAATTATTCACCTATAACATTAATATAAAGGGTAAATCCGAACGGGCTCCACCAAAAATTGCTATAATTAAGAACATCTTATTATTTTTTAAAAAATTATAAATGCCCATTGAAATTAATGGTTTTATAACAAACAACTCCTACAAGGGCTGTTACGAGAATTATTTGTTAAACGGCTATTAATTTTAGTGGTATTTATCTTTTTTTTATCAAACAACAAAAAATTATTTATAATTATATTAAATTTTAAGAAAGCCCATTAACCAATTGTCAAAAATCAATTATGTGATTAATACTTGGGCTCTGTTGTATCAATACTTACGACCTCACTAACGAGCATTCGTAAATTATCTTTAGGGCCCACTTAATAACTTTACAATGAATTATGAGTACATGTCATAAATCGAATATAAAATTAAATTAATCAAATTTATGGTGTACTTATACCTGATTTAGTCGAACCCAATCACTTATAAATAAAAATTATTATGATATATTATTTTTAAATCAATAAATCGAATTTCCCATTTCATGGAAACTGGTAGGTTTTATTATAAGCATTCTGGCGTCGATGAATTGGCATCTCACACACACACACACACACACAGAGCACTCCCACTCCAAAGTTGTTGGTGGCATATTAGCGGAAAAGGAGACTTTATGCCAATTGTAAAGCATTGGATGGGAATGAACTGGAGAGGAGGAGTTGGGAACAGTTGTACCTGAAAATCTCTCGAACAGCACAACCCTCTCTTGGTTGCCTTCGCGTCCACCATTGTGTTCACACACCCAAAACAAGAAAACCAAGAATTAGAAGAAAAACTGCTGATAGTGATAGTGACCCCTTTTGAATTATCATCGCACCCTCGATCGTGTTGCATAGATAGTCCGGGAGGATATCTTTTTCCCAGTCAATGAGAAGTTGACGAATTGAGAAATCATTATCTTTGTTTGATCAATAAGTAGAGAAGTTGAAGCTTTTGAAAGCCCACAATCTCTTTGGAGTTTTACTTCCTTTTCTTGGTCTCTGGGTCTGAGTACAGTCACAAATCTGATGGAACGGAGGCGGTTTGTTCTTTTCTTGGTTGCCCTCTTGGCCTTTGCCGGATTGCTCGAAGCGAGCCCCGGTGATGCTGATCCGGTGTACCGGTAAGTTTTTTTACGGAGTTGTTGAGTTGGGAATTTTGAATTGTTGTTCTCACTTTTGGAATTTTGGCATCTGAATCTGATGTTGTCATGGTTTTCGAACTTCCAATAACTGTAGGATAACTGCTCAGCAAGTGTTTGAAGTTTTGATTGTGTGGACTGTAGCTTGAAGTAGAATTACTGGGTTGAGTGATTTCGTCTGAAATATGTTAAAGCAGACAAGTTGCAAATGATTGAACCTTTTCCTTTCTTTTTTTTTTTTTTTTTTTTTTCCAATTCTTGTTCTAGATGGGGTGGAATTGTAAGTCTTCACTAATTATCTATATCAACTTTGATCATATTCCAGTTTCGGGAGGTTGGGATCGAAATGTTATTATTTGGTGCCTTAATTCTGTGTGATTGGTACTGTGCTGATGAATCTATGATGCTTTTAGTGCTTCTTTAAGGGTTCACTTTTAAATCTTCATCATGGTTTTTGAAAATAAAAACAGTTACTAAGAAAATGAGATGGCTGTTGGCAAATGCAGATTTAGCGATTCCTAGATAATCTTGAATAACTGTATATGCATTTATAGCAGAGTCTTGGATCTAAAAGCTAATAAAGACTTTCTGCTTAACTCCTTAATCTTAGAAGTAGGGATGATGCTTCTTGAGGACTCCATATCTGGCGAGGCCATTCTAGAAGTTACATATCCCACAGCTTAGGAAGTACCAGTTCTCTGTCAAATCTAGCAGGCACATAAGATCTGCTATTTTGCAGCGTATTCAGCATGTGAACCCTTGTGTCACAATGCACTGACTGATTCGTGTACAATTTGGGACACTACATCTGCTGACTAAACTAATTAATCAGAAAACTAAGATGACAGTATGGGATTAGCACATTGTATATGAGTTGACTGAATCTTGTCAGTTGTCCACACAAAACGTTGGCCCTTTAATGAGATGACTTTCTTTTAAGATAATATATATAATTCAACTCTGTCCCTACCCTGCTTCAAAATTTCCTTTGATTGTTCTCTCTTGACTATCTAAGAAGAATTATATGTTTAATGTATACCATGCTCTCAACTTAGGTTCTGGTTCTTTGAATGTAAATTTATCCATCTCATCCTGCATTTGGTGAGAAAGTGGTGTCTTAAATGACTCTTTATCAGCCGTACGACTCATCTGAAGGAACTAGGGGTCGGTGCTGTTATCCTTTAACCTTTATGTGATTGAAATTTTTTATATTAACGATAGAAGGCTGATTTTTAATGGAATTTTGTGTGAACCCAACCATAGCCTGGGCATTATCATCTTGCCTGTCTTACCCATGTAACACTTCAAAATCCCCCACAATAATTAGCCATTGCACGTGTCTTATAAGTTCTACCATTGTCATTATGGATAACTGTGCAGGAGTAGGAGGATTTGCCATTGCCTCTTTAGTTAGAATAAACAAATAGCAGCCGTTGGTCTTGTTTCGGTTGCGAGGTTAACTAGCTGCAATATTTTGTGATTCAATATTAAAATGCCATCTTGCTCTCACTGTTTTCAAAGCTTTAGTTTGTCACTATTAAAACAACTCATGAAGCAGCTAAAGCAATCTTACTTTTGTGTACTTCTTTGTGCCATTGATTCTTAACATCTTAATGATATTACATGATTGGCTAAATTTAGAAGCAAATTGGTGAATGAATCTGTGTTGGTGTGGGCTTCCAACAGCAGATATATCTTCATATGGTTCATCAACTCATGCCTCTATTTATTCTTACAATTTGATTGTTCTCCTAGGGCTTGTGTTGAGCAATGTGAGAAGACTGGATGCGTGGGAGACAAATGCTTTCAACACTGTAATTTTTCCTCTGAGGGAAACCCCATTGATGGACCATGGTATCTGCAGGAGCCACTTTACTTACAGTGGAAACAATGGGACTGCCGTAGTGACTGCCGTTATCACTGTATGATCTCTAGAGAAGAAGAAAGACAGAAACTCGGTCACAAGCCTGTAAAGTACCATGGGAAGTGGCCATTCAAGCGTAGTTATGGGATCCAGGTAAAATGAGGTGTTTCTTTGAGCACTAAACTCACTACAAATGCAGTGGCATTGAGCCCATTTATTGTTTATGAGCACACTGAGATGTAGTTAATGTGATCAGGAACCAGTTTCCGTGGCTCTGTCTGCACTTAATCTTGCTGTACACTTTCAAGGGTGGGTGTCCTTTTTCATCCTTGTAAACTACAAACTGCCTTTTAGGCCAAACAAGAAGACATATTATGAGTACACAGGCCTCTGGAATATATATGCTATCTTTGCAATGAATGCCTGGTTTTGGAGCGCAGTTTTCCACAGCCGGTGCGTGTCATTACTTCTTCCTTTTACTTTTATCTCCTGTATATCTGCTTATTTGAAGCATGCATCTCAATGGAAATACGATGCTCTTGTTTCCCTTTTGTCTCCATATCTTGAATGGTTGTTATAGATTTGGGCTGGTTGGTGCCTTAATTTGTTATATCTATGTGATTATTAGATTCAACTTCAACATACTACAGCTTATTTGAGCCTTTCCGCAGAGTGTGAGAGTGCGATGGTTTATGCAGTTTTCTGGTTGAGACCTTGATAGTTTCAGTTTTAATCTTTAGATGTTCTGAAACTATATGCAGAGATGTTGATTTGACTGAGAAGCTGGATTATTCATCTGCTGTCGCATTACTTGGATATTCCCTCATTCTAGCTATAATACGAACTTTCGATGTGAGGCTGGAGGCTGCCAGGGTCATGGTTGCTGCTCCCTTGATTGCTTTCGTGACTACCCATATCTTGTATTTGAACTTCTATCAATTTGACTATGGTAAGCCCACTACATATATTTCCCTTTTGGGTTACAGTAAATCATTTTCATATTAGTCTAAAGTTGGTAGTCACCTGCAGTCAAGTTTTCTGTTTTTACTTCGAACAGTCAATTTATCTATTATTCAGAATAAGATTAAATCATCACGAAGAAGAATCTCAGATGAGGATGTCGCTAGAACCAGTTACATGGATTCGTATTTCAATTTCTATTCTATCATAGAAAAAAAATATTGTTGACCTCTTGATAGCTACCAATAAGAGACAAAAGCTTATAAATAAAATAAGGTACACAAATATAAAAACTACAGAACATGGTAGTACGCTTGTCAATGTTCACACAAATATAAAAACTACAGAACATGGTGTATGCTTGTCAATGTTAAATTCCACGTAATATATTCTGAGGACCAATCAAGCTATCTGCTTTTTGCAGGATGGAACATGAAAGTTTGTGTGACAATGGGTATACTACAGCTTGTCGTGTGGGCAGTTTGGGCAGGTGTTACTCGTCACCCATCCCGTTGGAAGCTGTGGGTGGTGGTAATTGGAGGCGCACTTGCAATGCTCTTAGAGATATACGATTTTCCCCCGTACTGGGGCCTTGTCGATGCTCATGCTCTTTGGCACGCAACCACAATCCCTCTTACCTATCTATGGTGGAGTTTTGTCCGGGATGATACTGAGTTCAGAACCTCAGTTCTCATCAAGAAGAAAAAGTAGCATGTTAGCTAGTTCAATTGTATCCACATATTCATAGCATTGCATCTTTGTCAGTCTGTCTAGAATGGTCTTGTGTTTTTTTCCCCTCGCAATTGATGCATTTCCCCGAAATGCTTGTGGTTGTGGGTTTTTCTTGTCCAAGTAGATTGAGGTTGTGTACTTGCTTAATTCCCACTTGACTATGAGATAGGGTGTTGTCGTGCCGATAACTGGAAAAGGGTTAGGGGCAACCTTAAGCCCTTGAAAACTTTGGATTTCACATTCAGCTGATGATTAGCTATCTGATATCTTTGGCGCACAACAGAGTTTCTAGTTTGGGAATTATGTTTGATTCCGAGGTTGCTATATATGCACAAATTTCCGCATTATGGGCTTCATAAACGCATGATTTTGTTTGGGACTCTACTGGCTCACCTTTCTTTTGAATTTTTTTTTTTTACTGTCTGATCAAATTAAATCAATTATACAACAAGTGTGTTATATTCATCATGTGATTGATCACTCTTTCTAAATTGTAAATATATTATATTTGTCATACAATTGATTTAAGTCTGATAAAATTCAATCTAAATTAGAATTTTTTTCCTTTCTTAAATGCAAAAGAACATCACACTCGAGTAGGATACTTGTCCTTACCAAAATAACTCATTAAAGTAAAGACTCAATGTACAAAACAATGAGTTTGGCATGATTTAACCTTAAAGTGTTGTGGATAACATCCAAGACCCCCACCAATGATCACGAGAATACTTTGACATTGCACGATACATAACACTAATTAATTTCTCTATTCTTATATTTACACTTTCCGAAAGCCGCATGATCCCCCAATCAAAGTACGGACTACAAGGATTAGAAAAGACCAGAAGCTCCCTATCCAAAAAACTCAAAAAATTAAATGGAATAACTCCATAATGACACGTCAGCAACAATTTCCACGTCATGAATATACTGAGGTGGAGGCATCATCAACCCCTCAGCCATTTCGTCCAGCAAACCATGCATCCCCAACACCGCTTCCTCATCCATAAACCACACTTCATCTTCTTCCCTTGTTTCATCCCCTGATGACTCCAATGGATGTGGCCTGAAAGCCTCTGCCGCCGCCGCCGCCGCCTTCCGGATGTCCTTGGCATCCGCCGACGCCGGAACAGGCAGCCGCCATGCTGAATCCTCGAAGTTCAGGCAAGCGGACCGTCCTCTCAGTGCCATCGCCGCCACGTCGTGGGCCCGCGCTGCCATCTCCACAGTGGGGAAAGTCCCCAGCCAGATTCTTGACTTCTTGTTGGGCTCCCTCACTTCGCACACCCACTTCCCGGAGTTCCGCCGCCGCACGCCGCGGTACACGGGGTGCCTCGTCTCCCTGAACTTTTTCCGCCCCGCCCGCTTTTTCGGATTATTAGAAGCTAAAATCACTTCTTCATCCGAAAAATTTGCTCTGCTTGCGGTTGTGGAGCTCCCACTTTCAGACGAAGATTCAGCTGACGACGTCGCCCGAAAAGTCTCTGTATAGTAGCTCGCAAACATCTGCATCCTTTGAGAAGCTGGTAATCCAAATAAGTGCTTTTGAGGCAATAATCTGCAGTATAAATTAAGCTAATAATTAAAAAGCGAGTGATGAATCTTGAATTGTGTTTGCTTCTTAAATAAGCAGCAAAAGTGATTATATTTATAGTGATAAGCTGATTGTCTTTGGGGCAGAAGCGTTGAGTGAGAGTGAGAAGCTATAAGTAAGCAGGTAGTGAATTAATGATAAGCTGATTACGCTCCGGACGCGAATCCTACACACGGAAAACTCGATAAGGCTCCAGGCTGGCACGTGACGGATCACCTGCCCACGGTTTGTACCTTTTAGTTTGAAAGTTGTACCATATTATTAATACCAGCTGGTTTGTGGACCAGTGTACAAGTGCCTAAAGCAGTTGAGTTGAACACGTGGCTAAATCTTGATGGTGCAACTTGTGGGGTTTGACCGTACCTGGGTATTTTGTCATGAATTTTGACGGATGGTGATGGAAATATCCGATACGAGGGAGCATGTCAGAAATTTCCTCTTCCCAGACAAATTCCTAAGTACCTCTCAATAATTGTGCAGATTTTTCAATTGTAAATTTATATTATTATATTTAATGTGTAGATATCAGACGTATAAATTTTATATCATCTATATTTTTTTTTGAAAGATTATTCACAAAATAAAATGTGAAATTAATGTTACGCACAATTGACCAAATTGCATAACTTGTGAAGTATATTTAATTTTCCACCTGGAAGGGGTTGAGGTTAGCGATGACTTGAGTTAGATAGGGTCCACTTGAGGTCCTCGAATTGGATGATGACGTGTGTTCGTAATACAGATTGTTAGGCTAGCTGAGGAAATTTTTTTGATACTTAAGTTAGAATTTGTTTGAGGTTCAATGAAATTGTAGAGCTCGATCTTAAAATAATTAATGTATACCTTATGAAGTTGATCGACTAGTATTAATTATAGAAATCTGATATACAGAGCCACGCGTCACTATGAGAGCTCTTGGATGATGAGGACATCAATGATCATCATTTTAGGTTTTTGGGTCAAGTTGTGATGAAAAATATGTGGTTTCTCGTCATGTTTGGTGTTTTTATAATTTTTGACAGGTAAAATTATTAAGTGAATTTTTTTTTACTATTTAACCCCATCACCACCTCTTTTCTAAGGGAATTTAATAATAATCCTAAGTAATTCTTCTTAAAAACTATAACCCTAGAGTAGCTAATACTTGCACCATATTTCAATTCTCCATTCAGCCATTAATTCAATTCCAACACCACTTTATTTAAGGGGAAAAATGCAAGCAGTCCTTCTGTGAATTGTAAATGTGTAAATTATCTCTTCATGAAAAATATAATAGCAATTTATCTCTTTGTATTTTTTAAATTGAATCAATTTATCTCCCTTTCATAAAAAAAATAATAAAATTACTATTATGGTGACATCTTTTTAAAGAATTTGAATAAACTAAAGGGTAATTTTAGGCATTTTAATTACAAATACCCCTTATTGTTTCAAAAATTATAAATATCCCTCTGAGGTTTGTAACCGTTTAACAAATAACTAATTTCTAATCCATTTTTATGGGTGACTGTCTAAAATATTCTTATGCAAATTGAATTATTCTTTAAAAAAAATTGAATTTTTTTGACTACAATGCGTAGGGAGATGTTTTTTAAATTTTTTACACAGAGGAGCAATAATGCAATTTGCCTTGGTTGATTTTTCTACAAGTTTTAACTAAAAATTCAATGGCAAAATGGTCAATTTTAGGCCTTTGGTTAAAAATTACAAACCGGAGATATTTGTAATTTTTGAAATAACGAAAAGATATTTATAATTATACTAAACTTCAGGAAAAGTGACCGTAATTTATCCTGAAAAATAATATATATTTTTTTGTAGTGTCGTCATACAATTGAACCAAATCTATGATAAATTAATTGTATTACAATAACGTTTTTTTTTTTCCTAGTATCTTAGATTGAGTAATAAATATGTTAGTTAAAATATTGTGGAGAACATGAATTTGTGAAAGTGACGAATTGACATAACAAAGGCAGGTTAGAGGAAGGTCCTTATTCTGAGTGTGGTGTGTGTGAGGCTGACAAACGGTTTCCTGAAAACGACAAAGACAAGCTTTTTTTAGGTGATTTTCTAACACACGGGATTGACCGTTAATAACTGTCACAGCCTCCCTTGCTTTTCCCACGGAAACGCGTGCGCACGTGCCCAATACTATGTACCCTTTCATTAGCTGGAAATCTTAGGTTGGTGGCATGTCTAATTCCAGCCCTCCAATAATTTCTTCCTTTTTTGCTTTTGAAAATAATAATAATAATAATTGTTGTTAGATATTCTCTTGAAAATTAATCAATGACTAAGAAACATATTTAACAGGCAATTCAAACTATTAATAAAGAAAAAACAACAGTCTGAATTTTTGGTTACATAATTATGTAACATCTTATATTGCAAATATTGTAATATATATGTCATCATATTGAGGCGTTTCTTTTTTTTTAAAAACAAAATATATTTGTGAAAAAAATAACTTTTAAGAAGAATTTTGTATTGGACGACCTAACTTTAAGTTGTTCCTATTCATATATAGAAATTCACATACATTGGTAAATATGGACATGCCTACGGATGACAATTGGATCTGGACTCGGAAAAATCCGTCCCCAACTCACCCCTAATGAGGCGTGTCCGGGTTCAAAAGTAGGTTCCAGGCACGCCCTTAGGTCCTAAATTAGGACCCATCCGGGTCGGGTCCCGGTCTATGAGAACCAACTCTATATATTACTTTACTATATATATATATATATTATTCTTTTATTTTATATTCTTTCTCTTCATTTTCTAGTTTGCCCTAATTTTTGCTATAACTTAATTTTATTCTCCCGTCCATTTCCCTCCCTTTCTCTGCGACATCCATTTCTCTCCCCTCTTCCTTGCATCTCTTCCCCCTTTTCTCTTTCTTGCCTTCGCTTCTCACCCCGCTGCATTGCTCGCTTTCACTCAACCTCACCGTGCTAGCCCTCTTCCCTTTGCGCCTCTCTCTTTCCTCCCACTTCATTTTCTTTTAATAGGGGTCTGGTTTATTGGGTTAGACCCACTCTAACAAATTTTGTGGTAGGGCGGGTCCCAAGTTCATTTCGAACTTAGCGGAGCGAGTCCCGAGTTTGTTCCAAACTTAGCGGCCGCGGGTCTCGGGTCCATCCCAACCCGCCTCATACTCATTCCCTTGTCATCCCTAGGCATGCCCATCAAATATGTACACTTTAACTATGAAACTCTAAAAGCTCCTGTCTATTTAAATGCTTTTATTTTCAATTTTCAGCGAAAATTATGTGTTTTCAATGTTGTATGTATTTTCGCGCAAAAAGAAAATAAGTTTATATCAATTGAAGAGATTTTATTTTATATTAAATTATGGTATTAAATTAATATATTTTCTAACGAGAATACTTATAAATAAATATATTTTTATTTTAATTATTATTTCAAAAATTAAAAATTATTAAAAAAAATAAAAAAAATCACACTAATAATCTCCTCCGCACACGACTAGACGCGGTAAGGCTTTTCATAGAAACTTAGGACAAAGATATTAATAATGATTGAAGTGGATAAAAAACACACACGTAGTTAGTACTACTCAATGTCTTACAACCTAACCTAAGGACTGTTTGGAGAATGTCTTTTCCGTCATGACGTAGTGATTTGACCCGGTGAGCACCACACGGGTTGACCGTTAATAACCGCCAAAAATACCCGGTTGCTTTCCCACGGAAACGCGTGGCCCACGTGCTAAATTGATGGGATCTTTTCTGGGCCCAATACAAGGCCCAATACCCCACTTCAACCAATGCTCACTTCTGTTGTCTTCTGCTTTCAATCAATCACAGAGAGAGAGAGAGAGAGAGAGAGAGAGAGAGAGGATCCTCTCTTTGTGATTGCATGATCTGACGATCAGATCTTTGGGCCCTTTTGGGTGTGATGTTCAATCGGAGGATTTTGTTATATTCACTAATTTAGAATAAATAAATCTTAGAATAATATTGTGAGCAAATATTTTATGCAGTCATTCATCGATCGACCAAAATATTTAACTCCATATGTATTATTTTTGGATCAATTATTGTGAAAATAGACTCTTTAAGTGAGATTCACGTTTCAAAAGAGTAAGAAATTTTTAATTAATTTTTAAAATGTTAACAGCCTCCTTTCATTTTTTTTTAAAGAAAAATGTCAGTACTAGCATTCTATAAGATGCATCACCTTATTTTATCAAAATATTTTAAGTTATTTTTAAAATAATATTTGAAATAAAGATCAGCCAAATACCTTCTAAGTCCAAAATTTTGAATTTTGACAGGGTATTTTTTTTTTTTTTAATAATAAGCGATGAACTATTAATTTGAAAGTTGAACAATGTTTCTAAAGCATCAACTGCTATTACAATATTTAATCTACAATATAACAACATTTATTCAGTCCACAGTATGACATCTCTAGATCTACCAACAACAATCAAAAGAATAATACAAACATCCTATAAACTAAACAACTCCCTACATTCGTAGTATTCGAACCCACGACCTCTTAGTTGTGGGACCTCAACCTCACCACTCGGGCAAGAGATCATTGATAATTTTGATAGGGTACTAAATCACATTGAATTGGTTGTGATTTCATTCAAGCCATCCTGACCTGCTAATTTTTTTTCCTCCATCTGAAATCCCAATCTTGACCTTCAAATTTAACACTACAAAAAATATGACATTTAATAATGGTTAATTGTCATGATTAATACTAAATAGTCGTAACGAATAGTCATTGATCACAGTCACGTAACGGTTGTCGGCCGTGGTTTTTGCGATGGTGGCTAAAACATTTGTCATGGCTAAAAGATATGGTGAATGTTTTTACCACGACTAAAAGTCGTGGCAAATAAATTTTTCATGATGGAAAAACTAGTTTTTGCATCGGTTTTTATTTAACCGTAGTTAATAATAGTTATTTATCACGATTTTTAGCCATGATGATTTAAAATGTAAGCTAATTTTAATTTTTTTTTCTAGTGTAATGTTCCAATTTTGGTGCTAGGGCAATTCCATGACTATACATTATATAATTTTCTTAATTCTCTAATAAGGTAAATATGTCAGCATTGATAAGTAAGCATAAGTAAGTGTAAATTAACACATTCTAAATTTAATCATAAAATTTTCAATATCCATCGTCCATTTACCTCATACTTAAAACTAAACGAGCCTACAGTAAAATTTACATTAATCTCAAAGATACGACAAATAATTTACTGTGATAATCATTAATCTTTTGAACAAATCTATCATTTTGAATATTTCCATGTCTATTGAGAATTAAGACTTGCTTGTCTCACTAATGGCAAGACAACCTTCTCAACATCATCATAAACCCAAAAATCCAATAAATCACCTTTTGGGGAAATGTCCAAATTTGTTGAATCAAAAGCACAAACAACCCTAGATATTCACTAAAAGTGGAAGGTGGATATATCTATTTATATATAGCAGCTTTTGCAACAATTTCCCCCAGGTGAATTGAATTTACCCATTTTAGGTAGGTTCAATATTTAACTATATGTAGGGCAACTTGTACCTATACATATAATTTTTTGTCACCCTAAATTTTATATTATAAACTTACCTACAAAGCATTCATCAAGAAAAGAAAAAGTAAATTTGTATATTTAAGTATAGATTTAAAGACCATATATAGGTAACTTTGAATAGAATATTAATTTACAGTAAATTCAGTACATCCTAGTGGTGTTTTCTGGTCATCCACTCCTCTTGATTATAGTATTGGTTTATTTAAAAAGTAGGAAAAAATTGCAGTTTTAATCTTGTAAGTATGGAGATGATAATTTTAGTCTTATACGAATTCATTCTAGTAAATTTGTCCTGTAATTTTAAAGATCTCACACATTGAGAACAAAAATGGTTGAAAAAGTGCACGTTTTGTCCTCATGTGAGAATTTTTTAAAATTATAGAACAAAATTATCAAAATAGAATCGTACAAAATTA
This sequence comes from Sesamum alatum, assembly GCA_034509735.1. Taxonomy (NCBI): domain Eukaryota; kingdom Viridiplantae; phylum Streptophyta; class Magnoliopsida; order Lamiales; family Pedaliaceae; genus Sesamum; species Sesamum alatum. Next base: position 27,378,162 of record JACGWO010000003.1, on the reverse strand, counting down.
AAATTACCACTACGTCATACTTACTAGATTAAAACTATAATTTTCTCTAAAAGTATTACAATTTAGAACTATGTGAGTGAAGTTACAAATTGAAGGGTTTATTACTCGTCGTAGTTGACAATTTCACTTTTTAGCCACATAAAAATCATGTTAGTCCTAAGTTTAACAGTGGTATATATTTTTTCGAGTCAATTTTTTTAAACTATCATCGTATTTGATAAAATAGTATGAGATTACTTCTCGATAGCTATTTTTAACAACAAGAATTATAAATATACAAGAAAATTCATTTTTCAACAATTATTTAAAATTATAACGAATGGATGTAAATTCAAATAAGATGGAGAAAATGTCATTTATGATTCACACGGACCACAACATGAAACATCTTTACACTACCTTTTATGGTCCCTTCTTTTTGTGGTCTCTAGATATGGACCATACCTTAATTTATTTATTTTTTTGTACTATATATAGTATTTAATTATATATATGCGGATAAATAAATAAATAAATAACCCCCACAGTCTACAGTATAGTGCATTATTCATAAGCAGTATCACAACAAAATCATTAGCTTGTAATCATTAACTCCATCTCCCCCTTTTATTTTTATGTTTAATTCACTACAACAAAATATCAAGTTATTAAAATTGTCATTAAAAAAATATATATTAAAATAACAATAATTTTGAACACTATAATTATTAATGAGAAAATTGTGCAAATAAATTACAACAAATAAGTATTGTTAATTTGTCACTAGGTATGTTTTCACTGTATATGTGTCACTAATTATTTTTAATTATTATTTTATGTACATTTTTATGTCACTAGCTAGCTAATTCTTACAATTCTCACAAAATAAGTAGAATTATTAGAACAATAAAATTCATTATTGTGACAAAATGAAAGTTTTTGCCATCAAATATTTATAATTATTGATAATATTAAAGTTATTATTATTTTTTGTCACTGATCTTCTCTCTCTTTTAGTAATTATCATATAAAAATTTCATGCACTAGGCAAGATAGCTTCACTAGAACATAAATTACTATTGGTTAAGATTTTGATGATTATGGCTAAAATGATGGTAAATAACTATTATTAACTATGGTTAAATAAAATGAATGCCAAAAATTAGCCTTTTGACTATGAAAAAATTATTTGCTATAACTAAGAGTCATGACAAATATTTTAGCCACCCTCACAAAAACCACGACCGGCAACCGTTGTGTGAACATGGTCAATAACTATTTGATACGATTATTTATTATTAATCATGATAATTAATTAGTCATGGTTAAATATTATATTTCTTGTAGTGCTTTTTGAGTAAATTAGTTTCACATTATAAATAGACTCCTAAAAAACGTTATTGATAAAATATATGGTGTTATATTACTCAATTCCATATACATTATTTTGACATCCCTCTACCTTTTGATAATTACAGTAATACCCCTGAGGGCATTTTTGTCCTGAAAAAATTATTTTAAAATTTGACTGAGTCAACAGGGGCATTGAATTGTGACGTCCAATCTAAAAAAATTAATAATACCCCAAATTAATATATAGAATAAATTACATCTACAATATCCCTAAGATTTGACATAATCATAAATGCATCCATGTTAGATCAAATTACATTTACCCTCCCCGAAGGTTGTTCCATCTCACATTTAACTCCACCAGTAGAGTTCCGGTGAAGTTACCACATGTTATTCCCAAAATACCCTTGATAAAAAGTTTACTATGATTTGACTAATTTTTTGGATGAAAATACCCTTTGGACCAAATTGTAGTATGTTTTAACATTGAGGGGGTTAAATGTTATGATCTCACATAATTTGTAATTAAATGTAACATTTTACCTTTTTTTGCTAATACGAACATATTTTACGTCTAAATTCTTAATTCCAAGTACACGTATAAAAAAAATATACATATTATTAAGTAAACAGAACTTGAAATATAGATTCGAATCTCTCTTATAGTGAGTTCTCGACAGTGTTTTTTTTTTTTTTTTTTTGTTTTTGTTAAAAGAAAAGAATTTGACACACAAATGCGCTATCCAACATGTGTCCAATTTAATGTCTTTGAGATGAGTTATTATTTACAAATAATACATAAGATAATCACCACAATATTTAACGAACAAAAATGGCTAATTGTGTAAAAAAAATAAGTAAAATATTATATTTAAGTACAAAATATATGATATCATAATATTTAACCCCTTCAATATTTTAAAATATTACAATTTGGTCCACAGGACATTTTCATCCGAAAAAATAATCAAATTATAGTCAAACTTTTTATTAGGGGTATTTTGGAAATAATACATGATAAATTCACCGAAACCCTACAGGTGGAGTTAAATGTAAGACGGAACAAACTTCGGGAAGGGTAAATGTAATTTTAATCTAACATAGATGTATTTATAATTATGTCAAACCTTCAGATAGTGTAGATGTAATTTACCCTAATGCATATTAAAAGTAAAAGGATATTATTTATTAATTTGCTATAATATATATATATATATATAAGAGTTTTGTTACATTGTTGCAAATGAATGCTATTGTACCCCATCATGTACAACCACAAATCATCACGTACTACAACCGGTTTGTTTATATTTTTATCTTTAATTTTCAAATTTTGAATTATTGAAAACATGTTTGTTTATATTTTTTCTGATCGAAAATATACTTGATGTCCCCTAAAAATCAACCTGGTAAGCCAAAGAGCTAAGAGTGGACCTCCAAGCAGGACAACCCGATAGACCAAGCTCATATGACCCAAAAACAGTAAGATATTCACCCACAAGGCCTCCTTTGCAATCGCTGACTTGGCAGGCCCACAGAAACACCTTGTACAACAAGCCTAGTAATCAAACAATATGGATCCCATGACGTACAGGTGGCCAACACGTGGAGCCACATCATATTAAAAAATCTCATCCAAATTCCCAAGGATTGGCCAGAATCCGGATTTCTCTCATCAGGTAACAACTTTCTTGAAAAACATGACAGACATGATAAGGATGATTCAAACGATCATATCTTCTCCAATTCTTATCCGATTCATGCACAGTTTGTTGGAGAAGATAGTTGGTTTCCTAAGGTTTCCAACACCATATGGCACTCAACGTAACTCCCTCAAGATCGGAGATACGAACCATTATAAAATGACTAAATGTGTAATTATTTACTCAAGTAACTTCTATTCTACTTTTGCACTCCGTTTTGCACACGGATTCTCTCTATTTTTCAGCTAATAACAGCTCACCTACGCACGAATTCACACTACACAACGTCACTTCACCATTATTTTCACTTATTTCAAGTTTTCAGTTTATTTTATCAATAGGACATTACTAACTTAGGCATCGAAGTGTTAACCCCTCTCTGCAGGTTAATCTCCCATTCAATTTTGGGATTTTCGTGAAAGTCCATTGGCATTTTGTGGTGCTGATGGACCCCAATAGACATCAATATTTAATTTGCCAATATTATTCTATATAAAACACAATATCATTAATTAATTCAAGAACATATTTATTCACATAAAAGTATATACAAAATTAAAAATACATATCTTTTTATTAAAATTAAAACATAAAAAACATAAACAAACCTGCTGTTAAAACTTATCGAGGCGAGAGTGTACCATAAAATGAGGTAAAACTGCAAGTTGATGAAATAATAATAATAATAATAATAATAATAATAATAGAGTGTTGTTATATGTGTAATAATTGGACCAGTCATCAATGTGCACTGACAGTGGCAATAGGACTAGTCACTGTCATAGTTACAGTCACAGTCAGAGTCACTGTCACAGGCTTGAAATTAACCCTAGCTTACCTTTTATTTGATTTTATTTTTGTCTTGCTTTCCGCGCTTTCATTTATTTGGAAAATACCAAAATCATTTTTGTTTTATGTCATTTCAATTCATTTTTCTGTTTCCATTTTTGCTCTTTCTAACCCCTTTCTCACATCAATCATTATATAATAGCTAGGGTTATACTTATATCACCTTTAAACTTAAGATTTTTGGGTTAGATAAAATCAAAATTTTTAAAATTTTAAAGTTATAGGATTAAATTATAAAAATTAATTTGTGTAGATCAAAATTGTAAACTACAGGAAGAGTATTACAATTTTCACAATTATTAATTTATAGTGACAATTTATATAAAATTCTTGTTACTAATTGATGAGTTTGTTAAAATTGTATTATGATAAAATTAAAATTTATCATCGCTTGATATATATTGTGATAATTTGAAGTGACCACATAATATTCAATTGGCTACTTCTCGTTTATTGTAGCGTGAAATTTAATGAAACAACAATGCATATATTTAAATATATATCTATTTAACATCATGCACTAACGATTAAAACATACTAGCAACGGCTAATTCAAATATATCAATTTTTATTCTTATACAAAGATAAAAACACATCTTCCCACTTAAAAATTTAAAAAAAAAAAAAAAACTCATACTTCTTAAATATTCAAATTTATCCTTACTTCATTCTTCCCTTCAAAGAAAAACGTGGTCAAAATAATAATTTTAATATTTTTTTAATAATCTCACAATTATATTTTTTTTCTCAACCCACAACTTTATATTTCTCTCACCTTACTTTTCTATGTTTTTTTTTCTCACAATTCATATTATTAATCACAACTCTATAATCACATTTTATTTTTTCTTTCTCACCCTACTGCACGTTTTTTTATTCTCACGGGCTTCTTTCTTTCTCATCCATTCCACCATAATTATTTCTTTTCATAATTTTTTTTCTCTATATCTCACAAAACATGTATACTGGTAGAAATCAATTGCGACCAATTGCGACGTAGACTAATAATTATAAAAAAAAAAGAAAAGAAAAGTACAACCGAACACTAGTACGTAACCTAAGGTGTGGAGGGTTACACAAGAATTGTACCTTAGAAAGTGAAGTTTGTGTGTCCAAAAATGTGTTGGAGCTGATCTCTACGTTGCTACCTATGACATTTCAAACTCATGTACAGACGTAGACACCATATCATCCATTGATCACTGTACGGACTTGTACGATCTCTCCCAACTAGAATTAGATATTACACCTTTTCCCCTTACTTCCTCTGTCGACCTGCCAACTGTTTTCTAACACTCAACTATGACTGTACAAAAATCATCCGTGATAATTGAAAAATTACACATATATATACCGCTAAAAAAATTCAAAATCATTATCCAAACTTACCCTACTTTTGGGCTACCGGGAGTTATTTCTATTATTGCATAAAAAATATGAGTGATTTGTGTAAATAGAGTATAGACTGGGAGTTAAGTGTAATTATCCCTAATTATAACTTTAGAAAAGATCATTGAAGAAATAATTGATTAAACCATAATTTCAAATTATGCCGATCAACTAAGAGGGTGTTTGGATGAGCTCATAAGCTCTTTAAAACATCTTTATAAATGTTTGAAATCAGACTAATTATAAGATGTTTTAAAGTGTTTGGTAAACTTTTTAGAAAAAGAGTTGATATGCCCTCAAAATAAGATATTAGGAGCTTATAAGCTCTTTAAGAAAAAAGGAATTGGTAGCTTATTTTTAAATTTTTAACAAATTTCTTCAATTAATTACAAATTTATCATTACTAACATATTATAAGATCCATGATCTTATTATATCCAAACACTGAGTGAACTTATTTTCAAAATAAGAACTACATCTTATAAGCTCTAAAAATATCTTAAAAGATGTATGAGCTTATAGGATTTTTTAAAATAAACTTAGCCAAACACCCTCTCATGACTTATAAGATGAATGAACTTATTGGGTTAAATGCACTTTTGGTCCCGTAACTTAAGTTATTTGGCATTTTCGTCCTTTAACTTTATAGGATAATATTTTGGTCCTGCATCTTTTTAAATTTCGTGATTTTAGTTCTTTTTTCGTCAGAATTCACCCTTCTAGCCGGAAAAATGCATGTTTGTCTCACATGACATTTTGAAAGGGAAAATTATTTTTTTGGTCCGCTAAGTTTACCCAATATTAGATTTAGTCTTGTAACTATGCCCTTTGTTTATTTAGTCTAGTAAGTTACAAAATTGATGATATTTAGTCCGATTTAGGGTTTTTAATAAATTTTCCAGCATATATTGCCGGTATTTGCCACGTGTGCACCGAAATTTCCAACTAGGCGAGGAATTGATGATGTGGTGGTGACGTGGCACACACATGAGTGATTAAAATTTTTTGTTACTCATGGGATTTGAACTTGGGTCTCTCAAAACAACAAATGCTTCTTTTACCACCTGAACAACAACCAATATATATAGTATTTGGTCAATCATCTTGTATAACCTAGAAATCTGGAAATACTTTAATATAAAATTGATATTAATATTATTAAAAATAAAAAAAAAGTAAACCTAAAAATACTGATATTGAATGATATCGTTTATTTTGTTATTCAAACAAAATATAACTAGTATTGATATTTATCTTAATAGTGGAATATTAACAAGAAATATATATATATATATATTAAAAAACAAATTGCATATTTATTTTCATATGCTAATTTATATATATTTTACAAACTAGCTTATATATAAAAATGCTTATATATAATATCTAAAATATTATTACATTAAAATTAATATATAAGCAATTTTAAGTGTATATATCATAACATATTAGTTAATTTAATAAGAATTTATAAATATTTCAGAAACATATAATATATTATAATAAATTTTAAAAATAAGAAATAATTATGTAAAATTATATAATTTAGCATATGAAAATTAATATATAATTTATATATATATATAATATCAATACTAATTATATTTTTATTGAATAAAAAAAACTATATTATTAAATATCGATATTTTTAGGTTTAATTTTTTAGTAATATTAATATCAATTTTATATTAAAGTATTCGCAGATATATAGGTTATACAAGATGATTGAGCAAATAATATATATATTGGTTGTTGCCCAAGTGGTAAAAGAAGCATTTATTGTTTTGAGAGACCCAAGTTCAAATTTCATGAGTAACAAAAAAATTTAATCACTCATGTGTGTGCCACGTCGCTACCACATCATCAATTCCTCGCCCAATTGGAAATTCTGGTGCACACATGGCAAATTCTGGCAATACATGCCGAAAAATTTATTAAAAATCCTAAATCAGACTAAATATCATCAATTTTGTAACTTACTGAACTAATAAATAAAGAAAGGGCATAGTTATAGGACTAAATCTAATATTAGGTAAACTTAACGGACCAGAAAAATAACTTTTCCCATTTTAAAATTTAGGGTTTTGTTCCTATTGGCCCATTTTTGTTAGTATTTTTAGTCAATCAATTTTTTAAGATAGTATTTTGGTTCTACATCTTTTTAATTTTCATAATTTTAGCCTTTTTTTCGTTGGAGTTCACCCTTCTTGTCGGTGGAAGTGAACTCTAGCGACCAAAATAACTAAAATAACCAAAATTTAAAAATTGCAGGACCAAAATATAACACTACAAAGTTAAAGGATAATTACGCCAAAAAAACTTAATTTACAGGACCAAAATCTGAACTCATTCGAGATGGGATTGTAGCTAGTAGCTAATTAGAATGACTTATTTGAATCACTTAACTGTAGTCCCTGAATTATAATTAGGTAACATTAATTGCACGCCACGAGGGGAAAAAAAAAGTTGTACTAATTAATTATAGATATTATAAAATCGTAATTAATATAATGATGGTAGAAATGAGTAGAGAGATTATACATATACCCTAATAAAAATTGCTTGCTTAAGCTTAATTAAGCGTAAGCAATTTTCACACTGGAAGACTTTCTCATGCCTTCGCAACAGTAACCTGCAGGTCTCTTCAGAAAGCAAGCCAGCTTCCCGATAAGCAGGTAAAAGCCACAAGCCAGCTTAAAAAAAGCTGAAATTAAGAGGGAGATAAAACAAGGGTACAAACCAAGATAGAGGATTTGGTCTTAAAAGGCAGATCCAAACACGCCCTACTACTGTACATATATATTTATAAATTCAGGAGATTTTGCTGATCCGCTTAGCTCATCATGATCTTCTCTTGATTCAGGAGGATCAAGGGTAGCTCCAAAGACTATCGTTTCTTGAATAATTCTCCGGCGACTCCTCCTCGTCCGCCCCGGATTTCATCAGCCGCGGCGGGCTGACGAGCATTCCCTCCGCCATGTCCACCAGCAGCTTCGGCATGTCGAACAATGCTTCCTCATCCACAAATTCGTTCCCCGGCGTCTGCACGCTCGATGAAGAAGCTTCGTTTCCCGGAGGGGGGACTTCAATTTGATCTCCCCCGCCGCTCTTTCGTGGCGCTAGAGCGGCGGCGGCGTTGGCCGCCGCCGCGCGTATGTCTCCAGCCGAGTGAGAAGCCGGCAGAGGGTACGAAGAGGCCAAACCAGGGAAGTTTATCAAAGCGTCAGGACCTTTGAGCGCCAGCGCCGCCACATCATAGGCGGCAGCTGCCATTTCCGGGGTGGGGTAGGTGCCCAGCCATATGCGCGTGGTCTTACGCGGCTCCCGGATTTCGGACACCCATTTCCCACTCCGACATCTGATGCCGCGGTAGAGGGGGTGGCGACGGGAGGTGGGGGAGGCAATGGCGGGCGTGGGCGGCCGAGGAGAGGAGTATTCTTGATCGGAAGTGTCGTTGTTTTCAGTAGCCATGCATTAGAAAATGGGATAAAACTAAAAAGATAATGAGAAGGGTTTAATTAGGGTTCTAATGAATTGGGACATGTGGTGAGACATTTGGGGGAATAATATAAGGGGGGAAAGAAAAAGCGCGGGGAAGTCGCGGGAGAACAGTCGTTTATGTTATGTAATGTATGTGGGGTTAACTGAAATTAAAGATACCTAGTTATTTGTTATTTTTGTAAGAGGATGGTTTTTGATGTAACTGCGAATTAACTGGTGACAGGTAAGGTTATGGGTCAGCAGGAGTGACAACGTTGTCCGCTCTCTTTCCTTCCTGTTTCCAAATCAAGCTTTCGACTCTACTCAGAATCTTCTTATTTCGTTTGTTTTTGGGATCATCAATAGCAAAACTGCTGTGCTTAGTTCACAATTCAAGTGACACGTGTAGGTACCCCTACACCGCGTTTTTGAGCTATATTTATAAAAGTTAAGATCAAAGTCTTATAAACAAATAATATCAAGTATTATTTGAGTTACAATATTATAAATTGATATTTGATTTCCTCTAGGTGAATTTGATTATGTTTTCTAATTTGATTTTAGGATAAATTACAATTATCTCTCTTGATTTTAACGTTCTATGTAGTACCTCTTTTGAGATTTGATATAATTATAAATACTTTGTTGTTGTTTGAGAAAATTACAAATATCCCTCTTACTTTAACATTCGTCTAGACAACGAGCTCATTCTGTTATAGGTTTTCATCCAATTTTGGTAATGAACTACCCAAAATGTCCTTTTGGATTATAAGTTATAATTTTATATATTTTTTGAAATATTTTATGGATTAATATTCTCTATCGATTATTTATTTTACTTATCATCTGATTTTTTTTTTTACATTTTTCCAAATGTTTTTTTTAAAGATAAAAAGTTCAATAAGGATAAAGTAGTCTTTTCACATCTCTGTTTAGGGACTACATAATTATTTTTAATTTGTGGGGGTGTTTGTACTTTTTCAAATAATTAGAAAGTATTTGTAATTATACCGAATTTTAGAAGAGAAGTAGTTGTAATTTTCACTTGATTTTAATTAAGGGGTGATTGATATTTTCTTGTAATGATATTGGATTGGAACAATTTCAAGTGTTCATTTTTGTTTAACTTATTCGATAGGTTTGAGTCATAAAGAGCGATGGTGATTTAGAGTTACAGTATTATCGATATATATTAACAATACCTAAGAAAAATTCAATAGTGAAGTACTATTAATGTTTAGGGAATTGTACGGTACTTTACTGAGATTTGATATAATTATTTTTAAACCTCTTATAATTTGAGATATTATATATAGTACTCCAGACATTTATTTTCGTCCAGCAAATACATCCCCCAATTAATTAAAATTCACTAAATTTGTTGATATTAACAAATAATTGAATGAAAATCCATATTTAGCGTGATTAACTTACTACTAACTTATTATAAATCAAATAAATCTTTTCTAACCAAACTACTCTTATAAGGGTGTAGATTTACCTCCTTACTTACATGCATTAGCGCGTGTGAATATATATAATGGTAGTTTGATCAGAAATAATTTATTTGACATGTTAAGTCAATCAAGATAAACATATATTTTTATTCAATTCTTTTTTTGGTAATATCTGTATATATTCGATAAATTTTGACTAACTGAGAGATATATTTATTGGACATAAACAAATATCAATGAAGTAATATTCAATTGCTTAAGCCACTAGGAGTGTATGTGTTATAACACAAAATCTCAAGAGATGGCCGTGTAATTATCCATATCTAGTAATTATAATAATTAACACAAGAATAAATATGAATGTGTACCAATTATTCTAATTTTTTATTCTATGATTAATAAACAACTATAATTTTTAGGCCCTCGAATTTAACCTCACCAACCATGTCTAGTTCTTCATTTTTTTATTTAACATTGGTAATCATGAAATATGTACGGTTTGAGACAAGTGATTAATGGTCCTAAAAAGCCAATTATGTTTATTTATTATTATATATTCACGAGACATAATTCATCCAAACATTAAGAAACTACTTATTAGTAATCATATTGTCACAAGGTGAAAATTGTGGCAATTTTGCTTGAATTGTTTTATTTGTAGAGTAATCAATTGCTGGTTATGAGCTGCTTTTATATATATACTAGTCGGCATGGCACGCTGTACCTATGTGCATATAATAAATAATATTTCATACTTTAAAATATATTATAACACACTTCAGAAAGAAAAAAAAAAAAAAAAAGAGGGAAAGAAATAAAGAAAGAAAAGAAACTAACTTAGGGATATTATTGGCACAACAAAAAAATAATGTCACAGTGTAAGTAACCGCCTTTTGTGAGTGAAATCGGTGTTCTTTTTATAAATTAGTATATATATATATGTGTGTGTGTGTCTTGTCTAATAAAATAAATACAATGCCTCATATATAGTTTAACATTTAGACAGGTTTTGGATTATAACCCCCAACACTGTTAATGTTGGTGTCTATGACGTCAGTACAAGAAATATAATATTAAATCACAATTAATTGTTATAATTAATACTAAATAACTGTAGCAAATAGTCATTGATCACGATCACATAACGGTTGTTGGTCGTGGTTTTTGTAAGGGTGGCTAAAACATTTATCATGACTAAAAATTTTGGCGAATGTTTTTACCACGACTGTTAGTCGTGGCAAATAAATTTTTTATGGTGTAAAAACTAATTTTTGTATTGGTTTTTATTGAACCATAGTTAATATTTAGTTATTTACCATGTCTTTTGGCCATGGTCATAAAAAAATGTAGCTAATAGTGATTTTTTTTTTTTTATGTGTGTATGGATACGGACACAATATCACATAATTATTTTAAAAAGTGTTAGGATATAATTACATGGGAAATCATGGCTATTTTCTTTGAAAAAAAATAGGACTTTTTATTATAGTTAATTATCATGGTCAAAAGTAAAATATTGTGACGATACTAATTAACCATGATTGCGCAATGGATATTAGCTAGTTGTTTTTTTTTTCCAGTCTGAATCATGATATTTATTATAGCTAAAAATTATGATAGATACTTGAATTATAATTAAAATCATAATAAACACTGATTAACCAATATCAAAATTTTTGCATTTTGATATGGTATGAACACAAACGATATGATAAGATACGTCCATACCATATCGAAATTAATCAGCGCCATTACCCTTATTAGTACGGTCTAAAATAATTTTTTGAAGTGCCTGTACATCCTAGATTATACGAGATAAACCATCTTAATCTTTTAGGATAAACTATATAATATGTTGTGTTAACTGGTCCAATACCGGTCTTCCCAATCCATATGTCCTTTGCATTTTTGTTAATTTGGAGCAATTATGGAATATGCATGTAATGGGATTAGTGCTAAATGGTCCTAATTAAGAGAGCCCATATTCTATTATTATTACTATGTAATAGCAAGTCTTGTTTTAGGAGTCTAGTTCACCCAATGGGGACCAAGCATTACAAAAGTACCTATTATAATTAATCATATTTCCATAAGGTGAAATTGTGGCAAGACTATTTTTTATTTGAGTTTTTTGTCAAAAAAAAGTTGTAAAGTAATGAATCAATTACCATGCTAATAATGAGGTTATGCTTAATTAGTAACATTAATTAATACATTATAATTAAGAGATTTTGGGTTCAGCAATTTCCTACTTGATGGATATGAAATTTGGATAAAATAAATTATATATATAAGGGTAAATTACAGTCACCTCCCCTGAAGTTTGACATAATTATAAATATCCATTGTTGTTTGAGAAATTACAAATACCACCGAGATTTGTAATTATTAACCAAAGGCCTGAAATTGACCATTTTGCCCTTGATTTGTTTTTTAAATTGTAGAAAAATTAGTCGAGACAAATTGCGTTATTGCTTATTTGTGTAAAAAAAACTTTAAAAAAATCTCCCTGCGCATTGTAATCTAAAAAAATTAAAAAAAAAATGCAGAATTAAATTAAACAAAATCAATTTACATAACGACATTTTGGTCAGTTTATCCATAAAATTGGATGAAAATGAGTTATTTGTTAGACGATTACAAACCTCAAGAGGTATTTGTAATTTTACAAACAACGAGAGAGTATTTGTAATTATGCCAAACCTCAAGGGAGGTAGCTGTAAATTTAATTTACCCTATATATAATAACCAATTTGTGGAATCATTTAGGTTGCATTATTTCAAATCCTTAATAACAAATCCTTTGAATTTGTTTGGATAATTCCAAATTTAAAGGATTTCAAATCCTTCCATTCCAATTTTAAAATATATTTTTGATGAATATGGATGGATTTCAATTTTTTTTCCAATGGAGTCATTTGAAATTATTTCTCCAAATCATTCCTTCAAATCCAAATTTTTCAATCCAAATGCACCCTTACTGAATCTCCATTGTTGAGCAAATAAGTTGTTTTTCATCACGTGTAAAATTAGACTTAGAAGAAACTTAAATAAGTCTCAAATTTAATATCCTCATTGAGTTTTCTAAATTTTTAAGCAGGTCGATTGAGGGAGTGTTTTCAAAAATTTATGTTCTGAAGAAGTGATAATTTGAGAGAAATTTAAAATTTTAAATAAAAATAAAAATGAAAAGCATACGTTCACAATAAAATAGTAAAAAAAACCAAAAAAAACATTGGGACATATGGTAAGAAAGTAAAAATAAATAGAGTGCGTATAAATGAATTTTAATTATTTATAAAAATACGAAAAGCAGTTATAAACACCCTCTTACCTGCTTTCCCTTTTGACTTTCCACGACGATTAATTAAAGATACAAACACATATTCAAGCGGAAAATTAAAAATTGTTATAATAAAGTAACATTTTATAAAATTTTCAAACATCTTATAAGAGTTTAAAAAATATATAAACTCACTCAAACACCCTCTAAGTCTTTAACATAGCGAGTTATGCAAAAATACTTCAAATAAATTAAAATAATCCATTATTATTATTATTATTATTATTATTATTATTACTAAAAATATGTATAAGCATTTAAGCAGTAACGCAAGCAAATTAAACTTGTTCGTCATTTAGAAAAGAATCTCAAGCCCAAGAGAGAATACTCCATTGGGTTTAGGTTATTATTTACTGCTTCAGCCCAATTAAATTGGCCCATTTAGTTTTTCATTACGAATATTATAATTTCAAATAATTTTTTTTATTATATGAGAGCAACCTTTTGCTTTCCACTTAATTTTGGTCTATTATGTATTATTAAAATTTTAAATTAATTAAATAATTATTTTAAATTTGTATATTTATCATGATTTTTGATAACTACCTTTTAAAAATTAATTTTTTCTCATGTATTTTTCAATTTCTTCAACATTATTTTTTATCTTTGTTTATCAATATTTTTTATAACTTAAAATATTTATCTTGACTTATTATCTTAATAATATATATATTTAGATACTTTTTTCTCTACAAAAATTAATGACACAATTTATATAAATATTTTATTGTACTTTATTTTAAATTATATACACGCTACGATGTGCAACCCTTACTAAGTATCTATACTATTATAAAGAGAAGAGATATTGTAGATGCAAAGTGATTCTTTTGACATCACGACCACCCATGGTAACGGGCTCTTGTTGGACACGGGTCCAAGTCTAAATGAGAGTGAAACCTAAAAAGTCACACACAATCACCGAAGAAGTGAAAAAATTGTTTTGAAATCAATTTCAGAGGAAATAAATAATTAAATTATTTATGGGTCTGTCCATTAAATAGACGGACCGATATTGTATGAACTAATTTTCTATAATTCTAAAAATATCCTTTAATTGACAAAATAACCAATTTATTTAATCTTTTAAATTTTATATTAATTTAATTATCAAATTTATTTTTATTTATAATAATATTATAAAATATAAAAATTTATCTATTATATGCGCACAATCACGACCGTTTGGTATTAAATATGGCAAGACAGATTGAACTCCACCCTGCAAAGTACATTGCCGATATTTCTTTACTAGCGGTTCTCGCTTCTTATCCCCTCATTGGCTGCTAAACCACACTCTCCACCCACCTCTCTCTCTCTCTCTCACACACACACACACACACAGAGTGTCAGCATGAAAGCTTCGCCATCTCCGTTTCCAATCTTCAGTCCGCATGTCAGAACCCTCCAGCTTCCTCTCAAATCCCACCTCCTAAAACTCACCCCTGTCGCCGTCCCACCATGCAAAGCGGCCTCCGTGGTGCCTCCGCCACCACCAGACTTCAGCTTCAAGAATGAAATTCTCGATCTTTCCACAGCTGCGATAGCTGAAAACCACCCGGAATTACTTGATCTGGCTGAAAATGGGACCCTGGTCCTGATCAAGAAAACCCAATACGGCCCAGTTCCGCCCTGGAGAAGTGAGTTTGTGGAGCCCGACGCTATTTGGATTATTGGGACTACCCATATTTCCAAGGAATCAGCTTCTGATGTTGAAAGGGTAATCAATGCTGTGAAACCTGACAATGTTGTTGTCGAGCTCTGTAGAAGCAGGCAAGTCTTGAGCTTTTTCTTTTCCCAGATTCTTGTGGCTTTTAGTTCAATTTTGATTTTTGTTACTGATAGTTGATTATTTTCATCTTCGGCTGATAGTTGATTATTTGCACAGGATCAGTGTGGTTGTTGATATTTTAATTAGTGGATGGTTTCAAGATTTCTGTGTTCTAATTCTAGTTCCCATCTAGGTTATAAATTTGGGGAAGTATTCTTATGCAAAGTGAAAAGTCCTTGATTATACTGAACTATCGTGGAAGAAAAGAAATGGGATATGTTGGGATGCACATGGAAGTTGAAATCGAAAATGATCCTAATTCTATGATTCAAATTTTCTGTAAATTTATAGTAACAAGTACTGGGATTTTATGCCTGCAATTAGATTCAGTTTACCAACATCAACATGTGGAAGGAAGAAATTTTCGGAGTATTAGAATTGAGTGTGCTGCTTATTAGTCATTACATTGTCGTTCCCAAATAAAGATTAGTGATTCATATACGAAAGCATGTTGGTTAGTAAGACTGAATTTAAATCACAGAAACCTGAATAACGAGTATTCTTATAGAACAGAAGACGTGCATTAGGAAGAGATTCAGTGATAAAAGACTGCACAGAGAAGCACAAATTCGGTAGGAAGGATCTAGTGTATTGCTTGATGTTAAATCAACTATGTTGAAGTTTAGATGGGTTCGCGAGGAGATAAGAATCCATATAATCTAAAGTTTAGTTGCAGTACTTATTCTTTCCCAAATCAGGTTTGACTGAACAAAACTAATAACAAATCAAGTATGATACACTTGCTATCTGATTTGTCACTTTCGCTAAACTGTACACCAAACACATGACAAGTGTATGACATTTGCCATATAATTGGTTCAGTTTCGGCCAAAGCCGGTCTGGGTTAGAATTTCCCGGGAGGGGTTTGTGTCTTATACTACTTGCCTTTTGCAGGATAAAATTACTTGAAGTTGCATAGGAGCTTATGTGTTTGCACTATTTTTTATTTTCAATCTATGGCTTAACTTCACCTGTTGCAGAGTTGCTTTTCAGAGCTGGGATCATGTACATTCCTGAAAACGGTGACCAGAATCAGCAGCTGAGGTCCAGCATGTTCTCTCTGAGTGGAACAGGGTTCTTTGGTGCCATTGGCCGAAGCATCAACTTGGGTTTGTATTAATTACTTTATCAGGTAAGTACACGCAGCATTTTTTCTCAAGGAAAGTTGTTTATACTTTTCGTACATTGCAGGCGGGCAAACTGCTTTAGCATTACGGTTGCTCTTGGCAACTTTCTCTTCAAAAGTATCTTCAGATATTAATCGTCCCTTTGGTGATGAGGTAGATTCTTGTGAATAAATCCTCATCGTTATTAATTGGATTTCAAAATTTAGTTTAATCAAGTTACCCCAAAGCAAGTTTGTGATGCAATTGATTTCCAGTTTCGTGCTGCTCGAAAGGCTTCTGAAGAAATTGGTGCTCAGTTAGTCTTGGGCGACCGCCCCATAGAGATAACTGTAAGCAACTTTTTGTCCCATATAACAGAAGACGACGTCTCCTGCTACGTGGATAATACTCTTGACTGATACGTTAAGAAGGAAACTTTAAATGCATTTCACATTCTTTTCAGCTTGAAAGGGCTTGGAGTTCACTGAAGTGGAAGGAGAAACTGAGCCTAGTCTCCTCTGTCATCCGCGGAATAACTTCATCTGACCTCTCCAATAAGACGTTGGAGGTTTTGTCTCTCAAATATTTAACGTCATCTGGAGATTAAACTTGTTATTTCTATTACCTCTGTGCTGTAAATTATATGTTGGTTGGATTATACTTTCTAAATAAAATCTTACGCTACTATATTTGATGGCTTAAAGTCCGCTATTATAGATCTTAATATCATTATGGCCATTTCTATCTCAGGAATCTAGTTCAGGTGATAGCAGCTTTCAGCTGTACGAGCAGCTGAGTTTTTCATATCCATCGCTTCTGCCTCCTCTCGTACACGAACGAGATACGGTAAGTGTTTCAAATACATAAAGCATTCATTCGATTGACACCCATTTCGACAGCAAGCCTTTTCTTGAACATAACTATTTAGGCCACATCAGGTGATTAATTTTCGTCTCATCTTTCTTGTATCAACGTGCTCTCAGTTTCTTGCCTGGTCCCTGAAAAGGAGCAAAGCTGTGAATAACAGTAAGAAAGTTGTGGGAGTTATCGGAAAAGGCCACATGAACGGAGTCGTGTACTCGCTCGTCTCTGATACGGGGAACTTGCGCTTCAGAGACCTTGCTGGGAAGAAGCCCGGGAACGACTACGGTTGGGCTGGTTCCATTGCCAAAGACTTGTTGAGAGATACCGTAATCGGCATTCTACTATGGCTAGCATATGAACAACTGAAGTTGATACTATAGAATTCCCAGTTTTCGATCGTCGTCGACGTCTACAATTATGCAGAAAAATCTGAAACTGGAAAGCAGAAAAATGCAGCTCAATTATTACGAATTTCAAATCTTTTATTAAGCACTTGAGAGTTTTTTTCTTTCTTCATGTGTATGATAAAATTTTCTTTCTTCTTTAGTTATTAATTTAAACTTTGCATCATAAACTCACTAGTTTGTATGTTAATATAGTTGATATTAATTATTTCTGAAGCAGCGTATCTACAAGTATGGCTTTAAAATATCACCAGCACAATGATTTAATAATTAAATTATTTGTTCTTTATTGAAATGTCACGAGTCTAAATTTGATTGAAGCAGTAGGATTTATTATTCTATGATGTTATACCACGTGATCCAAAGTCGAGTTTTTTAGTCGCTGAAAAAACATGGTTGATCCTATAATTATTGGGGTTGATACTTTTGGTTCTTTTTATTTTAAATTTGTAATTGGAAACTATAATTTAAAAAATAAATCAGCACATTAGTTCAAATATTGCCAAATAATACGAAATTCGTAGTAAATTAGCACATGCTTGGCAGTGACCCTTTTAATCTGAGATTTATAATTTTTCAATTAGTTTTGCCGATGAGACATTTTTGACTTAATAATATTTGGACTAAATGTGTCGCTCACTATAGTTTAAGACCACTATTGTATTTTTTAATTACAGTTGTCAATTATAATTTTAAAATCGGACAGAAAGTGCCACAATTTTATAGTTAATGAAGAAAATTGCATTTTTCCTTTTCTAGTCACGGACTCAGAGTGTATTCAATTCAACATAACTTTTAATTAGCAAAAAGAACAAGTACTGAAAGTCTGTACTTGAAAACATCATCTTTCACTTGTACGACTGACTGAGTTAAATTCTCGTACATGACAAGTGACGTTAGTGAGTTTACAAGACATGATGAGTTTAATTCTTGTACATCACTAGTGACGTTAGTGAATTTTACCCCCATGAAAAATATATTATTACATTCACACACCCAATTATAATTTAGTTACACAAATTATTTATATTTTTTGAATAATTATTAAAACTATTCCTGCCGATTAAAAACTATGAATATTTGTTTAACGATATCGACGTTTTCAAGGGATGTATGTGTCATTTTTATAAAATAATGATGGATTTGTATAAATAATATTAATATTTTTGATAAATATATTTGTAATTATAAAAAAAAAAAAGAAGAATAATTTGCATAAAGAGTATCTCTATTGATTACTTGAGAGGAAGAACAAAAAAAGTGGAATTTGCATTGACTTTGGTCTGATTTGGTGAGTGAGTGTTTGAGGTGGGCAGTGGGGATAAGGATGTCTGCTCTGCTGACTCTTTGTCTTTACTAACAACATTGTCTTTCGAACCAATCCCTAACTGCAGAATCTTGTTATCTATAGTTAGTCACTAATCATCGGATAATTTCTAAATTAATTTCATCTTCATACCTCAATTATTACAAAAGCCAACAATACTTTCTTGGGATTTGCCTCATTTTTTGTCTGACCTTATTATATAATTCTACAGTTTTGTTACCTTTTCTGCCCATTTATTTTGACTGAAAACAGCAATTTCATTTTGTATAAGATAAAAAATGCCAATTCTCTAAGTTATAAGATTAAAATTATAATTTAATTTAATCGTGTGCAAGTCATATGCAATTTTTCGATCAAATTGACTGGAAAAAAATGAAAATTGTTAAAATTTTAAAGTTTCATAACTAAATTGTGAAAATCAATTCATTTAAGATTGAAAATGCTACCCTCGAGACCCAAAAAAAAAAATAGAGTAATTGTTTATGTTAGTTATTGAAATTAAATGTAATTAGTTTTTGGCAAAATATAAAAAATATATGTGAGTTTATAATTAGTTGTTTCATTTAGTTCCGACATTGTTTGATGATGTCGAGATTCTGATTCAGTGTCCGTACCTCAATTAAATATGTTGACGTACACTATAGTTATGCAAGCGTTATTGCTATGCTGATAGATACTTAATTTACGCGACGACAAAAAATAAAGTCATAGTTCAATAAATAATTCGACTATATTAATCGGGCAAAAGTGAAACTTCTTGACATTATTAATCAATTCTCTCAATGAATTTCCTATGCCATACTAAAGAAGAATAATGTACTCTTTTTCTAGACTTGGTTCGAGTAAATTAAGTTTAAACATACTCGTCTAATTCAAATATTTGTCATTAAATTTACCGAAAAATTCACAATTAAGAGCCTTGAATTATACAACACATTATATTCTTTGTAAAATATATCCCATCAATATAATTACGTGTTTAAAATCACAAAAATTTCATTATATGGTATATATTTAGAAAAAAATAAGAAACATTATAAAATGATTATGTTCACACTAAAAAAAATCCAAGAAAGGTAAAAATTAAAATCCATGATACAATTTTTCACCAAATCTTCTAAGAAAAGAAGCCTACATATGAACACCGTATTATTTGGTAAGCTGCTTTAAATGTTAATTTTGTATTCAGATTTTCCACAGTAATAACATCATGAAAAATTAAAAGCTCCACACAAGAAAATAATACTAATCTCCCTCCCAATTTTCAAATTTATTCTGAAAAATTGTGGTTTTATTACAAATGTAATTTCAGCATAGTGGGAAAGCAAACATAAGAATAAGAACAAGAGACAAACATCTATAAATTTCCTGTACATCTCTTTTTTCACAGGCATTTTCTCTTGTGTCCCCTTTTCTATATCCACAGGGTTGACCAAACTGCATATATACCCTCTTTGTATATCATCATCCTCCACAAATTGTCAACCCCTCTTGACAAAAAGGGAGGGCATGGAAGGTGAGACATTAATCACTTTAAGCAACTCTCCCGAATCGAGAAAAGAAGTCGACACGATTAGCATTTTGGTCGTGGATGATGATACGACGTGCCTCTCCATCGTTGCTGCTATACTCAAGAAGTTCAAGTATGAAGGTATGTATATGCATGAGACTTTTGTAATTTTTTTTTTCAAAAAAATATGAGTTTCTTTTGAGTTGTTTAAGGTTTTTGCATGCAAGATTTTTTTTATTTTTTTATTTTTATTTTTTGGATTTTGTTTCAGACAATTTTTTTTGTTTTTGTTAAAGTTGTCTGTGCCTGGGAGGGGTTTTTTGGTTCTTTTCTTTTTAAGGGTAACAAAGGAACTCATTGAAGAAAACCACCAAAAGAAATAAATAAAAATTGTCATGTAAAAGCATGGAATTTGGTTTTCTATGGCTATATATATATATATATATACATTCCTCTTTTTTTGTTTTTGTTTTTACATTTTTTGTTATTTATGAATCAAATTAATTAAATTAGTTCCATCCTCATCCAGCAAAGTATGCAGAGTTGTAGTATTTATGACAAAAATTAAATATAGAAACAATTCAAATTTTATTTTCAAGATTGTCTCAAATTGAACAACCATGCAAGAGAAAATGGCAAGAACTCATTAATCAGGTGAGAATACAAGTACTAATCCACATGATCTATGTTAGATTCTGATAGAGATGAGTACAATCTTGTGTTAGTTTCCTTCTACATTCTTCTTCAATTCTGTGAATTAATTTCCTTTCCTTTTTATTGAACACAATTAATACTTTTCCTTTGTTCTAAATTGTGGTTTCTTCTGCACAATCGAGTCCAGTTGTGACAGTGAAACACCCAAACGACGCCTTATGCACGCTGCGAATCAAGGGGGGCGCCTTCGATTTGGTCGTATCAGATGTCCACATGCCGGATATGAACGGATTTGAATTGCAACGAGCCATTGCACAAGAATTCAATTTACCTGTAGTTTGTAAGTTTTTTTTTTTTTTTTCTTTCCATTTTTGCCTAACAAGAATTATTGTTTATGAACTTCTTCATAATTTTTTTTAATTTTTGTTTTTGGTGTCATTACAGTAATGTCAGCTGACGACAAAGAGAGTGTTGCTTTACAAGGATTGGAGAGTGGGGCTGCATTTTTCATATATAAGCCGGTGTCTCCGGATGATTTAAGGGATTTATGGCAATTTGCAGCCATGAACAAGAAAAGCCAGGTTGTAATTGAGGAGACTGGGAGCTTGCCTGAAGAAAAAACTTCAAATGAAAAGAATAGTTATGGTGAAATGGCGATGTCTGCATCGTCTGTCAGTGGAGATGTGGTGAATAAGAAGGAATCGAAGAGAAAGTCCCCTCGAAAAGAGGGTTCTAGTGAGAGAAAAGGAGACAATTCTCAATCTTCTTCGCATAAAAGGCCCAAAGTTATTTGGACTAATTCGCTACACAACCGTTTCCTCGAGGCTATTAGGAGCATCGGCCTTGATCGTAAGCATCGATCTCTTGCCCTATTTGTAGTTTTATTTATGCATGTGTATGTTCATAAGTGCGGTGCAAGCGTAACGTATTAACACTTGCAAAGTTCATGTAGAGATAATCGATCCATGATTATATGTTAAATTTTCCGAATGATTAATTTATCATATATATATATATATATCTGCTACCTTTTTTTTAATCTTACTATATTGTGCATGCTTGATTTCATGTATAAGGCGATAGATGTGAACTTTTTTTAAAAAGAATAATAATGTTTTCATTGAATGATTATGTATTTTTGTACCTTACTGCTTAGATTTCTTACCTAATAATTTTATTTTATTTCATTTTCTTGCAAATTTTATGTAGGAGCTGTCCCGAAGAAAATTCTCGAAGTTATGGATGTTCCAGGGTTAACCCGAGAAAATGTTGCAAGTCATTTGCAGGTTCAAATTCTTGTGCCTTAGAGGAATGATCTAGTTTTAAATGACTATCTATTAATTGCAAATATTATGCAATTATGTGTAATTACTTAATTTGCATAAAATCATTGCGTGAAAAGGAAAAAAATCAAAATAAACTATTTAAAATAAAATTCTAAAACTTCTCAATTCAAGAAAAGAAATATTTTAATTCCTTTTCTCATTATAATAGATTTATGCTATTTTCTCATACTTTAATATTAAGTATCTGTTGTTTCTGATAACTTTAAATTTTTAGATGAGGTGGTTGTTTAGTAAATTTTATTAGTGCAGAAGTATAGGATCTTCCTAAGACGAGTGTCGGACGCAAGCTTCAAAATTCAATATTCATCTGAAAAGGGCTTAAGCAGGAACTACACATCAAGTTTTCCGTCATCATCAACAAGTCCTTCAACCCTAATGCTCAACAGATTCAGCAAACTCCCCTATCAAAATCCTGTCCAATTTCCACCTCAAGAAGCTCCATCTGGCAGCCTTATTACCCAACCGGGATTCGGACAATCGCGACTGCTTTCCAACAACGGAAGTTTGCTAAAACCCAACACTGGAAATGCAAATATGATTCATCAGAATGATCGTTCATATGTCAGACTCGCGCAGAACAATTACCAGACGGCCCCCACCAGTACCTCAATCCAGGGGCATCTTTCCAATATATCCCTTGATGATCTCTCAACTGCCCTATCAGCCAGTTTTGATGCTCCGTTGGTTGGCTCGACCAGGATGAATCCTAGTACTAGTTATGATCTTCCATCTCTGCAGACAACTATTGGGACATCAAATAGCGTATCTTTGGCCCCGTCCAAGAATTTCACGCACAGGACGAACTACGTGGGATACAGTATCTCGAACATCAAACACCTTGCTGAATCAGGACACTGTGATAAATACAAGGATTTGAATTCGTGCAGGAGCACGATAAACTTCCCGAGCAATGAGTTCCATGGCAATAGTACTAATGTTCTTGCTGCATCAGCGCCAAACGACAACGTTAATTTCAACCAGTTGGCTCAAAATGTGGCGGCTTCAAGTACTTTTGTGACAGACAATAACGGTGGAGAACAATTGTCCGATGTTATTGCTGATTATCGTACGCTGCTACCCTCAAATCTACCTTTGGTTTGTGGTACTGTGGGAAACGGAGGGGAAATCAATGAGTCTGCTGCTTTTAGTCCAATGTTTGATTTGTCTGAATTCGATATCTTGTCAACTCAACAAGCCCTGGATGAAAGTGATTTTGACACTACTTTCGCGGATCAAGTTAAACTTCAAAATCAGGCACAGGTGCTTCTTTTACCTTAAACTTATTGTAGTTCATCGGTAGCCTGAAATATTTTTCTTGATAGGATAAAATATGCTGGCCAATTTAACAATATTTCTCAATTTTGAATAATTTAATAACTCATAAGTTCCTGCAATACAATATATTTTTCAAAAGGTTATAATTGATACATTCATTGAAATTATTCGTAAGATCCATACTTGACAATATTTTCTGCTCTTGTGTCCTTTGACGGGCAGACTGGAGGCGAAACTATTACAAGCTCCAACTTTTATGGCGGTGTGAGCCTCTGGGACAACAACGTTCGATCTTTTGGTCAAGTTCCGAACCAGGTTTAAGATCTAAAACTCCGATAAATTTTCAACTTATTTCAATGTCTTGTCTATGTAGCAAACATTAATGTAGTACGGCTTGTAAGATAATTATTTTCTTTTTGCCTATGTGTATATATGTAGCAACACTGCAGCCAAAGTTTGGTTAACTCTCAAGATTTCGGAGCCCCTTCTCAACTTCTTCCACCCACTCAGGCATGCTTACTGTACTACCAATCAAGTTTAAAACCTTAATTACCATTAAATCATCATAATTTAATTTAACTCTACAATTAAAATTTTCCACTTATAATAGCTATATATTAATTATATTTAAATATTTTTCTGCTAATTATTCTTCTTCCGATCGATGGAACGTTACAGCAGGCGCAAGTCTGTGAAGGCTTAGGCACTTCATCTCATCTCAAAGGCCTTCTATCTCCTGCTGAGGTATGTTCTTCTTTTTACTTTATCATGTTTACATTTATTCAATCAGTATTATTGTGAATGTGAGTTGTAAGAATTTTATTTAATTAATTAACACTATTTCTTTTTGTACAGCGTGATGACGATGATTTTCTGGAATCTTTACTTGCGCCATTCGGAGAGGATCATCAAACCCTTGATGGGATCTGGATACAGAAAAATGTGTATGATTGTACTAAATAATTAGTGTGCAATTACCGCAGCTGGGGCGTAATTTTACCGTTGAAGCTGACCTTATTAGGATGACATGTTACATAGTTCTAATGAAATTAGACTTGTAATATTTTGAATGATAAATCGTGTAATATATGGTTTATGTTCGTGTCGATTAAGGAGGATCTGCATCCCATGTTATTCGGGTAAGTAAAGATGAATAATATTACATATGTATTCACTTATATAAACTTAACTTGAAGAATGTGTTTTGATTAAAAAGGTCCTAAAGCGATGTATTGACAACATGTTGAATTTGACAAATACGATGAAAATAATCACATAATCGTCTCTTAATTATGAAATGAAAGATATATTCAAGAGAAAAAATGATAATAAATATATGACTTTGGCGTACTCAAATTGAAATTTTGTGGGACGAATTGAGTTATCTGGTGTCTACGCCGTCGTGTAGCTGTGGGCTTCTAAGGATAACTCCCTAGTTTTATCAAAACAAGTAAACAAATTATTAATAGATTAGTTTTTATGTGGTCCCTAATCGCATCCATTTCTCTACTATCAACCCCCTATTTGTATAATGACCAATGATTTCTAGTGGTTAAGGTTGAGGTTCCATGACCCTAGAGGTCATGAGTTCGAATTCCTATCAATACATGGGATGATAGTCTACTGTATAGTAGAATTGTTTGTACAATGTTTTAATAAGGGATTATTTAGATTTCATCTATATATATAAGAAAACAGAAACATAGAGGCCATCCAAGTGAGCGCCATATATACGCTTATTTGGATAGCCTATTTGAATTTTATTGTGCCACGTAAGAAAATACTACTTTTTTTTATTTATATTTAGATAAGTATAAGATTGTTTGCCTTTATCAAAAATATTCAAAAAATTGTTGAGATAAGTTGGTTAGTAATATAATTAAAAAAAACTGATATTAAATAATAATTTCATATTCTTATATTTATGGATTATTTTAAATTTGAATCTTGAATTATTTATTAATTACTTATTTTATTTCAAAATTTGAATTACTTATCATTTTTATTTATTTTTTGAACACATAATCCTGCATACATTGATTGATATATTTCTATAACCTTTTTTAATTTTATTTTGCCACTTTAAAAAGTATCGCTTAGTTTATATTTGCATATTAATAATTATACCATTGTTTATTCTTATTCAAAAGTTTCATTCATTATTAGTTAGTAAAATAATTTAAATTTATTTTTATATTCAACATATTATGGCATCTATATACTTATTATTTACTTTAATTTTAAACTTTGATCATTTATTTATATTCTAAAGTAAATTATTTATAATTTTATTTACTTATTTAAAAGTATACAATTCTCCCGTGCCTTGGCATGGAGTACTAACTAAAATCAAATAATCTAACATTTATCTAATTTAAATAAAAATAAAATATATTTGCTTATAAGGTAAAATAAACTTCAAAGAGACACACCACAGTTTTAAAAAGTTAATAAAATAAAAAATATAAATAAAATTTAATTTTATAATGTAACAATCACTAATTATATAAAAATTAAAATGTAATGTGATAAAAAAAAACTAATAGATATAAAAATAAATTTGAAGAATGTTACTTACTCATTTATTTAAAAAGAATATAAATCTTTTGGATAAAGATAAATTATTATACATTTATCCGAATTGTTTACATGTATACGCAAATGTTGATAATCTTAATGAGCTCCATTGCGCCAAATGAAAATTTACAAGTTTTTAGATAAAAATAAAAAATATATATATAATACTTATACCAAATATTCTAATCAATATTGTTTGTTTATCTATTTTTTAAAGTATATAAAAACATGTTTATTAAAAAAAATTATATTTATCCAACAAATAAAAGTCATTCGATTCAAAATATCATTAATATAAATATCAACTATTGTTCATTATATCCAATAATATGAAATATTGGCTGAATTGATTATTCGTTATATAATTATAGTTTCTTATAATATAGCCTTAATATTTAATTTATGATATTTTGTATAAGATATTATAAGTGATATGACTACTGAATATTTGATACATAATAAACTAAAATATCTAAATATTATGTGTATAGATAATAATAATATGAAAAAACTATAGATTAGTATTATATAAAAAAATATTACATTTATTGAAAATATAATAATTTCTTCTTTTATAATTATTCGTGTGTATTCAAAAAATTCTAATCATCATAGGGAGAATCACTTCATGATTATCAATTAGAAAATTTAAATATTTTTAAAACTTTCATTAATGATAAGGATAAGTCAATTTTATAAAACTTATCTACTATTGTCTTTCGAAATTCAAAATTACTCAAAATAAAAAGTTTGTAATATTATAAATAATGGGTCTGCAAATGCAGTACAAAAGTAAATCACAAAACTGTGAAATCTTACGCTACACTAACATGTAAATTTCTCTTTCCACCTTCATATTTTTTTTCCTTTACTTTTATCTTAAATGAGAATTTCGAAATTTGACAGAGTTATTTTTTGCAATCGTTGGTGAAATATGTACATATTCATATGAAATAATGCCAATGATTTATAATTCAATCATTGATAAGTTCAGTATTTATTTTGCATTTTTATATTTTAATAAGACACAATTTTTCTAATTTTAATTATTTTTTCCTGAATATGTAACATTATTAATTTATTTTATTAGTTATTGCACTAAAGAAATGCATTAATTAAAAAATTGTTAATCAAGGATTTGTTATCACATTTCAAAAATCACGAATTCCTCCTATTTGTTATCTTCTCTTAATCATTTTAATTTTAAATTATTTATTAAATACTAAATTTGTTTTAAAATTGAAATTATTTGTATTATTTATTTATTATTAAAGTACATGTTTTCTCTATGGTAGCCATTTTTGAATTTTTTTTACCACTTAATGAAATAAAGTATTTTTTATTAATGTAATTATTTACCTTATTTATTTTTATTTTGAAGCACATATTCATTATTCATTTTAAAGCACATATTCATTGTTTACCTTTATCAAAAAAATTCACTTATCATTTAAGGTAATTAGTTAGTAAAATGTTTAACTTTATTTTTATATTCAATACACATTTGTATTTTATACTTATTAATTACTTTAACTTTAAGTTTTAAATTCTTTATTATTTATAAATTCACTTATCATTTAAGGTAATTAGTTAGTAAAATGTTTAACTTCATTTTTATATTCAATACACATTTGTATTTTTATACTTATTAATTACTTTAACTTTAAGTTTTAAATTATTTATTATTTATTTATTTTTATATTTCAAAATTTAAATTATTTATAAATTTATTTCTTTATTTTATTAAAAATATAATTCTCCCGTGCCTCGGCACGGGGTACTAACTAGTTTATGTAATATTGTTGATCAATGTATAATTGTTGTCATTGTCTCTATTAGATATTGATAGTCGACAGAGCAGATTGTAATTGGTTTAGTTCAATTAGTAATATTCATCGCTTTCACTTCAAAAAAATTCCTATTTGTACAATCGACCCTTAAGTTTTCATACAAATAAACATGCAATTGAATGTGATAAATTAGTTCCATCATCCATACAAGTAAACGGGCCTTAAGTACATGGGCTGGGCCAAGATGAACTCAACTTACCGGGTCGAAATAGTTTGACACAAGGATTATAGTCGGGTAGGATCGGATCCGGTCCGCACATGATTTAGGCCATGATTGCTAATGACCATTTAACCCTCCATCCAGATATGATTACGTAGTCGTATTTAGCTGACGATCTCATTTTCACAAGAAGATATTTTTCTCTACCCATCGAGTTCTCAACAGCTAGGGTTTCGACGTTTCCAAAGGTATTCTCTTGTCTTTCGAATTCTACTTTTCTGTAGTAAATTAATAGTTTCTTTTTCCGTATAAATATTTGTCTTTGACGCCGATCTATTATTCTGGAACTCTTGGCGTTCTAGTTTTTTTTTTAATCATTTGTTGATTCTTTGTGGTTGAAGTTCTGTTTGATTTTGGTTGAAATTACTGGATGTATCGCATTATTCTGAAGCGCTGAGTATTAGCTGGACCTTTTTTTTTTTCCCTTTAGTTTGCATTTTGATATAAATCTAATACATATATTTTTTTTAAATTTTCGGACTTCATCTCGGGAAATATATATAAATTTTCGTGGTGCTACCGTAATTACTCATTTTGGTGGCTGAAAGGTTGGGATAATTGTTGCCTCCGATGTGGAGAAACTGTGAATCTAGAGTTTATTTATATTTTAAACTGTAATGGCAGGGCAAGGAAATTAAGAATTGGAAAGAACTGAGTTTACTTACATAGTTTCCCTTCTTTAATCTTACAAAAAGTAAATTTTAAGGAAGATGTAGTTTGCCGAACTTTGAATAAGAAGCAGTTGGGGATATTACTTGAAATATCAAGCATTAAGAATAATAAAGAGCCACTGGCGAGTTTTTTCTTGAACTGCTTTCTGATTAGTGAATTACTATAGTTTTCCGGTGCTCATTTTGCTCTGTGTTGTTAAGATATTAGCCTGGAAGTCTTCCAAATTGTCACCTGATTAGTTATGCTATTTTTGATGAAATATTTCCTGAAAAAAATAAAGTGGGTAAATGAATGCGCCAGGAGATCTTTTACTAGAAAGAATTAGAAATATGGCTTTTGATAATACTGAATTGTGTTCTCTCTGTGAATGTACGTCTTAGAATATCAGAGTTGAGGGGAAATGAGGCCGATTTTCTGCGGTAACTTTGAGTATGATGCCCGGCAGTCTGATCTTGAGAGGCTATTCAGAAGATATGGAAAGGTTGATAGAGTCGACATGAAGTCTGGTAAGTCTGATTGCCTTGAAATGTCTGTTCAAAAACTTGTAATTTTTTTGCTACGAACTTGATTTAAGGATCAAATTCAGTATTTCGTTAAGCTTTTCTGGACATCTTGGTCATTTATTAAGGGAATTGTGCAATAATTTTCACATGCTCTTGTATATCTCTTTGAGACAATGCTCTGATATTTACAAAGTTTGGGAGAGCTTAAATGGATTAGATAGACACACTCCTCCTATACGCCTGCAATTTGTCAAATTAATTGAGGTGATATATCTGAAAAGTCAGGTTATTAACTATTTCAATGTCATTAAAACTGAATCAGTTACATAAGATACAATATAGGACTTGATTATTTCATGTGAGTAAGAATAATACATAAATACGACATATATCATGCACTGTCTTTTGAGGGAGAAGCATTGCTTTCCACTCGCTTGAGTCAACATCGCTTTCCACTGGCTTGAGTCTGCTTGCGTGAAGCAGTTTCGTGCCATTGCTGCTTCACAAGGTGTTCAATTGGACCATTGGTTGAGACAGGCTTCTCAGCTGAATGGGAGACTGCAGAATCTGACTAGGTTCCATGCCAGAGGCAGTAAATGCGGCGAAACTTACACATTTGATACTATGAGTAACAGTTCTATTGGTTTTGGTGTGGATAGTGACCGAGTGATGGTAAGTGTTTCTGAATTTTGTTAGGTTCCATTACTTTTTTTCTTTAGTTATGCGGAAAAAATAATAGTTATGAGTGCGCTAAAGTTTAATATGCATTTCTGTAGTATAGACATGCATAAAATACGATTAAAGATTTAGTAGACACCATGAATCACCTTCTCAGAGGACGAAGGAGTGCAAGAAGAATGTGCTGACTAGCTCCGGAAGAGTCCTGTGCATACAGGAGCCACTGCAGCAGACTACACATACTGCTTGCATATTGACGACATAAGTGTTTCCGTGTTGAGTTTCATGGGGTGTCAGGATGTGTTTAAAGCAAGAAAGTATATCTTTTTAAGTGTGAGACCCCCATACTCAACTAATTCTTTGGCGCAGGATCTCGTTGCATTGTCCATACGGTCCCTGGCTGATGGAAGGGTTCCTTCTGCATTTCATTTCCTGGCAGTGACAAGCGACCTCTTCTAATTTCCTAGAAGAGCCCTCTGATCATCCATGGCATCACCATCCCACATTTTCCTGAGTCATAATTGAATTCATTCCTCATGACTTTTGCCCATCCTTCATTTTTCCACGTTACACGCAGACCTAGACGCTGAGGCAGACGAATAAATTGGAGCAGGAACTCACTTTACATTGTGATGTCATGAGACATCCACCTTTGGATAGTTGTCCTCCATTGACATCACTTAGTTCACTGGCCAAGGTCTGTTACTGATTCAACTGGTCAGTAATTTTTGGATAGACAAGACTGGTCTTTACTAATGTTACCAGGTGACATGGTATATGGTTTTCTCATTGATGGGCTAGAAGAAATATTAATGACGAATGAATAATGTAATGGGATAATGCTTCATGCAGGGCACTATATTGACTTAGAAGAGGTGATTTTGACACACGGATGTTGTATGTTTTCTGTTGGCAGGTTTTGCTTTTGTTTACATGGAGGATGAAAGAGATGCAGAGGATGCAATTCGTGCACTTGACCGGATGGAATTTGGTAGAAAGGGCCGTAGACTCCGAGTTGAGTGGACCAAGGTAATAACATGTTTCATTCTGTTACCGTAGAGCGAGTCCACTATTTTCAGTTTTATTTCTGAATGCTTCTTACTCTTTCCTCTCTGTTGTGCCACAGCAAGAACGAAGTAGCAGGCGGCCAGAGAGCTCTAGAAAATCTTCATCCAACTTGAGACCGTCAAAGACCCTGTTTGTTATAAATTTTGATCCATATCATACCAGAACAAGAGATTTAGAGAGACATTTTGATCCTTATGGGAAAATACTAAATGTAAGGATCAGGCGGAACTTTGCCTTCATACAGTATGAATCTCAAGAAGATGCCACAAAAGCTCTGGATGCGACTAACATGAGGTTAGTTTAACTGTACAGATTTTTGAAACTGCAGTTATCATGTATTCAACATGGCTTTTTGTTCTATTGATCATCTGCTATTAGGCTAGTCGGGAGCTTGTCATTTATTGTTTGGATATTCTACGCAGCAAATTGTTGGATCGTGTTATTACTGTTGAATATGCTATCAAGGATGATGATGAGAGGCGGAATGGATATAGCCCTGACCGAATTCGTGACAGATCACCGAGGAGAGGCTCTGACAGGGTCAGGTCCCCAAGTCCATACAAGAGAGAGAGAGAAAGTCCGGATTATGGGCATGGTCGTGGTCGTAGCCCAAGTCCGTATCGTAGAGAACGAGCAAGTCCTGATTATGTTCGTGGGTCTAACCGGAGTCCCAGTAGGAAAGAAAGGGATACTAGACGTGGTCGTGGCCTAAGTGCAAGTCCCAGGAAGGACAGAGACTCTGACTACAACCATAAACACAGCCCTAGTCCTCAGAGGGAGAGGTCGAATGGTGATATCGGTGCTCACGCCAGTCCAGGAAAGAGGGTCAGTCCAGATTATGGTCGTGGTCCCAGTCCAAGCCCTCAAAGAGAGCCAGGAGAGAGAGTACCAAGCCCTGATGATTATGCGCGTGATAGAAGTCCTGCTTACAGTGATGGAGAAAGCCCTCGGCCTGAGCGTTATGGGAGGTAGGCCATCAATTTCTGGCTTATATGTTATCTTTACGAACTAAAGAAAGGGATTGCTTAATAAACTCATATTGGTTTAAGAATCAAAATTATGATTTTAGTAGAGGTGAGATTGTTCAAATTCGAGCTTGAACAAACTTGGTTTTAGATACTGAGTTCGAGGTCGCTTTTTAATTAGACCGGACCCGGAAAATTTTTGAAAGCTCAAATTGCTTGCTCCCTAGAAAGATCTACTTTCTTTTAAGCTATGAAATTGATACATCTAATATGCAAATTATTTACTGGTTCCCTTGATCTGGTGATGCAGTCAATCCCCCCCAGCACGGGAAAGGTCTCAATCGTAATATGCAAGACTTGCTGTGTCATGGAAGCCGGAATGCGATGTACTGCAGTTCACAAACTTCATACCAGCATAGCAACATAATCATTAGCCTATTTTAGATGCTTTTTGGTTTAATTTTTGTTAGCTCTGTGTTGTGGACTTTGCTAGACTGAATGTAATTTGTGTGCTGCTGTCTTTGGTCTTTGCAACAAGATTTTGAACTTCTCATACCTTTGCTCCGACATGTGGTGTATGTATCTCTATAGTCTTTGTTAACTGTGTAAACATGTTGCCTGTACAATCCATTCAGTTAGCTCAATGATGGGTGGAAGGACATGCAAGTTGATCGTCACCAATGTCTTATTCATTTAGGGATTGGCGGATGCATTGAGCAGATGTTGAATTCAATGCTATTGAGTTCTTACATCATAAGGTTGTATGTGATGCGTGTTTCTTGATCTGTCATTGTATTCAGCTAATAGAGGCTGGGTTGCCAAAATTCTGAAAGCTGAATTTGTTTGCTTCTTATTAGTGTGATATGTGATCTTTCCTGCTGGACGAAAGCGACAGTCTTGGCATTCTGGTGGTTTTTTGGACTCTCTTTGCACTAGAAAAATATCCCATCTGTTATGAATGGGCTACTGTCCTTATATCCAACTGGTGCTCTTTCTTTAGGTCACACTGGCAAGGAAGAATGTCTATTGACAATCACTATGAAACATTGTAGAGCTATATAGGCATCAGCCATATTCTCTAATGTGGTAGTAGTATACTTAACCTGGGCATC
The DNA here is from genome assembly GCA_034509735.1 of Sesamum alatum. NCBI lineage: Eukaryota > Viridiplantae > Streptophyta > Magnoliopsida > Lamiales > Pedaliaceae > Sesamum > Sesamum alatum. The sequence goes on along the minus strand of JACGWO010000003.1, from coordinate 27,344,647 downwards.
GTTAGTGTTATTCTTTTTTTTATTTTTTTTTTTCTCGAATTTCATTCATTGTGTTCTTCTAAATGTATGTATGAAGTGAAAATTGAAAAGCTTCGTAATTTGCCTCCCGCGGTCTATGTCGAATCCCGAATTTATTCACATGCATCCAATTCAGGCCCACTCACCATGACACTAGACTTTTTCTGAAACCCATTTCTCACTTCTTTTCAGATTTTACGTAGAAACGAGAAGCAGAATGGGGCAGATGGGAGGTAGGGGCCCCCCCTGAAAAGAACTTCTTTTTTCCCATATGAATCGACACATAGACTGACTGACAGTGCTGTTTCACACACTCACAAAAACATGAAATGGCGTTTGGCTTTTCAGACGGCAGATTGCAGCCTGTGCAAAAGTAGTTCAAATTCATCAAACATACCGCATTGGTACATAACAATTGTAATGAGGATGACAGGCTTTGCAGTATTTGCACCGCACGTATGTCAATCAACCCCTGTCACAATACACATACTCCACTCATTATGGGTGGATGGAGACTCCACTCTCTGCCTCTTGGCTCTCATATCTAAGCCCTCCTGCGCACTCCATTCTTATGCCCATTTCTCATATTTTTGCTTTTCTTTTTTTATTAAATTTAATAAATATTCCTAGTGATGGTGCAAGAATTTAATCAAGGGATTAAGACGTAATTTTCTGGAGAATTGTAATGAAATTATCGAATTGCTCGTGGTGGTTGGTAATTACATCCACTGAGTTAGTGGAGTTAGCAGGTGGTTGGAGGGCGATATTGTCTTTATGCCCCCCACTTTCTAATATATACATAGTCCTTGAATAATTAATGGGGGAAGTTATTTTTTTAAAAAGGAACTACAGTCGTGAGATGGAGGGGATTTTTTGAGGAGAAGATGGATTGATGATGTAATTTGATGGAATACTAATTTGAACCATCACCTAGTGTCCGCTCAATTAATATTATACTTGGGGTGAAATGCAATTTGCCCCCCGTATTAACCAAAAAGAGTAATTGCCCCCTATAAAAAAATAACTAGCAATTTACTCTTCTGTGTTATTCAAAATGCCACAAACAACCCCTTCACGGGGGGGTTTTTGCTCTGTTTTTAGTGGGAGTTTTTGCTCCATATTTTAAAATACAAGGGGTAAATTGCTATTTATTTTTTCGCATGAAGTTTTTTTGCACATTTTACATATCACAAGGGGGATAATTGCATTTTTTCCTATTATAGTGATAAATCGAATAAAAATATAATTAATTTTAAACTAAAGGAAAAGTGAGGAGCGTTTGTAATACGTGAAAACACAAAGTCGAAGCTTTTGATATAATATAAATTAATATAATTAAACTCCCAAGGTGCAGTATATACTGATAAAAAGTCATGAACATAACAATCGCGATCGAAGCAGAAGTCGCTGTCTTTTTATTGCAGCTGTAGAACAGTCTTACATCCTTATCTGAAGACACGTTTCGAAATATTAATAGAGGTATGCTGTACTTTTTCCGGCTACAAGGGGGCAAGAATCTTTCCCCACTTCATGCATCTACCTTATATTATATCAGACATTGATTCATTACAAGCACAAGGGCTTATATATATATATATTCAAAATTAGCGTAATAATAGTTTGATTTTTATTCATAGTAACAAATATGACATAAGTGCAAAAGTTAGAGGAGTTTGTATTTGGAGTCGTTTATGTGTTTATATCTGATGATGATTGTACATGGCTTAATTGTAAGTTCAACATATTGGACTTTTACTAGGAAGACAATTCTTAATTCTTGCATCATTTGTCTTTGCATTTAGCATTTCAACTCAAGTATGACAAAGCATTTCGACAAAAATGTTATTAGTTTGAAAGGGTGTAAGATCACAATGTCTCTGCTTTCTTGGGGTGGTCAAGATCTCATGATTCGATCAGATTCAAATTCTTGTTTTCGTAGGAAAACACATCCCCCCAAAGCTTCTCACCTGCACCGTAGGGTTGATGGAACTCAAGTAGACGACATATGTTGTATTTTTCTACAGGGATAATTATACCGTCCTCGTTGAGATTTGGTGTAGTTACACGTAAACTTTCTGTGACTTAAGGAGTTATATTAGTACCCTTTTCATCTAACAAATAGATTTACTTGTTAGTTAAAACTCACGAAATTTGCTGATATCAACGAAAAATTGACTGAAAATCCATATTTACTTGATTGAGCTATTGCGTCTTTTGACTAAACTATTCTGTTTGGTTAGAAAAAAATTGTTTAACCTATAATAAATCTGTAAATCTATAGGTATGACTGAAATGTAGAACATTAATATGATAGAAGATTTCAAATCACTCCTCCTCTTGTAGGCCTGTCAATGGACGGGTATTATCCTACTCGGACCCGTACCCAACAAATACCCATAGTAATTATTTATAAATCATACCCAGACCCTATCATGCAATACCCATTGGGTCTTACCCATGGTATACCCACAAAATTGGGTCCAATTTGGGTCTTACCTATGGTAAAATGAATGAAGCATTATACATATATTTTTTGTAATGATAACACCAGAACATATTACTAAATTAATTTAATAAAAAATTTCATAAACTTCCAGTCAATAAAATAAATTAAAAGTTATTCAACTTTTTAACATGTACAAATTGATCATCGTTGAAATATAAACAATGATCTTGACTTTTCTTAAATATTAGACCATCATTAATCAATACACAATCTACATACATTCGGAATATGAACAGAGATTGAAGAACGATAGGGAAAAAAATAAGTATAAAAATCATATTTTAACTTTGAAATACTTTTTTATCGATTTGAAAATGAATTCAACTTTAATTTCATGAATTTTTTACAATTTAAATTCAATACCCATACCCACGGGTATTTTAGGGTCTAGACCCTACCCATACCCAAAGTACTTATTTCAATGGGTCTGGATCTGGGTCTAATGTAAAATAATTGAATCCAAGTCTGAATGTTAGTTATTGTAATGAATTTGAATCTGTATATTACCCGCTCATTGACAGAACTATCCTCCCGCAATGTTTCATACCTTTTCTTTCCATTAAACTACTTATGTTGTACGATGAACAAATGAAATACTATTATTTTAAGTTCATTAAACTATATATATGTGTGGGTGTATGTCTAGACATACTTTACGAGCGAGATCTGTAATACTAAAATATTAGCAAAGGGGGAAAAAAAAATCAAACGTCAAAAGAAAAAAGTTTATAATTCTGAAGAAATTTCAAATAGTACGTACGAAAGTCATATATATATGCCCCTCTTCCAAGAATTATTATCAAAGAGTCATCTTTTAATTGTATATTTCCATTGACATAATAAGATCCTAAACCATATGTTTCAAATAATGTTTCCTTTGTCTAAATAGTCAATAAATCAAAAAATAATATAAGAAAAGACAAAGGAAGAAGATGTACAAGAATCCACCTTTCCGGTAATGAGATTTTGAATCTTGATCTCTTCATGTGAATGTAATGATCACATTCGACCAAGATATGCATATTCCCACTTTTTTAAATTATTATTGTTATTATTATTTTTATTTGTTGCATCGTAACTAAAATCCAATGCAGTGTTCAAAAATATTTGAACAGGCATGGTCAATCTAGTCAGCCAAGTATTATTAGAGCTTTATTGGAGTTTGCAGAATTTTTATGATTGTCAAAAATGTCGTATCAATCATCCACCCGGTCCATACGCCAAAATAAGTGGACAACATTGTTATTATTTTATATTCGTGACGTGTATAAAATTTACGTATAATTTTAAAATTACAAAAATATGATGATAACATATATAATATAGTATAAAATGTAATATCAAATTATAGTAAAAGATTCAACATGCCTCGTAATTTATTTTAGTGTTAAAATTGTATATAATTATAGAAAATTGAAAAGTTTGATTCCTTTATGTCTTGAGATTGTTTTTTTCCATACAAGTCGAGGTCTATCTTTATCTCCGACGCCCCGTGATTAAAACTTCTGGTTAGATGAACTCCACACAAAAGAGTCTACACGTTAGAAATGTACGAAAAAAATAAAGTGTGGAGTACGTATAAAACGACGATAAAATGACAATCCATTTACTCTGACTTGTTACATTTCACGAGAAGGTTCTGATTGTTTCCTTTTTATAATAAAGTTGTGGGTTCAATACAACACTTAATACATCATAAATGGATATTTTTCTAAAAAAAATCCATAAAAAGGTGAAGGAATATCGAGTTTCCAAATGATCAAGGACAAGGATTGATCCACGGTCCAAATTAGTAGTATTATAATAATTGGATGACCCTACTTTCCCAATAATAATAGGGATAATTGCATTACACCCCTGTGTTATACGAAAATTGCTAAAAATTTATCTGTGTTAATTAAATAGCCAAAAAAAAATCCCTCTAATTATAAACCCTGCAAAAAAGACCCTCTCCGTTTAAAAAAACGGAGAGTGACCTACACACACTGCTAATTCGAGTGGAATAATTTTTTGACCCATTTTCAGTCTTTACTCTCTTCGAATTGACAAATTTACACCTATTTTTATTATTTTTTATTAATTTTTTATATTTTCATATTTTACTGAAAAGAATAAGATAAATATTAAAGAAATTAATATCCTTTATATATGTAAAAATATTATTAAATAAAATTATGTTTTGAATATCAAATATCAAAATTATTTTCATATAATTTATATATTTTTAAAATAAAATACATAATTTTACTTCTAAATGTTATTAGGTAATCAAGAATTATAATTTTGTGTTGATTATAATTAAACTTGTATAAATTTATATAAATTATATTGAATAAATTTTAATTTAAACAGAAAAATTAAAAAAAATAAAAACAAAAACAAAAACTGTTCATCGTCTTCCTAAACCCACCCTCGCAACCCCCTCCACCGCCTCCCGCCTCCCTCCGTCCACCATCTCCTCATCGCCTCCTGCCGTCTGCCATCTCTTCGCCTGCGTCCGCCGCCCACCACCACCCTCGTAACGCCGCCCCTCGCCGCCTACCTCTGCATCTGTTCCCCATCTATACCGCCGAACTGAAAGGGGGCGGCGCCGTTGCCCTCAAAATAAATACAGGCGACGGCGCTTGCGCGACGGAGGCCGTCGCCCAGAGAAGCATCGCCTAGTCTTCTCTGGGCGACGGCCTTCACCGGGCGACGGCGAGGTCGCCCCTGAACAGGGGGGCGACGCTGTTCGGGGGTGAGGCGACGGCGATCGCCGTCGCCCACCATGTTCATATATATATATATATGTATATATAAATATATTATAATATGTATATATATTATAATATTTTTTGTTTTATATATAATTGTGTATATATAAATAAATATAAAAATATATATTTAAAATTACTCAAGATCTAGACCGTTCATTTTAAACTAGCAAAGATTAACGGTTATTAAAATAAGCAAGTCACCCCAAAATTTAACGCCGTTAAAATCAACTAACGAAATGAGAGCATATGCACTGTTACGCAAAACACAGGGAGTTTTTTGCATATATTTTTTATACGAGGGGTTTTCAGTAAATTTCTAAAATACAGGGGGATTTTATACAATTTACCCATAATAATAAGTGCATGGGCATGTTTAGATTCAAGAATCCAGAGAGGGCCGCGGACATGTGTAGAATTCGCAAACCACAACAAAAAAGGCAGTCCCACCAGGACCAGATTGGTTTCACACTTCTATTATGCCTCGCACTCTGGGGATGAAAAAATAATCAAACTATTCGATACTTGATTGAAATTGATTGATAAAAATTCGTTTGAACTCGATTTGTTAGACTTAACAAACCAAACCTGAACAAAATATTTTGTTCGATAAACTTTTGAGCTCGCCTTGAGCTCGATTTCATTAGTGCAAAATAATAAAATATATTTAAAAGTATCAAATTACTCGAGTTTGACTCGTGTTTGATCCAGTTAAAGCTCGTTTGAACTCGATTAGAACAACTATCAAACCAAATTCAAATACAATTTTGAAGCCCGATAATAATTCAAACAAGTTTGAACAATAATATGTTCGGCTTGACTCGGATCATTTACACCCCTACTGGTCATGACAGCTATGATATATATATATATATATATATATATGGTTTAATACAATTTACCCCCTATGAATTGCAAATGAGCAAATTACATTATTATGAGAAAAAATAGCAATTTATCCCCGTATATCCTTTAAAATGGAGCAGTTTACCTCCCTAGACAAGGAGGTAAACTGCTCCATTTTAAAAAATTGAGGGAGGTAAATTGATTCATTTGAAAAAACACAGGTAGGTATATTGCTATTTTGTTTTTCATAGGGGTAATTTGTTCATTTGCAATATTGCATGGGGGTTGCTTGTATTTTTCCACACACATATATATAGGGTTAATTAGACTTAAACCCCCTTTGAAAATAAAAAATTACACTTTCTCTCTAAAAAGTTCTAAAATTACACTTACACCCCCTCTAAAAGTTCTTTGTTTACACCTAACCCCATTCCATGAGAGTTTGGACAGAAAGTGTTTACGCCAATAAAAAAAAATTATATATTTTTAATTTTGCCCCTCATTTAACGGTTATGTATATTTTTGTACTTGTAAGGGATACATGTTCTATATATAGAGAGTGAGGTTAACATTTTGTTTTTTGCTTTATAAGTACAAAATTATTACATCGGGATGTTAAATGAAGGGTACGTAGAATTAAAAATTTATATAATTTTTTTTGCTAACATCAATGTTTTTCATCAAAATCCTACCAAAAGTGGGTCAGGGTAAACAGTGAATTTTCGAAAGAAGTGTAAATATAATTTTAAAACTTTTTTTGTGGAAAGTATAATTTTGTATTTTCAGATGGAGTTTAAGTACAATTAACCCTATATATATATATATATATATATGAATATGAAAGTAAATCATTTTTCAAAAATATTAACATACCATACGATTTCAAAAAACATATATATATATATATACACATTTAATAATAGATATATGAAGATACTACTATAAGTACATTTGTTGACTCAATTGCTAAGGATGAGCATACGTTCTCGATTCCGTTGTAAACTGATGACTATATAATCTGTAAGTAATCCTGTAAGTAATTTATTATTTGAGGGGCATATCCTAGCCCATGATGGTAACTAGAGTCGAGACGGTCTGTAGCAACAGGCGGTTAGGTGGTGGTTACGGCAGTTGGCTAGTAACTTAACAACCACAGCTATAACGCGTGTCTACGTTTCTTGCATTTTACATAAGCGAAGCCCGTTTCCTTTATTTTCTTGTAAACTACGTTTTTTGCTGTAGGTGCTAGATAGCTGTTTTCTTTTGTTGTATAAAAGGCACTACTGTAGCTCAATTTCCCCAATTCAATTCTTCAGATTAGTTTTACAGAAATACATTCAGGTTCATCCCATGGATTCTCTCTATCTTTACCAAATTGCTGAATTTCTACACGGTCCAATTTTTTTTTGGGTGAATTACAATGACTTCTCCTGAAGTTTGGCATAATTACGGATACTCATCGTTGTGTAAAAAATTATAAATACCCCCCTTCCCCCATCCCGAAGTTTATAATTTTTAACCAATGGCCCGAAATGATCCATTTTGTCCTTGATTTTTTTTAAAGTTGTAGAAAAATCAGCCAAGAAAAATTACATTATTGCTCGTATGTGTAAAAAATGTAAGAAACCTCTCCATCCGTATTTTTGTTAAAAAAATTCAGAAAAATTTAAAAAATAATTCAATGTGCATAAGAACATTTTTGTCAGTTTACCCATAAAAATGGATTATTTGTTAGACGGTAACAAACCTTAGGAGATATTAGTATTTTTTAAAATAATGAAAATGTATCCATAATTATACCAAACTTCATTAGAGGATATTGTAATTGACCTGTTATTTATAGTTTCTAAAATATGTTAAATATATATAACTTATTAAGGTGTGAAAAATCTTGATTTATAGCGGCAGGCAGGCAGGCAAGCAGCGCCTATGTATTAATGATGTGGATCGAATACTCCAAAAATGGAAACTCTGCTTCTTATGTCTACACGACACCTCATAAGTTTAAATTTTTAAAACTTGTCTTTGTTGTCTGAACAAGAGACGCCTTGTTGTAGTCTGAAGGCATTTTTTTGGATGATTCTCTCTGTTTTTCCAAAGTTGATCTCAATCTCTCTCTTGCCTTGCACACGCTTTCTAGTTGAAGCCATTCTGCCCATGATTTGCGGTTTTATAGTCGGTTTAAATCTTAATTTACTACTATATATAAGATATTTGAAACCACTTGTATACAGTAAAATACTGTTGTGTCTTTTAAGGATAATATCGTAAGACTCATATAGAGTCAAAACGGATAATATCTCGTGTAACGGGGTATTGACTGCATCACACATTGCCATCATTTGGTATTTTTTATGGAAATGAGGTCATATGCACATCTCAAGCATCTAATCTTGAGGAGGATTGATGATGCTGCCACATGTTCCAAAGTGGTTGCAAAGGGAGTAGCTTGAGCTAACTGCATCTACACTCTAAAGTCTCATCTCCCTATAAGATATTTTTTCAAAATAAAATCGTAAGACTAGTATGAAACCAGAAAAAATAATATGTTGCGCAAAGGCGCACCAATCTGCATCATGAGTGACGTTTGTGAGAATGAGGTCTGTACCCTCCCGAGGCCCTTTGTCTGGGGCGTCACATTGATTGCAGATTAAAAGACGAAGCGATTTATAAGCTCAAAATCCTCATTTTCGTAATCAGGTGTCTATTTAGCATAAAATCATGATATTTATAAAACGTGACAAAGATGCCGTTGTTACTACAATCTTCTTTTCCTTATTAAAAGGAAGTATATAACATTGGCAAGACATTCTCTAATTTAAAGTCGGTCCAACAATATTAGAACTTTCCTTGATGAAATGACATATTAATGATGTTGAGCAAGAACCTTATCTTTAGCAAAAGCAGTTTACTAGACTTTTTTGATTTAAACAAAATTGTTCACACATGTAATTAAGAGGGGGTTTGTGATTAAGACTAAGTGGAAATCATTTGACCCATCGGTCCACACAAAGAAGCCCATGACTTAGTCCACTTTTAACTATAAACAAAACCTCTAATTATGCCACATTCACACATTCTTAATCTTCATCATTATCTCTTTGATTGGCATGATTTAAGATTGAGCACCGCATCACAATTTTTGTTACATTCTTTTTTTTGTCGGTTTTTTTGTCATTTAGCTGTGCCCTTTTAGACCCATTTTTAAATAAATACAATTTTAATTTGTCACATTTATTAATATAGCAAATTTATAGTAATAGTAATAACTATTATACTTACCAATTATATTTTGATCTAGTGATTAGAATTGATGTCTCACGAACAAATTTAAGGTCATGATTCGAGTCTCTAGATGTGTGGGTATTTGTCTCCGAGCTTCTTGTAATTTATCATTGTTATAATTATATTAGTGTATTGATACGACGTATTGCTCTATTTATTGAAATATTGATATAATCATATACTTTTTGTTTAAAAATATTATAATTGTAATTACTAAAAAAATATATGGTCAAATCCATGTAATTGATTAGAATATGATCGAAATTTTCGAGGTCAATATACTCAAAATTGAATTGAATTCTGTAACATTTAAAAAAAATTCACCAACTCTGCAAATTGTACTTATTGCAATGTGCACCCCAAAGATTGAATAAATGAATACAAAGTACAATTCCGCCGCATTTTTTTAGTTTCCAACAAAAACTCAAAGTCATCCACCAATAATGTTGCGACCAAGAATTTTCAGCTTAATTAATAGGGATAATTATATTTACGTCCCTGATATATGCTCTATTTACACAAATTATTTCTGTTTTTTGAATAATTATATATATACCTACTTGAAACGTTAACATCATTTACAAATTACTCTTATTTTTTGAAAAATTACACATACACCCCTAAAAATATCAACATCATTACACTAATAATAATGTAAAGTTTGTGGCAACCCAATAACTTATTTTTTTATAATTATGTCAAATTTCGAAATAACTCATTGTAATTTACCAAAAATACGTATATTCAAGTCGTCCACTCATAGTCATGGCCAAGTTGATTGAGGAAAAATGTTAACTTCAAAAAGCACAATGGAAATCAACCACTTTGGACGCTTCCTAATAATGGAAATAGAGCCTTAGTGGATTTTTGTATATACTATGTAAACATATTAAATAATAGGAATAAATAAGAGAGAAAAATTTATATATTTTTATAATAGTAGGGATTAGTGTAATTAACCCTATTTATTAGTATAAAGCATTTTGTTTATTATTATTGATATCATTCAATTTTTATTACTTAATTTTTCTAAAAGTTCTATGAGAACACATTTATTTGATTCTTGTTCATTGACGATTATAACTTAATGGAACCATCTTCTAGTAATCAAAGATTTCAGCAGTCAAATTCTCTGGTAAATCGTGATGTCCTCAGCACGCTTTTCTAGATGTTTAGCCTGCTTTATTTGTCTTCAGCTACTTTTTCTTTTGATCCTTATTAATATTATTTGAGAGTGTAATTTTCTTAAAGGTTTTTTCCCCCTTAATTTTATGAAAAAATGGTGCTTTTAATTTATTTATCCAGGCAAATAAATTAGTCATGCATTACGTTACAACGACAAATTAATTGTTTATTCAAGTGATAAAGTTTAAGGCGGATTTGGACCTCATAATGAGTATGCATATCTATTTTTATAATAATTCATTATATTTTTATTTTTTTAAATGTACTATTTTAAAATTTGTTGATGTACTTAATCAACATCTGGACATATCGAATAATATAGTAAATTGTATATTTTTTTTAGAAAAAAGAAACAACATGCTATATTTCATTCATGCATTCCAACACTACCGCATGCTAAACTCTCAAAACTGAAATAAAATTTACAAAAAATATTTTCTTGTGTTTAATCACAACTATTTTTGGCCTATCCGGTCCTCACAATTGATAAATTTCATGAATTTCAGAGGAAAAGCAAAGAAATGAAGCCATGAGTAAAAAATATCTTCTGCATGATTAATCAAATCAATAGGGTCGTAATCACTTTAAATAGTTGTCCGTTTGAAATCACAACTAATTAACAACCAAGCTGACATAGAATATCAAATAATACAAAAAAACCAAGTGTTGAAGGTCGTAAATCTGGACCTTCAACATTATACCTACAAACGTGAAGTTAGGTAATATATCTTTTTGACTTGAACGATCATGCAACACCATAACAATCGTCGTTTGCTTACAACCTTCAATCTGCTTACAATTATCATGCAACACCATAGCAGTTGTTGTCTGTCTTACAAACTTCAATCGCAACAACAATGTTCAACATATTGTATTTTTTATGAATATTCGATTTTTTTTTCTTTTCCAATAATAATAATGTGGAATGCACCTGAAATGATGTAAAAGGAATATGAATTGATGAAAATCGTTGGGCAAAGTCAATGAAATAAACGGCAGTCCTGTCTAAGGCATGCAAAAATTTTGCCTCTTATTTCAATTTCAACACGCTTTATACGACCAAACCATTGTTGTTACTTGCTAAACCCATTGGCATATTGTCTAAAATCAGCATCTGGGACCCACTATGGGTCCACTGGACCCTATACGTAAAGGCCAGTTGGACTAACCCACTCAGCGTGGGTGAGCCGCGAACTGCCGTCCCACTTGCCCTGTTGGCGCCACTGTTGCACCGTTGACTGGTTCGACCATGTAGTGTAGAAAACACGACTTCAAGTGAAATTCCCCCACAAGCCCACAACTAAAGGCTGATTTGCCCTCTCCTTACTCGTTGACAACTTTAATTCCATTTTAATCCCCCATTTTCAGAGGTTTTGGGTTCATGAAAGACCACAATGACCCTTGAAATCTTGATTCCTACCTTCCAACGTCATTACACTAATAATAGTAATAGTAATGGGAATCCCTAGGTTTTTCGGTTTAAATTCACAAATTTAGTGTTAAATTCATATTATACTGAATTTCAAATATTGGAGTTCTCATTTTGAATTGCATTTTTGAGTCTTTAAAACATTCAGTTCAATAATTTTAAATACAATTCTAAATTCAAACGAGCGTTGTAATGGCATTAATGTTTTTTTCTTCTAATGAGCATTGGAGTTTATGACATCTGATCACATTTTCAAATATCATTTTGAAATCATCTTATTCGTGAATACAATACAAACTTTAACTCAAATTCAACAACCCAAAATACTTTCATAAGATCAATAATTGCAATGATTTCACTAACAACAAATTGAAGAAGACCTTTTTGAAATGGTTTCAAGAAACTGAAGAAGCAAGCAAGGTATATATATATATATATATATATATATATAGAGAGAGAGAGAGAGAGAGAGAGAGAGAGAGAGAGAGATCTGGACATTTTCCCCGAATTTAACACTTTCGGTGCGCCGTGCCACAACAAAAATGGTCTGAATTCCGGCTTGCTTGCTATGTCTGAATCCCAACACTTTCCTTTTGTCCATTGTGTGGATCAAATGTACGTACAGCATGTCTTGGGCCCTTAACAGGCCTCTGCTTTGTTTTCCTTGGGTGGTCCACGTGTGACCGTCCACACTCACATTTTTGTCCCCTCACTTCTACTCTTCAATTTCTCTTCTTCATCCCTTCTAACCCTTAACCTTTGACTCAAACTGTACTATTCTGTTTCAAAACGGGTTGAATTTCCTATTACAAATTAATGTTAATGAATGTTTATGTTGTATAAAATTTACGTCATGGGTATAAAATCATCCATGGTTTTGGTTTTTTTCTTGGTGGCAAGACAAGAACCATGTAAGGATTTAAGTAGTTCAGTGTGGCTTCACACGGTATAGCTAGGTATGTATGTGGACTGGTGTAAGAATATAACAGGATTTATGTTGATCATGACTCACTAATTAATCCTAATTGCTAAGTGGAGAATTGCGACAAAGAATATATACGACGTGGGATCTTAGTTCGATTAAATATATGGTTTGTGTATTGTAGCGCGTGGCGGCCGGTCAATACAGTAATCAAGACACCCACAACCCACCAAGTGCTCTTTTAACACCTACTTTTCCCCCAAGCCGTCCCTCTTAACACTATATATACTCACCTCCCCACCCTTTCTATAACCCCCCCACCAATTTCTCTCTCTCTCTCTCTCTCTCTCTCTCTCTCTCTCTCTCTCTCTACATATAAATATATATATATATATATTTATATTACACACACGAAATACCCGTAAAAACACATACTCAAGAATGTGCCAACAGACAAGCACATCGCCACCCGTTATGAAATGCTACACAGCAGATGATGATGATCATGAACCAAACCATAATGATAAGGCCGACATGTTTACTTGTTTGATCCCCAAAAGCGCAACAACACAACCTCAAAAACCCCAAAAGCCCACAACCCATCTCTCCCTTGTCATCCAAGAAGCTATCTCCTTGTCCAGGATAGCATTCCCCATGATCTTAACCGGTCTACTCCTCTACTCCCGCTCCATGATCTCCATGCTCTTTCTCGGCCGCTTGGGGGACTTAGCCTTAGCCGGTGGCTCCTTAGCCGTCGGATTCGCCAATATCACCGGCTACTCCATCCTCTCCGGCTTAGCCATGGGAATGGAGCCCATTTGCGGACAAGCTTTTGGAGCCAAAAAGTACACTTTGCTCGGCCTTTCTCTGCAAAGAACTGTGCTTTTGCTCGTTTTAACTTCGTTTCCAATATCCCTTTTGTGGCTCAACATGAAGAGGATTCTTATGTTTTGTGGGCAAGACGAAGCCATTGCCACACAAGCTCAAGCTTATTTGTTCTACTCGGTGCCCGATTTGTTCGCTCAAGCTCTCTTACATCCGCTGAGGATTTACCTCAGAACGCAGTCAAATACTTTGCCTTTAACTTTCTGCGCCGTTGTTTCGATTCTTGGACACATTCCAATCAACTATTTTCTTGTTTCGAAGCTTAGTCTAGGCATAAAGGGTGTCGCGCTAAGTGGGGTTTGGACCAACTTCAACCTCGTAGCTTCGTTGATCTTGTACATAATCTTGTCCGGAGTGTACAAAAAGACATGGGGAGGTCTGTCAATGGAGTGCTTAAAGGGCTGGAAATCACTGCTGAATTTAGCCATTCCGAGTTGCATTTCAGTTTGTCTCGAATGGTGGTGGTATGAAATCATGATCTTGCTTTGCGGGCTACTGTTAAACCCCAGAGCCACAGTTGCATCAATGGGGGTATTAATCCAAACTACTTCTTTGATCTACATATTCCCATCTTCTCTGAGCTTCAGCGTCTCAACAAGAGTGGGCAATGAAATAGGAGCCCGACGGCCGGAGAAGGCGAAGCTCGCCGCCGTTGTCGGGCTTTCAGGGAGCTTCGTACTGGGGTTCTCGGCCCTATTTTTCGCAGTCTCGGTTAGGAATATCTGGGCCAGCATGTTCACTCAAGATAAAGAGATTATAGCATTGACGTCCCTCGTTCTGCCCATAATCGGGCTCTGTGAGCTTGGGAACTGCCCGCAGACTACGGGCTGTGGAGTGCTGAGAGGCACGGCCCGACCCAAAGTAGGCGCAAACATCAACCTCGGATGCTTCTATTTGGTCGGAATGCCCGTGGCCGTGGGCTTAGCTTTCTTCTATAAAATGGACTTTGAGGGGCTGTGGTTGGGGCTGCTGGCGGCGCAAGCGTCGTGTATGGTGACGATGATGGTGGTTCTGCTGCGGACGGATTGGGAATTCGAGGCCCGAAGAGCGGAGGAGCTGACCGGAGGATACGGAATTCTTGATGAAAACGAGGGAGTTGATGAGGAGAAAGATAAGCCAATTAAAGCAGAAAATAAGGGAGATTGTTTGTGTTAATTTTATTTTTAAATATTTAATTAGGGAGGTAATTAGATAGTATAGTGCCAACAACGGTATTATAATTATTACTGACTTTTTTCTTTTTATTTTTTTTCGTTTTTTTGGGGGAATTATTGAAATGTAAAAAGGGGAGGGAATTCGGAAATTAAGAAGAGGGGTAGTCTAGGTAAGATATATTTTTGGTAGGGGCAAATGCGAAATTTCGCTTTCTCCTTAGTGGGATTCAAAAGTTAATTTGACGATGTGATGATGCAATTAATTAATTTTTGAATATCACAATTAATGGGAGTATAACATATTTTAACACATTTAACCTCGTGTTTGTTTCTGTAATTCATGTTTTATTCTCTTTTTTCAAGAATAATACATTTGAATAATCGATTAAACTATATATCAATAACTATGAACAATGAGGCTTATGAGGGTCATCTACTTGAATATTGTTGCTATCGTAAAGTATGTATTATTTATTTATAAATTTTTTATTTAAATTAATAAAGTTCATTACTTAATGTTTTTAATTTTTCTTCATGTTTTGGGCAGCGCCAACGTTTTCAGAATTTGGGATTCATACTTTTGAAGATTTGAAATTCCATGGTCAATTTCTGAACTACTTTTCACAAAAATAAAGCCAAAAGAAGAAGAAAAATGTGAGACATAATTTTTCTACAATATGGACCCGATTTTTGGCTTTCTCCGAGTCATTCAACCATCTTAATTATTAGGGACAATTACATTCTCCCCGTCGAGATTTGGTATAATTATACGTAAATTCTCTATAATTTAAAAAATTACATCTAATATCCCTAAGTTTGTTTCTGTCTAACAAATAGGTTCCTCCGTTATTTAAAATTCACCGAATTTGTAGATATTAGCAAAAAGAACTGAATGAAAATCGTTATTAACCATCTACTGACTTCTTACTGAATTATTGTAAGTCAAACAAATCTTTTTATGATCAAACTTCCCTTATACATCATTAAACATTAATACGTGTGAGGAGGTATATCTCTATTGTTATAAAGGTAGTTTAATCAGAAAAAAAAATAAAATTGTTTGACCTACAATAAATCAGTAATAAGTAAATCGAGGGTAACTATCAATTTTTATTTAATATTTTTTTGTTAATATCAATAAATTCGGTGAATGTCGACTAATAGAGGGACCTATTTGTTAGACACAAGCAAACCTTATGGTTACTAGATGTAATTTTTCAAATCATAGGGGATTTACGTATAATTACATCAAACATCATGGGAGGAGATGTAATTATCCCTAATTATTAATAATTAATTTTTCAGTATTAATATTCTATAATCACTACCTCATTTTAGCTCAAATCCCACTACAAAAATAATTATTTCTAAAGAAAAAAAGTTTGATCAAGATCGATCCACCCGCCTTCCAATATTACAACGAGGACGGCGAATATATTTATTAATTTAATTTTAACAAATTGCGCGATCTAATTAAATAAAATTAAAGGGGACAAACTGGACGATCAAGATTCGATTCCCTTTGAGAAAATTTAACGTACGGAAAATACTAAATATTCATCATGTGGAAATAAAGAGCAAAGCAGCTGCAGCAGCAGCCATGCAATGCAATACGCATGTGAACTATTTCTTACTATTCTGGGCAACATTTTTGCCCAACTACGATTTTCTTACCTTAAAAATACTTTTAGATTTTCGTGCATTTTAACTCTATCATGGAAAGTCAACCAGATTCCACACACCCAAAAATAAGAATATTCCTCGTTTTTCTTACACTTTAATTCTATTTTCGTACTTGCTATATTATTATTTATAAGCTCTGCTATGTTGCCAAGATAACAAATTTAGTTACCTCATATTTTTTCTAAAATAGTTTTAAATCAACCAACATACTATTATTACAACATTCAGTACGCAATATATCAATATTTGTAAATGCAATAAAAATTCAAAATAAATAAAATACCTACATTCATTGAACTCAAACTCATAATCATCCAATCTCAGTGAGTGTCGTTGGTAACTGATTTTTTTAAATAAAATAATAATAATAATAATAATAATAATAATAATAATAATAATAATAATAATAATAATATAAGGGGTTGTTTGGTCAACGGTGGAAGTGGGGGGATTACGTGTTTCAAAGTCAGTGGCAATGGACCTGGAACCCTTGCATCAATTAGGCTACGTATCTGGTGAAAATCCGCGTACGTGTGTGTGTGTCCCTAACTACATTTGCGGGCGTGCAATAATACACGCGGAGTGATTTCAGGTTGTTTTTTTCTTACATGTTAAACATGTTGGCTGTTTTTTTGTTCTCACAACACTTTGAATTTCTCCATGTTATATAATCTGAGTGTATATTCAAAAGAATTAGCGAATTATTAATATAAATATAATGATATAAAAATAAAATTATATAAGTGTAATATTTGATGTCATTGATTTAATTAGCGGAAGCAGCATAAATTGCCAACAATTGACAGTCAAGTATGCAGTTATACTAGCTCCCTTGTAATGCTTACTTTTTTACAATCTCGCTGATTTTAACAATGGAGGGTTATCCCTTCAAAAAACAATGGAGGGTTATAATTAGGGTTCAACCGACAACCCATGACAACGAATTATTCATACAGTAAATCAGAAATAAGCTCGATTCTTTTAAAATTGGAAGCAATGAATTTTATTAATCGAAAATAAAGTGATTACATTCAATTCTAAATATCGAATAGAGACAATTACAAATAATCAAATTAATAATATCACATAAACTAACACCTAGCTTTTACAACAACAAATCATACCTACTATACAGTAGAAATAACATCAACCCACGTTGGGATTTGAACCCATGACCTCTAGGATCATGGAGCCTCAGCTGCGCCAATTAAGCTAGACTTCCTCGGCTAAAATAAGCTCGACTCAGCCAAATGGATAACCACCTCGCGAGCAACCTATTTGATCGAGTAGGGTTCTGATGAAGGGAAGAAAGGAGAAAAAAGAAAAAAAAGAAGAAAGAAAAAAAAGCTTGTATTGAGTTCTAGTGTAATTGTGCTAAATCGCACACCAATTAACAAAGTTCAGCCGATCTCATTTTTTTTATATCATCAACTTGGTCTAGTATGTGGGAACAACCTGAATCGTTGAAGGTGCAGGCTAGATCTAAGCTCGAGGCCCTGCATGTCGAAACAAAGCGGTTAACTCTTAGAAACAATTATGTTTGTTAAATTATTGATGAATTTTACAATGTATTCTAAAACTAATTGATAGTGATCTGTGTTGATTATTCTAAACCTGAGTTTATGTGGTATGCGAAAAATGCCTTGAGGATCCTATAAGCTCAATGAAGGCCACGTCAAATTTGACTATATGGAAGAGCACAAGAATTCTAAAAAAATCTTATCAAGCTCCCGATGAATACAAATTAATGAAGGAACAAATATATTTGAGGGAAGTGATTGTAATTTATTTAATGTTCTTGTATATTTCATATTGTTAGCATAGCAGAAAAAAAGAATGACAAGGTAATCCATGTATTGTATAGAAAAAGAAAGCGAGAATGATTTTGTGGAAAGAAAAAGAAAAACAAAGAAGAAAAAGAAGAAGAAGAAAAGTGTGTGATTGAGAGCTAGGCGTGGTTGTCTAAATGACCTTTGCCATGATGGTCCACTTGCATGGCAAGACAACACATAATAAAAAATTATCTTTCATTTTGAGGGGTGATGGTATGGAGATTAGCCCGGCTCTCTCCTTGTGTGCGGTGACATATTCATTATTCCGGCTCTCTTTTGTATTCTGTATCTACATAGTTAAATTTCAGCAATCAATTAGAACTATTTGGTCCTTAGTGGGTTGTGAAAACACACCCCATTTAAGGTCCAACCCGAAAACACACCCCATTTAAGGTTAAACCGTAAGACTTGGCGTTATTAGCACTTCACCATAGCCAATTGGGTTAATATGCCATTATTTTATACACGATAATATACAAATGAAAATATATCGTATAGACTGATTCATCGCAACAACACGCCCCCAATAGCAGGAATAATAAACTCAACTTCTAAAGAAATTAATAAAAAGTTTTATTGAGGCGCATAATAGAACGCCATGAAGCCAACAACAGTCAAGTTTTCTTGAGGCGCATAATCTCCCCGAAGCCAATGAAAGTCAAGCTTCCTTAATGCACATAATAAAACATTCTGAAATTAATGACAAACAAGCTTCCTTGAGTCGCATAATAGATCGTACCAAAGCCAATGACAAATCAAAATTTTCTTGAGTCAGCATAATAGTACGGCCCGAAGTAAGGAGTAAATATGAGAACTCCTAAGAAGTTCTAGACAAGAAATAACCACACTAGTCAAAAAAATAATAAAGCATGCGAGACAATGCGAAATAGATTCTGGATTACACCTTCTGCAATTAAATTGCAGTTTCCATCATTGAATTGTGTAATTGACTACAATGAATAAAGTCTAAAAGTTAGGAAGACAATGCATCATTGTAATTTGCTACAATGAATAAAGCCTAAAAGTTAGGAAGACAAAGCATCATTTACATGACGCAGTTCAAGCCCTTCGTCAAGGCAGCAATTAAAGACTCGATTTTCTAACAAGGATATAAGCTCTATTAGAGAAAGAGAGCAATATTTTTGTATTAACTATTGTTCTGTAATTGATCTAGTTATAATGACCAAGCTAACCTATTTTGGAATTATTTATACGTAGCTTCTAATCCCTAAATTTTTTACCATCGACATCTTAAGACAGATCAAGCCTATGAAGGAGTCCGTGATTAGATTTAATTACTAAATATCCTCAGGATATTAATGAATTTGGGACTGTTGATGGAGAAAAAAATCAACTCAGAGAAGAAAAAATTGACATTCCCAAAAAAATTAGGTGTTGATGAAAGAAAGAATCAAAATGAAAAGGAAAGGCTGACATTTTTGAAAAATAAAAAAAAAAAAAGGTTTTGAGGAATGGAAAAAAGGGGGAAAAAATGCTTATATTGAATCTAGTATAATGGTATTGAATTGCACCTCGATTAATAATTAAAAATTCAGTTGATCTATTTTTTTACCATCACTATTTGATGTCCGCAAATCATCACCAAAACTATAACACCCTCTTAGGGGGAAAAAAAATGACAACAGAAACACTGAATTTCTAAAAATAAGCTCATTGTTGAGTCAGGATGTCGTATTGTTTTTTTTCTTATTAAAAAAAAAAATGAAAACAAAGAATCGTGTTGTCATTTTTTTTTCTTTAAAAGAGATTAACTTATCACTATTTTCATGTATATTGCATGAAGTATTATTCTTTTTTAAAGAATTATGAAATTTATATACCAAAACTGATATTTTTATTAAAAGAGAAAACATTTATATTGTATTTATAACAATGACATATATAAAAATGAATCTTATTAATTTAATGCTCCTAAATAAAATCAAATTTGACTGCACAGAAATTTATAAACAAATAATTAAAATACAGGCATGCAGCAGGATTTTTGAGCAAATGGTTGCGCCTCGAACAAGGAACAAGATCATCATCATCATCTCCAAATTAACAGCTAATCAAGATATGGTTTACAGTTCACAAATTAAGGTTGCTATTGTTTCCTAGGATGGGGTCCCCTAGCTGTATTACAACTCGTTTAAGGTACTAATTATCTTGAAATTAATTAATTTTGTCTTATCCAAGAATTAATTCTTGACCTTACATAACTTGCTAAACTTATAAACTCCAAACACTAAATTACAAATGAATCCTAGCTTGCTGATTTCACCACACATTTTTTTTAATTTTTTTAAAAATTGCTTTTTATGAGTAAAACAATAAATTAATTTAAATATTCTCACTAATTGATGTAATCAAAGCAATCGGGATTCCGTATCTAGCTTAAATATAAAAAAATTAAATAAATATAATATCTTAATCCATAATTAGTATATATATAATCATAAATGGCAGCTGATCAGAAGCATGTCGGGAATTAAATTACTTGAAACTCAAAAGTCAATAATTATAATTTTTTCCTAAGCCTTATATCTGCCTCGAAAGGTCAGAACCCAGTTGACCCTTTAGGCCTGAAAGAATCAAGAAAAATTAAAAATGAAAAAAAAAAGACTATATAATTAATTGCTTAATTATTAATAAATTCAGAAAATTGCAGATCCAGTATCTATATATGATTCTTCTTCACTCATAATTTCCTAATCTCTTAGACGCAATCTCTCACATGTGTTTTAATTATGCAATTTCGTCACTGCTTCCTCTGCATAATATATTTAATTATAAAATGAAAAGTACATTAATTATCTCACATTGAGGTCGACTAGATACCTTATTAATTAAATAATTAATTAGTTAGGGGTTAAGGTTAAGGTCGGTGAATAAGTTCCAACCCCACCAAGTATTTATTTCACTTTACTTGAGTTATTGTAGTTTATTTATTGTTCTTAATTATAATGATGTATTGGTTGAATTGATTTATTCATCTGTTTATCTAAATATTGATGTAATCATGTATGTAATTACTACTTTAAAAAAAATTTAATTAATTAATGATTAATAGTCTTATGGGAATTTGATAATATAATAATTTTCTTGCCACCACATAACCAATTAATGTTTGTACGTACATAATGTAATGCAGAAGATTTGATATGCTATACATATAGATATTAACTAATAATGAGAATTGACATAGGAGCCAAAGTCGTATTATGATAATAATAATTAATTAGTACTTTTGATATATAGTTTATCATGAAATCTAGTACGGTACATTTTCAAGTGGTTTGAAGGTTACCTTTTGCAATTAATTAATACTATGAATTATTTTATGTATTTAAGCTTACAAGTGCCATTATTAAATCCAATCGAATTGTTGAAAACCCCTTAACATAATATAAATTAGAGTAAATTACAACGAGCTTTCCTGAAATTTAGGATAATTACGAATACTCACTTGTTGTTTGAGAAATTATCAATACCTCTTGATATTTGATGAACTTATGTAATTCTTGGATGAAGGCATAAAATTATCAATTTTTCCCTTAATGTAATTTTTTTCTTAAAAAAATTAAAAATTTATAAAGAAACCTGATGAGGTGGATGAAAATATTTAAAAAATTATTAAAAAAAAATTATCCACAATGAGCACTTTTGTCAGTTCACCACAAAAATTGATGAAAGCTTAACAAATGATTGGACCAATTGTCTGACGGTCGTTAAAATTAGAGTATTAGTAAGTTCCAATGATGAGATACTTGTAAATATGATAACCCTTATGGTAGCTCATTGTAATTTATCTTATAAATTATATTACTGACATCGGATGAATCACATAATTTAGTGTTTCCACATTTGATTTAATAATAAAAAATCAAAATTTGTTGAGTCGTGATTAATAATAGTATTTAAATAAATTGCATTTAAAGAAGTTAAAAAATTATTTTTATAATATTCCAATGAGTAGCATGAATTTTTAAAAAATAAATCCAGCCTAACCTGGTTGGCACCCGTCAACCACGTGAGATGAGAAGGCGATGGTTCCATAATTTGGTGCATACAGGTCCACTGCACTAATGCTGAGCTGTGACACTAAGAGCGTCCGCAGAGGTGAAGTTGGACGCGACGGCTAGGATTAATTGGGCACGCACTTACATCAAACTTTCTGGTCCAATCACATTAAGTAATCAACAGAAACGTATTCCAGAAATAAGGATGTGATGGGAGCATGAAAAGGATCCCGCAGTGGATGATATTCCTGGTGTAGATTATAACACGATTTTGTTGTTCAAAACAAATATCTAGGTTTAAGGTTCTCTTTTAATGCTGATTTTGATGTAAAATTTTATGGATTTTTTTATGATGTTTGATTTAAGTGGCAAAATTAAAATTTCATTATTAGTTTCCAATCCAAATTCCCACCTAATTATGGATTTCTGTATGTTATTTTATTAATTATTAGTTAATATAAATCATTAGTGATAGAGAAAACAAAGTTAAATTCAAATTTTGAACTAATTAGGTACAAAAGTTTATGTTATTAAGATTTCTTTATTTTTTCTTTCTTTTCTGGATGGCATAATTATATGATGGATTTCAATTATTTGACATTTCAACTATCAACATATCTATTATCAATATTAAATAATAATTACTAACTACTATTAGAGTAAAAATGCAAACAATTACTAATTAAGGAGACAAACTTATTAATGCCTATATATACATTATTAGATTTAAATTTAGGATAAATTAGATTGAGAATCATGAGGTTACATCCAAATACAAACATCCCATGCCTTTTTTACAAAATTATAGTTACACCTCTTAAGGTTGTAGTTGTAAGTATATCCCATTCAGTGATAAAGTTTACATAAATACCCCTAAAGTACGTTATACAGAAAGTGATTTTGTATTTGAACCTAACATCAAATGGTATCAACGTAATTTACCATTAAACTTATGACCATATAACTATGAGGCCTCAGTTTTACGAAAGTAGATAAAATAAACAAACAACGATCAAGTAGTTTTGTTGGTCATAAGGTTTCAATCTTACTATTTATACAATAATATTCTCCAAAATAAATAGGGTAAATTACAGCTAGCTTTCCTGAGGTTTGACATAATTATAAATATCTCCTCTTTGTTTGAGAAATTACAAATACCCCCCTAGGTTTGTAACCGTCTAACAAATAACCCATTTATATCCATTTTTATGGGTAAACTGACTAAAATGCCATTATATACTGAATTATTTTTATTTAATTCTTAAAAAAATTTGGACTACAATGCGCAGGGATAGATTTCTTAAGTTTTTTACATAGAGAAGGAATAATGCAATTTGCCTCAGCTGATTTTTCTACAAATTTAATAAAAGAATTTAAGGGCAAAATGGTCAATTTCAGGCATTTCGTTAAAAATTACAAACCTCATGGGGTGTTTGTAATTTCAAACAATGATGGGGTATTTTTAATTATTTCAAACCTCAATGGAGATGAATGTAATTTACCCAAACAAATATATATATATACACACATTACAAATGTATAATACATGAATAAAAATACAGAGTCCATTGCCAATAAGGCCTAGCGCAAATAGCGAAGTGTAATGAAGGCACATAACTCTTAAGGTTATGGGTTTGAACCCCACCAGCGTGGGATATTGTTCTACTTATTAGTAGATGTAGTTCTATTTTATAGTAGGTGATTAGCTAGATTGTTATAATTATTGGTAAGTTATTAGATATAAGATATTTGATACGAATGATTGTAATCGATTTATTCAAAATAAATAATAGTTCTCACTTCACCTAAAAAAAAATACAAAGGCCAGTTATGATTTTAAATTAAAGGGCAAAAAAAAGGACATTAAAATATGGCAGTATACCAAGAGCTGCTTATATTGAACTTAGGGATAAAAATATTTACACCTCCTAATTTATAGTTTGTGTACACATATTATCCTACTCTTTTGATAATTTCACATACACCTACTAGAAAATCAATATCATTTATACCATCCACCTCAATTTTTTTAAAAATTATGCACATACCCCCAAAAACGTTAATATTATTGCACAAAATACCCCTATTTTTTTGTTGTCAAAAATAATATCTGTAATTATACAAAATATAGAGATGATTTATGTAAACATACTATAAATCAAGGGTTTAAATATAATTATCTCCTTCAACTTATTACAATTAGAGTAGTAACAAACTAATAAATAATAATTAAGGTGAGATAGTGCACAAATGCGGCGCCTAAAACTCAAACTTAGTTTATGACAAAAGGAAATAAATGTAAGAATAGAGATGCTGACTTCAGTGATTACGTCCAAATGAATTAAGGGGCCTAATGACTATTAATTATTCCCTAAGTAAGGTTTAGTTGTTTTTGTTTAGCGGCAATCGCCCCAAGTTATAATCTTTTAAAAAGATGTCGGCTGCAATTTAATTAGTTTAAAAAGATATTAGTGTGTAATTATCTCAAAGTGATGGGCAGTTTGCATGTCAATGTTCTTGTTTCCATAGATCATTCCCCCCATTTGAAACAGACTACATATGTTAAAATAAACTCAACTTTTTGTTATTTAAATTGGTTTGGGTGTAATTTATGATTAAAGACGACGAAAATGCGTGGACTGGTAGAAAGGTAAACCTCAACTGTCGAAATGAGACACCTGATTGGTGACAATACAAAGTGGAAAAGGTTGAATTTGAGTCAGGTGGAAAGTTAGGTCGAATAAGTGTTGAACTGGTTTTGATTACGTCTGATTTGATATTATACGTCTTTTTTTTTCGAAAGTTGGGATTTTTTCGATCCTATTTGTCTAAAATTTGGACAAGGTTTGAGAATACAATTAACGAATTTTAAGCTGAGTTTGGCTTGACCTGGGTTTTTTTCATATATATTTAGTATAGTTACCAAATGAAAGAATTAAACTTTTGAAAATACTTAAACATAATCAAAATAAAAAATTTCCATTTGTACTAAAATGCCAAATCATTAAGTTGAATTTTCCAAGCTAAGATTTCAATTATCTCTGCAATAAATAAATGCATCAACGTACAACTTTATATAATACGAGCTCAATAGTCGCCCTTATTGTTACATGTACTATTATATTATATCACAATTTTCAATTACATTATCAATTATAAAACCTTATAAACAACTATTACTAAAGCAGGCAATACCTAAACATTTGTCAAATTTAAAGCCATATTTTGAATATTATAAAGTTTCAATTTCACCACTTGAACTGTAGCTCATTAGATGTTTCGATCACACCTGTTTACTTAAATTCATCATTAGTACGATCTTTACTAGGGAAAAAAAATTATCTCACATATGTAATTAACCATCTATCTAAATGGGACTATGAATATTAAATATAAATGTAATAACATTATAAAGCAAAATATAATTTAATAATTTGTAATCCCGCCAATTAAAAAGACACATGATGATCCATAAATAGATAATCTTGGACCCTTACCCGTTTAGACAAAGCTTCCTCTCCTAATTAAAAAAAAAAATAAAAGATTGAACATATATATATATATATATATGTATAGGTGGCCGTGGCTCGTAGGTACCCATTCACCACCACATTGTGCCAAATGGACCTTTACGGTGAAGTTGAGTTGATTAAATTTTATCAAAATGTATAATTTATAATTTAAGCAATAGCCGTCCAATTTTATTTAAAAATTATATGCGGCCCAATGAAATTGCCTAACCAAATTATAATTGTAGCCACTCACACCACACTCAAATTAAATAATTCTTAATTATGTATATATTTATTTATATATTTCGATAGTGAATATATATCTTCAAGCCATGTTACCCTTTTGATTACACGTTGGGATTTTTAGCAAACATTTTTACACTTCACATACATCCTTTGCATGCCACCAATGAGTACATATGCTAATTAATTAAAATACTTAGAACAATAATGCACTCAAAATCATATGATAATAAGTTGATATTGTTAATTGAGAAAGTGAAATTGTTTAGATAGAATATATTATATGCTTCAATTAATACTTATAATGATGATGGTGAATAGTTTTATTGGAAATATCAAACACTATAATTATATGTATATGTATTATTGAAATATTTTTTGTAACAAAATATGTATTATTATTTAACAATATTATATAATTGCAGGCAAATAAAATGGCTTAATTTGAGCGTTCAATATGTTCATAGAAATCTAGCTAGATATATGTTCAATAGGCAAAACTCATATTTATGCTAAATAATTAATTATTCTAATTACAAAGCATGCAATAATATTATTTATGAACCAATATATAAGAATATAAGAACTTATATATTTATTTGACATTCATAAATGATGGAATCCATACTATATATCTGTCTATACTATATATAATTGAAAAGTAGTGAATTTAATTAGTGCCATGGTCTTGCATGCATAACGACCTTTTTGTAGTTTTTTTTTTTAAAAAGGCTCATGTATTTTTTCTCTCTCCAACATTATATCATTATTTTTTTATAATCAATAATTTTATACATCCAATATTTATATTAACTTAGAAATATAAAAATTTACAATAAAAATTATACGAATAATTGTTTTAAATAATTTTTAAAAAAAATATACACATGCGTAAGTATGCCACATATTATGGATACGCATTCTCGACGTGGATTAATCAACATAATAATTTCTGTACACAAAAAAACATATTGGTACATATAATATTTCAAAACAAGATACTAAATTTTTGCTTGACCTTCACATGCATGAACATATATTATCGACGACGTGATTCTCGTGAATATATGTACAATTAACATAATCTCGATCGATTTGGATCCTACGTCCTCCTATCCCTTAATTAAAAAACATTAATATTTATTGAAGAAATTCGCATTCTGTCGCTTTGTTACAATTTCTATTTTATTCAAGTTCTTATAGCGTGATATATAGAAGCACCCACATCCAATAATTAACACAAAAACAATTATAATTCAGGCAAATATTTATGTACGAAATCTGAGTTTACGTACCTTAAACTCGGGATTTGGCATGTCCCTGCTTCTTCCAATACCGATCCACATCCAATAAAAATGCACAATTGAAACCATCAAAATTTTTAAAATTTGAATTTGAATATATTGAATGATATAATGAATCGAATATTATTACAAAAAAAAAACGTAAATAAAAGGCAAAACACGACTTATCCAAGAAATTGGAGACGTGAATATTACTGCCAATACAATTGATTTTCCAGCATCAAAAACCCTGAAAAAATTAGGCAGAAAATATTAGCATAAAATAGTGATAAAAATCATGAACTAGTGGGAGAATTTTTGGCTTGAGAACATTTGATATCTTGTAAGAAAAACATCAAAATTTAGGAGTTGGAAAACCCTGAGATTTAAAGGTGTGTACTAGCCACTGCATCAATTGGCAACAATTTCAAATTGCAAGGGCAATTTGTGCAAGTGGATCCAACAATTCACATGGAAGTGGAAGGCAAAAACCATTTAATTTTCATGGATAAATAAAAATTAAAATCTGAATTTTTTGATTATGCGAAAAGGCACTTCAGTAGCTAGTTCGAATATAGTTTTTGGAATAATTATTTGAAGTGTAGGATCATGTGCCCTTTTAGATCCGACCCAACCAATAGCAGGTTGATTTGACCCAATTAAATTATTTAAGCAATGTTGATTGAAATGCAGGTTGACCCTTACTAGACCCCATAAGCTACAGCATGCCCTACATTTCTCTTTAATTATTTCCAAATTGTTACTAATTGGATTAATTATATATGATATATACTTCATCACATTCATCAATTTTATATTAGATGCAATTCTTATTCGAGGTCAACATTACTAAAACTATGAAAAAACAGGCCACATTCACTGCAAGAAAAATTACTATATCTTTCCTATGTCTTTATGGCTATGGGTTAAAAATAGTGGTAAATGACTATTATGAATCATGGTTAAATAAAATCGAGACAATTAAAATCTTATTTTTGGAATAATGAGTAATGAACTATTAATTTAAAAATACAGCACTGTTGTCTACAGCAACCAACCGCGATTATAATATTCAGTCCACAATATAACAACATCTCTAAATCTACCAACACCAACATTAAAGCAACCAAAGGAACAATATACAAATCCTATAAATTAAACAATACCCTACATTCGTAGTATTTGAATTCACGACTTCATAATTGTGGGATCTCAACCTCACGACTCGGGCAAGGGATCATTGGTTACAATTAAAATCTTATTAACCATGGACCTCAAGAATGTTAGTAGAGCCACGGATCTTATCCATGGTAAAAATATTATCCATGATAAATATTTTAACCACACTCACAAAAATCATAGTTAATTAAAAACATTGCTTGATCGTGGTCAATGACTATTTGCTAGACTATTTATATTTAACTATGACAATTAACCACAATTAAATACTATACTTTCTTTGTAGTGATTTGTTATATTTTTTCAGATCATATACATATATATATGAATATACCATAGCTAAAAGTACAAAAAAATAAAAAATACTCGGCTTATTTATACTTTTATTATATAAAAAAAAATTAACACATTTACCGCAAAAGTGGTAAATGTTGCAAAAATATATTAAATTTTTTTTTTTTTGGCTGGGTCACCAGCCCAGCCGGCGACCGAGCTGGCGACCCTTTTTCTTTAAATCATTTTTTTATTATATTTAATTGTTAATATATTTAATAAAATTTATTAATTAAATTTTATTTTATTATTATTTCAAGCTAATTATGATTAATTTATTCCAATATGATAATGCTATTACAATTTTAAAATTAAATATAAATAACTAATAAACTTAAAATTTTACATTAAAAAAATATAATTACAAAAATTAATAATGTCCGCCTGTACCACAATTACGTCTTTGTCGTTGTCGCCTAGGTCGTCGTATTTCCGGACTTGTTGGTTCATTCTGCTCTTGATCATCAATATCGGCATGAATTTGAAAATGCTAGATGATGTTGTAGAGCTCGACCCTATTGGATCACGATATGCACTCCATGATGGAAATTGGATGGGTGAAACATTACGTACTGGTGCATATGTTTGATTCATGCCAAGGCCAAGGTTAAGTTCAATATTTGTATAATGACCTTCAGTATGTACTGGCATGTAAGGAGTCAATTGAAACCAATCATCTTGTTGAGGCGGTTCAGGCACGTAGCAATCTTCAGTAAAAAATTGAGAGGTATGCACAGTAGATGGCCCAGCTATGTCAACCTCAGGTGTATCTCTTTCTACTGTGCGAGTTGATATCCTGCTACGACTTCGCGTTTGTCTGTGGGATGTGGATGGAACATCATCTTGTGGCAATGGATTTTGAGGTGCGATACCTTGTCCCATTCGATGATTTGTTGCAATTTGAACAACATTTCGATATATGTCCAAATGCGTTGTCATTGCTTGACGATATGCCTCTAGTTGATCGGTGTAGTTTCGCAAACTTATTCGAAAGAGTTTTTATTTGGTCAAGCTAAAGTGAACCGAATATATTATAAGTGTGCAATTTTTGAACGTGTGAAAATATAAAAATATGATTACAAATAAGTATGTTTACAAGATAACGTACCACCATTTGCCACGATGTTGCATGTCCAGGTTGGTACCCACTTCCAACACGCATTTGAGCAGATGATGATATGAAACGACGTGTAATTTCATCATACCACTGCTCATATCCATCTTCTACAGTTATTTCATTAGATATTGGGGGTCGAAGCACAATGGTCTCATTTCGTCTCTGCCATCGAACGATATATTCGACGTGTCGCTGATACCAATCTATTCCCACTCGTGATGAACGAGAGATTCGATGCAGTTCCATGTCGTGGTCATTTTGTCCTTCTGGGATATTTTGCCTCATCCCGAATTGGCGAAGAACTCGTTCAGGACGGTGCATCTCCACAATTGCGTAGAAGATTAGAGGACATGATGATGTCCACAATTGTGGGTTACATTCTTGTGGCAACTCTCCAATGCATTGCAAGCTCATGTCGTAAGGCTGCCAGCAAAACTGGAATACAGAAAATATTGTAAACTCGAGTTTAATTATTGCTAGTATAAATGCTTAAATCGTTTTAAATACCTGATCATGCGACATGCAATCCAATACTTCTCTCATAGCTCGAATGGTCCGATACACTGTTGATGTAAATTTGAGTTTTCCGTTCCAATAGGCACCATATGGTGGCAATGGCAGGACACGGTTCTCATCAATAACATAGTGCTCCATCTCAACATAACATTTTGTTACAATTGGTCTCAATGAATTCAATGAATTGATACGAGACCATCCCCAAATTTGTTAACAGTAGATGAGTGATTAATAATAAGATTTGAGAAAGTTGTTCAAATTAACAGATATAAATATAATAACTCAAACTTACTTGAAGCAATGGTAGTGCGCCTGCAATGACTTCTTTTCCTTTGGAACTTGCATTGCATAGTTCTCGATATAAAAATGCAAGTACAACACTTCCCCAACTATATGACCGAGTTGTGTGCGTCGCCTCCATTTTCTGGAGATATAGCAGAGGGATTCGGTTACCGGATGAGTCAGGACACATCACCCCCCCTAGCAGCAATAATGCGAATGCACGTGCATATTGTTCTACAACAATATTTGGAGTGTGGTTCGTGATTTCTATATTAGATATGTGGTTAATAATAGCAGTTACGCTTATACGGCTACCGCGAATGGAATTTGCCGGAGGTTGAAAACCTAAATATGTAGTACTGTACTCCCCTCATTCATGTGAAGTTCTCTCGAGATCCAATCCGGTTACGGGTTCTCCGTCATTGTTCCTCCTCGCGGTGTGCATAGATATTGCTTAAGGCACGTGTGTTCAAACTTCAACAATCAGTTTAAGAACGTGCAATTGAAGGATCTTTGTTGGCGAGTTGGCTCAGAATATCAAATTAGAAAATTCAATCGCACCATGGAAGAGGTTAAGAGTATAAAACTAGAAGCACACCACTGGCTAGAGCAAATTGAAAAGGAAAAGTGGACAGCTTCTCATGATGGTGGATGGAGATCCGGTATTCTGACCACCAACATGTCGGAATGCATCAATGGGGTTTTAAAAGGGGCACGCCGCCTTCCTGTAACTGCAATTGTTGAAATGACTTTCAATCGCTCAGTCCATTATTTTCGTGAGAGGATGGCTAAGAGTACTACAATGATAAACAATAATCAACCGCAAACGGACTATGCATATAAAATGTTCCAACGGTGGTCCGCCAGATCCGTCGAGCATGTGGTCATGACATTCGATCAAATCCAACAGACTGCCTCTGTGGTTACGAGACATTATTATGGACAGGGGTGTAACACTCACGTTGTGAAAATTGCAACTCAAGAGTGTTCATGTGGCAAACGGAATCAATTTGGAATACCATGCTCTCATGCTCAAAAGGTATGCGCTGCATATAGGCTTAACGCTGCATCAATGGTTAAGCAATATTATGCTTTAATGCCTTACCGAATGACATATTATGAATCTTTTCAACCTATAATGGCGGAAGACTATTGGGATATTCCCAATTTTCAATTGGTCCACGACGATACTCTTCGTACATCAACTCGTCCGGGTCAACGCCAAAGTACCCGAATACCTAATGAAATGGATTGGGCACAAGCTCGTGCACGACAACAAATTCGCAGTCAATCCCGACGAAACCAAGGTCCTTCAAGCCAAAGTAACGTCCAAAGGCAGGGTCGTAGACGATAAAATAATGTACCAAATACTTGAATACACATTTTTATGTAATTTTTTAGTGTATTATTTTTAATTATAAATTTTTATAATCATAATTCTTCAAATTATCATAGTGTCAATTATTTTTTTTAATGAATAATCATAATTAGCTTGAAATAATAATAAAATAAGATTTAATTAATAAATTTTATTAAATATATTAACAATTAAATATAATAAAAAAATAATTTTAAAACAAAAAAAAAAACAAAAAAGGGTCGCCAGCCCAACCGGCGACCCATGGGCTGGCGACCCAGCAAAAAAAAAATAAAATTTAATAGTGGGTCCCACTATATTTTTGCAACATTTACCGCTTTTGCGGTAAATGTGTAATTTTTTTTTATAATAAAAATATAAATAAGCCAAAAATACTCTTATCCTCGTAAGCACATTGCTTTTAATGTTGCAGGGAAATTAATGAATCAGCTTTCATTATCTTTTAAAACACTACAAAAAAAAAAAAAAAAAAATAATTGTTTACCTCTAATTAAGCATCCAAATGTCAGAGCAAGATGTGTACTTCCACTAGCACTTTTTTGAATTTGTGCCAACATACGGACAAGCATTATTGAATCTTTTTTCCTTTTTAAAATTTTTGAACAACAATATTAAAGCATCTTTTTACAGAGATATTTATCTTGCAAGATTGAGTTTTAATTGTACGACCAAAATCATGCATGTCAACGGCTCCCTACCACATGAACAACATTGTTGTTAGAATTTCATGAAATATATACGTGGATCGAGTATAATATGATATAATTAAATTTTCTAGAAACAGCAATCATACGCCCGACCCGATGAATTTCAAACTCAAAACCTGTGGGTTAATTAGTGGTGAGCTGTTTTGTTCCTGAAAAGGGGTAGCTGGTTGGTACAAGACAATCCATTACAGCCATGCAAGATGCAGCCCTTCCTTATCCTTCACAACTACTACTAATCTTTTTTTAGGAAATTAAAAAGATGCTGATGTATTTGAAAACAACACATCCCTTGTCTCTCTCTCTCTCACACACACACATGCATGAAAATGTACAAAAATGGTTTCTTGCAAATGCACCATAAAAGTAAGAGGGGATTGACATTAGTAGTCCATGCATGTACAGATAAACATAGTCATCAACTAGCTACAATTATACATTTATATATATATATGATGTGTAATAATCACATGTATGGTCTATTTGGTACATCAATTGTTGGGCAAATTAAAGTCAAAAGGATTGGCCCCCTTGCTTTAAATACTCATTACAAAATTCCAAAAATACAAGCTGGTATACTAGAGGCAGCACCCTAGTTCTAGCTACCCTCCCTCCCTCAATTAATTATACATCACAATAATCAAAACGTACACACACACCAAAAAGAATTGAAAAAAAAAAAGATAATTACACCACCATCCCATAAAATTTGATATAATTATACATAGATCCTCTGTGGTTTGAAATATTATATATAGATCCTTTGTGGATTGTTCAAACTCAGTAATAAGTCAATTAAGAGTAAATATGAATTTGGTATAATTACACATAGATCTTCTGTGGATTTGGTATAATTATATGAAGTAGGTAATATTGCACATAGATCCTTTATGGATTTGGTATAATTATCCATAGATCCTATGTGAATTGAATAAAAAGGGATAATTACACCACTATCCCCTAAAGATTTGTTTGACTTGTAATAAATCAATAATAATACGTCAGTAGAGAGTAAATATCGATTTTCTATTCTTTTTTTTTTTTGTTAATATCAACAAATTTGGTGAATTTTAACTAACGAGTGGACCTATTTACTAAACAAAAACAAAAGTCAGGGCAGTAGATTAATTTCTCGAATTACAAGAAATTTACGTATAATTACATCAAATCAGAATGATGGTGTAATTACCCTGAAAAAAAAAAAGGAAAAAATGAAAAAAGTGGGATGCATCCTTTGGAGGAGACAAAAATTTGTATTAATTGCAATGAAAGTGAAGTATATCTGTGGCTTGATGAATTGAACGGCCGCAATTGAATGTCAACAATTTTGGGCTTCTGGATAACATGAAAAGACGCTCTGCTCTCTCTTCTTCTTTTTTTTATTTTTTATTTTTTTTTGTTTCCTCTCCAATTATTCAAACCCTAATTAATTTCCTTCCTGTGTACGCAGTGATCTGTGTTGAGGAATGTTACTTTCATGATTTTTCAATAATATCATCTTCATATGAATCTGGTTCGGGTCAAACGCCGGTCGAATATCTTACAGAAATTAGTTATTTTCATCATTAATTCATGATTTTAAACTATAATAATATTTGATGTTAATTAAGAATTTATGTTCGGTAATGGTGACGGATTCCCTCCATCTAATCCGTAGTGGATCCTTCATGTTCATGTATCTGTAACTACGTACAAAATTAGTAGTTGTAGCAGATAATTAAGATCATAATTAATTTTGATGTTGATCAAAAATAGCCTGCTCATGATATTTAAAATATGCATATATACGTAGAAAGTATTAATTATAACTCGGAATTCAAATCTTACTACTAGTAGTAGTAGTATAATATGCCGTCCAGATTTGAATTTAGGGTAAGTGGCCAAAATGTTAAAATGTAAAGTTAAAAAAGGCGACATATAGTATATAAATAAGATGGTATTCATACATGATATTATTTATTAATAGGATAAATTACAGTCGCCTTTCCTAAAATTTGACATAATTATAAATACCTCCTTGTTGTTTGAAAAATTACAAATAACCCCCCTGAAGTTTGTAACTTTTACCAAATGCCTGAAACTGACTATTTTGCCCTTGAATTTTAGTTAAAATTGTAGAAAAATCAAGCGAAGGAAATTACATTATTGCTCTCCGCTGTGTAAAAAACTTATGAAACCTCTTCCTGCGCCTTGTACTCCAAAAAAAAAATCAAAAAAAATTAAGAATAATTCAATCTGCATAAGGGCATTTTGGTCAGTTCACCCATAAAAATGGATAGAAATGAGTTATTTGTTAGACGGTTACGATCGAACCTCAGGATGGTATTTGTAATTTTTCAAACAACGAGGGGTATTTATAATTATGATAAATTTTAACGGGAGTAGTTGTAATTTACACTTATTAATAATTAGGGAGCATGCACGAGGGGCAATTTTTGTAGTATTCTGCATGTATATTAATTTAAATCAGACATAGGAAATTTTGGTCTTAATTTCAACGAAAAATAATAAAGTAGAGTCAAAACTAGTAATAAATATTTATTGTGTGGAATGCAGAAATAAGGTTTATCAATTTGCATGGGCAGCCGCCAATCCAATCTCATCTCTGCTGCCCAGATTGTTGGTTTCTTTAATTACTTCACGTCTGACGAAATTTGTGCTTCTCTTTTTGAATTAATAAAATTCATGCATGGATAAGTTCATAGTACACAGTGGTGGGCTCTTTCTGAAATTATTTTTTGAATCTGTATTTAAACATATTTGGCGATGCTAAATAATATAATTAATGTTGATAGAAATTTATTTGCTATATTGATCGTCTAAATTTATATATAATAAGATCATTGTGTGATGTTGATTAGTATATATGTGTTGTTTACATGTTATATTGAATGAGAACGAGAAATTTGAATGAGTTATATACAAATTTAGATGTTCATTTTATCTGGTGAAATGTCTTTTCAAAATTTAATTATGTGGCTCTAAATAAAATAGATGATACAATTCACATGGCCGGTGCACATATTATCTTGTACAATATGCCGCAATGAGGCTATATCTTATGATTTTTTTATATTATAAATACATATTTATATGTAATTTGTTAAGTATACGAGTAACAAAAAGTTTAATATACGTGACTATATATATAGAAATGCAGTACAAAATTTAACATCAATTTATACTAGAATATCCTAAATACAAGTACGTATTCGCACTGTTGTTTGCTCCCTGGATTACCAACTCCCGAGTGAAAATATACCAATGAGACCTTACTCAAATAGTAAAATTAAGGTCTCGCAATAAAGAAATTATGAATTCGAGTCTTATAATATAGGCATACACATATCTATTTATAAAATAGTTTCGTTATTAATTTATTCTTTAATTTAACAATATATTTTTATTATAATTAGCCTTTGAAATTGAATATATCTAAAACGAAAATATACGTAATTTGAGGCAAGACACATAATTATAGGTGGTGTCAAAGCTTCCACATTGCACAAGTCACACTATCACTATTGTAATAAATGAATCAAAAGAGAGAAAAAAGAAATAAATAAATAAATAAAAGATGCAAATGATATTAATAAATATATAGGGGTGGAATAATGGGTGCAGGAGGGGTGGTGGCGCCCCCTCCGGGAGGCAAGAGGGCTACTTGCACCCGGTGTTGCTGTT
The DNA here is from genome assembly GCA_034509735.1 of Sesamum alatum. Taxonomy (NCBI): domain Eukaryota; kingdom Viridiplantae; phylum Streptophyta; class Magnoliopsida; order Lamiales; family Pedaliaceae; genus Sesamum; species Sesamum alatum. Next base: position 27,307,896 of record JACGWO010000003.1, on the reverse strand, counting down.
GGCTTTTCCGCCACCAAACACAACGTCCGAAATCCAGGATACGGATCCGGATCCCGGATCCATTTGCATGCATGGAAATTGATGATCATGATGATGATGATATGTAGTCTCTTAGATCACTACTCTTTAATTAAAAGATACTAATGATAAAAGAAAGGATTAAGAATATTAATTTTAACTATGTTACAAGATAAAATTGTTAAATGATTGATTAACGATATGAACAATAATATCAGATAAAATTATTAAAATGTTGATTCTATATCGGCTCAAATAGCGTGTTCTGTTTATAATTAAAGGCGGCGTTCTTTAGAAAGACCAAGATGTTAATTACGAGTACCGTGATTATTTAAGTCAAGTATGAATAAAAGAATTTTGAATTTGAGAAAAAAAAAAAGAATATTAGATAAAAATGTTTCATATTTTCATTTTTAAAATAGTGCATGGTTTAGAAACATTGATATCTACAAAATCGTGGCTTTTAAGTTCCATAAATATGCAGTGTCAATCAACATAAATTATAGTATTAGTTAACTACATATATATATATATTTAATATTAGTAATAATATATTATTTGTTAATAATTGATAACAAAAAGAGAGCTCCCTTGATGATGTTCTTGCTTCCTCAATGTTATAAATAAAATTAATAAAACGAAAGTAAAGTGAAAGTGCAACTCGTGAAAGAGCGACAACTGCCTAACTACCCATGGAAAAAAAGCAAAAAAAGACAAGTTCCTAACCACCTTAATTTAGGATTAAGATTAGGGAAAAGTGAAATGGTTTTGGACAGTTATAGGGGTACGTGTGATGATATATAAGCTGAAAATTGGGCCTAATTTGATGGCAAAAAGTAAGTTGTCAAAGTACGTACTCCACTAGACTAGTACAAAAAAGATGGGCTATGGATGATCAACTGAGATTGTGTTGGGATCTCTGAGACACCCATTTTTCTAGATTTTCACAAATCTCCATTTTTCCATCAAAATCTTTGCTTTCACCCTTTTAAAGATTTAACCTTATCCCACTATTACAATAAAACTTGATCTTGATAGGAGATCTAACTCATCTATCTGTTTAATAATTCGAATCGGGTATTTTGGAACTTGAGAGAAAAAAAAATCGTTAGATTTATTGGGTAGATCTCAACAAATACCTTATGATGTTTAAATCACTTTGAGAGTTTAAGAAATCGAAATGAAAGTTTATAAGCTAGTTTGAAGTAATACGTGACGTGTCATTACTCAAAATAGGTGGGGTATTTTATAAGGGCAAATATTCGTATTTGTGCGGGGTCCATGTGTCATCATCACGAGCTCCAAGGACAAAATCATCGAACGACCCCGGTCCCGAGTTCAGGTCGGGGGTGCGACCTGACCCAGTCCGAGTGAAAAATACGTGAATTCTAACCTAATTGGATATTTTGACCTTTATAGTGTTGATTTAGATATATTCCCATTAAAACCTAATCGACGAATTATACTTATAAATTTTTCAAAATATTTTATAATATACTGGACTAAGATTTTATAAAGTGTTTTATAATTGTTTACATAAAGCAGAAGCCTATAAGTTCTTATGAAAAGTTAAAAAACTCTCGACTTATTTTCGGATTTTTTTCGATTTTTATTTTATGAATTACAAAATTATAATCAATAAAATTTTATAAACTCTATAATCTATTTTTATCTGAACACTTTATAAGATATTCTTTTAATATTCTATAAAATTTTGAGATTTGCGTTCTAATTAAAGTGAGATACGTCAAGTGATGAGCCCGTGATAATGATTGATAATGACGATTTATGATAGAAATGGGTTGAGTTCACGAGGAATTCCTTCTTTATCTTTTATATATATCTCGTGATTATTAATGAAATCACGCCTTTGCTTTTGCAAGTTTCGCAGGCTTTTCTGAACCCTCCATTTGTACGTGCAGTTGGTTCCTACTTTTGAAAACAGCTGCCGTGTTCCTTTGCACATCTTATTACAGTTTTGCTTTTCTTTTCTTTTACGTGTGTGTGTGTGTGTGTGGCTTTTTGTTTATTCAAGGAAAATACATCCATAAGTTGAAGTATCATCATCTTCTTTTTAATAGCATCCATCTATTAAAATATTCACTATGTGAAAATATTAAATACTCATTAATTACATTAGAAACTGGCCAACAAGAATTTTTTACACCTAACTAGAATTCAAATCCAAGACCTCTTATTAAAAGAAAATTAAGAAAATCTTGGACTTTAATCGTAAAGTTGAGGTGTTAGGTTTTGGATTTGAGTCCCATATATGTGGTATCGGAATCCAGTAGTACTACAATGGTCGGGGATCATCATGAAAATTCTAAGTTCACCTGAAAACTAATATTGAAAATTTAGGGTTATTTTCAAAGAGTTACTGCGCGAGCTGGAGATCTTTTAGGATGATGTGGCCCTTAACGTGTAGAACCAGGGAAATGTATTTGTATTGTTGTTGGGTATTTGAGCTTGTTAATTGGGCCTTAGTTTGGGATGTTATCATGTTAGGCCTTGTTTACTTGTGAGGATTGGGTTGGATATCCAACCCAACTCTTGTTTACTTACATTTAGGTAAATAAATGATTAATCCTGATAAACACATGATTTAAATGAAAATATTAGTGATATAATTTAATCTCATCCTATATTTTATCCATCATTAATCTATCACAACTTAATCTCAAAGCAAACGAGGCCTTATGATTTTAACAAGGAAAAGGGCTTCAAGGCTCTTGTATCAGGGTTTGCGTTGGACCGGCGAAGTTTGAGCTTGTTGGGTTGCTCGTTGGGGGCCCATTTCTTCGTCTTGAGCTTTGAAAAAGTAATTATTATTAGTGTGCTTAATCAGTCTTTGATATCTGGACCAACTATTTAAATGGGCTAGTCCTAGGGCCAACATCAGCCAGCCCAAGAACCGGCAATGGTTGAGCTGGTCTACTCTACTTCAGATGCTACAATATAATGGGCCTAAGCCCAGTATACCCAGCCCATCTTGAGCTTAGCTCTTCATTAACAGTATAGCAGGCCTAAACTGGCAGCCCAAGTTAGCCCAAGGAACATCTAAAATGAATCTTAATGCTGAAACTTCTTGGGTCACAAAAACTTGGCCAAGTAGCCCAACTCAAAAGTTTTTAATAAGTAGCCCATTTTCAAGATCCAACACTTCAGGTCTTTATAGTATATTAGGTTCTTAGGTTTTAAATTTTAAATATTTTATTAATTAGATTACGAATTAATTTTTTAATCACATTTATTGATTTTTGATTGGTGAAATAAAAAATAATAAAAACTAAAATAAAGTAATTGAAAAAAAATAAATCAGAGATGGAAAATTTTAAAGTTTAGATAAGAAAGTGGGATTAGAGAGGACAAAATTAAACAAACAAGAGATTAGTGGAAAGAAGGGATTAAAAAAACAAAGAGAGAGAAAACCAATTTGGTATTATGTAAGTTTTTCAATATATTAAAAACACATTAATAGCCTTTGAGGATTTATTAATATAGATAGGTAGATACACACTAAACTATTTCCCTTAAATTTTTCAGAAACTTGCTGGCATTATTAGATACTTGAGAATTATTTTTTGAATATAAGAAAATAAATTTTACTGATTTTTTAAACTCTTTTTTTATTTTTGATAATCACCTCCTTTTTTATTTAACCAATCATAGATGTTGTGAAATATTTTAAAACAAAATATTAAAGCACAATATCTTGTGGTTATGTAACCATAGAAGTTCTTCGCTGCTGTAAAATGTTGAATTTGAGTTATAACTATGATCTAAAACGTGACCCGTTTGATGTGGGGGTAGCGGAAGGTCTTAGGAAGTTATGAATGCTCCCTACTCTTTTATTAATTACAAAATAGGTCAAGATTCGCGATTTTTATGTTTTGATTATATCGATTCGACCTTGACTTGAACCTACGGATTCATGATGACCACCTGATTATCTCTAGATCAACGATTCACGTTAAATCACATAGCTCGGGACATGTATTAAAAAAAAATTAGACCTCATTGCCCCAATTACTACTTTTGACACCCTAAATACTCTTATGACGTTTATAATTCTTTTCATATGACATTACTGACTTAAGCATCAGAGTGCTATAATTAAAACATTGCGCGTATAATTCTTACAAGTTCTTGCATTGTCGGACATATTACAAGATTCCCAATTTACCTAAATATATTCGAATATTTCCATTTTCGAATTAGACCCTTGTAGATTTTTTAAAATGGCTTAAATGCATTTTTCATCCTGTATTTTTTATATTTTGATATTTTAGTCCTTTATCTTTCTAGGTTAGCAAATAGGTCCTGTAACTTTTTAATTTTTCACAATTTTGGTCTTTCAATCACCAGAGTTTGCAAATGTTACTGGAATTTTTTTTTAATTTGGGGCTTTTGTTCCCATTGGTCAAATTATTGCCAGCATGACATCAAATTTTCGTCCTATATCTTTTATATTTTGGTGTTTTAGTCATTTATCTTTCTAGTGTAGCAAATAGGTCCTGTAACTTATAATTTTCCGTGATTTTGGTCCATTAAATTGAGCAATGTTAACAAAAGCCCCAATTTAAAATATATATATATATATATATATATATATATATATTCCTGCAATATTTGCAAACTGCAACGACTGAAGGACCAAAATCGCGAAAAATTAAAAAATTACATGACTTATTTATTATCCTAGAAAGATAAAAAACTAAAATGTCAAAATACAAAAGATACATAATGAAAATTATATTTAATCCTTTTATAATCGAACACTCACAACCATTAATATACACACACAGAGATACAAAATGAATTAAAATCACTCTTTATAATCAAGTCAAAAAAAAAATTGTCTAAATAAATTCGATTCTAATTCTGTAACAAAGTATATACTGTTTTACATGGAAGTCTGCATCGACGATAATGCAAATATATTCAAGTTAAATGTAGGAGGGCCTCTCATTTTCAGTCGGCTGCTTTTTCAGGGCATTGTTTTTTGTTTATGGACATTAAAAACGAGCGATTCTTGTCTATGCTTTATGTGGTGCATCCCTCAATGAATTAAAAGAAATTGACGAGACACGCTTTTAGGACAAAAGTTTTTATTAAAAAAAATGTATGGTAGGACAATTTTAATGCATTAGGTCCGGGTAACATACATATATGTGTACGAATCAAATTCAATTTCTTACCTGTTACCCTTTTTTATCATTACAAAGAGGGACCTGATCATAACGAAATCAAATTCCAGACAAACCCACACCAGAAACAAAGATGCAGACACTGTCCTCCACTCTTCATTTGGTCCACAAGACACGATTTTTTATCGATAGCAATTTATTACATCATTTCAATACGTCGTATCAAATACTATGTTTAATTAGGTGGAATGGTTTATAACGACAGAGTAATAATACTCGTATCTCCCGTCACTAAGTTCGAAAGAAAATTCAATCGAAATAATCCTTATGTCTCTATAATAAGTTTGTCTCACTTTTATCACAGAAATACGGTATTTTTAAAATGAGACAAAGAGCAATCCCTAGCCGTAGCGAACGGTGATGTCACCACCCCTGCTAAGTTGGACGGTACTCAACTACAAATCTATGAAGTATCTGAAACAATCAGGACAAATACTGATTCATTAGTACAATACCATCAAGAGTCAAATATAGGGGTGTTGTAAACCCGTATTTCAAGCGTTTATCAATTCGTTGTTGAAAATAAGTGAAATAAGTGTTTTTGTTTAATATTTTCTACTTTTGAACTATTTAAATTAAGTTGATTTATATAAGCAAAATCTATAAGCAACTTCCTATCAATATTTGCAGCTAATTAATAACAATATACATATTAAGTTATTTTTTCAAACACTCCAATTTTATTTTTTTCCGCTTACAACTTATTTTTTATATACTTCCACTTGTTACGACTGCGTAACTTACAACTTATTTCCACCACAAAAGTAAAAGTTATTGCAAAACGCCCCTATATTCCATATGTAAATGTAGGGAAATGGTATCAATGCAGCAAGGGATTGAGCACTAAGCTTTTTTGCTTCCTCAGAAATGATAATTTATGATGGTAATTATGAAAAAGTGTTTAAGCTAGATGCATAGGTTATGCCAAGTAATCAAAATCCTGGTTGCTAAATGTAGTAATTCTTACTTCTCAAGGGGCAATCAACTCACAAAAAATGCTAAGTTCCCACATCTGGAAAAAAAGTGGAGATAACATTTTTGGGGAAAATCCTGTTTCTGTGATTAAAGAAATGCAATCTCATCATTTTCTTACAACCACTTATGAAGAGCTGTCCAATTGTATCATTTGGGTGGGTTAGTTATTCAATTACAGTCATATCCATCCTAGTTCATGTTCTCTTTTGTCTTTATGTACCCTAAATAGGAAGCAAGGTATAAAGATTAATCATTCTTACTCAATAATTGTTTTTTTTCTTTTTTATTAAATGAAAATAATATATATATATATATAAAAACTCAAAAAACATGCTTAATGCACAATATTAGGATTATAAAATAAAATAAAATTATTCGGTGTTCGAACGATGATGTAATATGTGTTTGTGATAGTTTGGATCATGTTTGACTCGATTAAAATTCATCCAGTCTTGAATTGGTTAATAAACAGATCGAGCATAAACATTATTTTTCAAATTCGAACGAGCATTCCATTCGACTCGATTCCTTTGTAACCCTTATTCAATAAAAAAAAAAACTCTAATTTTGAAGTGAAAAATCTATATATAGATTGGAAATATGTATGAGTAGCAAAAACAATCTCATGAAGGTAAACAACAGTCATTATAACAGTAGCCCCATTTATTTCAGAGAAGCAAATGACACAAGAAATGCTAACAAAACTCTAAATACAGAAAAGAATGGAGAACAGATACCAAACCAACTGAGCAAACAAACTCAAAATGCACATCCACACTAGCACATATACTCTGGCCTACTACCTACTCAAAGCAAATCCCATGTAAAACTCGGTTGTGCCGGGCGGATCGTGCTCGTTCCCGTTGTCGACGTTGAGGCCGCACCCGCCATTGGCGCTGGATTAGAATCGAACGTCTCCCATTGCGTCGTTATCACGACAGAGGCACCCGAGGCGGAGTGCCTTGACGGTTGCTGGTGTTGGTTTGGTGAATCAATTAATGAATGCCCGAAAGAATGCCTGGCTTGTTGCTGCTGAACCGGCGATGAAACGCTCCCGTTTGACTGGACGGGCGATGAGACGTGCCCGTTTGAGTACCTCTGCTGCTGCTGGTGTGGTTGAGTGGACGTCGTCGGCTGGAAGGGGACTTGAGTCCCGTTGCTCGGTGGCATCGAGTTCTTGATCTTTAACATGTCAAGAGTCTCAACATACTTTTGCACTCTTCTCACCTGAGAATTTGAATCACATTATCAATGTTTCATCAACCAAGATTTAAGATTTGAATTTCAAACCAAAAATTAGTCTGAAATCTTTACCTGCATTTTCCTCTGTAATTTGACATCACCATCAGCAATGATGCCATCCAATTTAAGCAACTGATTCATCAACAACTCAATGAGGTTCACCACATCCTTTTCAGCAACTTTCCCACCTTTCGAAATTATAGATTCAAGTGTAGAAACCTAACCACAGGGGAGGACGGATAGACGCTAATCGATTAAATGCTGCATTTATTGCTAAAAATCTATATTGAAATTAAGTAGAATTTAATGAATTAAGCAGTGATAAGAGTAGGGAGTAAAGGGCAATTACCTCCCCTGCAAGCCTATCCACTTCCAAGCTGATCTCTGAGATGGACTTTGCAGCCTTTTCCATTTTAGCATTCTTCCTCATCTCTAGGTAGCGTTTCTCTTGGCTAATTGGATCCTCCTGAAGCACGATTTTAGATTTGTCCTTCACTCCTGCGCTGTCAAGAAACGCTTTTGAATCCCTCTCTTTGTCCTTGTAGAACAGCTTCTGATCCTGGTGGTGCAATCCCGTCGGCCCGGTTAACATCTTCTTCAGCTCTCCTATAATGTCCCACAAAATAATTAATATTCATAATTATACAAGAAATTCAGAAAACATAAAAGAAAAAGAAATTTACCAAAGGTGGCTTGTGAACTGATGCGAATTTCATGATAAATCGACCCGTATTTGACACGCACGCGTATGGTCGGTGGTGGGACGCGGTTCTGATCCGCGTCCACCCGTTTCTGGACCAACATCCCGCCGGGCCTAAGCTCCCACTCTTTCTCTCCACCTGCACCGCGGCCGCCTCCTCCATCTCCGCCGCCGCCGCCGCCCAAATCGCCACCATTGGTTTGTGGCGGTAAGGAGTCGTTCTTGGTCCTCATCCGCATCATTTTTCGATTCTCGTACAACACAAAAAACCTCTGAGTTGCTTGCCGGCCTGGTTAAATAGCCGCTAACAGGCGGTTGAAATTTTCGAGAAGATTGAGTGCTCAGCAGATCAGAGCACTGACTCCAAGTTGATCTGGAGTTAATTCATACATATCCCATCTCAGAAAATGAGACAAATCGAAGAAATAGCAAACCTCGGAGGCAAAGGCCCAAGCGTTTTTTACAGACTTCTGAACCTCAGCATTACACGAATGCAACGCCGTAGCCACGCGTCCATACAAACAATCTCTATCCTAATTCTTACAACAGCAGCACTAACTGTATGTAATGGCAGGTAACAACCACATAAAACCGAACGGATTTTTGTGTTCCTTTTTTTCACTTTAAACAGAAAAAGAAAAACAAAGTCAAACCCGTGAATCTTGAGCGGTAAAAAAGGATCGCCGGAGATGGGCCGCCGGCCGAAGGAATTTTACTATGTGGGCTTGGAGCTGAAATTGTGAAAGAGAGAAGAAAAAAAATTCTCAGATCTCTTACAAAAAGCCCGGAAATGTAGCAAGAATCAGTTGTCGCGTGAAATCAGCCAAGAATATTGAGCCTGCGAATCTTGGAACTCCGATTAGCCCGACGGAAATCAGCCCTGAGAATCAACGTCTGCTGATGAAAAATTAAGAGAAAAAAAATTAAATGAATATTGTGGTGATTTCAGTGTGCTCTCTCTCTGCTTGGCTGGAGAAAGAAGACTCCAAGAAGGAGAGAGAGAGAGAGAGAGAGAGAGAGAGAGAGAGAGAGAGAGAGAGAGAGAGATGAAAATGGGGAGTATTAAAAAATTGTATGGACAGCGAACAGAACAGAACATTGAGCTCAGATTATTACTATATATAAATTTTAAATATTTGTTTAATTCAGAGCTTTGTTCCTCCTAATCAAAGAGGGGGGAAAAAAACTTATTATTACATTCAAGAAACTACCAAACAAAGCCGCCAACGCTTCTGTTCAAAGGGTTGAAAATAATTGGAGGAAGGCCCGCAGTTCAGACACAGTCTGTAACTTTAATTTTTCACTTTTCACATTTAGTACCAAAATTACTTTTCATTAAAAAAAATACCCAAACTTTCATTAAATTTACGCGGAGCCCATATTAAAATAAAAGAATTTCTGTTTTTCAATTTTAATTTATATGCCAGTGATAGATTTTTGCTAAAAATAATTAGGCAAAAGTGAGAGGGGCATCGTCGGGTGCCCGCTGACCTACGCTAAGAACATGTGGGCTAGGATCGGACAAGGTGACATGTGGGTGAAGGAGGGGTGTTATGGGAATTTCAAAGCGATGCTAATGATTGTATTGTTGATTAAGAGGAGTGGGGCCCATGAGAAGGGTAAAGATAAAACTAGGACAGATGTCTATTACAATGATGACTGGGAGAAGCCGGTGGAGAATCTTAATCCACCGGTCGCATGCTTCTCTCATTAGTCAGCACAGTTGTTATATACATAAATCATTTATATTTTTATGTATAATTATAAAAATAAAAATATAATGATTCGTGTAATAATATTGACGTTTCAGAGTGTTGGATGTGTAATTTTTCAAAAAGTAAAAATGATTTGTGTTAATTATGCTAACGTTTTTTGTGAGGGTATATATAATTATCCAAAAAGTAGTAATAATTTTGTGTAAACAGGCCATAGATAAGATAATATAAATGTTATTATCTCCTTTTTTTTTCTCAACTTTCTTAATTATAAATTTTACTGCGGTGAAATTGAGCCAATTTTGCTGCAGTATTGTGTCTTCTTTTTTATTTTACTTGTGATTTTACATTATTAGTGATGTATTTGTACGTTAATTGTACATAATAAATTTAAAAAAAAATAAGGCTCATATAACATCACATACACTTTGTCATGTTTAGATAATTTCCTTAAATAATACTTATAATGTATTATAAGTTTTCATGAAAAAAATTGTGAAAATGGAATGTACAACCCATTGCAATCTTCAAGCAGTTTGCATCAATTTGTATATAAAGTGATGTTATCATTTACTGTCAATATGCTTGACATGGATAAAATTAATAAACTTTCTTAGTAAATAAAGATAATAATTGATTATTTAAAAACAATGAAACTTACGTCCCACTGAGTGTGTGAGTTGGGGTTAAATGCAATTTGTCTCTCTGTATTAACTAAAAAGATTAATTACTTTCCTGTAAAAAAATAACTAGTAATTTACCCTCTTGTATTATTCAAAATGCAACAAACAACCCCCTCACAGGGGGTTTTTTGCTCCGTTTTTAAGGGGGGTTTTCTCCATATTTTAAAACACATGGGGTAAATTATTATTTATTTTTTCACAGGGAATTTTTTTGCACATTTTATATATCACGTGGGGATAATTGCATTTTTCCGGTATGAGTTGTGGACGTGTGGTGATAATGCTGGAATATATATTTTACCACTGCAGTAGGAGCTCTATTTAGGGGTTGTCCAACCAAATTATATACGAGATTTGAGCTACATGGGCAAATTATATACTAATATGAAGATGTTTTTTGAGTTGGAAGTGTTACTTGCATGATTATATCAATATTTTAATAAATGAAATGTGATTAAGCAATATATCAATTAGATCAATACATCAATATTTACAATAAATACATATAAAATGATATAAACACCCACACGTCTGGTGGGACTCAAACCCCTAACATCGAATTAGTTAATGAGATATCAACCTTAACCACTAACTAATAGTTCATTGGTTGAAATCTGAAGACATATATAAGTCTCACAACTTGATGTTACATATAAATGCTTGAGTTTACTGCAATAAAGACATTGAGATCAATTCCGATCAATAAAATAAATACGCTTTTTTGTTATCTATCCTTGAAAATTTCTTGTCTTATTATTTGAATCTATTAGGGATTTTGTTTAATTACCTACATAAATGCTTTACCTAACAAGATACCCATAGTAAATAGTCCATATTCACCCACCCCTTACAATATCTTTCTAAGTTGTCATTTTTAATTTGCCACTGATGTATGATATCGTGAATGTTGCACTCGATATTTATTGGAATACAATATACAAATAAAACATATGTCATTATTGAAAAATGATATATGTGTTACTCTTATTAAAAATGGATACATCTCACTTTATGCTGCACCCTGATACTTTATATCGACTAAATATAATTTAATTATGATTGTAATGGAAAATAATAATAAATTTTTCTTCTATTTTTTTCTTAAGATTTATAATTTTAATAAACAGACTCTCTTTTTTCTTTCAATTTCAATAATAAAAATCAGTGAAAAAAAAGACAAAAAAAGCCATTATGCCAACTTGGAGTTGTTCTTGTCTTTTACCCAAAGTTCTCACCTCCGTTTTTCACCAGGAAAAAAAAAAAAGTTACTGCAGTCAGGGACAAATTCGTCATTCAACATTTAACCTCCCAAAATTGGTAGCATGGCAATAAATTCTACGTGCTACGGTCACCGTCCCTCTTGCGACCACACAAAGAAAGAGTTGCTTACGTCACGGCCATACAATGTACACGTGCCAGTCAACTGTACCACCAGTCGAGTCGGGGTGCTGTGCGTATAGCTTTTCTCTCTCTCAATCCCCACCGACACTTTCGGACCGCTGGATTAGCACGATGGACACGTGGTCGTTACTCGCCCGTAGATGGAGCTTTGAGAGTGGAAGTGGGGGAAGATATCGTCTGTGGTCGTGGTCCGACAGAGACGGTACAACCCACTTTTGGTTAGTAAAATAAAACGGGGGGCGGTCGTTCTGTTGACTATTTTAAGAATTAAATTATTATAATAATATGAATTTTTAATTCCGACCAACACATATTAATTTCTGAGTTTTATTGCCGTAAAGATTTTTATGTTTACGAGACAGCGTACCGACCGACACCTTGGATGGTTTCACCAAATACACTCTCTACTCCTTTTAATGAATATATTCATTGCAGATATACATATATATTATTTTTTTATACATATTGTAGGTAGACGTCTTGTATTGATTTCAAATATGAATTTTCAAGTTCATTGCATTTTTTTTTTAACGAGGAGTTTTTTAAATATAAAATTGTGAAACTTATATGAAATTATAATAGACAATATCTTACAAAATAGGATATCACTTGCGTCCCAAGCCACGTCTATATGAACAAAATTCGAAAACTCAATAGAATGTAAATTATATGATATTATATAGCATGAACTTTATCGTTTAAAGAATATTCATTTTATTTAATATTTTCATATTTGATTAATATTAGGGAAAAAATATTAAATAAAGATTATTCAAGTAATCGAGATTCGAAATCAAGAGATTGTGAATTTGGTTATCCAGAAATGTAAGTATATGTATGCTTTCATAATAAAGTTTTAGCTGTTCATTTTCTTTTTTTCGGACATTACTCCTTGATTTGGAATTATTAGTATACTTTTTTGCTGAGTTAATGAATCGTAGGATATATATATATATATATATACTGGTAGGAAACTCGTGCTATGCACGAAAAATTACAAATTCTATATTATTTCCATAAATTTTGAATTATATAAAGGTATGTATATCATATAACTTAACAATCGTCTTATTATAAATAATAAGTATAAATTATTTATACAAAACTCAATATTAAATTTTTGGTTGAATTACAATGATTTCTTTGAGGTTTGGTATAATTACAGTTACCTCCTCATTGTTTGAGAAATTGCAAATATTCTCCTAAAATTTGTTAATTTGTAACCAAATGTCTGGAATTGTCCATTTTGTCCTTGATTTTTTTTAAATTGTAGAAAACCAGCCGAGAAAATTTACATTATTGTTTCTCTGTGTAAAAAGTGTAAGATACATCTTCCTGCGCATTTTAGTCCAAAAAATTTCAAAAAATAAAAGAATTTGAAAAACAATTCATTATGCATAAGGGCATTTTAGTCATTTATCCAAAAAAAATGATGAAAATGGGTAATTTGTTAGAAAGTTATAAACTTCAGGGAATTATTTATAATTTTTTAGCAAACGATGGGTGTCCGTAATTATAACAAATCTCAATGAGAAATTGATGTAATTCACCCTAAATCTCTTATACAGGAAAAAGCCTGATTGGTGGTAGTCTTTTCACATATGTGGACACTCAATTAGAAACTTTTAGGCTAATAAAAAGAAAAAGAAAACAAAAAGAGAAACTTTTAGGGATAATTACGCTTTCCTCCTGTGAGGTTTAGTGTAATTATATAAACTTCATATGGTTTAAAAATTTACATCTAATTTACTCTGAGTGTTTTTTTACCCACACACGCACACACTCACACACGCTTTCAATGAGTTTAAAACCCAATATCTCTACAATGAGATTTTGAGCCCCAAACCACTGGGGTGTCCCCTAAGGGACAGTCCGAGGTTTGCTTTTGTCTAAAAAGTAAGTCCCTTCGTTGTTCAAAATTCATCGAATCTATTGATACCAGCAAAAAAAAAATTGAACAAAAATCGATATTTACTATCGATTAACTTATTACAGAATTATTGTACGTCAAACAAATCTTTTTATGATCTAACTATCCTCATACATCTTCACACGTTAATGTATGTGAGAAGGTATATCTCCACCTTTATAAGGGTAGTTTAATTAGAAAAGATATTTGACCCGCAATAAATCAGTAATAAGTTAATCGATGGTAAATTATCGATTTTCATTTAATTTTTTTGTTAATATCAACAAATTCGCTGAATTTTGATTAGTAGAGGGATCTATTTGTCAGATAAAAGCAAACTTCAAGGATATTAGATATAATTTTTCAAACTATAAAAAATTTATATATAATTACACCAAAATTAAGGAAAAGGGAGTTTAATTATTCCAAACTTTTATTGTGAAATTCTTGGCCTATTTGGGGCCTCTAACTGTAAGGTCATAACCACTGATATTTTGCTGCCTCAAGTACGAAAACAACTTTCAGACTTCAGAGTAATTTCGGGTCCAAACATTTAAGAGCTAAATATTTTTATTTGGGAAAAATGCAAGCAATTTTATGCGATATTATAAATAAGTAAATTACATCTCTATGAAAAAATAAATAAAAATTTATTTTTTCGTATTTTTTAAATTGAAGCAATTTATCCCGTTTGTTTTCTAAAATGAAGCAATTTACTTCCCTAGGTAGGGAGGTAAAATGCTTCATTTAGAAAATATAGGGGAATAATTTTTTATTATTTTTTCATACGAGAGTAATTTACTCATTTACAATATCACAAGTGGGTAAATTGCATTAAACTTATTTTTATTTTGATGTAATAACGATGAAGCGTATTTATCAGACTAAATTATGAAATTATATAGATTTTAATTAATTGTTTACCATCATATGTTTAATTATATAACTCTATTATATTATTAAGGTAGAGGGTTATAGAGTAATTGCATTCGTGTACAGTGCGATTTTAATTAATTCTTTTTTCCCTTTTTCTCAATTTTCGTTTTTCTTCTCTTTTTTCTCTCAATTGTATTGTACTATTTATCCTATAATTTCACAATGCTCTTTGTAAACACATTAATCGAATTCATGAAAATTTCCACATTTATTTCATATATAATTCTTAAAAAAATCACAAAATGACATTTAGTATATCAAATTAATTTTATTTAATTATATAAATATTGCATAAATTTTTATTCTATTTTACACATATCGAGTGTGCAACAACCATCCGTATAATATTCAATTACTAGTGTTAGACCCGTGCATAATTTAATTTTAGTTAAAATTATATTTTATAAATTTTTTTAAATTAAGTGAATGTCAGATTAAGAACATTTTTAAATATTTTTTTTTCAATTATAGTGCATTATAGAACTTTTGTGTTATACAAATTGTAAAAATTTACAATCATAAGAAATATATATAAAGGGATATCGATCAAATTGACTGATGGCGCCATAAATTGTATTGCATTGTTTAAATGAAAAGATGATTAATAATAACATAAATATCAATATGTGTGTCCTCAAATATATTTACATGTTTATTTTTGTATATATATATAATGAATATTAAAAATATTTATTTTATATATAAATAATATCAATAAATACTTATATGTGTCTTATTAATATAAAGCTATAGATAACATGAAAACAATTTAAGAATTTCACTATTTATGCAATGCTATATAAAGTCATTTGCATACTTATACAAATTTACCATATCAAATTTTTACTGAAAGATTATATATTAAATTGACAAAATGAACATGTAGTATAACTCATATCATTTTGATATGCAAATGATCCTGCTTTTTTTTTTTTTTTTTGTTAACTACCTTTAAATAGCATCTTATATTAATAATTAGATAACAAAAATGTACAATTTGGATCTTGAGCCATTTGTCACCAATCTTGCATGTAAAGAATGACATACGATTATCATAGAAAAATTATTATGCGGTCAAAAGTATACAATTGATTTTCAAATGTATCTTGGTATACTTTTTTTCTATTATTTTATTGGTATTCATATTTTTATAATTTTATGGATGACATTTATATTTTCATGATTTATCCTGAATTACTTAATTTGTTATGCGCATAATTTTTGTCAACTAAATTTATATATTTCTATCATGATCTTTTTATTTATAATTTAATATTTTTGTGGTAAAATTTTATGGTGACAAATTATTAAATGATTATAACAATTAATGATAATAAAGTAATTTTGAATAATTTTGATGGGTTTAGATTTTTATAAAAATATTAGAATTAAAAAATATATCTCACTTGAAAATCAAGTTGGCGTTTACAATATCTTTTAAAGTTATTTTTCAGGTCTAAGTGAATGAGAGAAGAATTTTTTATTTGATAGGTTTTTTCAGAAAAAATAAAGAAATATTTATTTTTCATGATAAAGATTAAAAATAATAAATATGATCAAAATTAGTTTTGTGCAAAAAATTTGTCACCGTGCAATGCACGGGGCAAATGCTAGTTATTATAATAATGAACGTTATATACAAATTAAATATTTGATATAATGGGGCAAATGCTAGTTATTATAAAAATGAACATTACGTACAAATTAAATGTATGGGATAATTATTATATTTTAGGTAATTTTTGACAATCAATTTTTTGTTTGAGATAAAAAAATAATTAGCATTATTGAATATTAAATACTTCTTGTTGGCAAATTATGTTTGTAAAGAAATAGATCTAATTATGAGATTGATAGGAAATTAGCTAATTAATATGACAATGGAAAACATCACAAAAGATTTTTAAACTTTAAAACTAACAACTACAACTTATTATGAGAAATTTATATTACTCAATATAAAATGATTTAAAAATAATAAAATTACTATTATGGACAACTATTTTTTGAAACAATAGAAAGAAAACCATGCAACAAAATTTAACGTATAATTATAGTTAGAAACAATTTTTGACTATTCCATTTGGTCACAATTTTGAACAATTGTTCAGCAACTAAACATTCATCAAACTAAATAATTCATAATTTGTTCATATATTAATTATATATAGCGCTTTGTATACGTGCAGGAATATTTTATTAACATGTTAAAAAATCAGTTTTTAACTTTTCTACTGTATAATAGGATTGTTTGTATACTATTATAGTAAGGGGTTGTTTAGATTTCATTTATGTAATATTGTTGGTATAATTATTGTAATTATCTCTATTAGAGATCGATAGTTGACAGGGCTAATTGTAATCGATTTAGTTCAATTAATAATATTCATCGCTTTCGCTTCAAAAAAAAAAAAAAAACTTTTCAAATTCAAAATTCTACAATTAATACATAAAAAATTATATATACATAAACTACAATACAAAATAAGATAATAAAAAACTAAAAAATCAACCAATAGAAAAAATTTCGTACCTGCTTGAGTAACTTTCTTTCTTCTTCTTTTTTTTTTTTTTGGTTTCTTGTGAACTTGAAAACCCTGTTAATACAGAAAAATCACATATACATGAACTATCAAAGCAAATTGAGATAATAAAAAAATTTATTAAAAACCAAGCAGGGGTTCGAACTGATAACCTGTAGACTATTATAAAGAGAAGTGGTTTTATAAACACACAGTGAAAGTTTTTATACCACTACACCAAATTATTGTAATACCAAAAATGTCCTTCAACTTCCCAACTCTATTCAATTAAGTTCCTCTGGAAAATTAATTCCATGCAATTACATGTACTTAAAAATTAAATTTACTCCCATTTTGTTTATGTTTATTGTAATTAATTAAAATAAAAATAACATATTGGTATTTGTGTTGCATGTAATTATAATCGTCATTGTCAATATAACTAATATTCTATAAAGTTTTAATTTTTAATTTAATTTGAGTACAATTGTATTAATAATTAATGCATTAGAAACAATTATCAAACAGATATGTGAAGCCGTAAGGCAATGATAAATTTTAAGATATTGGAATAAGTTATGAAATTCAATAAAATAAAAATTTTATTAAAAATTATGCGTGCAGGTACTGCGTGCCACGATTTCTAGTTTATTATAATAAAAAGAATTCGTAAGGGTTCGAACTCATGACCTCTAGGAAAATCTATACTATTATAAAGATAAGGAATTTTATAGACACAAAGTGAAGGTTTTTATATCACTACACCACATTATTGTAATACCAAAAATGCCCTTCAACTTCCCAACTCTATTCAATTATGTTCATTTGGAAAATAAATTTCATGCAATTACATGTACTCAAAAATTAAATTTACTCCTATTTTGTTT
Organism: Sesamum alatum; assembly: GCA_034509735.1. Classification (NCBI taxonomy): domain Eukaryota; kingdom Viridiplantae; phylum Streptophyta; class Magnoliopsida; order Lamiales; family Pedaliaceae; genus Sesamum; species Sesamum alatum. Next base: position 27,289,698 of record JACGWO010000003.1, on the reverse strand, counting down.
AAGTTTAAGGTTAATTGAAATAGAATTAAAGTGTTGCATGTAATTATAATTGTCGTTGTCATATATAAATATTTTATAAAGTTTCAAAATTTAATTTAAATTTGAGTACAATACTGTATTGCTAATTAATGTATTAGAAAAAATTATCAAATAGTTTTTATATGTGAATTCGTAAAACAGTGATCTATTTTAAGATACTGGAATAAGTTATGAGATTCAATAAAATAAAAGTTTTATTAAAAATTATGATCGCAGGTACTGCGTGCCACAGTTTCTAGTTTATTACAATAAAAGAATTCGCAGGGGTATGAACCCATAACTTCTAAGGAATATTTATTATAATAAAAATAAAATTCTCAGAGGTTCGAACCCATGACCTCAAGGAATGCTTATTATAATAAAAAAGAATTTGTCGGGGTTTGAACTCATGACCTTTAGGAATATGTATTATAAGAAAAAGGATTTGTAGGGGTTTGAACCCATGATCCCTAGGAATGTTTATCTATACTATTATATAAAAGAAACTCCTTTTTTTACTCACAATGGCGATTAATGACACCGCCACACCACTTTTTTGTCATGTCAAAAATAACCCTCAATTAATATGATAATTATTTTATTCAACTTTCAAAATTTTATTAATTGAATAAATTAGTTTTTTCTTTCTTTCCTTCTGTTTTTTAATGTGATGTGTTACTTTATATATTTTACTCTTATTTATAATATATTTTAAAGCATAAATTTTTTTTATTATATGCATGCAGGATGTGCCACGATGGCTAGTTATAATAAAAAAAATTCGCAAGGGTTCAAACCCATAACCTTTAGGAATATTTATTATAATAAAAAAAATTCTCAGGGATTCGAACCCATGACCTCTAGGAATTTTATTATAATAAAAAAAGGGTTAATTACATTTAGACCCCCTCTGAAAATGCATAATTACACTTTCCCCCAAAGAAGTTTTGAAATTATATTTACACCCCTTCTAAAAATTCTTTGTTTACACCTGACCTCCATTCGTTAAAGTTTGGGCGGAAAATGTTCATTTCGACAAAAATAATTACATAAATTTTTAATTTTACCTATCATTTAACATTCTCTTGCAATAATTTTGTACTTATAAGGAAAAAATATAATAATATTGGTCTCACTCCATACATACACGTTACACTTATCTTCTTATAAGTACAAAAATATACATGAGAATGTTAAATGATGGAAAAAATTGAAAATTTGTGTAATTATTTTTGTTGACGTGAATATTTTTCGTCCAAACTCTAACGGATGGGGGTCAGGTGTAAACAGAGAATTTTCGGAGGGGATGTAAGTGTAATTTCAAAATTTTTTTGGGGAAAAGTGTAATTATACATTCTTAGAGGGGGTGTAAGTGTAATTAACCCTAAAAAAAATATCGTAGGGGCTCGATCCCATGACCTCTAGGAATGCTTATTATAATAATAAGAATTCACCGGTTGGAACCCATAACCTCTAGGAATATTTATTATAATAAAGAAAATTCGCAGGGGTTCGAATCCATGAGCTCTACGAATGTTTATAATAATAAAGAGAATTCGCAGGGGTTCGAACCTGTGACCTCTAGGAATATTTATTATAATAAAAAGAATTTGCAAGGGTTCGAACCATGAACTCTAGGAATATATATATATATATATGTCTATACTATTATATAAGAAAAGGGGTATTATAGACACAAATGGCGATTTTTACACCGCTACACCAAAATTTTGATATGCCAATTTTACCCTTGGATTTGAAATCATTAATTAGAAAAATAAATGAAATTAAGGATTTAAAATTTTTGAATAATTTTCTCAATTATTATCTTGACATACATCATCGCATTATCAATCGCTGCCCATGATTTGAAAACCACTTCCTATGGTCTGAAAACCGTTTCCCATGATTTGAAAACCACTGTCTCTAACTCCTCACATCTCAAACGGTTAAATCACATTTTTTATGTTTCACTTCTTTCTCTACTAGCCACTAAGAATTCCCATTTGCCGTCACACAGATTTTTCCTCTCTCTGCTACTACTCTTCCGTCCGCAATGAGATTCCAACCCTCATCCCAGTTTATTTTTTACAATTCCTGCCAGTTTGGATGCCGATGACCTTTTCAACATGTTTGAAGAGAGAAGCTTCGAGCTTGGACGAAGTTCAAGAAGCTTTCCACGTGTTTGACAACAACGGAGATGGAGTTATTGATGCAAAGGAGTTGCAGAAGGCTTTATTTTTTGCATTTTGTAATTTCTAATTGGATAAATCTTGCATATGCATGCTTTAATTTTTTGCATTTTGTAATTTCTTCCATTTAATTGGATTCCTCATTTTTAGAACTTGACAAATGATGACCTTTGTTCTATTTCAATTGTCTTTCTAAATTTTTCAAATTTATACGAATGATTTTTTTATTGTTCAGTGGCATTTAGGACTCTCTTTGTATTTTAGTATTTCTCAACTTTGTTTTATTGTTGGAAATTTTCAAATGTTGGAATAAGTGAAAATAGAATTATATGAGGAGGAAAGATAGTAGTGCCGAAACTTAAGGAAGGTTTTAACAATTGGGATTGGGGTTTGAACATGGGATTTGAAGGGATTTTAAATGACAAAACTGAAAGGGTTTTACATAAGGTAATTTTCTATTTTATTAGTGTATGATTGTTGCTTTGTTGTTACTACAAAGTTGATGAAGTATTTTCGAAAAAAAAGTTGAAGAAAAGGGAAATTAGGTTGAGAAAAAAAGATTGATTTAATGTTTTGTTGTTACTATTTTAAAATTGAATATATCAAAATTCTAGGATATTCATGTGTACAATCGTCACGGTGGTAGCACTTATAAAATTTATTGTTGAATAACCAAAAAAAATCATTTGTTGTTGCCGCATATATTTTAATTATTTAACAAGTACATAGTTTAAATGTCATTTAATTTATTAAGAATGAGAACTTTTCTTTTAATGTCAAAATGGGAGAGCTATGACACAGTTGAATTTTGTTGTATAATAAAAAATTCTATGATTGGTTGTGAGGGTATGTACATGGTGTCGAAAAAAATTTTTTCACATCTACAATCTTATCTCACTCATAACTCAAGGAATTATTCAATAACTTTTATTTATGAAATGTTGTTGTTGTTGTTGTTAGGGTTTGATGAGACGCCTACCTATTTATCAATCTCCAAAAACCCAAGTACATGAGGAGTACTTACCCTCTTTACAAATTTATAAAAAGTTTTTATTGATGGTATTTTTATTATTATTTTTATTTGTATCTTTCGTTTACTATGGATTTATTTTGTAAAAATGACTATTTTATAGAAATTATTTTAATTTCAGATTGTTATCGACACATACTGAATTTTTTGATCAATTTTGAAAAATATGGATACTCTCACCGTTGCACTCAATAAAATTATGTGCGCGGAGACCGCGTGCCTCCGTTGCTAGTTATAATAAAAAGAATTCACAGCGGTTCGAACTCATGATCTCTAGGGATATTTTGTATAATAAAAAATTCAAAATTTTAGAAAATTAAAATTTTGATCAAAATTGAAGGATTTGGTCAAAATACCGCCTTGAAATATATATATTAATAGATGTGGTGATACTAGTGGCCATGTGTAGAGAGAACTAAGAAAATTGGAGGGCCGCCGGGTCAAATTATTTACTCGTGTTCCATGATTTAAATAATTATTGCAAAGTGCCAACCGCTTGATATTCAAGTCGCACATTAATGTAAAAAGTCTAGATTAATATTACACACATCAATTGTGTGATGAATACTAAATTCTTTTACAAATCTACACAAGTACAAGCCACCATAAATACTCAAAAAAATAACAAATAATGACCTATATATATGATCCATGTCTACAACATAGATATGGGATTTGAATTGTGCACTCGATATTAATTTTTATTTTGGGGTAATAATAAAGTATTTTATACATAATTTATTAGATCAAAATATCAAAAATTCGTTTCTACAATTTGATTGTATTTTTACACAATACACACTCAACGATGATATTAAGAACTACATATCAGTCATACACTTAAAAGAGGGAAAAACTATTATTAAAGTAGGTAAATTAATTTTTAGATGAAACGATCATTTATCATAGTATAAGAGTCAAGCTAAATAAGAGCTTTTAAGTTTAAATCTCGTCGTGGCCATTTATGAATAAATAAATAAAAAATCCACATATATACTAGATTCCAAAGAAAAAGGAAAAGAAAAAGAAATATGCCTACATGAAATGTTGGGCATGTCAGAAAGATTAATGAGTTTCACTTACGAAATAAACCACTGTCTATATATGAATATTGGATCTATTAAAAATTCATCACATCTTTGTCTTTTTTTTTTTTTTTTTTGGTTTGAAAATACATTGATATTTTCAAATCAATGAACATATTACTATTACAATATTCAGTATATAATATATTAATATTTTTTAATTGACCAATAAATTCAAAATAAACAAAAGAATATTATAATACTCCTTAAAAATAAACTAAATACCTACATCAGTACAACTCGAACTCACAACCTAAGCATATATTTGTCCTAATCATCTGCTCTGAGTTTTCGATATTTATGGCATTTCTGGGTGGTAGTCGCAATTCGATTTTTAAGATTGTTGAAAGTGAAAAGCCAACAATATCCAAGTCCAACTGAAAATGAAAATCCAACAGTCATTGAAAGATGCAACCTACCTTAACAAATAATTTGCTTGCACGTCAACATGAACTAACTTGAAGGTGATGTAGAGGACAATATTATCGAATCATCATAACCTTTGTAAGAGTTATTCAAACCAGCAACCTCGGATTCTTCGCATTTTTGGTTCGTTTGATTTTTGTTAAAGCTTTACCTCAAAAATATGTAATTCAAGATTGATGGATTTAGACTCATATACGATAATTAGCTCACCATTTGGATAATAATTGTGACTCGGGTATTTCATAAATATGTGAAACGTCTTCGATCATGGTCAATAACTTACCAAAAATTACTACATATGTTAGTCGTACTTTTCCTACCTTTATTTCCATAATGATGTTGTAATGATGAGAAAGGCTGAAAATTAAGTATGATTAGGGGAAGAAATCAACCAGATGTTTCTTATTAATAATTTAATAACATAGTAGAAAATACAAAGCAACTAGCTTTGTCTATAGCCCTCCCTTTTCATTTAAGTACCTGTGTGTGATGATATCTCCAAGATTGCAATTTCATCATTGCCCCTTTTTCTTTTCTCTCTAATGTAATAAAGTACCATTTTTTTAATTATTGGTGCTAATTTGTTGCATAGCATTTTTCTTTTCTTATAATTCAATATCTTAAATATTATCAATCATGAAATTTATTTTATCTTTTTATTTTTTGGTTACACAGATAGAAAACACGGGTGACACGTTACAAACCCACTAGGTAAATTGCATGATCTGTATCATGTGTGCTGACTAAGATTCATATAGTCGATCTATTGTCATCAAAAGTCAAGGTATAACCATGTGGAAATAAACACACATGTCAAGACATCTGTTTAGCATTACCAAACGTTTTGACAAGTATTTAAACTAATATTGTGGGTGTAATAATGTTCGATCTTAACTGTCATGGCACAACTATCAGTGCTATCTAATTATATTTGATTAGTTTGGAATGTGAATAATGACACACAATTCATCTTTGTGCTACCAATAATGTAATTATTTGCATTCGATGAGTCCGAAATTTAGACGCATAATTCATAATTCCCCTGAAATTGTTTGTGTTATTAAAATTGAAGTATAAATAAGTCAAACCTTTATTATTGAGAGGATGACATAATTTCTGAGCTGTCACGTAGGCCTATTATTATTTGCTCAATTGATCAAATTCAAGGACTTACAACTCATCAAATAATACTCTTACACTTAAGTTCATCTTAATAGGATTTGCTTATGCCGACATTGTGAAAATAGTAAAAGTCAAAATTCGTAATAAAAATCTTTTGATTACGAATTCGCTAACGAATTTTGGTTGTAGAGAAGATTGACGTAGCAAATACTTCGCTACAGATAAAATTCATAACAAAAGGATATTTACTATTAAAAATTGACTTTTGTTATGCCTATTTCTCCCTCTCCTTCTGATTTATGAAATAAAATGTAATGGTAGGTTGCCATAAATTCAAAAATATAATGGTTTATATGTGTTTATACATATAAATATTGCAGTTGTCAAATCCATAATTTTAATTTTACTACTATTATTCGTACACTTAATACTTATAATCTTAATTAACTTGACATTCTTCTGTTATTCAATTAAATTGATCAATATTATTTCACATCTTATTATGAATTAATATTAAAAACATACGTTTCTCAGCCAATTAAATTTGTGTCGATGGTTATTAGATGATTATTTTGCCACATGTTTGTTGGAATTTTTTTTTTTTTTTCGTATTAAATACTCCTAAAATATGTGATATTTTATATTTTCAGTCTTGGAAGGTTTTGATGGAGTAATTAATAGAGGAATACAGCTAAAAGAGTAGAAAAAGAAAGACACAATTTTGAGAAAGAAACAAGACGACAAATTCGCATTTTTCACTGGACGTGCTTACATTCAGTACATTAGACACAATCGTAAAATATAAATACTCAAATATTTATCATGTTTGTAGTAGTTCTTGAATTTTATAATTGATGAATCCTATTAAATAATTTCCATGTTCTACATATAAATTATAATTTTGAAGTTAATAAATTCCAACAAGCAAAGAAAAAAGCTTGGAACAACATGGCAGACAAAAGAAGAAAAAATTAAGACAACATGGCAGCCAAACAATTCACAAGTCCTTTTAAAGAGATTGACACGCACGTGATCTTGGGATAACCCCACGTGCACCCTTCATTTAAGCCGCTTTCTCCTCCTCACTTTCTAAAATTCACTTTATCTCCCTTTTTTTCAAGACAAATATCCATTATAACTGATCAATACATCGTTTCGATCATTAAATTAATATTAAATAAATTAATAAATAAATTACAATAATTCACATTAAGCGAAAGAAATACTCATATCTCTAGTGGGTTCAAACACATAACATCAAACTCATTAATAAAACCTCATTCTTAACTACTAAATTAAGACATTGTTGGGCTCAAATTTATCCCTATTATTCCCATTTCCAGACATCCTTTATCTTCAATCCCAAACACGCCCCAACAGTCCCCACGTTTCCCTCCAAACAAAAAAACACACAAACACCTTATCTCTAATATCCGAACCACAAGGTAATAAAACTAAGTAAAGTTATCCAATTCCCTGTTTGGCAGAGCTTCCAAATATTCCTCATCCATGGCAGCTGCATTGAGCTGCAAATACCAATATCCCACGCCCTACAAATGTGTCAAGAGAATTCCGTACGTTTCTTGCTCCATGCAGCCCTCTCAGACCAATATTAAGGTAACATACATACATCATCAAATTATGTCCATATAAATTATTTCTATATCTTTTATTACAAAAAAACTAAGAATTTTCGAGTATTTTCGTGCTCGTCGTTGTGGGGAAGATCAGGTGATCATAAATGGTGCAGCAAAGGAAATTGGAAGGGCAGCTGTGGTTGCAGTGACAAAGGCAAGAGGGATGGAGGTGGCGGGTGCAATTGATTCTTACCTTGTTGGAGAAGACATAGGAAAGGTTAATTAATCTTAATTTCTTAGTGTTAATTATTTACAATATTCATAATTTTTTTATTTTTTTTTAGAAGGTCAGAATTACGTATATAATTTGAAACGATGATGTTGTTTAGGTATGTGACATGGAAGAGGCTTTGGAAATACCCATAATTAACGACCTTACAATGGTTCTGGGTTCTATATCCCAGGTGATTATGATCGCATTCTTTATTTAATTTTTATATATGAGTAATATATTGTCGTTCATTTTTCATGTATGGATAACATATATGTCAGCGCGTGTTAAATATTATCTTATATTGAATTTATGTGAAATGAAACATCTAATTTTCAAGATCAAATTTCAATATATATATTTGTATGAAAATTTTTGGCAGTCAAAAGCAAGTGGAGTTGTGGTGGACTTCACAGACCCTTCAACAGTTTATGACAATGTCAAACAGGTTTAGTACCACATGATTTTCCTCTACATATATACATAGTAATTAATTAATTTATTACACTAAATTAATTAAGTTTTTCTTGATTAAATGCAATAATTAATCAGGCAACAGCATTTGGAATGAAAAGTGTAGTTTATGTGCCTCGTCTCAAAGTGGAGACAGTCTCTGCGTTATCAGCATTTTGTGAAAAAGCCAGCATGGTGAGCACAGGGTGAGCATGCAATGAAGTATGAACATCATCATAATTATTATTATTATTATTATTATTATTATTATTATTATTATTATTGCAAAAATCTTTTTAATAGATAATTAAGAAATAATTAATTGAATTTATTATTCTAACACGATGTTTTGGAATAATAGGGTTGTATAGTAGCTCCAACTCTGTCGATCGGATCCATTCTACTTCAACAGGCTGCAATTTCAGCCTCTTTTCACTACAACAATGTCGAGATTGTTGAATCAAGACCTGCTCCTGTCGTAAGTACTCTCCATTCTCACTTACCTCAGTTACCTCTATCGAGATTTAAATCCACGACTTCTTATTTATTCTGATTTTAAAATCATGTTAAACGAACACCTCGTCTAAATAATGCTATTTTTATGGAAAAATAATTAAAATGAGAGAGTGGGTCAAATTGGTCCAAAACCTTTAAGGCGCCAAAGCTTTTCCTACTTAAAACTTAAAAGTTGAAAAGTCCAATTAAGTTTGAGAATTGCAGCACCGACACCACTTTACTCAGTCCTGCCGACAATGCATGGGACTCACTATTTTACTAATTGGAAAACACAAAGGGAACCAATACTAACAAAAACAAATAATTACGCTTACACACCTCTTGATTTATATAAATTATTTTTATCTATTGAATAATTATATATACACCTACATAAAACGTTAACATCATTACATAAATCACTCTTGTTTTTTTACTATTACGGATAATTTTTGCAATAATGCAAAAGATTTTTGTAAACATATCATAAATCAGATGGTATAAATGCAGTTATCCCGAAAGAAAATTAACAAGTACATCTCGTTAAAGAGAAAACGTTTTTTAAAATTAGAATTTTGATATAGTAGTACAAGTGCACAACATCTTTTATTTATTCTGCTCATGTACACTTAGATTCTTGACAACAACATTGTGATTTTTTCTTTTTAATTATGTGAATTAATTGTGGTTCATTAATAAGTTTCCTACCATAAGTGACTCCCACAATCCCAAATCTAGAAAAAGAAAAGGATTAGTATACTATTTTTGAGAGCAGCACATGAAGAATGAGGCCAAAACCTAACACATGTATTGGTGTAAACTCCCTCCAATCATCCTTTTCAATTCCCATTATAACAGTGATAAAAAGCAGTGTTTGTCAACTTTCCGATTGGCCCACCTCAAAGCTGGACCAGCCTGGAATTCTTTGATGTCAATTTCAAACAACCTGTTAGTGTACTCTACTCCTTCAAGTCTAGAAGCCCTTAATTTTACCATAATTTCAGGCATACCCTTACACCACTGTGTCTGTTAGAACTTGTAGTTTCTTGTACATTGAAGAAGATATGTACTGATAAATCAAATAATTTCATAGTGAAACATGTAATGTAAGGAGGAGGAATATGTAATGTAACACATGAGTGCAGTGAGAGAAGTGTGGGTTTACAAAGGGGATAATTACACTCCCCTCCATTGAGGTTCGGTGTAATTACACGTAGATTCCCTGTATTTTGAAGAATTACATTTAGTATCTCTGAGGTTTGTTTCTGTCTAACAAATAGGTCTCTCCGTTAGTCAAAATTCACCGAGTTTATTGATATAAGCAAAAAAGAAAAAAAAAAAGTTTGAATTAAAGGTGATATTTGTCATCGATTGACTTATTACGGACTTATTGTAGGTAAAACGAATCTTTTAATGACCGAATTACCCTTATATATCGTCACACGTTAATGCATGAGAAGAGGTATATCTTCACTGTTATAAGGGTAATTTAATCATAAAAGATTTTTTTGGCATGCATTAAGTCATTAATAAGTCAATTGAGGGTAAATATTGATTCTCATTCAGCTTTTTCATTATATCAACAAATTTAGTAAATTTTAACTAACGGGAAAACCTATTTGTTAGACAGAAGCAAACTTCAGGGGCATTAGATGTAATTTTTCAAACCATAGGAAGTTTATGTGTAATTAAACAAACCTCAATAGAGGGGAGTGTAATTATCCCTTTACAAAATGCAAAGTATTGTTTTGTAACAGGGACAATTACATCTACACCCCCTAACCTATGGTCTATTTACACAAACTACCCATGTCTTTTGAAAAATTACACATACACCCCCCAAAACATCAACTTCATTGCACAAACTACAATTGATTTTTGGCTGCTACAGGTGATTTCTATAGTTACGCAAAAGATATGAATGATTTTTGTAAATAAACTATAAATTGAGAGTGTAAATGTAATTATCCCTTTATAATAGGTCTAAACTTCAGAAATACCAATGTAATTATCTCTTTTTTTTCCTCAAATCTTCACCATATGACATATTTCTAATGTTTTCATTCACACTTATTTATGTTATTGTTTGATAATAATTCCCTAGAACAAATAGCACAGCAGTTGAACATGTGACTGAAAAAGAGAGCAAATCTGTGGTTTGCATAATTGTATGCACAATGTAGTAGCAGAGACTAACAAGTGTATTCTAAGCATTCAGTTTATGTTCATGGAACAGGATTTTCCATCACAGGATGCAATACAAATAGCAAACAATATCACCAACCTCGGTCAGATGTACAATAGGGAAGATGTTTCAACAGACACTCCGGTAAGAAGAAATGCAAATTTAGTCATCTTTAATATAGCTCATGCTCGAATTATACCTAGTGTATAATTAAACTGGTAATGCACAAGAACTATCATATTCTTCTCAAACTAATGTGTCATTTTTACCCTGCGACGTTACCATTCTTGGGATGCCAGGCGAGGGGTCAAGTTGTCGGGGAAGATGGAGTGAGGGTGCACAGTATGGTTCTTCCTGGCCTGCCATCCAGTACAACGGTCTATTTCTCCCGGCCAGGCGAGGTATGCTTGTCTAGAACACTTCATTCTGTTTGACAAGAATCTGCAGGTTTATACTGGATCTAATTGATTTTCTGGACAGGTTTACACCCTGAAACATGATATCACAGATGTTCAATCTCTCATGCCAGGACTGATTCTAGCCATCAGAAAAGTTGTGCGCCTCAAGGTAATGAAATTATAAAACTTTCATGTTTCTATTTGTCTTGAAAGTTTGTCTTAATCCTAGATGAAGTCTTTCGTTTCCCTTTGCAGAATCTGGTGTATGGTTTGGAGAAGGTCTTGTAGAAACCAAGCATCAATGAACTTCATATTGCACCGGAATCCTGATTTCTGTATCTGAAGGCGGGAAGAGCCCATTTTTATCCTACAACATGAGGGAAAAATATTAGGTGGAGGGGTACAGAATGTTTCTTGTAATGTTATGCAACTATGAAAATCCATGAAAATCCATGTTAGGTGGAGGGATACAGAATATTTTGAGAAACATGTATCAAGTTGTTTCCTTTCAAAATGTTATGCAACTATGAAAATCCAGGAAAGAATGCTATGGCATGAATTTTAACACTCGATTTAAGGCTTATCAAATAAAAACAAATTACAGATAAAAAGGTCTATACCTCTGATTCTTCAAGGTTAATTTACCCTCTAATTCCCTATGAGAGTCTCAATGTCCTTGTACCTAGAAGATACAACTATACCCAGTAAAATTTCTAAAATAATATCCGTTCTAAGTGCATCTCAAAGAACGTCCTGCACCATTCTTTTGTCGCTCTTTCCTCCGTAGTTTTTGTTTGGGTTAGGGGATGGGCTGGGTTCTTCAGAGATTAGTCAAATTCAGCCTGATTTTTTCTTTTTTTTCCCTGACACATTCAATCAAAGATCTGCCAGTTCCAGCACCATATAAACATCATTAGGGAACGTTGGAACTGGCAATTGCAGGTGGTAAATAACTACTAAAGAATATAAGACAGCTAGTTATGCAAAGCCAAGCGAACATATTTTTCATGGAAGTTAAATGATGAAAGAGGTCCATAAAAGCATAGACAATAACTTAATGAGATTAACAATAATCTGGAGGACGTAAATATTAGAGCACATCCCTACCGCTAAATTTGTTCGCAATGGCAGCTATCCATGCCTTGTCTTTATCAGTATATGCATAATCGATGCTAGAAGCCAACAGGAGAAAACCCTCGCTCTTCTCTGTTTGACTGGGGCTTAGTCTTGGAGCTCTCAGAATAGGTTGCACAAGGAGAGACCTTGTTCCCTCAGGAACCATCTCCTTCAGTTCAGAATCTAAATTGTTCATACATTTCATAGAAGTAACACATCAGAAATGTCCAAATATCTTAAAACTATATTGCGCTGGGCTAAAAATCACTTGAAGACAAAAAATTCTAGATGTGACATAACAAAGAAATGATGGTATCAAGTGGAACATAGAAGGAAAATAAATGAAAATTTGCAAGTTTTACATTATTTTCTCCTTTTCCCCACTTTACCAATGAAAAGAAAAGGTGCCTAAGTAAGAGAGTAGATAACAGGCAATATCATCTAAAACTACTCCTCAGAGAAGAAGCTTTAGAGGAATGGTTTCTAAATGAAGTAGGCTTATCACTGGTAAATAAAGATAAGCTAGTTATATGATTATGATCTTCTTGATGCAATTTTGCTGTCAGCTAGCATTAAATATCAGAAAGAAAGGTAAACTATAACTTGAGGGGACAGATGTTAATATAACTATTAAGCTTATGATATTTAAGTTAAAGTTTAAAATGAATCAATAGCACAAAAAGGATAAATGAACAATGCTGTCGGTAACCAACTTATACCTGCAGCCTGTTGGAAATACATGGTATCTTTCAAGTTGGAGAATCCAATCTTTTTAATCTGCTCTCTGAACCAATCGGGAATGTTTTCTTTTGATAAATCTTTGGGTGTATTCCAATAGCCACGCACACACAATGCATCTTGAACTGAGATGAGCTACAATATTTACAGGGTTAGGATGCTTAATAAAGGAGGTGCCCATACATTTGATAAACCATGCGAATCATTCTTTTGTTGGTGATTTCATCTTCCAGCATAAATCTCAATGTGCAATTGTTAAGGGCTTAAGGTGGAAACACACCACGGATATTGAGTTTGTATTACGCAACAGAACGTAAGTTCCCCAAGCCAAATCTTCCTTCATGTTATCCGCAATATCCTGTGACATGGCGAAGATTTGCTCAGCACCTTCTGGGATACTTTTCTGATCCCTAGGACTAGCTCCCTGCATATCCAAGTAATAACATTACAGGCATTGCTATTGCATTCAATGAATGCTCAAACGGAAACAAGACCCACAATTTGTGACATTTCTGCTACTTACATACACCTTAGATATGAACATTTCATCAAAAAATTATTGTCCAGCCGAGACACAAAATTCATCCTCAGAATTACCATTCTGCAGGGGTGTGTTCCCTATAATTCAAGCTCAGAATGACTTCTCTTTCAAATCAAACAGGATATTCAGAATAGCTAACTTATACAAACTCTTTAGGCATTTGGATGGCATTTTGGGTAACTACCACACATCAAACGTGATATTAAAATAGCTTATAACGATCCTATAGCAACTTTTAGCTTCCCTACCATTAATGCACTCATAAACTTGAAAACTCTAAAGCATACCTACAGCCCATCATTTTGTTCCCAAAGCTCCAATGAATTAAATAAGTTGTTACCTTGAGAAATTTTCCAAGATACGGAACCACTGCTGAAAATGCAGCCAGAGAAAGTCCTAAAACCTCTGTTCTCTACAAAATACCAAGAAAGTAAAAACATATATTAAGTAAATTAACATGCCTTTAACACAGTCCCACGCAAGAAAAACAAGAGCTAGAGAAACCCATTTCATCCAACAACGCAAAAGAGCAAGCAAAAAAGAGAATTCAAAGACAACCAAGAAAACTCATTTACGAGCTGAGCAGGAGTAATAGATGAAGAATCCGAGCCCACAAAATGATTCAACACCAAAAACGTCCCAAATGCATATCCAATGTATCTCGGCAAGTACGACTCATCCAATCCAGGTATTCCTTACAAAAATAAGACAAAAAGATAGAAATTCCCCAAATAATTCGACATAAAACACAGAGAAAACGAGGACAAACGAGTGAAAAAGGGGATTATACCGAGAGTGAAGCGAAGAACTGAGAGGTTGAGCTGTTGCTGCTCGCGGGTAGTGTTCTGGGAGCAGCAAATTTTAGGGAGTGATAATGGCTTATTAATGGTGAATTTCGAGGGGAAGTTGAATTTGGCGCCAGATGTTAACGGATTTAGGGAGAGGGCGGCAGTCACAATGCTCATTTTTGCTCCCGCCGTTCCAGATAATGGGGAAAAAACCCGAAATAGAAAGCTGCACAATGATCAGACAGAGCGATAGACAGAGAGCAAGAGGGCTGGTTCGAGACGAGGACCAGAAAACCCGGACTCGTTATGCTCCGGGACCCATTTTCTCGATCCGAAACCAAGCTATTCAGGGCGACGAGGACCCATAAAATCCAGAACCGTTACCACTCTCAATATCAAAACTTCTGTATAATTATTAAAAAAAATATTTCGATTGACGTTTTAATGAGAAATATATATATAAAAGTTAAATCACAAAGGACTCCATGAGGTTTTTAATAATTATAATATAAATATCTATCGTTGTTTGGAAGATGACAACGCCCCCCTACAATAAGTTGTCACAAGGGGTATCTATTAGACGATCATTAATTTTAGAGTAAATTACAGCCACTTTTCCTGAGGTTTGGCATAATTACATATAACTCTCGTTGTTTGAAAAATTACAACTACCCCTTTGAGATTTGTAATTTTAATCAAAGATTTGAAATTGACCATTTTGCCCTTGAGTTTTTTATTAAAATTGTAGAAAAATCAACCGAGGCAAATTGCGTTATTGCTCCTCTGTGTAAAAAATCTCTTATTGCGCATTATAATCCAAAAAAATTAAGAATTAAATAAAAAATAATTCAGTGCATAAGGGCATTTTTGTCATTTTACCCATAAAAATGGATGAAAATGAGTTATTTGTTAGACGGTTACAAATCTCATGGGAGTATTTGTAATTTTTCAAACCACGAGAGGGTATTTGTAATTATGCCAAACTTTGGGGTAGGTAGTTGTAATTTATCCTTAATTTTAAAAAAATATTTATAATTTTTCAAATAATAAGAGAATATTTGTAATTGTGATAAATTTCAAAAGAGCCCATTGTAATTTACCACTATACACAATCTAATTATTAATGCCTGATTGAGGTTGAGAAAGTTTATGATCAATCAAGTACTATGATAATTATCATCTTGAGATTTGAGAATGGAACATATTAAAGGAAATCAATGGTGAATTGATTCCCTGCAGTGATATTGGAAAATGCAGTAAGTAATCTATCTATATATAGCAAAGCGATAATTGATCATAATTAAGTTAATTTTAACTCAATTCTCAATTCTTAAAATTTTGAGTTTTTTAATTATCAGGAAAAAATTCCATTGGTTAGAATCTCATCCATTTTAATTAAAAATTAAATTTGTATTTATCTAACAAAATCCTACCTTCAAAATTATTGTTTGTCTATATTAGATTCTACCTTCAAATATAGCATACTAATTCAATTTGTATTTATTTTAAACAAATTCAAATTTTATGATTAATTTTTTATCGTAAAAAATATATTTATCTTAACACCAATCATCTATTTTATTTTAATCATGTACTTTTAAGTGTAAACTTATATCAATCTCTTCGTATATTTCATGCAATATTTTTTTTTATTTTCAATAAGGTTAAATTATTATTTTTTGCAATTAGTTATTTCATTAACACATTTTTTTATAATTTTTATTGGTTCATTAGTATTGATAAAAATGCATTTTTATTTTTCATTCAAATTAATTTTTTTTGGCCTTAGCTTTGTGATTGAATTTGATTTTCAATCTTCCATTGTTTTTTATGTCTGAAAAATCATAAAACACTATTATGTTTTAAATTTATGTTATAAAATTTTATTTATCATCTTCTCCCATAAGAATTCGAGTATTTCTTTTCCTTAGTTAAATAATTTTGTAAATATTACTCTATCAAAATTTTGGAATACAAAATGACGGTCATACTTGATAAATGTATGAAGTTTTCATTTCATTTTTTGTTTATAATTGTTTCTAGAAAATAACAAGATGACTCAATATATAACATGATAGTATATTTTTTATTAATATAAGTGGCAAACTCATACACCGTTGCTAGCTTCCTGATGCATTGCCAAATGATTTCTCTTTTTATTCTTTTGCTTTTTGATGTCCAATCTCATATCGCTTATGTATTTTCTTTTTGTGTTTTAGTTAAATTGCTTTTCTTCATACTTTAAATATTATTTTTTTAGTTTTTTATTGGGCAATCCAGCATAAAGTATTCTTAAATTTACTTCTTAAATTTTTTTTTAATTTTATAATTAACTTATGTATTTGCTCCTATTATTAATTTTGAGTATTTACTTAAACTTTTTTGAATTTTTTTTTTCAATTATCTTTCTTTTCCTTAATATTCCATTAATTACTTTTGTTTTTTTAGTTGCTTAATTATTTTCTATTTAAATACTTACTTTTCAGCTACAATAATCTGTTCATATTATTTTTTTAAGTTCATAATTCTTTCAATCAAATAGTCATGATTTCTCTACTTGATCACAAAATGGATATATATTTTTATCTAACAATAGTTCATCAACATATTTTCTTTTCAATTACAATTAGAAAAAGTTTACTAAAATCTTGCTTTTTTTTACCCTCTTTTTCAAGTGCAGAGATGTAGGCGTGAATATTTGCTTAAATTAGTTTATATATTTTTATTTGTATTAAAGTTATTCGATTTTTGAAGTTTTGTTCATTAATTTTCATGTTTATTTCTTTGAAACTCTTATTGAATGATTATATAGACTAAACAATCGTGTTATCTTTTCTCCACTAAATTTATTTCATCCCTTTTAGTATTTGGTGATGTTTACTTATAGTTTTTTATATTAATTTTCATTCTTATGTACCCGTTATTTTCTTTTCATAAACTACATATATATACACACTTATATTGTCACTATCTATTTATTTTCTAATTTAGAAGTTCAGGATAGAAATTTCAACATGACAGAAAGAATTATTCGATAAAAAGTAATTTAATCATTCTGTATTTATGATAATTAATGGACACATACCTGACTACTACAAATTATTTATTATGTATATTATTTTTATTATATCTTATGTTTGTAGAGTTTTGAATTTCTTACTATATATGTATTCTTAGCATATAATTTAGAAATATAAATATTTTTACTACATTTAGTTTCAAACACTGTTAAATTTATTTATTTTTAAATAAATAAAAAAGTGATACTAATTCTTTTTATTTTTTCTTTCATAAACTTCATTACAAAAGGGGTAATTTACTATAAATTGTTTCTCTAAGAGAAATTCGTTTACATTATAAGGCAAATATGATAGTATCTTTTACATTATGTATTTAAATATCAATACTTTTTATTTTACTAAAAATATATTAATTAAATAAAAAAATATAGATAGTATTCGAAACATATAAAACAATTTATTTCAATTTCTAAAGTATGATAATTTGCAATGGTTATTTTCAATATGTTCAATAAATAAACTTAGTAAGAATTCGATATTAAGTTCCGTATAAATAAGTTTGCACTATTATATATATGACATAGTTTTATGATTATTATGTTTGATGGCGGGCAAAAAACAAGATTTGTGAGAGTAGGTAGGTATAACGATTAAAATTTAGGGTATTACACTTTGGTCCCTGTACTTTGGGTCAAAAGCAATTTTGGTCCTTGAAAATTTTGAAATATGATCTGGGTCTCTAATTATTACAAATGGTTACAACTTTGGTCCCTAAAAATTTTTAGGCACAATTTCGGTCCATAATTTTTACCAATTATTATGATTTTGGTCCATCTGATTTTCTCCTAATTTAATATTTTTAATTTTAACTGTTGGACCGAAATATCAGAATAATTCGTAAAGATTAGACACCATAGTCGTGCCTAAAAAAATTTAGGGACCAAATTGATTTTGACCCAATGTGTAAGGACCAGAAGTGTAATTTACTATTAAAACTTTTGAGCAAATTATTTGTTTTTATTATTTGGCCCATCGAGAGCAAATTAAATTGACAAGAAGATAAAATAAAATTATAGGCACTTAATAAGTATAATATCAAGTGAAAATTTGACTTCGGGGAGAAAATTCAACACGATAGAAAGAATTAATTATTCATTAAAAAATAGCTCGATTATCTTAAAGTATCTATGAAAATTAATGGACATGAATCCAAGTAGTAGAAATTTTTTATTATGTGTATTATTGCTATTATATGTTATCTCATACCATTATGAATTTCTTTAGAAATATATATATATATATATATATCTTTACTTATTTATTAGTTTCATATATTGTCAATTTTTTCATAGAGGAAATAAAAGGTGTTACTAATACTTTTTTGTCCTTACTTTCAGAAACTTTGTTAAATGATCATTTGTGGAGAATCCTACTTTTATAGAGGAGTTTATACCACAAGGTAATAGGATAAAATCTTTTAAATAATGTAATTTAATATATTTTGATTTTATTAAAAATATATTAATTGAATAAGAAAATATATATAGTATTTAAAACTGATAAAAATAATTTTCTCAATGTGTAAAAATATAATAATATTCTATTGTTATTTTTAAAATGTTCTATAAATAAAGTTAGTAAAGAATTTAATATTGAGTTTTGTATAAATAAATTTTTACTATTATATATCGTAAGACGATTAATTAAATATGACATATAAATTTATAAATTTTCGTGCATAGCACGTGGTTCATGCTAGTTATTTTATTATTTGAAAATAGGGGCATAAAATCTTGTGTGGTTCAAACTTTTAAAAGTGATTGTTGGGCTGCCTTTCTCTGTTTTGGTCTATGCAACCCATATCTTTAACTTTAAACCACAAAACATGCACCAAATTTTGTGATTGTTTAAGACTTCTATGTACACTTCAACCATAGGAATAGTTATTTCCCTTTTCATTTTAATCTTCATTTGCAATAATGTTAAAAAGAATATTTAATTATATTTATTCACTTTTTAACTTCATATTTATACCACAATAAATTTTAAAATATTATGAAAAGTATTTCGCCATTGAGATAGAACAATTACTCAATGAGGGATAAAATAGAATGTTCATTTGGTCTTTCAGGATCAACTGTATTTTACACCCATGTGAAAGTAACTATACGCATAAAACCCCCCTAATTAAAGTTAAATGGGCAACACGATCTTGAATTTTTTAAAAAAAACTCATTGTCTCTCGCATCAGGGTCATGTCGTTTTTTTCTTATGAAGTTTTTAACTTATTAGTATTTTCATAGAGGGAGCCTGTTGCACTTAGCTCGAGCTCGTCACATAGATCAGCAATTTCGCCCAAACATAACAATATGAATGTATCAGTAACCAGAATATTTTTGAAGAATTTTAGGTCTAATGTTTAAAATTTGAAAGGATAATTCATTATAAGGAATTAGTACAATTAACCCTGATAGAAGTATCTTTGTGCTGCCTGAATGGAACAACTTAGTATAGAAAAAAAAAATAACTCTTTTTATACGTTGTATATAAACAAATCCCAATAAGTAACAACAAACCAAAATCACATATATGGTGGCAAATACTATGCACATTGTCATGGCCTGCAGCCAAGTATACTTCACTTTTGATAAAGTTCCTAAGTATTTTATCGTTTGTCCGAATAGAATATTTCATTTGCAACAAGTTGTACTAAGTACAATAATGACATTTAGTCCATCGGACCAATATGGCTATTCAATAAAGAAGAATGATAATGAATGGTGGGATAAAGATTTATCCACTTTAATGCACAAACTTTTTTCCACTTACCCCATTCCTCACTTGATTTTTCATGGGCAGATCTCTTTTTTATTTATTTGTTTTTATTTTGTTTAAATTTGATGCAAGAAACGGACATACTCTTTCTTTTACCATCGTTATATAAAACACACGTAAAGTATGTCTAGTATATCTAATGATATGGTAGAGATCTATAACTAAGAGTGGAAATCTTGAAAAGACAAATTGAAAGTGTTTCTAAACGTCCCTGAAAGATAAGGCATTGAATAAAATATTAATTGATTCTACAATATTAGGAAACATATATAAATATCCTATCATTTTTCATCTTAAAGTTGTGTAGTTCCTTCCTGATTACTATGAATCTCACTTTTAACTTTTATTTTCAAACACTCTCAATTTTTACTATTTCTTAATTAATAATTTTTTTTACAATTTGTTTCATTATAAAAAAATAGAAGTTATTGCAAACACCCCATAAGCAAGTGGAATCTCTCATTTTTTTTAATTTTTTTTTGGTTTACACTCACACACACGCACACACCCGATGTTCGAATACGAGACCTCTCATAAAAAAATCTTGTGCCCAAACCATTGGGTTATCCCCTTGAAAACGAATCTCCCACTTAAATACTATACACTTGATGTTTTTCCCTTCTTTGGGCAATCAAACTTGCTCTAAATATGAGTTGATCACAAGTTACAACCATTATGGTCCTTAATTTAGTAATATGTTAGTTGTAATTGACAAAGAAAAGCTGTCATGTCATGTTCACAAATACATGTGATGGATATAAAATACTTATATTAATTTAGTTAAGCTTAATAAATATATATTATAGATAGATTAAAAAAAGAGAAAGTAAAAGAAAGAAGGAAACTGGAGCATGTTGTTGTTGTTGTTGTTGTAATGAACTTGTACTAGATCTCTCATACGAGGTTTGAATCAATCAATACTTGCTGCCACAACCCACACGTGAGTCTGTCTCTTTGTGGTTGCATATATACATATATATATGAACACCACCGCCCAAATCACAGGCACACCATGTGCATTGGGTGCTTGTACCATGCCAAATCCATATTCATTTCATGCATCCCATCTCATGGGATATTTGTTTTCATGTATTTTTGTTTCGGGTAAATTATATTAACATCTTATGAAATTAGGTCAAAATATACAGGCGCACTGTGCGTTTTGTAAAATTATAAATATACCCCTTGAAGTTATAGTGGTAATCACAACTATACACCCTATTCAGAGACAAAGCTCAAATACTTCCTAAAAAACATTACACTAATACCATTCAGGAGATGTACCTATAATTTAGCAAAATACATGGGGTGTTTTGTATGTTTTGATCTAATCTCAAAGGATTGTTAACGTAATTTACTCTATATTTTTATACTAGCTCTTACCTACATACGATATAGAGATAAAAAAAGGCTAAATTTTCGTTAATGAAATTATTGGTGTGTGATAAAATTGTAATGAGTTTGTTGTTACTATTTTAGCTCAATTTTTATATGTATGTACGTAATAAGTATGAAACATACTTTCCAAATGAGTTGAATACGCATAAATTCTCATGTAAGAAATCTACAAGATAGAAAATTGTTAAAACTATGTTGGGAAGACTCTGGTTATGACCCTTTTGTGTCTAACTTCAATAGGTCGTAAAAGATAAGTAATTAAGATCGTAAAAAGTGATAGGACAGTCAAAGTTACCTATGGTATGGAGGGTTGTTATTCATATATTTCTCCAATCGTAGGATTTCATGTGAATTATATATTTGAAAAATATCAAGTAGCCAGAATGAGTTCATACCTATTAAGGTTTTGATCGGAGGGGGACTAGGTCGTAATGGTCCTAAATAAACGATACGAACTTAAAATTGTTTGTTGTTCGAAATAAAATTGGACGTATAGATCTTGATACGATGTTTAAGAGATTAAATCACATCTATGTTTGATAAAATTTCATCATTGTAACAACAGTAATATTGTCAAGATGCTTAACAAAAGTATAATACACCTGTGTTTTTATTTATTTAAATGATTATTGGTGGGTAATTAAGTCTAGTTCAATTATTTTATGGAATATGTAGACTTACAAGTACTTATTAATTAGTTTGAGCTAGCTTCTAGTGAAGGGCCAAAATTTATGATGCCACGGGATCAAGTGGCAAAAAATTAAATTGACCAATCACTGGCTACTATCATTATTTCAATAAATAAATAAAAGATAAATAATGAGTTGCTAGTATCGTATTTGGGAAGATTAATTAATAAGCCACTGGCTGGAAAATTATATGTAAAGGAAGCACTAATACAACTTGAAATTAAAAAAAAAATTCCTTCAATTATTATTATATGACAATAATTAATCTCTTTCAAATATATTATGCTACACGACTTAGGTGATATATATTCAACTAATTAAAATAATTAATTTAAAAGCACCACATTTCAAGGATTTCATAACATAATTAACACATTAACCAATTTAGTTACGACACTAGAAAAAAAAAATCAATATTAGCTACATTTTAATGACTATGGCTAAAAACCGTGGTAAATAACTATTATTAACTACGGTAAAATAAAAATCGATGCAAAAACTAGCTTTTTCACCATGAAAAAATTATTTGCCACGGCTTTTAGCCTTGGCAAAAACATTCGTCATGGCTTTTAGCTATGACAAATATTTTAGCCACCCTCGCAAAAACCACGGGCGACAACTGTTGCGTGGCTATGGTCAATAACTAATCGCTAGATTATTTAGTATTAACCATGGCAATTTGGTTAAATGTTATATTTTTTCTAGTGCGAGCAAGGTAACGATATGGAATTTCTTATTTGATCATCATTGAAATAAGACACGTACAACTTAAGTCGTGTACTTTTTTTTTTGAAGTGAAAGTTATGAATATTATTAATTGAATTAAATCGATTACAATCAACCCTGTCGACTATCAATATCTAATAGAGGCAATTACAATAATACATTGGATTAACAATATCACATAAACTAAATCTTAACAACATCTTACTATTCCAGTATACAAATAATCCTACTATACAGTAGGTTATCATCCCACGTATTGGTGGGGTTCGAACCCATAACCTCTAAAGTCATGAGACCGCAACCTTAACCACTAGGCCAAGAAATCATTGATGGCTTAAGTTGTGTACTTATGTATCAGTTAGGTAATTAAGAAACTTCTGTACAAAAACTATTATCCTAATATAATCTATAATATATATTTCATGTTTCCAAAAAAAAAAGGAAAATATTTTAAACGAGTTGTACTTGAAATGATGTTGAGTCGATTTCATTGAAAGAGAAAATACTTTTGCAATGTTCATAGTTTTATTTTCTTAGTCCATAAATATAGTTTCCTTACTTTTTAATCTTCTAAAATAGAATAATTTCCTTACAATTTTATTATTAAAAAGTATTATTTCAATGAATATAAAGGTACAAACACTTTTTATTTAAAACTTAGGGGCAATGAGAGTATTTATATTGGGGTGAATATGTATACTATTATAAAAGATTTTTTTTTTATCATATTAACATTTGAATATTCAAATATAGTTGTTAATTTATTTTATTTCTTAAAAAAATATTGATAAAAATAATAATTTTAAATTGTTCTTTTTTATATGTTCGCGGGAAATTCATCAAGCGAGGATTAGTATTAAAAAAGGTAAAACCTATTATTATTCAATTTGCTACGCTTATAATGCAGCCTAGCGCAGTAGATAACAGCCTCCGGACTCCATCGAGACGTACCAGTTCAATCCCCCAGCTTCCAATCCAAAGCCGCCACGTAGCCCGTCAACCCCAAACGACCTCGCGTCGTCACCGTGAGATCTTGCTCGGATATTACAGACCAATCGATCGACCGACACGTGTGCCTAATACCACCGCCTATGTCTAGTCTCTTACAATCCTCCACCGGCTATAGCCGGTGGATCTCCTTTTCTACTCCCGCTAGGTATATAATCACCGATCAGCAGCAGAAAATCTCTCCTTTTTTCCCTTTCAGCAAAATTCTTTCTCGATTACTCTCTCTATTTCCAGGTTAGCATATACTAATCTCTCTCTCTCTCTCTCTCTCTCTCTCTCTCTCTCTGTTCTTCAAATTAAATATCTTTTGTTGGAAGTAAATTTCAAAATTTGCTACTTCGAGTGCTTTTTCAAGTAGGGAGGTTTAATTTTTTTCCACTTTGATATTCGTGGGGAGTTGTTAAGTTTTTTATCTTTGATTTTAGTTAATGGGGGGTTAAGATGAGGTTAATTGGAAAGTTAATTTTGGTGTTATATACTGCTGAGTTCCTTTGCGTGAAGGAATTTGGTTAGTTGGAGTGAATTTCTGTTTGATCGCGTTGTTTTATTTCATATTAGAAGTCTGCAATTCAGTTGGGTTTTTCTTTTTTGGGCTGATTTCATTAGTTGTGGTTTAGTTGATTGTTGATTCATCGGATGCTGCCTTTGCTTTCAGCTCCTAGTTGCTAAAGGTTTGTGCTTTGTTGAGGTTGTGTCTAATATTAGTGGTAGTGAATTAGGGTTTTGTGTACATAACTGGGTCAAATTCGAAGTGGATTTCACAATGAAGTATTTAACTTATTGCTGAACTTTTGAACCCGCGGCTTGCCAACTGGGTTTTGCTTTTATCCTCATGTCGTATGAGTTATTTTATTTGCTCTCTTTCTGTTATGACCTAATGCATCTGATTATTGTTCCTGACAGAGTCCAAACAATATTCTTTTTGGAATTCCTTTGTATTGGTGGGAAAACATCTGGTATTGAGGTCCGCCGCAAAAGCAGACATATTTCTTGTTGATTAGGACTTGGGCGATTTAGTTCACAATGGATGTGGATGAGCTAAGCTTTACTTTGTATTGGCTGGCTTGAGTCTTGTCTTCTTCTGCAATACCGTATAACTATTGGAGGGCTGGCAGGCACTGGATAACCATTTGGATCCCAGCCATTAAGCACGGGTGCCTACAATGGTGCCTTCTCGGGTGGCCGGGGGAATGGCACAATCATCTTCAAGTTCAGGAATATTTTTCCAAGGAGATGGCCAATCCCAGGTTGCAGGAAATTCTCAGTTGAGTTCAAATTTTGGCAACCTGGCACATTCAATACCTGGACATGTACGTGCCAACATGAGCGCACTTGCCGGTGATGTTAGCAACGCAGTCTTAAATAGTGTGGCGAGCTCAGGGCCTAGTGTCGGGGCAAGTTCTTTGGTCACCGATGCCAACTCAGGACTTTCAGCAGGTCCCCATCTGCAGCGAAGTGCTAGTTTTAATACAGATTCTTACATGCGCTTGCCTGCATCACCCATGTCATTCACATCTAATAACATTAGCATTTCTGGTTCTTCTGTCATGGACGGATCCTCTATCGTGCAGCAAAGCTCCAATCAAGACCCAGGTTCACAAGCTCAGCAGAGCCAGCAACATCAGGGGTCTTCAAGTGCCACCTCTTTGCCTACATCACGGATGGGGCAAATCCAGCTCCCTGGTGGTCCCAGGATCCCTAATTCTTTCATTCCGGACCCGACTACCATATCCCAGTTGCAAAAGAAACCCCGCTTGGATATCAAGCAGGAAGATGTTTTACAACAACAGGTTTTGCAACAACTATTGAGACAAGATCCAATGCACTTACAGAACCCGAATCCTCAGTTGCAAGCTCTGCTCCAGCAGCAGAGACTAAGGCAGCAGCAGCAGCAGCGAGAACAGCAACAACTTCTTCAGTCTATGCCGCCAATGCAACGAGTCCAATTATTGCAGCAACAGCAGCAGCAGCAGCAGCAGTTAAGACAGCAGATTCTGCAGCAGGGACTGCAGCCTGCGTCAGGAATAAAGCGCCCCTACGATGGTGGTGTCTGCTCGCGTCGACTAATGCAGTACCTCTATCACCAGAGACAGCGGCCTGCTGTGAGTAATCTAATAGCATCCAACATGATGCCAACATATAATTTATTGTCATCTTGTACCTTCATTTTGTCACATTGATTATGCAGCTGGTGTATCATCCATATGACTATGTCAATTTAACTCGCCTTTCCCTTTTACTACCTAAGGTCGAAACTTTTTTTGAATATCTTGTGAAGATATCTCATTTAATTGCGTCTTTTCAGGAAAACACTATTGCCTATTGGAGAAAATTTGTGGCTGAGTATTACTCTCCACGTGCAAAGAAGAGGTGGTGCCTATCCTTATATGATAACGTTGGGCATCATTCACTAGGAGTGTTCCCCCAAGCAGCAATGGTATTAGTTTACCAAATATTTGTGCTTTTGGCTTGACCTTTTGCCTTATAAAGAAGCTTTGTTATGGTTGTTCCAAAATCATGCCAACTTATGCACTGTTTCTAACCTGTTTTCTATGTCACTATGGGATTTATGCTAAGTTGACATTCATCAAAAGCATGAATTTGTAATTGGTGTTGCTCCTTTTGCGCAGGATGCATGGCAGTGTGACATTTGTGGTTCAAAATCTGGAAGAGGGTTCGGTGAGCTTTACCTAAAATTATATGTTGACTTGCCTGATCTTTTACTCTTGTCGTAGAAGTGTTTAGGCTGTAATCTGGCCTTGCCTTCGGCTATAGAATAACTTGAACTGTTTGTATAACTAGTCAACACTAGCTGTGCAGGATATATCTAAGCAAGCTTGCATTTCTTCAACAGCTAAAAAACTTTTAGTTCGTTTTCAGTTTTTTAATCATCCAACTGTGGATGAGATTTATTTGAGCTCAAGTAGCTCAACAATTGAAGTTATTGGTTCACCATCCTGAACTTGGGTTAACTTGAAAATCAGCACAGGATAAAAAGGGTTCAAGTTGGTCTTAACCAAAATTGAGTCACTAACTTCCTTTAGCATCCCCGTCTGAACTTTGCATTTATTAGGCATGTGCACTTATGTGCTCTAAAACCTTCTATCTTTTCTGGCTCTGACAGAGGCAACTTTTGAAGTGCTCCCAAGACTTAATGAAATCAAATTTGGTAGTGGTGTTATCGATGAGCTTCTGTTTCTGGACTTGCCTCGTGAATGTCGATTCCCTTCAGGAATGATGATGCTGGAGTATGCAAAGGCAGTTCAAGAGAGTGTGTATGAGCAACTTCGGGTGGTTCGCGAGGGTCAGCTTCGCATCATTTTCACCCCTGATTTAAAGGTAAACTGTAAGGACTAGTTCACTTGAAAGTACTGTCAGGTTGATCTGCTCATATATATTGGTTTTTTGACACTTGCAACCCAACTCCTTCAGATATTATCTTGGGAATTTTGTGCGCGGCGTCATGAAGAACTTCTTCCACGTAGATTGGTTGCACCACAGGTAGACTTGCCGTTGAATGAATTTTCTCTGGCTGATCTCAAATTTGATCATTTTGTCAGTATGGGAAAGTACAGTTTTTAATTATATCATGGTATTCATTAATTAAAATTTCATCACATAACTTCCTTTCATAGTTTTCTTATGGATTTAATTGATCTGTCAGATTTAAATGCTTATTTCGAATGTTCACAATCAGTAAAGCTATTCATACTCAATTAGGCAGTAGTTAGATGACTTTTGTGCTTTTACAAGCCTACCTAAATTGTTGCGCTGTCATCGATTTCACTTTGTAACTCTTGGGTTTTCTTTACTGATTATCCTTAATGCTACAGTTATCATGGGTTGTTGGTATGCTACAGTATGTAATTGGATCTGCGTTGATGTTCGGAAACTGTTAATCAGATGTATACTGAGTTTCTCGCGTATGAAGTTGGTAGTAGAATCACCAACTGTTCAAATGACTGTCAGCCATGCTTACCCTTCAGCATGCTTCACTATCCAAATTAAGCATTTAATGTGGATATCTTTTCATTGTATATAAATCTGCACAGGTAGATTCCCGAGTTAGAATAGGGCGACAGTCAACCCATGTCAATAAAGACAGAATTTAAGTGTAGCCTTTTAGAGAAGCCTAAGATGGGAGATGATGGTCTGGTGGAAACGTATTAAATGTGGAACTAATAAAACACACTTGTATTGCAGGTGAATCAATTACTGCAGGTTGCACAGAAATGCCAAAGCACAATATCTGAAAGTGGACCTCAGGGTGTTTCTCAACCAGATTTACAGGCAAACAGTGTAATGTGAGTGAAAATTTCAAATCTGCTGCTCCTGATCTTTGTTTTTCCTGTTTTAGTTCACATTTATATTTAAGACTGCATTTTGCCTGAGGCATTATGTCTAACTATGTGACTAGTTGGTGCTTAAGGTCTACAGGATTTTTCAATTGATCGTGCTTAGTCTGCGAGATATATGGGGAAGCGACTGAGAATCACATATATGTGTTTAAATGATTAGGGGGAAGAAGAAAGGTTTTGATTAATAATTATCATCAGAACGTTTCTAGCTAACGTGAACTCCATCCTTCTATAAAGATTCAGGATGTTCTTCATAGTTTAGCCTGGTGGCAGAGCTATTAAGCTCTTCCTTGTGCCTGTAAGTTAAGTAGGGAAGAGTTATCACCTGCTGCAGGCTAAAATTCTGGAGAAGACTTTATTGGCTATACTTTGGTGTTCCCATTCGTCATGTATTTCAATATATTGATGTTCTAATTGACTGAGAGTTTATCCCATTCTGAAAATTTTGGATGTACTCAATCACAGAAGCTTGAATCTTCTACTCTGGTTACCAAACAGCAACCAAGTATAATCATTGTCCTGGTCCATGATATAAAACCCAGCCCTCTGTTTAGGCGTTTAAACGTGTTATTAAAGTAGCAGCTGGATTAAAACTACATTAAATCAAAATTCAAGTTGGCAACCTAAGTTAAGCTTGTCTAGGAAGATAATATAAGTTTAAGCTCGTGCTTCTATTACAAGTTATGGAGTCTCATTTGGCTTCCACTATCTTGTTCAATTGAGTAGCTTAAAACTCCAATTTGGGTCTCCGTTGCTCTCTCTTTTCTCTGGTCATGGTAAGCTGGTTTACTCTTTTAGGACTGACTCTATAGTTGGAAAGACTTGAATCAAGTATTTCTGTCAATTGAATTATCAGCCTTGTGATCCTTATCAATATTTCTGTCCATTGATTGACTACCACAAAATCATATACTTCAACTGCTTAATTGTTGATAAGGAAGATAAAGCCTCCTGCTTGACTCCCGTCCTCCAGCTAAGAATAAGAAAAGGATTGATAAGGATCATGAGGCTGATAATTCAGAAGTAGCTTTATATGATATGTATTTCGCTATAGCTTATTTGGATGTAGTCCTACGAAACATATCAGGTCTTTATGTAATCTACTATTTTTCATTTGATGTCTATTCTATTTCAGGGTTGTAACAGCTGGACGTCAGCTAGCTAGGAGTTTGGAGTTACAGTCCCTAAATGATTTGGGCTTTTCCAAAAGATATGTGCGGTGCCTACAGGCATGTCTCAATTATTACTGACTTTCTTTAAGCTCATTGCTTGTATTTTGCGAGGTTTCTCATACTTTTTGTTGTTAATAGATAGCTGAGGTTGTCAATAGCATGAAAGACCTGATGGATTTCAGCACAGAGAAAAAAGTTGGCCCCATTGGTAGGATTTCTTGCCATCAGTTTCTTTCTTACCTCTCTCTCTCTCTCTCTCTCTCTCTCTCTCTCTCTCTCTCTCTATTATTTCTTATTAAAATAAACCAAAAACCATAGCTAACCGTTAATGGGGTATTAGTGAAGCATTAGGGATTACATAAATCCAGTTGCATATGATTTTCTAGTACCATGCATGATTATATTAGTTTAGGCGATGAAATTTTGTTATTGGCGGTACAGCCGACCTTGTCAGCTCATCAGTGGAACTTTGAATCATCTATTTTGCAGAGGGCTTGAAGAACTTTCCTAGACATGCCTCCACTCCCAAGGTTCAGATGCAAGAAACAGAGCAGCAGGGCGGTGGTCCTCAGGGTCTGCCAACTGATCGGAACACTCTTAACAAGCTAATGGCAATGCAATCTGGGCTCAGTAGCCCAATGAACAATAATAACCAACAGATGGTTGGTCGAGGACCCTTGACTGGCTCAGCACAGGCTGCTCTTGCTTTGACCAACTACCAAAATTTGCTGATGAGACAAAACTCAATGAACTCAACCCATAACAGTTCACTTCAGCAGGAGGCGTCTTCTCCTTTCAGTACCTCCAGCCAGGGTCCAACAACTCCAGGGCCTTCTGGTGTTTTACCCGGAACCTTGCAAAATTCACCTATCAGTGGCTTTTCTAGCGGCCAAACTTTGCAGCAGCATTCACCGAGCGGGAATGGTTTGTTACAGCAAAATCAATCTCTGCCTGCCCAAGGCAGCCAAGCATTACAACAACAAATGATCCAGCAAATGCTGCAGGATATGAGCAATAAGAATAATGGGACAGCAGTTCCACATCCACAGCAGTCTTTTTCGGGGCAAAATCAAGGTGGCGGCAATATATCAAGGGATGGTCTTGGTTTTAGGAGCACTCCAGCCACTACAGCAGCTGGAAATGGGCCAGGGAATGCTGTTGGAAACCCTCCAAGCCGAAGCAATAGTTTTAAAGCTGCATCAAATGGTGAATCTCCCTCTCCTGTTGGCAACATGGGATTCAGCCAAAAAACATCCGATCTGCAACAGAATCTTCATTTACCTGATGACCTGGTTTCGGATGTTGCTCACGAGTTCACAGAAAATGGTTTTTTTAACAATGACCTAGACGACAACATGAACTTCAGCTGGAAGGCATGACTAACATAGTGTGTTCTGCTATAAGTTAAATGGTGAGGGAGTGGAATCCG
Organism: Sesamum alatum; assembly: GCA_034509735.1. Lineage (NCBI taxonomy): Eukaryota > Viridiplantae > Streptophyta > Magnoliopsida > Lamiales > Pedaliaceae > Sesamum > Sesamum alatum. The sequence goes on along the minus strand of JACGWO010000003.1, from coordinate 27,258,628 downwards.
ACGATGTTTTTGTACAGGCTGCTTAAATTACCTTGTCATTTTTTCCCCCTCTTTTCTGCCAGTTTCCTGATCATGGAACCTCTTGCATGTTCTCTAGTACATTAGTTGTTTGTTTCTGCAACTTGTGGGTTTTCACCGCCAAGGATTCTCCCAAGTGTAATCTATTGATATGAATTTCAGATCGATCATCTTCAGTTTATTGCGTCCCCAACCTCATTCTTGGTACATAAAGTAGTGGCGGAATTACCCCCTCAAAACTTGTTTTCTGCGTGTTTTCAGTTTTGAGCAAGTGGAAATTTCTATTGAACTACAACCCAGAACCGCAGTTACCGGAAAATGATTACATAATCTCTCTTTATGCTGTCATACATAGTATTACTCTTCTCATTTTGAGATCGAAAAAAATCTACCTTAGCATGTCATAACGCCTCTCAATATACATCGAGCCTCGGCCCCTTTCTTCTGTCTTTGACGGGCGAAGGGAACAAGCAAAGGATGAGCGCGCACAGTGCTCGTTCCGTATATAAGTTCTTTAGAATTTCTCGTATCATTTTTCGTGGATTAGCATCTCGAGGTCCTTTGATGGGCATAAAGAAATCGTCTTGGTAGCAACCACCAAGAAAAGGGTTAGCTCCGCAGTTAGTCTACAAGCAAGGTAAGTAGGTCCATTACTGGCCGGCTTCGGACCGAAACCAAAGTACGAACCAAACAACTTACGCAAATTCAGCAGTACAACAAACCTCAAACAAAAACAGAATTTTTTTTTAAACATAGACCAGATTTAATGCAGCAAGTGGTAGAATTTCACAGAGAACGAGGCACGTCCAAAATCATAGGACCAACATCATCGTACAAGGAGGGAAGAAGCCAATTGAAGAGGCCAATTTTGGTTTGTCGTTCGAGTCTCTGAGTTGAGTAGTCCACTAAAATATTCCAAACTTCACCTACAGTCCATCCCTGGGATAAAATCCATTGTACAACCAAGTCAAGCTTCTGCAATGCCTCCAAATTAAATGTGTAGTATAAGAGAAAAGGTCTCAGTGCTTGAGAAGCTGCCAGCCACTGGATTATGGCTTTAACTTCAGGGTCTCCCCAGAAAACACCACAACCCCAATTACCTGTTGCAACACCAATCTCACCTTCATATTCTTTATACTCAAGTACCTGTCCCTCATTGTTCTTCGTCACCTCATAACTAGTTTGTTTGTCAGCTTGAGAGGATGCTGATGGATCGTCTGTCGCCCAAATATTATTTTTCGACCTTTCAGCTGCCATTCCTGTGACTTGATCAGGCTCAGGTGACAAAAGCCATTTGAGTCCATTTTCCTCAAATTGCTTTTCATATTCTTGACTTTTATGCTGATCAAAAAAGCCACAAAACGCCTTATTAGTTTCACGAAGGAGGCATTCGAGTGTGTATTGTTTCTTTCCAGGTCTGCAAAGTGCATCAATTGCAATAATCCTCGTCCTACGCCTTCCCATCATGTCGACACTCTTAGTGTCAACATGATCTCCACAAAAGCGGAATGAAGCAGCATAGCCGGAGTAATTTGAAAATCTTTCTGCACCAACAATCTCAATAGCCTCATTATCTGCCATTGTAGGCAAGAAAAGCCTGGCAACAATCAGTTCTGGGTTGATCATGAAACGAATCTCTTCTTGTACACAGCCATGCCCGAGAGCACCACCTCCTACGTTCTTATTTGCAAAATCTACTTCAAGAGCTTCAGTGGGCTGATCTTCAATTAAACCAGAAGCCCGAGCCTACAACAGGATTCAAGTAGAAAACCATCATTGAGCTGAGAGCTATTTCTGATGGTGGTTGTATTGGAAGACAATCAATAGTGTTGCATGATACGGATGATTTTCGGAGCGCTGGAGGTAGTTTGGATAAAATATAAAAAGGGAGCTGGTAAACTTTATAATAGAATTGGCTAGTTAAGAATATCTGATAAGAGAAACATTTGCAGGCATATTGCATGTAATCACTAGATTAATAACTTCATTACCTCGAATCGGCAGAGAGAGACAGTAGACTTGCTCCAGAAATCAGCTTCAGGGTAAACAATGTTGGACTGACTGTTCTGTAAAGGAAGAACCTTTCGCTCAAATGAAACATTCCCCATAGGCATTTCCGAGCATGTCCTCTCAAAATAGTGAAGAATGCACTTTATTTTATGTTCCTGCTTCACATCATAATGCTCATATAAACTCCTGAAATCAGAAAAAAGGGACATGAACCAACCTCCTGCCTGTGAAAACCATATAATAATATATTACGAAAAGAGGAACCAAATCAAAACGTCAATGAGAAAACAGAGAAATGCTGCCTGTTGATTTACCAGGGGATGTTAATTTGCTCTATCTTTTCATAATAAAGTAACTTCTTCCACACTTACTATACATTTTCTCCTACAATGTGGAACCTAACCTTAGTCTAGACAGGGGTCATAAGGAAAGGGCATATTTAAAGTTCAAAACACATGGAGAATTGAAATGTCCATGAAAGGGGTTCGCTGTTAGTTATATGGTTAATCGACGGAGCTGCATGAGTACCAAAATTAACAGACGATATGAATGGAAATATAAAGAAAGGGTGATGACATACATAAACAAAGTATCAAAGTTGATGGTTGGGAGATGTTTGGCGCTTCTATTAGTGGTTGGAAACAAGCAAAAAAGAGCACAAACCAGAAGAGCAGCAATCAATTCCTGAAATAAGCACAAAAATTCAAACTCAGATTTTGGGGTTTAATTCAGCCACATTGCATCAAAAAAGAAATTGAGCATGAGGTGAAACATGGTTATTCATGACAAAAGGATGTCCATTTTCTTCATTGCACTACCTCTTCTTTATTTTTGAAACAGATTGCAGCAGATAAGTTGATTATGTCACTGATAGACCATTGAAGAAGTAAGATCATAGACAGATACAACAGTCTAAACCATAAACTTATGATCCCTTTTCGTTTTTTGCCGAAATCAAAGGTGCCAGTAGCAACACAAAAGCAGTGGCCAGCATTAGTGCATTGTTCATTGATATATATGATCGGACCGGATAACTAACAAGATGCAGCTGAAATACCTATTTACTACAAAAAACATGAATACACACACACACACACACACACACACACCATGAATTACCTGACTAAGTAACACCATGCCCGACTGTTGTGAATCCAATAATCTAAGACCAGTCTCCATCCCAATGAGGCTGGCATTCTGGTAGTGTGTCTCCAACAGTGCTGGCAACCTCAGCAGCAAATTAGCAAGTTGTGGAACCACTTCTTCAAACCACTTCTTAGCATTATCCTTATCCATCAACTGAATAACAGCGGCCAAAAGTTTCAAAAAAACCATCCCACGCAATTTTTAAGCCAATAGATATAGAACAAATAGATGTGTGGACGTCTTATGTCCTTAGGTACAGTAAAAGAAACAGACAAGTAATTCATATAGCAGCATGATTTGGAAGTAAGTTGGTCCCAATTTCGATTTCGTAAATTAACGGGGAAAGTGATGCCGCCAAACTTTTTCTATCATAGGTCACCATGTTCAGATTATATTATCATTTGTCCAAATTACTTCAATAGTAAAAGAAATGCATAAATGAAATAAAAATAAAATGAAAACAACATCGAACTGCTGAAAAAACTGTTACTTGAATTCACACACACATGCTCAACTTACGTCGTCAAAGAAGAGTGAGAAGCCAAGCGAAGCAGAGGGGTGAAGAGCAGAAATGCCCAGAGAATTACGTAGGTCACCAATGGCCAGGGCAAAGCGTTGACCAGAGTTGACATTGCTGTGAACCGAGCCCTTGGAAAGGGACTTGAGGGCCTCCACCACCGACGGCGGCCAGCAGACGGCGGAGGATCGGAGGATTAGCGGCAAAAACGGCAGAATTGACCCTAAATCACTCCTGCTCTCCATGGAATGCAATTCTCGTTTGACTTTGGACAAAAACTATTACTATCGTCCATTAATTGAAGTGAGTAGTGAGTAGAATAATAAATTTGGATTGAGACGACGTGCTCTGCAGGTTTTTGAATACTTGGAGGAGGGGTATCAATTTTATTTTATTTTTGGCTGATGAGATATAAGAGAATAGATTCCAATAAAGAAATAATTTATCCATTCATTCATTTTCTTATGTTTTAGCTGCTCAAATAAATCATAGCAAAACGCATATGATGTCCACAAAAGTCTTAAGAGGAAATAAACCACACAGCTAAGTAAATGATGGTGATAACCCAGCACTGTGACCTCAAAATCAGACAACAAATGGAAGACAAGTGTTTTTTCTTGTGTATCTGTTAATTCGTTTCTGGTTTTCTTTCCATACTTCCAGACCACTCAAAAATCAATTACAATAAACTTGAGAATTTCCACATCTGGTAGATATAATAAGCCCGCTACCTAAAAGCTGCTACTTCATCCTTGAAATGATTCAACAGATCGTCAATGCTCTTGAGATTAGCATCATTGTTGTCTCTAACTCGAACAGCCACCTGAACATGCAAGTCCATAATGGAAGCAACATTTGGTAAATATATTACACAAGTATTTAACAAGATTCGATCAAAATTAGACTGTCACGTCTATCCACACATTCATACATGCACAAACATATGAATCCGTATCTATGTACTCCACTTATTTTATGCAGGAACGTTTTTAACATTATATCTATTATGCGGCAGTTTGACCGGTAAGCATGAAATTCATATCAAGGTTTTTCAACTGACACAGCAGACTGGATGAGGGTGAAATATAAGAGGCATAAATATTCATTGGCATGATAGCAGTCAATAAGTGCATGACAAACTTCTGCCTTCAACATTTAATTGCAACGTAGATCTCACCTGCCCGGTTCCAACTTCTTTCTCACCAACAACTAATATATAGTTGTACTGTGCAAGTTGAGCTTCTCTGACCTGCAAAAAGCATCCATATTCAACCAGTTAATATAAAACCAAAATCATCCTGGTGTACAGTTGAACTCCTAAAATCAGAATTCTGAGGTGTAACAAGTCAACTTCAACTCTTTTGATGAAGCTCTGCTTCCTTATAAGATATTAGCTCGAGAACAACATTTTGCTGCCACTTGTCAATTGAATGAATCAAGGAGCTTTTAACAAGAAATGTATACTGTTGTGTCAAGCCCTACAATCTTCACTGATGGCAAAAGATTAGATTACTTATTTAAACTTAGAACACAGAAGGGAGTTCTTGATCACATAGGGACAGGTTACCACAATGCACAGGAACACTTCTGGATTGGCTGCCTTCTAAAACTAAATAATAAGAAACTAAAATAATCATCCATGGCAATACCAGGAAAAAATAGAAGATCATTTACAGGCACTTCTTAAAACACAAGGTTAGAGCAGTTGTGGATGATAAAAGTAGGAATTAGCTTTACATACCTTCTTATTAATTGTTCTGTCAGTTGTGTCAACATCGACAAAAAATCCAGCATCATGTATGCGATCCCGGACCTACATCAACAGTTTGACCATTGGCAGTAAACAAACAAGAACAGAAAAACATTCATAAATACAAATTGTCAAGAGACCAAGACAGTAATCTTAAGCTGTCTTCAATGACCACACTTTTTGCAAGATTATGTGGGGTGATAACTAACAAAAAGATGAGCATGATAAAGTTAGCACCCAATGATAGGAGAAAATCCCTACAACTTCCACCAGGGAGATACTGAAAACTGCTTAATAACACCCAAATTTGACTAACTTCCTGTAGGTATGCGGAAAGTCAAAACCATGCCCATGATATATGTTGCAATTATCATAAGCAGGATGGGCAACCACAAGTAAATTATGACTTGTCAACTTACAATTTATAACCTGTGATGGACAGTTGTAAAAAGCCATGCAGTTCCGCAAAAGAAAAGGACGAATATGATTCATGAGTACGTATAATAAAGTAAAGAAGGAGGCACCTTTTGTAATCTCTATATCATGCCACACGCACCAGAAAAAGAAAAGGATTTAAAAAACTCTCAAGTATTATTTATAAATTATAGAGCTAATTCATACACCATAACTGTAACAATACACATGTTATCCATTCTAAGAGAGAATAGATAATGCCATGCCTCACCCCCAACAAAAGCTTGACAATTTTCAGAAAAAGCATGCATGTGTGCATGAGAGAGAGAGAGAGAGAGAGCGTAAAAGCAGTAGATGCCAACTAACCTGCAGCGCATACGGCTGGGATTTATCAGAGACAGGGCAAACTATTGCTTGGCGCGGACTAAGCCAAAATGGCCATTTACCCTTGTAGTGCTCCAAAAGTATGGCAAACATTCGTTCAACAGAACCAAGAATAGCTCTGTGTATCATAACAGGCCTCTCCCTCTTAGTTTCATCTTCCGCTGAGTAAGATAAGTTGAAACGAGCAGGGAGTTGGAAGTCCAGCTGAAACAGAAGAAAACTTGACAAATGATCAACACTTCCATAAAAACAAAACCTGCAAATTGTCATGAACTCTAGAAAGAAGCATGAAGTAGGCTAAGATGTACTCTCTTTGGTGCCTCCAAGACCTCAGGCATTCTAAAATTGCCTTGGCTAACATATACTCTCTTTGGTGCCTTCAAGACCTCAGGCATTCTAAAATTGCCTGGGCATAGGATAGCTTACAGGCAGAGCTCTTGAAGTAAACTTTTAGAACCCAGAGTTTACATCTCGAACTCAACTCATGCAATCATAGGCTCTCAACTTCTCAGCAGATTTCGACTTTAGCAGATCCATCCACACAGTTTTTCCTTAAATAATAACTCCCTTAACAAACTTAAAGAATCACTAACTAGCAAGATTCTATGGGGGAAGTAAACACCTCTCTAACTTCCTATCCCATATGAAGGGAGAAGCCTGACAGCAATCAAACTACCTATGCACATCTTGGGGGTTCAAGCTTCTAACAAGTTAACCTTCTTGAAAACTCTTCTTTTCCACATTTAATTGTTCTGCTTAATTTATCTTATTTTTTGTGTTCATTAGCTCTTCTAATCGTTTTCTGTAACTCTTCTCTTATTCCTTTTTTAATAATTATTCTCAAATTTGGAGTACTTAAATATGTAATATTACACCCATTATATGGGGCATACACTCAACTGTTAAGCAAGTAATGTCACCTAATACTTCCACTTATTAATTCATTCACATAATAAATAAGAACCGCAGTGCTAAAATAAACCTGCAATGTCGCGCACTGAAATTTTCTTCTCATTGCGTCGGAAACACTGATATCAATCTTTGGCCCATAGAATGCTCCATCACCTTCATTTATCTAATGAAAAGAATCTTAATCAGTTCTATAACAAAAGGAGTTGCCAAATATGCATATATAAAGACAATCTGAACATACGAAATGAATTCTTCAGGAAAAAACGTAACTTGGTACCAGTGTCCATTTAAAAGGGGAAATATCAACTGATATGAGTAACTAACCTCCCAGGGCTTGCCAAACTCATTTAATGCATCTGCAAGGGCAGCTTCAGCCCTTTCCCATGATTCCAAGTCTCCAAGATATTTCTCTGGTCTCTGGAACATGAAGAAGGCACTGGTTATTTTTCCTTCTTCACTAACTAGAATCCATCAGGTCTTACCACAAAAAGCATGTAAATAAACTTGTGGTGTATGTGCTTACAGCTATTATATGCCAATTCTTTCAAATTTGTTCTACCCATTCTTTTCACATGTTTAGCTTTTTTGCAGGAGAGAGAGAGAGAGACACGCATAAACACAGAGAGAAAGAGGTAGGATATAACCAGATTACACTAGATAGTACTACATTTATGTTGTTTTGTGCCACTGATACATAAAATATCAACATACTTGAACCCATCAACGTGAGCAAAGATAAAAGAGAACAGTACAAAACCCATACCGTAGACAACTTCAGGTCAAAAGTGAAGCCAAATACTTTGTACACATAACTGATGAATTCCAACACACCCTTGACTTCATCTTTTATCTGTGAAATGTACAATAATATCAAAACAATACTTTACAACAATCACTAAAGCCAAAATTGAAAGAGAAATCCATCTTACTTGAGACTCCCTGCAGAAGATATGAGCATCATCCTGCACCAATAGTCTAGTGTCAAATGCATATTGGCCTCACCCATCACAGAACAAAAACTCGTGACATCTACTTATAAAATACTATAGTAGAAATCCACCTGAGCTACAGTAGCTAAGTATTAAATGGTAAAATTACTGTAAGAGGAAGGAACCTATGACCCACACTGGCCATTAGGCAGTAGTTAAGAAAGAAAGGCAAATGTCAGTTGAGACTCAAAATAAGCTTCCAGTGTTTATGAAATGATGAACATTTGTCATCTATCCAACAATTCTTAATACAGTCTTTAGTTACCTGCTGAAACCTCCTGACACGAGTCAACCCAGTAAGTGCGCCACTTGCCTCATTCCGATGCAAGACCCCGAAATCAGCCAAGCGAAGTGGAAGTTCTGCGACATGGTATTGCACATAGTCAAAAAAATATCACTGTGCTACCACATTCTTTTACATACTTAATGTCTTTCTCCATGTCTTAAAATGCAAATGAAAACCACACTCAAGACACATCTTATTTGCAAAAGTAAATAAAATGTAGGAATACTAATACAAAGAACTTAAGATACAACAAATGAATCTATCCTCTAGAAGGAGATGTGAGGCTCACCTCTATATGAACGAACTCTATGATCAAATATTAAACAGTGGCCAGGGCAGTTCATTGGCTTTAGTCCAAATTCTTGTTTCTCCACCTGCAATAAGGTCCAGACATAAAGCAGATAAACAAGACCCACAGTTTAACCTAACCTCTGTTTAAGGATGGAATTAAGAAAACAAAAATTTCATATTGATCAATCTGATCTTTCTAATAACATCATCTTACATCAAATACAAACATATTCTCCTTGTAGTTTGCAGCATGACCAGATGTTTCCCACAGCTGCATATTGTACATATTTGGGGTCCAGACCTATACAAATCAAGCAATAGTTGTCATGAAATGATACACTTGTATAACATACTCACGTGCAGTCTTCATGAGTTTTACCTCTTCATAACCTCTCTTCCAGTACTGACTTCGTATAAATTCCAGCAACTTGTTGCAAACTCGAGCTCCATGAGGTAGGAAAAAACAACTTCCGGGGCTAAATTGCATACCAAATACCCAATTATAATCATGAATTATGCTGACAATTGTAATGTAGCAGTTAGCACAAACTCTTACCTTAGTGGGTGAAAAAAGAAAAGCTCTTGCTTCTTTGTGAGTTCTCTGTGGTCATATTTCTTGGCTTCTTCCAGCATGGCCTTGTATTCCTGCAAGGATTACCATTAAGCACATCAAGATAGCTGATGCTGCTCAGATACAAATACAGGCTACTTATAATTGTCCATTAAAGACAGCCTTATAGAGAAACTGACAGACAGAATGTCACCTTCAAACGTTTCTGATCAGGATAAGATATGCCATATACTCTTTGCAAGCTTTCACGGTCTTTATTCCCACGCCAATAAGCAGAGGAAGCCTATTTGCAAAATAACAAGAAATGACCTTTTCCCTTGAAGTTGAAGGCAAATATTTACTTTGAGTGGGTAGCAGATCTCACCTTCAAACAACTAAATGCTTTCACAAAGGATGTGTTTGGGATGTGGGGTCCACGACACAGATCAACTAAAGGACCACATCTGTATACTGTGATAGTTTTATCCTCGGGTAAATCCTTAATAATTTCAACCTAATAAGGGGGAAGGTATATTAAGCAAGTCAACAGATATGTCTAGGAAGATGTAAACATATTTCCTTTACATAGTATGTAGATAAATAAACAAAATTGTAAAATCATTGACCTTGAACTGATTCTCCGAGAAGATGTCAAGAGCCTGCTCCCTTGTAACTTCAATGCGCTCAAACGGTTGTTTTTCCTAATGCCCAAGGAACATTAATAGAACACTCAAAGTAGGGCCAAAAATCAAAAATGAAACGCGAACTACAGACACAGGGAATGAGGGAGAAGTGGCCTTATGACCATGATCACAAGTCCCAACTCCTTAAAGGCAAAGATACAATCTACAAGCAGTGCCATTAATAGTAAGAATGCATGTCAGAGCACTTGAACTAAGTACCACTAAGATTTAATAACAGCAAAATTCAGAGAACAAATGACCCTACATCAACTGCTTTTTTGGCAGCAGCTTCAATCTGTTTAAAGTGGTCCTCATTCAATCCTAGATCACCATAAAATGCGTCATAATAAAATCCCTGCAAATCATACAGCCAATTCAACATTAGTTGCCACAATTTTAGAACAGATGGGTTAATATAAGATAACCAATCAAAATCCAACATTGAACTAATCAAGGTGTGAAGGTAAAAGTGCACAGCAAATCTTGTCTAAAAAACTTCATAGAATAGTTTCAGAAAATATAAAAGGCTAAAATTTCACCTCCCCTCTCGTGGTGCATGGCCCGATGCATAATCGGCATCCATATGTTTGCTCCAACGACTGGAAAAATCCAAAAAACCAATCAAACCATTAAGATCATTTATATCAAATAAAATCATAATTTTACTAAAAAATTAATCAAATTCATAAATTTTTACCTCGCCGAGAATGTGCGCACTCGAATGCCAAAAAGTATCACGGCCTTCATCAGTATCGAATGTAAAAAGCTCGAGCTTGCAATCGCCTTCCAAAGGCCGGTTCATATCCCACAAAACCCCGTTCACCTTTGAAATCAGGGCGTTCGACGCCAAGCTCTTCGATATCTCCTTCGCGACATCGAAAGGCGTGGTGTTCCATTTCTTGCCTTCCTTCACTTTCCCGTCCGGCAATGTAATCCTATTCTCAAGAAATCAAGCAAAACTCTAAAACTTAAATTTCGGCGGAAAAAACACAGAAAAGAGTAAATAACCCAAAGATATAGCTGATGGAAATAACTGGATTTGGTCGGGAGAAAGCGCGAGCCGACTGAGATTCTGTTGATTTTTTATGGATTCGAAAAGCGCAATGCGTTTCTGAATGACAGATTGCAGATATGCTTCGTCCTTGGAGTAGGCTGGTGGAGCGGAGTTTGAATTAGGCTTAGCCTTAGCGCCGGCAGGAGAGTCTCCCATTGGAAAGAAGAAGCGGCGGCAGAGTGAGAAAGACGGCGGAGGAGGACGGCGGAGGGATAAGGGGATGCGCCACCAAATCGAGAATTGCATAAAATGAAGTCAAGAAGTGAGAGGGTTTTCACCTTTTCGGGGTTTTATAGTTACGACGACGTTTAAGGCTGAAAACCCTTAATACAGCAAATTCCCCAGATCATCCTTAGCTTTCAATTTTATTTCAAAACCATTTCTGATGTCTCAAATTAGGTCAACTTAACCCCTCAAAAATAGTTCATACACGCACCATTTACATATTAAATCAAATAAAATAACATATACAATCAAATTTGAAGTAACAAGTTTTAGGTAAAATTTCAAGATTGTCTATTTTTGATTTCATAGTTTATGAGCTTACAAATTTGATTTCATTTGGAACCAAAAATACTACCAGGCTAAGTATATTAAATTTGTAAATTATGAAATTAAAAGTACAACACATTTTACGTGCGTGGCCAAAATTATAATTTTCCCTAGAGGTTTCATTTAGCAGAATCGAACTAAATCTTATATAATATGGCGATAAAAGTGTACATCTCCTAAAATCGAACTTTATACCATTTCACTCGAAACAAAACTAGAAATAAGCATGAGAATAGCGAAAAACACATATGAAATATCCCCATTCAACTTTAACTTTCTTTCACTGTCACTTTGATGCTACGAACAACACACGAATCGAATCGGATTCAGCTGTCCTTTTCGGCATAAATGTTTGGAGGATCTTGACTAAGTTCAGTTCAACTACACTTGTTTACAAACATGCAGAGATCAATTCAGCCACAGACATGCTGCCCGGCCGGCAATGTTGTCGGCCCGTCGTAGCCAATGATCTCCTCTGTTAGAAAGGAAAAGCTGTAAGTAGATATCCAAAAGAAGAATTCAAGAATTAAACAAAACAACTTTCTGAAAAATATTTTCTACAAAACTGTGAAAATGAGATGACTCCTGACCTCTCATGACACGGTATCATTCCCTATCGATTGGAAACACACGCTACGTTAGTAAAACTGAGAACCGGTATCTTGACTAACACACGCCACCAAACGGTTTCATTCAGCTCGCTAGCATGACATCTCACCAAAGAGTACAATCGGAAACAACGGGAATTCAAGGGTGGGATAGATCTAAAGAACTTGCGTCACTTGATAAGGCCTGCAATTAGTCAAGGTCCTCATGATCAGAATCATTGTCGTCTGTCATCAAAGGTCCAGCTCCCCGAAGTGTGTTGATGATCACTTGCTCCCAAGTCCTTATGCTTTCACTGAATCTATGAAAATGTGATTGACTACTTGATCCTTCTTCCACTAGTTCCACGCGCTTCAAACTGGTGGTGTAAGGGTTGTAAGTTAACGTGCATTTTCCCCGTTCATCAAACATCTCAACGTCAAATAGTGGAGAGAGTGGTCCACCAACAACGGCAACATGGTTGATGCTGTCACACATGGAAAGAAAGAACTTAGCTGCAATCAGAAGTAGTCGTGCCCGTTGCTCATTAAAAGTTCAGGCACTACGGTCAGGCGCTAGGCAGGCCCCTGCGGCCTCCCTGGGTATTCACTCCATTTGCATTACTAGATCAAGAAATGACCAAGGATAAGAACAGCTCACCATATGTAGTATATGCCATCCATTTCTTGAGTCTGCACTCGGCCCAAAAGCTCCACTTTCAGGATTCCTCCAATGCAAAGGACAGGCTCTGGCAGCTTAAACTTTTGCAAGCGGTTCTCCTATATACCATCAACAAAATCGGTTGAGTGTTTATTACGCATGCATGGCTAAAGACAACGTAGAGAAGGAAGAATCTACTAAGTTTGATCGAGATAAACACTACACCCCAACGATGATTATCCAAGCTTTCACCTACTAGTAGATGGTTAAGCTAGAAAATTGTCAATTTCATGAAGATTTTTTCATCTAAAAACTAGGAGGCCACAGACATTTATCCAAGTTGAAGAGCATCCAGTAATGTGGATAATTTGTTTCATATGAATCTGAAAATAGAGAGAAATCTGCGGACACAGTAACTAAAAAACAATGTAACCGTAGAATCTTTTCCAGACAATTTAGGTCAGAACAAAAGAATCCAATTTAAAGACTCTCAAGAAACTCACCTGAGCCATTGGATATTCTGGAGAACGATACGTCCATACAAACTTGTCATCAGAGAGATCTTGATACTCCAGAAGTTTGTCGAATACATCACTGTACTCTTGCAAAGGAACCTTCGGGTGGCCCATCTGAAATCTTACAGCCTTGGCTGAATATATAGGCAAGCCAAACTGAAAATATGCTGGTCCACAGCAATTTTTTTGGGATCAGTTGAGGTTCACATAAAGGATAAAAATTAATTGGTCTAGAACAACCTTGAAATGGATGCACATGCACTTCAGTGATCAGACATAGTCGTGAAGACAACTTATAGATCAATGTCTCAGGAGCAGCAGGATCACTTTCGCCCTTGCTTGACCAGTACGTTGCCCTGTTGTTAACCCTCTCACATGGTTCCAGGGTATTCTTGATGCTTTCTTCTGGATAATTATCCGTGCTTGACGCAACGATTGCATCTGATATGCAATTTTTTGTTTTTGAAGTTGTAAGCTCTCTACTGAAGGGTGCATACACTTTGTGTTCTGTCACCAGAGAGGTCCATTCAGTAGAATCATCCGTCCCGGTTGCCACACTTTTGCCCATTTTGTCACATACAATAACACGAGCGAAACATGATGCTTCAGGAAACATCCTTAAACAAAGTTTCTTACATAGCCCATGTGTAATCACTGCAGAAGAGTCAAATTCAGTATATAAACGAGACGCCTTCCTTTCCTAGATTGACATCACAAGGAATGAAAGTACATAAATGGTTAAAACACATTACTCCTCTAATTCGTCAACCAGTAGTTGCATCAGCTATGAAAAGGATACAAGACAGTAAACTGCTGAATGTTATCCAATCAACTCCACAATTCCACGATCCACTGAATTACGGGGTCTGATGACGTAAATTAGCCGGTTTCTGTAATTCCCCCACCCACCAACCACAACATTTATATTTTTACCATAACCGCTCGTGTACAACAAATCAGTGGTCTCCCATTTCAACTCATCAAAGGCAAAACACCACTTCCCATGGTGAACTTAAAAGTAACTCTAATCACACAAGCCAAATGTCATCCAGATCTCCCACACGTAACAACCGACGTGAAACCAATGCTTAATCGGACACGATACGACAAAGCAATCCCACATAACAAGAAATTCAATACACAAATCAAAGTAAATCAACACATTAACTTCCTGAGAACACACCATAAACAACAAAGTCCAAATTTTTCCCCAAGAAATCCAACATAAACACAGAAATGAGAAAAACAACAAAAATGCGAAAATTGAACTTCATTAAACTCACCAAACTGACGCCAGGAACTCGAAACCGCACTCGTTCGAACAAGATCAGAAGGGTCTTCCAAACACATAAGGATCTTCAGCGACATGTCCTCTCCAACCCATTGTATGAAATCCATGCTACCATCCATTTTCACTCTACTATTCTTATCTCTGTCCCCAAATCACATCCAAGAACCATTTACCCCAGCCTCCAAAACCTAAACCAAAATCAGCACACATACAGAATCACTAAGAAACCAACATCTATCTCAATTAAACAAATAAATTAACTTGCAGAAGAACATCATTTCACCAAAATTAAATCAAAATCAGCATGATCATCGTGCAAAAACTGAAACCGCCCATCAACAAAAAATCAAACTTGAAAACCCATCACTCCAATTAAACAGCAATAAATTAAAAAGGTCGACAGAGACAAAGAATTCACCTTTTACAAAAATCTGCACATAACCCCGGCGCCCACTGCCCCCAGATTTTTTTTTTTTTAGTTCTTGTTCGGTTGCTTTCAGGAGTAACTGTAAGCAAATACACACACACACACTTATATATACATATTTTTTAGGGTATTAATATTTTGCTTTTATGCAGCAGGAAAGAACTGTGGACACGTGTCGCAGTGATGGGCCGTAGGATTTAGTAATTTAAATCTATTTATGGCGTCATAATTAGGTTAATTAAAATTAAATAGGTGTAGTTAATATTATTGATATCGATAAGGCTTATCTGGAGAAATAAAGGATAAGACCCCTTTTTATGTTATGAGTCACTGAAAGCTGACCCTCCTTTGCTTTATTTACACGCAATTATACCATTATTTTTTTAACAAATTTGTGTTGGTGTTTCATTTTTACATGTTTATTAGAATAGTATTGAATATTTTAATTAGAATCTTGTTCCAAGATTAATTTCATTGGCAAATTAAGATAATGACATACCACTATTGTAAGAGTAATTATGCAAAAATATTTATTTTTTTAGTTTTCCTAATTGTAGACTTAAATGCAATATCAAGGGAAATAGAAGGAAAAATATTTAGGTATTCGCGATAATAACCAATGAGACAAATACACCGATTGGTCCAGCGACTGAACAATTTAAATTTGTTTTTCAGTCCAAATATAATTTTATATTGTTTGGCACATTTTTATGATAATTATTTTGGAATCACGTTCAATTCAAAATCATATTTTAATAGAAAAATATATTTTTTAATTTCTAATCTCATTGTAATTATTATTATTTTTATTTTTATTATTAATATTATTGTTTTGTTTTATCTACTTTGCGGGAAATGAATGTGAAAATTATGGTGTTGGGTGGATCGAAAAAGATTCTATTTTACTTAAACAGAGCTCAAGTTCGAAGTTTATGGATTTAAAATTCTTTGTCGGGACTTGGGAGATCTTCCTCTAGATTCAAGGCGTGCGCCCTTGATAGCATTCATCTTAGGGCACCTTTACTTAGTTGGATGGGATTATGGGTTGATTGACTAAAACTGGATTAAAACACGGATTAGACATGGAAGGATTAGTGCATGAGATATTTACTTGTACTTTTGCAGCATAGGATTACATAATGATTAAATTTGACTTTGTGGGATGCAAATAGTGATTGAATTGTGCAATTACATTAATATCCTTTGAATAAAAAAATAGGTGAGGTGACATGTTGAGTGTTAGTGAAGGCTCCTACACCCCTCTTCATCTCCATTTCATCCTCATTCTTCCATTTCCACCGTAGGAGGAGCTTGGAACACCGACTACTCCGGCGAAGAACATATTTGGCTAGTTCACATTTCATTGTGTAGAAGTTATCCGGCGTCGCACCAAAGTCCCCAAACTAAAAAGGTTAGTCCTCCATCGGTAGATAAATAAATTAACACCGTCATATTTCCTTCTTTTGTGCATTATTCATCAAAGCTGATAACTATGTTTCTAATGTTTATTTCACTTCGTGGATTTATGGTGGTTGATGTTGTTGCGGTTAATTTCTCTGTCGAATGATGATCCCAACTTTTGAGCAAAAATGCATTTCCTTATATATGTCCCCCGAAACTATTCGAATGATTGGGCTATAGAATGTATTCCAAATGTTGAAATCCCATTTCAATGTATAGATGATTAGCTACGTTTTATTCACAATTTATTATTATTGGTTATGCGACTACCGTAATCTCAGTAATTAACCAACCCATACTTGAAAAAATGTATAACCCTTGGTTAGGTGACCTATTGGTTACATGAAGTATGTGTTTTGGTGACACCCAATCAATACTTGTTTCAGAACTTGTTTAAATCGAGTTTTCATGAACTATTGTTATCCATTACATTACTATGCCATTGCATCTTAATTCAGATGAATCGTTCGTCGAGTAATCAATCACAAAGCCGTTCCACCGGTCATTCTTACACTAACTACATGGATAGCGATGAACCAGAAGTTGTCCGCATTTGCAAATGTGGTCACGATCTAGTAGTCCGTACATCATGGACTAACTCAAACCCTGGCCGGCGTTTCCGAAGTTGTTCGGCAGATTTGGTATGTATTCGGGTCAGAATTGGACTACAATTCTATAATGAATCCCAATTTAATTTGGTCTTTATTGTTTACCAACATAAATTTACTATCTGAAAGGGAAATCAATGTGGTGTATTTGAGTGGATTGATCCACCAATGTGCCGGAGGGCAATTGAAGTTATACCTGGACTGTTGAAGAGGTTGAATAGCCAGGAAAAACAATTGAAGGACTGCGGCCAAAAGCTCCGTGCACTCGAGGCCTCTTTGGGTGATATTATGCTCTATCGTCTTGGTGGGATTGTTGCATGTGTTATAATACTAGTACTCCTCATTCTCTATATTCGGGCAACGATTCTGTGCATGTAGTTCAAGAAAGTACGTATGTTATTTTTGCTTAATGTGTCTTTTGGTATGTATTTTGGCAAGGTGGTCAAACTCGTAAGCGTTACATATGCAATGTTTGGACATCTACCGTTGTAATATCCCATGCAATATTATCGGGTATTTACGTAACGCATTGTCTACCTTCTCATTTTATACTACAATGAATGGTGTAAGCCTATCTACGTTTTTCATCATAATATATAATTGGACTCCCTACACATAATAATCAAAACTGTGAAGAACAAATTTTAAATCCCGGAAACAATATAACTGCGGAATGCCGGGGAGTTGGAGAAGATTGAGTTCGTACAAATCTCAAGTACATGTAACAGAACATACTCCCTTCAATTTGGTTTGTGCATGATTGTGTTTCATTGGATAGAAAGAATGGCTACGCAGTATAGCCCACCGTGCCTTTAACAAGCCAAACGTACGCTCGATGATATTTCTAGCAGTTGCATGACGGAGATTAAACAATTCACGTGCATTTTGTGGTCCTCCCGCACCCCTGTCCCACTCTTTGAGGTGATATCTGATTCCCCTATACGGCGTTAAGAACCCATCTACGTTGCTGTACCCATTGTCGCAAAGGTAGTAACTTCCTGTACGAAAAATGAAAGTATCGAACATTACAAAGGTATCCCAAAGAAAGATGAAAATTGGAAACGCATACAATATGCACTTCTTGAAGATGTATTATACAAGGATTCTATGTGGGAAAATTATACCAGTAGGAATCTGGAGTCCGGTGGTCCGATGTAGAGCATCTCGCAGTACACGTCCATCTGCCGCGCTACCTTCCCAACCGCTCAAAACGTAAGTGAAAATCCCCTCCATATTGCAAACACCAAGCACATTAACTGATAGTTGACCCTTTCGATTACGATACCGTCCCTTGTCAATGTCTGGGACGCGTACTGCAATGTGCGTCCCGTCCAAGGCGCCTATACATCCCTACAGACGTATGGGAAGGCACAACTTAGTAAGTATCGTTAGCAACAATAAGGTGTATCTAAAACTAAGTTGCGGAATTTATTTATAAGATACTATAACCTTGTTAATTACCTTAAACCACCGCCAACGTTGTTCTGGGTGATCCTCCGTTACGGGCTGAGGACGCGCCAACAGAATGGGACTCAAACGCAGCACCGCGTTCAAGACGGAGTGAAAATGTTTACTAACAGTTCTTCCACTACGGATGAAGTCATGCTTGACAATGCAATTTTTCTTGTGGTGTGCAATAACACTGAGAAACATTGCGACTTGTTCGACCAGAGGGACGTGTACTGTTTCTTTCAACCCACCAGAAATTTCTAAAAGTTCACAAAGACGACCGAACGCATTCCTTGTCATACGTAGGTTATCCATACATTTGGTATCACTATACTCGATTATCTGTCTTAGATGCCTCAACTGATCTGGAATTCTATGGGTCAAATGGTATCTACGTGTACCGAACGAAGGTCCAACTGGACGCCTTATTTCCCGACGGCGAGAAACAGAACATAACAAGTACAAGGCGAATAGAAGTTCTACGACAACTACATGTATAGCGTAGAAAATCTTTAATCTTTCAGCCCTATTCATCCTACAAACATACGGAGAACAGAAAATATGGGCGTCCGTATGTTACTTTAAAGACAATGGGACGAATGCAATAGAACGGAAAAATTTATTTTGAATAACTAAAAATAGTATACACGTACAAATGGCTTAATAATAAACAAAAGCAATTAAGATTCTGAGATATGGAATCGGGACGAATGGGAACATTCTTACATATGCAATTTCATGGAATGCTACATCAGAAATCTTGGAGTTTCAAATTTAGTTTAGTCGGAAATGGTACCTTGGTAGGTGAAATGCGTGAATCTTAGCTCCACTCCTCTGAGTACACCCACACCCGAAGCACGAAATCAACCTGATGTTGAGCATAGCGAGTGCATAACATCAATGAGTGAAAATGGACAAACACCGAGATTGAAGGCCTTGACGACGGCATTTACCACCGACTTAATACCGTACATATTGTATAACAGAACACCCAAAAAAATCCCCAGAACAAACAAGTACCTGTAGTTGTCCGAGGACGCAGGAAACCGATTTCGCCAATTTTTCAGAGAAAAAATGGAGTCGGAATGCAACCAAGCGCTTCAATGAGGGAACGAAGATTGTAGAAGGGAATGCAATAATGGAGAAGGAATGCAGATTTTTTGGTCAAAAACCTGCTGCATGTCTTGTCCAATCAATTGGGGGTTGAAGTGTAAATAATGTGAAAATTGGGGGCAACATAGGTATATTTTAAATAAAGGTGAGGTCAAAATGGGAATCCAATAAAATATCCAGACACACGTGCAACTAGGATTAGTTAATTTGGGGGGGGGGGGGGGGGTTTGATTGCAATCAGCCAGGAATCATGGTTTTTCACGGGCTTTCGGGATTAAATTCGGGCCATGCAATTTTGAAGTAAACAAGTAAATATCCAGGATTAAGGCTATAATCCTGTACTTTCACACCAAGTAAAGGTGCCCTTAGTAGTATTTCATTGTGGACTTCAAATATGCTTGCTAATTAAAATTTAAATAATTTAATTTTTAAAAATTATTAGTAATTAAATATATTTAATAAATCTGAGTTTTCTCTATAAATTTGAATTATTAAAGTCAAAAATTATGATATTTCAAAAAAAATCCTTATTAAAAGATAGATACTACTAATAGTTTATGACAATTAACAAATATTAAATCTCAAGGGAAAATCGTGTTAATTGAACTGACTTTTAGGGTGAATAATGTAAATTTAGGTAATAATATTGACGATCCTAAGGTCTAAATTCTTCTGTGGATATCTACTTACAGATGGGGTTATTTTCTATAGATGGCCCCAATTATGTCGTGTGTTGACCTAATCACCTTGTGTATAGTCAGACGGTTGAATTTAAACTTAAGAAATGGAGGAAATAAACCTAAAATCAACACAAACATCAGAGTTGTTGGAGTTGCTCCAATCAAAATTTAAAGCATTAAAAATACTTGATATTCAAGTTTAGAAGTTTATATAGTCTTCGGTCAATTGTAGGGATGACATGTAGGCCTTTGAGGATTTTGCCACGTGTAGTATATCTAAGAGTCCTCATAGCTTCGGTGTTGGGTTCAGTCAGGTCGGGTCAACTTGACCTACTTGAGGCTTACGTGGGTTCTCTTGAGCTGGGCTTTTCCTTCATGTTGCAAGTCATTCCTAAGGGCCCAAGACTGTAGACATACTTGGCCCATATCAATCTCATTTTTTGGCGAAAGAGGAAACTCGTAAATTAAAATTAAATCTCAAAGGAGATAAATATAATTTAATATAAATAACGTGTCTATATATTGCTCGCAGTATAAAGAAAAATAATTCTAATGATGAACTTTTGAATTACGATATTAATATTGTCATTGATGAGATGTGCTAATTCACAATAAATTTCGAATCATTAAAATAATAATTTTTACAAATTAAATAATTTATAAACAACTATGATCATCACTATTAAACTTATACTCTTACCCAAATAAATTATCGTAAAAATTATCGCCACTCAATATGTAGATTAAAAAATAAATATAATATATAACTAATTGCCTGAAAATCCACACAAATCAATCCTAAATAATTCAATATTCACAAAACTAAAATTCTTTCATGGATTGTTTGGTGGGGAGTACCAACACCGAGTCCACGCAAAGTCCACCTTTTGTGTGGGTGCAATCAATCTGAGCCATTGAAAACTTGATCATTGTGGGAGTGCTGGACTTCTCTACAACAAAATCCCCCACATGATGGTGCAACCATTTTCCCTGTTCACCCAGGAAGCACTGAGCTACCGCGTGCTGGCCGGTTGATGAGTGTAGTTGGAATTTGACCGGCTTTATATCCCAGCCGTGGATCTTTTCCGCAGTGCAGATTGTTCGCGCTTTTGACGGTCTACCGAGGCGCAATCGGAAGAACAGGCTGTAGGTGCCCGCAGGGAATTCGAACTCCAAGTTTCCTTCTATTTCTAGCCACCATATTTGCTGGAGATAAGCAATTGTATGGAATCTGTAGAAATTAAATTAAAATAGGAATATTTATAAAAATAAATAAATAAATAAGATTGGAATCAGCATACAATTTTGGTTAAAAAGCATTCAAAACTGAAATATAATTTGTATCATGAGTTAAAGTATTTTTCTTCACTATAATTAAAAAATAGCATAAATATTTCTTGAAACTTTATGAAAAATATTTTGTTCTGTTTCATTTTTTGAGAAGTCCTATTTTTTAATAATTGTTTTTTACAAGATACTCGCAATTTTTTATTTTTTTATTTTTGGAAAGATAGAAATTCTATTAGTATGATTTAAGGTCGAATGGTCCTAAATAAGATATGTAATAGCAGTAAGGGGAATTCTTATTCATATCATATTCGATTATATTTATTATTGTACTTGTTATGTTATTGATTATTTTATTCAAATTATTCACCATTTATATAACAAGTAGAACGCGTTGAGTCAAATTAAAACCTTTCCAATTCCAAATTTTAAAATTATTGGAAGAATTACCAATCAAGCTAGGGTGGGTTCCGAACTAAATTATTGGTCCGGGTTTGGAATGGGTTTCAAAATGTGGCTCCCAGACTATCATAGACCTGATAATATTTATAGATACATTTAATTTATTTAAATTATTTGTATTTAATTTGTAAGATAAATTATTATTTAACACAATAATAACTTATTATATTCATAAATAATAATTTTAAATTTTCTTTAAAAATATATAAATTAATTGAAGTATGTAAATTAAACCTGTCAAAGTCTAGAGTCAGGTGAGACTTGAGGCGAGTTTAAGATAGGATTGGACTTATTCGATCCAACCAAACTTGACCCATTGACATTCTTGATATATTCATAATTAATGTCAATCAATTACCCGAATTCCAGAAAAGAAAAAAGGACGATTTTTCTTTTTTTTTGCAATAGATCACTTGATCGCATCAAGGCTCCTTGGACAAGTTGAAAGTAATAACAGGGAAAGAAGACCAGTTTATCTTTTTTCTTTTTTTTGGTTGTAGCCTTTTTCATCTTTTGTTAGTGTTATTAAATCCGGACTGAACAGGCCGACAAAAAGAAGAGAAATAAAGTAAAAACAGTGGTATGCATGCAACATAAATCATGAGATGCATCCACATTCATATATATATATATATATGTATATGCAGATTGCAGGGTAGGAATATCACCCAACGTACGTACCAGAAAGAAAAAGAATACTATGTTATTACCATTAATGAATTATGAATGTTACCTTGATTCATGAGTTGAGATGCGGGTCCAGTACCTACGATCATCTATCCCTGTAATTTTCAGTCCCTTCCACGATATTGCTACACAAATTCCTCCTCCTCCTCTACTACTAACACTACTCTTCTCCAACCATACTTCCTGCAACATTATGTATAATTAGTCAATAATATCATTTTTCCCAATTTAAATTGTCACGTCAGATTCCCATGATTGTTTTCCGGTAACTTTAGATAAAATCCATCAACAAGTGGATCAAAATTGAGCAAATTAAAAAGTTACAAGATCATTTTGAAACCCTAAAAAAATAAAGGACTAAAATGAGAATAGAGTATAGTTAGAGAACGAAAATTGCCTTTAATCCCGTGTATAATTTCCCTCCAACATTAACAACCATTTAATGGGTCCTCCACCCTTTCGTTAAAACTTTACGAAAAATTGGATCTAGGACTAAGTTGGCAACTTTTCATCTAAAAATGGAACCAGGTCGAAATCTCGTAAAGTGTGGGACTGAATTGGAAAAATACCTTCGTTATGGGGTTCAATACAATTTACCCCCCTGTGAAATTGCAAATGAGCAAATTACCCCCCTCTGGAAAAAAATAGTAATTTACCCCCCTATATTTTTAAAAATGAAGCAATTTACCCCCCTAGACAGGGAGGTAAATTGCTTCATTTTGAAAAACACAACATAAGGGGGTAAATTACTATTTATTTTTTCATAAAGGGATAATTTATTCATTTGCAATATCACAGGGGGTTTCTTGCATTTTCCCCCTTCTTTATGGAACGAAAAAATTAATTTAGTCTCCGAAATAAATATAAATTTATTTCTTTCATCTTGAATTGGTTAAATTAGAACAAATACATATATTCAAATACAGGTGGTCAGGAGACTAATTTATGTGAAAACCGATGTGTTCAAGCCGATTGTGCGTGCGCATGGTGTTTGACGTAATGATATTGATCCTACGTACCTTTGTATCTGCAGCAAATCGAATGGGACGGGTGAACACTGCATAAACCTCCTTCTTACTCAGATTCTTGGCACAGTACTCGTCTCCGAACAGCTTCTTCACAAGAATCTGGTGGTTTTCAGGCAACTTGGGCTCCCACACGAAGTCAGACAACGAAGCCTGCCGAAATGTTCTGTTGAGACACGCAGCTTTGCAAATCTCGCAAGGGTCCAAACGTGAGAGAACCAAAGCAATACAGCTCTCTGGCAACTCTCCTATGCCGATTAATTCTGCCTTTGATGGGTCATGTATGGCAGAAAAACCAGCCCCCATATACAGGAAAACAAACCCTCAAAATATAAGCAGCTTTCTCAACGTCTCTCTTGTTTTTGGTGCGGACAAACTTGTCCTAATCTCTCTGGCTAATTATGCTATTTGTGAGAGTGATCAAGTTTATGTAGGACTATGTTATCACACAGTATTATATTACCGTGTGATTGGCATGCCTTCTTTAAAACTTCAGAATTATAATTAATTACATTAAATTATAATTTAACAATGAAGTACGTATACAACGTGGTCGGTCGTCGCAGTAAGGTGTATTTCAGGTTAAGTCCCTCTGGATTGTAGTAATATATTATACTGGATACATTTTTGATCTCATACACATCATACGTATAATACATAATAATTGAACGATTAGGGTCTATATATTATCTATCATTAGATTGTATAAGCAGCTTAATACATTTAAGTAATGTATTTACTTTGCATTATAGAGGACCGTTTCTAATCCAAAAGTTTAGTACTAATTACTCTAGATTGAGTTATTCAACCAAAACAAGCTAGCTAAGTAAACATAGTATAATTAAGGAAAAATTATTTTTCTAGCCCGCTAAGTATGCCCAATATTAATTTTAGTCTGATAACTATGCCCATTTTTTTTTAAGTCCAGTAATTTGCAAAAATGATGAGATTTAGTCCTCCGGTGGTCGATTTTTTATTTCGTTGCCGAAAATGTTACATGGCATGCCAACTGGACATATTTTGAGAATTTTTAAGCCTACGTGGCAATTGAAATGAGGTGGATTATAATTTGAATGCCACATAATATGTGTGGTTATACAAATGACAACTAATACATGTGGTTGTACACGTGTATAAGTTGCCGTAAATTAACCAAATAATTGCCACGTGTGCATTTTTCGGCTAATTTTCAAAATATTGCCGGAAAATTGAGTAAAAAGCCCTAATTCGGACTAAATCTCATCAATTTTGCAAGTTACTGGACTTAGAAAAAAATGGACATAGTTATTGAACTAAAATTAATATTGGGCATACTTAAGGGACTAAAAAAATAATTTTCCCTATAATTAATACAGAATTTTATCCTGTCATTTAAATAACACATATCACAAAATAATTACGGCCTTACAGGTTTATTACAAGATATATATATATATATCTCGTAACATCATAGAAATAGCTAGAAATAGCAACTTCGATAATTTTCTTAGTTGATTAATTTTATGGATATCGTGCTATTTACTGCAATATATTTACGAATAAATGCATGTGCAGGATATGAATAGTTTCAACAACAAATTATACAATTCAATCCTGAAATTAAGTATGCTTTGTTTATGCAAGTGGATATTTTCTTATTAAAGTAAATATATATATATATATATATATATAATTTGGGATATGAAAGTGACCGATTGATGAGATTGAGGTCCCATGACCTAGAGGTCATGGGTTCAAATCCCCATCAATATGTGGGATGATAGTCTACTGTATAGTAGGATTGTTTGTATACTGTTATAGTAAGGGGTTTTTTAGATTTCATTTATATAATATTGTTGATCAATGTATAATTGTTGTAATCGTCTATATTAAAGATTGATAGTCGACAAGGCTGATTGTAATCGATTTAGTTCAATTAATAAGATTCATCGCTTTTACTTAAAAAAAAAAAAAAAAAAAGTGACCGATTGATGAAAATAGAGCATTAATAGGACTTAATTTATCTGGTAGTTGAAATAAATCGATTGCCAAATTGACAATGGGTTGTCACACCAAATTAATGTCTTAATTCCCCTAGTGTTGTGGCGAGAATCTTGCGCCAGCTTACATGGATTTTATTGCACTTTTTCCAATGTTAAATTAATGTAATAGAATTACTTATAGACTAGGTTAATTTTATCTCAAATTTTAGCAAGAACTAGATTCCACTTGGATGAAAAACTAATCAAATTATCTGATATTCGATTGAAATCGATCGATAAGAACTCGTTCGATTTGTTGAACTTAAAAACTAAACCTGAACAAAAAAATTAGTTTGATAAACTTTTGAGTTTGGCCCGAGCTTGATTTCATTAGTGCAAAAATAATAAAATATGCTTAAAAATATCAAATTATCCGAGCTCGACTCGTGTTTAATTCAATTAAAGCTTGTCTAAACTCGATTAGACTAATAATCAAATTCAAAACATAATTTTTGTAGCTCGATAATAATTCAAATAAGTCTGAACGTCTCATACTCCCTTCTACGTCACTCATTTTTTTATACATAAAAAAAAATATTAAACATTTCTAGCTCTAACAATATATAATTTTAAAGAGGTGGTCGTTTAATATACCATGAACGTCCGTGAAATTAAGAATTCTGGTTTTGAATATACGATCTCATCTAAATTTTTTTTTTTTTTTTTTTGAAACATAAGAAACGAGAAACTTCAGACTTATGAGAAATGGGGGTATAAAGCTTAAACATCTATTGTGTCATTTAATCATATAAGGTGAAGTATTAAATTTCAGACTAAAGCAATTAAATTATTTATGATTATACATGAAAACACTAGAAAAAAATTAAGGTAAATTACATCTACCTCCTCTGAGGTTTGACATAATTACAAAGACCCCCTCATTGTTTGAAAAATTACAAATATCCCCCTGAGGTTTGTGACCGTCTAACAAATAACCCATTTCTATCAATTTTTATGGGTGAACTGACCAAAATGCCCTTATGCTCTGAATTATTTTTATTCAATTCTTAAATGTTTTTTGGACTAGAATGTGCATGGAAAGGTTTCTTAAGTTTTTTACACAAAGGAGCAATAATTCAATTTGCTTAGGCCGATTTTTCTATAATTTTAATAAAAAATTCAAGGGCAAAATGGTCAATTTCAGGTCTTTGGTTAAAAATTACAAACCTCAAGGGGGTATTTGTAATTTTTTAAACAACGAGGGGGTATTTGTAATTATGTCAAACCTCAGGGGAGGTAGATGTAATTTACCCAAAAAATTAATATTAGCTACATTTTTAATGATCATGGCTAAAGATCGTGGTAAATAACTATTATTAATTACGATTAATTAAAAATCGATTCAAAAATTAGCTTTTCCACCATGAAAAACTTATTTGCAACGGCATTTTGCCGTGGTAAAAATATTCGTCATGGCTTTTAGCCATGA
Organism: Sesamum alatum; assembly: GCA_034509735.1. NCBI lineage: Eukaryota > Viridiplantae > Streptophyta > Magnoliopsida > Lamiales > Pedaliaceae > Sesamum > Sesamum alatum. The sequence goes on along the minus strand of JACGWO010000003.1, from coordinate 27,231,372 downwards.
CAAATGTTTTCGCTATTTATCGCAAAAATCCACGACGACAACCATTGCATGGTCGTGGTCAATGACTATTCGCTATGATTATTTAGTATTAATCATGATAATTAATTATAATTAGTTGTCATATTTTTTTGTAGTGAAAGAAATAGTTAAATAAATTGCTCCAAGTCAAATGAAAATGTTAATCTTGGGAGGAAGTATGACTTTTCAACGTGGAGATTTGAGTCAATTAAAAATGATCCCTAACTCGCATGTGATTGCAACATTAATGTGAAGGTGAGAAAAGAAATAATTAATTTGGTTCCATAAAGATAGACAGACGCATGCATCGTCCTTTTCTCCACCCAAAAATGACTCAGCCTTTCGTTTTAAAAACCCAAAAATATCATACATATATGCAGCAATTTTATGACATAATGATTAGTAATTAACTAATAACAATTGGGTTAATTAATATATTCAAATAGGTGAACTTAATTAATTCTGACATTTATTTTCCATCTAGGTAGACAAACATATATATATATAAGTAATTAGCTAAATTACATTGACACCCCCATGAGAAAAGACTAAATTATACAAGCCACTCTTTATTATGTTTGGTTTTGTTTTTGGAATGTTTTTTTTTTTTGTTTTTTTTGTTTTGTGAAGATAGAGAGAGAAAAATAAAGATAAATAAGCGTGTGTTGGAGATATGGTGTATGTTTGAATTTATTTTTGGAGTTAATTTTAAATAGTGTAAAAAATATATTGTATGTATTGTGTTGAATATTGAGAGATAAAAAACATTATTCATTGCCAAATCATGTCTTTTTTATATATTTTTATATATGTATATGTATATAATAATATTTAATTTTTTTTGTATGTATTGTGTTGTGTATTGAGAGACAAAAAATAATGTTCATTGTCAAATCATGTATCTTTTATATATTTTTATAAATGTATATATGTATATAATAATATTTATTTATTTGTAGGTGAATGTATGTATATATGGGAGAACGAGCCAAAACACCCAGTAAAAGTGTTTTGAGTAATGTTATTTTTGGTTTTGTTTTCTCACTGTCTCGGAGACAAGTAGAAAATGAAACCAAACATTGCACTTGTCTTTTTAAAAAATTACAACTACACCTCTTGAGGAGTGTTAGTGTAATATTTTTCAAGGACGTTTGTGTAAGCTTTGCCTTTGAATAGACGGTGTAGTTGTAATTGCAATTATAACCTCAGGGGGTGCAACTAATTTTGCAAAAGATAAGGAGCGTTTGTGTATTTTAGCCTAATTTCAGGCGATTTCAGTATAATTTATTCTAATTAATTCATTAGAAAAACATTAACTAACATATGATAATCATGTCTAAAAATGATATAGTTATCTATTTCCACTTGCTTTAGTTAATACACTGTAAAAAAATTTTGCAACGTCGTAGCAAAGGTCGTTGCAAATTTGTAAAAATCAAAATCCGTTATAAAGTCGTAGCAAATTTACAACGAATTGGTCCGTTGCAAAAAATCCGTTGCTATAACCCCATTTTTTTGTAGTGGTAAACGCAAGAACCTACGTGAAACAAGGTACATAAAATATTCCCGACTCAAAATAGTTTAATTTTAGTAGCCTTCTAATTAGGGTTGAAAAATAAATCAAATTTATCAGTGATTTGAGATCCGTCTTTAAATGTTTGATTCTTTTAATTGAAGTAAATTAAATTTTGAACCTGTTCTTTTCATTCCGCAATATCTGACACTGGTTCGAGCTATACTCAATTAACGAAAAATATGTGTAAAAATATATTAAGCCACTCAAGTTCATTTTACATTTAATTAAAATTAAAGAAAATAAATAGTGATATATTTACCTAGACTTGATTATTTGTGCTCCTATTTAACCTGATAAACCATTCCATTCCACAATATGTATATGTAATATATATATATATATATATGAATGTCAATAACTAGTAGGACCCGAATCTTCAAAGTTTGCTTGAAATTGACAAGACATTGAGTGTGACACTCCCTCGGTAATTAGCTTATATATATATATATATGTATATACACATAAGTGTTAAGATACATGCAGTGAAATCAACCAACCAATGTTTGTTATGCAATTACCACAAAATCACGAAGTAATTAGTATCGATATCATGCAAAACCAACACAGGAACCATGCCTCAACTACAACATAATACACATAACATTATATTTTATTATTTTAGGGCCCTGCTTATCCTAGCTAGAGTATATTAAATGGTTTTGTCGGCTCTCATCACCTTAATCAATATCATATAATGCAGGCATAGGGTACCCATCGTATGTGATATCCTCACACTGGTAAAGTGTGTAGCAATATCAGCATAGGACATCACAACGAACATGGCACCCCCACACCACCCCAGTGTGTAGCCATCAGTACAGGATATTCCCCGCTACCCGGAATACCCCGGTACCCTTTGCACACATGGTACCTAATTGTATATTCATTTTTTTAATATCACATGTCACATCATCGATCACATCGTCATGACAGCACACAGCTCGTCATCGACCATATTATCATAAGCCATTGAATATGGCCCAAGCCATGTAAGCCATCTCTTCATCTCAATTCACAACATTTCCATCAATAATCTCATTATTGAATTTTAATCCACAATAAAATAGCATAGTAACACACGCTCACCAATTCGTCTTTTTTACACCATAACCACATATAAACATGAAATGACAACTTCACAGAATAACAAGGTAATTCAGACACATTGCCAATAATTCACGATTACGTATACAACACAAGAATATGTATATTCATATATATAGATAAATCCAATTAACTATACTTACCTCAAATCCCAAAACGATTACGTTAGTAAAAGGAGCTGATGAACCCACTACTTTATCTTCACGTCCTATAATAGGTTATAATATGGATAATCAATATATCGAGAATATTGTAAATTCTTAATAAAATATTAAAGAATATTCGTATATCTTTCACCTATCTTTTAATATTTTATTTTCATCAAAATTTAAATATTCGTTTGTTTTCTTCTAAATAAACTAAATATTCCAAAGTTTTCATATATATATATATATATGTATACCTCATAAAAATTATTTTATCAAACCCCTCATATTTTTATAGCTACAATTCTAGATAGCATTCCTAAATTAAATTATCTCAAAAAATCTCATATTTCTTTTTAATAAATATAATATTTCTCAAATATAATATCCTTCTCAAACATAAGTTTCAATTATATTATTAGTAATTAATTAATCACCATTACATTTAATTAAGTTTGATTAATAGACTTGATTAGAATTGAGTAAATCAATTATAGCAATGAGTAAATCTAATAAAACAAGTAATTTAATTATCCAAATATAACATTCTTAAAGCGATGAGATATTTAATCAATCAATAATTTATAGGCAAATTTGACTAAAGTTGACTTTCCCCGTTGGGTGAGTTTTGGATTTATAGGCAAATTCTCAGCCGATTGGATAAGATCGAATCCCCCACGGATTTGATAAAGTATTATCTCTTGGCGATTGGAGACCTGTGATCCTCGGGAACAGTTGGAGTCCAGTACGGTGAGTGTGTCTTTTGAAGATAAGGATGTCTTCTTGGATATTTAGCAAATTGGTTGAGGAGATACTTTTCTTAGCCGAAAAATCCCAAGATGTTAGAGTTTGGAGATTACTTTCGACTGAAGGCGTCACGTGTACCAGCTGAGGCGGGTGATTCTTATATGATTCAATGGGGTATGGCCTCAAAGGTCTTACGTGGATGCCACCTAGGTGATTCGTGGACTTCACGTGATATGAGTTTTTACTTTGATTGGGGGATTTAAGCCCTTAAGCGAATCGTGGACCTGCGGGGCCTTTTTGGATTTGAGCTTACTTGAATCTGAGGCAGCTCGAGCCTTCTTCTGGCCCATTTACTTCTTAGTGGCACTTTATGACCAAGACCTGGGCTCTACTTGGCCTGGGCTTTTTGGGGGCACTCTGAACCTTTATTTAGATTGAACCCACTACGGGTACTTTGGGCATTTATTCCTCTGAGCTCTTGTGATTTTTTATTTTTTATTGTTTTTTCCTTTCCCCTCCTTTTGAATCCTTTGGGCTAGCTCATTTTTATAGGTATCATCGATAGCTTTCATATCTAATTTGACCTTTCTTAATATTTATTTATGGGAATTTTTGTCAAATTTTTTAAGTCGTAATTTAATGAAAATAACACGTTTCTATTGAATTTATAAAGTAGTGTGAGACACTAAAAAAGCCTGCCTAACGGGATTTTAGAGTGTCACTCCACCTTTTGTTTTTCCAATTTTGTTAACCAAAGAAAAAGAATATTTATGTTTCTTCAATCTAAATATTTTTTGAAAACAAATTTCAAAATTTCAATATTAGGATTAAGACCACAACCCAGGAAAATATGGGTTTGCATAATCAGTTAGAACTTTTATATGCTCTTAAGTTATATCATGTCATCATAGTACAATAACTATATGCCTAAATAAATTTTCAATCATCAACTTATATATATACCCAAGTAAATTAAAAACTTATGAAGCTATGACAACTACTGAATTTCATTTTCATCAATCTAGCACGTCCAAGAAAATATTATTTTACTTACTTCAAATTATGTAATTAGTTGTTTTATTTAGATTATATACTGACGGCAATCATGGCCAACTATGATAGTCAAAAGTAAGAAATTCATGATTAGTAAATTAACAACTTTGCAAACGTGTAATGTTAGTCGTTTGAGCACGAGGCTAAAACATCATTAGTCATGACAAAGAGATAATAAAACTTAGAACTATACATACATACATATATTATATATACATATATTCTGCAATTTTTGTGACACCATATACTGCGTTCTTTCATATATGATATTAGAATTATGATTCAAATATTTTGAATCATGTGATCATTAATGACCCACAATTAATCCGACAATTATGTAAGATATGCATGCTATAGATTCATACAAATTGTCATAATGCAAACGTTTAAAGACCATTTATGCATAAATAATAACATACTGATCAAGTCAAATTGCTTTACAAGAACTTCAATCCATAAGTAATAGATCATAAATCCTAGTAAAAACAAAAAAAAGATTAAGTCCCAATGAAAATGGTTGTCGACGTCCGTCCAACTGAACATTCACTCATCTTTCACCTCCTTCTGACAAACTGGACAATACTGAAAAACAAAATCATCATATCAGGACAATTGACTTGATCGCATTCGTCACTACATTATAAATTCTTACATAGATGGCCAAAATTACACTTTTAATTCCAACAGGAGTTCAACATATTTTACGAGATTTTCAACATGGTCATAAAATTAGAAAAACTCGACGTATTAATTACGAGAAAATTCGACACATTTAATCCTCTATTTTGCAAGATTTACGGGATTAAATGTGTCAAGTTTTTTCAATTTCAGGACCAATTTGAGAGTTCCGTAAAGCATATGACTAAATATGTCGAGTTTTCTGCGATCATTTTGAAAGTTTCATAAAGCAGAGGACTAAAAGTGTCACTACAAGAAAATAGAAGATTAGCGACAAAAAAATCAAGTGACAATTTTAATATTGTCACAAATTATATGTATTTAGTGACAAGAATGTTTATTTTGTCACAATAGTTAATGAATTTTATGATTTTAATAATTACTATTATTTTGTAAAAATTGTTATTAGTGACAAAAATATGTGCACAAAGTTGTCACTAAATACAATTAGTGACTCATGTATAGTAACAACCTAGTGAAAATAAATAATTGTTATCACTATATTGTGTTGTCACTAAGTTGTCATTATAGATATGTCACTAATTGTATTTATTGACAATTTTATACACGATTTTTGTCACTAATAATTATATACTGACAAGATGAAAAATATTATCAGTTAATACATATTTTTAGTGACAACTTTTAAATTATCATTTGATATTTTGTCACCAATATCATATTTTTTTATAGTGTGTTGAACCCTCTATCCTATGAAACTAAAAGTGTAATTTCACCTGCATAGGTGTAATTAAGAAAGGCATCAAGACACCCCCCCGAATCACAACACTCTTATAACTCACCTTCTTGAGTTGCAACCAATGTGTGATGCAGTCTGAATGATAATGATGCGCACAAGGCAGCGTGGTTACCTCAACTCCCTTCTTAAACTCGACACAACATATTACACACCTAAAAGTAATAAACATAAACAACCAAAAACTTAGTAAAAAGTTTCCTTCTCTCCTTAGTAAAATGAAAGAAGTATGATGCATATGATGTCTTAAAATTTGATGCATACGGTGTAGCAATAATATTACATAGTACTAACTCATTATTGAATTCAAGAAATCAAATCATACTCTTCCTTTTCTTTCTTTTTTTTCTTCGATAACATCCCTCCTTTGTACTTAAAAGTCGGTAACCGGGAGATGAGATCAGTAGAAAGTCCTTTACTCTCACTGCCAATAGATTCTCCAAGTGATTGCAACTCCTAAAAGACACAAATGTCTGAAAATTTTTCGGGCTTGCACATAATATTACAAATCAAGAAGAAAAACAATAACCTCATAAGTCATTCTATCAGGATCGATATTGTCTTCACTTGTGTTTTGCACCGGACCCTGCAAATAGTACGTAGCAATTCAAACATATACCGTACGTCTTAATCTTGTGATGCATTATGTAATAACTAGGACTATGTTCAAGAAACGGTAAAAGTACCACAACATGTTGTTCTCTAGAAGATGATCCAACGTTATCTGTAGATGATATATAGTCATTAACTTATTAGAAAATGCTATTTATTTCATGAAATAAGTTCAAACTAATTAAGAAAAAACAAAAAAAAATTGTTACCGCCTCCGCCAGCACTAGTCTCAGAAATGTATAAATGGTCCAAGTCATCGCCTAACTCCAACGACAAAGCTAAGGCTTCGTCAAGAGCCAGTTGTGATTCCAAACCTTTTTCATGTCCGCTCCCGTCTGTGAAATACGTGCCCCTATTGCCAATTTGGTCGTAATGAGACGAGCCCACCCCGTGCTGATCGTTGTGTTGAATATTTAGAAAAGCGCTTTCCTATTACAGGATATAGATCTTGTTAATGAATTTCTCACAAAAATAAAAGCAAACATTAAGATTATCGAACTTCAATGTATATACCTGTTGCAGAAGAACTTCTTCAACGTCGAGATCTGCAAATTCAGGGAACATTTCCCTCAGATGTTCCACTATTTCTGCTAGTGTCATCGTACCATCGAAAAAATGGCCAAACTCCTGACTATTCCTCATAGGTGTTGTCTGATCGCTGAACATATGAAGAATGAAAAATAGTGTAATAATTTAGAAACGAGGTATAAGGTTGCTCTAACAAAGTCAAATTATACACTATTGTTACTTTTATGCAGTTGATAAAACTTACATTATTAGAAAGTTATTGCATATACACTAAAACGATGAATTGTTATTTTTAAAACATCTTGAAGTTCACCTCAAATTCTGCAAACTCCGATATTCCTATGGATGAAGTTGTCCAAAGTAATTGAGATTACAGATGCTGTGTACAAGATTATGATGATCGAAAACTTTTTGTTCGGATGATCGTTTAAATAGTCATAACTTCCAAACATGAAAACATCGTATTCAGGGGAAAAGATTAGACAATTAATACAAATCTTAAGCATTTAATGATAAAATTAGACTAATATCAACATGCCAAGGAAATAATAAATATATATCTTGATGCAGCATAAATACAATAGAAAACTATGCAAAATGGAACAAATAATAATTATATATTCACGGTATTGACTCTTATCAATAATGCTTGCACTGCAATTTTTTCTTTATTTTAAGGTTAAATTATATCGATCTCCTATAAGTTTTGATACGATTATACAAATATTCTCTTATTATTTGAAAAATTATCGATACTTCTTTAATATTTGATATAATTATGTAACTACGTAGATAGGATGGAAATATCAACTTTACCCTTAGAATTTTTTTTTTATATTTTTATAGTTTAAAAAAATGTTTAAATATCTAATGTTGTGTAATGTCCGACTTGTCCCTCTATGTTTATGTCTTGTATAATTTAAAAATGGCATTTTAATCCATACTTCTTTATAAAGATATATAAAATCATAATCGAGTTTTAAAATGACATTTTGGGTAGCATCGAGAATTGAATGTCAGCATGCAAAGCTTACGATTCTTGCTCAGTTATTGTGTAAATCAAAATTCACGAAGATCTTCCTCAAACATGGGAATGAAATTTGCATTAAACACATAACCTCGACCAGAATTGAAATCCCACTTGACTTCTTTGTATAGAAAGGTGTGTAATCTAATCTAGATTGCATGCATGGAGCTAAAGAACCCAGGAATCTCATCCACCTCTGCTTTTTTAATTTTGATCATTTCCCCAGACTTTTTGTTGATAGAAACAGAACTTGTTTACATTGCAATACTATAGTGAATCTTAAAGCTACACCTAGATTCAACCCCTTTTCTTTTTTCTTTCTTGAATTATGTTATTCGCCCTGGTTGTGGCGAGGGTGGATTTCATCTGCAGTTATCACAGGCAAATACCGTACTCGAACACCTTGATGTAAAAATTACAGAGTGTGACATCACAAAGGACAGTGAAAAGAGCTGCAAGAAGACTTATGGGACTAGAGTTCAATCACAAGCATCACAGCACAACGGCAACTCGACAACATAAGCAATCTAAGGTTTGATCTGATATATAATGCACTGTCTTGTAATGATACTTGAGAGTTTCAGGAAGATCCTGCTACATGCTCTACAAACAAAACGGATCCTAGACTTCTTTGGCGAGAAGGAACAAGAATCTCAGTCGCCTCCAACTTGTCTTTTCCAGGAGTCTTCCACTATCAATTCATCGACTCCCCAGTCTTCGTAGCTGTCAATTACATGAGAGAATTTCAGTAAAACAACTAAGAGTAAGAAGTCAGGGAGCAGTGAGTAAATAAAGAGATTCTTACCTTCCATCAGGAAGGTAACGACGGATAGTAAAGGGTATCTTTCTCTCTCGCAGCTCTTTCATTGCAATCTAAATGAGATAGAACAAATGAAAGACGGTAAATAATACATGTTTTATTATTACTTTAAGAAATGTGATGATAGAGCATCCTACATTGCTACCCAATATTCAAGAAGGTGATGACCATAATTGCAGGCCAAGTTTCACATAGAAATTGCAACAGGAAGAAAAACCTCATGTCAACTACGGTAGCTTGAAGAATTATATACCAACCGATACATTAGCACAAATATAACAAATTCATAAAGAACATATATTGGTAATTCAGAATCTGTTGTAACAGAAAACACTTTGATGTCGTACAACCTTATGCCAAACATGCCTTAAGTCAAGAGGAAGAATGAGAATAAGTCATGATATGGCATGTTCAAATGATGCCTAACTCGCAAACGCATACTTTCTCCGGTCCTCTTTCTAGCACACCCTAGCTAATAACAAAAATTTCATCTAGTTATCTATCTATTCTTTGAATGATCTTCTCTGCACATCTTGTAACACAAGAACCCACCAAGAAAGTAGAACAACGCCACCTCACAAAGTTCTAATTACACGCCCATCACTAAGTTCACGAAGAAATGCGAAAAACAAGAACACAATAAGAAACACTCATATGAGTTTTCCCATCAATCATGAAATGCATATTCATTACCTCAAGTGGATCAGTCTCCCCCTCCAACTCGACCATCACAGGGGCATTCATACTGTCCATCCAAAAGGAAAAAAGAAACTCCCCAGATTACAGAAACAACTTAAATCAATTCAAAATTAAGCACAAATGCAATCCGGAACCACCCACCAAAAACTAAAAGAAAGAAGAAAAAAACCTTATCTGCAGCGCACGCGTGCCCAAAATCCTCGCACGCTCGTACTTCGTCATGTATTTAGACGTTTTCCGAGGTCGTTCCACCGGTTCTGCCTCCTGCTTCTCGTCACCCTCACCTTCGATTGGGTCGGGGCCGTCCTCAGCGTTATTGTTATCTTCTTCCACCTCCGCCCCTTCCTATACCAATTCGCATAACCAAATAAATAAAAACCTAAAAAAACAATCCCCACCATCAACACTCAAGACAATTAAATCAAATGAGATTCTCACATCAGGCTCAGGCTCCAACGGCTCATCTTCGTACCTACAAAAAATACATCGACGACTTACGTTGGTACAACAATAAACCCTAACAAAAAGAAAAACCCTAGTTCCAAAAAACCTGTCATTCGATTGATTCCAAAGTAACCAAACAAGCAAGAAATAAAGCAAAATATCACAGAAATCGAAGAATCAAACGTACGCTCCGTCCATATCATAGTCCTCGTCAGCCATGGCTTCAACGGATCTTCTTCCTCTCTCTCTCTCTCTCTCTCTCTCTCTCTGTGATCAGCCGATGAGTGTCGAAGCAAAGAATTTAAAAATGAGACACTGAGGAATTTTAATAGCTTCCAATGTTATAAATGGACCGGCTCTATAGTCTGTAGACCGCCCAGAACGCAGCCCATTTGTTATATCATGGACGATCCAAAATCAGCTGACAAAAACTGGGCTAATTGTATGCGCTAATTTGCTTTTTGGGCCGAGCATTTCAGAACAGAAACTATTGGGCCTGTCCTGAAGGCCCATACGAAAGATACCTCAAATCTAATTCAAATTCTTTGTGAAGGGTTGATTAAAGGGTTAAATGCAATTTGCCCCTGTGTTAACCAAAAAGAGCAATTACCCCCCTGTGAAATAATAATTAGCAATTTATCCCCTTGTGCTATTCAAAATGCAGTAAATAACCCCCTCACAGGGGGTTTTTTGCTCCATTTTTTAATACACAGGGGGTAAATTGCTATTTATTTTTTCACAGGGGGGTTTTTGCACATTTTGCGTATCACAAGGGGGGTAATTGCATTTTTCCCGTTGATTAAATAATAAATCGACCTCCATAGTGTAGCATGTTCATTTTTCTTCATGGTCATGCTTTATGATGAGGTATATTTTGGTTCGAATTAGGTTTAAGTTTAATTTAAACTAATTATTTGGTAGCTATGTGATTGGTCTGTAATTTAAAAAAATTGATCATACTTGTCATGTAATTGATTCGATTCAACTAATCTTAACTTGAATAAAAAAAATTCTTTTAGTCAAGTCGATACATTAGGGGAGGACTTTCTGACTACATAAAACTTTAATACGATTTAGTCCTAAAAAATCTAAAAATTGTACACAAACCACACACATATGTCAAACTAATTAAACTGCAAGTTGTATTACACTTGGATGAATGATTCACGCTTTGTTAACTGTACACTAAGTGATATCACACTTTCGAAGAGATCAAAATAATAATTTTATTGTTTGAGATGCAATTCAACACACGATATAAGTTTTTCTTCATTTTCAAGCCAACATATGGACTATATATACAACTATTTTTACACTATTTAAGGTAGGTAAGGATAAAGCAATACTTTGTCCTTCACCTACCCCTTGCACAACGAGGCTAACAAACTAATCTGCTCAATCCAAGTTGAATCATGTGGTTGTCTTCTAATCTTCTCAATTTGGAAATGTCCAATTTGCAACCAACAAAATAATTATGCTGCTTGCAACTCTATTCTTGACCCGTTGCGTGAAGTATTGTCTATTTCATGAGCCTCATAGTTTCTTCTGACACGACGTCTCACTAAGAAGCGGAGGTTTTTGGGGCACTTATAAATCCATCAAACTCTCCATTTATAACCAATACGAGACATTTACCTACATCAATAAACACGTAATAAATATAATAAGAAATTAATTTATTTTTTTGCTCAATGCATTTCTAACTAGAATTTCGTACATACATGCAAAGCTCTTTCACAAGTACCAAAACAAAGAGCAGCAGTGGATGTGGAGGCATGATCCAAGAAATACTAATCTGTGTAATTAAATTATGCAAGATCCAAAGAAAATCGATCAAACTTTATTTTAATTAATTAATTAATACCGAGAAAGAAAGCGTGAAGTTGCTATTTTGAGAAAGAATAATGCGTTTATATATTTGTAGCATAGGAAATAGCTAACGGTCAACTTAAGACATCCAGGCAAAAACTTAAAAGCGTTACTAATTTAATTAAACCGTGACTTTGAGGCCACGTTGTATATATAGGGAAAATGAACAAGTGGTGCGACTATTCTATTATAATATATACTATGATGTCGCATTTTTCAGTACTAGGTACGACTTGTGGAAATTTTGCCAGAGAGTTTCAACACTTGAAATATCACAATCATGACTATTTTAGTTTCATTTTGCATTAATTCACATTAATTGTACTGAAATTTAGGCTGTCATAAGTTAAAAAAAAAAAATAGCATCCTAATGGAGGGCCTAAATTTGCTTCAAACAGCTTTTTTCCTGCAATCTTTAAATATCAATTTTAAAGTTAAAATAAAATTATGTAGTTGATAAATATATATATATATATATATATAGGCCCAATCCCTTCATTAGTCCCTTATTTTTACTTTTCGTCTTATTTTAGTCCCACGTCTCTTAAATGCATTGTAATAGGACCTTGTCTTTAAAAAGATTTTACTGTGGTCCATGACCGTTAAGTTTTAACGGACTCTAATTAAATTGTATGAAATATTCCACTTATAGAAGGTAAAATTGAAAATATTCATGTATTGTGATAATTTAACAATAATTAAAATATCATGTACTCCAATAATATGATTTGTTTATAACTAAACGAAATAGAAATACTAATAAAACAACAATTAATTTTTCAGAAAAGAATTAAATTTAAAAAATGCAAGTTGAATATATCCTTTAAATTAAATGCAAGTTTGATAAGTGAAAAAGAAAAATTAATTAATTATAGTAATGAAAAAGAATATGTTGATTGAGATTGAAGCAAATTCTTTTTATTTTATATTTTGATTTTAATACCTAAACATAAAATATATTTATTGCATTTGATTTTCTTTTTGAATAATTAGTAGTTGTTTAATTAATATTTGAATTTTGTTTAGTTATAACATGGTATTTTAATAATGGCAAATTATTAAAGTATATGAATTTCTTTAACCCCTAATTAGCAGAATAATCCTTTCACGTTAATTAGATCTCGTTAAATTTAATGGTCATGGACCATAGTGAGATCTATTTAAAAAATGAGGGGCTATTATAGTACATCTGAGAGATGATGGACTAAAATGGAATGAAAAGTAAAGATGAGGGACTTATAAACAGATTTGACCAAAAATATATGAGGGAGAGAGATAAAATCTTGGATAATAAAAGAGGACAGCTCCAAATAAGAGTGAGCAAAGGTAAAAAAAATAGAGAAAATAATATCTTATCATTATCTTCTCATATATAGTTCATTGCACCAATATATAAAAGAAGAAAAAAACCTCAATAATTTTTTGGAGTACTTTACAAGTAATTAATATAGATAAATACATTATAGAACATATTTGTACTATTTATTAAGTGAGAGATTCGTACATTTACTACCTATAAATTAATGCGTGTGGACAACTAAAATATCAAATATGTTTATTTAATCGAAAAGGTTATTTATACATATTTAAAGTTATTCATATCATATATTTTGGTCAACTATTCATTTTACTTTATTTTTCTTATGTTTCATTTAATTAAACAAACTAATCTAATAAATGCCAAAATTGAGTGTGTGTTTTTCCCGAATTACAACGATATTATTAAAGCAATCACCATACTATTACAATGTTCAATACACATTAATACAATATTTCTAAATCTACCAACAACAACTTCAAAGCAAACCAAAAAACAATATACATATACTATTATAAAAATAAACTCCACACCTACATCGTAAATTTCGAACTCACGACCTCTTGATCGTGAGAAAGATTGAGTGTGTTGAACCACCAGTATTCATTAACCGTGCAATTTGTGATTAACCATATCAAAAGATCAACTTTGTGATAAGGTTGAATCTACAATGCTCTTCATTTGACAAGATTTTGGTTCGAACACGCCATATATGAGTCTATGCCTACTTACATAGTAACTTTTCTAGTTAAAAGACTACTTGCATTAAAGAAAAATACAAGTAGAGTATATTATGGAGCAGATGGTCTCAACCAAGTAATCTTCCATATTCTAAATACAACTATAACTTACAAGGAAGACGGATCATAATTAACTAGTAATTTTCGTCTAAATTACTCAATGACCAAATTAACAAGTACGTGCAGTTTCGACTAATATTTCAAAATCTTCTAAAGTTGCATTCTACCAGATACAATAAACAAGCGAAGCAAGCAGAGATCGACGAGCTGCATGTAAAAAGTGCCTTCCTCTCCACTTCGCTACAACCCATTTAATCCCAATATGCCAATGGGTATAAGGCCAGTGTCATCTTATCTTCTTATTATATAAGTAACTGTTATAAATAACAATTTATTATCTTCATTGAATTAACTGTTATGAAATTATCGATATACTTGATAAAATCTTGAATATTTTGATGTATTATATAATGTAATTGATTGATTATTATCGATCAATCGATTTATTTTTAAATTAAGTTACCATTTTTTTTAAAAAAAAAAAATAAATCAAGTAGTGTTGTGCTCCCTAGAACAACCTCATCCCTTCTCTTTCTGGGCAAATAGGTAGAATTCTAGGAAATCCTGTGTAGTTCATCCCAACGATCACCACTTCTCGAATAGTCAACTGGCAATTAATCCGCACGCAAATCTAAATTTTGAACCCATCCATTTTAATCTTAGTAATTATTAAATTAGTAACCTAATTAATAATTTCCATTATTGAGATTGAGAAATAAACTCCTTCTCCACTACCGATGTACAACGACTTGCTATCAAAACTAGTATTTTTATTAATCTTCGTTGCCTTGACGTTTGGCTTCTTAATTTTTTATTAACACTGTTTAAACCATATGTTTATTAATTAGTCCTAATTTCTTTCTACTTAGAGTAATTAAAAAGTTAACTAATAATCTTAACTGTATTATGAATGTGATTAGTTGATAATTAATGCCCTCATAAATGCAGTGATTGTATGTATATTAGTCGTAATATGCTCAAGTAATAAAATGGATATTTACATCTACACTTCTTGACCTATGGCCTGTTTACACAAATTATTCATATTTTTTTGCATAATTACAGAAATTATCCATATAGTGGTAGTTTGTATAATTATGATGACATTTTTAGCGGTGTATGTCTAATTTTCTAAAAAGCATAGGTGGTCTGTATAAATGATGTTGAATATCTTTTATATGTGTATATATAATTATCTAAAAAGAAGTGATGATTTTTGTAAACAGGCAATAGGTAAGGAGTGTGTAAATGTAATTAGCCGATAATAAAGTTGAGGGTTTACAGTTAAGAACTTTCGGTTTTGATGAATTCTGTAGATATCATATGAATATAAATTTATTTTTATAAATAGTAGCTTTTATTTATTTATTTCTAAACACCTTTTTATTTAAAATTATTGATATATCCGATCAATATTTGATATTTAAATATATCTTATAATGCAATCAATGAGTTTGACTTATTTAACACTAGTCGTTATGGTGCGCCGTTCCTGCATGAATATAATAAATAATTTTTTCACGCTTTAAGATATATTATAAATATATAAACTAACACAACACATTAAAAAAAAAAAGAACAAAATAAACTAATTTATCAATTAATATAAAATTTGAAAATTGAATAAAGTAGTTTTCTTATTAGTTGAAGTTTATTTTTGGCATTACAAAAAATCAGTGCGGCGGTATCATTAACCATTGTTAATTGTGAGTAAAAATGGGTGTTTCTTTTTTTTTTTCTTTTATTATTATTATAGTATACATAGTATAGAAGTATAGATATAATAAAACTTTTCACACTTCAAAATATATTATAAATAAGTATAAAATATATAAACTAACACATAATATTAAAAAAAAAAGAATGAAAGAAACTAATTTATCAACTAATATAATATAAAAAATTAAATAAAGTAGTTATCTTGTCAATTGAAGATTATTTTTAACATTATAAAAAATCAATGTGACGGTATTATTAATCGATGTTTGTGAGTAAAAAAATAATTTATTTTGTATCATAGTATATATAAGAGTGAAAATGAGTATTTAGAGTAAGATCTGTTGTATGCCCTTAAGAAATTAATTAATAATTATTAATAAGATTGGGTCTCGAAATATGTACATATTGGCGATGGAAAAAAGTGGCAAAAGAGTAATGCGCAAGAGATGTGCAAATTGTGGCTTGGCCAGTTGTGGCCTAGGGATTTTGAACTCTATATATCAACATTACTTTTTTATTTTATGGACTCAAAATAATTAAATATGTTATTTTTCTTAGAGCTAGATTTTAGTGAGAACTCATCAAATTAATGGGTTAAATGCAATTTGCCCCTCTGTGTTAACCAAAAGGAGTAATTACTCATCTTGTGAAAAAATAACTAGCAATTTACCCCCCTGTGTTATTCAAAATGCAGCAAACAACCCCCTCACATGGGTTTTTTTACAAGGGGTAAATTGCTATTTATTTTTTCACAGAGATTTTTTTGCACATTTTGCATATCACAATAGGGGTAATTGCATTTTTCCCTCATATTAATCTTAGGCCACTCGAAGAAATATAACTTTTTTTATAGATAATTATCATGTTTAAAAATCATAGAAAATGTTAATTAATGACAATTTCAAGCTGTTATCTCTGCAAGCGATGTTAAAACGTTAGCCATAGTTAAAAATTATGTCGGTAAATATTTTGGCGGTAGATCATGACAAAATTTGATTATTCATGATAAAAAATTTAACTTTTTACACTGATTTTTTTGGCTGATTAGGTATAAAATATTAATTTATCACTATTTTTAAATTGTGGTCATAATTTGAAATCAAAGCTCTAAACTCTTGATCATTGGAACAAGTTGAGGTGAACTTTATTTAATAATTTATATGTAATTAATTATTAACAAAGGGAAAGTAAATAAAAATGTGCACATTTAATGTGTAGGGTTTAAAACTGTGCACATTTTATTTTATTATAGAGGGTTGGAATGAAACCTTACATTTTTGCTGTCAGTTGGCATCTAAACACCTCTTGGTTTCCTGGAAACTGCTCATGCATATGGTCTTTTACACAACGCTGACTTTTTTTTTTTAAAGTAAAAAGGATTAATTATTATTATTTTTGAATATATCAATTATAATTATTTATTAAATATCTAATATAACAACCTACTAGTAACTATAATAATTATATACACAATACATACATTTATTACATTGATTTTATTTTCAATTGACTTAAGGGTAAATTATAGCCATCTTCCATGAGGTTTGACAAAATTATAAATACCCCCTCATTGTTTGAGAAATTACAAATACCCACTCTGAGGTTCGTAACCATCTAACAAATGAGTTGACTAAAATGCCCTTATGCACTGAATTATTTTTTATTGAATTCTTTAAATTTTTTTGGACTATAATGCACAGTGAGAGGTTTGTTAAGTTTTTTACACAAAGGAGCAATAATGCAATTTGCCTCGACTGATTTTTCTACAATTTTAATAAAAGTTTTAATGGCAAATTGGTCAATTTCAGATCTTTAGTTAAAAATTACAAACCTCAGAAAAGTATTTTTAATTTTTCAAACAATGAGAAGGTATTTGTAATTATGTAAAACATAAGGAAAGGTGAATGTAATTTACCCTTGACTTTATTAATTGAAGTGTCGAATGATCATAACTAATTCATACCTCAATCTATTTGTGATCTTATGCTTATAGGATCAGAAGATACTGAGATAAAACGAAACTCATAAACGAACTTTATAAAGGCAAACCAAATTCAAACTACATTGTATTCCTTTTTAACTTTTTTTTTTTTAAAAAATAGAAGCAAATTATTTTCAAAATAGATATATACTACCCTCACTTTAGAAACTAAATAGTCTAAATTTATAACCTTTTAATTTATCTAATTTTAATAAAGAAGGGGCGAAATAATATATCCAAAGCGGGGCCATGAATCCAGTGGAAGAGCGTAACCCACTGAATCTGAGAAGCAAAAATGTTGACAAGGACTAAGCTGCTGACAAGATCTATTTCGACCTGACTTCTGGGCCCCATTCTTTCCCCTTAATCATTATTATTTTAATTTTCCTTAGTCAAACGCTGGCAAGTGGCAACACCAATATTTATATATTATTATTATTATTATTATTATTCACATTAATGTGGTCATAAATTAATAATTCCACCTTTTCTACCTTAGATATATCAATTTGCTCTGTCATTTTCTCTTCTTTTATCCCTATTACGTACGCACACTTCCCCAAACAAAAAGGAAAAAACTTTGTCCATATTAGTTTTTGAAAAATTCGAGTTTGACATAGTAATTACGGTATTGTTACAATAATAGTATTAATTGAATATAAATAATTTTTATTCCAGATAATATTTTTTTCTCTTAAATTCAGTTTTGCAATCGGACCCCTTCCTCTTTTATCTTGCCTCAGGAAATTTTAATCTAGATAAGTATAATATGCTTGTGAATGACGTATAATTAAAAAAAATAATTAATTATATATAATACACTTATTATATAATTAATTTAATTTCATCTTAATTGGGATAAGAATTTGTTGTCGTCTCCCCTATTTACATTCTTGAAATTCCATTGCCAACCCCTTTAAAAAAAACAACCTTAATCTACTCTCTCTCTCTCTTTCACATGTCCAACTTGATTCTTAACTTGTCTACCTTCCACACCTCAAATCTCTAACAAGCAACCCCGCCCCCCCCCAACTAGAGTACTGCTACTACTATAAACTCAAACATAAGTAGTTTCGTTTTTGTTCACACTGAAAGTAAAGAGAGAGAGAGAGTAGTAGCAATGGGAATGGGGGGTACTCAAAGCCCGCCATACTACACCCCACTCTCTAAACCTACGCCCACCGGCACCACCGCCACCTCTTACTTAAAAAAGCCCAAACTCTACTCTTTAGCCATCGTAACCATCCTCTGCTCACTCTCCTACCTCTTCGGCGTCTGGCAACACGGCGGAGCCACCACCTCCTCCTCCACCACCTCCAACCTCGGCGCCACCATCTCTTGTTTCTCCACCTCCCAGAACAACACCATCACCAATACAAACACCCAATTACCCCACTCCTCCTCCTCCTCCTCCAACGCACCGCAGCTAGACTTCGCAACCCACCACTCAGCGGACGACGGCGGTGCCACCTCCCTCTCACCCGCTGTCAAATCATACCCACCGTGCGACATCAAATACAGCGAGTACACCCCATGTGAGGACCAAGAAAGATCGCTGAAATTCGACCGGGACAGGCTGATATACCGAGAGAGGCACTGCCCGGAGAAGAACGAACTGCTGAAATGCCGGGTGCCTGCTCCGTACGGGTACAAGAACCCGTTCCAGTGGCCGCTGAGCAGGGATCTCGCCTGGTACGCCAATGTACCACACAAAGAGCTGACGGTCGAGAAAGCGGTCCAGAATTGGATCCGATTCGAGGGCGACCGGTTCAGGTTCCCGGGTGGCGGCACCATGTTTCCTAACGGTGCTGATGCATACATTGATGATATTGACAAGTTGATTAATTTGAAAGATGGGTCTATTAGAACTGCCATTGATACTGGCTGTGGGGTAAGCTTTTTATTTTCAAAATTTTTTATCCCACTTTTTTAATTTTAAATGATTATAATTTCTTGGATTCTTTGATATGATAGAAAAATATGGCATTCGTTTTCAATTTAATCGGCCCTTTTTGTGGTTTGTGAAATTTTACTTGTGATTTGATTTTGAGGGACTGTACTTAATTAATGCAATATAATCTGTAAATAGTGTGGCTGCCATTTTTGGTTAGATTCGCACACGTACAATACAGTTTCTGCCTGAATTATGACAAAAGAGGTTGTCTTTGGTATTATAATACTACTGGGGTCGTCAGGACACAGCCAACCATAACTTTTCCTTTTTCAAGATTCTTTGTGTTTTGCCTCAAGAAATCAAGCACCTTTTTCTGGACAAGAAGCCCGTGCATGAAGCCTTTGTATCCATGTTGTCTCTTACTCCTAGGCTCTGTTTGGTTCCTGGGAAAAGTAGGGGAAAAAGGATTAAGAGTAGGAAAGGAGAACCTTCTAGAAAAAAAAGGTTGTTAGGAGAGTAATTTTCCATAGTTCTTGTTTTGTTAACTTTGCCTGGATAACCTTGGAAAGAATACGAAGAGATGACAACAATGTGTTACTAAGTAATTCTGAATTTTCTAGGTTGCCAGTTGGGGAGCTTACCTTTTGTCCCGAAACATCCTAGCGATGTCGTTTGCACCGAGAGACACGCACGAAGCGCAGGTGCAATTCGCATTGGAGCGAGGAGTTCCGGCCTTGATCGGTGTTATTGCCTCCAAGAGGCTTCCTTACCCGTCAAGGGCTTTCGACATGGCTCATTGTTCACGGTGCCTCATTCCGTGGGGGCAATACGGTAATTTCTTTGCTTTACGGATCGTATTGGTGTTTCATCTTATACTTTGGATGTCATAATAATAATGCTAAGAGTTTATATGATATGAATAGATGGCGCCTACTTGATTGAAGTCGACCGAGTTTTGAGGCCTGGCGGATACTGGATCCTCTCCGGCCCGCCTATCCACTGGAAAAAGCACTGGAAAGGGTGGGAGCGGACGATGGAGGATTTGAACGCGGAGCAAATGCAGATCGAGAACGTAACAAGAAGTTTGTGCTGGAAAAAGTTGATCGAGAAGGACGATATCGCTATATGGCAAAAACCGGTCAATCACTTGAAGTGCAAAAAGTTCCGGACTGTTGTCCGAAACCCTCCGTTTTGCCCTGCCCGGAATCCTGATCAAGCTTGGTTTGTTATGCTCAATTGCTTAACTCAAATGTTTACAATAATTACTCCAAACGATATCGAATTAGTCCTAATTTTGCACTTCTTGTAGGTACACAAACTTAGAAACATGTTTGACCCCTTTGCCTCAAGTTTCCAACAAGGAAGAGGTTGCAGGAGGCCAACTTGAAAAATGGCCGGAACGATTGACGGCTATACCTCCTAGGATTGGTAGGGGGACGATAAACGGAGTTACTGCCGAGACTTTTCAGCAAGACATGCAACTATGGAAGAAGAGAGTCTCGTACTATAAAAACGTTAACAACCAGCTAGGCCAAGCGGGGAGGTATCGTAACATCCTCGACATGAACGCCTTCTTGGGTGGATTCGCTGCTAATTTGATCGACGACCCGCTTTGGGTGATGAATGTAGTCCCGGTCGAGGCTAAGGTCAACACACTAGGTGTTGTCTACGAACGAGGGTTGATCGGAACTTACCAGAGCTGGTATATTATATCTATCGATCTATCTTTCCTAATTCTTGCTCTTCAATTACTGATCTACTTGATCATCCCTTCTTAACGATGTTGATCGCTTTGGTGCAGGTGTGAGGCAATGTCAACTTATCCTAGAACATACGATCTCATTCATGCTGATTCGGTTTTCACGCTCTACAAGGACAGGTAAATCTTTCTATCTTAACATGTTATCCCTTTTTCAGGACATTAAAAACAAGGACAACTGATCGATTAACTCAACTACACCGTTGTGCTATAGGTGTGAAATGGAGGACATTATGTTAGAAATGGACAGGATTCTAAGACCGGAAGGTAGTCTGATAATCCGAGACGATGTAGACATACTGGTGAAGGTGAAGAGAATAGCAGACGCATTGAACTGGGAAAGTCAGATCGTCGATCACGAGGACGGGCCGTTGGAGAGGGAAAAGCTTCTGTTTGGAGTGAAGTTGTATTGGACAGCTCCAGCTTCCTCTGCAGATGATCAACAATCCATAGCTACTTAGACATCTTCTTCCTTAAATCTGCAGCTAATTTATATATTTCTTTTTAACAGAAATTGTTCAGTTCTCTTGTTATTGATCTTAAAGTTAATTTAAATCTTTCTTGATCAAGCCCAAGTCAGGTGAATTTTAAATTGTGATTAGTTGATAATCCCATTATTTTTTGAGAGTCAGATCTTGCTCTTCTTTGATCAGGAACTCAGAGAATAATGTATAAATAATTTGCCAGATGCATTATATACATGTTTAAATTTTGTAATTGCATAGTTCTTGTTTCTCTTGATCCAGATGGCCACCTAGCACATGATTAGGCTCTCCAATTATGACTGGCACTAAATCATACTTTTTTACCTGTAAATCGGAAATTTAAAATAAGCAGGGTAGATTGTGTAATGAAGTTGACGTCTTCTGAGGTGTATGTGTCTTTTTCTAAAAGACAAGAGTGGTATTTTTGTGTACGTCTAATTATCTAAAAGGCGAGATGGTTTGTTTAAACAAAACATATATCAGAGGGTGTAAATGTAATTATACTTAAGATATAGGGTAAATTACAGTTATCTCTTTTGAAATTTGACATAATTACAAATATCTCATCGTTGTTTGAAAAAAAATATCACGCCGAGGTTTGTAGTTTTTAACCAAATGCATTTCGCCCTTAAACTTTTGATTAAAATTGTAGAAAAATCAGCCGAGTCAAATTGCATTATTGTTCTTTTGTGTAAAAAACATAGGAAACCTCTCCCTGTGCATTATAGTCCAAAAAAAAAAAAAAGAATTAAATAAAAAATAATTCAGTGCATAAGGGCATTTTGGTCAGTTCATCCATAAAATTGGATGGAAATGAGTTATTTGTTATACGGTTACAAAACTCATGGAGTATTTGTAATTTCTCAAATAACGAGGAGTTATTTGTAATTTCTCAAATAACCATGAAGTATTTATAATTATATCAATTTTCAGGGGAAGTAGATGTAATTTACCCTGATATATAATAACTGGGGAGATTCTTGAATGGTCTTGCTGCTCAAATTTGGTGTAAGAACTCAATCCCAGAATGAAACCAAAAGCACAAATGTCATGAAACAATTAGGTCACTCATGCTAAGTGTTGCATTCCTTGCATTTGGTGACTATAAATTATTACAGCGGATGACAAACAGAATAAGCATAAGAAACACAGAGGATTTTAAGGAAGATGAAGTCTGTTTTTGGTGTAGTAGTAATACTGACAGTGGTGGTTGGTCAGAGGCAGTTCATGGCGCAGTACTCTGAGTCTGAGCCTGAGCCACAAACTTGCTCTACTTCACTTTCAAGTCTCAACGTATGCGCAGACACTGCGGTGCCTGGGGCGGGGCCGCCGAGCGCAGACTGCTGCGCCGCCCTCCGGGGGGTGGACCATGGCTGTTTTTGTGACACGTTGAGGATCGCCTCCCGCATTCCGGCGCAGTGCAACCTCCCTCCCCTCACCTGTGTTGGTTGGTAAAATCTCCTTTAGTTACAACACTCCAATGATTTTCTTCATATCATATGTAATTTTTACTCAAAAAATATGTATAAACATTTTGAGATCTGAATATGGTTACATATATTCATCGTACTGGTCAGAACTGATTGATGAAATTTGAAATTTTACCTTTAATATCTCCTACACTTAAATAACCCAATGAGAAATTATAACTTAAATAGAATTCGTTGGAATCAAAATCAATCATATAATGGATCACGTATATTGGATTCTAGTAGCACTGCAATTATAGAAGTATCTTTATCAAAATTCTAAGATTTAAGTGGAACTAACCTGCACAACAATGGTTAATACTTTGATACTTAAGTCAGTAAATGGATTACGGGAAACAAGATGGGAAAAACTTTAATAAACGTGAGATAATACCGAAATAATTGATGTAGATAGTCTGAATGTGGAAAATGAGAGCTAGAATGTGAGTATAAAGTGCGAAAAGATAATAGGGAGCTTGTAGTCTTGCTGTTCGAGAGGAAATTTATTGAATAATGAATCATTTACCTATTAACTGACATCAGGTCTCTATTTATAGAGAAATTTGGACAAGATTCTTGAGTTAGTTATGAGCAAGCTGGATATCAACATAATTCACAGGATGTTGGCTTCAAAGTGATAGTATTCCGTACCTGATTTGGAGTTATCTCTCGAGAGATATGACTATTTGAAGAGGTCTTACCCATTCAATCGTAAAAGTAGGGAATCTGTTACTTGCTGTTTTGTCCAACCGGTTCCAACTGACATATGGGGTCCTAGCTAGCGATTTTTTAAGATAATATGACCCTTGATGTGTAGAATTAGCTGACATGGCGACTTTGCTATTTGGTGCTTGAGCTTGTTGTTTGGGCCTCGTTAGTCTGGATGGAAGAAAAGGCTTGAAGTCCTTGTTGTCGGGGATTTGCATATGGGCCAACAGGGTTTTGGGTCTACTGAGCTAATTGAATAGAAGCCCTACTTCTTGGCTTGAACTTGGGCTGTATTTGGATTTTAAGTTTGAAAAATATTTGATGGGGACATCAATAAATGTATTATACTTGACATGTAATTAGGTACCCAATTTTGAAAAAAAGAAAAGGGATTAATTACACAATAAATATAGTAATATTTGTGAGATGATGGATTTGATGTACCAAAACATAATTTGGGCAAAAAAAGGTTTCATAACATAGTAAATTAAAAAACATGTACTAAATTGATAGGTCGAGATTGTGGCTATGATGGCATATGAGACAAATAAAGTGGGACCACAGTTTGAATCCCTTCCCAAAAGGATGAGTTTGAGTCTAATTTATTGGTCTGGCAAAGAAATA
The DNA here is from genome assembly GCA_034509735.1 of Sesamum alatum. Taxonomy (NCBI): domain Eukaryota; kingdom Viridiplantae; phylum Streptophyta; class Magnoliopsida; order Lamiales; family Pedaliaceae; genus Sesamum; species Sesamum alatum. The sequence goes on along the minus strand of JACGWO010000003.1, from coordinate 27,206,537 downwards.
AATTTTGATCTTACAGGTTCGGACAAGTTCAGGATGTGTTTGGGGGCGGGGCAGGGCAGAGCCAACCTCGAGTCCAATCAAAATTAAGTGAGGCAGGCTCCAACTAACTCCGTCCCATTGCCATTCTGGACGATAGAAATGGAAATTTTCATGATAGAATAATATGATTATCCACTCAATTCTTATTTGGGCTAAAAGGTAAAAATAGGGTTTGGAGCATGGGCCTACATATCCTTTTGAAGCCCAATTCAAAGTTTTAGGCGGAGGGCTGTTATATTGGGCCGAGCACAACTGTAGCAAAAGCTTTTGAGGGATTGGGTCGGAACTTCATAATTAATGATATTTTTTTAAAAGTTCAAGGATCGTATCGAATATTTTTATTATATTTTAAGATAATTTTATTTTGTCGAACTTTATTCAAGAATAATACGATCTATATAATAATATCAATGATCATTTTATTGCATAACATATTCGTATTTCTATTGAATCATTCGCAAATCGAATTGGGCTCTACTTAAATATAGTTTTTCTCAGCATCTAAAAATATGCGACAAGAAAACAAGAATCCTCAAAAATAGGGAAGAAAATAAGGTAGAAAAAGGTGCACATGATGCACTACGTTTGTCGATACCAGACATAATACTTGAGATGAGAATGCAAAAATAGAAGAAAAATAATAGATTGGGTGTTTCAATACTCTCAAGTACGCATCTAGATGTTCATGTTCCAACACATTTAATTATGCACTTAGGATATTGCATTTGTCATAAAAAAAAAAAATAATAAATACTACTTGTCGTTGCACATAATTCCTGCCATCATATAAAAAAAAATTGTGATGTGAAATGAAAAAAATTTGTGAAAAAAAATAATCGTGCAGTGAGGGGGGATGAAAAAGAAAGATGAAATCTATGAAAAGAAAGAAACGTGCAGTGAGGTGAGAGAAAAAATAAATTGTAATTGTGAATTTATTAAAAATCTGAAAGTTTTTTATGAATAGACATTGAGAAGTAATGTGAAATTAAAAAAAAGTGGAACATTGGGTTGAGTGGAGTACAAAAAAAGCAATTATAATTGTGAGAGTATTAAAAATATTAAAATTATTATTCTGACTATTTTTTTTAATGGAAGAAATGAACTAAATAATGAATTTGAGTATTTAAAAATTAATACGACAAGAGATTTTCTTTTATAATAGTATAGATATATTGTGTTGTGTCCGAGTGCAAACCACTCAAGTTCACGAGCATAATCACAAGTACAAAACAACAATAAACTATGGAAGTTGGTCATGATTCATGTCCTTGGGTTGTCATGAAAATCGATTCTCTTGCAAAAATTGTCACCCCACTAAAATTAATACGTGAAATTATCAAAAAAATTTAGAAATTGTTTGCAAACGTCTAAAATAAACACTTTATTAGTTTACTGTTGAAACTAAAGTAAGAGGAGCTCTTTTGTTATTTATGAACTCCAGCTTTTGAATCGATTAAATTAAGTTGATTTAAATAAAAAAATTATAAGTAATTTCTACCAATTTTACAATTTATTGATAAAATAATAAAATATTAAGTTGTCTACCAAAAATATCCAAACGACTTTTTCCAATTTTTCACTTGTGTTTTTGAAATCCTCCCAACTTACTGCATAATTTACAAGTTGTTCTGCAACCTGATCACAGAAATAAAATTTATTGCATACCCCCTTATTTATGAACCAAGTTTATCACACCAATTCATATATTTTTTAAACGATCATTAATACTATGGAATATTCATAATTTTTTAAATAATTATAAGATATTTATAATTATGATAAATTTTGTAAGATTCCGTTGTAATTTACCCAAAATTTTTATTCTCCAATTCAATAATAAACTATTAAATAAAATATAAAACTTTGATGTATTAAAATTTCAGACAATTTATCCAATTAGACTCATTCGTAAATAGAAAAAATTGGACCAGAGGTCTTACCTGTCAATTGTCGTCTACTTTAAAACTCCCGGGTCCCAACTTCCAACTACCGCCACAACTCCACCGTGCGTCGTCCCCACTCGCCGCCTCATTGCGCGTCCTTTCATTCTCTCCTCCATGCTCCAGTAAATACCCCAATTCGCTCTCATCAAATGCTCTCACCAACAAAATGTTGAGACAATCTCAACACTCTCTCATGAGAAATGGGTAAGACGAGCAAGTGGTTCCGGTCACTTTTAAGTTCCAAGAAGCCTCCGCCGGATTCTTCTTCTGCGCCGCCGCCGCCGCCGGAGAAGAAGAAGAAGAAGAGTAAGTGGGCTCTCCCGAAATCAGCTGATAGTACGTTTAAGAATGAAGACACTATGGCGAGCCCCTACGTTGAGGGGCTGGACGCTAACAAGCATGCAATAGCTGTGGCGGCGGCGACGGCAGCGGTGGCGGAGGCAGCTCTCGCGGCTGCCCAGGCGGCTGCTGAGGTGGTTAGGCTGACCAGTGGCGGCCGTGGAAGTGGGAGGAACGTCGCAGCCTATACTAGTGGAGACCGGCGGCGGGCGGCGGCTGCTGCTGCTATCAAGATTCAATCCGCTTTCCGGGCCTATTTGGTTAGTGATATACTATTAATTAATGTTAATTGATCTGATTTTCGTTTCAATTAACGACGCAATTTGAATTTGCTACATTTCAAGTAAGATAACTATTATTGATCAGCATGGAACATCAATCATGGAACTTGTTTGTTTTTCATCAATCTTTGTCATAAATCACATGTTTTCTCTTCCAAGTATAGTTTTTACATTACATGTACAATGTTAATAATGTGAATCCCATCTTGTCTTTCTTGCATATGGTACAGACAAATGGTTGATTGAACAATTATCCTAGTTCATTTCTAATGCCTTATCTTGTCTTTTTGGGGTTCTTGATATATCAAAATAAGTGTCCTTACAACTATTGGATTTACAATTTTCATCTGTTGTAAGAACTTTGTTATCTTCTGGAAAGTAGTAGCTGATGTTGAAAGAGTGTGCACCATGCTAGTGGATATGATACCTCACAATCACTGAGAATTGATTGTCTTGTCCTCTACTGGCTGAATTGATGTACACAGATAGAGATGAGTGTGTAGAAGACAGCAATTTGCAACGAATTCACCTCTTGTTTCCCTTTTCTCCTCTTCTGGCGTTACCGTCATTGTCTGTGAGTAACAAGTTGTTCAGTGTTCAACTTTTTAGTGGTGGGGTTACATTGGATTTGATCTAAAAAGCCCCTACGAAAGCTGCTGATTAGTATAATCGTCGTTCTTGAGCAATGATGGACTTGACTGGCCACTGATCTATGGCTGGACTTATGATGAGATGCTGCTTTCTTTTATGTAACTTTTGGCTAGGACAAACATGATATCTTTTACTAAGATATTGCTGGTATCTTTCTCATATTTGCCCTTACTTTGTTCTTGTGAGATGTAATGATATTGTCCCCTAAGAACAACAACCTTCCACAGATCATGTGAGTAGATTCTGGAGTTTAATGCTGAATTGATCATGCGGATTTAATTGGTTTGTCACGGAATATGTTATATGTTTTTCATGTCTGAAAGTTGATTTTAAAAGAAGGTGTCTGATTCTTGGTGAGTGTGTTGTTACAGGCTAGGAGGGCATTAAGGGCACTCAAGGGACTGGTTAAGCTTCAAGCCCTTGTTAGAGGCCACATGGTCAGAAAGCAAAGCGCAGACATGCTGCGTCGCATGCAAGCAATGGCACGAATCCAGGCACGAGCGTCTGCAAATCGTTCTGAGTCATCCAACGCCAACGCCAAGTTCTCTAAACCTCGTCATCCAGTAAGCATTATATCGACTTCAATCGTCCCAACTAGAAAGAAGAAAGCATAATTCTGGACTCTGACTGTACATTCATATGCATTTTACTACAGGGAGTTGTAGATTTAAGAAACTACAATCACCGGTCGGGTAATGCCAAACACGGTGGATCTGTCCTGAAGGTAACATGATTAGATTATGTTTTCCGTTGTTTGCACTGTTATTTAACATACATTTTCAGACAATGGCTTAGAAAGAGTCTGTCTGAAATGTGTCCAATGGCTTTCAGCAAATGCATCAATACAACTCCAGATCAAGTATGAGCAATAATGTGAAGAGTGAAAGCTCCAACCTAGCTTCCAACTGGTTAGATCACTGGATGGAACAATACGCATGGAACAACCACCGCCAAGACGATGAGAGAAGTGACAAAATACTCGAAATAGACACATGGAAGCCTCGCCAGACCACCCGACGAACTGATAAAACTTCCTCAACATCACAATATCGTTCATCAGGCAATGACACGGGACAAGAGCACTCGAATACCGGCTCCTTCTCAAGACTCTCAGCAAAGCTTCAGAAACCAAATCCCAGTACATCATCGGAGGAAGTGTTGTCCGTAATGTCACCAAGCTTTCCGCCAGAACAAGATCAAGTCGTGGTGGTACGAACAGCTGAGAACAGCCCAAGAGTGCATTCTTCTGCTTCATCTAGGCCAACTAGCAATCCAAGAGGGCCGTTCACTCCAACAAGAAGTGAGTGCTCAAGAAGCTTGTTTGGTGATTATCTCAGTCACCCCAATTACATGGCGAATACAGAGTCATCCCGGGCTAAGGTTAGGTCCCAGAGCGCACCGAAGCAGAGACTGCAGCTGCACGAACTTGGGACGAGTGCCAGTTTTGGCCACGGTTTTTGGGAATCCGATGCCAATTCGGAGCAGGGCTTTTCCCTGCCAGGTAACTACACTAGGAGCAGTACTTATATGCAATGTGGTGAGTTAAGAAGGCAAGGGACTCCTATCCGTGGTGATCGCTACCGGTTTTAGCTCCAGTTATGGCCATGGTCTTTGACGATAGATTTCTGTATGTGCCTATCACATATAACTTCATCAGTACAAAAAGATTGACATAACACTGGAAAAAAGAGTGTGATGTTGTCTAGTTTGAGGAGTTGGTTTGTAATGCATGTGTGCTGTTTCTGTTTGTGGTCGATCAATTGTGTGTAAAAACGTTTGACCACACAAATAAAAACTCGTCTGTCTTATTTCTTGAATGGGAACAACTATATATGTATGTATGTACTCCTAATTTACACAAGAAGTGGTTTTTTAAGAACGTAAGACACTTGTCACGTGATTGGTTACTTTTTTTTAACTGTATTAATCATCTGCGGTGAGACAGCACAGTGTTCATGGCGTGTAAAATAAGAAATTGAACAATTACAGTAGCAGCTTATGATAAAGGTGTCGTGGTGTAGTTGGTTATCACGTCAGTCTAACACACTGAAGGTCTCCGGTTCGAGTCCGGGCGACGCCATCTCATCCCTCTTCTACCATAATTTTGTTCCTCAAGATCGAATCTTTCCCAAACCTCGTGATTGTATATACTTTTTAATTATACTAAAGCGTGTGGCTTCATGCTTTTATGTACGTGAATAATTTTTAAAAATTACTTACAATTAAAATATTTATATAACTTGTATTTTTATTTTAAAAGAAAAAGTATCATATGAGTATATACTATTATATAAAGAAAACCCCCTCCACACTCGCAAACGGTTAATTACATCGCTGCACCATTTTTTGTAAAGTCAAAGATGCCCTTCAACCGATAATATAACCAACTTATTTAACTTTCAAAGTTTCACCAATTGATAAATTAATTTTCTTTCTTTCTTTTATTTTTTGGTGATGTAATGGTTTATATTTTACTCTTATTTATAATAATAATGTATTTTAAAGCGCAAAAGAATATTTATTATATACACGCAGGAACGACGTACCACAACAGCTATTAATAAATTAATATAAACGTTTGGCCTATGAAAGTTGTGGATAAAAGAAGATAACCGTATAATATTGGAGAGATGAAAAAAAAATGTTTGAATAAAATAAAAACTACAAAATGGTAGTTTTACAAAATCATGACACCAAAAAATGGGTCTCCAATTATATATACTTAGTGTTCGTGGCACAGATAAATGAGTGTGTATAGTTAAATAAAAATTTTGAAATTAATTTTTATTTTAAAAATTATATGTTAACTAAATAAAAAAAATATTTTAAAAAATGTAAGAAAGCTTTGAGAAGTTAAAGTTAGTGAAAGTTGAGAAGAGTGAGTAATTTGACGATTATGAAAAGAGGGAGAAAATTTAAAAAAAATGCAGTAAATTTCAACAAAAAACTGACAAAAAGTTAAGACACCAAAAGGATGAAGTATAGAATATAGATAGATAGTACTAGTAAATTGCAGAACATCCAATATAGGTGCATAATATTTAAAAATAATTTAAAATAAATATATTAAATAAATTGCATTGTTCAATTTCTGCAGATAAAAAAATTTACTATTTTAATATAAATATTTGATTTAAAAAATGACATAGTGTCGGAGGAATCAGAAAATGCATGAGATGAAAAAAAAAAAAAAAGGGACAACTAGTCGTGCAGGCCAAAATATATAAATATGGATTACATTTAAAAGCACTTTGTGTGTATGGGATTACTTAAATTAAATGTTGAAGTTAAAATTATTTAATTATTCTTCATAATGGTTTATAAATTAAATTTTGTCTTTTTTTTTTTTTTTTTGAGATAACGCATCTTTTCGGAAAAGGTCCACGTCTCCTCAGGAAAAAGTTCCCATTTTTAAATGAAAAAATATCTATTTTAAATGAAAAGACATTCATTATGTTTGATTTTATTTTTTGGAGCATTTATTTTTGTTTTATAGAAATAGAGAGAGAAAAATAAAGATAAATAAATATGTGAAAGAGAGAGGGTGCATGTTTGGTTTATTTTTGAAGTTAATTTTAAATAGTGTAAAAAATATAGTATGTATTGTGTTGTATATTGAGAAATAAAAAATACTGTTCACAGTCGAATCATGTCTCTTTTATATATTTTTATATATGTATACAGTAATATATTTTTTTTGTATGTATTATGTTGTATATTGAAAATAAAAAAATATGATTCATTATTAAATCTTGTCTCTTTTATATATTTTTATAAATATATAAATATATGTATAGAATAATATTTATTTATTTGTAAATAAATATATGTATGTAAAAGTGTTTAAGTGTTGTGAGTAATATTATTGTTATTTTATTTTTTCATCATCTCAGAGATGCAGAAAAAATAAAACCAAACATAGAGATTATTTTTCTTAATTATATGTATGTTTGGGGAACTCAACCCATGACGTACACAAATTCTCGTTTCTGAGTTTTCTTTTTATCTCGTTTGAACGTATTCGTGAGTTTTCTTTTTATCTCGTTTGAACGTATTCGTAAATTATTGATGTATTGCATCAATTTATGAATTTAACAATACACAATGAATCGCATGCTATTTAACTTTTTTTGTTTCAAGAAAAACACAACTGCACATACAAAGAAAGCTAGCGATGAAACAATGATGAGGGCAAGAGTGCAGTATAGAGGTGGTCTACCCGAAGACACACTTAACAAACTAACAATCAAAGAAACCATTACCAAACTACAACACCTCCCATTTACACCTCAAATGTAATCAATCTGAAACCTAAACTTAACAGCTGCTTCTCAACTTTCATCACACTTCCATTTGGAGGTTGGAACACAGCTTAGGTATCGACACCACTCGCAACGTTCATATCCGTTTACGCCCCGGAACACCATCGCCAGTCCCGCGGTCAACCTGCGTTTAGATTAGAGATCGTTTGTTTCATGTATAGTATGTAATTCAGATAACGGAATATGCAGCGATAAGGTAAATGACCAATAAATGGAAAGCCATCTGATGATTGTTGACCAATAAATGGAAAGCCATCTGATGATTGTTTGGAGACAACGACTTACCCTGCAATAAGTAGTGTCAGAGAAATCACCCATAGAACATACTGATAAGCCTTGTATTTGGACTTTACACGAACACCGGCAGGGAGACTGCGCCGTTCTAGCCAACCAAACTGAGGACGGGGCAGCAGGATAAAGCCGAGGAGGAGTCCGGTCAAGAATCCTCCAATATGGGCAAAGTTATCAACATGAGGAAGAATTCCAACGGCCAAGTTAATTAGGACTATAACCAAAAGCGTCAACAGTGCTGCGACCTGCAAACCGGATGAAGGATGAATAAAATGGAGAGAAAAAAATCCTCCCAACTCTAGAACCGAAATGCACAACAAGAAACAACGATCGTTCACCTTGTTGCTATATATAGACCAGTTGGTAATTAACTCGGAGAGCATGGCTCCAAGAAGCCCGAAAAGAGCACCAGAAGCACCAACGGAAATTCGGTTTCGTATAAATAAGGAGGACAATATGCTGCCACCAAATCCAGATAATAGATAGATTATGCCAATGCGCACTGCCACAAGTTCATAAAACTGTTAAAGAAACTGCGCAGATGTGTAAAGACAATGTCATTCGTCAGCTGTATTTTTGGCCGATAGCTCTTACCAAAGCCGAACTGCTGCTCGAGGCGAATACCAATGAAGACAAGACTCAGCATATTTGCAAGCAAATGAATAACACCAGCGTGTAACCAGATACACGAGATAAGCCTCCACCCTTGATGCTGATGCACCACCTTTGTCCAATTCAGAGCACCCAACTTCTCTAATCTTCAGTATCACAAAAATAAAGGTTGTCAATCAACGAAAATCATGAATGGTTCTACTCCAACTTATTAGAAAAACAAATCTAAATTTCAAATTTTCAAAAAACTGTCGTTCTTTTCCAAATTTCCATGCTTGCTTACTGCCCCAATCTTCCCTTATATCAACATAGAGAGAGAACACATAAAGCAGTGATCAAGATGAGATTCGACACCTCTTCACATAACACCAGCTCTAGAATAAATGTCCAACTTTCCGGGAGTTCATACCAATCATGGAATCAAAGAACAATTTCATTACATGTCAATGAATCTATTGACAAGTACTTCGGTCACGAGATGTCACAATTAAGAACATGAAAAACTCACCATATTTGTAGAGAAGACGACAAGGGGGTTGGGCTGTGAGACAATACTAAATAAAGACTAACACAAAGAATAGGTACATGACTCTAAACAATACATTAATCAAGAACCTATACTTCAACTCAGAATCCACAAGCAAATATCACAATTTGAGCCATTCATAACAAAACACAAAGAATAGTCAAACCTAAGACATGGACAACATCTTTACATGCAATTCAAAAAAAATAAAATCCGTTACTTTGAGAAAAAGACAGCCATACTCCAAACAACAAAGAGATAAGCCAGCCCACAAAAGCTCAAACCTCGTATTTTTTAGCCAAGAAACCCCGAATTCACAGCAAAAACTGAATCATAACCCATAATTCAGAAAAGGGTATTAACAAAAACAAATCCCCAACCAATAAAAGCAATCAAGAACAGTAAACCCACAATCTTTACACAACAAAAACCTAAACTTTGCAGTTAAAGAGCAAAAGGGGTAGGAAGAAACATGATCCTCACGTGGAAGAAGACGGCCCAAACAGAGGATTCTCCCTCAGAGGCTGGAAAGACAACCTCCCAAGAAACCTCGCGACACACTTATCACCGTCGTCTCCATAGCTGAAACCCCTGTTCTTGATACGCTTCGGGCAGTTATTCAAATACATCTCCACCACAAACATCACAACGTTAGCAACCACAAACAGCGGAATCAACCACGAAACCCAGTTTCTGTCCCTATCTTCAAGCGTATACGCGCTCGCTGTGGACGAGTGATTGCTTTTCTCCACCCTGCTCTCGATATCCTCCCCCGGCATAGCTGATCCTCCTCTCTTTTTCACTCCTATAAACCTCTTCTCCACACAAATTTCACCTGATATTCTTGCTGTTGCAATCCAACCAAGAATCGAGTGACGTGAGTTTATTAATGGGGTGAGAGAAGAGAAGAACGTGGATTGTGGTGTGTAGAGAGAGAAGAGAAAAACAGGGGAGAGGGGTTTGTTACTCTGTTGCACAGTTCATCAGAGCTGCGGTTCCGATCACCTGCACCCATGCCCACACAACCTTCCAAACAAACCGCCTTACTTAACTGCCACGTGCACTTAAGTGCTGACGTGTTGGGTGCTTAATGGAGGGTCCCAAAGCGGTGGTTTTTGGTAAAAGCTGGTGATCATAGAGAGATGGAGGTCAGCTTAATTCCCCATGAGATGAAAACGGACCACTTTCCTAAGCTGGTAACTTCAACTACTTACGGCTACTATGAATTTGGATTTGACCTCTTTTCTTTTTTCTTTTTTTTTTTTTAATAATTACATCGCTCTTCTCTAAAAATTTAGTGTAATTATACATAAATCTCTTATAATTTGAAAAATCACATTTAATATTTTTTATGATTATTTTGGTCTAGCAAATATTCATTTTTATGGATTTAAAATTACCAAATTTGCTTATATTATCAAAAGAATTAGATAAAAATTTATATTTACTCCTAATTGGTTTATTAATCACTTATTATAGGTCAAACAAATCTTTTCTTATCAATTATAAGGGTGAATATATATCTCCCTACATACATTAGCGTATGAAGATGTATAACGATAATTTGGTTAGAAAAAATACTTAACTTGCAATAGTTGTATTTACGTTAATCATGAGTAAATATAAAATTCCATTCAACTTTTTTGCTAATATTTACGAATCCGGTTAAATGTGACTAATAAAAAAGTGTAGTTATTAGACAAAAATAAATTACATATGTACTAGATGTAATTTCTTAAAACACATGAGGTTTATGTAAAATTACAATAAATTTTAAAGGAGGACAGTATAATTATCCCTTTTGTTGTTTAGTTTAAATAAGTAAGAAAAGAGTTTGACTTATTGTAATAAAAATGTGTGTTAGTATTTAAGATTGTAATAAATATTTGTTGTTAGATATTAATAACACATGAACAATTTAATAACGGTTATTACACCAAATATAACTCTTATTTTGGACTCCAAAATTTAAGACGTGATAAATACCATAAATAACATCATTCTCTCAGGAAAGAGTTGCGCGAATAATCGTACCATATAAATAGATAATCCGTACTGATTAAAAAGAATTAATTATACTTTTCATCCTTGAAGTATACCTAATGTTGCCATACACTCTCTTCATGTTTAAAATGTACATTAAAAAGCCCAATTCATGTACCGATTTTAGTAAAATCTTTTTGGTAAATTCGCTGATACCCCACGAGATTAGTTTAAATTACACAAACACTCCATGTCTTTAATAAAATTATAGCTACACACCCTAAGGAGTGTTAATATAATGTTTTATCTTTTGCAAAATTACAGCTACACCCTCTAAGGGATGTTTGTGTAAGCTTTGACTTTGAATAAAGGTGTAGTTGTAATACAATTATAACCTCAGATGGTGTAACTGTAATTTTGTAAAAGACAAGGGATGTTTATGTATTTTGACCTAATTTCAGGGGGTGTCATTATAATTTACCCAAATCTTTTTGATACGTCTCGAATAGGATAAATTACAGCTATCTCCCTGAGTTTTGGTATAATTACAAATACCACTCATTGTTTGAAAAATCACAAATAACCCTCTCAATAGAAAATAATCATGTAGCCCCCAAAACGATGATGTGAAAAAACTACTTTGTCCTTGCTGACTCTTATATTTAAAAATAAATAAATATATTTTCACAAAATTTATATAAATTTGAGGGTGGGTAAAATAAATAATTTATAGAGAGTATTATAGTTCATAAAAATATATCGAAAAATTCTAAAAAGATATATAAAATGATAATTTATAATTCAACAGGACATTTTGGGCAATCCATCATAAAAATATAGATGCAAACCTAATGGGGGCTAACGGAATGGGCTCGTTGTTAGCTGAATGTTAAAATCAGGGGGGGGGGGGGGGTAATTTCTAGAACAACGAGTAAGTATTTGTAATTATGGGAGTGTTTGCAAGAGCTTCTACTTTTAAAGAAGTGTTTTTGTTGAAAAAGTTGGAAGTTGTAGCAGAATCAAAAGTGGATAGTGTTTGTAAAAAAAAGAAAAGTAGATAAAAGCTAAATTGAGTAGTGTTTGTGGAAAAAATACTTCTAAAATAAGTTTAATTGGGCAAAGACCGTTTTGTCCCCATGTATTAAAATAATGCTATTTTTGCTTAATATTCGAACTTATCTCTTGATTACAATAATTATTTTTCCTAAAAATAATAAATTTTATTTCTATTAGTATATCTCATATTTGATTTTTTACGAAATGATTATCATTTATATCATTAAAATATTCAATACTTTTAGAAAAATTGGATGTTTAATTCAATAATGTTCCCATGATATAATATAATTGTTCATTCATGCGCAATAAATAAACTTATCAATTGACAAAAAAATTATTTTTTTAATTAATCATATCAATTTAATTTATATTTGTTTATAATTTATGAATAATATCATATAATATAAAAAATAATATATAAAAATTTTAAATTATTAAATATGTGAAATTATAAATTTTGTTAGTGATAAATTATTCAAATTACTTGAAAATTCTAACGTCAACTTTAGTGAGCAATTTTAAAAATATATAAAAAAAAAGGGTAAAATCGAATTGAAATTATTATACTGAGGGTAAAGTAGTCTAAATGGAAGTTAAATTTATATACAAAAAAGCCACAACAACCAGAAACACACCCTAAGGTATTTCTAGCTTTTGGCTTAAAAGCGCTTTTCATAGCAGTTTCGAAAGCATAAATTGACATTTTAAACACCTCAAAAGTGTTTTTCAGCATCCACAAGTTGAAAAGCACTTTTTAAAACTCGCACAAACACTCCCTATATCAAATCTCATAAAATGTGGTTGTAATTTATTATTTAGAATATTAGGGGATGTTTGCGACACCGGGTATTCTATAATATAAGGAATTGTGTCCATGTAATAATGTATGAATATATTTATTAGCAATACATGATCTTTACAGGCTCTGACTCGTAATAATAAGACCACACAAAGATTTTAGGGTCAATTACACTTGAGTCCCCTTTTAAAAATGTAAGATTACAATTTTTATCAAGAAAGTTTCCTAATATACTTACATTCTCTTCGAAAATTTATCATTTATACTTGATCTCTTTTTGCTTGGGTATGAAAGAAAAATGCTAAAATTAGCAATAAAATTACATAAATTTTTAATTTTAATCCTCATTTATCATTCTCATGTAATAATTTTATATTTATAAAAAAACTATGATAATGTTAATCTAACTCCATATATATCTATTACATTTATTTGTTTATAACTATAAAAAAATATACATGAGAATGTTAAATAAGGGCCAAAATTAAAATTTTACATTAACATCAGCATTTTAACAGAAAGAGGTTTGGTGTAAGTAGTGTATTTTCAGATGGGGTGCATGTAATTTCAAAAAAGAAAAATTGGGAGAAAGTGTAATTTTGCATTTTAAGAGTAACTCTAAATGTAATTAATCCAAAATTTTATAATATATATATATATGTATATCGATAGATTAAATTGTAAATTATTTTGACAATCAAGAAAAAGTTTTATTTTTCTTGTTTGTACGTATCTAGGAGTCATAAAAGTAACAAATGATTATAAAACTAAATAAATAAATAATAAGAGATAGCACACATAACAAATAAAACATCACAACTTTTGCAAAGAAACAAACCCACTGAAGTTTAAAAACGTCATTATAACTTTCGTAGATACGCTTTTGGGTGGAGAAAAGTAGTTGAGATTTGCATTATTGGCCTTTCAATCTTGAGAGGGCAGAAAATGATGTTTCCCTATAATAACTACTCCATTTTATCATAATAAATATTATTCATTCATCTCAAGAAAAATAAATGAATAACGAAGATTTCCATGAAATACCGAAGCTTGCACAACTATTCTACATCTAAAAATTGTAGGGAGGGAAAAAAAAAAAAAAAAAAAACGATCGAAGTTGTGTGTCTAAATTAATTTTTATTGAAGTGCAAAAATTTGTTTGTATTTGATTGATACGATAGAATAACCTAAAATTAACATAATGTCAAAGGCCGTGATCCCCCAAACTAAATTACTCAAGTGGCTAAATCAACAAAGTGATCTAGAGATCGTACATAGAACAAAAGTAAGATATATATTCAAAGAATATCTATGGTGTGAAAATAAAAGACTATTTATAGATTTGAATCAATGGTACGGTACTCATTGTGCATATGCTCAAATTACGTAAGTGTTAGATGATTTAGAGTTGTGATTGTTTCCAGGTTGGTCAGGTTGGGTCGATCGCCCCTCGATAGAAAAACCTGGACATCTTATCCTATATGGCTTCTTTTGGTTCATGTTGGTCTGGGTGGGATGGAAAATAAAATGATAATTAATTCCACCATCCTTTATATAGTGTTTGATTTTACGTATTGTATGTGTAATATCTCATGTGATAATACATATAGGGCATGTTTTTGTTGAAATGAATTACAAAGTATGTTTAAATGTGAAAAAATCGTTAAAAGTATTATTTTTTAATTATTTTTGTTTTCACATCGTAGCTTGTGAAATATTTACAAAAGTATAAAAAACCTTAATAACAATTATTGGAAATACATTGGTTAAAATAATAATTTTTGGAATAGATTTTTTTTCTGCATTCATATGAAGCAACATCCAAAATAGACATTCAATAGAAAAAAAAAAAAAAAAGAGAACGAAGGTTTAATTTTTTAAAAAAGAATTATAGAATATAGCAAAAATTATACTCTTTGAATAACTAATCAAAACTTAAACATTTTTCAAAAGTCCCAAAGAAAATAAAGTAACATTCTTTTTATTATATTTTATTTTTAAATTATTATAATTTAAAGTACATTATAGTATGCATGTAATTCACAAGGGCATGTAAGGAATTTTTTTTTAATTCTACATTAAACTAACCGATGGGATAGTGTATTCCCATCAATTAAGTTTGCTAAAAGGGACCCTGATATTAATATCGGATTTTAATATTATGAACAAACGTGTGATTATGCATGATAAATAATCTTATCATGTCTACCCACGCAAATCAAATTGGACCTATGGGCATTTATGTGCCTGCATACTGCAGAGGGGTGACTTGGTAATTCTATGGTTTTCTATCCATATCAATATTGCTTGTCATGCATTAATTTCTAGTGTGATTTGGGGAGGAATCAATTCCTACCGAGTCAGTCCATCTATGATCATTGGATTGAAAAAGCGATCATCCTTTTAAAATTTAATGACTAACTCAGTTTTCATTGTGATAAATCCGTTAATAATTATAAACTATGTATTTAATGGATTAATCCACATTACATATTTCAGGCACATCAAACTATCAAACAACATGTCTTAACAATAATGTATCTGTTGCTTTTATAAGGCATACCATCTCCTCTTACTAGGGGTGTCAAATGGGCGGGTTAGATCCAAATGGATCGAATTCAAAATGAGTTGGGTTAAATATGGATTCGAATCAATTGGCTCTAAGCGGTCGGGTCTCAAGTGGATTGGATCGGGTCAATGTAACCATTCTTTATATTTAATATTTAAAAAATAGAATTTTAAGTAATAATAATAATAAGATGATGATATTTTAAAAACCAACTTATAAATAATATGACTAAATTTGTTTATATGTATTATGTATTGTTTCTGGAAAGTAACCATGTACATTAAAGATTTATTTGTTAAACTATAAAATGAAAGACTCGTAAGACATACAAAAATACTGCATTTTCCAAAATAAATCATGAAATGAATAGTATGCAATCAATTTCTCCATAATTGTTTGTAAAATTGAATTGTGGCGTTCAATCGTAATATATAATAATAGTTATCTTTCTATATTGATCATACATGTTCATTAATTATAAATTATGCTTAGATATTAATATTTGATGTATTCATTGAAAAACATAATATAATTGTGTACTGTCGATTTATTCAAAAAAATAGAAATAAAAATAATTTTACATTGAAACATATGAATTGCAAGTTTTGACTATTTTATAAAATGCTTCACTTTTCTCTTGTTGCTCATTAATTTGAAAAATATTATTCTACTAAATATATTTTGGAAAATTTGTTTCTCATAAAAAATGTAAAAATTTACAAATGAGAAGTAATTAGTGATATATAGTGCAACTAAACCAACAGTGAATTTAAGTTTTTTTTTTTTTTTTGAAATAAAAGCGATGAAATATTATTAAATATTGAAACAAATCTGTTACAATCCGTCTTATCAAATATCAATATCTGAATAAAGACAATTACAACGACTATATCCTCATCAACTATACAGTAGGATAACATCCCACGTATTCGATGGGGTTCGAATCCATGACCTCGAGGTCATGGGGCCTCAGCTTCGCCAACTGAGCTAGGCGTCATTGGCTAACAATAAATTTAAGTAATTAAATCATTTATTGAACCCATTTAAGACTCATCACCAATCCACATAAGATCCATAGTGCCAAAAAAATTAACTAAGTTAAATTAAAACATACTTAATATGTTTTGATAAATTTGTTTCTTGTAAAAAAATGTGAAAGAAGTTAGAATATATGGAATTAGTTAGTGATGAGGTTGGACCCATTTAAAACCCATCTCCAACCCACCTAAGACCCATCACCAACCCATGTAAAATCTATAATGAACTCGTGATTATAATTATACTAATATCTTTCATAAATCTATGATATTACTAAAATGAATTGACTAATAGAAAACTAAACATGAACAACCTATTTAGGACCCATTACAATCCATAAAGGACCATAATCTATTTTGATTTATTTAAATAAAATCATATTGAACCCATAAGAAATGTTAAATCCAACCCAATCCAAAATTAAGTGAGTTGAATTGGAATCATGGATTTCCACGCATATTGCGACCCCTACCCCTTACTATACTATCTTTTGATCTAATATAATATAACTAATATTTCTACTGTTAAAAAAAAAACCTATCAAATAACATGAAATTCCCTCCTTTATGACCAACATATGATCCATTTGAGGGCGAAGCTAAGCCCTGTTGAGCCCCGACGGCCGACGGGGCTTAACTTCAATTATAATGGAGCATTTGGTGTTGAGAAAATAATTGTAGTTAATAAGTAGCTCAATTTGAAGGTCACTTTAATAATTTTCTAAAAATAATATAGGGAAATAGTTCATAGTTGCAATAATTTCTATTATATAAATAATTTCGAACAATGTTAATGCAACCACAACTACTAGTAGGCGAGAACTTTGTAGCCCTTTGATTGTTGTAGTAATAGTTGTAAGAACTAGTTGTATTTGATACAATTTGGTTTGACGGTCGCATAATTAATTATAAGTTATTAGATTATGATAAAATTAATTTGGAACAATTGATTTTAGAAAAAGTGATTGTATCATTTAGGTTCACAAATTCATAGTCGATTATACACATGCGGTTGTCCATAAATTCCAAAACTAACATTATTCTTACGATAAATGAAGTATTAAAAAATTATTTTATTAGATATAATGAGTAATTAGATAAAATAATTGCATTGAGATTAAAATCTACAAACTATAACTTTTTATCAAAATGTAATTTTGATGAAATTTAATTCCAAAAGTCATTATTGAAAAGGGCCCAAACGGCATAAGAAAATATTTTTATATTCGAAATATATGTTTCACTTGCCCAATAACAGAGCCAAATGGAAGTATCACTTAATTTTCGCATTTAATTTGCAATGTATTATGTACTAACTTGCAACTTTTGCTTAATTAAATATTCTTATTTGAATTAATTGATCAAATTTTAATAGGACTAAGCCAACTTTCTAACTTCGCCGCTCGTCCATTCTATCCCCAACATCACCCATTATTCTTCCAACACTAGTAGATTTTGGTACACTATTTTGGGCTAGTTGGGAGTTGGGAAGATACTATGCTTGTCCAAATTTATTTAATTCAAAGTGAGGAAGACATGTTTATATTGCAGCCAAGCCTCAATTCTTTCTTACTTGTCTTTATCCATATACCTAAATTGTTTTTTGGTTTGGACATTTAAAAAAAAAAAAAAAAAAACTTAGGTAGAACGAGAAGGGGGCCCGATGCACAAGACATCGATGGATACCATTATGTAAGAGTTTCGATTGGATGGTTAGCTAATAAAACTCTTTTTGTTTCTACATCAACGAATAACTAATATGGGAGTTTGGATGAAACATTTGTACTGTTATAAAGAAAATACGTGTTATACATATAAAGTGACGATTCTGACAACATTGTACTAATTTTTATAATTCAAAAAATACTTTTCAACAGATAAGATAACTAAATTATTCAATTTATTTAATTTTATATTAAATTAAATTTTCAATTAATATATTTTAAAATATGATAAATTATTTATTATATGTACGTAAAAAATAATATGGCACAGCGGCTAAATATAAGTTCATTGAAAATGTTGTTGAGACATTGGGTCTGTTCTATCTGATTAGCTTTAAGACAGATATGAACAATAATGAGTGACAGGTGACAATCAATTCTAATAGATTGCATCATAATTTTTATTCCCAAAATTTTCAAGCTACCATCTAAGCTACTCTTAGGGTACATCTGCAGGAGGGGAAAAAAGATTTAAAAAAAAAAAAACCAAAAAGATTTATTATTTTCACAAGAAAAATCACAAATATCTTTAATTTAATTTATTTATTTTAAATAATAACGAATGAAATTAAGTATATTAATTAGTTCATATTAAACATACATATAAAAAACTATTATGAAAACAGATAAATACTCACGCGGGACTCAAATGCATTTAAATGAACGAGGGTCTCGACCTTAGCATCGAAATAATGTTTGATTTGCTAAATATCTTTATTACATACATGGAAATCTTGATTTGAATCTTTCATTAATGTACATGGATCATTCTCGAACCTTATCTGAACTGGCATATAAATGAAATATATAAATTTATTATCATACATTTACAAGATACATCATTAACTCTGAATAATTTGAAATTCTTGATGCTTGGATATTGTTTTCATACCAATATATTACCATTTATATTCCCCAAAAATTTGAAAAAAAGTTCCTGCAAATTACTCATGATATTCCAAGGTATATTTCTCAAATCAAACGGTAATAAATAAAATCATAAAGTGAAATCCACGCACCGAATCACGAGCGTGGAGAAAGGGCATTCGGACACAGCACACGCACATTTGTAATAGTAGACCCCACGCCTACCCACCTTGAAAAAATCCTATTAACGTTATTGCTATATATAAAATTTCATTTATTGCTCTTTTTTCCGTATTTTTTCCCCTCTTTTCTACCATTCCAAGGTTCAAGAATTCAATCTCAAGGCCCTTTTCTTTCTTCTGTTCTTTGATTTTCTCAAGAAAAAATCCATCTTTTTCTTCTGCAACAGAGTCAATCTTGAAAAGGGCCTCTGGAAAAATTTAAAAGAAAAAGAAAAAGAAAGAAAGAATTCATTGTTGAGTGTAAGTGTGCCATTGGAGTCACTGTAAGTCAGCTCTAAACCTGCCAAGAATCATTTTTTATTGCAAATAAATTAATAACTTCGAGGAATAAGAAGTCTAGAAATCTGGGAATTTGTATTTATGTGATTCTTTTATGTGTTAAGAGTTGAGCTTCTGCTGTCTGTGCTGTGCTGTGATAGTCACACTCACACACACTCAGAAAGTCGCAACTTTGGACTTTGGTGTTTAGATTTTGTATGCATATAAGCAAAAAGTGTTGAGTAAAAAAAGGTGGTGGTGTACTTTAATGTTGTCCTGTTCTAACCTTTTATCCCATCCGATGATGATTTCAGAATCACAAGTTAGAAAAAAGCTAAAATAGTGAAAAGGGTCTTTTTCTTTTGATTGAAAAGAATGTGGTTTTCAACTTTTCTGGCAGTTTTTGTGGGATTTGAAAGGGTAATGAGAAGTCTACATAGCGGTGTGGTTTTTTATGTGTGATGCCCTCTTTTTTTCTTCTTAAAGGGCCTTTTGTTTTCTTCTTTATTGGGGGGGTGACGGCTAAAAAAATAGTCAAACCCGAATCTTTGGTTTTATTAGATTAGAAGAGAACTAGGGTTTTCGAAGTGGGGGCCTGGGGATGGTTGTGACTTGAGAGAGAGAGAGAGAGAGAGCGTAGTAAGGAAGCTCTGTTGTCATTTACCAACCCCGTTTGGTTGTTCTTAAATTTTCTGGCGTTTTGGTTGGTGAAAAAATAGCCAAGTTCTTGAAAGGCAGAACAAGAACAGTGAATGCTTGTGCTGCCAGGAGTTAGGCTTTTGCGTGTGTTATTATTGCTTCATAGATTTATATATGGAGAAGGGCTTGTTGGGCTGTTGAAAGGAAGATGGAAGTTTGAAAGAGAGCGCCATTTTGAGTTTTTATCTATAGAGAAAAGTTGTAGAGAGAGAGAAAGAAAGAAAGAAAGATTGAGTCTTGACTTGAGCTATTTCTTGGAAGATTGAAAAGGGTTCTCTTGTATTCTTGTTCTCCACTGTTTTTTAGATGAGCTTTGTGGGGTTCACTGGTAAAAGTAGTGGCGGCGGTGTTAGTGGTGGTGGGAAAATGGTGGCTGATGGTTTATGTTCTTACGGTGTCATGTCAACTGCTGCTATTTCTCAGCCTTTGCAAATGCTCCATTCTTCTCATTCTCAACCTATGTTCATCTCTCCTCCCCTTTCTCTCTCCCTTGTATGAACTCTCTCTCTTTCTCTCTCTCTCTCTCTCTCTCTCTCTCTCTCTCTCTCTCTCTATGCGTGTGTGTGTTGCAAATGAGTTTTATCTTCTGTTTGTCTTCTTGAGTTTTTGATATGTTTATGTAATTTTAGTGTTGTTTGTTCTGTGATTGGAGTAACATGTTGTGGGGTTTCTGATGAAGCAGCCTAAGATGGAGAACATTGGGGAGATGGGTTTGATGGGTGAAAACTATGATGGTGGTTTAATAGGAAGAACAAGGGAAGATGAGCTTGAGAGCAGGTCTGGCAGTGACAACCTTGAAACTGCATCAGGGGATGATCAGAACACCACTGAGAATAAAAAGTCATCCAAGAGGAAAAAGTACCATAGACACACTGCATACCAAATTCAAGAGCTCGAATCGTAAGTTTCGCTATTGCCTCTGATCTTCCGTTTGTTTTGTTTAAGGTATATGCTAAATGAAATGAACTTTTAGTACTTGCTGAGGTTTTTGTTCCTTTAGTTCTTTCAAGGAAAATCCGCATCCTGATGAGAAAGGAAGACTAGAACTTGGCAAGAGATTAGGCTTGGAGCCGAGGCAGGTTAAATTTTGGTTTCAGAATAGACGAACCCAAATGAAGGTAATTTGCTGAAATAGTATGCTTGTTTTAGGCGTATCCCGTTTGTTTTTTTTTTGTATTAAAAGTTGCTTGATGGATTAGTGTTACTGATATAACTGTGATGATTAAAGACTCAATTGGAGCGCCATGAAAATTCGATCCTAAAACAAGAAAACGACAAGCTCCGCATTGAGAACATCGCAATGAAGGAAGCCATGAGGAGCCCGATATGCGAAAATTGTGGCAGCCCGGCGATTCTTGGAGAAGTGCCTATAGAGCAGCACCATCTTATGATTGAGAATGCGAGGCTGAAGGATGAACTTCATCGACTTGGGATCCTAGCAAACAAATTCTTGAGTAGGAATAGTGGTTCGATGCCTCCAATGGTGTGCAACTCAAAATTGGATCTTGCGGTAGGAAGAAACGGGTTTTGTGGTTTGAACTCTATGGATTCTGCTTTGCCATTGGGACTTGATTTTGGCAATAGGGTGCCTAATGCATTTCCCCTGATGCCACCCAATGGACCTGCCATGAGCATGATGGGTGTTGATGCTCCTTTGGAGAAGTCGTTTTTTCTAGAGCTTGCGTTGGCGGCAATGGATGAGCTGATGAAGCTAGCCCAGCTTGATAGCCCTCTTTGGTACAGAAGCTTGGAAGGGAGCGGAGAATCCTTGAATCTTGACGAGTATACAAAGACGTTTCCCCCTTGTATAGGCGTGAAGCCCAATCATTTCGTAACTGAAGCAACTAGAGCTACTGGTACCGTAATCATCAACAGCTTGGCACTTGTGGAAGCATTGATGGATGTGGTAATTTCTTCAATTGTCAACAAGAATTCCTCCTTCCAATACCAGATTTATATTATATTATTACTCAACTTAACGTACCTCTAGCAACAATGCTATTCGTGGAATATTTTTTGTAGCTCCCAATATGACCGGCAAATACTTAAGCGAGGCACAAGTTTGGTATATGGTCTGCTTTTCATCAATGGATTTCTAATATGCTTTCAATGTGCAGAATCAATGGACAGAAATGTTTCCGTGGAACATAGGGAGAGCCTCAACTCTTGATGTAATCTCCCCTGGAATGGGCGGAAACAGAAATGGTGCGCTGCAACTGGTATAGTATTCTTACCCCTCCAAGACCCTCAACATAAACGATGGGGAAACAATTTTTTTTTTAAAAAAGAAAAACGCTGAAGTCAATGTCCATCATGTTTCCCAGATGCAAGCCGAATTCCAAATTCTTTCGCCTATGGTCCCCGTCCGAGAATTAAAGTTCATTCGCTTCTGCAAGCAGCATGGACAGGACATGTGGGCTGTGGTTGACGTGTCTGTCGATACAATCTTCCATGGTATAAGAGGAAACACTTCTGTGAACTGTAGGAGACTCCCTTCCGGTTGCATTGTGCAAAACATGCCAAATGGCTGCTCGAAGGTAACTGATGACCATGAATTCGTAAAAGAGTTTCTCATGTCTGAATGTGTATTGGATGTAATTAGATTAATGTGGATAGCTTGAGTCCAACCATCTTGACTTATGCTTAGCTTTGATTATTTTAAGCTGATCTTGATGCTTCTTGACCATGAAAACTTCTAATTTTTACAATCCAGTACTTTAGTTGTCTGTTTCCAGTTTAGGGATGAATAGATGGAAAGCATCTGCAATATAATATTTCTAGACAACCTAGATATTTGCATTTCAACCATATTTAAATATCTACAATCTTTCTTTAAGATAATGGCGTCGGGACTATAATTTTTGGTTGTGTATGGTTAAAGATACGATGCTTCTATTCTTCTCTCTCCCTCCCCCTTCCTCTCTCTCTCTCTCTGCCACACACGGAACCACATGAATATATTTTGTTATCCACAAGACTGTATAAACTGGATTAAACTTTTTGTATCGTCTGAAGTTAATTAGTGACAGCCTCTGGATATGTGCTTCATCTGCACCTTAAGCGAGGAAATATTGTCATTATGAATGTATAATGATGGTGATTAGTAATACTTGTTTTGATAAGCAACACATCTTTCTTTATACTTATTTATTTTCAATTTTTTCATAATTTGCCTTATGATGAAAGATATTAATCTTAAAAGCTGAATTTCAGGTAACCTGGATTGAGCACACAGAATATGACGAGAATATCGTCCACAATTTGTACCGGCCATTACTCAGGTCGGGACTGGCGTTTGGTGCACAGAAGTGGGTCGCCAATCTACAACGCCAATGCGAACTTTTTGCTACCATAAGGTCCTCGATGGCCTCCAGTGGAGATAATTCAGGTGCGACATTTATATGCTTTACTTGCTCGATGCAAGAAACAACACAGGATGCTCAAACTCTTCCATGTTTTTCCAGCACCTTCTGCAAACGACAAGAGTATCGTCATGCTGGCACAACGCATGACTCGTAGCTTCTGTACTGGCGTTTGTGCCACCGTCCACAACTGGGAAGTAGTTCAAAACTCTGATAATACCAAGTTGATGATGCGAAAGAGCATGGGTAATCCCGGGGAGCCTCCCGGTGTTATCATGAGCGCCACAACGACAGTTTGGATGCCCGTATTACCACATCATCTACTTGAATTCTTGCAGAATGAGAAGACGAGGAGCTACTGGGACGTCTTATCTCAAGATGGTCCGATGCAGCAGATGTTGCTGATTCCCAAGGGCCAGGATCCCGGCAACAGCATCTGCCTTTTGAGTACTAGTGTGAGTGGTCATCCAATGTGTTAAAACTTACACTTCCGACGTTGAATTCAATATGTGAAATGTCTTGGATGTTCGTCGGGCCATGGCAATGCCCGGTCGGACTTCCATTTATTTCAGTTTTTCATTTTCTGTATTTCAAAATCGCAGGCCCCGGCGTCCAGTGCAAGTCAGAGCAGCGTGCTGATTTTGCAAGACACTTGTACAGACGCATCCGGATCACTCATCGTTCATGCAGCAGTTGAAACATCATCGATGAACATAATGGTGAATACCGGTGATTCTTCCAGCATCGCCATCTTGCCATCTGGTTTCGCAATCGTGCCAGATTGTTATTCGGACTCCAGCAGGTCCGAGAACGGGAACGAGGGACATCCCGGTGGCGGCAGAAGCGGCTCGTTGCTTACCGTGGGTTTCCAAATACTTGTCAACAATCTGCCTGCAGCCAAGCTAACAATGGAGTCCGTTGACACCGTGAAGTCACTCATTGCACGCACGCTTCACGGCATCAAGTCCGGTCTCCAGCGCAGTTAACGCTCCGGTTATTTTCTTACATAAGCGTACTCTCGACATGCAT
The DNA here is from genome assembly GCA_034509735.1 of Sesamum alatum. Lineage (NCBI taxonomy): Eukaryota > Viridiplantae > Streptophyta > Magnoliopsida > Lamiales > Pedaliaceae > Sesamum > Sesamum alatum. Next base: position 27,181,905 of record JACGWO010000003.1, on the reverse strand, counting down.
GAAACTCGCCCGGAAAAGAGAGAGATCAGAGGTTGGAGATGGCATATTTTTGACAGGGATTTGAGTCAAGAACGAACCTTTTGGTGAAAAGAAAAGAAAACCCTCATGGAGTATACGTATGATCAGGTAATGAATGAACTGTGAAGGGTTGTGGTTCGGGTATTGACTCAAATGACCTGCGAAACAAACGTTGTCTCTTTGTATTTAACTATGTTGTTTCTTTTCAAAACCATATACTTCATTTCATTTGTTTGTAGAAGATTTGAACAGCTATTTTGAGTGGTATTCTGGTTTGGGTTGTGACTGGTTTAAGCTCTCACTTTTCTATGTATTTGTGTTTGCATGTAAAAAAGAATTCATCAATTGCGTTACGTTATAATTGGATTTTCTGTTGCAAATCATATTTTATTTAATATACACATGTCAAGTGTATAAGGATGATATTATATATTTTATTTCGAAAAGAATTGTTTGCACGTGGCGTGTATATTAAATGTAGTAGATTATACATTAGATTTTGTAATAGAAAATTCAAACTATTGGTAACTATATTCTCTGTTTTCAAATTATAGAAATAATTTCATGCTGATATTTTGTTGTTAGACATATAATAATTACATATTAATAAGTTTTTGAAAATTATCATCAGTTCGAAGGGAATGGGATAATGCACGAGCGTGGCATATTTCGATATGAGATTTTGATAATTTTAAAATAGAGAAAAGTATCGACTTGCATGCGGAGGAGTGTATATGGCTAAAATTTATTAAATAATATTAAAAAAAAACTAAAAAAGGGATTGTTTTAAAACTTTTAAAATTATAGTGTGAAATTGGGGTTAAAGACCCCGGTTTCAACACCAATTTTTTTTTTAAAAAAAATGAATGATAGAAACTGGGGTCAACGACTCCGGTTTGTGTGCCTGTGAACGGTGCCAAATTGTATGCATGCGTCCTCCTACTCCCTCCCCATTCTCACCGGAAACAACCCTCCTCCCCATTCCTCCTCTATATAACACAAGGACACACTCTATAAATTTCACACAGTCTTTCATTTTCAAGATTACAACAAGCACACACAATCTCGGGTTCCATTTTTATTAAGTTTGAAATTTTATTACATACTCAAACTTTCGAAAATATATTTTGGGTCCACGTGATAGTAGTGTATTGTACAACCAGAATAATCATCGATATGAAGATGTGAGCAGAGAGCCGAACAAAACTCTAAATGTACGGCGTGGTGATATTTCATTTTTCGGGGCTCACTAACTGGTCCAACGTCACATTCGAGTATTACAAGTGTTACAAAATATGGGTTTATTAGGTGTTATACGGTGTGGTCATATTGAGATTGACCACACCTTATCACTTAGTAGATGGATGGGAACTTGAAACTCATACTTTCCATTTCCCAGTTGGTGAGGCGACTGTTATACTCCAGGACATCGCCGTTATCTGGGCCCTTCCGACTGAAGGGCCTCTTATCACATGAGTAAATATGCGTCAGAATACTCAACAATGACAACAATATTGCTATGAGATGTTGAGATTTGTCCCCGGTGTGAATGCATTTAAGGACTCCCATTAAATATAGTAATTTTCTTTAATATATATTATGAATATATTAATGAAGTGGTTCAATGATACAGTTTATTTGGTCACCCTATAATGCGAATCAACTGGATCTCACGTCGGTACCCTTTTATGCACTTCGTACGCCATGAAACATAATATGCCATTGATACACTATGCCATTGTCGAGATGCATCCCCAGAACGGATGCTCCGAAAGTATGAAATGGTCCAACACATTCCACCGAACCCCTTAGTTAGTGAAAGACGCTTACACTCATTCGATAGACGAGGACGTCAGGGCACTGATTCCATCGAGACTATGTTGCACAATAGAGTGACGTGGAATCACTACAGGTGGTTAAACCATCGGGCCAAACTACAGTGTGGGATTATATGAACTGGTACTATCAAATTACCCTGCTGCAAATATCACTTCCTATCCAGCCGACCAACGCATCTGGATATCGCCCAGCAAATCCAAGTGACTGGGAATATGTGGTAAAGCATAAATTTCATTAATTTTATCTAGTGCCTCGTATGTCTGATTATATATGTTGCAGGCAGATAGAATGGAACAATTGTTGATAGATTGGAAGCAACATCTGTCAGTAGATGTTTGGAAAGCATTTCCAAGAACCATCGCCACGAAGTCAATAATTCTTCATCAACGAGTGCGAATGCCAATGGGAGTACCTGTTGATTTGCATCCCGTCTACACTTATAACACGACGACAATAACGGAATCCCTCAATGCACGGTCTGAAAACCCAGAATACATAGTTCAACATTTTTACCTCGGGCCTGTCAGTATCCATATGGAACCACTCTGCAACCGTCCCCGGAATGCTACTTCAACATCATTTTCAGAATTACCATCATCTTTGTGACACCCCCTCCGCAATCACATCACATCTTATAAAGAATTCACCTTTTATCCAATAAGATAACCATATTTTAATTCATATATTATGTAGAAATCACAAAAGGACATACGTCATCAAAACTTTGTAATTAATCCTTGACCTTAGATATTATCACTATAAAGAAAGGATAAAAATGAAGTTTCTAGTTATTACCAAACTTAAAAAAAACACAAATTCACTGAAAATCTCATATCTATGAAATTGTGTATCTAGGACTTCCAATTTAGGTTATCACTGTTGACCTAACTAATAATACTAGTGATCAGCTTATACATATACACACATATGCAATAAGACAAGTCTCATACAATTATATCAATCCACGAATATTATTTAATATGCAATCACCACAAAATCATGAAATAACCAAAATAACCAATACCATAAATCACACATCAATCCACAGTACAATATATCCATAATCATCGTTTATTTTATTAGGGCCCTGCTTACCAAGCTGGAGTGCATCACTCAATAGTCTATGCCGGCTATCATCCCCTCAATCATAATGTCTCTCTTTTTTATTTCTCGGTACCACACAACACACAGCTCGTATGATACCCCATCATCACTGATACCACACAACACACAGCTCGTATGATATCCCATCATCCCTCATATCACACAGCACACAACTCGTATGATATGTTGCATCATGTCCCTTGATCAATGACAACACACAGCTCGTCATTAATCATATCATCATAAGCCATTGTAGTATGCCCTCCAGTTAAGTAAGTTATCTCTTTATCTCAGTTCACAATATTCTCATCACTCATTGTCATTCAACAATCAAATCCCCATCGGTAACTTCAACATTCAATTCCATCTAAGAATCACATATAATACACACAATTACCCATCTAACTTCCATGCACCATAATCACGTATAATCACTTAATGACAACTTCACAGTATAACAAGTAATCCAGACAAATTTGCCAACAAGTCATAATTTCGTATACAACACAAGAATGTATTTTCATATATATATAAATATATATATCTATATATATAAATTCAATTAACTATAGTTATCTCAAACCCTTAAATGATTACATTAGTAAATAGAGTTGATCAATCTCTACTTTATCCCCATGCTATATAATAAGTTGTAATATATATATATATATATATATATATATCAATATATCAAAAAATATAATACTCTACCATCTCTATCTATTTTTCTATCGATTTTTCAAATATAACTTTCAACCCGATTAAATTGAGTAAATCAATTATAGATACGATTAAACTAAGAAATTAAGTAGCTTAACTCATTAACTATAACACTCCTAATTCAATTGAGGCACTTAGCTGATCACTAATCTACAAATACTTAAACTCATAAAATTCTCCGGTTAAATATTAAATCGGGTAGTGTAAATTATATTTAGTAAAGACACTAATTAAAAAATATCAATATATGAATTAAATAGAAAATTTGAAATCATTTTTCATACCTGTTTTTCGAATCGTCAATGTGTGTGTAATTCGTGTGTGTGTGTGTGAATTGTTTTCATGTATATATCTACATGATAATGTATAATTGTAGAATGAGGCGGTGGGGAGGCAGCCGCAATCCCCCCCCCCCCCCCCCCCCCCCCCCCATTTTCTGTTTTTTTTTTTTTGTTTTATTTTAAATTTTTTTTAAAATACCCATTACGTCCCTCCTTAATTTATTTAATTAATATAATTTTCTCCCAAATATTTTATAAAGCTCAAATTCACTCCGTTCAAGTCTTAATATGATCAAAATTTAATCTATAATTTATTTACTAATTAATTAATTTTTTAAAATAATTACCAGTTAATCGCATAATTATATATAAAAATATGTGGATGTTACAATCTTGACCATCCAGTTCAACCTCATCTGGTTCTGAGTCAAGTGGATCATTATTTACAAAACTATCGGCTTCTGCCTCATCATTCAGATCGTAATTATCTTCGTCGTTGTATGCAGATGGACCCGCATACTCTTCGTTTATCTCAACCCTGTATGTAGATGGACCTACATAATTTTCATTGATCCCAACCGTGCCTATCGCTTGAGTTATTGCTGGCAAATTGGTGTGAATCTTATGTTAACATAGACATGTATGTTCCCCAATCACCAACAAACTGGTCGTCTGGTACGATGTTTCACACGCTTTTTTTGCTTCAACTAAAATATCAACAGACGCATACCCATTTACCGGATCGAAAAAATATTGCAAATCTTGATCGGTCTTAATATGCAACACCATCTCCCTCCATCGACCAGCATTACATGTCACACATTTAAAACATATCTGTAACTTAAAGTCAACCCTACGGAGACCAAGTGTTTCAAACAAAATCGACTCTAGTTCAACAAACGTAGTACTACAACATATTTTCCTAAATCTGACTTCGGAACGATCATATCTTACACAATCATATGAATCAATTCGTTGATCCCCATAAAATATAACAATAATAATATTGTTGATCTGTCATTCTTCAAATAAAAAAAAAAATATAGATTCGTCACTACGAATACAAATAAAAACATAAATATAATAAATATTAGTAAAGGTAAACTTACTATTGTTTTGAACATAAAAAATTTCCAGCAATATCCGTCCACCTTTTCCCACAAAAATCGGAAAAATACTCCGTCAACTCGAGAGAAAGTTTTTTTCAAGAGGTGTTTCTCGTAAGCACAATACAAAATATGAGAACGAGTGTGTACAAATATCCAAAAAAATCGGTGTCAAAAACACCCATCTCTTTGGATTTGGGACGTATGTTAAATTAGACGCATGCATGCAACAGCTGCGTACATGCGTCTAAAAAAAAATATTCTCACAGAAATCGTGGTCAACGACCCCGGTTTCTGTGCATTTAATTTTTTTTTTAAAAAAAACCATGTTGAAACCGGGGTCTTTGACCCCGATTTCACACTATAATTTTAAAATTTTTAAAACAACTCCTTTTTTGTAATTTTTTTAATATTATTTAATTAATTCTACCGTGTATATGTTAAAAAAATAAAAAATGAAACGTATATATTAAATAAAATAGAAGATGCAATAATATTTAGAATAAAAAATTCAATTGTTGTTATTATAACTAAAATATATGTATAATTTGGTAAAAAATTAAATTTACCCCATTAGTTAGTAAATAAAAATCCCAGTTAAATTATATAAAGCACCTTGAAAACAACTCAAATGGGCACTTACCACTTTGGAAAAAGAAAAAAAAAAATTACAGTTCCACACTGAATCTATTTTTTGGACAGTGGAAAGATAAATACAAACCAACCCATCCATTCACTATATTTTCATTTGGGCCGTGAAGCCCATTTTGCTTCAATGGTGTTCTCTAGGAATTCAAAAATTACACTACGACCCACATCACTCTCTTTAATATCATTTAGTCCCCACAATTAATTCTAATTTCCACCAGTCCCCACTCCTCCGCTTCCCCTGTTAATCCACCACGCAAAATCAAAATCAAGAACCTTAAACCCCTAAAACCCTAAACCCCTGTGAAATGCGAGCCTTGATTTCGTCCGCGGCAAAGCGATTCACCTCCAGGATCCTTACACGATCCATGTCGCAGTCCACATCCATACCCAGAAAACAAGCGCGAGTTCGAGACCACGGATACGACGACTACATGGAAATCGAAAAGAAAGTGCGCAAAGTCCTCAAATTCCAAGAACTCATCCTCTCACAACCCAACAACATGATCTCCATTTCACGCCTGGACTCTCTCTCCCGCCGGCTCGGATTCAAGCAATTTGAATCGGGTCGGTTTATTCTAAAATTTCCGCACGTTTTCGAAGTGTTTGAACACCCAGTGCAGCGAATCCTGTATTGCCGGCTGTCCCGGAAGGCCGTTTCGCAGATGGACCAAGAAAATGAAGCACTTTTGCGGCAAATACCTGATGCTGTGACCCGGATAAGGAAATTGTTGATGTTGTCAAATACGGGTCGAATTAGGTTGGAACATGTACGCATTGCGCGGAAAGAGTTTGGATTGCCGGATGATTTCGAGTACTCGGTAATTTTAAAGCACCCGCAGTTTTTCCGATTGTTCGATGCTGATGAAACTAGGAATAAGTATATTGAGATGGTGGAGAAGGATAGCAGCTTAGGTGTTTGTGAAATTGAGAGAGTGAGGGAAAGAGAGTACAGACAGAAGGGTATTGATGCTGAGGATATTCGGTTTTCATTTATTGTTAATTTTCCACCCGGTTTTAAGATTGGGAAGTATTACAAAATTGCTATGTGGAAATGGCAGAGGCTGCCTTACTGGTCGCCGTATGAGGATATTTCTGGGTACGACCTGAGGTCGTTGGAGGCACAGAAGAGGATGGAGAAGAGGGGGGTGGCAATGATTCACGAACTGTTGTCTCTGACCGTGGAAAAGAAGATGTCATTGGAAAGGATTGCACATTTTAGGATGGCAATGGATTTGCCAAAGAAATTGAAGGAGTTTTTGTTACAGCATCAGGGGATCTTTTACATTTCGACAAGAGGGAATTATGGGAAGTTGCACACTGTTTTCCTGAGGGAGGCGTATAAAAAAGGGGAATTGGTGGTGCCAAATGAATTGTATTTGGCAAGGAGGAGGTTGGCTGAATTGGTATTAGTGAGTCCGAGGAAAGCGAGATTGGATAAGGAGTTGGCTAATTATAGGAGGGATGGACTGGAAGATGATGTGAAGAGTGTTAAAAGAGACCATATGGAGGATGATTTTGAGGTGAAAGACAACGGCAATGGAGACTTGGATGTTGGAACTGAATCAGATGGTGATATGGATTTTAGTGATGATTCTGCTGACGCAGATGAGGGTGACAGTTCTAACGAAAGTGGTGTGGAGGAGTCTTGTGCAACAGAACCATGATGTTATTCGAAATTGCTGGTAGCTATCCATAACATTCCAAATGCTGTATTGCAGATGCCTTACTCAGGGAAACTTTGGAGCCAAAAGAGGTGAACCTATCAGGATTTGGTTCTTATGTGCAGGGTCGCCTTTTCACCATCTCTGAATTGGTCCAAGTCCTAATCGTCTGATATATTATAAGAACTTCACTTTATAGTTTAACACGCAATATGGATGGAGGAGCTGCACACTGCAATATACTTACAATGCATCTGTAGATTGATCATCGAGACCACACATGCAAAGGAAAAGTCATCCAGTGGGACGTCAAACTTTGATATCTTGATAGTAGATGGTATCAAACTCGCATGATGAGGATATTGGACCATAATCGCTCCTGGTAATGAAATAGAATGCAGATCGGCCTAAATTCTTACTTAGTCAATGGTGGTTTAGTTGCTGAGTGTTGAGGAAATCTCCTGGAACTGCAGGTTTTAGTGCCTACGGAATGTAATTCAAATTCGCAGTCAGTTTTTTCTCCTCTATAGTGGTTGGCATACAACATTCCAGTTCAATTTCATGTGAAATTATGATATTCTTGCTCAGTCTAATTACGTCTCCACAACATCGGATACCTGGAGCCAATTTTGCTGAACTCAAGATTGTACTAATTCTGCAAATGGAAATGTTTGAAGTCTTGAATCTGATGACATTTATCCCAAGTTCTTGGTTTTGCAAATATTGCAATAGGATCCAAAGCCCACAAAGACAAGTTGCAAAGTTGCAGTAAACTATTGGCAATTAGGTCTACTTGTGTCAAAGATTAACGTCAGGAACTCAGATATTTAAGGATCCATATCTGTAAGTCTCTTTCAAATGAAATAATACATAAGACGTTGATGATGACCTATTAGTTCCTCTTCAGGCACGCGACCTTTGTATTTTATTTAGTTGTTCAATTCTTGAAGATATTTTTCAATTATTATATTAGTGAAATGCGTGTGATCAGCTTCGATTCATTGATAACTGACTGCATTGCATTGTTTAATTCCGAATGCTTATTGGCGAAAGTGAAACCTTTTCCTCAACTTGGATTCAGTCGGAAGTGTGAATTTTGATTGGTAAAATGCATAATAATAATAACAATAATAATAATAATAACCTGAAATAATAGTATAAATTCATCAGAAAATTCAAGACCACACGAATCCGTATTATTTTTTTAATAAATATATAAAAAAAAAGAGAGAGAAAAAAAAATTAAAAAATTAGCGAGCATCGAAAGTTGTGAACAACCAAAAGCCAACGACCAGAAACAAATAGTACTTGACTACTTGATCAAAACATTTACTTATCTATAGGAAGACTATGATTCTTTTTACTATATATGTTAATAATATGTATTTGAAATAGGTATAAATTATGTGGTACCAATTTGTAACCACTCAATCTGTTTGGTGGCATCCTAAGGTTGGGTTCCGAAAATGATGACCAAGTTGACACAAGTCACTTTCAATACTCACCTAATACCATAAATAATTAAACACCTCCACCCCATTTTTGTTGTAATAATCCATATTCATAATGTCTTTTACTTTGTACTTATCGATGTTTATTAAAATAGAATCACCTCTCATGAATCTCTGCAATACAATAGGCATCTTATAGATTCTTAGCCTTGAGAAAATTGGACATTCTTGTCAAATTTTCATGTTTTGTTTCGGGTGTTATTCTATCATTATTAAAATATTGTAAGTTCGAGTTCAATGAATATGAGTGTATATTTATTTGTATAATAATTTAAACTTGAAGTAGACGTCTATAGTGGACGGTCATTATGGCCTCAAATATGTTTCGTCAAATTCGTATCCACAATTCAAGTAAGAGAGCATTGGATATTGAGCCCTTGTAATAGCCCTCCGGTATTCAAATTAGTGGAATTGTTCCAAATATAGAAAATATGCGTATTTTTCGACTGATCTGTAATTTTCTTGATTTGTGGTTGTATTTTGAAATTTGGATTCTGATAAGCTTTGTACCCAATCTTGTAGTAGCTTCATGTCTGTTTGTTCGCTTTTAATGTGGTCTTTGATTTGATACTATTAATGTGATAAATTCGCTTTTATTATATGCACATAGCAAATGATGTAATAAATCGTATTTCTAAGAAAAACAAACATTACAGTTCTCGAAACTACTATCTTGGGAGAAAAAACTAAAATAAGTAAAAGGGATAACTTAGGAATATTATCAGCTCAAGTCAAGTTTAAATCAAGATTAAAGAGATACCGAGGAAGCAATTTGGACAAATTAATAGGTATTTTTGTATTCCAATATACATATTTTGTTTCTTAATAAACTATGGTATATGCTTCCGTATCATCGTATCTTGTCGAGGCCACATTCTCATAGACTAAGTACTAAAATAAATCATATAACTAATATTTTATCAAAAATCAAATTAAATAGTGGGAGAGAATATATAGGAAAATTCGGAAATCTCCGATACTTGTGTAAATTAGTCAAGTAAAGTTGATAAAAGAAACTTTTATTCACTTTTCCAAACCTACTTCTTTCCCTTTATTTTATTTTTTTTTCTCTGTCTTTCTACTGATAAAATTGTTGATATATTTTATATACACGGAGCATATATATATATTAAATATAATATAAAAATATATAGAATTTATTATATAATAATAACGTTAAAAATAGTAAATATTGTATAAGAATTTATTACAATTGCAGGCTTTGAATTTTCTTACAGTGGAAGAAGAGTTGAGGAGAAGAGGTCCCTCAAATCTGAAGGTGGGATGTTCATCCACTCCTTATTCTTTACGTACAATCTCAGTATTGCTGTAAGTACTCCTCATCATTACTCCTCTCCCCCTCTTAATTAATTTTAACTCAAAATTTTAAAAAAAAATCATCAAAATTATTATTATTTTAATTATTAAGCGTGTGTTTTCTGCACTAAACAGGGGCTAATTCTCTGTTCAATGCAGGTTCTTTAATTAATTAATTTGTATTTTATTACAATAAATAATAATAATGATGAGAAAATAATGAGTGTTGAGTCAACAATTCTATAGTGACTAGTTGTGGTAGAGTAGTTGGGTCTGAAGCTCAGTAGCTCAGAGTTTGATGTACTTTCCAGCTTTTCTTTTTTTCCACACAAGTTAAGTTAATTGGTGGGGTAGGGTTGGTGGATATTTTGCAGCTGAATTTAAGGGAGAAGCAGTGGGGTGTGGAGGGACAAAGACTCTCACGCTTGGTTTGTCTTGTAATAACTAAGACTCCAGGTCCCATTCCCAACCAAGGGGCCCCATTTACCTACGGATTATGATTATGAGGCCCCCTTTTTTTTTTTTTCTATGTTTGTCCCCTTTGTTTTCGATTTCTATTACAATTCATGTTGCATACTTTAGGAATAATTATGTCTGTGAGGTTTGATGTAATTATATGAAAATTATATGTGATTTGAAAAATTACATTTAATATTTCTGCGGGTTGTTTCTGTTTAACAAATAGGTCTATTCATTTCTCGACATTTATCGAATTCGTTGATATTAGTAAAAAAATTAAATAAAAATCTATATTTACACTCGATTGACTTGTTAATGACTTGTTGTAGGCCAAATAAATCTTTTCATGACTGAACTATCCTTATATATCTTCACACGTTAATATATGCGAGGATGTGTAGTTTCATCGTTATAAGTGTAGTTTAGTCATAAAAGATTTGTTTGGCTTACAATAAGTCATTAATTGTCAATTGAAGATAAATATCAATTTTCATTCAATGGATGAACATGTTTGTTAGACAGAAGCAAAATTTAGGACTATTATATGTAATTTTTCGAACCACATGGGGTTTTCGTGTAATTACACCAAATCTCAAGAGAGCAGAGTGTAATTATCCTTATATTCTATTTGATTTCACATGTACATATTATGTGCATAATATTTTTTTTTAAAATAAAACTAATGATATAATCTTTATACACCTAGTATGTATATAGAAAATTAAATAGAACATGTCTTTCGTTTTTGTTCTCTTTATTTAATGTAGCTATAGGAAAAATAGGAAAATACTGAAAGGTGTTTGTAATAACTTCTGATTTTAGCGGGAACAACTTCGTTGAGAAATTGTAAGATTAGTTGTACCGAAAATTATGAGTATTTAAAAACAAAAATGATAAGTAATAAATATGAAGTGAATTGGGGAGTTTTGGAGGAAAAAACTTTTGAGAAATTGGGAAAAATTTATTATAACTTTTGACTTGAATGACTTTAATTTAAAGAATTTAAAAGTACAAATTATAAATTAAAAATATTATTTTGAACTTATTTATAGCAAGATGTTATAGTCACTTGAGTCTGACAACATGTTGGGGGAAGTTAATTAAATTGGGCATGGAGTATTGTTTAATTTTAAGATTGAAAAAAAGGAAATAACAATAAATGGAGTCTCTAAATATCTATGAATTATTGAGACGCGTATGATTTCTTAAAATTGAATTAATTTAAATACTTTGTCAAAATCATACTCAAAAAGCTTTCTCATGGCCCATTCTCTTCCATGTATTGTATTATCAATAGTATGCAAAATTCAATGTTAAATAATTCATGCATAATTTTACTTTTCGTCCGATAATTATAAAGTTGTTATACATTTAGACCCATAAATTTGATACTTTTGACACATTTAGCTTTGTATGTATTTTAATAGAACACATTTAGTCATGTATGTTTAACAACTATAACACTTTTAATCCTTTTGTTGCCGAAAAAAAATTAACTGAAATGCACGCACAGATTGTTGGCTTTTGTCAATATTAACATTATTTCTCACCAATAGAATACGCACATCCTCAAAATTGAAAACCCTAGTTTTTCTCCCAACCCACCCCCCCCCCCCCCCACCCCATTTCTGGAGTCGAAAACGTGCATAGCATGCTGGGAAGGACGTAAGTTCTATGGGCTTCTTTAAACTCGAATTTCTTTTCTCCGTGTCTTTAATTATGCGCTTCAAATTTCAATCTAACTGAATTCTTTGTGTTCTTTTGACAGGATGTTTCTTGTTTCCAAGAGACTGTGGGAATTTTGTGTTTTCTTTCATGAATGTTATTATGGACAATCATTCGGGGGTTGGGGAAGTTAGGGTTGAGATGAGGAATTTGATTCATGAACTAAATCATTTGATCATGTTGAGTAACTAACGCGTGAAAACACGTATCTTTTCTATGATAACATATCTCACTCGCCAGCACAAAAGAACTAAAAGTGTCATACTTATTAAACATATAGGACTAAATGTATTTCATTGAAATATATATACGACTAAAATTGATGACCATATAGTTATATAATTAAATATATTAAAAGTATCAAATTTAAAGAACTAAATATATTTTTTAAAAAAATAAAAACTAAAAAATATAATAACTTTATAATTACTGGACGAAAAGTGAAATTTTACCAATAATCCATAGCAGTAATAAATGTGAAGTTGAAGTTGTGGTGCATGTGATTGTATTAATATCTATTTTATCTTGTATGGATCCTATTCAATAAAGTAGCTCCTCTAGCACGTCTACTCCATTAATTAATATCAAACTCAAAATTACTATTACTATTTACCCACCCAAAAAATTACTTAAATCCCAACAAAACAAAATCTCCATTTTTTTTTGGAGTAATCTATTATACAAAAATCATTATATCACACGTCTACGAATGATACATCATCAATCCACACATTTGATGGTACTAAAACTCAAAAATTTATAATTTCACCAATTAAATTATACTTTATTAATTTTATTTCCTACCTTTTTTTAGAGTTTTTTTCGATACAAAAACCTAAAACAATCATTGATAATTGAAGAATTTTATCAATAAGGGGCAGACCCTAGAGTAATCACCATGGCTAATAAAATGTGAACTGCCTAAAATACCTTTATTTATGTTTATTCTTTCACAAATAACCATCTTATTTGATTAATTGATTTTATCAATAACTTTTTAATCATACCCATTTGAAGTTAATTCATTTTATCAATTTCGATCAATTATTTATTTCATCATTTTTCCATTTATTTCACTTAAATAAATTTTAATTATGCACGCACATCAAATGTTTTTGAATCGCCAAATATATGTATGTAACTCCCACATATCCCAAACTCAAGCAAGTTGGTTTGCTTGTGATGCAAATCATTAGAAAATGTGAAAAAAGGAAAGGAATAAAAGAAGGGGGCAAGAAAGACAAACGCCAATAAGTTGAAGAGCTACGGATTTCGAAGCAAAACAATAAAGAATTACATGTAAATCCAAAATTTCGAACAACAACATCAAAAAACACGCACCAAATATTCAATTCTAGAGAGAGAAACAGAGAGAGAGAGAGAGAGAGAGATGAAGAAAAAGGTTGGCTTGACAGCGGCATCCACTCCCTCTTTTCTTCCCCACTATGCTTTCTCAAAGCAAGACATCTTTGAATTCTTTTTTAACAAATACAACAATATTAGAAGAACCAACATAATCCCAACCAACCTATCACAAAATTATGTGCAAAATGTACTTTCAAGAAAGTATTTTTATCAACTGCTTTTTCCAGAATATTTCTGGGATTGTTTTTGTATCTCTGTCTGAAAATTGTTTTTCCCACTTTAAAATTGTACATATTTTGATGAGTGATTCGGGTTTTTTTTTTTTTTTTCTTGTTTTCATTTTTTTTTTCTTTTGGTTGGAAAACACACACACAGAGAGTACACACACATAGATACACAGTCCCTCTAAAAAGAGGTCTCACTGTAATCAAGAAAATTTCCCCATGTCGAGTCTTTTTTTACCATTTTCGTCTTACTTTCTTGGAAAATTTGTTTAACGACGGTTGACCTAATTATCTTTCTTTACACATAAACTCCCTTCACTTGTTCTCACAACTCCAACACCAATAAGTCCACAAACAGATAGATAGATACACATAAATCTAGATAAAGATTTTGAGGGAGAAAGAAATAGAAATATAGCTAGGAAAATCTTTTGTCCGGCGGAGGGGGGGTGAAAAAGGTGAAAAGAATGGGAAATTCTTTTGGGTGCTCTGCCTCAGGGGAGAGATTGGTATCGGCTGCAAGAGATGGAGATTTTGTTGAGGCAAAGATGTTGTTGGATTGCAATCCATGCCTTGCAAAGTACTCAACTTTTGGTGGTTTGAACTCTCCTCTTCACTTTGCTGCTGCTAAAGGCCACAATGAGGTGAAGAAAAAACCCAACTTTTCCATCCTTACATTCTTGTTTTTAATTTTTTATTTGGGTTTCTTGGAAAGCCCATTTGTGTGTTTTCTCCCTTTTGTGTGTTGATTTCTTGTGTCCGAATTTGCGGGTTTTGGATGCGACCCCTGATTTACGGAAGTTTGGATTTTTAGATTGTGGCATTGTTGCTGGAGAATGGAGCTGATGTGAATTCAAGAAATTATTGTGGGCAGGTACAAGATTTTCCTATTTCGTTTCTGTGGTTTTGAAGTTTGTTCTTTGGCGAAGAATGCTTAATTGTGTTCCGGGACATGGCTTTGTGTGGTCTCTCTCTCTCTCTCTCTCTCTCTCTCCTTTTTTTTCAAGAAATGAGGGAGAGCTTTGAAGTCCTATTTTAAGGATTTGCTGTTTTAATGGGAGATCAACCCGGTTGTGATTTTGATTGTTTAAATGAATTTTGAGGGGTTATTAGTTGGGAAATATTCTTTGATCAAGAGATCATCGCTGGATCTTTGTCAAATTGGAGTCTTTACATGTTGAATAACTGCTTCTGCAGACAGCTTTGATGCAAGCATGTCGATATGGGCACTGGGAAGTTGTTCAAACTCTTCTTCTTTTCAGATGCAATGTGAGTTATTCACTTTGAATTCCTTTTCTCCCTTTTCTATGTAGTAGGCAAATTTGGTTTAGAAAGCTTTATAATCTAGTTTGTTGTTTCATCTTCACATTCAGATGCAATTAAGTGAGTTACAGGTTTCCATTTGTCCGATTAAATTTGGGTACTTATCTTAGATTGTTGAATTATCTGTTGAGGGTGCTGTTCTCGGAGCGTTTCAGGTTACTAGAGCAGATTATCTTAGCGGGAGGACTGCTCTTCATTTTGCAGCTGTCAATGGACACGTGCGATGTATGCGATTAGTGGTTGCTGATTTTGTTCCAAGTGCTCCACATGAATCTTTAAATGCTCAAACATTAAGTGACAGAACTGATTCTTCTAATACAAAAACCAAGAACGAACAGAGGTTTGTGGTTTTAAATATGTTATAGTCTTCTTCTCGGTTGTTAAAATCATGTAAGTTCCATGTCGGAAGTGATGCATGAGGATTATCCTAGTTTGCTTCTTTCGTCTATTGTAAATAGTCCGTTGCTGAGGGTCAGACCTGCGTAGGGTGAAGCAGTTCCCATGAAATTTAAGATAACAATAGCGTGTTTTGAGGTTGCTGATAGAGAGCTTTTGAGTGTTTTAAGAGTATTTTCAATCCAGTGGAGATGGACCAATGGAGAAAGATGAACTTATAGGAATAAAGAAGAACAGAGATTGAAGGGACTGTTGTAATTATGATGATTTTGGTAACTTTGCTGATAAAAGATCTATGTTTTGACCGTTCATTTCACCTCACGATGAGGATACTATTCATTGTGGTAAAGAGAATTTTTATATGGTTGTACGATATGACAGAGCTTGCAAGAATTTGAGGATATTTTGTTGGAAATTCGGGTTGATCATGTTCTAAAATTAGAAGCTGATACGCCAAACTTGCCGCTGAGATGTTAACGGTTATTCAACTAAAATGAAGTATAAACCTATACCTGTTGCTCATTATTATACATTCCTTTTTCCGCTTCAGCTCACTCTCCAAGCTTGTAAACAAGGCTGCTGATGGCGGTATTACTGCTCTTCATATGGCTGCCTTGAATGGATACTTTGACTGTGTACAGCTCCTCCTCGACCTTCATGCAAATGTATCAGCTGTCACATTCCATTACGGAACATCAATGGATCTGATAGGTCAGTAACTTTCTTAACTTTAAATAATATCTCTTTGGGGCTACGTCATTTTCTTCATCTATTGAAACTATCTATTCATACTTTTATAGGGGCCGGAAGCACTCCTTTGCATTATGCAGCTTGTGGAGGAAACCTAAAATGCTGCCAGGTGATTATTAGTTCATGTTCATTAATTTCGAATTTTTACCAAGAAATAATTGGTGAATTGCACCCGTCTGTACTTTCTTGGTACTTCTGGTAGTCGTGTAATTATTAACTATGACACTTTCTGCTTCTGCAGATCCTTCTTGCAAGAGGCGCTAGTCGTTTATCATTAAACTGCAATGGGTAATGCGCTCTAGATATATTCTTCTAAACTTTGATTATGTACCTCTCCATGTGCAACACCTGATGAATGTGTGCTCGGTTTCAGATGGCTTCCACTTGATGTTGCAAGGATGTGGGGTCGTCATTGGCTTGAGCCCTTGCTTGAACCTAATTCCGATTTGCCAATCCCAATATTTCCACCTTCTAATTATTTATCGTTGCCGCTCATGAGCGTGCTAAATATAGCAAGGTAAGATTCAATAATTTTTTTACCACCAACCTTGGTATGTTTTAATATCTGTCGTTACTTATCCGCTAGCAGCATATACTAATTCAGATGCTAATAATAATATCAAACTATAGTTGAATATGAATGGAAAAGTTTGAAGTAGCTTTATTCTTTTATCCTTTATTCGAGTTTTGATCGTCAATGTTGAAAATTCTTGCTGCTTGCTGCAGAGAATGTGGGTTGCAGTTCTCAGCAAGTGCCTCTGATGATGCTGATATTTGTGCTGTTTGCTTGGAGAGAGCTTGTACTGTGGCTGCTGAAGGTATGCTCTCTCTTTCACTGTGAACATACTACTGTAACCGTCTGAATTATAGTTATGCCGTTGTTCATTTTATCACTTACTTTGCAGTTACCCAAATTTCTTTTTTCTTGTTCATTCTGCACTGTGTTAGCCATCCATGAAGATTTTGAGGATTTTTGTCTACTCAATGATACTTATAGTGGCAGGTTTATCTTACCATAAACCAGCATCAAGAGTGTTAGAGTGACTTAAATATGACTAAATTCAAACAGCTGTTATAATCAAAACGAGTTACTTGATATACATGTTACGCCCTACAATTAGGCTCGCACCATTTACTTGATACAAATCCTAGTTGCTGTCGGCCACTGTGTCCCTATGACCATAAGTAACAACATGAACCGAGCTCATGTGTGAGTGAAACAGATTATAAATCAAGAAATTGTGTTATTACAGTCTGATCTCATTCCACCTGCATGGGGAACAAGCCCAGATGCATAAATAGCTGTGTATGTGTTCTGATGTGTTTACACAGTTATTTTCATGTCCCATAGTGTTCTTTTTTATTTTTTTGGGGTATAATTTGGAATGTCCCATAATTAAGTAACACCATAAAGTACTAAAATCTTGATTCTGCGCACTAATTCACTCAAATTCTGATCTCCAGGATGCGCACATGAACTTTGTGTAAGATGTGCTCTATACCTCTGCTCAACCAGCAACATTCCTTCGGAATCATCAATAGCACCTGGTTCCATACCGTGTCCTCTTTGTCGACACGGCATCGTGTCTTTTGTCAAACTGCCCCGTTCTTCAGCAAAGGAAATCAAATTACCTTTATCACTTAGCTTGTGTACACCATGCATGCTTCACCCCAGAGAACAAGATGTATCTGAAATTGCTGGCTCACCAGATATGAGAAAGAAACGTGTGGATTCAGTTTCGTCGGATATTTTCTGCCCAGTCACTTGTAGCCCGTTCCCTTCTGTTGCTATCCCGCTATGCACATGCAACGAAGGGCCTTGCCCAAATTTTGACGCTGGGGAGAGTGATCACCAGGAAGAGTCACCTCAACGTTCACAATCCATATCAGGCGAGCAGGAGAAAATGGAGGGAATGAGATTGGAGAAAACGACCTGTTCGAGTATGTTTTGGGGGAGACGAAGCTGCAGCAGGGAGCATCAATGCAATGCTGAAATCAACGCATGAGAGATTTAGTGGAAGGTCAAATTCATACTTTTCTATTGATTCAAGCTAGTCAAATTTTAGGTTTCACGAGTGTTTCAGAAGTTGATTTGCTTGCTTCTGTTTCTCTTCCCGAGTCAATCAACTACATCTGCAGCTGGTTGACGACTTCTTGATCTATCGTCCACGTTCTTAGGAAAATCTTTAGGAGCTTGTAAAAATCTGTATGGCAGGAAAATTACTGATTATAGCAGCCCACCAACTGATTGGTGGGATTGTTCTTTGACTATAATTGATTGGTTTTATGGTGAAAAAAACATTTGTTTCCCTGATATTTGTACACAGAATCTTGTCCGAGTCAGTGAGGGATTGTCTTGGTTCTGCTTCAAACTGTGAGCTATTCTTGTTTGAGTTGGGGCTGGTTAATGCTACTTTGAATAACTTTTATTACATAAACAATTGTGCAGTGGGCAGAAAATCTATCCATTACAATTGTGTTACATGATAAACAAACTGTAATAACAATCATGATTATTATGACACATGATATTCAGGGGACTACAGGACAATCCCATTACACATGCAGCAAAAACACCCTTTATTTTCTTGTATAAGTATTCATTTCCTAACATCATCAGAACCTTAGACAAAGCTAAAAATGCTTGTGGGACACCTCCAGTTTCCAAACATAGTAAAGGGTTTTATGACAGAAAGCAGCACAAGAAACCTCAAAAGAACACCCTTTTTTTGTTTTTGCTTGACATTCCAGGTCTAGTTTTCATCTTCTCCTGCAGGCAGTCTCTCTTTGTGCATTGAAATAAACTGCAGCCACCGGCACCCCTAAGCCATTCTCTTCTGCAAATCTCCTTGTATTGAAGAGGTCTCTTGAAGCTGGTGGCCTCACAGTGTGCCTGGCTTTCTGCCTGAACAGAACGAACACGTACCGATGGATCCCAATGACGGGTTTCGGTGTCTCGTAGCTCACAATCTCTCTCCCTGGTTCAGGTAAATGCACAGAAACTCACATTTATGATCACTCTCATAATGCATTATTAGTTGACTATAATACCAAACTTGAAGCATATTTTATTAGTCATTTGCTATTTTGAGTTTGAGTGTGTAAATATATCCTGTTTAAAGCAATTACTTACCGAAAGAAGCATCAGTAGTGCCAGGAATGTCTGTAACTATCCTGAAAACCAAATCGAATCACATAAATTCTTTCGTGGAATATTCACATAAATATAAGATAGACGACATAACGCCTAACGTTATCAATAGTATTCATCGTTAGACGTTTAAGTTGAAAATCAACAGACCAGTGGAGATGTTCCCTTAAGTATGGATCACTGGGGCCTGGTACATCAGGATCAGTCATCACCTTCAAGAACATGCAAACATGATAAATGTCAGAAAATCACACACACTAAACACACACAATGGTGGTGTATGTATAGCATAATGGCAATTACAAGAGTATAAGCAGCCCTCAGGTCTTCTCCACCTATCTCGACTCGGGGTTTAGCCATAATGACAGAAGGCATGAGCTCATGGCCATTGGAGACCTGTTTGTTGCTGTTGTAGGTTACAGTCAACTTCACACAAGGGATAAAACTGTCAACAACTTCTCCTACAACTCTCCCTACAGAGAGTGGATCAAGCTGCCTCGACATTAGGACAACCTTTGCAAAGAATTAAGAACACAATGCAACACTTGACAGGGAAAATGAGGTTTTTGTCTCTTTTATGTGTGAGATTGATGCAATAATTTTCAAGGCTTTTTATAGAGGAAACAAAGAGAGCATAGATTCTCAAGAATCTATCTCTGCATGCTGAAGAAAACATGTTAAAAAGAACTTTGCAACTGAGCTGTCTTCTTCAGAATGGAGGCTGATGAATATTTCTTGGAACAGACCCCTCTTCAAGTTTAAACTCCTAATATTAAATTATTAACATTTGTGGTTGCAATAACAATAGTTTCTTGAAAAATTATTTAAAAATCTCGAATATTGACACATTAATAATTACTTCAAGTCAAGTCACAAAAGAACGGTGATAAGTTTTTATACGCTCTATTCAACTTAACAAACTTTTTATCGCAATGAAAACAACCAACAATTCCGCTCAACCCAACAAAATCTTGAATATATAGTCTCTTGCAACCAAGTATTACATGCAGGTCTTTTATTTTAAATTGATCCTATTCAATTAAACAAAAATCTTGATCATAGTCTCTTGCAACCAAGTATTTATTACTAGCGGCTGACCATTCTTACAATTCAAATGTTTCGTCTTATATTCCATTTCATATTTCATTATTGTCATTACAATCTAGTTCCCTATTGGCCAAGAGTTACTATTACAATACACACAATGTCTATGGCTCATTGGGTGGATGAGAATTTAGAATATAACTTTTTGTAATTGAAAACAATATCTTGAGCAAATGGGAATTCAGCTTTTGAGGTGCAATTCCCTAAATACAAATTAATACACATGATAAGGGCAAAAAAATATCTTATCATCAAAGCTTGGGAACATGTAATAATTCAAACAAAAAGGGTTTTTGTCATTGTAAGGATGCCTTTGCCCAAAATAGTATGACAATGCATTTTGTAGAAATTCTTTAAGTATTGGTGGACCATCTCTATTTACTATTTATACATATATGCTTAATTTCCTCTTAAGAAGCATATAGTATTTGTGTTATTTCCTAAAGTAAGTTGATGTGCCATCTTCTATCTATTTGTCTCTTTAGGGAAATAAAATTATCCTTATTGTTATAAAAATTTGTCCTTGAAATTAGGGCTGGAGAATAAAGTCGATATTTTTTTACTTACGTGAACAAGTAATTTGTTAATGTTTTCAAATTTAACTGTGGTTTCGTGTTATGTATATCTGGAAAGGATAATTGATATATCTGATTTTCTTATGATTGTCTCTATTTATATGTGTTCTTGTTTATTTTTTGCAAAGTATGACGTCGATGTTAATAGATTTCGTCTTATAACTATTTCATGGATGGGAAAAAGAAAATGATGCTCTTATATATCTTAAAATTCATTGTTTTAGAGGAACTTTAATAGATCTATTAAATATATCTCGAAGTAATTATAATATGACCCTCAAGAGATATATAAATCGAAAGACTCGTTAACCCCTCCATTAGTTTGATACGTATTATATCAGCACAATGTAAGTCTTATCGATCATAAAACGCAATCAGACTCGATATTTTTACTGGATGAATTCATATTAGGGGATAGGACAAGTCCATTCTATAGTTGCAATAGGGTTTTTCTTAGATTCAGCATGCAAACATCAAATAGCGTGAATTCTTTCATATTAATTGTATATTATATGATAAATTACATCGACAGTATTCCCTGAGATTGGATCAAAATACCCCTTGTCTTTTGTAAAATTATAACTACAACCCCTGATAAGTGTTAGTGTAATATTTTTCAAGAGATGTTTGTATAGTTTTACCTTTAAATAGGGTGTGTAACTGAGGAGATATATCTATAATTTTACAAAAAATATAGGGTGTTTGTGTACTTTAACCTAACCTCATCCCTATATCATAAGTTCCAGTATTAATGTTATAAGATTCAAATTATTTAATATTTTCATGCTCGATTCATATAAAAAAACAAAAATTCAAGTTTTGGTGTATGTGTAGCATAGAAGAGGCTCCACGTGTTGCTTAGAAGGAAGAGGGAAGAAGTGATTTTGATTGGCATAACTTTTAGATTTGAGAAGTGGATTGGCAAGTGTCGTTTGGAGAGTTGAGGAATCTTAATCATATATATATATATATGGGATTCAAATGCTAGAAAGTAGTTGTTCACTTCTTCTTGTGTTACAACTTAGAATCTAACACAACGCGCCTCCTCTCTTCTTCACCAATCGCTTCACCAGTGGATGGGCCCCCCTTCCAAAATGGTCTTGCACAATTACAAATCGACACATGTCACGTTTATCTTAAAGGATCGAGCTCTCTTGAAATTTAACATAATTATTAGGATATGTTAAATTACAGCTACATCCCTTAAAATTTGGCATAATTACAAATACCACTTAAGGTTCGTAACTGTATAATAAATAACGTATTTTCATCCATTTTTATGTGTGAATTGATCAAAATGCCCTTATGCACTGAATTATTTTTTATTTAATTCTTAAATTTTTTTTTGGACTATATTGCGTAGGGAAAGGTTTTTTAAGTTTTTTACACAGATGAGCAATAATGCAATTTGCCTCGACTGATTTTTTTACAATTCTAATAAAAAATTTAAGGGCAAAATAGTCAATTTCAGGCTTTTGGTTAAAAGTTACAAACGTCAAGGGGGTATTTATAATTTTTTAACAATGATGGGGTATTTGTAATTATGTCAAGCCTCAGGGGAGGTGGTTGTAATTAACCCTAATTATTAATACCTTATCGTTGTTTGGAAAATCACCAATACCCCCTGATTTTATCGACCGTCTAACATCTAGCTCAATCTATTAGTTTTCATTAAATATTCATTCATTTTTTTATGGTGAATTGATCACAATTTTTTTTTCATTAAGTGGATGCCACCTTGCCCTATTTTTTTTCAACTTTTTAATTTTTATTATTGAAAAGAAAAAATACATTAAAGACAATTGACAATTTCAGACTATATCAAAAGATTATATTATTTCATCAAACATGTGGGAGTTTTGGTAGTTTTTTAAATAGCAAGAAGGGTATTTGTAATTACGATAAGTTTCAGAGGAGTTTGTTGTATTTTACCCTATCTTATATTAATAGTTAAAACTCACTCGATAGATGCAGTCTAAATTTCTATTATATTTTATTTGATTAAATAAAAAGAACATAGATGAAATATATAACTAACCAAAAATGATAAAATAAATTAATTTCAGATAGAAAACATAATAGAGTCTTGGTTGAAGATAAGATTTTTTTTTGAACCTATTTAGTGGATTAATATTATGATAATAAAACTTCAAAATTACTACAAGGGTCTCACGCATAATAAATAGCAAAAATAACTCAAAAATAACAATACCTCTTAAAATTTATATTAAAATAACTTGATCCAATTTTTCATTTCATAAGAATTAATTTACTAGACAAAAAAAATTGTGTAAAAATTAATATATGTATATATATACATATTAAATTTTATATTATTACCGAAAAATATAAAGGTGATAATTTAAAGTTATTGAGAGATTGTATAATGACATCATTACTTTAATGAGGGGGACAAATCATAAAGAATAAAAAAGACACGCATACAATAAAAATTGGGACAGATGGAATTAATTGACGTACAATATAATGGTCCAAAGCATATATAATTTTTCATAATGTTGGGATATATACAATTGTCACATCACACACCTTTTCTCAATTCAAAAAAACAAAAAAAAATGCTGTCGGAAATCGAAATGCATAAGTATTCGAGTAGCAATTTATTAAGGGTTTAATCGTGCTATTCAAAAATCAGACTACATTAATATGTTCAAGAAAAAAAAATTATAATATTTTCAGTTGAACATGAGGCGAACTTGAGTTATTTAATCGTTTTTAGATATTTTATTTTTTATTAATTATATAAAAATTCAAAAAAAATAAATTATAGAGTTAAGCTTAATTTATTAAATCAATGAAGTAAACTTTTTAAAAAAAATAATGATGGAATTTTGATATTAATTATTTGCGTCCAGTAAATTGCCACGTCCATAGGCTTAAAAGTGAAAAATGATATGCATTGCATTTTTTCTAGTCAGTCCCATTATTCCTGAATTATTCCACCTCTAATATTCTATCTTTTCCAGTCAATTTGAAACTCGTTGATTGATTAAATCAATGTTATCTATAGTATTTTGTATATCGAGAACAATTAATGATTGTCATATGCATTTTATTTTAAAGAAAAAAATGATATATAACAATCATCTAACTATCATATATATTAAACATCATTTGATCACGTCGCTTGGTCGTTTATTCTCACATCAGCTCCACTCGAAACAACATGAGATACAAAGACCATAGTAGTTGGGGTCGTCCCCGACGAGGCCCCTGTTAGATAGAATAAAGAGATAATTGCATTTACAGTCCCTAATTTATGATATGTTAGTACAAATCATCATTTTTTTTTTTTGCGCAATTAGAGGAACCACCGCAAAAAAATAGAGGTAGTTTGTGTAATAATATTAATATTTTAGGAGTGTATGCATAATTTGTCAAAAATCAGTGGTGATTTGTGTAAATAATATTGATATTTTTAGTCGGTGTATGTATAATTATCCAACAAAATAAAAATTGTGTAAATTGACCATTAATTAAGGAATGTAAATATAATTATTCCTGAAATAAATGTACAATCACCACCTCAAAAATAACATACCTAATGGAACAATTAGGGTACGTATTTAC
Organism: Sesamum alatum; assembly: GCA_034509735.1. Lineage (NCBI taxonomy): Eukaryota > Viridiplantae > Streptophyta > Magnoliopsida > Lamiales > Pedaliaceae > Sesamum > Sesamum alatum. Next base: position 27,157,034 of record JACGWO010000003.1, on the reverse strand, counting down.
AATTTTTGCCCTATTGTATCATCATATTCATGATAATGCGACGGTTCTTCAATCCCTTAGGGGATATCCCAATGGTTTGGGGCTCAAAATCTCATTGTAAAGATCTTGGGTCCTAACCTCATTAGGAGCGTGTGTGGGTAAAAAAAAAAAGAATGCGATGATTCTTCAATCCAAGAGCTGAGGTAACAGGTTGTTGAGATTGTCGGATCGAACCGGACTAGGTCGGGTCAGGTCGAGTCTAGCCCGTAAGATCAAACAGGCTGGTTTTTTGGGGGGCATTATGTAATATTCCTTATTTCCAATGACTTCTAGCTAGGTTATTTACTCTTCTAGCGACATCAAGATTGATACATGTATCGTTTGCCAACTCCTAGTTCGAATTTGTCAAGAATCAAAATTTATATTATGAAATAATTATAAAGTTTATAACAAATTTTAAATAATTAAGCATGGCTGTAGTATTTTTAATTCATATAATTTGATATTAGAGAAATTCGTCCATTTATTATTTTTCTCAAATACCATTCTATAGCGAGAAATTGTATTTAAATACTTGAGTCGTACAAATTTTTTATTCATAGACCTACCTCAACAGTCAAACCACATTTTATCTTTACGTTCCAAACAAATATTCAAATTGAGACTCGATACGATAATACGAATACGAAAATCATATCAAATTTTGTGTTCCTTAAAAGAAAAAAAAGAAAAAGAAAAGAGAAACTTTAATAAGATTGTTGAGCATAATTATTGCCTCCATTGTCATAATCAAAGGTCATGAAGAAGAAGTAGTGGTGGGTGAGTGAGTGAGAAGTGGTTGTGAAGTAATTAACCAATAAAGCAAAGAAATAAATTATTAATAAATAAATATTTATGAAGAAGTTGGTGGTAAACAAAATTAGGTGATTTTAATTATTGACATTTTAAATTGTCCAAATTAATGAACCGAAGACCATCACCAATGTGCAAATGTTAATCACTTTAAACCTTGCAATTTGGGTATAAATAGCTGGAAAATTTCAAATAATAATAATTTTGAAAAATGTTTATGATTTGATATATAATTTATTACATAGCTAATAAAAAGTTATATGTATAAACATGTAGTATTTTTTTTTCACTGTTTAATAATATTTAACATGAACATATGACACTTCATGTGGAGGAATTTCTTACATAAGTGTAATTTCTAAGAATTATAATTTCTTTCTCAAACTTATTATTTTTTAATTTTAAAAATTTACAAATACCACATTTTATAGCCTGGAAATAGTTATATATTGGCAATGAAGTTTTGCTTGATTGGTAAAGTTAAAGTCTCACAGTTAAAATGTTGTAGGTTCGACTCACGAATGTGAGCGTATGTCTACTTTTATAGTAATTTTTTATTTTTTTTTATCTCTTCTGAGCATATTAGTTGACTTTAATTATTTATGTATTGATCAATTTTTGAATTTGGACATATTAATTGATATAATAAATCATGAATATTTGAAAAAAAAAAATAAGATAGTTATGTAGTGGGGTTTTCTCACGGTAATTGGGTTCAGCCCAATTCATCCGAAACATATTAGGTAGATCCACTTCTACAGCTCTACCCATCCCCGGCCCAGAAAAATTAGCCGGAAAAATAATAATAAAAAAAAAGTAACAAAATCAGTCACCAAGAGAATAAGAATTAGGTTTATTTTGAATTTATCCAAATGTTCTAAAATAAAGTTTCGTATTTTTCTTAAAGATATCCCATTGATAATTACAAATTTTATATTACATTTGAGATAATGATAACTAACTTGGCCAAACAGTATGTGGTGGGCAGCAACGAAATGAAATGAAGAGGCCGACACTTGGTTAATGCAGCGAAGTTGCATCGTTGGTCTATATATTGGAAAAAAAAAAAAAAGAAATTCGACGATTTTTCAATACACGAGGAGGGAACCAAATATCATCGTCAATTTGATCTTAGAACAAATACGATTGAAGCTACTAGCACATTATAGACCTGACTCTATTGAAGTAGTGAATGCGTATAGAATTTGAAGGATTACACGGCGTTCATAGCCTGCTATCCTAGCTCTTGTTGTACGTTGCTATTTTTTATTAATGAAATTTATCTTAAAAAAAAAAAACAATGAAATATACTTTGTTTCTTGAATTCTTACTTGTAACTCAAATCCAGCCAAACAAGGTTCTTTGTTTTTATTTATTTATAAGAGATTATATAATACATCAAAATACTTAAAATCATGTCAAGTAAATACACACTTATATAATAAAAACAAAACAAGAATGACAATAAAGTATAAAATATAGTGTAAGACAACGAACAAGTGTGTGAGACTTGAATCCAATATCTCTCGTGCATTCACAAGATAAAATAATAATGATAATTAATGGTAAATTACAAGATAATTTATACCGTACTCCTCTAAGGTTTGAATAATTAATGTATACCTCATATGATTTTAAATTACATCTAATACCCTTAATGTTTGTTTTCATTCAACAAGTAAATTAATTTATCACTAAAATTAACAGAATTTGTTGACATCAGCAAAAACATCGAATGAAAATTCATATTTTCCGTCGATTAACTCAATACAAACTTATTGTAGGTCAAATAAATATTGATCAAGAAAAAATCTTTTTGGCCTGCAATAAATTTGTATTAAGTTAATCAATGGAAGATATGAATTTTTCATTTGATTTTTTTCCAATGTCAACAAATTCCGTAAATTCTACTAACAAATAAACCTATTTATGACCCAAATTCAACCAATCCCCTTTGAACACGTCAGAAGTAACATCCACTTAATTGCTCTATTAAATGCTGCATATGAAATATAGATACAAAGAGTCATATAAAAATTTGCAGGTTTCTGCAAAGGGGTGATGTATTGGTCTCAGAGTCATGACCTAAACTTGTTCCAGTTCCGCTTTTACGCAAATTGAAGAAAGCGTGCACGTTTTGCTCATCCCTTAACACGCTTTTAAAATGTATCACTAAAATCCAAACGTCGAATCGGAATCAATGCGATTTTTGTAACTTGAGGTAATAATAGTCGCCAGACCTCATCATTACCTTCACTCCATTTAATATAATTTACTGTTACGGAGCTTTTCTTGGCCGGGGAGTATTGCTATTAATTACACTTCGCCCAATACTCTACGATTATTTAATTTCGGACCAAAATTTTATAACTACACTCTTTAAAATAATGGGTACATACATCTCCAGAGTTTTTGTGTAATTATAAATATTTTTTTATTATTTAAAAAATAATAAATATTCCCATAAAGTTTGTAATTTTTGATCAAATGTCTGAAATTGACCATTTTTGTCATTAAATTTTTTGTTAAAATTGTAGAAAAATCAGTCGAGGCAAATTACATTATTGCTCTTCTGTGTAAAAAAAACTTAAGAAACCTCTCCCTGCGCATTGTAGTCCAATTTTTTTTAAAAAATTAAATAAAGCATAATTTAGTGTATAAAGGGCATTTTGGTCAGTTCATCCATAAAAATGGATGAAAATGAGTTATTTGTTAGACAGTTACAAACTTCAGGGAGTATTTATAATTTTTCAAACAATGAGAAAATATTTGTAGTTATATTAAATTTCAGGGGAGGTAGCTATAATTTACCCTAAAATAATTACATCGAGACTCTCCAAAGAAGTGGTATTTATAATTTTATAAAAAAAATTGAGATGTTTGTATAATTATAATAATGACATAGTGATTATAATAATTACAATTACTGTATTTAATATTATTATTATAAATATGTCACTAATTATCAGCCGTAATAATTATTTAAACACTACCTTTTCTTAATTAAATATTTTGTTGATGACATGTTGTGGTACTTACTGGAATAAATAACAAAGATGAAAATGGGATAATTTAATTTGATGCGGATGCAATATAATGCATGACATTTTTTATTTTATGATACTGAATCTAATGATTTTATTTTTACTTTTTTGGAACATAATAAATAACAAAGAAAGTATTGCAGATTTGTACAGAATGTGTTGATGCAGAGAGCAGAAGATAAATTGTTAATTATGATATTTATCAAATGATTATTAAAAATTATTAGTACAATTACTTATTAGATCAATCATCACCGTCATCATATTTGTAAACTGGTCTCATTTAACTCTTGGGTCAAACTACTGAATTTTCAAATACACAAGTTTCTATTTTCTGATATATCATAATTTAAGATACGGCATCTTTTTTTTTTTTTTTTTTTTTTTAGCGGTGTTTGCAGAACTTTCTATTTTTATGGTGGAAATAAATTATAAAAAAAGTTGTAAGATGAACAATAATAAAATTTGGGAGTGTTTGAAAATAAAAGTTAAAAGTGAAGAAAAAAATTGAAGTTGGAGTGTCTTGGAAAATAATTTGATTTTACGATTTTACAAATTAGCTTGTAGATGTTTGTAGCACCAGAAGAAATATGATTTTTTACTATTTAAAATTATCGTGATTACAAGTGAAAAATCATGATAGATATTAATTATGCAAGCGAGGTCAAAATGTTTGATATAGCCAAAAACTCTGACAAATATTTTGACCATATGTAAAATCATGTCAATATTTCATGAACCGTGGTCTTGTTTGTGTTTTTGTTCCAATTTTCAGTTTTTGAAACAATAGTTAAAGTGAAAACATGTTTGTTCATCTCATATTTGTTGAAAATATATTGTTTTGACGTCACAACTCAATATAAAATACAATATTATTAATTAATCCAAACATATTCTCGTTTTACACAAAACTTATACCAAATTGAGGCTTTGCGTCGATTTTGTCTGACTGTCATAAATAGTGTTGGTTTACTATGGTTTTGTAAGACTCGTTGATTTATAGCGTAGGAAATTAACTTTTTTTTTTTGAAATAGTATATAGAGTTGTTATAACTTGTGACTCAAATCCACTTAAGTTAATATGTTCAAGAACAAAACTGTAAAACAAAAATACTATTTTCAACAATAAGTTGACGAACATTTATTTTAAACCTTACAAACATTGCAGAACAAGGATGACTTTGTGAAACATTAAAATGAAGGGACAATTCCACTGTCATCTCTTGAAATTTTGTGTAATTACACATAGACTTTCGATGGTTTAAAAATTTACATCTAGTACCCCTGAGATTTAATTCTCTTTAGCAAATAGGCCACCCCGTTAGTTAAAATGATCGAATTTGTTAATATTAGCAAAAACACTGAATGAAAATCATTATTTACAACAGATTAACGTATTACCGACTTATTGTAGGTCAGACAAATCTTTTTATAATCAAACTATCCTATACATCTTCACACGTTAATGCATGTGAGGAGGTATATCTTCACCGTTATAAGAGTAGTTTGATCAGAAAAAAATTATTTGATCTGCAATAAGTCAGAATAAGTCAATCGAGCATAAGTATCAGATTTCATTTAATTTTTTTATTAGTATCGAGAAATTGAGTAAATTTTAACCAATAAAATGACTTATTTGTTAGACAAAAACAAATTTATCAAATATAATTTTTAAAACAACATAGGAATTTATATATAATTACATCAAATCTGATTGGAGGAGTGTAATTATCCCTCAACTAAAAAGGGGTAATCAAGATTAGTGCTTTTTTTTACCAAAAAGACAAAGTTTGAAAAGGCTAATGAGAAATCATAATAAGATTTCCATTTTGGTAAGTGAAAAAACAAAGGAAAGGAGTGAGAGAGTGCAGTGCACTGTGTACGAGAAATTCTTATTAAGTATTTGTTTGTTTCCTGTTGAGGGACAGCTGAAATCTGGGGCTCTTTTCAGCACCACTCCCTTTTCTTATTACTACTTCACTCTCTAGTCCCATCACAAATCTTTTTCCTCCCCAAACAAGTCACTATTCCACAATTACCAAAACTACCCTTTTTTCCTTTTACATGTTTTATTTCTAATTTTTTCTTTTGAGAAATGTTATTTGACAAGAGTCCTTTCTCTTGTATATTTGGCATTTATCAAATTTTGACAAATTTTTCTTGAGGTGTATCATGTTTTTTTTTTGAATTTTTTTATAATAAAGATGGAAATTATTGCCTATATTATGTTATCTCAAAGAGTTTTTTGAAAAAAGAAATTGTAAATAATTTAAAAAGATACTTATTGACAAAATTGAAAGAAAATAATATATGAGTTTTTTCTTAGAAGGTAAATTTCATATTAAAATAAAGAATGTGTAAGAATAATACATCCCTACCAAACTCCTGTCCGGGGTCTCAAAGCAGGCCATTATCTAACCATTATTCCAAGTAATTTTTCATAATCGATACAAGATCGATGTTTGCAAATTAATTTGTAAGTTATCACAAATTATTCTCACTCGTACTTCCTCTATAATCAATCTCCGGTTGGACTGCAATATTTTAGAATTTTTTGTTGTTTCTCTCCGGTCATAGACAATATATTTGAAATTTATTACAAAAAAAACTTTCATATCGCACTCTTGATGTTGAAAATAATAATAAAAAAACACATAAATCGTGAAATTCCTACTAAACAGAATGAACTAATTAGATAAAGTATGACAAAAATTTCCTGTTCAACTGAATCGAATTTTTATTTATTATATCCTCACAAACAAACTAAAACTTCATAAAATTGTAAGCCCATGACCAAGATTATTTCCGCATTAATTATTCATCAATTTTCAATGAAAAAAACCTTTTATAATTTACCATTTACATAACGAAAATAAATTAAATTAAATAGGAAATAATAAATCCAACTTGCTATCAAAGAAAAGCAACCTAAACATTATTAATTATGAAATTGAATTATATAAAAGTTGAAGTTGCAGCAAAGAAGCAAGTCTTGGAATGAGCAGGGGTAATATGGTAAAATGCATGAGAAGGGCAAGAATCAATATCATGAAAAGTGACTAGGGAGAGAGTGTCTGACAAAAACTCCTCAAACTCCCTTTTCGTATTCTTTTTGAACTGCTTTTACTGTAAGGGGACCCCTCCCCCCCCCCCCCCCCCTATCCACAAATCCTGAAACGACGCCGTACCTCCACGTTCAAACTCCCCATTGTTTACTTCCTCTGTCCCTAATTAATTAATCTTTTTCTTTTTTTTTTTCTCTCGAATTTGTACCATCGCCACCCTCTTCATGTTCCCAACAAACTGTACCTCTCCCTCCTTCTCTCTCTCTCTCTCTCTCTCTCTCTTTTGAACATTGCTTTCAAGTTTCAAGAAATCATTATTGGAATTCTCTCTCCATATAAGAAAACCCGGAATGTGTTGCTAAATGCACTATGATTTGAAAAACTTTCAGCCAAGATTTCAGTTTTGAGCTTGTATAGTTCTGCCCATTTGGTTCTTGCACTGGGAAAGAATGGCGTTTGGGCTACTCCATTGGTTTTTCATTGTGTTTCAGCTGAGTTTCTTCTCCTCGAACGCTGTTCTTGAGCAGAAATTTGGGAGCCCGGATAGGGAGAGTTTGCTGTCGTTCAAGAACTCTCTTGAAAACCCTGAAGTTCTACTCTCATGGACTCCTTCCGTCTCGCATTGCAACTGGACCGGTGTGTTTTGCAGTGATGATCGAGTTACATCGCTCGTTCTGTCAACTCACACTCTTGCTGATCAACTGAAGGGTCCTCTCTCCACTACTCTCTTCTCGCTCACCAGCCTCGTTGTTCTGGATCTTTCTTCTAATCAGTTGTATGGCGAGGTTTCGCCGGAAATAGCTTCTCTCACCATGCTGGAAGTCTTGGACTTGGGTTATAATCGTTTGACGGGTGAGTTACCGAGTAGGCTTGGGGATTTGACTCGTCTGCAGACGCTCAGACTGGGGCCTAATTTTTTCACCGGAAAAATCCCGCCGGAGCTGGGAAACTTGGTGCAGCTTTTGTCTTTTGACCTCTCTGGAAATTCTCTCACCGGAAATATCCCACCCCAGATGGGGAACTTGAGTCAGCTGCAGGTTTTGGCACTTGGGAATAATTTTCTTGCGGGTTCCTTACCTTCCAATCTCTTTACGAAGCTTCAATCTTTGTCTTCATTTGACGTTTCAAACAACTCGCTTTCTGGAAAAATATCGCCGGAGATCGGGAAACTCACCTCCCTCACTGAGCTTTACATTGGCGACAACCATTTCTCCGGAGAATTTCCCCCGGAGATTGGCGAGCTTTCGAATCTTGAAATATTTTCTTCGCCTTCTTGTTTGTTCAATGGCCCATTACCTGAAACGTTCTCGAAGCTGAAATCTTTGAGCAAGCTTGACCTTTCTTACAACCCATTGCAGTGTCCGATCCCAAGAACTGTCGGAGAAATGCAAAACTTGACCATATTGAATCTTGTCTACGCTGAGCTTAATGGAAGCATCCCATCCGAGATTGGAAAATGCAGAAACTTGAGGGTCTTGCTGCTTTCCTTCAATTCTCTTTCCGGAGTTCTGCCTGAGGAACTATCTGAGTTGTCCCTGATAACGTTTTCTGCTGAAAAGAATCAACTCTCAGGCCCATTGCCTTCTTGGCTTGGAAAATGGACGCAGGTTGACTCGATATTGCTTTCGAACAATCGATTTTCAGGCAGCATTCCACCTGAAATTGGGAATTGTTCAGTGATGACTCACATTAGTTTGGGTAGTAATTTGCTTACTGGTGAGATTCCTAAAGAGTTGTGTAGTGCTGTTTCTCTTGCAGAGCTTGAGCTTGACCATAATTTTCTCACTGGGAGTATTGAAGAAACTTTTGTGAAGTGTAGAAATTTGACACAGTTGGTGGTGCTGGACAATCAGATTGTTGGTTCTATTCCAGATTATTTCTCCGAGCTTCCTTTAATGGTTCTTGAGTTGGATTCGAACAACTTTACGGGTCCCATTCCTGTGAGCCTTTGGAGTTCACCGAATTTGATTGAGTTTTCTGCTGCAAATAACCAGTTAGTGGGTTCTCTCCCTGCGGAGATTGGCAATGCTGCTTCATTGGAGAGCATCGTTCTCCCTAACAATCGTATTACCGGTAGAGTTCCAGCAGAGATTGGGAAGCTGAGGTTTCTCTCTGTGTTGAACTTGAACTCCAATTTTCTTGAAGGGAATATCCCAACTGAGATTGGTAACTGCACTGCTCTCACAACATTGGATTTGGCGAACAACGGGCTTAATAGTTCCATTCCAGAAGTACTTGCTGATTTGCCTCAGTTGCAATGCCTTGTTCTTTCATATAATAATCTGTCTGGAAAGATTCCTTCTAAAGTTTCCAAGTATTTTCAGCAGGTATCTGTTATTCCTGACTCTAGTTATGTTCAACATCATGGAGTCTATGATCTTTCGCACAACAGATTGACTGGTTCGATTCCTGAAGAACTGGGGAGCTGTGTGGTCCTGGTGGATCTGCTGCTCAGTGATAATTTGCTTTCTGGGGCGATACCGGGGTCCTTGGCACGCCTATCAAATCTCACGACTTTAGATTTGTCAGGAAATTTGCTTACCGGTAGTATTCCTCCTGAATTTGGTAATTCAGCTAAGCTACAGGGACTGTATCTTGGAAACAATCAGCTCACAGGCTCAATTCCTGAAACTCTTGGTCAGTTAAATGGCTTGGTGAAACTTAATTTGTCTTCCAATATGTTATCTGGTTCAATCCCTCCTAGTTTTGGTAACTTGAACGGGCTTACTCACTTGGACTTGAGCTCTAATTCGCTAAGCGGTGAGCTTCCTTTAGCACTATCAGGAATGGTAAATCTTGTTGGCTTTTATGCTCAGCAGAATAAGCTTTCGGGTCATCTAGATGGGCTTTTCAAGAATTCGATAGTTTGGAGAGTTGAAATTGTGAATTTAAGTAGGAATTCCTTTGATGGGAACTTGCCAGGATCTTTAGGCAACATGTCCTTTTTAACAGTCTTGGATCTTCATGGAAATGGTTTTACAGGGGAAGTTCCACCCGAGCTTGGAAATCTTGCACAGCTTGAGTATCTTGATGTCTCTGGGAACATGCTTGATGGAGAAATTCCTGGTGAAGTTTGCAGTCTTACCAATCTTTTGTTCTTGAATCTCGCGGAAAACGGTCTAGAGGGTCCTATTCCAAGATACGGGATTTGCAAGAACCTGACAAAAGCTTTACTAGCAGGGAACAAGGATTTGTGTGGTGGAATTGTGGGACTAAGATGCCCTTTGAAGAGCTTTGGCAGAAAATCGCCTATGCTGAACGTCTGGGGATTGGTATCGATCGTTGTAGGCATTATTCTGACAGCTCTTTCGTTGATTATAGTGCTGAGGCTCTGGGCTAATAGAAGCAGCAGAAACGATCCTGAAGATGTATCAGACAGCAAGTTGAATAGCTCAGATGATCAAAATCTGTATTTCTTGAGTAGCAGCAGGTCAAAGGAGCCACTAAGCATCAACATTGCTATGTTTGAGCAGCCTCTCCTCAAATTGACACTGGTTGATATACTTGAGGCGACGAACAACTTTTGCAAGGCGAACATAATTGGGGACGGTGGCTTTGGAACCGTGTACAAAGCTACTCTGCCAGACGGAAAAATAGTTGCGGTAAAGAAGCTGAGTCAGGCAAAAACACAGGGTCAGCGGGAGTTTTTAGCAGAGATGGAGACTCTAGGCAAAGTGAAACACAGAAATCTTGTTCCTTTGCTTGGCTACTGCTCTTACGGTGAGGAGAAGGTGCTCGTCTATGAGTACATGGCTAATGGAAGCTTAGATCATTGGCTGAGGAACCGCACTGGGACTCTTGACGTCTTGGATTGGTCCAAACGTTTCAAGATTGCTCTCGGTGCTGCACGTGGCTTAGCTTTTCTCCATCATGGATTCATTCCCCACATAATTCATCGCGATATCAAGGCCAGTAACATCCTACTGAACGAGGACTTTGAGCCAAAGGTTGCTGATTTCGGTCTTGCAAGACTCATCAGTGCCTGTGAGACTCACGTGAGTACCGACATTGCTGGCACTTTCGGGTACATCCCACCCGAATATGGCCAGAGCTGGAAATCCACAACAAGGGGGGACGTCTACAGTTTCGGTGTGATCTTGCTTGAATTGTTAACTGGGAAGGAGCCAACAGGACCTGACTTCAAAGACATAGAGGGCGGTAACTTAGTCGGATGGGTGTTCATCAAAATCAAGAACGGCCATGCTGTCGACGTGCTTGATCCTACCATTCTCGATGCTGACTCAAAGCAGATGATGCTTCAGACACTCCAGATTGCTGTCATCTGCCTGTCTGAAAACCCCGCTAACCGGCCTACTATGCTCCATGTTCTGAAATTCCTGAAAGGGATCAAAGATGAGTAGAATGTTGACGTTGTTCTTGCTGATTATTAGTCGTTCTTGAAATAAAGTAGCGATTGTAATTGTATGAATCTGAAGATGACGCAGCTAGCGATTTGTCGACTTTAATCAACATAATTTATGTTTACACATATTTAATGTATTTGGTCTTATATAACAGTAAGTATCTAATATATATTCATATTCAAGCATTGATTTGCAGATGCAGCTCCTCTATATGGAGTTAATGTGGTCTTATTTAGACAATTGACACTTTTAATGTCCTAACCAAATGAGGACATAATAATTGATGGTTTGAGAGAGCAACTGCTGCTTTTGTTGTCCTATGAATCTATGATAGAATAGGGGAAGAAATTTTGAACTGAAGTTCTCATCTGTGTAATAAATAAGGATACAATAGTCATTTTGTGTTGAACTATAAATTACGAGTGGCGCTATAGGATAAATCTACCACTCGTAAATTTGAGGATGTACTTGTAAGTACAACATTAACGGATCATGTTAAGTATGTTTCCTAGTATTTTTTTTTTTTATAGCATTACATATTTCTATTCTGAGTTAACTATTTATTTTATTGAGAACGATACTAACTTCAGCATCGAGAGTTATGGTCAATGCGTCACTAGATAATGGAGCGGTAGCAATGAAATTTGGAAAATAATTGAAAAATTTGTCTCAACTATCAAAGAATTTGAAAAAAAAACAAAACGAAAGTTATTGTTCAATGAATGTCTACGGGAGATAATCCAATGATTTAGGCTCAAATTTTTTTACCATAAGGCTGGGCTCAAGTGTACGAACTGAATTCAAATAATAGAATTTATATTTATTTAAAGAAAAAGAATCATGATCCAAGCAACAAATCTCACCAGGGGCTAAACTTTGGACTACCTACCTAAGTTATAAACACGATCCAAAAAAACTCTAACATACTAGCAATAACCTAATAAAATATGAGGCCCAGATGGAATTAAACAAATATGAAAAGTAAATAGATTTTTTGAAAATTGAACAAATTCAAAGAATCATTAGGGCAGTATTCAAAACGATAAAATTTGGCAACGAATGATGTCTCGCTGTAAGGGGTTGGATTTTCCTCTAGAAGGCGATTGCGTGGATTATGATCGTTTGAAATTTTACCGTCAAACGACGCACCTCAACTTCTGGATTTCTATCTATAATTTAACTATCCTAACTTGTCACATAGGTCATAGGTGTTTCCATTTTATTATCTGGGTTTCATGCAATTTATCTTCTATAATATATTGTAAACGAGCAATTTAATCCCTATGAAAAAAAAAATAGTAATTTATCTTTCTATATTTTTTAAAATGATGCAATTTATCCCTCTAAATAGGAAAGTAAATGGCTTTTTTTTTTCGTAGAGAAATAATTTACTTATTTACAATATCACAACGGGGACGAAGACTTATTTACCATCCCACAAAGTCACAAAATACTATAGCCATGAAAACAGGGAATGCCCCTCTATTAAGAAGATTCATGAAACCATGTCATGATTCAACTAGTGCAAGAAATTTGTATGAGAAAATTCTAATCCGAATCAGATTTGGTCGAACCAAACTAATTATATAGTACACTTGTCATGTGATTGATTACTTTACCTGAATCGTACACCAATCACATGACAAGTTTATTACACTTGCCATATAATTAATTTAGGTTCGATCAAACCAGATTTGGGTTAAAATTTTTTCTTTTATTACACACTGTCTGAATATTCAACAAAAGAAAATCAGGAAAGAACCAAAAGACTTGTCTAATTAATCAGGCAGCCTTAAAAAAGTTGTAATGTAAACGCAACATCAAGCGGTCAACAGTGGTAGGCCGTAGGCCCCACTCTCTAAATTAGTAAGTGTGGCATATTTTATATATCTCTAATTGTGAATAAATCTTAAAAATTATTTTAAATAAAATATATTGATAAATTATATTATTTATTTTTTTTAGAGGGAAAAATTACCTAATATATATTTATAAGATAAAAATATATGAGAAAGAAAAACTACCAAAAGGTAGTTATGGAATGAGTGAAGAAGTTAAAAATAATTAATTAATTTAATTTTCTTTTTTAAAAATGGTTGATCAATTAATTTGGACACTAAAATGCCCCTCTTCAATAATATATAGTACGAGTGTGTATGTCACTTCCAAATGTGTGTGCAATTAAATTAAAATATAAATAATATAATTATTAATTTTTAAAATATCTATGTTAGTTAAATAAACAAAAAATAGTAAAAAACATAAAAGTTATGAGAACTTATTAAGAGAAGAGTGGGGAAGAGAGATTGAGAGAATTGGAGGTTGAGAAAACAAAAAAAAACTGTAAATAATTTAAAAAAATAAAAAAATTTGCAGATAATAAAATTTGAGATACCAAAGAGGTGCTCTTCAATTATAATAAAGTATAGATGCTAAAAGAACATTAGGGATAATTGCACTGGTCACACCTCATGCTTATTATAATTACATTTAGACCTATATGATTTCAAAAATTACATATTTGGCGTTTGAGGGTTTTTTTTTTTTTTTTTTTGCAACAAATAGATCCATCTGTTAGTAAATTCATAAAATTTGCTTACACCATAAAAAAATAAAATAAAAAATCCATACTTACGACCAATTAGCTTACACACTTATTACAGGTCAAATAAATATTTTCTGATCAAACTAACTAACCTTATAAAGTGAAGATGTACCTCCTCACATACGTTAACATGTGAATGACGTATAAGAGTAGTTTGGACAAAATAAATTTGTTTGACTTACAATAAGTTAGTAATAAATTCAATCGAGAATAAATATGAATTTTTATTTATTATTATTTTTTATATATAAGTAAATTCCATGAAATTTGATTAACGATTGGATCTTTTTGTTAAGCGAAAACAAAGGTCAAGAGTACTAAATATAATTTTTTAAACATAAAAAATTTATATGTAATTACAACAAATTTCGGTGAGTGCAACGTAATTATCCAAAAGAAATATCATAAGATGCTTTAGCCTTTAAACTTTATTATCTACCCGACCACGATGGCAAGATCCCGATGCTTAGTATTACTTAGAATTAGAAGCTTCTCACGAGCTTCGAACTTTCTCAAACTATCTATACAAAAAAATTGAGAGCTTATCAGATATTGTTAAAAGTATTTGATATACTTTTATTAAATAAAAAATGAAGAAAATATATGATGTTGGAGCTTATGAACTCCTTTGAAAAAGTGAAGAATTCTTAATTTATTTTTAAAATTTTAACAGATTCTTTTAATTTTGATTGTATTAATTTATTACAAAATGGCCATTGCTAATGACTTATAAAATTCGTGATTTATTTTATTCAAACACTTTGAATATTTATTTTGAAATATAAAATCTAACGTTTTGTAAATTTTGATAATATTCTATAAGGTGGAAGGACATAGATTTATAAAATATTTTAAATAAATTCAGCCAAACATCAACTCAGTCTATTCTTTACGTATGCATTATGCATGTGAACGGTTCCTATTAAGGCAAAAATTAAAATCATTATGAAATTTGAACAAAAGAATCGTAACTAACATGAAATTCCAAAAAGATAATAAGAAGCTATTTTTCTTGGACAACGATTGGGAACATGTAGTGTGTGCGTGTGTATTACGTATCCAAAGAGAGATGCATCGACAAATTTTGTTGGGGAAAAAGTGGATGTATAGGAAAAGTGGAAGTAAAAAGAAATGTATAAGAAAAAGTTTAGTGTTTGGTTTGGAGGAAGAGAGGGAGGGAAAGTAACACTGGATGTATATGAAATTTCTTCGGAATCCAATTTCATTTCCGTTGGAAATTTGGCGGAAAAGTGGAAGTATAATACCAAAAAGAGAAAAAAATACATATTTTATTTTTATTTACTCTATTGCCCATATATATATATATATTTTCCTATAATTCTTTTTCCTTCCTGCTAATAATACCGTATATAATCGCCAGAGAAAAGATAATTAAATCGTTGAAAAAACTACTACATCGAAGTTAACAATCTGGTAAACATACTTTGCATTTGCGATTTTTTAAAATTTTTTATTGCTAATTTGTTATTAATCTTGATTGAATAATTATTTTTCCTGATCTTTTTTTCTCTTCCCGCCATCGGTACGAGTAATTTTTATTTTATTTAAACTGAATAGTTTAAAATAAATGAACAATATTAAAAAATATTATCATTCTTGTTTGATATATATTTTTATTACTAAGATTTTTAGATCCTTGATATTAGTATAATATTAATTTGTTTATTTTCAAATACAAAATGAAGAGAAATAGTTAAACTGTAAAATTATAAAAATTAGTCTTTTCTTCTCAATCTAATTTTCTCGTACCAAATAAGGGAAAGTATTTGAGATTTACTCCCCTTCCAATCATACCAAACAACATGAAATATAACTATTACTCTTTCCCTTTCCTTCCCCTTCCCCTCCCTTTTTCACTTCCCATTTTCTCTCATTTGAACCAAACGAACCCTTAATTTCCCTCTATCTAAATTTCTTAAGCCACTCAAGAACACGGATGATGTCTTAATCTAGTAGTTAAGGTTGAAGTTTAATAAATCAACTTGGGATTATGAGTTTGACTTCCACTAAATGTGTAGATATTTATATAGTATTCTTAATTATAATGATATATAATTTAATTTATTAAAATATTAATATAATTATATAATTAACGTTTAGAAATAAAAACCATGTAGGAAGCGTGTGCTTTGACAAAGATTCAGGGACTGTGAGCACACAGGAATGCTGAATGTCAGATAAAGGTGATAGAGAACTTAATAGGAGATAACATAAAACAACTACCATAGCATGCCAATAAAATAGATTTTGTGGAAGAACAAAGGAGAGCAAAAATAAATAAATTAAAGAACCAAACACATGATAGATTGTAAAAAGATTATAAATTTAATTTTACCGAAAACTAAAAATATCCTAGAAAAAAGTTAATATGTGCATTGTTTTTGTATAACCTGCAAAATTATAATTATAAATCAAAATTTATTTAAAAATAAACAACTAAAATAAATTATATTATTGGAAAAGTTTAAAGGACAACTTAGGTTTGACTAATAATTACTCTCCAACCAAACATCGAAGCCCATTAATTAATTAAGCATTAACAAATAATAAAAGCTCCACATTCTATAAATTTTCTTTGAAATAAAAATGAAGAATTATTATTATTTTAAATAAATTGATTGCAATAATCTATATCAATATTTATATCTAACAACGATAATTATAACAATTATATATTAATTACCAATATCAAATGGATGTATCTAATTAACACCTACTATTAAAATAAAATAACATCCCGCGTGTCGGAGTTGGTTGAGTTCGAACCCATAACCTTATAGTCATGAGACTTCAGTTTCGACAATACTAGATTTTATTGGCACATACCATGGGTTGAACTGTTGAAGTAAAAAATTAGAATACTTACATCTACGCTCCTGATCTATAATTTAGTTACATAACCACCATATCTTATAAAACATTACATATACACTTACTAATAGTGTCCACATCATTTATACAGACCATCACTTGTTTTTTAAAATATTACACAAACACCCCTATAAGCGTTAACATATTATTATACAAAATACCTCTAGACTGTTAGAAATAATTTCTAGAAAGACGTGTGATTTGTGAATATCGACCATAGATCATAATAAGGAGGTATAAATGTTATTATCCTAAAAAATAAAAAGAACACTTTACAAGGAGTGATCCAAACACAGTGCGCCAACACATAAAAAAGCAGATCCATGACATATATATATATATATATATATCCATTCTTGGTACATAGTTATCACAAGAAGCAACGTACCTAACATATGTAGTAAGATAATATAAATGGCTCCCTCCTTATGCATATTCCAACTCCACAATTTCAAATTAAAAAAAAATGTAATTATAATAAATTCAGAGAAAAGGACTGAGAGAACCTTCCTGATCAGGGTGGTACTTTGCAAAAGGTTACCGAGGCACGTGCACGTGAACCTCTTTCGCACGTGCCTCTCCTCGTACATCACAGACCCTTCTACACTAATCTTATCTTATTCTAACCGGATCTAATCCTCTACACTAATCCCCATCCTCCCACCCAACGCTTACATCAATTGCACACCCTCTGATTCCTCGAGCTGCTCCGTTTTAACCATGATGTTTCCTGGTCAGTGCCGCTGTTTTCTTGATCCAATGGCTCGGATTTGATATCCCCACCCGGCTGCTGTAGCTGCAGATCCATTTCATGGTCTGCCGAGCTACCCTCCCCTTCCCTCCCGCGTTTCATACCTATGGGCACCCCGAACAATCTCGCGCTTATTTCCTCCGCCGCCGATCTGATGTGACTTTCTTCTCCGCCGTTCGCCGCCGCCGCGGCGACCACGGCGGTTTGGATTTCTTCGCAAAATCTCGTCATTGGTAGTAGATCCAACGGCTTCACCACGTTTTCCGCCAAGTATAATTTACAGCTATGCCCTTGATGATCGTTGCTGCCCTTGTTTTTGTTGTTGCTGGCGTAATTTGACATCAACGCGTAAATATTGTTACATAAACTTTTCATTTGGCTCAACTCTTTATTGAGCTGCACGTTTTCTTTTCTCAGCCTCTCGTTTTCTCCAATCAGCTCCGCCGTGCTGCCGCTGAACTCCCGGACGGTGGCGGGGGAATTGGAGGAGGAAATCACTTGCTCCTCTCCGGAGTCCGACGGAGACACCGTCCGCGGCTGCGCTGCCGGAGACGGTTGCACCGCAACCGCTGCAGACGGCGTCGCCACCGCAGTCGATGCCGCCGTCACGATTTTCCGGCGCTGAATATCGCACAAAAGCTTTTTTTCACCTCTTCGAAAGCATTCATTCGAGAACTCCCACCGATCAGGCACAACCTTCCTAAATCCCTAAAAGTTCAACAAATCAACTCAATCAATAACCGAAATCAAAACATCCTCAAGAATTAAAATAACATACATGATTACAGAAGCTTACGTAAGTATTGAGTTGTCTAACAAAACTCGAGAAATTATTGTGCTTGAAATACTTGGGCAGCAAATCTCTGGCAAACTCCGTCGGATTCCAAACGATAAAAGTAGATCCATCTTCGTTCCACGAGATGACGTCATCGATGGCTTGGTCATCCACCAGCTGATAAGTTTTGGTCAAAAACGGAGTGGGAAGCGTCCTCGGCGTATCTCCGGCCGTCGATTCACCTCCACCGTTCCGATCCACCGGCGGCGGAGCCATAGCTCCTGATTGACCTCACCCACCCAAAACCACCAATCTCAATAAACCAAAACAACAACAACACCACCACCAAACAGAACTAGAAAAAACCAAAAAATTAAAACTTACAGACGTTAATTCAGTTGAAAAATCCCAGCACAGATCTAATTGGAGAGAGAGAGAGAGAAGAGAGAGAGAGAGAGCAGTATGAATGGTAATTCTAGAAGGTTCTCGTTGTGAATAAATACATCAAGAGAGAGAAAGGGAGTAAAAAGGGAAAAGTTGGAGACGGGATAGAAAGAAAATTGAGGGAAAGAGAATAAAAGTGAAAGGGAAGGGAAAGAACGAGAAGTTTCGGTGGGGCACAGAGACGTGGCGGCACTGGATTGGACAGAGGCAGACAGCTCAATTAACTCTGGAGGAATTGGAATTAGTGTGGCGTGGAAAATTCTAAGACGTGTTTCTTAGTCAATTAATTATATTTCATTTTATTTAACAAAAACCTTATAATAATAAATCCATCAAGAATTATTTTACTTATTTTATTTTATTTTATTTTTCGAGAGAAATATCTAGAGAATCTATATCCCTTCTCTTTTTTAAGGTTTGACTAAATCAAGATGGAGATATCAACCATTTTTTTATTTAATATATACATTTATGTTATATTTGGATCCACTAATTTATATTTAAGAAAAGTAATTTTAAATGATCTTATATAAAAAAAATTCAAAATTCATCAGTATTTCATAAAATATAATTTAGAAATTATAGTAGAAAGATTTGAAAATTTTTAAATTTAGAATTGTTCAAATAAATTAAAAAAAATTTACTTTAAGTTTATTCAAGTATCATCTTTTAAAAAGATATATATCACACTAATGATGGAGGTGAATTTTTTTAGTTTTGTTCTCCTAATTGGTTTTTGCTCTTAAATCAAAGTTCTAGATATTAACTCCAAATAGACTTAATTACTAGAATGTGATTTTGAGATAATTATATTTATACTCCTAATTTATGCTTTATTTATACCACTTAATATATTTTTTTTTATGTAAATATAGAAATTATCCATAGCAGCAAAAGATAAGAGGTAGTTTGTGTAATATGTGACGTTTTTAGTTGTATGTGTAATTTTTAAAAAATGGGGATGATTTTTATAAATAGATCATATGTCATGGGTGTAGATATAAGTTAGCCTTATGATTTAATTAAATTCTCATCGATTACATCACATATATTTATTTGTAATTTCGTTTTTTCTTGTTTGAATTAGTTATGGCAGTTAGATTTTTTACCAATCATATTCCAACCTATTAATTATATCATGCAGGAAACTTTTTACATACATTTGATTTGGTCAGATTCGAGCCCAACTAGTTATACAATAATAACTAGGGTAAATTACATCTACCTCCCTATAGTTTGGCATAATTATAAATACCCTTTGTTGTTTGAAAAATTACAAATACTCCTTGAGGTTTGTAATTTTTAACTAAAGGCCTAAAATTGACCATTTTGCCCTTGATTTTTTTTATTAAAATTGTAGAAAAATCGATCAAGGCAAATTGCATTATTGCTCTTCAGTGTAAAAAACTTAAGAAAATTTTCCCTATACATTGTAGTCCAAAAAAAATTTAAAAATTAAATAAAAATAATTCAGGGCATAAGGGAATTTTGGTTAGTTTACCCATAAAATTTTATGAAAATGGGTTATTTGTTAGACAGTTACAAATCTTAGGGGGTATTTATAATTTTTCAAACAACGAGGGAGTATTTGTAATTATGCCAAATCTCAGGGAATATAGATGTAATTTACCCTAATAATAAATTCAATCATACTTGCTGTAAAATTTTGGTTATTCCCTATTTGATGCTTTAAACCAATCAAATTTGTTATTTTTTTGTGAACGTAACCAATTAAATGATTTTCGTAGGAATATTTATCAAAGTATTTAAGTTTTTTAAAAAGAGAGGGTAAATTAAATTCATGTCCCCTTAAATTAAGTCTAATTACATAAATGATCTTTGCCCCTTTATAAAATCATAAACACAACCCTGACTCGTGAGGTGGTTTGATCTAATTTACTTCAGGAGTGTATTTGTAAAATTTTATTCTTGAACAGGAGTGTACTCGTAATTACAACTGTAATCTTATGGAGTGTATATGCTATTTTATACAAGACTTAAACTATTTGTGTAATTTAACCCGTTAGTCAATGGTGTCGATGTAATTTATGATGCATGACTTTGTATTGTTACCGATAAAATATTCAAGGGAAAACTACATAAATACCCCCTGTGTTTTGCGAAATCTGCAAAAAAAGCCCCATGAGAATATGCAAAAAAAAAAAAAAAAAAAAAAAAACCCTATGTTATCATAAACCCTACAAAAAACACCTATTCCGTCAATAACTGATGGAGAATGGTGTGCTCGCGTGAATAAATGTGTGTGTGTGTGTGAATGCTTTCTACTATGTTTGGACCCCAAAATGCTGTGGAAACTCCCAAAAATGCCCACCACCCCCCATCTCTATAAATATACAATTATGTGCTGTATTATTTTATCAACCCTAAAAACTAAGGAATAGAGGTTGTTTTGCATCAGCTTGCAGGTAAATTTAAGTGGTTTTTTTTGCAATTTAATTTTAATTTGTAATTACTAATTCCTTATTATTTTGTTTTAATTTTTAGGATGTCTTTTACATCTAAAAAGATCCAATTGTAAGGATGATAAACTGGAATTGAGGTACCAAAGTCCCTAATGATATCGTATGAAAAATGTATCTATTAAAGTTGTAGGGCCTATCAAAGAGAGTGATGGGAAACTTTTCTATAATTGTAAGACAAGTCAATGTAATGTTTTTTGTTGGTTAGAACCTATCAGTGGTTCTAGCTCAATCTCTAGGCAAATTCTTAAATTTGAAGAAGAGGTTCAGTCAAGGGAGAGGATGCAAGCTGATGTTCCAAAGTTGTTGTTCATATGCCAAGATCTGACAGATAATTTGAAGAAATTGGAGGCTAATCAAAGAATGATTAAAACTTGCTTTATTTTAATTTTGATTATCATGTTTGTACTATTAATTAAGTAATTATGTAGTTCATGAATTTCAATGATTGTAAATACTATACGTATGTTGAATTGTGAAATAAAGTCCTGCTTTATTAAGTTAGAAAAGCAGTATAACCTGACAAAATGAATTGCCATGACAACACAAGTATAAACCATAAAAATCTTTAACCTGTTATATATATGTATTTCTGTTATGTTTGTGCAAAACACAATAACAAAATCACCCAAAAAAATAAATTATGTTTGTGCATTGCACAACAACAAAACTTAAAAAACTTTGTTTTTTGTTTGGTAACAGCAAAATAACAAAACCAACATATATAAATAATTATTTGTGCACAACACAAATACACAAAATACAATGGATATCCTAGTCACTCAGGATTGGTGACCTGCATCTGTGCCTTTTGAGGATGCAGAAGTCTTCTCTATTGATTCATTATTTTCAGGCTTGTAAGACGCAACTGCTTGTCGAAGTTGTGTTTGCAGACTTGGCCTAGTGGTGGAACGACATGGTCTCTTGAATGGCTGAAAGACTGGCTTGGTTGCTGTTCTTTATTGCAGTCTGGTGGAAGTTGAAACAGGCTTGAATCGTTTCCTGCCTCTTGGGTCTTGGTAGAGGCTGTGAAGCCATATTGGTTGTTGTAGAACCCTGCATCTATTGTAAAATGCACTTTGCATTAGATATAAAGGAAATAAAATGTAACAAAATAATTACAGTTTCAAGTATTACCTGTGTATGTTCCATTAGATGACTAAAGACATGATCAATTTCTATATCTAGATGATGGAACATCTGCAGCAAATAATGAATTGCTTAAGTAAATTGAATATGTAAATGTCATAAAAAAAAATGCATCAGATTGTACCTCAGGCTGCTGATTTTGTTGTGAATTACTTGAACCTGCTTGTGACATGTTCTCTGTGGGGGGGGAGAGGGCTGCAAACAGAAATTAAGCCATTAATAATGCAATAAATTTCAGGCAATAAAACCTTAAACAAAGTTGGAAGTATATTGATAATGCATTTGTGTGGATGTTTTTAGGCACTTGAGAGAAGAAGGCATTGGGTCATCTTGTGGTGCCTGAAGCATAAACAACAAAATTATTCGTACACAAGAGAAAGAATATTAAATTAAGTCAAAACACATTAAAATTGCATACCTTGTAGTACTTTGACTGTGGTTGAGCGGGTTGGGTGCAACTTCTTTTGGTGTGCCCCCTCACAAGGCACTTAGTACATGTGTGTGTCAGACTCTTTCTTGACATAATATTTTTGCCTCTTATGCCATTCTCATCCTTTCTTCTAACCTGTTTTGACCTTCTTGCCTTCATCCCCCTCATAATCAGGGTCTGACATACTCTCATCCTGCCCAACTCTGTCTATACCCTCAGGAACTGGAGAAGAATCAATATTTAGGGAATTTTCAGAAGTGAAATGAAAGTGGTCACCATTTTGGGGGGGAAGGTTGTCCGTTTTCAGGCTCATTTTCAAGAATTTTAGGGTCATTTTCAGGAATTTCAGGCTTAAGTTCAAAGATTCAATAGAGGGGAGTGAAGGAATTGTTTCTTGATGTTCCAAAATGTTTCCCTAAGTGTCTACAACAAGTAAAGGACCTTGTTTCTCCTCAAAATAAATGGGTTAAATGCAATTTGTCCCCCTATGTTAACCAAAAAGAGCAATTACCCTATGTGAAAAAATAACTAGCAATTTACCCCTCTGTGTTATTCAAAATGCAGCAAACAACCCCCTCACAGGGGGTTTTTTGCTCCGTTTTTAGGGGATTTTTTGCTCTATTTTTTAAAATACAGGGGATAAATTACTATTTATTTTTTCACAAGGAGTGTTTTACACATTTTGCATATCACAAGGGGGGTAATTGCATTTTTTCCCAAAATAGATAGGAACTACACTCTTCCCCTTAAATGTCCTGTACAATTCCCTAACCTTTCATCATCATGCAACATCTTAATCCTATTATTTAATGATAGTCCAGGAAAGCAATAATATATTTGAATGTTCAATCCTTTCCCCCCGATCTTAGCATACATTTCTAATAAATTTCCATAGTAGAATCTCTCTAAGTCAACCTTAGGGAATAGCATTCTTGTCCCTCCCACATACCTAACATTTGATACCCATTCTATCACACCCCTTGCCCTTACATCAAAATCAGTATAAACCCCAAGCACCATTTTCTGCAGAATATTAAATTTTCATTACTAAACCGAACAACAATATCAAGATTATAGTAATAACACAAATAACACAATACAAGAGGTACAAATTATACTAATACAAAATAGTGTAACAACACACAACTCAAATCACTAATATAGTAAATCAAGTCACAAGAATGCCAAGTCCACCATACACTTATATCAGAAAATAATGGATAATCTCATACTATCACAAAATATCATAAAAACACAAGTATGAACCATATAAGTATTTACAATAATAAATTAAGCAACCCAACACACTTTAGACAGAATAATAAACATACTTTAGGGGGACCAGAGAGAGACATTTAAAACATAAAAAGATGCTTTCTGTAAGCAAAGATTCTAAAAACCCTAATTTTTATTTTCATCTTCAGAACAAGAAAATGGTATGTGGGGATATAAAGGGGACAATCAATTATTAAACATAAGGGGACAGGGGATATACCTTAAACATCACCAAAAACTTGTGAATCGACACAGAATCCGACCCTACCAGTGGGTCCAAAGCTTCATCAATCGCATAAACACAAAACAAAAGTAGAGTTAGGAAACATAGCTAAACGATTATACAAAAAAGCAACATAAAAATTTAAAAAATTACCGTTGACTGTGAATCTGCGTATCTCACACACCAACACACACAAGACCCTCAAACTTCTCCAAATAAGTGCTTTAATTTTCAAATCGCACGCTTAAAGCAAAAAAAAAAAAAAAAAATCAGTTTTAAACTTCGTTTTTGCTGAAATTTGGGGGAATTTTGACATATTAGTGCCCTAGATTTAAAGTCTCTCTTTCTCTCTCTTCGAAGTGAAAGTAAAAGTGGAAGTCAATTTTTTTTATCAGACTTGCCCTATATACCAAGGGCTTGCCAGTCAAAATATTAACATTGTTAAGTTTATTAACGAAAGTGGCAAGTGAGTAATATAAAACTAAAGAGAGGGGGGGGGGGTTGTTTGCATATTTTGTTGATACAAGGAGTTTATTATTATTATTATTATTATTATTATTATTATTATTATTATTATTGAGATAAATGAAAACACTAAGGTTTTTTTGTAATTATTCCAATATTCAAATATGGGTGGAACAATTTTTTTAAAATTTTATTTTGAAAGTGCTGAAACATTTGCAACAAGTAGTACAAGTTGTCCACCCCTTAACTTTTGACAAAGTAGAAACCATTTAGAAATGGAAATTTCATATGAATTTCTCATGTCTTTATTTGTTAGCATCATTAATGGAGGAGGTTTGGTGAGAAGGGAGAGAAATAAGAGAGTAGTGGTTAGTGCAGTAAATGATTCGAGTCGATAAAAACGTATTATTATTTAAATTTATTTGAATTATTATTGAGTTTGAAAAATTATTTTTGAATTTAGTTTTGTTATTATCTACTAGCTCAAACGTGCTTTAATTGGATCAAATATATGTCGAGTTTGAATTATTTGGTATTTTTTAGTATATCTTATTATCTTTGTACTAATCGAATCGAGCTCGAAGCTTATCGATTTTTCTTTATTCAAATTTGGTTTGTTAAGTTTAACAAAGCGAATTCAAACGAATTTTTATTAATCGATTTCAATCAATTGTCGAGTAGTTAATTTATTTTTCACCTCCAGTAGTGCTAGGAATGTATGATGAAGCCGTGCTATCACATATAAATCCATTTTACCCCTATCACCTAGAGATTATATAAGCTTTATATTTCATGAACAAAATAAGGTGGTCGATTTGAATTTCATTAGATGTATGAGTATGTAATTTATTGCCAATGAAGCCTAGCTAAATTGGCGAAGCTGAGGCCCCATGATCCTTAAGGTTATGGGTTCGAATCCCCAGCGTGGGATGATTTGTTTCTACTGCATAGTAGGTTTATTTGTTGATGTAATAGCACGATATTAGTATATGTGATATTATTAATAGGATTGTTGTATTTGTCTATGTCTGATATTGACAGAATTTGACTGTAATCGATTTATTTCAATTAATAAAATTCATCGCTTTCAACTCAAAAAAAAAAAAAAAAGTATGTAATTGACTATTTTTGCGAGTTTATTTTAATTGAGGATTATATTTTTGTATTGGTCGATTTCTTAATATATTGATGTAATTACCACTCCGATCAAATTTAACAAAAGAATAAAAATTTAGATATGTTAATAGAATTATTTTCTAAAAGTAGTGGTTGAGGACTGATTTCAAATTCTTATTTTCGGGTGTTATTTTACCAACAATAAATTACGCAATACTGTGATATGCTTGAAACTAATTAAAAAACATATATAAAATAAAATACCAAATATGAGAAAAAATATTAAAACAGATTAATTTTGTGGTCTCAGCAGAGGAAAGCAAACACACAACACACGTTCGAGAAAAAATCTATATTACCGGGATTGAGAGGTTCATCTCATATTCAAGAAAAACTCATCTCAGCCAAACATATTTTATTTTAAATTAAAACGAGCTCCTCTGAAGTTCGTCATAACTACAAATACTTTTTCATTATCTGAAAAATTACAATTTTTTTAAAATTAATGATCGTCTAACAAATACCCCATCGTGACAGCCCATTATAGGTGGGTATTTGTTAGACGGACGTTATTTCATGGTGAAATTTATAATCTTTCGAACAATAAAAAATAGGGTAAATTACAGCCACCTTCATTGAGGTTTGACATAATTACAAATATCCCTTCATTGTTCGAAAAATTACAAATACCCCCCTGAGGTTTGTAATTTTAAACAAAGGCCTGAAATTGATCATTTTGCCCTTGAATTTTTAGTTAAACTTGTAGAAAAATCAATCGAGACAAATTGCATATATTACCTCTTCTGTGTAAAAAACTTAAGAAACATTTCCCTGCGTATTGTAATCCAAAAGAATTCAAAAAATTTTAAGAATAATTCAGTTTGCATAAGGGCATTTTGGTCAGTTCACCCATAAAAAGAATGAAAATAGATTATTTGTTAGACAGTTACAAACCTCAATGGAGTATTTGTAATTTTCCAAATAATAAGGAATATTTGTAATTATATAAAACCTTAGAAGATGTAGCTATAATTATTCTAAAAAATATTTATAATTATGATAAACTTTAGTACCATATATGTGATAAGAAATGACAAAGAAATAAAGAAGAAAGAGTTTGATTTGGTTGGGTACACAGATTCTTGATAGTACTAGATATATGGTGACAATCATGCATAAGGACAGGAGCAGTTTAAGTTATTTTTGTGGTTAAAAATAACCTCATCCAAACACCACCTTATACGGTCCCCCCAACAGTTCTCCAATCCGAAATCCGACCATGGGCACACATGTTGCCTAATCCCACAATTTATCCACAACTCACTAAAATACAACAATTGTCCGGACACGGGGAAAGTGACTTTTGGTGCCCTTCTAACAATACATCTTGCCTAAATATTAATTATATGTTGGGTTTGGATCGATGAATTAGATTGTTATCTCAAATTTAAATTACTCTTTTAGCTTAAATCCTTTTGAAAAAGTCGGGTAAAATTTATTTTAGTTCTCGACATTTAGTTTCAACATTAAAATAATTTCTGTCCTTTTAGCTCACTTTAATTAGTCCCTTTGATAAGTAATTTTTTGATATTATCTTTATAAAACATTTTCTTGTTTAAAAGAAATTACTTTAGTCCCTTACTCTTTTTATTTTGGTTTGCAATTTGGCCCCTCAAACATAAATTTAAAAGAATGTAATTGTATTAATTAGAAAATTCACCATTGGACAATTATTTAAAGAATACAAGATTCACATGTTTATGAGTCCGGTCAGACTGCTTTGACCTGATCCCGACCACCATGACCTGCAAACCGAACTTTAGGATCAAGGACATGTGACATCATTCTGGAGTATTTTCTGTAGGCTGCATATTAAATGATAAATATAAATAGAATGTCATAACCACGTTCATGTACGTTTTTGTTGCCAAACCACCATTATATTATGTTACCATACGATCATAAAATCATCATTAATTTGATTGTAAGAGTGTTTTTATTTGATGACAACTCTGACGAGGTTGTATTGATTTTAGGATTAGTCTCGATTTGATTTAGGATCGTTCGACCCGATCAGACATATCCATCTCCGGACAGAGTAATTGGATCAGTTCATAGCCCAAGCGCCTGTGCATTTACAGGATAGCCCGCCTAGGAAAAGCAGCTGTCCTTTGGGCTTGTCATCATTTCTTGGCTAGCTTTTTGTATGAAAATTCTCCTCTAGGTTTTTTATAAGTCTTAATAATTAATAAACATAAATTTTATTCTTTTCCAAATTTTTATATTTTTGTTGACAGAGTGAATTGCAATTAATTAATTTTTCTGCTTTTGCGTTTTTTTAATGAATTAAATCTATTTGTTTGTGTTTTATTTTCAGTTTTTAAAGGAGATCTTTTTTATTTTATTTTGGTATAAGTCCTTCTCGAAAATGAGAATATGTACATATTAGTTAATGAGACTGTTTATTATATTACATCGTGGTGTTAAATCAATATCTATATCTATATTTATACTAATATATAAAGAAAATCCTCTCCACACTCACAAATGGCGATTAGTGACACCGCTGCACCATTTTTTTGTAACGTCGGAAATGCCCTTCAATCAATTATGATATAAATAATTTATTCAACTTTCAAATTTTATGTGTTGTATTGGTTTATATTTTGCTCTTATTTATAATAATATATTTTAAAGCACAAAAAAATATTTATTATATGTACGCAGGAACGGCGTGCCACAACAACTAATATTTCTAATGAAAATATGTATAAACAAATATATTTTTATTTTAATTACTGTTTTAAAAACTGAAACTGAAAATAACATCACAAACAAACAGGATTGCTTATTCCTAAAAACCGTAAACATTAGATACGCCTACACAAAGTACCCATATATATATATAAATACAAAAATAATAAAAATTAATGATATAGACGAAAATTAATTAACCTAAATTTGATAATTCATTATTTAATAGTCAACATGCATTACGCCGTCATCATCATTACCGGGCGTGATTATTATCGACAGTTGGACATAAATGAAAGGCGTAGATTAAGCGTGCTTTTAACGGGCGAGAATTACACCACTACCCTCCAGGAAGTTGTCATATTTAATGCGATAGAAAGAGCAAAGGGGGCAAGATAGTAAAAGACAAGAGTTTCCTTTAATGGACCAGTAGTATAAATACTACCTCATCCGATGTTGTCAGATACAATGAGTTCTTTGTGAGATAGACGTTAAAATCAGGGAAATAATTATAACGTTTTAAATAATGAGAATATATTTATAATTATATCAAATCTTAAAAAAGATATTGTGTCTTTATTTTTTTATTGACTAGGGACCTTCTTAAGCTATCAGATAATTTATTGCATATCGAGAATTGCATTTATTTTTCATTATACTTGAATATACATAAAAAAATAATATCCCATTTTTTTGTGTTCGTTAATTTCACGCGATATCAATTAATAAAATAAATATGTTTAAGAGTACATCAAAAAGTTTGTTTCTTTCTAAAATAATACTTTTTAAAAAAAAATCAAAAACAAAATTAAGATCAACCCAAAAAAAAACCAAAAAAGAAGAAATAATTTCATCAAAAACAATTCCAAACATTGGTTGTGGAGTAGGGTTTTGGCAGTCCATTTAGGAATCTTATCCTAATTTTTTCTTGTCTTTTATCTTTTGCCTTTTTGCTCATGAAATGGCTTATAAGTTGGCAGCTTTTATATTAAAATTAAGGAATGTCCCAAGTTTTCTGAAAGTGGGCATCTCCTGTAATAATGCTAAGTCCTTGTCAAAATATTGCTAATTAGGAAGCAAGCTTTTCTATTTCAAGATCTTCCAAGTACAAATCATTGTAGCCTTGTAGGTACCATATATCTATTTTATATGTGTAGCATATAAATCCTACAATAACTAAAAGATTTTATTTGTGGCAACCTAGTAATTTGAGGTATAATCACGTGGGAATCAACATACATGTTAAAATATATGTTTAATCCCGCCATATGCTTGACAAGAATTCGAACTACATCTTAGTTATGACAACGTTTAATTTTAACTAATAGACTACAACGATGGTGCACTGAAAGACTTACAAAGTTGTATGTAGATCTATATGTTACTTTTTATTGTGGGTGTGTGTTTGGGGGAGGGGGGATTGTCATATTCTACATATCCAATTTGACCTGTCGATCCTCTAGGTTGATTGGTAATTAAGAAGTCTTAAAACCGACATAATGTAACCACGTGGTTACGTATATGTTTTGACATGTAGAACTTTCTATAAAGATACTAGTTAGGGTATGTTCCTTTAAGGTACCATAGAGAGATTTAGAGGGCATTTGGCTAGTTCAATTTAAAAAAATTATAAGATCATACATTTTTTACGATGTTTTTAAATTTTATAAAATGACAAATCTTATTTTAATATTTTTCAGAGTTTTGATAAAATAAGATGATTGACCTTATTATATGTTAATAATGACAAGTTAATAATTAATTTAAAGGACTTCGTTAAGATCGTAAGAACAAATTTGGAATTCTTTACTTTTTTTTTTCTAAAAAAAAGATTTATAAGCTCCTAACTTTTTGTTTTTTGTAACTTATAAGCTTATTTTTTCAAATAATAATTTACTAATTAACATTTTATAATATTTTATAAGCTCTCAAGCAAATATTCTAAAAAGTTTATAAACTCATCCAAATACTATTTTAAAATTCTCCTCATTTTACTTAAGTATTTAACACTATGTTTGTTTTTATTTTTGGTCTATCTCCAAGATGGACCGAAAAATGCCCAATGTTTGGACTTACTCGGAGATACCTTAACTAAGTGCTTTTAACTTATTATGGCCCGTTTTTCAAGCAACATAATATATATTTGTATATATATATATATACAACTATAAATACATAAAAGAGACATGATTTGTCAATGAACAGTAAATTTTGTCTCTCAAAAAATAGAACCAAACATACAACACTTATTTTACACTATTTTAAATTATCTTAAAAAACAAATACAAACATACACACTATTTCAAACATATACTTATTTATCTATCTTTATCTTGACAAAACAAAACAAAATACTCTAAAAAAATATACCAAACATAATGCAAGATTTTTCATTTGAACCCACCATAACAAACATAAGGTAGAAAAATCCCACGTGCTACTGTCTTTGAAATTTATTTTTATATACAGATAATTATACCTTTCAAAAGGTAATATCTCCTAAATTTCAAATATAAAAAAAATATTATACTAAAATAAATACTTAATAACTTCATTTCATTTACATTAAATATCTTGAATTATTGGTGTAATAAATTAATTATTTTTTTAAAAAATAGAAAAAGTAGGAATTAAGGTTAATTAATGACGATCCCCATCTCTCCGCTATAAATGGTGTTAGATTTTTTATTTTTTATTTTTTATTTTTTTTTTGGTGGTAGAACCAAAAGAAAAAAGGGAAAATGTACTTAAATTTCTTCCATATCCTGAGGAAGAATTATTCCATCAGTCACGCCCCAACAAAAATATCTCACCCCCCGTCATCCCTCAACCCTCAGATATTTTCACCTCAACCCTTCTCTTTCCCTACTCGCACCACTGTCTTTGTGTTCTACACGCGCTTCTACTTGTACATCCTCCAATTTTGGTGTTTATTTCGATTAATTGAATTGAAAGTTCGATCGATCAAAATTTCGATACGCTGAAATAAAGTATCGAATTCCGAACTGAATATTTTAATTTAATTTGGTAAAAATCGAACTTATTTCAGTTGAGTTCAATTTTTGTACTGAATTAATCAAAAAATTTAAGAAAATATTTTTTAATGAATAATTATAATCAATTAAATATGTATTAATCATAAAATTGTAATTCTTTTTTATAAATATAGATATTAAGATATTTAACATTTATATCTTATAATATTTATAATATTGTATATATATTTATAATATAATATATATATATATATATATTTTTTAAAAATTTGGTATTCAATTCGATTCGATTAACTAGCATAAAAAAATTAAAATCCAATCGAGTTTATCAAAATTTAAAAAAAAGGCAAATTTTCAGCTAGGGTATTCAGGAAAAATCGACTTTTTGGTTTGGTCGATTTTCAATCAGCTAACCGAAAATTGCACACCTAATTTTGGATTTGAATTTGAATTTAATATTTTAAAAATAATAAGTAAAAGAGGATTTCCCATATTGGTTTGAAGTAAAAACTAATGTTTAGTGATGAAACAGAACATGAATATATTTATATATATAGCTCATAAAGAATATGTTAATTTCTCTAGTAAAAATATATTCCGGTAAAAAAAATACCCTACTCCAATTCTGTATATTTCTAACTTATTTATAAGAATTTTAGTAATTGTCAATTTTTAAGTAAATTTTTGTTTTTTTGAGACGTAATTGTTAAGCGTTTTATTTATTTAATACTTGTCGGATTTTATATGCAGAACTAATAATAAAAATGTCAATATTTAAACTTTTCTTACCATTATTATTATTATTATTATTTATTATTTTTTGTCGAGACGCTATTGCCCAAAAAAATACAAAAAGAAATAAAAGGAGAATAAGTGCATGCACGCGTCAACAAGGTAGGGAGAGTACAGCATATCCATACTCTCACACACCACTCGCAGTTAGAACAGGCTGAAAATGTTTATGTTGACAGAGAGCCAAACAGCCACCTCCAAGTCACACTATAAAACCTAGGAGCTCTCCAATACTAACGTAACAAAAACACACTCCCCCGCCGTATTCCACCGGCAACCACCAGTCAGCGGCGGCGCCGGCGACTTCCCTAGTGGCGGCTGATGGCCGGAAACACGAAGAAAGGTAGGGGATCAAGTTGGCATTGGACAAACGAGAGGCACGTACATTTCTTGAACTCTATGGAGGCTTCCTTTGTTCACTCCATGTTTGAAAACAACGGTCGACTTCCCCCTTTTGACCGTTATTTACCCGACACCTCGGACTCCACCGAGGATTTGTGTAAGGAAAGACGGCGTAGGCACTCCACCTCAGGTAAAACTCACATGTATCTCATACACGCACGTATATTTTTAATTGAAATTTCGTCTGAATAGTCTTTTTTCTTTTTCATCTATCGAATACTAATAACATTTCAGGACGATCACAAATATTAAATAAAATTTTATGTTGAGCACAAATATGATTAATTTAGGGTATTTCACAAGTTAAAGGGATTGTTGAAGAAGGTGATCCTAGATACATTTTATTTTATTTTTTGGGTAAAAAATTCGATTGACATATATCTCTTGAGGTCAAGTCCAAATACACAAATATTCTCACTTTTGCAAAATTACAATCACATTGTTTGAAGTTGTAGTTGTAATTACAAGTACATTCCTTATTCAATGGTAAAAGATTACACAAATACCCTATAAATGAGTGTACTTATAATTTTACAAAAGATTGAGGATATTTGCGTATTTAAACATAATTTCAAGAGGTGTTAATGTAATTTTCCTTGATTTTTTTTTCTTTATAAGGTTAGAAGCACAAATAGCTGATAATTAAAATAAAATAAAGTCCAATCACTATCTTTTGTAAAGTGTACCAAATAAAAAAGAAAAATACTTATGTAGGGTAATTAAGTGTTAATTTCTTGAATAAATTTAGAATTAAATTTTAAGTTTGTTTTTTGTTTTTGGGTTGAAATAATTAAGATATATAGAATTAAAATATTGTAGATATTGTTGGGTCAAGTGGGAGGAGGACAGAGAAAAAGACCAGAAATTTATCTTCACAAGATCAGGTTTGTCTCACTATATATCCTTTTAAATTAAGGTCACATGCAGCTATGGAATAATGGATCAATTATTTATTTTATTTGGAATTATAATGTTGGTTTCCATATTAATTAAATAATTATTTTTCGCATTTAATTTTTCAGGTGGTCCCACAATTTCAGAACAAGAGAAACCATAAAGATAAAGATGATGAGAAAGATCATCTTCATGATGTCTCCCTTGCAACAACCCTTAATTAACATTAGTATTAATTAATTGTTCTCTTCATTATTAATTAGTGTATTAATTGTGTATGCCTTTATTATTATTATTATTATTATTATTATTATTATTATTATTATTATTATTATCTTTTTTCCTATTTCTTTCCATTTTTTTTCTTTTTGGAGTAGAAAACTTCAAATTCGATCATACAGGTCAAAACAGGTTCTAGAGACTATAAAATTACTTCACAAAGGGTATTTATAAATTATCCATCAACAAATTTCGCTGAAGTGATTCGAATACACAATATTCTGATAAGAGATAAATCCATTCTTATCTATTGAAATAAATTTTGAGATATTAGTTCGATAGGATAAACTACAACTACCTCCCCTAAGATTTGATATAATTATAATACCCCCGAGATTTGTAATCGTCTAACAAATAATCAATTTCCATTCATTTTATGGATGAACTAACCAAAATGCCATTACGCTCTGAATTATTTTTTATTTAATTCCTAAGTTTTTTTTGGACTCTAATGCTCAAGTAGAGGTTTCTTAAGTTTTTTACATAGAGGAGCAATAATGCAATTTGCCTCGACTGATTTTTCTATAATATTAATAAAAAATTTAAGGGCAAAATAGTCAATTTCAAGCCGTTGGTTAAAAATTATAAACCTCAAGGAGATATTTATAATTTATCAAACAACAAGAGAATATTTATAATTATGTCAAATCTCAGGGAGGTGGCTTTCAATATATACAATTCTTTCCTATTTATCTAATTAAATGGTAAATATTCGTGGACAGTTTCGTATACGGACACATGTCCTCATTTGATACGTGTATGTGGTCGGTTATTTAATCTATTCATGTCGGGTAGTTGAAGAGGTAGTTAAAACACAACATTACAACGGTGTTGATGATAGTTGTTAATTGTCATGATCAATGTCATTAATTTGTAATAAATATAAAGATTATTAGATCTATACATACACTATATATAGCACAATAAATATATATATATATATATAGTTTTCAATTATTACTCGTGAATTAGTTGTCTAGGAACATATATAATAATTTACAGAAATTGATCTAACCCGTTGATCATGGAAAAGGATATCGACTAATCTTGAACATCTCACATGAAAGTTTCTTGTTTGGATCTATCAGCAACATAAGTTAGATAAGACGTTATGCTTATCACTAATAGTTAGAATCGGAATAGAACTGAAAAACGAATTAAACTGCTCGATTGAGATCAAGTGATAAAAGATTGTCTGAAATCAATTTGCTAAACTTAACAAATTATACTTGAACAAAAAAATTTATTCAATAAGCTTTCAAGCTCGGCTCGAACCCGATTCGATTAGTGCAAAAATAACAAAATGTACTTAAAAATATCAAATTATTTAAGTTCGATTTATGTCTGATCCAATTAAAGCTTGTTTGAGCTCCATTAGATTAATAATCAAACCAAATTCAAATATAATTTTCGAGCTCGATACTATTTCAGACAAACTTGAACGATGATGTGTTCTGCTCAACTTGTCTGAAATGTCGATATATTGGATTTCTTCATCTTTTACAATTGAAATACTAGAAAACTAAATAAAAATAAATCAACATCGTACCTCATGCATGCAAACTGCAATACATGTAGTATAATATTTTGTTGTCCTTTGGCACAACAATTTTTTCATGAAGATGTTGGCGTAGCTAGAAGCTCTGATTCTGGCAAATTAAATTTATCTGTCCTAATGTGATACCTAAAGTTTATTATAAATGAAAATTAAAATTTTAATAAATCAATCGATACAATACTTTAATGGTTATACAACGAGTTTTTTGGCGTAGATTGTGTACCAAATAATATCAAGACCATATATCAGGAAAAGAAAATATTTTGTCGACTTTTATAATAATTTTGGTTGATTATAAATTACTAACTATTAGTTTTAAACGAAAAAAATACTACCCAAATAGACAAATATCTGCTAATGAACCATAGTTAAACATATGAAACTCATGTCTGAAACCTCTTCATTGCACAATCTTGGAGTCTTATGGCCCGTCTGGTTTTATTTTCCATCATTTTTAATGAAATGAAAATGTTTTTTCTTTTTTTTTTTTTTTTTGCGCAAAAAATAAAAATATATTTGAATTGTATATTTTCAAACCTAAGTTTATAGGTAACAAGTATTTTGTTGATGTTGTATTCTGAATATACGGTATAATATTATTTTTATTTCTTAAAAAATCACCTAAAATGGTGGTTTGAGAAGTGCATCTTCAGTAGACTAGACTGCAAATTCTCATTAGAAATGACATTTTCAATGATACTGGAGTAAACAAACAAGCTTCTAAAATCTGAAATAGTGTAAAAGTGAAAATTGAGTTTTAGAAATAAAACCAAACGTCCCATTAACCTTATCACTTGAGCAAGACTCGACGAATCATGTAATATCTAAGTAAAATAGGAAAAATCAACGCATGGATTCGCATCAATTGCATCATGAACAGGATGCCTCAAGAACAATGTTTTATTGAACAAGCACAGCACAGCCAAAACTAGAGTTCCAACAACAGATTGAGAAAGGTTCTGTTAAGGGCCATTCAGATGTCTATGTACAAGTTGCAAAAACTGAAAGAGTAGCAAGTACAGCTACAAAACCACGGTTAAGACGACAACAGATGAGCACGGTACGATGATGTGGCAATAACGGATATTAAGATTTAAGATCCATTTGCTGGCTTTGAGGATTTCTCAATATCGATGTCTTCGACACCATCAGTTATGGACGACGGTCGCACGTCCTTCCCATTGGCCTTTTTCTCCTCATCAGACTCATCTTCGAGAAAGGAGCCCTGGCGAAGAAGTTCTTTGACCTTGTGAAACTCGTCATAGTGAGCTTTCCTGTGCTCCCTAAAGCTCCTGCGTCTCTCACAGTCGGAACCTGATAGGTTTTCATTAGGAATAGAGTGAGAATCGGGGTGATCTTCCCCAGGTCGGTATTTCTCTCTCTCTGAACAATATAGTTATCATTAGTATTCACATCGCATGCTGTAGCAGATGCTAGAATCAAGAGGAGGAGATGTATAAATGAGTAAATGACTGTACCAACTGAGAACAAAATGAAGATAAGGGTAACACATTCAGAATTTATCTACTCTTTTTTAACTAATAATTTTAAAGCCAATTTACAGGAAACCTACAAACCATTAAGCTATTCATTTGGTGAAACAGCAAAATAGTAGAACTTTATACTGTTTTGACAACATGGCTTCGTTCCTGAGAGGACTAATAGCAAATTTTAATGACTGAAAATAAACGATGCAAACCTTCTCCATCTTGTTCCATTGCATCTGCCTCATCTTCAGATGTACTCCAGCCAGATTGATGCGAGTTAGTTTTGCTGGAGGAAGCTACATCATTCAATGCTGAACGGATGGCTTCTGCATGCATGGCGTCCTCCAAACCATCTTCGAAACATCCACTTCTAATAGGAGACAATGATCCTATATTCATAAAAAAAACCATAGAGTTAACGGTATCGCACATGTTTTCAACAGTTTCAACAACTAGTTAAACTTTACTGAAAAAAGTGCATGAAGCATATGTAGAAGTCATTGACAACTAGTTAACTCTCAACATGCACCATTGTTATCTCAGAAAAAACTATCACGATATCACTAAAGATACATTTATGTGGTCTTTAAAATATGCCCGTTGCCCCCACTCCAAAAATAATAATTGGTGAACCTACTAGTTGCAGGACGGGATCTTAGGTGAAGGAATTGCAGCACATAAGAACCAAACAGAGGTAAAGAGCCAACCAACTCTCTTGACATCCAACACACTACCTCTACAGAAATTGAGCATCTTAAGAGAAAGATCTATTTACGTGTTCATGACGCAGGCCCCCAAATGATGCATACACCCAAAACAGAAAAAAGGAAAAACAGGAGAGAAACTTTTCCTGCAAACAACAAGTCAATACCCGAATAGAGAGAAACCAACAGGGTAGGCACCAGCCAGAATGATGAATCAGGAACTAAGGTCATTACACTTGGAATGCAAGATCAGCTCGGATTTGACCCAGCGCACGACCAAGAATTCAATTAGGTTCACATGCCAGCATAAAACATATCCAAACAAGCCACATGAAAGTGATTGAACTATCTTTTCAAGGTAGTAACTTCAACAATTCATATTTCTAAACTTAAACCAAACAAATATAAATCATGACAAAAATCCACAAGGAGCAGGAAAGTTCTAAAGCATTAGGATGAACCTATACCAAAATCACAAATAAGACGCATGCAAATGTAAAAGAAACCCATACATACCGTCATCATCAATCATGGGATGATAAGGTGTCTTAGGTTCAGTTATTTTCTGCCTCACTGGTTTAGTTGCCTCGATTTCCCCCAAGTTATCTTCATCCCATTTCACTCTTCCCCTGGCACCCCTATAAATTGCCAGCATCAGTATAATTTCAGTAAGGAGTTAAAACATCAACTCAGCAAACAGTTCATTGTAACTGAAAGTCATGCACGTAGGAAAGACTATGAAACCTCATATTGACCAATACTACGATAAGCCAACAACATATACTCCTATGAGATTTCAACTATTCAACAAATTATAGGCCACAACGAAACCACCATGCTTTACAGTAAGACACAAGCAAAATAATTTAGTGTAACCTGCGACAGGTTACTCAATCACATGTGGATTTTCTAAGCTACGGTTTCCAGACACCACACTAGATCTAAGATATATCATATGAAGCCTTTCTCTGACATGCAAGAGAAACAAAAAAGAATAAGAAATCAATCCAATTTTGAATGGCATTCCATGTCAAGTCCTAATTACGTGCTAAGACCAGCTACAGACAAAACAAATGTTATATACAAAAGAAAAATATCTGACAGAAAGGCCATAAACATAGAATAATAAAGAAATTACTTCTTCATATCAGCCATCTGATAATCCTCCGTATCCCCAAACCACACTCAGAAACGGACAGTCGGCCGACTACTCTGTAACAAGAAAACACATACACTCATTACATCAAAGTGTCAAGCCTGAGATGATATCCACAAAAAAAAAAAAAAAAAAAAAAAAAGGATTCAGCATAAAGTCCATAAAAGACCACCATTCATACTTCGATCAATGTTTTACCATCCTTGAATTTCTTCCGGTCAATTTCACCACCGAAAATTCAAGAACCAAGATTTTCCTCAAATCGAACTGAACAACCGTCAAAAGACAGAAGAAGAACGGAACGAACCCAAAAAGCCCTCATCAAAACAAGATTAAAACCATTAAAATTCTAAAAATGTTCATAAAACCGACAAATTAAACCCATCAACAAAACTCAACCGAAAAAATACAATTCAAGGCCCGGAAAATGCATTCTTTTCGGGCCATGAACCCACAAATTCGAAAAGCCAAAAAACCATTAGATCATAAGAATCAAAAGAATAATTCAGAAGAAAGGAGAAAATGTTTCTACCTCAATGAAGAAATGACGGACTTTCTTCTTCCAGCTCTTTTACTCCTTCTCGGGAGCTTCTGATAAAAATCATGAGCTTTATTTTCTTCTTCTACTCGTTCTTCGTGGATTATATTTTGTTTCCCCAAATACCCCCAGGGTCCGAAACAAATGACGACTACATCGGGAGTCTTTTGCGGCTGCGGTCGGGTTTTGGACTATCCAGATCCAGATTTAGAATGTCATTTTTATTAGAATTTTGATTAATACCCAATAAATATTTATTTGGGTTATGAAATGTACATCAACTTTTTCCCCAATTTATTCAGTAATAGTAAGTAATTAATTAAATGTCAATAATTATGTATTAATGAGATACATATATAATTTAAATATCAATATTAATTGAAGAATTTTGAAAATTTTAAAAAAAACTTGGCTTGATCCTCGACAAGCTAACTTGATAAATTAGGTTTGCGTTTGTGATATATAAATGGGTTCCAAATTTTCAGCTATTTTAATTTTCTTTAACTAATTTATCGCTTTTTATTTGAATAATATTGTTCTTCTATTTTGTAATTTTATTTTGTTCTTCAATTTTTATTGGCTACCAATAATTTAAAAAAACTATGTGCCTATTTTAGCTACTATTTAAATTTGGGAGCTCTTACTTATGAATTAATTATTATCAATAAAATTTATTATTCAGTGTGGATTATTTCAACTATAAGTGGCTCTTGAAACTTGAAAAAATTCCTTAAACTTAGTTCCCAGGTTCAGAGCAAGGTGGAGCACAAAATTGGGATAGAATTCATGGCACATAGCAAGTGTATTACTCTATAAATATTCCAACATTCCTTGCGTTATAAGCCTAAATACTAACTCCACTGGTGTTGTGGTTAGGGGTGGCAATCCAACCCGGACCCGGCAAAACCCGCCCCGGACCCGCTCCTAATGGGGCGGGTTCGGGTCCGAAAATTTGAAGACGGGGCGGGTAGCGGGTCCTAAGAATTAGGACCCGGCCGGGTCCGGGGCGGGTCCCAGGTCCTTAAGGACCCGCCCCGGACCCTCCCCATTTAGATATGTATATATATATTTATTTATTTATTATGATAGAATAAACACTAATAAAATATTATTATTTAATTTAATTATTGTTAGGTACATGTTCAATAGTTGATTAATTAAAAATTTGTCCCACAATACTTAACGATGAGAAAGACAAAGAAGTTGTTACCAATGTATAATCAATAATTCAATATGAATTGTTTGAGTTGTTTTATTATGAACAATTTTATTTGTACTTGAAATTCTTTTTCGACTTGAATTTGAGTTAGATTATGAACAATTAATTTTATTTGTAATTGATATATTAAATTTTATTTTTTTAATATATAGAACAAATAAAAAATAAAAAAAATTAAAAAAAAATCGGGTCTATCGGGTTAGACCCGTCCCGACGGGTTTTGTAGCGGGGCGGGGCGGGGCGGGGGTCCTTCCCGGAGTTGGCAGGGCGGGTCCCGGGTCCACCAAAACCCGCCCCATACCCGCCCCGTTGCCACCCCTAGTTGAGGTGGTGTTGCAAGGAAAGTGGAATTGGCCATAGGCAAGAAGTGTTGCAGTGGCAGACACGAGTAGTGTTAGCATCCCTAATATACCACTCATGGATTGAAATAAACAAATGCATATTCTAAAATGAAGCACTCTGATGATGGAAGAAATATTAAATAGATTGAAACAAAAGTATTATAAATACCCACAAAAAAATATGACTTCTTAAATATTTCACATGAATTCATTTATCTGCGATTTAAATTTAGAGCCCGATATGGTGAAAGTAACACCCTCAAACAAGAAACACCCCTCAATACGTATATGAGGCCCCCTTCTCCCGTTGCCTTTGAACGATGAGATTTTTCCCTCAATTAAGTGATTCTCGAATAAAACTAAGCACGAGGCCACCCTGTCAGGAAATACGCCCCGAAGCATAAGCTAAATGAGGCCACTTTCTCGAAGGTTCGTCACCATATGATACGAGACCACCATTTGCGCCTTCCATCCTCGAGCATGAATTTAGAGTCACACTCCATCCTGATGTGTTAGTTAAATTGATCGTAAATCAAGTTATATTAAAAATACTTAGCGATAGATTGTAAATTATTTTACAAATTTCTACTTTGTATAAAATATAGAAAATTCCACTAGAACAGTTAGCAGAAAGTGATTTCTTTTATCACTTGGTTAGAAGGTTGGTGAAAACCTCTGTACTAATGTAATAATAATTTTTTCTGTTTATAACATTTACTTTTCACCAAAAAAGGAATAAAAATATTCGAGCTATTTAAATTACAAAAGAATTGCATTTGGCCTTTATATTTTAAATGGGTCGGTCACCCTGTGGGTTCCGGGCTTCCGAGGGGCGTGACCCGACCCTTCGTCGAAGGGCAAGGGCATTATGGGCATCCGACTCGTAAACGAGAAAATTGGGCGAACAAATCTGAGTAGTGAAGACAGAAAAACGCATACACACCTCTCGCTGGAGCTCTACAATTCACTTTTACCACTGCCCTAAAACACACACCAGTATGTTTCTCTTTTTCTATTTCCCAATGCATTCCGAAAATTTTGTTTGTTCGTTTCTGAATTATGCAATTGCGTGATTCTGATTTACGCTCTAGTGAATTCCATTTGCATTTTTTCTCCAGTTCTTGATCTTCGTGTTTCGGTTTTTTATGTTTATGTAGGTGACTGAGTTGAGTGCGTTTTGTGAAGTTTGTTCCTTTTTCTTCCTTTTGGTTGGTTGGATCATGCATCGATTTGTTTTGGGTGTGAGAAAGTTGAGATCTTGATCATTGGGCACTGTAGGAGAATTTATTCTTTTTCTTGATTTTAGTGTTCTTATGAGGCAGTGGGTTTTGTATTTTGGTGTTCTTTTAGTCAGTGAGCATCAGATGATCTGGATCATGGGTTCTTGAAAAAATGAAGAAAAACATGGTTCATGGTGTAAAGGGTGAATCTAGAGTTTTGCTCCTTGGGCATCTGGATTCATTTATAATTTACTTTCAACTAGGCATTTTATTCTGTGTTTTTGAGGGATTAATACCTACATCTGAGTTCATTTAAAATTGACTGAATTGATTGGGTTTATAAAGTTTTTTGTTCCTTGGATATCAATAGATATTAGTTTAATGATCGTATAAGCAAAATGGCTGTCTGTTACACATGACCTGAACTGCAGAAAAAATTACATTATTGTTTTTCTGCTCAACTTAACAGACACTGACAAACATTCTATATAAAGGTGGTCTCTTGTTGCTCCAGCTGTTGGAATTTTCTAGTTTTTTCAGAAACTTTTTAGTTTGTGGAGTAATGTTAGTTGCTTTAATCAGCCTAATGTTTTGTGACATTAGCACTTACTGTGGACCTCATTAGTATATTAAGTGTAGATCTTATGAA
Organism: Sesamum alatum; assembly: GCA_034509735.1. Classification (NCBI taxonomy): domain Eukaryota; kingdom Viridiplantae; phylum Streptophyta; class Magnoliopsida; order Lamiales; family Pedaliaceae; genus Sesamum; species Sesamum alatum. The sequence goes on along the minus strand of JACGWO010000003.1, from coordinate 27,114,136 downwards.
AGCAACTGCTTATTCTTCCACTCTAACCATTAGAAGATTAAGATTGCTAATTCTGTCTTATCTTTCTTTCTACTGCTGTTGTATTTTATATTTTTCTGTATTCTACAATTGCAGGGTGTTGAATTCTTGAGTTCCTAGTTTTTACTGACAAAAGGCTTCATAGAAGTATAGAACCGGGATAGTCGCAGATGTTTTCACTGTTCTATGGACTATGGAAGTACATGTTCAGCAAGATGGAGTTTCATGTTCTTATTCTTGGAATTGATAAGGCTGGAAAAACAGTAATATTCTCAACTAGGCTCCTCCGATACATGCACTGCATTGTTTTGCTCATTTCCGCTATTTGTTAGATCCATAATTTGATAGAATTGGTCTGATACATGAATAGATCAAACAAATGAAATTATGGCTCCTTCCAAAATTTACTGTTGTTTAGATGTACCAAATTGTAATAGTGCTAATTGCTTGCATTGTGAACTAGCGTAAACTATTTGATTGAACTCATTTTTGTCTTTTAAATTCAAGAAGAGTGCTAAAATGGTACCTCCAGCAGTTGGCAGTTTCATAAGGAGTGATTGTAGCAACACTTGTTCTCCGAAACCCCTCTGGGAATGATTCTTTGTCGCCTGGAAGGAGCTCTTCTTCTTTTTCCATCTAAGAATTTTAGCTTGTACTTGGTGGACATTAATGTAATATTTAGATTTATGTCCGTTTGTGTTTGTCTTATACTTTTCTGCTTCTACTTATCGAGACACATTACCATATCTATAATGAAAGTCAAAACAGAATTCTTTTAGTGCCAAATCTTTGTTTTGAGCTAGTTCAAACATGAATTGCAGACATTGCTGGAGAAGTTGAAAGCACAGTACTCGAACTTGGAAGGCCTTCCTCCAGACCGAATTGTTCCAACTGTAGGGCTCAATATTGGTCGTGTTGAAGTGTCTAATACAAAACTTGTATTCTGGGACCTGGGAGGTCAGGTTTGGAATGTGCTCTGAACTTCTTTGCTATTGGTCTGATAAACTGCATAAAATCCTGCGACCTTGGCAAAATCATAATTTTCAAATTTATATTCACATTAGACAGTGAATTTCACAGTTCTGTTTATTTCATTCTGATAAACTTATACTGATGCATGACATAATTTTCAACAGCTTGGTCTTCGCTCCATCTGGGAAAAATATTATGAAGAGGCACATGCTGTGATTTATGTGGTTGATGCGGCCTGTCCATCCCGTTTTGAAGATTCAAAATCTGCACTTGGTAAACATTCTGGGCGCAATAATACTTGTCATTGCGAGTAGTTTCTCAGTATATTTGCTAAGTTTATAGTTCTGATGCCACCCATATTTTCTCTCTGGTTTGCAGACAAGGTTTTACGGCATGAGGATTTGCAAGGAGCTCCGCTGCTGATACTGGCAAACAAGCAGGTAACTATATCCTCTGTCCCACATAAGGATTGTCGAGAATAGATGTTTATTGAGGAACATGGATCTTAACTTCATTTTCTGAATGCTGTCAGTGTAATATATAGGAATACTGTGAAAAAAAGAAGAAGATGGATCCAACCAACAAATTTCATTTACAATGCAATTAAATGAGTGACTTGTGTACTCCACAGGATCTCGAACAAGCTATTTCAACTGATGAACTTGCTCAATATCTGGACCTCAAGACATTGGATGAGCGAGTTCATGCATTTAAATCTGTTTCAGCTTTTGATGGGTAAGCAGATGGATTTTATTTATCTAGTTTGTGACAATTTACTAAGTTGTTTGGGTTTCCGGGGATCCCACCCTCATCACAAGGTCCAAACCAAGGGACGTGTGATCAAATTGAAATTTTGTTGCAGGCTTGGGATAAAAGAAAGTGTAAACTGGCTTGTAGATGCTATGGAGAGGAGTAAGAGAACTGAAACGTTGAGGCTTCGTGCTGGATCTAGTGTTGTTTAGAACTTATATTGTATACATACAGGCTCACCTTCTGTGTAACGTGGTGCGTAAATCAAGGGTCAATCTCATGTTATATGATTTAACGTTGGACCTATATTATTGAATAGTTCTCTCGCGACAAAGTTGAAGTTCTTTCTGAAACTCACTGTGGTTTTACTTATACCACCTTTTCACCCCATTTTCCAGTTAGCATGGAATAACTTAGGTGTATTATGAATAGCAGATAATGAGTGTAACCGAATTAAAGGAAAGCCTTTAGGTTTCAGCAGTGATCCAAGTAATATTTCAGGAACTTTTCTCTAAATGCATCATAAGGTGGAAACTTTGCTTAATTTGGAGAAATATGACACAGAAACTGTTGCATTGGAGTACATAATCTTTACTTCAAATTACTCTTTCTAAATTAAATTATAAAAAGGAACATTACTAAAGACAATGTAAACTCAACACTGAACACACAAGTTCACTTAAAGTAATGAAACATAGGTTGGCAATGTTCATGATTATACATACAGCAGCCTTCAGGCAAAAATCATAAGATTCACTAGTACTTCTAACATTGTTTCAGATCACCAACTCTTGTCATAAATCTTCCTATAGTTCACATCCATCAGGGTTATCACAGGTTGACCCAATTACTGCAGCACCGTGGCTGCACCGACCTTTTCCTTGACAGCAGGTTGAGGTTCTGCCAAGAATCAAACCATGAATCCAACTCTTCAGAGTTATTGTCAGCAAAAGGCAAAAATATGAAACCTTGAACTGAAACAAGACTAAACAGTTACCATAAGCTAAACTCTACAAAGGAATTACTTGAAACGCATTAGACTAAACAATTACCACATGCAAGTCAAAGTAGAATGCAAGCAGACCGGTTTCAAGAAGTCATAGATGGTAAGTCTAGTGACCATCTCATATATGCCATCACATTCATGCTACTAGAACATCTCAAATCAGAGAGACAACAATAGATTACTTGAAACACATGGCCACATATTTCAAGCTACGACCTAGCATCATCAACAGACCACAGATTCGCTAGCAAATTTCGTCGTGTATATATGAGACTAACAGCAAATGATGTTTCCAAATATAAAGCAAATGGTATCTTGATTGATAAGTTCTTGCAAACCATCAGATGTATCCTTACTGGATATAAGAGCTTTCGGCCTGGTCTTGAACAAAATCTTGTGGCGAATAACTCCAATCACATCCAATTCCACCCCTGCAGAATTCACATCGTCTTCACCCTCCTCCTCCTCTTCTTCTTCTTCTTCTTTTCGGAGTTTGATCTTCTTCAACACTAAAATCGGCTTCTTCAGACTCACTTTTGTTCCTATCAGCTCATGGTACCCAACTGTAAATGTGTAACTTTCCTGAAAACCCAGAAAAAGGAAACAGAACATGAACCCCTCAAGCAACAGTAAATGTGTAAGCTTCACTGAAAATCCAACCAAAGTAAGAAGATGCCCGCGAGTTTTTTCAAAAGGAAGAAATTGCGTTTATCGGAAACAAACCCATTAATGGATAATACATGGAAAATGTAGAAAACCTGAGAAGAAGGGCGGCAGAGGACGCCGATCTGGAGGTTCTGAAGGCGGTTCTGAAAAGAGGGTTGGGCTTCAACTACCCCTTGAAGTTCCACAATCGCCCATTCCGGGCAGTTGCCCTCTCCACAACTGCACTTTACCTTGATTTGCATCTCGTTTTATGTCGTCAATTGATGAAATTATGATTAATTTCCACTATTTTCTTCTGGTGTTACGAATTTATGAAATTAGGGTTTGATAACTGGGGGAGTTGAAGCAGGAGCAACACCTGTTGCTTGGAAGTGGATTTGGCGCCAAAAGGTTCATTTGTTCGCAGAGTGCTGATACGCCGTCGTTAAAGAGGCTGAATAAATAATTTATCTCGTGGTAGCCAGAATGTAATATTAGGACAGACTCTTTAATCTAAGAATATATTATTTGGAATCATTAAATTAATTAAAAGTATTTTTTTAAAAATTATAGCAATGCAAAGTGATTATGATCATATCAATAGTGAGGTTAAAGAAGCTTTTTTTTTTTTTTTTATAATGAACGATGAACTATTAATTCGAAAGTACAATAATGTTTTTAAAGCGATTAATTGATATTACAATATTCAGTATACAATATAACAACATCTATTCAATTCACGGTATGATACATATTCACATCTACTAACACCAATTCAGTACACAATATAACATCTATTTAATTCACGGTATAATACATATCCACATCTACTAACACCAATCAAAGGAACAATATAAATATCCTATAAATTAAACAACTCCCTACATTTGTAACACTTGAAACCACGACATCTTGGTTGTGGGACCTCAACCTCACCACTCGGGATCATTAGTAAAGAAGCTAATTTATTAGTAAAATAATTTGATTTTGTTATCTAAATATAAAATATAGATTTAAAGATAATTACATTTACACTCCCGACTTTTTAAATAATTATACATACACCATCAAATCATCAATATCATTGCATAATTATTTCTACTTTTTAACTATAAGAGATCATTTTTGTAATTATACAAAAGATATGGAAAATTTATTTAAACTGACCATAATTTAGAAAGTGTAAAAGTAATTATTCCTCTTTAATGTAGAAATAGTACAAACCATTTTTTGATTAAGCTGTTATTCAAGTAATCAAATTTTGATTTTCTTCTCTTTCTTGTCATTGTGCTTCAAACCAAAACCACATATAAATACTCAAAAAGATCAAAGAGAGAGAGAGAGAGAGAGAGAGAGAGAGAGAGAGAGAGAGAGAGAGAGAGAGAGAGAGAGAGAGAGAGAGAGAGAGAGAGAGAGAAACAGAACAATATATACAACAAAAGGCAAAAAAAAAAAAACAAAGAGTTCTAACACTAAATTAGCATTTTACAGCACTTGAAAGTGTAGTCAGCTGCTGCAGAAAATCACAGAATAATGATTCAAAATTCTATTGCACACTTTCTGCATTCAACCAATTTCACAGACTTAAGTCATACACCACCAAACTTCTTACATGAAATTCCTCTTTCGCCCTTCGACGCCGCCGTTGCGACGGCCGACAAAGTTCTGTGAGCCACCATGAGGAGGAGGAGGAGGAGGACAATCTCTCATACCTTGTTGCCTCATGCAAGGGATTTTTACAGCATTCAATTGGCTAACCGATGAGTATACCGAAGGGTAGACGTTATCTAACCTGAACTCTGGTACCGTCAGGCTGTTGCATCCACCGGCTCCTGATGAACTGAGAGGCTGCTGGAATGAAACCCTGCATTGTGAACCATCCTCCGCGGGCATTTCACTGGTGAGCATTTTCACGGCGAATTCAAAGCAAGGATCAGCCCAGATATCGCCAGACTGCAGCATGGGAGAGGATGATGAAGTTTGATTAGGTGAAGCTAGTGATGAGACAGGACTTTCGCTGAGTTTGTTCACATCTTCGATAGGAATTGCACCGGTGAGAGTCTTGACTGCAAATTCGATGCATGGGTCCTTCAATAGATCCTTCAAAGCGGAGTCGAGATGCTTTTCGTCGTCCTTGTTTTCTTCCTTACAGTCGACGCCAACATCTTTATGCTCTTTAAGTGATGAAAGATTTCTTTGAATAACTGGTTCTTTTTGCTCATTGTCAGTAGGATTTTCTGCTTTGCATTTTGAAGGAAGCTCTTTCGGGTTGTTGCATCTATCGAACTTTCCGGTGGTATCAACGTCTGGCTCATCCGATGGTCCAGCCTTAACACTTATGGAGGTATTAACTTCTGGCTCACCTGATAGTGCGGCCTCATCTCCAGCTTTGTCACTGGTTTTCACTTCCAACGACGGATCAACTTCAACACGAGCAAGTCTCTTTGAAGTTCGACGAGGCAAGTCGCTCGTCCCTTTGCTACTTGAGTTTTTTCTCTTAGTTTGGCGCGGTAAACTCTCATGTTGTTGTTCCTCTCCCATATAACCGTTCTCTTTTTCTTTTTGTTCGAAGCCGATGGTCTCTGGCATTTCAACATTTTTCTCCCCAGCATCTTCTGGGCCTGCAACCACAACACACCAAGACAACTTTCACATTAAAATTTCAGTGTGAACATCAAGCAAACACCAAGCCCCATAGTCGGAAACTTAATCCATTCGAGAAGCATTCATAGGGAGTTCAATGCAATGATAAATCATCAACGAACATCTTATCACCTGATTGTACGGACTGATCTTTACCGATATTATCTTTTGGTTTACTGTCCGCCAATCTCTTGCTTTGCCTTCTCCTATATTTCACGTCTTCCGTTCTATTTACCTGTGCTAGCTGATTCAGAAGGCTTCCAGCCGCGGAATCAGATTTTTTCTTGAGTTGCTCCACAACCTTTGCTTCAGGAATATCTACTTTTTTCTCTGGACCAACCTCTGATCCTGCAGTTGTAATTTATATCAGTTCAGCAGAAAAAATATGATACTCCAGGCGAATTTTCTACGATCAAATTATCCTCTTCATGTCAATTCTTTGCGAATGATAGTCCTTCAGAGACATTGATCTAAAAAGGGTTGCAAGTTAGAAAAACAGTTTTGTGTATGATTTACGTCGAAGCACCTGATTTGAATCTGCGATCTCCATCAGCACTTTTACCTACTTTTTCGCCAACCAATTTCTTTATTTCTGTCGTTCTATCTGCATGTTGTTTCGCTCTGTTTACCAATTGTAGCTTATCAGACAGTTCGATAGCTAGAGAATCATCTTCTCCTTTTCGCTCCAAATGATTGTCCTCCTCTGGTGTGTTCATGATATTCGTTGCAGCAGGTTTTAAGCCACCAGCAAGTTTCAGTCCTGATTGCAAGAAAAAAAGATTACAATAACAACCATGTAATAGTTCGTGACAATCGGAAAGTTGCCATAGAAAAACATAAATCATACTGAAAAAACCAAATTCTTATCAGTGAGCGACGATTCTGTGTCTGTGGGCATTTCTGTTCATTGAATGCTCAATTCTAAAAAAGGTGAAAGTTGCTACAATTATTTTCAGCCCTCTAAAGCAAATTCCATCCCGTCACAGGCACCAAATCAGCCGAGACGAGCAGGAGGAAAAATAAAAACTCATTAAGCTATTCTACAAGGCGAACAAAATCTTTACAATGCATTGAGTGTTAGGTAGCGGAATACAATGTCCAAGAATAGGCTCAACACCTGACTTTACGCTTTCATGCCCTGTTAAATTTTTTTCTGCTTTCTTGTCCATCGACCTCTGTCGTTTGGCTTCAGCAGATGACTAGGGACGAACCAAGCAAAGTCAAAACTGAAGTTAGAGAATGCAGAGAATCCATAACATAAACATAAAAAGCCGCATCTAAATTGCATAAAACAATTCATTATAGCTGCACCAAGCACCAAACACCAAACACAGAGAAACTATGGCATGTACCAAGCTACGACAATATTATGGCACGTAAAAAGAAAATAGATCATTAAGCACGATTTGATAGTATACTGATCAAAGCAAAGGAGTTAATTTACAAAACGAAAACAGAAAACATATAAGGAAATGAAACACATGAGCAGCCTACTAACAGATTGAGGATGATCTCCCAACTCCCGACTGATGTGACTGTTGCTATCTGGTTTGGACTCGGCTTTTGAATCCTTAGATTCGAGGTAGCGAAAAACTTCTTGCATGGAGCGGAAGTAACGCCCAGTAACAGGATCAATATAATACTGCAAGAATCAAAGACAAATTAAAATACATAAAGATTCTCAGGAGAAAGAGTGCAAAATACAGATTTTGAGCCAAAAATAGAATGAATTGTGCACAAAAATTGGAGAGCAAAATAATTGGTTTCACAAGGCGGGCAATTTGCTAAAAGTAGAAAAGCAATGATGTCTTAAGAATCAGAATGAAATGAGAAAATAAAGATAATAAAGGAATCAATACCGGATCTCTCCTGGTCTTGCGACCCTTCTTCGTTGTTCTGATTTCCTTAATCCATCCTGGAGGCAATTTGTCTGCCACAGTCGTTCTGATCTCAACCTACAATGTTGCAGCAATAAAAAAACACTCATAATGCAAGAAGCACCGTTTCAAGGAAAATCTAAGAGGCATACCCCTTAATAATGTGAGATTACTGTGGGATCGCCACATTATATGGGTCCCACATCTCGAAAAAGCACAAGAACAGATGGATCGTATATCCTTCCAGTTGGAAATTTGTCCTAGAGGAATAGTAGAACCGAAGTCAAGGTTAAACTAATATGACTCCTACAAGCATTTGTAGCAGTGTCGTAGCTGGCATTCACCTTATTTTTCAGCACCCTGGGTTTCTGACCTTTTGCTGAATATTTGAGATACCGAAGCACTTCCGGCTTGGAGTTGAATTTGAGGCCATTTGAGGGATTCACATAATACTAGAGCAAACCCACAAAAATAATCAGAAACAGAAGTTAGACGTCATTCAAGGTAACAAAACTAGAACGGTGAAAGATCTGCAGGAACCATTTCTGAAAGAAAGTTCGCAACAAAATGATTTTGCAAATGAATGAAGAGGAGATATCTCAACTTTAATGCCTTCTTGTTTGGAATGCATTTATTACACCACCAAATAAAAAAGACAATTACAAACAGATCAACATAAAGAAAAATAATTTGTTTTCATTACTTTAGAGACTAACAAGAACTGAATACCCATTGGCCCGGAAAAGAAGAGGACAAAAAGAACATACAATAGATCTTCCTAAAAGGTAAAAGATCTGGTCATTAGAAGGAAACATAACCTAAAATATTGCTCTCGTCTTGACAAGCAATAAATTGAATTACAAACAATCGCTTCATCCCTTTCCGCTCCCCTACCCCCTCAAATTTGTCCTCAGAAACCCTACTGTGAAATTGATCAATTTGTTAGTAGCTTCTCAGGTTTTCCCAAAATCATCACACTATATATTGCCATAAAAACACCTGACTCCCACTTATAAGTTGATCGTGGAACTTTCCTGAACGGAATCACACTAACACCTTATTCAGAGAATTGAAGACAAGTGAGTGCTAATATCTTCTTGCTCATACCATCGCCTAATCGCATTATTTATGTCCAAAGCTTTCATTGCAAAACCAATTATGTTGCTCCAAAACTTCCTCAGATAACTCAAGAGGTGAGAAGGGTGCGGTTCCTAATAACCCCAAAATTGTAGGAAACCGGGCAGCATTGGTCTAATCAAGAAATTAACTCAGGAATATGATTCCCAGATGTTTTGCTACGACGAGGGAGGTAATTCTTGTGTTCCCATCAATCCATATTAAACTCAAAATGAATAAGATTTCTATGATTTTGATTTGACCCACTTCATTTTTACCTCTACCTGAATTCCAGAAAGATTGAACAAAGCCCTAATAGTGCAGCCTTAGATAATTATACATAACCTCAATCATCTGCTCCAGCTTTCCATAACCTCAAAAATGTTTCTTGTTTCCATTTTCAGCATTCAGGCAAACAAAGCAGAAACACAACATAGCATACATCACGCAGCAGTTCAATTTCTAATCAGAGAAACTTAAGTCAAAATTTTGATATATCAAACATCAAAATATAGATATCTTTACCAGCATGCAAACCACAATCCACAAAAGCACACAGATCGACTATCAACCATAAGTTCTTAGACAATAGCAATCATAAGATTACATAAATCTCAACCAAAATAATCAAATAAACAGAGAAATTAGAGCAACTTTTCAAGAAATTTACCTTGTCTTTCTTTCCACAACTTCGAACTCTGAGACAAACTCTCCAACCCACCGGCAACCAGTCCGGGTGTTCACAACCCATTTCAAGAAACACTCTAACTGGCACTAATCTAAAATCAGACACAGAACCCACTCAAACAAGAAACACAGGAAAAGAAAAGAAAATCAACAAAATACAGGCCTACACACACTGTAATCACATTCTTTCACTATAAGCTTCGACTCTCCACTAAATCCCATCTGGGTACAAGTTCCGTGACTCTTTCTCTCACTGAAGAGTGAAAAATTAAAGCAAGAAAAGGTCAGAAAAGAAAAAAAAGAGTTAACAAATAGTGTTAAGAGTTAATGGGGTGCGGTAATATGGTGGGGGGAATCGGACAAAACGCATTGACAACCACGTGTAGCCAAACTTTCTGTGTTTGCATACCGAGAAAACCCAAAAACGTGTCCGAGATGATTGCATAAAATCTAGTAAAATTGAACGGTACGTTTCAAGAATTCAATTAAAGGGTTTTTTGGGTTTCTTCTTTTGTTGGGTTTTTATTTTATCCTCTTTGACCAGATGCCCCATGTGCAAGCACTGAATTTGTCATTTGTGGGTGGTGGTTTAGCTAGTTAGGTATTTCCCACCAACACTTCAATTCAACCACAAAAAATCAGGCAGAAAACGCCTGAAATTCAAAGCAAAATGAGTAAAAAGAAACGATTTTTTCCATGTAAAGATTTCATTTTTCTCTCTAACTGGTGACCATCATCAGCAGGTTCTTGAGTACAAGAGGCAATCAATGGGAAAGTGCAAGCAGCAAAGAACTTAGATTTTTTGTCCATGAGAGATGCCCATTGATAACTTGAGATTGAGCCCACTAAAGCATCTTATTAATTAAGCAAAATCACTTTTTTCTGACTTTTCTCCCCTTTTATCTGCAGCCCAGTTTCTTCTTTTTTCCTGAGCATCTATGAGGATTCACTTTACAAGGTGGGTTGACACAATCACTGCTCTTAAATTTGGTGGTTTTTACATGGGACCTACTAATAAACATCTATAATTGTTCTGGAACTTCACACTGAAAAGAGGAAAGAAGCAAGTATGGAGAAAAGCAGATAAAAAATTACTTAACCCCATCAACTGATAAAGTTTCCTTGTTTATGTGTTTATTATTTGTTGCGAAATTCTTTTAATACAACATAGGTGCATGCATGAGCAGCAAAATACGCAAGAATTGATTCTCCAGTTTCAAACAACACCTACTGATCTCTTTCTCCAGACATTGCCAACCGAAAATGGACAGGGACTCCAAGAAGAACTATGACTAAGAATCATTACACTAATGTTACATATGTTTGATGAGAGGCAGAGAATTGAATGTTAAAAGCTGAAAATAATCAGAGATGGTTTTTCCTCCTAAAGTCTGTCAGATATGTTACAAATTATAGTCTGATCTTTTGAGAAAGTTAAAGTGGTGCTATGACATGAACTCCTCCTGCAGGATCAGAAATCTTTGGAAATAGCAAAGATTCCTGAAAGAAGACACTCTTTCTATACCTTGTTTCCTTTCAATCTATAGAGAGGATTCGTGGAGAAGAATTTAGCTCTTATTCTTTCTTCATTGTCAGCATCATTCATGTTCCTGCAACTGCACAGATGAACCTATGCTGAGATGATCATAAGTATGACAAACAAGAAATGAAGTTGTCTGAGTTCTCATGTCTGAAATCACTTGAATGGAATTGAAATCTTGAACAAAGATTTGAAAGATCAAGAGCAAATGGTGCTTGTAAATGTTTGGTGCAATCAGGGTCAGAACTTATTTATATAATGAATGAACGAGACATCGTTGAACTATGATCAGGAACAACTTTTCGACTTAGTACAAAAATTTCAAGAAAAAGGATTCCACGTCATAGAGTCAGGTTGATATTTGCTTAGAATATCAATTGGTTGACTTCTTGTTTTCCTTTAATCATCATGCAATCAATTTATAATATTTCCCTGTATTATTGACTTTGATGAGGTATTAATTCTAACCGAAGCCTAAAATGCAAACCTGATTGAAGTCAGATCCTCAAAGATCACATTTGGACAGCAATTTTCAACAATGTACTATGATGTTCAATGTTAGAATGCCAGTCTGTTGTTGAAATGCACTCCATTAACTATATTTATCATTTCTTTTTTAAATTTTTTTTGTCAACTCTTGAGCAAGATGTCATCTTGCCGGCTGCCGCTTAATTTTACTTAACCTAGTACTAGAATAAACTTCTGAAGTAACAACAGTTTCTCTTAAAACTTACAAGTCTGTAACATGTGCTTATGCTGCATTATGATTGTTGAGATTTGATGACCATCAAGGGGAAAAGTTTATCGGAGTTACCTTCCGTAGATAGGAAGTCTTCTGTGTTTTCTTACTAATGCCTTCTACTGTCAAATAACAATTGACGGTGTGTAATAGTCATCTGCTATATCGATCTTTCCAGACAGAACATTACAAAGAGATGCGTTACAGAGTTCTATCAAAGGAGATAACCATTTCAACCAGTGTAATCTTAGCACTTAAAGCACCTAGTTCGTAGAAACTATTTTTCAGAACTGAAATGCTGAGTCATAGAACAGGTTAATTTAGAGTACATAAACTAACTTCTGCTTTGACGTATGAAGTTGATTATGATACTTCAACGACATGGAAAATGAGCATGACCTCCTTTGTTCTCTAACTATAGCTGAACTAGGTTACAACTTCATGTTCACAAACTCTGCTTAAATGCCAACTAGCTGCTAAAATAACAATGAAAATTGTCAAATGCCAACACTCAGCATCCAACAACAAAAGCAAGTCAGTCTATATTTGCCTGCTTTTTACATACAAAGCTATCAATAGTTTCTCTTATCTTGGAAGCAAATTGAATTCTCGCCTCTGAATCAATTGTGGAGAGGGTTAGGCCCCTCAGGGACAAGCAGTCGAGCCACAACATGCAGAGTTTCAATCTTCGTTTCCTCCAAATGATCCCCATTGTAAGGAACTGTTGCAGAGTTCTTAAGATAAAAGGACACAAATTTAGCTCTTATTCTGAGTTCTGATTCTTCGCTTGCAGGACTACTGATGCATCTGCAACTGGATACTGGAATCAGTACCAGAAGAATTATGAGTATGATAAATAAGTGGGAAGCAGTTAGAATTCTCATTTCCAATGAAGAAAGAAATCTAGAGGAGTACGTTTGAAGGGAAAAAAAACAAGAATTATATTATAGATGTTAGGTGTAGCGAGCTGGGAAATCTGCTTATAATGGAACTGGGATCCTGTTGATTTCGAAGCAAAAGTCAGAAACAAATACTGCAAGAAACCAGTCTGATTGGAGCTCAGAAGCAAACGATATCAAGAAATCGGATTATCCAACAAAATGATTTCGTGTTATGAAGTCTTAAGGAAATCTGATTAAACAAATAGTCGACATTTTGTTTCTTTTGATCAATATTACATAGATACTTGATCAAAGTTCAACTCGTGCTTCGCCAATTTTACTCAATATACTAAGTCCGAAAAAGATATATCTTTTCTAATATGTTTTTAAGTAAGTGGCTTAGTTAAGCTGGTCTCTTTACGTAAAGAGCCGATGATCCTTGCAAGCGAAAAGATTACAAGCTAAGACCTCTTTTCACCCTCAAAGAATCAAAAGTTGTATTCACTATCTGAATTCTGCTATTGGCAACAGGAAAATTAACAAATAAAAGGCCATGTAAAGATCATAAAGAACTTGCAAATAGCAAAGTATAAAATGATCAAACAACAAAGTTGAGTTTATTTGAACAAGAAATGCAACATTCTTTGTATTTGTCTATTCAGGCCTATCTCTACTTAACTTTTTTAAGTTGGAGTTGGCCTGTCCCAAAGTTAGGCATAAACTGCTGTGATAATATCATGAACTTTGTAATTATACCAGCAGATCAGCAATCTCGGTGCAAAAATGGCTCCATAACTTGATCATATTCGTTATAAGCATAGGCTCTTTTTCATATCGCGAGTGAGAATACTGGGTAGCATTAGAAATCCTCGCACGTACAGCATGAGTCTGAATGCCGACCATCACGAGTCGTGCTACTGGCTATTGCCAAGGTTCAGAAACGAGTCGATAACAAAGCTGTTAAATAATATGGGAAATAATTATTTTTCTTTATTCATTATTATTGTTTGTCATTGGGGCCATGGGCATCTGGTCTAGGACAAATACACAAATTGCCCATGAAAGTGAAAGCAATGTATTGCCAAATATCATTTGTTTGGAACTTCTTGTCTGCAGATCCTTGGGAATCTTTCATGGTGGACATGGGCATTTGGCCCCCTTCGGCTTTTGTTTTCTTTCCTGTGGCTTGGAAAAAATAAGTTTTCAAATCTGCAGCTCTATTGACTAACAGTACATAATAGTAATATTTCAGACATGAAAATGGATGGATAAAGCTTCTGGTGGTAAAAATACATCAATAAGAGTCTATGGATGAAATCATTAGAACAAGGGAGCTCCAGGAATTATCCCCAACTTAACAAGTCATTATCCAACGACTCTGATGTTTAACCAGCTTTGATATATAACTTCTATCCTACACAGAATATGATCGTCTATGCAAAACAAGGCAAACCAGGCAGCCGATGACTCAGCCTTGCTTGGCAGTTCATTCCGCTCTTTGGAAATCACTCCTTTTTCTCATCACCAGCGGTTTTGGTTTCCTCAGTTTCCTTTGCAGCACTCTCCAATGCGCCATCTTCAGCTGGCTTTCCGACATCACCATCAGCAACTTCTGCAGTCTTAGCAGCATCACTTTCAGCAACCTCACGTGCTTGGCCTTCAGCAGCACTATCACTTACTTGCACTGTGGACTTGACAGTTCCAACCTTCACATACTTGCTCATGAACTTGTATTCCCAATCTTGTAAAGCATCAAGCTCAAATACGCCCAGGCCAGTGAGATCACCATTCAGATCTTTTTGTTCGAAAGACATCTTAGCAAGAGCTCGACTAGCATCCTTCCCAGCAAATAAGGCATAAGGTCCACCAGGTCCGTAGAACATTCTGCAAACAACAAATACTGTTAAGTACAGAAATACTTTGAAAGAGGATGGTTAAATATATCTTGGTTTCAGAAGTCTTGGTTGAATTGGATTCGAACTCCCTTTTGGTTACTAAATGCTGTGCAAGCAACTACTCTCACCTATCAGCTCGTAAGTGCATTCAAGATGGTAATTAATTACGACAAGAGATAATCACATGGAGTCCATAACTTTAATATTTTAAACAAAACATGAGGCACACATATAACATTCCAGATAAGGCAGGCATTATTCAATATTCAGTACGTGTATGTGACAGTTGTCCGAGTTACTCTGTCACATTATCTTCTGGAGATGGCAGAATGTGAACCATGTAGGCTAAGTTAATCACTTGTGTTTTTTTTTGTATCACCGAAACAATTGACAACTGATATAATAACTAAACCAGTACATAATTGCATAAAAACAATTTTCAACTTATAACTATCATACTTTTGAGTAAGGGGGAATAAAGAGACACAAAAGATATGCACAATAAAAATCATTTAGACAGCATACGCTTATCGATTTTGCTCCAAACGGTTGACACAAGCCAATCACCAATTTACTGAACCAGGAAATCCTTACTCATAATAGCCTCTATGTTTATTTTCACAAAAAGAAAATAGATTTAACCAACGGTAAACAAAAGCCAATACAGGCATACATACATATCCTGATTCTGTGCAAAGCAATTGATTCATTCATGAATCAAGAAATCACAAAACATTCAACAAACAACCTTGAAGCAAACAAGGAACAAGGAAAAACAGTCCAAGAGTAGAATAAGCAACCCCAACTCCCTCTCTCTTTCTGCAAAAACACATACATATACATCATTCAGAAATCAGAAACCACAAAGCACCAAAAATCACTCCAACCTCATCAAACTTCCAGTTATCTCTTAACACCAAAATCAACAAAAAAGATCCAAAATTTTCCCTTCCCAGAAGCCCATATCACCAAAATTCACACTAAAACCATAGCCTCAACCCTCAGCCAAGCTAGTCCACAACCACCAAAGTTCATCACTACCACAAAAACAACTAACATAGCTCAAGAAACACAAACAGAGGCAGCCCATCAATCAAAACACACAAAGACAAAAACTTTATACCTGCTCTGGGAGACATCATAGATCTGACCCTTGATAGCCATGAGCAAAGGCTTCTTAGGATCAGAGCCATCATACTGTTTCAACTCCTCATCAGTAATCTCACCAACCTGAACAGGAGGAGGAAGCGGCGGCATCTGCTCCTCAAACTCTCCGGAGCCACGGTGGTGGGCACCATCGGAAGAACCAAAATAACTTACGGCCATGTAGTAAAGAGCAAGGCCTAGAGCAATAGTCGTGAAGAAGGTAGCCGGCGAGAGCCCTGTATATGCCGTGATTGATTCTTTTACGGTCTCCCACAATTGAACAGCCATTCTTTCAGAAGCTCCAAGGACTGGTAGAGAGAGAGAGAGAGAGAGAGAGAGAGAGAGAGAGAGAGAGAGAGAGTTGTTGATATCTTGAGAAGAACAAGGAAGAGTAGGAGGAGTGGAGTATTTCTTGAATTTTGAAGGGTGGCGTTTGTGATTTTTATCTACTCCTAGAATCATGTGGTGGGTGGGGGTGGGGTGGGGTGGGGGGCTCGGGGGTTAAGGACCTTTTTGACTAATTGACTAGTAACACCTTCTGCTCTTTTTTCTTGTTTTTTTTTTTTTTTTTTAACCACTATATGTTTACTGCATATCTTCATTGATTGTCATATTTTTTACCGTGGTAACTGCTATTTTATTGGGTAAAATAATTATGAAATAAATTATCATAAAGTAAGACAAACACTCACACGTCCAATGAAATTCAAAATTCATAACCTCAAACTTATTCCTGAAATCTCAATTTTAACTACTAAATAAAAAATAGGTAAATGTTATTCGTGATAAATGCAATTGAAGTCATAAAATGGGATAATTTTCTGAATGACGTATAAAAAAATAAATATTCCACATGATTATTTTATAACTAGTTGATTTATCCTAAACAAAAATGAATACATGGGATAATTTGTTAATTATTTTTTAACTTACTTCTTCAGTGTATGAGAAGATCTTTGTCGGGTACATACGGGGTTTGAATTACATATTATAATTTATAATTACACCTTCTACTCAATTTTTACATATACATTTCATATGTATAAAAAAAATTTTAAACAAAATTGATGACGTAAAATAGAATAGAATATGCAACATGAATTCCACTAAGTAATCCAATTCGAGTGTATACATGTTGCATTCACCGTTTTAGTACCGAGTGCCTAATTTAGCCACATATCGAGTGTAATATTCACTACATGTAATATTTCATGGATGAGTTCAAGATTTTTTACAAAGGTTTTGGATTTGAGCTTGAGTGGGTACGGTTGTAAAACAAAAAATTATATATATTTTTCAATTTTAATTATTGCGTTTTCCATTAATAAATTGATGCAGGAGCTAAATTTCCATAAAATAAGGCTTCCAACCAAAATTTAATAGGTTGGATAATATAGTAGCATGGAGGAATTTTATTGTCCATAAATTGCTAGAGTAGGTACTAGAGTCAGCTATCCTGACCTTTCCGCATGAGCCTCGCGCGAACAAAAAATAATGGCTATAATTAAACAGTGGTCGTTCATCAAATTTTTTTTTTCTTTGACCCCATTATTATTTATTTTCATTATATTTTAATGTCCCTTATTCTGGTTCCATCTCGTTATAATTTTTATTCTCTATATAAAAAATGAATTTTCTTATTGTGAATATTTTTTTAGGATTAATTACACTAGCCGCCCCAACTATTATAATATACAAATTTCCCTCTCTTACTATGAGAATTACAAATTGCCCCATTATGACTAGCAGGTGTTAGTCAAAATTAAAGGTATGAGCTTAAATGACCAATTTGTCTTTATTTATAAAACTAAAAATAATTCAATAAACTTGAAAATAGAAGTGGAAAAGTATCTTCAAGTATCATTTTCCTCCAAAATATAAGCTTTATTTTTCTGTTAAACTAAAGAATATAATATCAACAAAATTTTACAAGCTTGATGATTGTTGGGAATAGAAATTAATGTCACAACCTATATACAATATGTAATTAAAAAAGCATATAAAATAAATACTAAAAGTTACAAGTACACACTTTTTTTACTTTAGAAATAACAAATTACCCCTAAGGGGTATTTAAAATCATAAAAATATAGAATTATTCAGGTAGAAAGAATTATAGGAAGTTTAGACTTTTTTTTTTTTTAAATGATATCAGCAAAATCCATTAAGTTTGACTAGCGAAATGGGCAAATTTGTAAGGTGGAATATTTGAAAGGAAAATTTATGTAATTTTCATAATAAGAGGTGAGAATTTATATATTCCCATAATAATAGGGGAAGTCAGTATAATTAACCCATTTTTTTTAATTCAATTAATCCAGAAGACAAATATTGTTATATTAAATATTTTTAAAGTTGTGGCAATAATAAAATATAGGGTATAATACGGTGGGCTCCTTTGAGATTTTATCATAATTATAAATACTTTCTTATTGTTTGAAATATTTAAAAAGTATTTCTACAATGAGCTGTTACGAGGGAATTTTAGATATGTGATTAATTTTTGGGGGTTATTTATAAATTTTTAAATATGAAGAGATATTTGTAATTTGTTGAAAATGAGATTGAAAAGAAAAATGGTTTTTTCTTAGAAAATAAATTCCAAGTTTGCTTTTATGATCCAATCTTCTGGGCCACACAAGATCTATGTTCAAGCAAAAGCCCAATGGCCCATTTCTAAGTTTGAAGAGGCCCAAAATGATCCGGTAACCCGATTCAGATCAAACGCTGTATTTCTTTCTTCATTCAGCGGAAGCAAATCCATCTGTGGTTTTGCATTCGTTTGCAGTCTCCAGTAATAGTAGCTGAAGAAATCTATAGCAGATGGGCGGAGGAGGAGAGCACCACCACGCCGATGGGGCCCACGGCGGAGATTTCAGGGCGAAAGTCTGGAGTATGACGGGCGGGCCGTACTGCCGCCCCAAGCACTGGAAGCGCAATACCGCAATCGCCATGGCTGGCATCGTTTTGATCTGCATTCCTATCGCCATGAAATCTGCCGAGCTCGAGGTACTTGCGAATATGCGCTTGTGCTTGTGATTAATTTGTTTTATTGGATAATGCTTGTTTGACTGGTTGATTTTTGTTGGAGGGTTTGGTGTTTGGGATTTTGGCGTTCCTTGCGTTGTTCTTGATCAAGTTCAAATTTTAAGGAAAATTAGGCTTTTAGTTGTGCTTTGTTTTTCCAGGTTATCCGTTATTCATGTATTTCTTGTATTTTATCTGCTTAAATGGTTATGCTTTCTCAAAAGTGTTTGTGTACATGGAGGTATTAATAAGTGTCTTATTCGTTTAATGGGGTTAGTTATGTTGACGCGAATATGCCCCTGTTTTGGCTGACGAGACTGGAAGTTCAAGGCTGCAATTTTATCTTGGATACATTTACGTGAGGGAAAGGTGGGACAAAGAGGGCAAATGGGACGGATCTTCTTTAGGCTTCGCTGCAGTTAATTCTAGTGTAATTTGTCAAGATTCAAATTAATTCTAAAATATCTAGCTTACTCGCGACTGTGATTAAATAAGTAAATGAGAAGGGTTTGGAGTTTTGCTCTCCCTCTATTGTGTATTGCGATGCATCTCTTCGTATTCCGAAGATATTCAAAACTTTCAAATGTTGAGAAACCATAGTGCTTTAGTATCAACTGTAAATGCGTGTGTTATAGCTTGGTGGTTATTTAATTGGTAAACTAAAGAAAATAATTATGTTACATTGGACTCATCAAAACTGCTTAAGAGAGCTCATAATTTTTCTCTTTCCGTAGTCCATCATAAGGGCAGTTGAAATGAATCAAAAGTTTTTTGCTTTGAGAAATTGGCTGAAAGGATGATATTAATGATTGGTCCATTCGATCTAACAGTTCTTACCTCTCACGATAGTACCCTTTGCCTATTATGACATATTTTGTGCTTCATAAGAGGTTGGTTCTTTCTGTTAGGATAGTTGCAGTTCTTGTTAGTGGATGTTAACGCCATATGTAGACTTAAATTGAAGCTGTCTACAAGGGAAGATTATCTCAAATTAAAATTATTTTCTCCATGAAGCTTTCCACAAGCTTTCACAACCTTGTTTAGATAATCCTCTATTTTAGCTTGTTGATGACTTGTTACTAATGGATCACCTTCAATCAAGCAATCCTTTCAACTTTAATTCCAATAGCCATAATATGCCGGATGTGCTTAGTATTGGATAAACATTGAGCTAAGAAAGCTTGTTTCTGCATTTCACTATTGCACAATATTACCACACTTTGGGAATTGATTGAAGCCAAAATGTGCTAGAGATATCAATATCATTTTATATAGAAATTTATTATATGTTGATAGTGTTTGTATGTTGAATGTTGTTTAGTTCTGCGCAAACACCACCTTTGATGAAGTAGTCTGTTCCTATTAACTAGGTTATTCTTTTCCAGAATATTCATAACATCATAGCAAATTGATACATATGTTAGCAAAGTCTCAGTTTTTCCTGTTTCACTGCAATAATTTAGATATTCTCGCAGAACTCGATTTTTATTCAACATTGGTTCTTGCTTTCGGTAGAAACTCCAAATGTCATTATGTGACACTGTCGCCTATTTGTGTTTTGTTCAGAATTCACATTCTTTTCTGATTATCTTACTAAACACGATATTTCTGCTTCCAACATTTTCAATTTTTTATGGCTGAAACTCTATTATCATATCACCATTAGCAAAGCTATCAGTACTTTAGGGCTAAATGCATCATCAGGTGATGTTTAAGAGGTATTGATGACCTGAAATTGTTACTTATTCCAGTCATATTGCTGAAAATCTAGATGAAGGAACGGGCCTCCTTTTGAATATAGATCGACATCCATACGAATCAATACTTGTGCCTTTTAGTTTAAAACTTTCAAGTCTAGTTACTAATTGTTATACTCCCCCTAGACGGAAATTGTAAGGAATTGATTTTTCGTTAGCCTTATGGATTATGTGAGATTACATATTTGCGCTTATTTGTGTTGGACATTTGGACTGCAGAAAAGATGCATATTGGTGATATCCTTTTCTAGCTTACCTTCCTTTGCCTTTTAAAAAACGTCAGAACATCAGGATTAAGATTTTTGTCAATCTACTAGTTAGTGCGTTTAGAAGACATATTCTTGAGAAATCCCTCAAGTCTGCTACTAGCATATGGACTAGTGAAAGTATGTCTCTCTAAACCTCAAGAAGTCTTGTTCGAATAATTCTTGAATCTGATTCCTAACTAGTACCTTTTGGTAAAAAGTCTTAAAAATATAGTCAGCAATGATTTTTATAATAGTCTCTGTTAGTATCTTAACTTTCTTGTTTTCAAGATTTGAATTCCATGCGATTGCTTTTGGGTCTCAATGTGGCAAGGTCTAATTTCATCATCTGATTTACTTCATCATATACAGTGAAACTGATCTCACATACCGTTCGTTCTATCATTACTAACTTAGAAGTAGTTTTCTTGCAGCAACGTCCAACAATTTCCAGTTCGTCCAAATTCCCTCCCAGACTGGTGCAAGAAACTTTAGGAAACAAGGATTATTAGTTTGTTAATAAGTTTTTGTTAATGCAACTACATAGAACATCACATTGCCGCTTCTGTAAATCAAATTCCGGATGCTGTATTTCTGGGGTACTTTTATTTCTGAAACAAGTCACCTGATGAGGACTTGAGGTCTTGCGTGTTTTGATGAAATAAAAGACGACTCGCATTAGTGTTCAGATTCCTGTAAGACAACATTTCATTAAAGCCTTATTGATTGTGGCTGTCACGGTTATTTGCCCTAAAGTTGCTATTTGTAAGAACAACTTCTGGGCAGAATGAAGTTTCGTTTTAAACAATTCTTGGCTTTGAAATGAATTTACTTTCTGAAGATAATGGTTTTATTGGCACTTGCCTCTTTCTTGCTACGCTTCAATAGCTCTCTTTGATGTTATTCTACCACTTTCTCTTTCCTACATATATCTTGATGTTTAAACATTCATCGATCTTTTCAAGAGGTAGGTAAGAATTTCACAATATAGTGAATTTTGAAAAATTCACACTCTGTTATTGTTGACATGTTATATTTCATCCTCGATAATATAGGAACTTTTTATTATCATTATGATTTTTATATTTAATTTTTGTTAAATATTGACAAATACTTTCAGTCTATTAACGAAATTTAACCGAACGAATCTATTGTTAACCCGAAAACAAACATAAGAGATTTAAATGTATTTTTAAATTATACGAGAATCTATATTATTAATAATTTAACTAAATTTGAGGAACGGATTGGTGTTGATTATTCAAAAAATAAATAAGTAAATAAAATTTAATAACAAAAAATGACAAAAAAAAAAAGAGAAGTCAATTTTGCTTTTTAACCCCCTATCCGTGAATCACACAGTCAATGTAACCCTCTACTTTTCAAATTTCAGTGTTGGCTCCGTAGGTTTTGGAAGAGTGAGAGAATCCGTTGCAGAAAACATTCAAACAACTGAAAACGATGATAATCAACGGTTACTCAGTGAAGAGCTCCTTTGCTATTTCTCAGTTACACAATTTCCCCTCGTCTTGAATGAATCAGTTATGTTTCTTGCTGAAGAACTTCACACACAGTATGTGTGGTGTAACCCCTACTAAGTGAAAAAGGTGGAAGAATCGGTGAACAGAAGATGGGAGTGAAGAACCTTTGGGATATCTTGGAATCTTGCAAGAAAACTCTTCCTATTCACCATCTCCAGTAAGTTAATTTCTTGGAAAATTATCTTGTGCTGAAACCCATTATTTTAGTACATGTGATGGTCTGTTTGAAGTGAAATTTTGATGATATGATTATTGTCTAGGAACAAGAGGGTGTGCGTGGATTTGTCTTGTTGGATGGTTCAACTTCAAAATGTCAATAAATCGCACTGTCCGATGAATGACAAGCTTTATTTGAAGGGTCTGTTCCACCGCCTCAGAGCCCTCATTGCTTTGAATTGCAGCCTTATCTTCGTTACTGGTATTCTATACTCTTTCTTTAATCTTAATTTGGTCCTCTCTGTGTGTGTGTGTGTGTGAGAGAGAGAGAGAGAGAGAGAGAGAGAGAGAGAGAGAGAGAGATGCAACTCATGAAAACATCATTAATAATCCTAACACTTAGAGCAACTCGACTGAGGACTGTATTATACCATCTAAAGTCATCCTGAACAGTGGAAAAAGTTCAACGTTATTCATTCAAGCAAAGTTTCTTCATTTTCTAATTAGGGACATGTTGAACATTGCGTCTGATTTTAGCAGTGCTCTGCCATTCTCAAATGTTCAATCTTTTCTAGTTTGACAATCCCAGTCTTCAATTACAATATCTTCTTTATGAAAGTTGCAACTTAGTTTATTGATTGAGTTTTTTACTATAAACTATGAAATGGACGTTTTTTGTTGGTTGTCTAGATGGCGCGATTCCTGCTATCAAGTTATCTACATATAGGCGCCGCTTGAATGCTGGAAATGAGGTAATACTTTCTCTCAGACAATACCTTAATTTTGACATCACCATTTTCCTGACACCATGATTCTTCATATTACCTTACTTCTGTAATTGGTGCAGGCCATTCAAGATGCTGGAATCCTCGTAATTCTCAGTTAAAAGAAATAAGGGATCTGAATTTTCATGCATGATAAAAGAAGCCAAATTTCTGGGTGTGGCCCTTGGGATTCCATGTTTAGATGGGTAACTTACTTCGCCATGTTCAAATTTTAGTCTAAAGTTCATGCATTGAAGTAGGAGGAGAACGCACCAACCTCTAACATTCCCCTGCTTGTTGTCAATGAGATTTTTTCATTTGAAAGGAAAAAAAAAAAAAAAAAAGAAAGCTATGCCTTTCGCCATCTGAATATCTAGCACAGCACTTCGTGTAAAAGAAATTGTAAATTTACTCTCTCTCTTCTCTCTTTCTTTCTTTCTTTCTTTTGTTTAAAAGATTAGGTTATTTATTGAGAGAATAGTGCGAGATAAATGAATTTACAATTTTCTCTTATATATCAGGAGTTCAATTCTCTATCTATCATTGCTCTTCTACAGTGAAAACTGTACTTGGGGAATACTAATCTAAGATTTATCATGTTACATGTATTATGAGTAATGTGAATAAGAAGCTCTTGTTTGGAGCAGCATTAGATAAACTTCGGTTCTGTGAGCTTGTTTTCTGGCACGAACTTTCTTCTTGCCAATTCAGCTGTTTCGTTGTTGTTTGGATAAATAATTTATGGATATGTTTTTTCGGTTGTTGCCAGTACGGTCGTTTCCTTTATGGTTCGGATTCCTTAGACATTATGTCCGTCTGTAAATGAAAATGCTTTCTTTTGGTTAAAATAACAAATTACTCAATAAAGTTCTTAGTAATCTAGTCACCTACCAGATCTTAGAAGTAATCCAAGATGTAACTTTGACTGTCTAAAGGGTACTTGTCTCTTATAGCCTGACATTCGCAAGTCTCTTTGAAAAGTTCAAATTAGAGTGTGAGGGTCAGAAAAGTTAGATGACACATTCGATCTTACTTTGTGTAACTCTTATGGGCCAAAACATATGCAGGATTGAGGAGGCTGAAGCTCAATGTGCATTGCTTAACTCAGAATCGTTATGTGTATGTGGATGCTCTTATTTTTCAGTACTGTGCCAACTATGAGACACATTATTTCTGCTGGAACTCTCATTTCTGTTGCTGTAATAACTTTGATCATTAGGATGGGTGTTTTACATCAGATTCAGATGCCTTTCTGTTTGGTGCAAGAACAGTTTATAGAGATATTTGTCTTGGTGAGTTTATGAAGGTTTTTGTTTTCCAGTCATTCGATTGTTATATACTTTTCTGCTGTTTTTTTCTTATGTTTAGGAGAAGGTGGTTATGTTGTTTTGCTATGAAATGGATGATATTGAGAAACAACTCGGGTTTGGAAGGAATTCCCTGGTAACTTTCTCTTTGACTTTTTATTTAAATACCAAACACCAGGTTGAAAGTTAGTCATTTTGTGTTGGCCATTCAGTTTGATCTTATCATTTCCGCATTAGGGGAAAAATGTGGATTATTAAGGATAAATGCTGCTTTGGTTATACTACTGTGTTACTTTTGCACGAAGTTATTAGTTTGTGACATGTTGGATCTTAATAATATGGCTGCATGAACTGCAAAAGTGGAGCCAAAGTTCAAAAGTTCATTCCATCTTTGGAAAACAACCTTTCTAGTGGATACTTTTCACCAGAAAACCTTGTTCCTACTACAGGCATCAGAAGCAGCTGAGTCCTACTTTTGCATAGAAACATATTATGTGAGAATACTCGGTGTGAAATATTGTTTCTTACCAGCTTCATAGTAATTACCAAAGTGGCAATTTCAGCATTCAACTTCTTAAGAGTGATTCACAATTTCCTTTATGTATTAAGTGTCAAAATTATGCAGGTAGATTGAGAATATTAGTATAGAGTTGTATGTTTCAGGGCCTCGATTAACACGTTATGTGCTTTTGGAATTTATGGCCTTCAGATCACTCTTGCTATTCTTCTTGGCAGTGATTATACCCAAGGAGTTCGTGGTTTTGGGCGGTAAGATTTTCAGCTAATCCTTTGATCTTTCAATCAACTACCTGTATGACATTCTTTTGTCTTGGATGTAGGAGTCAGCTTGTCAGCTTGTGAAATCTATTGGTGACTCAGCTGTTCTTCAGCGGTTTGCATCAGAGGGATTATCAATTGCAAAGAAGCAAAAAAGCTCAAAAATGAAGGGCCAAACGTATAAGAATAAGAAGAATAATGCTGATAGTGAGAGGGATTTTAATGGTGAGCTAATCGAGACTGGTCTTTATCATATGGCTTCCATTACCAAATTGTTTCAACTTTTTTATTAGGTTTTTAGTCTAAGTAAAGATCTTCTCACCAAATTGCTATACGGGTATCTCATATATATTAGTTAATATAAGATTTAAGTTTGACTTGTACCTTTCCGTTTTCTGCTTTTCTAATTTCACTTGATGTGCTGGAAGTTTGGCTGGCATTGGTTATTCAAAATGACGATGAGGACAAGCACATACATTTGATACTAATTTTTCTAACTGCAAGAGTAATACTGTCGTAAGAGACTACTGCCATGAGAGTAAGCCCTCCTAACTTAATGT
Organism: Sesamum alatum; assembly: GCA_034509735.1. Lineage (NCBI taxonomy): Eukaryota > Viridiplantae > Streptophyta > Magnoliopsida > Lamiales > Pedaliaceae > Sesamum > Sesamum alatum. Next base: position 27,088,087 of record JACGWO010000003.1, on the reverse strand, counting down.
TACTCCGTCTCAGGAAGTGAATGTGATTTACCTATAGACAATAAGTTCTTGCAAGTGATCAATGCATACTTGATGCCGAAGTGCCATTCAGCAGACTCAAATGCTGTGCACAGGTATAGTTCTAGCTTACCTACTGCCACGTGAGTATGAAGTGTCAAGGTTTTATTTTTGAAGAAGTTTTTCTCACAGTTGACACTTTAGAGATGTTTTGACACATTTTATTACTTTTGGTTTTTGAAACAAAAATCCGTGAAAATTTCCTTCATCTGTTGATGTAGGGTTCTTGCTCTTTATCCATTCAATCGCAGTCAACTGCATCAGATTTGTGCTCAATTTTTTGACTGGCCTCCTGAAAAGACAGGTTAGAAAATATAACTCAAACATCCTCATTATGGACCAAAATATAAGATATTCTATATAGGTATATGTGCATGAAGTGTACGGACATGCTTACATCAAACGACTCGTGCACACAAATCAACGAAATACATGCAACAGTTATAAGCTACACGGGTACACATTGACAATGTGTGAGGTTGGATTTGGCCAATCAACAATGTATGGTAATAGTTGTGGATATGATAGTTCGACAATTATTCTAATCAGATGTTTTTTTGTGATGAAAGACATCTGCTTTGTACATGGTATGGTGAAAGTTGTATTCAAGATTGAAATAGATGTGAAGGTGCATCAGAGTAGAACTTCATCCATCCTCTCTTGAAAGCAAAATTGTAGAACCCGTTTTGTTTTGTTTTGTGCTACACCTCTCGGTTCTGAAGGTTTGTGTGTTCTTGGCTTATACAGATGAGTACATCCTTCCGAAGATTGCCGAAAGGAACTTGAGGCGATTTGCTGATCTTCGTTCAACCTCGTCGGAATTAGGACTCCATCTGCCAATTAATGAGGTATGAGGCACCAGTCTCTTCTATGGGTGTATTGGACTGTGTTTTTAAGGTTTATCTGATGCTACCAGTGAATTTTCCATGCTTACTGCCATCTGCTGATATTGTTTATTTCTCTTTTACCTTTTGCTTCTCAATGCTTAACTTTTAATATATGAAAATTTCAAAAATAAATTGCTTGGGAGTACAGATACCAGTAAAGTGTCCTATATCTAGCATCATCAAGCAAAGAAAATTCCTTGGAAGAGACTACTTTGAGGTTTCTTGGGAAGACATGGACGGGCTCAAAGCATCCGCTGTCCCGGCTGATCTGGTGGAGAGGTATGTATGTTAATAGTTTAGCAGTTTTCTTTTCACATCAGAAAACCCAATACCATAAAATGTTATGCTGAGGGTAAAGAATTTCAAAAGTACCATTTACTGCCTATCAGTGGTGCAAGTATTCAGCTGCTCTCCGGTATATATCAAAATTCACCCACACACCCCCCACCCCCCCTTCTCCTGTTTCAATCAACGTTATGGTCTATGCTCGATGCGTGGGGAGAATTGAACACATTAACTTTGTTAGTTACACAACAAAGTAGTATACATATTACAGAGTTTTTAGTCCCTAAGTCTTGTTGTAAACATGTGAATTCTCTAATTTGCTGGTATAAGTCATGACTTTCTCGTTGCCTTCTCCTTTTCTGTTAGTGCTTGCCCTGAAAAGATTCTGGAATTCCACGACAGAAAAGCTGAAAAACAGAGAGCAGCTCGTAGATCAAGGCCGAAGAAAGCAGACAAAAGAGCAGCAGAGATGAAGGAAATTGATGAAAAACTCCAGAAACTGCTGCTTGACATTGAACAAGAAAGTACTACCACAAGTAATGCTGTTAGCTTAGGTGCATTGTTGCCACAGAAGATCCCAACTAATGCGCATGTTGATCTGGATGACCGACAGTCGCACCTTAATGCTGAGTCGGTAAGAAGTAGTCGAGAAGGTAATGGCAGCAGCAACAGGGGAAGCTCTGGTTCTGGTTTCTGTTCCACTGCTTCAATATCTTTACAAACTGAAATCATCGATCTTGTTAGTCCACCACCACGCGTACACACCAATCAGGTCTTAAAATGCCAAGAAGCGAGGAATATTGATGTGATCGAGTTGAGTGATACAGATGATGCGTCACCTGAACATGCCAGAAAAGCAAGGGAGTTGAGATTGTTCATGGCCAGTATTAGAGATGAAAACTTGTAATTGACAGTAGAGAGATATATGTTGGATCAAGACCTATCTTGATCAAGAGGTGTGTTTTATGTTATGCTCTAATTTTATTTTTATCAGTGGATTGTGGACTGATAAATCCCTTGTGAAGTCAGTGAAGGTGGTGGTGAAAAACTGTGTTCCTGATCAGGACAGATGCATGGGCTCAGTTCAAAGTAGAAAAGATGCAACCTTAGCCCATCTTCTACACTACCTGTTCAAAAACTTAACTTAGATCTTCCTTACGACCATCCAGCCCATTTTGAGATTCCAAGCCATAAAAGAGAATTTTCCTTTAAAAGAATATGAACATGAATATTTGACTGGCCAAAAAAACATCTATAAACAATTCTAGGCAATTGCATTAGATTTGTACAAAGGAGTCTTCATGCTCGAGAGTTTTCAGCCTGTCTCCGGAACTGCCTTGTCAAGGGAGTCGAGAAGTTGACCAAAAACTAGATTTTCTGTCAGTCTCTGGCATTTGATTTTCGGACTCATTCATCGTTGGAGTGTTGAAGTATGAATAGAACTGGGAACCCGGGTAATCTGGATCACCTGGGAACTGAGATGCTGATTTAGGTAATGAGGTAGGGATTTGGTCACAAAAATTGTAAACGGTCACCCTTGGATCAGTCGAGCTGGACGAGACATGTGGTGGGAAATTAAGGGCCTGGGTTGTAGCAACATTAATGTTTGTGCACAGAGTAACTGGAGGAAGAAGAAAACACACAGCTCCCACTGTATGCAGTGGAGAATGGAGCTTCTGGAAGCATTGATGTCACTGGCCCATATACGCTAGACGTCTGACTCTGACCTAAGGCATTGCATGGAACATCTCTATGTGAAGAGTGATTTGGAACATTGACGAGATGTAAGGGACCTGGAACTGGCTTCTGCCCAGCCACTCTTACTGCCAACATCTTGCCATCCATTTTGTACCCATTCATGTACGCCATTTGCTGCACCAGCAATCCGAGGGATTTTCACAATTTAACAAAAACCATAGCCTTTGCTCAAACCAAGACGCTTGATCCTTGACTACTGTTGTTTTTATGATTTTCCCAAGGGCAAAAACAGCTCCTTCAACGCCGCTTTTCATCAACAGCAACGGATAAATAACAACATGATAGACTTCCATTATCCTCCTCCTTTGTTTGATTTGTCTTTAGAACTGATCAGAGGTGGTTTAGAGATGCTACAATTTGATGTTGAGTGGCCAAAACTTCCACATATGTCACAACAAACAGCCTTAAAAGTGGAGTCTTGAAGAGGGCATGCATATTTTCTGTGCCCTTGTTCCTTGCACAAATCGCATATGTTGTTATCTTTATACACTCCTCTGAGTTTCGCAAGCTCAGCCAACTGAGCTTTTTTGTGATCATTATTTTGATCTTCGACAGGAACAAGCAATTTCTCAATCATTGCAACAGCAGCATCCAGTGCTTGTTGGTTGTCAGCCTCCACTCGGACATGCAAGTCCTCAGCGTCTGATGGATGAGGCTCCCTGAACCTTTACCTCTTAAAAGGATCTTTGCACCAGTTTTCTTTTCCATTTTCTTTTGGGTATTCCCCTTCGGTCCAAGAATGAGACCATAAAGTTATAATTTGGATACTTTCTCTGGAACAAAAGTTTCTTAACAAACTTTGGTAGATTTGGGCTTGGCAGGAGATTTAAAGGTCAGATTAGTCTCAGCCAACTTACACAAAATACAACTCCCTTTCATTCATGAGTTTCCCGACCCTGACATCACGTGTATTTATTCTCATGCCGAGGTTATTGTATACTGGTTCAGGAGAAGGAGACCTTTCTCCTTCAGGTCTCTCATCATAGATCTCTGGACTTTGCAGCTTCCTGTTTATCTCCATTAATTTCACTTTCAAGCTTATGATCTTTGGGTCCATAGAAAGCTCCAAGGTACTACTGAAGCCAGATGGATGAAACAAACCATGTTGACAATCATTGTTATCCCACCTGGACTTTCGTCTCTTGCTATTTCCATCATTTTTGAGTTTTCCCTTTCCTGGTTGTGGTCCAGCGGCTCTTCTTGCGTTTTCCAGAACTACCACCATGCTCCTGCTTTCTAGATTCACACTCATCATTGACAATGACCTTAGAGGGTCCAGTTTTACATATGGTCTCCTTAAGGCAGATGCAACGTTGGCGTCGCGTTTCAAGCACTCCTCACCCAAGACCTTATGCGACTCACAGGCTTTTGGCGGTGATCCAAATTCTCGGTCATTCTCATGCTGATAACCAGCTTTACTGGCATTGGTCACTGAAGACGGATTTATAGCAGGGTCTTCAAGATACTGCTTTTGAGCTTCAATGGTGGTAGCAATATTATCATGGCACAATCCTGTTGGAGTTACAGACGTTGAAATGGTTTCACAACCACTTTCTTGAACTATCTTCTTTCCCCTAGCTTCTTCTGGATCTTCATTTAGTTCATTTACCAAACACTTGCTGTCTATGCCACCAATCTTTGCAGAAGAAAGATGAGAATTTTCCACTGCTACCTCCTCTTTCTCAGATATCTCATTTATTTCGTCTTCCAAATATTCTTCCGGATCCTCAACTATTTCCTCTTCTGGATCTTCTTCAGATTCCCCATCTATGTCCGCTTCTAGATCTTCAGGCTCCTCATCTATAACATCTTCATCAGATTCCTCATATATTTCCTCCTCCGAATCTTCTTCAGGGTTCCTCATCTATCACAGCTTCTTGATTTTCATCACATTTCTCATATATGTCATCTGCTTTATCTTCTTCGGAGTTCTCGTTGTGACCATTACAACATTTCGACTGTCAGGAACGTGTTCCACAGTTGATGCCTCTGGTTCACTCATCAACCTTTTCGACAACTATGACCTATTTCTTCCTCGGCTCTGAAACATGACCAGCTTCAGCTCCCAGCATCAGCATCCGCGCATGTGGTCGTAATCTAGCACCAACAACACTATCAGATGCCACCAAATAAATTCAAAAGCAAAAAAACCATAAAATATATAACTGATGAACATACTACATCAATGGAGTTTTCAAGGTCCCATGCAGGAATGGACGTTGAAGCTACTTTTCACATTAAGCTACGACAGCAGTCCGAAGTCCCAACAGGGAAGATCCTTGATCGTATGAACATAATCTATCAGCATTCCATGTACAAAGCCATCCTTACTTAAGTTATATTTCACAGCACAGAATGTCCAGAAAGATAATTTCAAAGATTTAGTTGTTCTTGTATAAAGAACTCTTGACAGCCAATGTACAACGTTGCCCCTTAGTACAAGAGACAGAATTCTGTAGACATTCGTACAGCATGATTCATCCATAACTCTGAAACGCAAAATTGCGGCCTACATCTTTGCCACCCAAGTAGACAAAAGTTAGAACACCTAGAATGATCAATGACTCGCTGTCATGAATTTTCTCAGATTCAAGATCTCTTGATCTGTCTAGATAATTTTCACTTATTTCCGATGAATTCCCAAAATTGACCAAATAGCCCCTCCACATTCCAGAGTTAATTTGCAAGAAAACCTAAAACCAACAGCCTGCATTCTGAAACATTTGTTTGCAGAAAAGCCAAGAACAAAAATTGCTCGCATATTCTTGAATATCTCCTTGTCATAACCAAAGGACCAAGCATTTGATCAGAGCTTTCCATTTCCAATGACCAATCGCATCACTCCCAAGTGCGATTCCAGAGAAAATCACACAAGATGACACGCACCTAGAGAGAATTAGCGACATGGACAACAACTGTAGCTGTAGTGGTGAACTGAAGGAATGATAAAATTGCATGAAATTGAGACAACCTGCTTGAAGAAAAGCCCAGACGATATCCTTTGCCCCAATTCCCGCGAACAGCTCTGGCAGAAGTGTGCTAGCGATTGTATGCGCCCCGTCCCAAAAAGTAGGGGTAAACTATCGCTATTTAGTTTAAATCAAATAAAACACATTTATTTACAGGGTAAATTACAATTAGCTCTGCCATAATTACATATCAGCTCGTTGTTTAAAAAATTATAACTACCTCTAATATTAATGATCATCTAACAGATATCCTTCGTAACAGCCTATTATAGGTAGGGGTGGCAACGGGACGGGTTTGAATGGACCCGGAACTGGACCCGCCCCGACATGAAACCTGCCCCAGTAGACCCGGTTATTTTCTTTTTTTCTATTTGTTCTACAAATTTTTTTAAAAATAAAATAAAATATAGTATATCAATTACAAATAAAATTGTTCATGATCTAACTCAAATTCAAGTAAAAAAAAGATTTTTCAAGTACAAACAAAATTATTCATAATAAAACAACCCATACAATTCATATCGATTATACGTTAGTAACTACTTCTTCATCTTCATCATCCTTAAATATTGTTGGATAATTTTTCAATTCATCAATTGTTGAATAAGTACCTAATAATAAATTAAATTAAATGATATGATATCTTATTAATTAATTATTATCATGATAAAAGTAAAAGAATATATATATATATATATATAGCAGGGCGGGTCCTTAGGACCTGCTGCCCCGTCTTCAATTTTTTGGATTAGGGGCGGGTCAGGGGCGGATTTTGTCGGGTCCGGATTGAATTGCCACCCCTAATTATAGTAGATTATTAGTAATTTTTTAAAAGGTTAAAAGCAGACACCCCCAACATTTGAGTCGATTTGTACTTTGCTTTCCAACCTTTTCTTTTATGCTCCAGCGTCCAACTTTTGATTTTTGAAGTACTTTGCCATTTTTTTTCACTTTTCAGATATTTCGGGACGTGAATACACATATTTAGTGGACTTAGGGGCGTGATAAAAGTGTACTTTCTTGCCCTAAATTAAAAAAAAAAAAAAATCAAAGAAGTGTGGACGGCGACTGTAGAAAGGTCGAAGGTGCAGCAAGCTTAGGGAGCAAAGGGGTTGGCCGCGACTGCTAGGGGCGAAGGAGGCGACAACGATTTTGGGGAGCGAAGGGGTCGGCAACGGCTGTTGGGGCCGAAGGAGGCGACAATGACTGGGGGAGGGGGGGAGGGTGAAGGATGTGGCGGAGGCTGCCTTGGGGGGCAGAGGTGGTAGTGCAACGACTGAAGGTGGCTGCAATGGTGGATGAAGGTGGTGCAATGGTGAAAGTGGTCGACAATGGCGGGACATTGATTTTTGGGTTTCTTTGTTTTTTATTTTTAGATTTTTTTTCTTGAAATTAGGTTGTAAAATTACAATTTTACCACACTCTTAGTCCACTGAAAACTCATATTGTCTTCACGCCCTTGGAATATTCTCATCTTATTCCTCGAAAAGTGGAAAAAAAAAAAAAAAAAGAGCAAACTGTTACAAAAATCAAAGGTTGGACGGTAGAGTATAAAAAAAATGACTGGGAGACGAAGTGTAAAACAACCAAATATTGGGGGTGTTCGATTTTAATTTTTTTTAAACAATAAGAGGTTATTTATAATTACGATAAATCTCATATGTAACTTTGTAATTTACCCTTATTTATATTTAGTAATTGAAAAGGATAAAAAAAAATATTAAGAATTGAAATACCAAATGACAAGAAATGTGTTCTACTATTGTAGGCTGTAGCATGTATGGTTTTAATTTTGGAACTATATGTACATCTCCATGTGATATTAATTGGTATTTAAATACCTCGTATTAATTTTATAATAAAAAAATAACTAATTTACCAAATATCATTGACTTTTAACTTATATAAGTGAAAATTATTGAAACAAATAAACGACCATTGATGATGTGCAGGATTGTAAATGATTCAGATCGAATCGTCCACATCACTATTCAAGTTGATTTGAATTATTATCGAGTTTTAAAAATTATGTCTGAAACATAATTTGATTATTAATTTTTTTATGAAGATTTGATTATTAATTTAATCAAGCTCAAACGTAATTAAATCAAACATACATCAAACTCGAGTAATTTAATATTTTTAAGTGTATATTATTTTTATTTTTAAACTGATCAAATCAAACTTCAATCGAGTTGTAGCGCTTCTCGAACAAATTTTTTTATTCAAATTTGATTTACTAAGTTCAAACGAACTTGATTGGTTTCAATCGAATATCAAACAATTTAATTTATTTTTCGATACTAATGATGTGAAACTATTAAATACACCTTTTTTCATTTAAAAAAAGGTTAATTACACTGACCTCCCTTGCTACTATGGGAATATATAAACTCCCCCCTCTTACTATGAAAATAACAGATTGTCCCCCTCTTACTAACATGTGTTAGTCAAATTTAACGGTACAGTTGGTGCTTAAATGACCATTACTCCATTTATAAAACTAAAAATAATTCAATAAACTTGAAAATAGAAGTGACCAAAATATCTTCAAGTATTTTTTTTCCCAAAATATAAGCTTTATTTTCTATAAAATAATATAATTTCAACAAAATTTACAAGCTTTAATGATTGTTAAGAATAGAAATTAATGTCACAACCTACACACACAGCATGTGATTAAAAAAATATTACAAAATAATATACTAAAAGTTACAAGTATACACCCTTTTTAAATTTAAAAATAACAAATTACCCATAAGGGGTATTTAAGTCATAAAAAATAGAATTATTCAGGTTGAGGGTATAATAGGAAATTTAAACCAATTTTTTTTATAACATTAGCAAAATTCATTAAGTTGATAACGGAAGATGCAATTTGTAAGGTGGATATATTTAAAAAGGAAATTTATATAATTTTGATAGTAAAAGGAGGAAATTTGTATGTTCACATAGTAGTAGAGAAGGTTAGTGTAATTAACCCTTTAGAAAAAACAAAAATGTCTAAAATCAAGACACCAAATACTGATAAATTGCCACAAATTTAGGTTAGAACGTAAGTTCAACCCACCAAATACTTCGCAAAAGTCCAACACACATCAGTGGTGTGACAACATTCGAGCTATTAACACACAATATGCGTGTTTTAACAAAGTAATGGTTATCCAGGAAAAAACCAATAAATGATTACTACCATTACACCAAACTTATACTAACTTGAACCCAGAAATTGAGAATTGAACTGTCTGTACTTACTATGTACAATCATGATTTTTCCCCAGTGCTTCCATGCTAGTATTTCCAGGCTGCATAGTTTTACCTATTTAACAGCTTGTCGGCGAGATTTTTAGCGCGCTTCAAACTGCACCACCTCTTTACGGCATCTTCTTCTTCGTGAAAGGCAAGATTCAGGTGAAAGAATAAATCTCTGTAGGCTTCGTCGACTTCTAAGTTTCCAGTTCCTGCTGTGGGCGAGCAATCCACAGGTATGTAAGCATCCTCTGATTTGTCATCATTTGGAATTGAACAGTTCATTAAGAACTTCATTTTCTCTCTTTTGCATACTTCTGCTTCCAATCTTGCAGCCATCGCGATTGCACGGCTAATGCACGAGGAAGGTAACTGCAGCGGGAAGTAAGCATGAGTAAAATAAAAAAAACAGTGGAGTAAATCTTTATGCTCAGAGCAAAAACATGAGACGCTATAAGCCAAGATTGAATGTACAATATCAATAGTATAATGGGTTATTGTTCTTTACCCATCTTCAACTACAAATACTGGAACGGCAGACTGCCTTAAATGAATGAGTCACAAGGAAAAAGAATTCAGAAGCTTACTTGTGCAAGTTGAGCAACCTTAAACCCAAAACTTCTCTCAGAAACACCAGGCACAAGTTTGTAAAGATAAGTAACATCATCATGATTCAAGGTATCCATCTCATGGTCAGCTTTAAAGTTCAAATCTGTCTCCTTCTGTGGTGTCAAATATGAGACATGGTATGCTCCGATAGCACCTGTGAATTCATTCCTAATGTTGACTATTTCAGGGTAGTGAGTAACAAAGAGGACTATGCATCTTTTATGCTCCAGAAGATAATGCAGCGTAGCATAAGCAATGGCCACACCGTCATGTGTACTTGTGCCTCTACCAAGTTCATCAATTATGACCAACGAGCGGGATGTGCAATGCTGAAGAATGTGGGAGGCCTCACTCAATTCTTCTAAGAAAGTGCTTTTGCCCAGCTGAATACTGTCAGAAGCTCCCATTCGAGTGTAAATGCCATCCAGCACATGCAATTTCGCTGATGATGCTGGTACGAAGCAACCAACCTAGAGGAATCAGGCGGACATTTTGATAAAGTCTTACAAGAGAAATGACTTACAAGTAATCAGCTCTGAATATACGAAACAACGAGCCCAATAATTCAATGGTGTCTGCAGATATCTGTTTGTCAAGAGTTTCTTTTGGGTTTGTGGTGTTTCTTTTTCTTCCTTCTAGTTTTTTCCCTTTCTTTTTCTTATTTCTTTTCCTTTTCCTTCTGGGTGTGGTGTAGGGCTTCAGAGTGTAGAAGTGGGTCAGTTTCTGTCAGCTTCAGCTATTCAAGGTCGAGCATCCAAAACCACAGGACGGTTTTCCTTGAAGTACCCGAAATTACACCATTTACATGGGTAATGGAGTTACTTGCATTGGGAATCCATGCCACCGGATTTAAGGAGTTTTAGGGGGAAGATGACATACGATGCAATTAAACACACACAATCAGACAGGGCCCATAGGAATAACTAAAACTGCAAGGCAGATGAAAGCATATGGTTCTTCGAATTGAGAGGATAGATTAATATTTACCTGAGCCATGAGAGCTATTAGCGCAACTTGGCGAATATAGCAACTCTTTCCACCCATGTTAGGTCCAGTAACAATCTGACAGTGCTGGCCATCAGCATGCAAATTTGTGTCATTTGGAACAAAATCGTTTTGCAAAATATCCTCCATAACCTGCCAAAAGTCAACAGCGTGAGCAGCGAATCAGGGTAAGTGGCTCATAAAAAGAGAAAAGCAATTAGGATACTTGTTCAAGCAAGAAAAGGTAATAATATGTCGGCAATACACAGCAAGAACTCCAAGTAGAGAAAGAAACACAATAGTAATCAATGCCTGTACCATTATATCATATCTTAGAAGTAAAATAGGATACCACAGATATAGAGCAGTAACCTAAAAAATCAATCATTAGGTACCAATGTCCAAAACATAGCATAAACAAATGACAAACAGCACAAGTTTATCACATGGAAAAATCTCTTCGTTTTTCAATTGTCTTTGTAATCAAGACAAAAACATTTATGGGTTCAAAAGTTCCAGTCAAAAGAATTAATAACCCAAAAGTCAGATGGGCAACATTAGTAACACGAGGATGGTTCTCTAACATCTCCCACATATTTCAGAATTTAGGTTCCAATAGAATGTTCCACGAAGACGAAATTCAAGTATATCGGGAAGTGCACAATGTCATAGAGACAAAAACTCAAAAGGAGGAGCAATTATGAAACTCCAATGAAAATGTTCAATAAACTCACTTTTTTAATGTATTTCAATAACCAGAGAATTTGGTGTCTGTAACTAAATATTTTATTTCCCACAAAGAAACTAAACAAAGGCAGCTTAGTCTACAATATGAGATTAAGATGTAGACTGCATACTGGATGTCGACCACAACTGATGTTTATCTCAGCAGGCTCATTGTCACTTACAAAAACTGGGCGCACATAATTCTGCAAGAATGAAGCCAAGACAATTCATTAACAAAAGTTGTTGCAAAATGATGAACAGGAACTCTATGATCATGCAACCGTGGGACCTTAGTTCTTGAAACCACGGCAAGTGAATATAGGCAATCCAATGTAGCTAATGCTTGAACAGCAGACTGAAACTCAGAATAGGATCCACCAAATGTCTTCAAAAAACTGTCCCAAGTGGCTCGACAAACAACAGAAAGCTCCTCCTTCGCCAGAGTTAACTGGTCTAAAGCATTCAATACATCAGGTGGATGATACCTAATTGTTCTTTTGGTGCTATTTACTTTAACCCAGTCTGGAGGAACCTTCACATCAAGAGGCAGCTGCACACAAAGTTTTTATCAATATTGCAGTGTAGAACATGCATTAAAAACTTAACAACACATCAAGACATTATACTGGCGACTGGCCCATAAATGTTAATCCTGTAACATAAATTGTGATGGGGCCATAAAACTAATACCAAATGGCCTTGGCTTCTTCCAAAGCGAAGTAAGCGATATACAGATCCAATACTATATAAACAATGCCAATAGCCGTGTCCAAGTTGTCTCAGGAAAACAAATAAAATCCTTGATTAACTAAAAGCAGCACAGAAGAAATCTTTTCAAAAGGGGTAAAGGAAACTGACATGCATAAAGACAATAATCAGGCTATGAGACTATGAATTGCAAAGGAAATCATGTGCTCAATAAAGTCAAATATGTGCATTAGAAACTGCTGATGCCGAGAAATCTAAGAATAGATTACACCAAACACAAATTCCAAATAAATACCTCTATCAAATGTGTGACTCCAGATACACTCATAAACTCTAGATTGCTAATCCGCAGCTGTTTGCGATATAGAGGAAGTAATTGGTATAACCTCTCATTTGCCAAGTGGACTTTGGTCCTTGCTGAAGCAACCTACAGATGATCCAATTAGATTTACTGTTTATTAATGAACATAAATCACAGAATACTTCAAACAGGCTGAACAGATGAACTCTTCAACAGAACCTCTGGGAAATCTCCATCAGAAATGATAAAAAGATTGAGAAGATCCCGTTGATCTGCAGCTTCTTTGTTCAGCATAGACAACAGTCTTGCTGCAGTGCTAATAACACTGGAAGATGACGCAGTCAATATCAACTTTCTCAGCAAAACAGAGCGCACAGTTCTCACTTGTGGATTTTTGTTTTCATCATCTTCAATGTGAAGTTGACGCAGTTGTCTTCCAGCAACTAAGATAGCTTGAACAACTGCAATAAACTGAACATAAACCAAGAAAATGCTCATAAATATCCAGAGAAACATCTGCTGGCTGCAGAAACATTACCTGATAGCATTTATTTAGTCGAAAAAATGAAGGGCAATACAAAAAGTGCATGATGTAAGGATGAAGAGAAGTTCATTCAACAGATTATTAGGTCAAAACTAGCGTGTTATCTCTAAGTGCCATTCCCGCATTTATTCAACATCAACATGGAATCAAAATGATAAAATGGCAAAACAAATATTAAGATGACAAATACGCATAATAAAATATTGAAAAGTTATTTTCTCAAGGACAATAAGATTGCTTACCCGCTGATACCATTTGAACAGGAGGAAGGAGCATCTAGGGTTGAATGAGGAAAAATAGCAAAGATATTAACAAGTTAAACAAAACCTAGAGCAGGCATACACACATGAAGTAAGCAAGTAAAGGCACACATACATGAAGAAGAAGCGAGCAGAGACGAGGATAAGATCAGTGTTAGGGCATGAAGACCAGTAACTATTTGTTACCTCGGATGCTGTGGCAGTTCGATGGAAAATCCTTGTAATTCCACGCTGAATATCAGGTGCCTTTCCCAATGAGATCAGGACAGACGATATCAAATGATGAATCTCTGGTTGCGCAAGCAGTGATGTCAGAATTTTCCTCACTAAAATCAACCTCAGAAGCTTTAGAAGAACCCATCGATTCCAATATCTCTGAAACAGCGTCTGAACGTGCACATATCATACCTCTATCACATAAAGGATGGGTTACCTATAGAAGCATAGAGCACATATCATTAGTTACAGTATCACCAAGCATGACAAAGACAGGAAGGGATGAGAAAACCAAATCTTGGAGGATACATATGAGGGTCTGCCACACTCCATACCCAATGTCTCAAAAGCCTTGAACCAAATATGGTGAGAGTATGATTGATGCATTGCAACAAGGAGCCATTCTCAGAACCATCAGAGTTATTCTTGAGCACCTACACTTGGTGGCAACGGAAATTACAATATTAAGTAGTCATTTGGCATTGAATTGCATAACATGCTTAATAGTCACTAAGCCATTCACCTCTAGTTGTTGCAGTGCATTAGCTGAGAGGGTCATCTCCATGATGCTAGAGAATGGCCGGAATGATGCGTCCAAGCATAAAATTCTTTCAAAACCAAATTGTTTCAAATGACGAACAGTTACAGCTAGTCCTTGAATAGCCAATTCAGGCATGGCCATGAGTCCCTTTACATTAATAAATTAAGTGAAGAACAAATGAATAAAGTATTAGCAATCTCATTCTGAATAACAAGTTATACGAGTGGAAATAAATACAATAGATTCATAATTGAAACCCAAAAGTTTCTTCTTTTATTTCTTCTTTTAATACCTTAAATGCCAAGGAGTTATTGCCTTGGCTAGATACTATAACCTTCTCCTGCTGACCATTTGGTGAGTTATTTTCATTTAATTCCTCATACAATGACATCACTTCAGCAAGGGCACCACCATCATGAAGGCGATCTTGTGAAGCATATTCAACTCGAACATTTGACGCAGGTCCAGCAAATGCCAGTAGCAACTGAACAGGAGGGGGAAAACTCAGTCTGTTGGGAAACAAGATGATAGAAATTATAACAGGAAACAGTAACCAACAAGAATTTAATATGAATTACTTTATATACACCAACACACTGATTATACAAAATTGAGTGAGAACCAAAGAGACCACATGCATCAGGACAAGGTGGATTGGGAGATCATGCCTGCAAAGCTTAAGACAAACATAATTTCTCAAGTGTTACACGCGTTCATGAGGTTTCACTAAGAAGACATAAGCAATCATGTAATCTTATATGCAAATTTTTAACAATTATAAAAAATAAAGGCACTCAACTCTTGGCTTATAGAGTGTGCTCATATTTGTTATGCAATTGCAACTCGCCCTTTTGGGTTGATAGGAATCCATAAATCCGATAAAAGGATGCTGATATTTCCTGGCGCTTCAATACTAATAAGAAGCATATTGATTAAAGGATGACTTCTACTAAGAGGTTATTTTATAAATAGTAAAGGATACTGACAGTTGCCAGAAGTATTATACATCTAATTCAACTGGAAATGTTCTCTGCAGAAAAATGGAAGAAACTGAGGAGTAACTTAACAGAGGTCTATAATCTGGGTGCCTGCAAGTGAGGAGAACATTGGCCCCTAATATATTTGAAATGTGTATGCCATATTTGTTTGTTTCCAATGCCATGATATGTACAATTTCCAACCAGATTATTTCTGCATGCATTAAACTGTAGACTCGACAAGTCAATTAATCAATCCAATCAACAACCAAAAGGTTGTAGTTATTTAATTTTCTATAACCTGTGAAAATTTTGATAATTGTGGAGTAAATTTGAAAAATTAAGTGACATAGAAAAAGAGTAATGTCCAAAGTACTTTTAAAGATAACAGTTGACAAAAGGTTCTATGAGATCAGTAGCATTCCGTGAATAACAGTCGACAAAAGGTTCTATGAGATTGGTAGCATTCAACGAATAATCAGTCGGCAAAAGGTTCTATGAGATTGGTAGCATTCAACGAATTACCATATCGATTTATCCATTTTCCAAGATAAATGCTAAGACCATAGAGTTGGTCATAACCAGCATCATCCAACGGACTTTCTTATGTTTCTATATAAAGGGTCCAGAAATCAAAGAAAGGCTGACCCAAAAGTTCGGTCTTCCACTCACTCATATCACCGGTGCTACTTCAGCCTCCTGTCTAGACCACTGCACTTATCATATGCACAAGCTTGAGTTTCAATTATATGTTTTTTTATTTCTAGAACCATTTAGTTTTATAAAGGGGCCAAAGTTTTTGTCATCAACAACACAAGTCAAACTGCATTTTAGTGGATATAAACACTTCAGACACAACTTCCCACAAAGAACAACCACAACCAGAGCAAGAAAGGGAAGCAAAAGCTCAGTGCAAGCACATGCTGCCTCCTACATAACCAATGTGTAGCATGATTTGCCGTAACAAAATAGAATTGAGACTAAACTACCTTCTCCGTCTGCTTAGACAGCGGTCTTCCAAGAAGTAATTCAGCAGGAGCCAAGTTCAAAAGCATAGCCTCCAATCCAGCCCTCGTAAAGTTATCATCAAACTCCCCATAAACAACATCACCTGTTGAAATCTCGACTGCCACAGCCCCAATCTTCACATCCACTCCACTCTCCATATCCCCCACCATCTTCTCTACAACACAGAACAAATAATTACTACACGACCCACACCTTTCCTCCCCACCCCCCAAATCCTCCGCAGCCTCCAAAGTGGCCTTAGTGTACAATGCCGATAACCCGCGACAAAATGGGCCCAACCTATTCGTCCCATGAGCCTTAATTGCCGCGGTTTCAGTTTGTTTGACGACGCCAACTTTATAGCCCGCACTAACAAGTCTCCTCACATGAACATGCAGCCTAAAAGTTGGCACACTAGCAGTCAAGAAATTATGATCCATGTGTGCATATATACCCAATATTCTAGCAGCACTTTCAGCATCCTCTCCAAAAAATCTATATTTATAACCAACCTCAATCATTAAAAGCACGTCAGGGTACCTCTCTTTGAGTTCTACAACTTGTTGCTCTAAGGGTGTGTACTTCGCGTTTCGTACTTGGGTGGAGCTCTTGTTTCTCGAAGGCTCTAGAAGATCGTGCGGCGGTTCAAGAAGTTTGTCCAGGAATTTCTGGTGGAGGGTGGGGTTGGGTAGGGGTAAAATGGAGTTATCTGCGGGCGTGGGGACTGTAAGTTTCGGGAGCTTGTTATGGCGGGAGTGGAGCTCGGTGGTTCTGATGCGTTTGGCGGGTGAGAAAGAGACGGTGGTGGCGATTTTCGGCGGAGGTGTGGGCGGGTTTTGTGGTTGTGAGGGGCCGGCGGTGGTAGTGGAGTTTTTGGGTTTCGGTGCAAAGAAGCGGGAAATAACTTCTTGTTTCTGTTTCCCCATGGCGGCGTCCTGGTGGCGGCGACGCTGGTTGGCGGCGGTTGTCCTACAATATTTGGCGGTTCGGCATCCTTCAGCTCCGGACCTTTCAGCCTTCCTGTACTTGTAATTGAATTCTTAGTGAATGTAATTCAGACGAATTGCAAATAAAATTCCATTATAATTTCTTTTAAAAAATTAAATTAATAATAAAACGACGCACAGCAATATAGCATATTGTTTCTTAACAATTTTTTCTCTATAATTATCTTATATTATTAAATACCATAAGAAAATTTATTTTTAAAAGCATGTTATAAAGTTTAAAAAATTGCAAAATATAAAAAAGTTAAATAGTGAATTTTCATTTTAATATTTTTGTCAAAAAAAATAAAAAATGGACATGCTTATTATGAAGTGGTGTGATTAATATGTTCTATGGCCTCATTTACTTTGAGAGATGAGATTAAGTCGTGATAGATTAATGATAGATAAAATATAGAATGAAATTAAATCGTATCACTAATATTTTCATTTAAATTATTTATTTATCATGATTAATTATCTATTTACTTAAATATAAGTAAACAATAGATTGGGTTGGATATCCAACCCAATTCTCACAAGTAAACAAGACCGATAGCGACAACTCAATACATTGAATACTGATTGATCGTTATGAACATTCTTCAGAATGTTTTGTAGATTGAATACTACATAATGTTTTGAACAAAAATTGGACATTCTTCATAATGTTTTGAAATCAAATTTGGTCCCGCTAATATTACTTGCAAAGTCTTGAACCCTTAATTTTCCTTTTTTAGAAACGGATTGGCATATTTTAAGTCTGCATAAGTAAGAATAAATCAATTTTGAGCAATCTATTAATATATATATTTGAAGGAAGTTTTTGACTTCAATAGTTCAATTTTGACCAAAATTCTAATTTTCTAGAATTTTGAATTTTTTTATTATACAAAATATTGATAGATGTCAAGGGTTCGAACCCCTGCGAGTTCTTTTTATTATAATAATATTCCTATAGGTCATGGGTTCGAGCCCCTACGAATTATTTTTATTATAATAAATATTTCTAGAGGTCATGGGTTCGAACCCCTGTGAATTCTTTTTATCATAATAAATATTCTTAGAGGTCATGGGTTCGAACCCCTTTGAATTCTTTTTATTATAATAAATACTCCTAAACATCATGGATTCGAACCCCTGCAAATTCTTTTATTATAATAAATATTCCTAGAGGTCATGAGTTCAAACCCTTGCGAATTCTTTTATTATAATAAGGTCATGAGTTCAAACCCTTGCGAATTCTTTTATTATAATAAACTAGAAACTGTGACACGTAATACTTGCGCACATAATTTTTAATAAAACTTAGATTTTATTGAATCTCATAATTTATTCCAGTATCTTAAAATTTATTATTGCCTTACGACTTCACATATAAAAATTGTTTGATAATGTTTTCTAATGTATTGATTATCAATACAATATTTTACTGAAATTAAATTAAAAATTAAAACTTTTTAGAATATGTGTTATATTGTCAATGACGATTATAATTACATGCAACACAAATGCTAATATGTTATTTTTATTTCAATCAACAATAAACTTAAACAAAATGGGAGTAAATTTAATTTTTGAGTACATGTAATTGCATGGAATTAATTTTTCAAAGGAACTTAATTAAATAAAGTTGGGAAGTTGAAGGGCATTTTTGGAATTCCAATAATTTAGTGTAGTGGTATAAAAATTTTCACTTTATGTCTATAAAACCCATTCTCTTTATAATAGTATAGATATTCCTAGAGGTCATCGATTCGAACCCCTGCTTAATTTTTAATTTATTATCTTAATTTGCTTTGATAGTCCTGTATATGTGATTTTTCTGTGTTGATAGGATCTTCAAGTCCACAAGAAACAAAAAAGAAAAAAAGAAAATTACTCGAGTAGGTATGAAAAAATTTCAATTGGTTGATACTTTTAATTTTTATTATAATAAACTAGAAACTGTGACACGTAATACTTGCGCACATAATTTTTAATAAAACTTAGATTTTATTGAATCTCATAACTTATTCCAGTATCTTAAAATTTATTATTGCCTTACGACTTCACATATAAAAACTGTTTGATAATGTTTTCTAATGTATTGATTATCCATACAATATTTTACTGAAATTAAATTAAAAATTAAAACTTTTTTAGAATATGTGTTATATTGTCAATGACGATTATAATTACATGCAACACAAATGCTAATATGTTATTTTTATTTCAATTAACAATAAACTTAAACAAAATGGGAGTAAATTTAATTTTTGAGTACATGTAAGTGCATGGAATTAATTTTTCAAAGGAACTTAATTGAATAAAGTTGGGAAGTTGAAGGGCATTTTTGGAATTTCCAATAATTTAGTGTAGTGGTATAAAAATTTTCACTTTATGTCTATAAAACCTATTCTCTTTATAATAGTATAGATATTCCTAGAGGTCATCGATTCGAACCCCTGCTTAATTTTTAATTTATTATCTTAATTTGCTTTGATAGTCCTGTATATGTGATTTTTCTGTGTTGATAGGATCTTCAAGTCCACAAGAAACAAAAAAGAAAAAAAAGAAATTACTCGAGTAGGTATGAAAAAATTTCAATTGGTTGATACTTTTAATTTTTATTATAATAAACTAGAAACTGTGACACGTAATACTTGCGCACATAATTTTTAATAAAACTTAGATTTTATTGAATCTCATAACTTATTCCAGTATCTTAAAATTTATTATTGCCTTACGACTTCACATATAAAAACTGTTTGATAATGTTTTCTAATGTATTGATTATCAATACAATATTTTACTGAAATTAAATTAAAAATTAAAACTTTTTAGAATATGTGTTATATTGTCAATGACGATTATAATTACATGCAACACAAATGCTAATATGTTATTTTTTATTTCAATTAACAATAAACTTAAACAAAATGGGAGTAAATTTAATTTTTGAGTACATGTAAGTGCATGGAATTAATTTTTCAAAGGAACTTAATTGAATAAAGTTGGGAAGTTGAAGGGCATTTTTGGAATTCCAATAATTTAGTGTAGTGGTATAAAAATTTTCACTTTATGTCTATAAAACCTATTCTCTTTATAATAGTATAGATATTCCTAGAGGTCATCGATTCGAACCCCTGCTTGATTTTTAATATTTTTTTATTATCTTAATTTGTTTTGATAGTCCTGTATATGTGATTTTTCTGTGTTGATAGGATCTTCAAGTCCACAAGAAATAAAAAAGAAAAAAATAAAATTACTCGAGTAGGTATGAAAAAATTTCAATTGGTTGATATTTTTAATTTTTATATTATCTCATTCCTACACGTGTACAAAGCGCAATATATATGTATAGATATCAATAGATTACAGATAATTATTATTATTATAATAACTAGCATTTTGCCTGTGCATTGCACGGTGACAAACCTTTTGTATAAAATTAATTTCGGTCATATTTATTAATTTTAATTTATATTATTAGAAAAAAATATTTTTTTATTTTTCCTGAAAAAACCTATCAAATAAAAAATTATTCTCTCATTCACATTATATCCGGAAAATAACTTTAAACGATATTGTAAACGCCAACTTGATTTTCAAGTGATATTATTTTTCTCTTCTAATATTCTTATAAAAATCTAAACCCATCAAAATTATTCAAAATTAATTTGGTATCATTAATTGGTATAATAATTTAATGATTTGTCACCCATAAAATTTCATCACAAAAATATTAAATTATAAATAAAAAGATCATGCTAGAAATATATAAATTTAGTTGACAAAAGTTATGCGCACAATGAATTAAACAATTCAGGATAAATCAAGGAAATATAAATGTCATCCACAAAATTGTAAAAATATGAATATCAATAAAATATAAAAAAATTTACCAATACATTTTGAAAATTAATTGTATAATTTTGACCGCATAATAATTTTCTATTATAACCGTATGTTATCTTTACATGCATGATTAATGACAAATGAACTCAAGATCCAAATTCTAGAATTTTGTTATTTAATCATTGATGTAAGATGCTATTTAAAGGTAGTTAAAAAAAAAAAAGAAAAGATCCATTGCATATTCAAAATGATGTGAGTCATACTACATGTTCATTTGTCAATATAATATATAGTTTCAGTAAAAATTTGATATGGTAAATTTGTATAAGTATGTAAATGACTTTATATAGCATTGCATAAATAGTGAAATTCTTAAATTGTTTTCATGTTATATATAGCTTTATATTAATAAGACACATATAAGTATTTTCTATTGATATTCATTATAGTTACAAATTAAATAAACATATAGATATATTTGAGGACATACATATTGATATTTATGTTATTATTAATCTCCTTTGCATTAAAAAAATGCAATACATATATGAAGTGGTCTTTGACTTTATCCTTCAATTTTGACCAAATTCTCAATTTTTAGAATTTTGAACTATTTAATTATCTAGAAAATATCTAATTGGTTGCTTTAATTTTAGCAAGAATTATTATTTTTAAGAAAAATAGTTAATGAAAAACGAAATCCATAAATTTTTCATGAAAAAATCGAATTTATTGGTTTAATTTTAGTAGAAATTCTAATTTCGTCTTTTTAAAAAATTCAATTACTAAACTAAACCCCTAAAATTTTGCAAAATTTGCATGGAAAAGTCTAATGATTGGTTTAATTTTGATAGGAATGTTAATTAATTTCTTTTTAAAAAAGTTTAGTTACTAAATAGATCCTAAAATTTTGCATGAAAACAAGAAACTCTCATCAGGATATTTAAGGAACACTAAAAATAAACAATAATTAACAAAATTTGCTCAAAATTTTATAATGCACCAAAAGCAACCCATTGTCCATCATTATAAATCCACAAATTATTTTTCTTGGTTTCACTCATCACGCTCAACTTTTTTAACCATGAATGAAGGTTTTCTTTTGAGATGCATGTTAGTTAGCTACATCATTAGTGATATGTATACTTTTTGTATGATAATAGCAAATTGTTTTATATGAAAAATATGTTCTTATTTTTTTCTTTCTAAATCTATTTAGACTTCACCTTTTATTATTAGGATTTTTATTTTTATATGTTATTTTTCCTCTTTGTGATTTCATGTTGTATTCAATTAAAGTTTGGAGTAATTTATCATAATGATCAATTAATTCTGTTGATGATTTGTTCTTTATACTCACTCAAACTATTCTTTTCATTTGTAAACAATAATTTTTTTAATTATTCAGTCATATATTATCACATGCTTTAATTTTTCCTTTCATACTTAATATGAGTATTTTTTAAATTTTTTATTACTTTTTAAAGTCTATTTTCTTTAACTATTTTTTATAGTGCTCGATGATCTAGCTATTATTTGCATAGTTTCATTTTTTCAGTTGGCATATGTGTCTTGATCTTTTGACTTTTTTATTTTTTATGTTTTTCCACAATACAAAGACATTTACTCATTGGTTCTCATAGTTTTCATATAAATTCATTTTTTTTGTTCTATTTTTTCTTTTTCTTAAAGCTATATAATTTATGTAATTATCCTTATGTGATTATTATTTTTCTTCTTCTTTTTACCTTTTATTTTCTTACAGTGGGGCGTGAGATATTTATTCTATTTTTTGCTTAAATAAAAATAAATTTTGAGAGTTACAATCTCACTTTCATATATGTTCACTTTTTTAATTTTTATTTTTGACTGATTTAGATATTAAGGAGATTAATTAATTTGACTAAAATAGACTTACTTTTGTAGTACATATATTCACTCTTTCCTCATCGACTAATATTATTTATCAAAATGCTTATATTGCGTTCTGTATTTTTGTTATTTTTGAATTATAAAAAATGAATAAATTATGTGAGAATATGAGTGATTAGTCGATATTTTACTATTTGTTTCAATTATTTTTTCCTTTTTTTGTTTTTCTTATTTTGATTTCCACTGAATTTGTGTAATATGATTCAGAATTTTCAATAATATTGTGGGATCGACCTATTTAATCTTATTACTTTTCTAAATCATCTGTTGGATTTTGTGCGACAAATTCTATGTTTGATTTTGAACGAGTTAATGATGTAAGCTACTAAATGCATGTGATCATGATAACCAATGTTTTATTTTCCATCTTAAGAGTTGAATTGTGTATATTGATATTAGCATTTAATAATTTTTTGTTGCACTTGGAGGATAGTAACATTGTTTGTATAATCATAAGTAAGGTAAGCATTTTTTCAGAAAATTTTGAGTTTTTATTGAGTAACAATTTATCCCTTTTGTATCATTTCAAAATTCTAGATTTCAATTTGAATAAAGCCCTTCAATATTTGTCACTAATTAAATATGAAGGAATGAGACATATTATCAATAAAATTTTGTTACACCAATTTGAAAGTGAGTCTTTATATTGATATTTACACTAATTATAATAGTATAACGATATTGATCATACAATTGAGTCATTGACTCTATCCGACAATATATTCATATATGTATCTATATTCATACTACACATTTACACTATATGAACTATTTGACATATCCATATGTAATATTTTTAGTACATCTTATACAATATCTGTAATTTCAATCAATTTGATATTTGGATCGATTTTGAAAACTATGTTATAAATTTTAGATGGTGTATTGGTTTGTTATTGAACTCACGTTTAAGTTTTTTTTTGGGAACTTTTCTTATGAAGATGGTTATTATTATTTAATGTATATGTATGAATAAAGTTAATTTTATCTATATATATTCATATATATTCTTTTAATTGTAAATTTTATTTATCGATCCATGAAAATTGAAATAAAATTGAATTTTGTTTAAAACATTTCTTTATTTAACTTTTTTGAAATTATATTTTGATAAAATATAATTTTAATCATTATTAAATCAAGTCCGTGCATAGCACGGGTCACACACTAGTATGTAAATAAGAGAATGCATGGCGTGGTCTCGGCTTTCGTGATTTGCGGCGATTTAATTTGACTTTGCTCGCTAAGCAAGCCTAGCGTTTGATTACGAACTCGGAGAACCTTCTTGCACGAGTCCTCAAGGCTCAGTATTTTTCCAGGACATCAGTTGTAGATGCCACATTAGGGTATAATCCATCAGCAAAGTGGCGGAGTATCATTTCAGCAAAGTTTATTACAAAATGTGGGTTGTCGTTGGCATGTAGGTGATGGCTCTCGTATTAGTGTTTTGACGAGATAAATGGCTCCCTCGGCCTTTTCTTTTCAGGCCTGTTTTGGCTCCACAACCTAGTTCTAAGGATCTGTTGGTGGCTGATCTTTTGCTATCTAATCTGGATTAGTGGGACTTGTTGAAATTGTAGTCGATATTCTGTGAGGCGAATGGCGATTGTATTAAATTTGTCCCAATTAAGAGAAACTCTGAAACTGACCATATTGTCTGGCATTATTCCAAGTATTGTCTATTCAGTGTTAGTAGTGCATACTTATTGGTGGAACGGGAAGAAGCGAGACAACGAGGTACACTCACTGAACCTCCTTCTGTTGGGCTCGGTTCTTGATGGAATTTCTTGTGGAAGTCCTTGTGAACTTGAAAAGAAGATTCCTGGATGTTGAGGTGGTTTGTCTTGTTTGTGGAAGCGAAGAGGAGGATGAGAAGCATATATTTTTACGGTGTGACTTTACCCGTTAATGCTGGGCTTTGGTTGAAATTCCATAGGGTGTGACGTCCAAATGGGTGGGCTCTCCAAAAGCTTGGGTGCGACACCTTAAGGCTAAATGTACAATAGGGCAATTTCTCTTGGCTTTGACATTGCTATGGGCAATCTGGGGGATCGTAACATGCTTGTTTTTTAAGGCAGGTCTAGTTCTCCAATGGCTACTGTCTTGTTCGTCTAGACATACCTTCGGGATTTTATTGCATGTTTGCATCATAAGGCAACGGTTTGTGGTGTTTAGAATTGTTGATGCCTTTCTGGTGCTGTGTCAAGTTGATTAAGTTTGCATTTCAATGTTGATGTAGGTATACTGGTGTATGTTGGATTCTGTTATTTATAAAATCTTTGCATTCCGATAAAAAAAGAAAATCAGAGAATGCATGTAGTATATTACTCGAAGATTGAGGTTCTAGAATTTGATTAGATTCCAAAATTGTACTAGATTATTATTTTTGATTTTTATTTTAGATTCAACGTGTGTTGGATGATAAATTAAGTTATGCAAATATAGGTATTTCGTGATTTTCATAGTAGTATGTATATATTGTTTTTTTATTTGCTTTGAACTTGTTGTTTGTTGATTTAGAATTATTGATGTATTGCGTACTGAATATTATAATACTAGCTTGGTTCCTTAGAAATATCGTTGTATTTTTAAAAAAAAAAATTCAAATGTTGATTTTGATGTTTAGTGCATCAATTCTCTAAAACTCAAGAGTCCAAGACCATTAATTGCAAATAGAAAGCCAAGATAGTCGAAGCCCAATGATCGAAGTGTATTAGTAGCTCAGTATTGTCCCACATCACTTGCAGCCCGCACATAAAACAACCCACTAAGTAGACACGTTAACACTAAACGTACACATCGGACGAACACCTAAATCGTGTGACATTAGCAAGTGGTTAGAGGACTAGCATAAGTTTTGGGATAACAGTTGAGTTAGTTGGAATAACTAACATATCTCCTCCTAGATAGGTGCTAACTACTTGACACGTGACAACACTTTCTATTTGTGTGAAATATAACTAACGTAATATATAGTTAGATCAATATACTTTTGTGATTAATAAATTTGACTTACAGTCGTGACACACGTGGATGACACACGTGGATATCAACTGACCTTTAGATTTTCTCATTCATCTCATATCAACAGGAGACCAAGCAGAACAAGGAAGATAACATGCCATTTCGGACTTTTATGCACACTATCAAGCACTCGCACATTCTTTATATATTTTTCATTCACCTGCTAATTTTCCAGCACATTTGATCCATTTTTTGCTTAATTCCTACCTGTAATTGTTACTAACTTAATACATCAACGTGGTACGTATTTTTTGCATATTAGTCCCCCATTTATTGGATTAAACGTATTTTTGGCCTCATAATTTATGTTATTTGGTGTTTTCATCCTTAAAGTTTATAAGTAGTATTTTGGTCCTATATTTTTTTAAAGGGCGTACTCTGGCGCGGAAAAAAAAAGGACTGGAATCGCGAAAATTAAAAAAATGCAAACCAAAATGCTAGCAGAAATGAGTCAATAAGAACAGTACCGTCGATTTTAAAAGGTCACTAAGATGCACATGCAATTTTCTAACGAGAAAAGTGAACTCCAACGAAAAAAGAAATAAAATTACGAAAATTAAAAAAATGTAGGACCAAAATATTTTTAACTATTAAACTCCCTATTCATTTTCCAATTTCCAATATAAAAGATTTCTCGTAGTAAACTATAATGATTATCTTGTCCGGTCATGTCTCTCCAACTCAGTTAAAATAACACAAAATAAACTTAATTATGTGACATATATATGTAAGCACAAATACTTTATGTATGCTCATTTAATTCTACTAAAACTAACAAAAAATCTATCAAAATTAATTTTCTAGGGTTTGTTAATTGGGGATTCATGGTCCCTCTATCTTTGCCATAAATAATGCACACAATCGTTGGCACACAAGAAGCCACATACACATAAAAGTACACATCTTAAATACTACATTAATTTAAGAAGCAAATTTCAATGTATACTGTATAGACTTCATAGTAGTAAAAGAGTCATACGCACCGACCCCCCCCCCCCCCCCCCCCTTTTTTTTATAATTAGTATCTAAGTAATTTTTTTTTAATTTTTAAACGATCTAATACAAGCTTTTATTAACATCTTATAGCTATATGATCGTATTTTATTTAAATATTTCGAGTACTTAATTACCTTATAAATTAAGTTTATTATCTCTATACTCAAGAATATTCCATAAAACATATAAACATATAAATATTTCAGATTCTCAGATCTTTTTCTCCGTATTATTTACGATATACGTCTAATTTCTCATAGACGTATATATACATACCACGCGTATTATGTATGTGGAGGGTTCATAACCTCTTATTCATATATATATCTCTGAACCAATCTGAATAGGGCTTCTTGCTATGGCTAAGAAGAATACGAAGAGCTACATAGTTTAATTATTCAAGTTCTCATCACAACTTTATAGCTGCGTAGCGCTTTTTCTATTTATTATCGAATATTAATGCAATATATATACATACATGGAGACAAAATTATAGTTGCGCGATTAATTCATTGAAAATTTCAAATTTTAAAACTAAAAAAGCGGTATATATACTTATATCAAACCAAATTTCTAACTAATAATATAGTAAGTCTAATAATTAGTAATTTTAGAACGAAATTTTTACGAGTACAATGTTTGATGATTCATAATAAGATCACATCTTTTCAGTTTAGGGAGTCGCACATTATTTTTTTACCCCTCGATCAACAATTTTCAACATATATTCAAATTAAATTTGATTGGATCGAACCAACTAAATGACATTTATACATAATTATATTTATTATATAATTAGTTCAAATTCGACTAAAAATTTAATTGAATGTAGAATTTTTGTTAATTTTACTGAGGTAGGAATTTTTGAGTGCATAAATTGAGGGGACAAAAGGTTTGGCTTAGACCACGTAAGACAATAGAAGCCAACAACCTACGTCCACAAACCTTTTGTACATTAAATTGAGGTACAGAAGCAACCGCCATCTCTCTTTGTCCCTCCTCCACTTGTACAACTATAGTATCAAATACCCATCAATTAATACACCCTCGCATCTCTAACTGCCCAAAAAATCAAAAAGTTCCCTACTTTAATATATTCCCCTCAACTATTGCAAATTACCCAAAAGCCCCCTACTTTATGGGGAAGCTTTATAGTTCCATTTATAAGAAAGTGCTTTATATATAAAATTCATAACAATTATATATTTAGGATTATTTTTAGTTTATATAATTGGTTTGTGAATATTAAATATGGATGCAATAAAATTTTGCGAACAAAAATTGGAGTCGTTTCTAAATGTAGCGAATATATAGCACATGGGAATAGCAACAGGAAGAATGCAAGTTTCCGAAATCTAAGGAATTATCAAAGCTAATTGATCAAGTCGTTCAAGTGTATTTACGACAAAAATCAGAAGGTCAAAAACACACAAAATTCAAGAAGTAAGATCCAACTCATGGTCCAATTGAGGTGGCCTGTTGATGATTCAGAGTCGGCCAGGTCTGTATGTGCACATTGATGATCTGATAACTGACGCGTTAATATTACTATTCGCTTAAAACAACATATCAACATGCAAACATGTGAACGGAGAGTAACCGACAACACGGTTTGAAGTGGTCCCCAACAGGTGACAAAATCTCATCATAATAGGTGCTTTTACCTACTAACGTGCCAACGATAGTTCCTGCTTGTAAGGTACGTGACTGACGTGGCGTACAACTGGACCAATTCAATCTAACAAAATTAGACTACCTTACACTTTAGGAACGTGGAAATCAGGCTTAATCGGTTCCTCGATTCTTTCAACCAGCTCTTATAAATAGATAGGACAAGTAAGGTATCAGTCAACAAGCTAACAAACCGTTCAATTTATGTGTTTTTTCACACTTTCGAGCAGTCAACTCGTTTTCTCTAAATTCTTTCAATTAAACCTCTGATATTCAAGTATTACCCATACATTCTTGGTTGAATCCTAACTTAAACCGTTATTACCTCGAGTATCGAAGTGCTACGTCTATTTTATAAGTTAGTCCCTGGATAATCTCATAATTTTTCAGCCAATCATCCAACATTTTTATGTGATGCTACTCAACCCCGTTAAACATCACCACCATTCTTACTAGTGGTCTTAAATTCATCGCTCCATCTTTCTTATGTTTAAGTGGGTTTTATAATGGAAGAGGGGTATTATAGTCATATATCCAGACTTCATGGTTCTTTGTGAAAGAAAAAGAAACAATGGTGCCAAAAGTGAAATATAATACACCGCGTTTAATCCTCTTCGAACGTTGATAAAGTGCCCAACATCCACGGCAGCCTTTCATTGGTCACAAACCCACAAGAACGAAGCAACAAAAATCCAGCAACACACTGAACTGCACAATTCTCCGCATCAATCTGATCATATGAATGGGAAATGAAAAACTTGTCGTTCCATTCTCCCCTCCAAAACCCGCAGCCAAGCACCACCACCCCATTAAACCCAGAAACAGGACAAGGAGGAGAAGAAAAAGAAGAATTAGAGAAAGCAAGATGCGAGTGGGATTTCAATCTCTCCGCCGTAATTTGTTCCTCCGACGCCGGTGCCACCCCTTCCGACGCCATCGGAGTTGTCGAGTTCGACCAGAACGATAGCTTTCTTGCCACCGGCGGTATCGCCAGAAAAATCAGAATTTACAGCTTGGAAAAATCACTTGAATCGTGTGAAAATGTTGAAACGGGAGTTAAGTTTCTCGATCACGCAGCTGCATGTGAATTCTACATCTGCACTCCGGCTAAGCTGAGCAGCATTAAGTGGAAACCCGGGTCGGGATCTCGGGTCATCGGGTCCGCGGACTACGATGGGGTGGTAATGGAGTATGATCTCGAAAAGCGGGTGCCCGTTTTTGAGCGCGACGAGCATGGAGGTAGACGTGTCTGGAGCATGGATTACTCGCACTGGGATCCGACAATTGGGGCATCCGGGTCGGATGATGGCACCATGCAAATGTGGGATCCGCGATGCGACGGGGGGAAGTGCCTGGCTGTGGTCCAACCAAACCGGGTCGCTCGCAGCCCAGTTTGCTGCGTGGAGTTCAACCCGTTTGGCGGAACCCTCGTGGCCGTCGGATGCGCTGACCGTAGAATTTACGGGTACGATGTGCGCAATCTGGAGAACCCCGTTCTCCTCCTGGATGGGCACCAACAGGCCGTCACGTACACGAAGTTTCTCGATTCACGAACAGTAGTTTCTTCCGCCGTTGATGGGTGCTTGATGATGTGGGACACAGAGGATCGGCGCCCGATTAGGACATACAGAGGACACGTCAACAGCAGAAGATTTGTCGGATTATCCGTTTGGAGAAGCGGCGGGTTGTTGAGCTGCGGGTCGGAAAATAATCAAGTGTTCGTGTATGACAAGAGATGGGGCGAGCCCATATGGGTTCGTGGGTTCGAACAGGGAGGTCAGCCACGGCGTGAACCGGGTTTTGTTAGCGGTGTTTGCTGGCGGCAGGCCGGAGATGAGCGGTGCATGCTGGTGGCGGGAGGTTCAGATGGGGTGTTGCAAGTCTTTGAGGGGGAAAGAAAGTCATGCTCGTAAAGGAAATTTGCAGGTTAAATTCAACATTTAATATTTGAGGATAATTTGATAGAACAATGTTATATTGTGTTTGAATACATGGATTTGAATTTAAAGAATTCAAATTCATAATGATTAAATATATCAATTTTATTTGGATAAATTCATGTTATAAAAGATTTTAAATCTTTAATTTTTTTTTGGAATGATATTTTGTGGTGTTGTAATGAATTTTGAATTCATTTAACATGGATTTATTTGAAATTCTCTCATATGTAACCTTACTTTTGTTGTTTTTTCTAATAACAATTCATTTAGATTTGTTTGGATTAATTCAAATTCAAAATCTTTTAAATCTTTTAACCTTGATTTTCAACTATGTTTTATTAAGTATTGATGAATTCAAATTCTCTTGATATGGAGTCACTTGAAATCTTTTCTTCAAATCATTTCTTCAAATTTAAATCCATCAATCCAAATGTGATCTAAAAATATATTTGGTTTGATGAATTTGATTTTTGTAGAATTAAAAATTCATAGTTGATGTATAATTGGGTTCAAAAGTACCTACGATAATTAAATGATTTTCAAGAAAATCCTAATATTGAGGGGACTAACTTGCACAGAGGGGTTAATATACTCTGATACTTAAGTAGTCAGTAATATTTTAAAAGTAAATAGAAACTTGAAAATGAGTGCGAATAATGGTGATATACGATTGCGTGATATAATCATTCGTGTAAGATGTAAAATATGAGCTCAAAATAGCCTTAGGATTGAGAGTTAATGAGAGTAGAAGTGTGTAAGTGATAAAGATGGATAGATGTTACCAAATGACTGCATAAGACCTATATTTATAAGCTTTTACAGAGCAGAATATGGGAGTTTGTTGTAAAAAGTCCTATGCCATTTGAAAGCCATTTAAATCAGCTAACTAATCAAAAATCCGTGTGGGAATTGGACTTAATATAACTGAGATATGTCTAGTTGACTAAGTCCTGACAGGTCTGACTAAAAATCCGGGAATCTCATATTTGTGGATTGCCAACTTGATTATCATCAATCTACTAGGAGTCGGAGATATTTTGGTAGGATGTGTCCTAATGAGTTGGCAAACTGTATGACTTGTCTGACCAGAATGAACTCGTTTCATGGACCTGCTAGTGCAGTAAAAATAAAAGAGATGTTCTTGTGGATTTTTACCTTCTTGCTAGTGGGATAGCTGGAAACATTTGAGGGGTAATAATAGTTCAAATTCATCCAATTTATTGGGCCAATAAAATAAATCAATGAAATTTAAATCCTTAAATGAATCAATCAGATTTTGACTCGAAATATAATGGATTTTAAATTTTTCAATGGCTCACTAATTTTAAATCCTTTTGAAATTCCCTAATCATTCAGTAAAATGAATTCAAAATCATTGCGCAAATTCCTAGCTATATTTGGATTGACAAACTTTTATTTTTTGAAAAATATTTGGATAAATGGTTTCAAATGATTATACATGAAAAGAATTTAAAAGTAATCAATATTTAATAAAATATAATTCAAAATTATAATTAAATATTTGAAATTCTTTGAATTTAAATTATCTAAAAAACTTAAAATAATTTATTAATATATATTTGAAATTCATTATTTCAACTCTATCAATCCAAATGCAACCTATAAATCCAAGTAAGAGATGTCATATATATAGATTTGAAATTAAAAAGAAATTCAAATACATTCGTTTCAAATCATTAGCCAAACACCAAACCAATCGATCCAAACTCAACCTAATAGAATTGTTGTTCTATTTATCATTTTAACAAGGGATCTAATGCAATTTACCGTTATATGATATTGCAAACGAGCAAATTATCCCCCTATTAAAAAAATAGCAATTTACCCCATGTGTTTTTCAAAATGAAGCAATTTACCTCCCCGTCTAGGGAGATAAATGGCTTCATTTTGAAAAACACAGGGAGAGTAATTGCTTCATTTTAAAAAATACAAGGAGATAAATTGCTATTTATTTATTCATAGGGAGGTAATTTGTATATTTGTAATATCACATGGGGATTACTTACATTTTTCCCTTTTAACAAGAATTAAAGTTTTGCAATATAGTCCTGATTCTTTAATTTTATTATAAATTGATATTATATTTTATATTACATTTTATATGTACATATAATATATATAAAATTCACATTATGTATATATATATATATATATTATAAAAATATTTTAGACAAGAGCCCATATGGCGTACGTGGGACAGAGTGGCTGCAGTGAAAATGAACAAGTACTAAAAGTAATGTTAAGATGAGAGAGGGGTGGGGTACATTTGGATTTGGTCCATTTCCTATCCAGATATACTGTCGGACTTACCAGCTCAGCCTCAGACCAGATATGTGTACCTCACCACTAACTAACGTACGCCCGCCCGCCAGCCATATCGGGTTTCTTACCGGGTACGGGTATCCATTAACCTGACGGGACCCGTTTGGTAGTTTGCGGGTCGTGTATGCTTGACCCGAATGATTTATTTAAATTTTGGGTAAGGTCCGTGATTTACGAGTAAGGAAGATAGGACTAGGGATGTAAATAACATTCGAACTTGTTTAATTGTACTTTTTAATTTAATTTAAATATTGACGAATTAAATTTAAATGAATTTTAATTGATATCGAATACGAGAAATTTGATATTTACAATATATCGGGCCCAAAGGCCTAACAGTTAGTTCCTTCAAAAGATTAGGCCCAATAAAGGCCCAATCTAGTTTTTGGACTATCCCTCCTATTCAAAACCAGCCGAAACAATGATTCCTGCTTGTGCGTTGCGTCTTCTCTTGTTGGAGGGAAACAAAGAGAGAGCATTAAATTTGTCTTCTGTGGCTGTTGACGCTGTTGTTCCAATTCGAACTAAATTCGCAGTGAAATCGCACCGCTCTTCGATTGCTGTGTGCGTAGGGCTGTCAGTGTACGAGCTACATTCCTCCTCAAGTACGAACTAGACTCGCAGTGAAATCAACACCGCACCTCTCTGAATTCTGCAGATAATAGAGGAAATTCGTTCGCTCGAATCTAAAGTGGAATAGGAGAGGAGAAATGGTGACATCGCAGGTGGTAAATACGTACCCGCTTTCGAGCTATACTTTCGGAACCAAAGAGCCGAAAATGGAGAAAGATACCTCAGTCGCCGATCGCCTTGCCCGCATGAAAGTCAAGTCTGTGATATTTTTTTGTTTTATTTCTTAGTTTGATCTGTATGCTTTTTTGTAATTGTAAAACCCTGGATCAAATTGGTTTAGGGTTTATCAGCTGGCCTTAGAGAATTGCTTTATTTGTGGGGTTTTGTTTCGTGCCTTCTTAATCTTATTTGGGATTTTGAGTTGCAGTTACATGAAGGAAGGCTTGAGGACTAGCGTTGAGGGGATTTTATTGGTATGCATTTTTTTTAATCCTTTTCTCAAATTGGCAACTACTTATTTGTGGTTGTACAAGCATTTCCTTCATGTTCTCGTTCAAAACTGAATTTAAGAAAAGTGTTTCGTTAGTGATTTCGCACTAAATCCTGCATTCGTCATAGAATTAATCTGCACGTCTTAGTATTAGTATCTTTACGGCCTGTTATTTTGGGAGAGCCTCAATGTGGTTGTGTTGGATTGCATATAGTGTCTTGGCCTTGAAGTATGTCACTTTCACAGGGATTATGTCTTGCAATTGTGTGGGGAATTTGATTAAGTCCAACTGTATGGGGTTAAAGTGTAAACTTCTGTTAATTGGCTGCTTTCACTACTATCTGCAAAATCCTCTTGGGAAATGGTGTATAATATTGAGCTAGTTTCTTTAGGTAGGATAACATCAAGAAAGGGTTTGAGATGGTTTGCCATCTTGTTTCTGTTGGTGATATTATTTTTTTTCTTTCTGACCGTCAACCAACTTCCTAATATCTGCTGATTCTATCCGTGAAGATGCTTTCTCAATGATATGATGTTTGGTTGGATCAGGCTGCATTATTGTTTGGACCTTTGTGTCTTATCCAACCTGCTGCATATTAACATGTGTGCTTGCTGCAGAGTGTACTTGCTTGAAGTCATGCCATGCTGTTTTACCTGCATTACTAATAAATAAATGCAATGATTTGATTTGATGCACGATCAAGGATGGCATTGTGATACCTGATCTTTAGCATCTGTCCTCATGGATAGACATTAATATTATTGGCTGTTATCTTCTATCACCATGAGATAAAGGCAGAAGTGTTGTCCTATTTAAGTTATTAAGCCATGCACTTTCTCAGGTATTCCATAATCATGCCTAAAATTATCTAGTTTATGCAATTAAATGCATAATACGTAGGAGGAAAGTAGCGCAGGCGAGCGACATTGACATACTTATGTGTTCCCAAGTTACAGTTGATAATGGTAGAACCCTCACTCAGCTTAGCAAGTCTGTCATTGAACCATGCTGAACTTGATACTTCAGTTCCATTTTAATCCGCTTCTCCTGTTAAAGAAAGTTCAATAACGCATGAAGATATCATCCTTACAGTAGTCATCTCCCTCACTGGTGCTGTATTCAGCTACTTTTATCTTTTCTAATTATAGCAAAAATTGTCTGAACTTTGCAGGTACAAGAGCATAATCATCCCCATATTCTTCTTTTGCAAATTGGAAATACTTTCTGTAAACTTCCAGGAGGCAGGTTGAAACCAGGAGAGAATGGTATGATATTATTGTTTCATTTTTATTCATTGTTGTTCAATAAATTCTGCTTGTTTTCTTATTTGTTCATAGAAGGAAAGCAATCTGCGTCATTCATCTGGAAATTCCCTGAATGGATTTTCTTTTTTTTCTTGTTTTCTTTTCCTGAATACAATTCACAGAAATTGAGGGCCTGAAAAGGAAACTCTCTAGCAAACTTGCGGCTAATTCACCTTCTCTACAGCCAGAT
This sequence comes from Sesamum alatum, assembly GCA_034509735.1. Lineage (NCBI taxonomy): Eukaryota > Viridiplantae > Streptophyta > Magnoliopsida > Lamiales > Pedaliaceae > Sesamum > Sesamum alatum. The sequence goes on along the minus strand of JACGWO010000003.1, from coordinate 27,052,718 downwards.
TGGCAGGTAATGCACAAGGAACAATTGATACTTTTATATACAAAATTTATTAGATATAGATTGTGGAAATGGAAGGTGCTTTTGGATATGCCGTGAAACCAAACAGAAAAGAAAAAGTTGAATTGTATATTTGCTCACCTGATATGGATCAGGGAAGCCATGATTTTTGAAATGTTCCTTGTTTCTTGTCCGTCCTCTGGTCAATTAAAGTTTTTCATTGGAAATGCTTATCATATGATGCAAAATTTTATGCAGATTGGTGAGTGTGTGGCAACATGGTGGAGACCGAATTTTGAAACCACCATGTACCCTTACTGCCCCCCACACATAACAAAGCCTAAGGTAAGATCACCATGATGTTTAGGTGTTACTCGGCATCAAATTATTCTTAACAGAGTGTGTGGAAATGCAGGAGTGCAAGAAACTTTACCTTGTTCACCTCTCTGATCATGAGTATTTTGCTGTGCCAAAGAACTTGAAGCTCCTTGCTGTCCCATTGTTTGAACTCTACGACAATGTGCAGGTGCGGTTTGGTTCAGTTGTTGGCATAGTTGCAACATGAGAAATAGCATGTATCTATGAGTCGTACTCCAGATATCAACTTCGCATATCAAAAGTTTTTTTGGACTAAACAGTTCTACTCAAGCTCTACGTCTGTTATTTTGTTTTCCATGTAGTATCCATTTGAGTTGGTGTTACAGTTATCTCTACTCTTTTTCCCTACTCTCTCTGTCAGCATCTGCAGGAAGTCCATCTTAATACGGTCATTATAATTCTCATAAAGCTCTTTGCTGATCTATGTCAGAGATATGGACCTGTTATATCTACCATACCGCAGCAGCTATCCAGGTTTCATTTCAACATGATCCATCCATAAATTCGCGGGGGACTCTGTGGAACTCAGATGGAAGATAAAATGCAACTGATGATCTTGAGTTGGTTAGTCTAGCAGGTCGGATGTTCTGAGAAAAAGTGGTCAATCTCTGCTTCATATCATGATACAACTTTACCAGATACAACAACTTTTACTTTTCAGTTTTAATATTTTCTACTTTAACCATGTTAAACTTCTAACTTACAAATGAATTGGGTCCTTGGCATACCTGTAGTTTTATTCATTGACTTGTTTTTGTTCTCGTTATTTATCATGTAGTCCTTTCTGTTTTTAAACTCTCTGTTTTTAGAGGTCATAGTGTCATGTAAATTTGGTGAGAGTCAAGGAGATAGGTAACATATGCGAACATGATCAGTACAGAAGTTGTATGGGATATGATGTAACTCTCGACAGCCTGTTCCGGCTGAAGTACTAGCCCCTTGTAAGTGTAACCTTGGGATACTTGGAGCAGTTGATTAATTTAATTATCCTTCTGCTCTTGTATTGGGTGAAAAATCAGGATAGCTACTGACTAGCATCATTTTTCTATTTGGCTGCATTTAAATGTGCCGTTCACGCTTAAATCATGTAGCTAATGTAGTGACATCCTTAAAGAGGTATGATGATTATAGTATGTCTACCAGGGAAGAAATGAAAACGTCTAATGATTATAGAACTTTTGATTTTGATAAAGGATATCTGGAAATACCTGATTGCTTTGCCCAAAACTGGTGGATTGCACTGGTAAATTCCCAATGTGTATGTAAACTACATATCTAATACACAACTATGTAAAAGAGTATCATTTGATGTATTTATCATGATCTTATGGACTGATATCCTGTTTACTTTTGTTATTTTCTTTCCAACACTGGCAATCCGTTGTGAGTCCCCTTTATACAAAGAATTGTTTTCTCTCCAATCATCCTAAATCATCAAATTATACTACTGGTTCCTGTTTTCTTCCATATCCTGTTCTCCTCCATCAGTTTTCTCGCCCGCAGGGCGTCTGACCACTGACCCATCGAGGCATGAATGTTCGATAAAAGCACATGAACTCCAGACTCTTCTGATCTTAGCTCAATCGCCTTACTTATGATACTCTCTGCCAACTTAAGATTGCCTCTTTCCCGGCATCCACCTAATAAAGCTCCCCAGATGGCAATGTCCGGTTCTACCTGCATATCTTTGATCAAGGATTCCGCTTCTTCCAGCTGATCATTTCTGCAGAGTAGATCAATCATAGAGCAATAGTGTTCAAGCTTTGGAATAATGTTTAAATGCGTTTTCATGGCTTTGAAAACCTCATGGCCTTCCTCTACTAAACCTCCGTGGCCACAAGCAAAGAGGGCACACGAATAAGTGTGCTCGTTTGGCTTCAATCCTCTTTTCTGCATTAGATGGAAAATCTTGATTGCATCTTCTGCTCTTCCATGGACGGCTAGAGACTTGATCATAACGTTGTAACAGAACACATCTTTGTTCCCGATTTTGATAAATGTTGTAAAACTTTTATCAATATCCCCACAGTTTGCATACATTTCTACAAGTGCAGTCCCTACTATAACACCCATCCTAGGCCAATCTCTTATTAGATAATGTATCCATTTCCCTGATTCAAGATTACTTAGGTTAGAACAGGCTGACAGAGCTGCAACAAAGGTGAAAGAATCGGGCTGCACATCTTCTAATTGCATCTGGACAAAGAGATCTAGTGCCTGCTGAAATTCCCCTTTCTGGGTGTAAATTGACATCATAGAATTCCAAGAAACCACATTTTTGTTGGGCATTCTATTGAAAAATTTCTGGGCCATTCCGATGTCTCCTACTGCAGCATATGCCCAAGCATACTAGTCCATGACACAACATTCTTCTCTGGCATTCGCTCAAACAGATCTCTAGCATTTGCCACATCCCCTGCCTTAGCATAGACAGAAATCATGGTATTCCAGGAAACAACATCTCTGTCAGGGATTTCATCAAACACCTCCCTCGCACTCTTCACATCTCCTATACTCGCATACTTTGCCATCATTTTATTCCACAACTCCACCGTTTTCTCATACATTTCATCAAAAATCCTCCTAGCATCAGTCAAGCTCTCATCTTTCACCAATCCTACTTCCAAATACTCGACCTTTTTCACATAAAAATAAAAAAGCGCACTCCCAACAGAAAAAGCGCTCCCAAACCCAGACTTTATTATACGGCAATGCACCTTCTGGCCCGTACTAAACAAACCCATTTGAGAACAAGAGTTCAAGACATATGGGTATGTGAAATTATTCGGCTTAAGACCTCTCCTAGTCATTTCATCAAACAGTGATAAGCAATTTTCACAAGGTCCATTATACGCATAGCCTCTAATCATGGCATTCCAAAGGGTCATATCAGTGTTCAACAAACCACCCATTTGGGTGAATATGCGATTCGGATACTCCATTTCGCCATACTCCGTGCTTCGCCGGAGAAATTTTAGTCGTATATCCGGGATTTGGTCAAGGGATGTTGTGATGATGAAGGCATGAATCTGTTTTAACTGCTTGCATGTGCATTGTTGCAGAGAGTTGAAGACTTTGTGCTGTAGAACATAAGACATGTGATAGATAATTCATAGAAGTGTTGAAGACATAGTAGTTATTTTTCCTTCGTCTTCTCATCCTTGTAAATTAATTCTTCTGCGCTGGTCAGTTCGATAAAATATAGAATATGATACATTAATAATTATTATTGGTATTTAATAAGTTAAATAAAAAGGAGGATATTGTCGGGTTATACTACCAGACTCTTAAAATTAGATAAATTATTAGACCTGATCCAAAGTTTGATGGATTACTAGCAAAATGTTATTTTTTTTAAAATAGTAAATCATGGATAATGGTTGGATTGGGCCTACAATCCAACCTTATTAGGCTTTGTAAATGGCTCCTAGGAGTAAAATTTTGAATGGGTTAAATATAAATTATCATCCCGTAATATTAAAAATAAACAAATTACTTCATATGAAAAAAATAACAAATTATTCTTCTGTATTTTTTAAAATAGAGCAATTACACCACTCACGCAATTTTGTTTGATTCAGGCGGTTTTTCGTTTTTTGTTTGTTTTTTTTTAAATTCTAAAATTATATTTATACCCTCGTTTAATAACCATTGGATCTATTTGATCTAAAGGTCCAAATTTAACTAGGAGATCAACGATGTAGATTTTGTTTAATTTCAATCAACAATTAAAATTAAATAAATATACAAATTTAAATTATAATATATATATTTAAAATACATATTTTATATACAATTAAAAGTTAAAGATACATAAATAATATATATATAGAGAGAGAGAAGAGATGGGGGAGGGGAGTCGGCGACGACGACAAGGGAGGGGCGCGAAAGCAGCGGTGGCAAAGGGGAGAGGGAGGCCGCGAAGGAAGGGGAGGGAAGGGGAAGGGGCGGCGCAAAAGGAGGGGGAGGGGCTGGTGATAGGAGATGAAAGGACTGATTGTAATCGCTTTATTTTAATTAATAAAATTCATCGCTTCCAACTCAAAAAAAATAAAAAAATATACTTTTATGGAGTCAACAATTATTTATGAAGATGAGTATTTGACTTTTTAATACAATATTACCTAAAATATATATTCAAAATCATCCCTATTAAAGATGAACTCAATTGTTTACAGCATTATTTTTCAAGGTTGCAGCAGATTGGCCTGGATATAATATATATTTTATTTAAAATATAGGCAACCAATAAAATAAGATTTGTATCTAAATAATGCCACGATATTTTGGGGTAGCTAGGAATCAGGATCCAACAACGTTTCTTGAAAATATGTCAGGTATTGTAATTTAACCTTATTTTATAATTGTTGACATTCAATTAAAATTGGATTTTCTTGTAACCGACATTTTCAAGATTTTACTTTAGATATGTTTGAATTTATTATTTTAATGAGAATTTATATATATATATATATAGAATATTGATAAATGCCATATCGATTATAATAGGGGATGAAATTATTATTATTTTTATTAATTATATTTAGACTCTCTCAAAAAATACGAAATTATATTTTTCTCCAAAAAAAGTTTGAATTACACTCGCCCATTTGAGAATTATCTGTTTGCAATTGTACCTCTTTCGTTAGGATTTAGATAAAAAAAAAAAAATGCTGACATCAGCAACAAAAAATATATAAATTTCTAATTTTATTCTCTATTTAATATTTCGTATAAATTATTGACAACCATAATTAGTTTTTCATTCATCTGAGACTACTTTTAATCCAATAACAATAATTCGGGAATAATATTTTATTACAACTGCACATTTTTTACTTTATATATAGTACATCTATCCCATTACAGTAAACATATTACTCGGACTTTGTTAATAAATTTACAGAATGTTGAATGAGGCGTAAAATTGAAAATTTTATGTTGTTGTTGTTGTGTTTTTTTTTTTTTTTTTTTTTTTTTTTTTTTATTGACATCAATATTTTTCGTCCAATCCTAATGAAAGGGGTACATCAATTTTAAAGGGAGCATTCTCGAAGGGGTGCAAGTATAATTTCAAAAAAATAAAAATAAAATTATAATATCACATATTTAAGTATAAGTTAACCATTTTTTTTACTAATATAATTGGTGCTTCTATTCGTTTAGACTGAATTTTCAATATCAAGAGAATATAAAAAATAATAATTATAGAGATTAACTCGACGCCAATCCATGTTAAATAGGGGCAAAATATACGTAACAAAACATGTCATTATAGATTTAATGTAAAACTTGACATTATACTTAAGTAAATAAATGATGCAACATTTTTTTAAAAAACAATAATGCCACGAAACAAAATGTGTCTCTTTATATTGACCAAAAGCAACTTAGGTCTAAAAAATGTTCCTTAATTTAGAATTTAGGTGCCAATCAAGCCTAGCTCAATTGGCGAAATTGAGGCCTCATGATCCTAGAGGTCATGGGTTCGAATCCCTTGCGTGGGATGATTTGTTTATACTGCATAGTAGGTTTATTTATTTCTACTGTATAGTAGGTTATTTATTACTGTAATAACACACATGTATGTATACGTGATATTGTGGATAGGAATATTGTATTTGTGTTTGTCTGTTATTGATCTGACAGAATTGATTGTACTTGTTTATTTCAATTAAAAAATTCATCGCTTCCAACTCAAAAAAAAAAAAAAATTTAGAATTTAGGTTTTAATTTAGGGTAAATTGCATCTACCTCCTCTTAGATTTGACATAATTACAAATAATGCATCATTGTAACACCACCCCATTTTAACGTTTATCTAATAACGAGTTCATTCCATTAGGTATTCATCCAATTTTTATGATAAATTGATCAAAAAAAAAAAAAACCTTATAAATTATGAATTATAATTTTATATATTTTTTAAAATTCTGTAAAATATTTCTATGAACTAATATATCATATGAATTATTTACGTTACTCGCCCTTATTTCTTTATATTTTTTCAAATCAGCAAAGGCAAAATAGTAATTTCGACCTCAGGACACATAATTATTTTCTAGTTGAGGAAGGTATTTGTAATTTTTCCAACAAAAAGGGGATATTCATAATTATGCCAAGTCTCAATGGAGGTAACTATAATTACCTTTTACTTTATGCTTTAAAATTTTAATTAAAACAAGTGGTTTTATTTACAAAGAATGGCCTGGCAAATGCCACCTAAGCTTCATTCCCTAAATCATATAGTGAAAAAAATTAATATAATTCCCCATGCTTATTACATATCTTAATAGCATAATTTCATCACTCCTCTAAGGAGTCATTATCCTCTAATTTGTTTTATCTAACAATTAATTAATTAATTAATTATAAGATCATTTTCCAAGCTTATTTTTGATAAAATTAATTATGATAAAATTGTACCAACACTGCCAACAAATTATAATATTTAATCATCCATCATTCTCATTGACAATTAATTAAAAAATTATTAATGGTTTTTACAGTCTAATAAATAAATAAATTAATTAATGATAATCCATGTCGTATAGGAGGGGGCAGACAGACCTAAAGCCGTGGAACAAATATGGTAATTAAGAAAATGTTAGTTGAAAAAAAAAAGAATATTAAAACTGAAAAATGTCACTAAATATGGCAGTCAGCACAAACAATTTTAGATTACGCATGAGTTATGACATGGTAAAATTGTTAATTAAATTAGTTGGCCGTTTTATGTATTTTTTTTAAGTGGTAAGTATATGATTATGTCATTAATATTTTTGAGTATCCAAATTTTATGTCATATTAATTTTTGAATATCTAAATTTGACTTTTAATTAAAAGTTTATTACAATCGTAATTGTGAAATAATGGCCCAAACCCAATCGGTCCAAACCTGGTCTCATATGGATGGCAGGCTTTTCTCAAGCCCACACTTGTGCAGGCTCACTTGCTGACCCGGTCCACACCTAGCCCGACCCGTCTCCAACACTAACCCGATTCTTTGGCTGAAACCCTATTAGCACCCCTCAATCTGTGCCCCTTCATTTCAGCCTCGTTTTCTCCCTACAGTTGTCTCTCTTCTCTCTTTCTCTGAAATGGCTCCTCGTACTCCTCTATCGCCGTTAATGGTGGACCACTATAAAAGCCCTTGTCTTTTTCCTCCAAAATCACTAAGTCTGAATCCTTTCCTCCTTCTCTTTACTTCTCTATCTCTCGTCGTCAAATAGAACCTTTGTGGTTAAACCCTAAATTGCCTTTGTGGCCGAACCTTAGTGGTTCTGAGTGAAAGCCTCTGTGGCTGAACCTTTGTGGTTCTGAATCGTAAAGCCTGTGTGGTATTGTGTTCTAAGCCTTGCAACCGTGAGACTGGGTTGCCGGCCTCTGGCCTTGGTGGGTCTTGGGTCGTGCCAGGAACAGGCTCCCTGAGCCTTTACTCTGTGATCCTAATCTTTGATCACAGAGCTTTATTTATATACTTGATTTGTTCTTGCTTCTGCTTTAACTTGTTGATCTGTATTAAGGGTTTCTATACCCGCCTATTCTCTGTAATAGTTGGAAAGGCTGAAAACTTGAAAAGTTGTATCCTGGTGTTGTGTTCCTAACAGTGGTATCAGAGCCTGGGTTCTGCCCAGGGCTCGCTCGCTTCTACGGTAACATCTTTCCCCTTGCTCTTTTATTAGCAGACCTGAGACGGATCCGTGCTAACCTCCTCCCCTGGCCGGGCCCTAGAGGCCGTCGGGTATCTGGCTCAAGGGGTTAGTCAAGCACCCTATTACTTCCTGCAATTTCGTTATCTGCATACTGGTGATTGATATTGCTTTATCCATCTGTTTATTGCTATCTGTTTCAATATGACTGGATATACTCTCTTGCCTTTTGATGGGAAAACCGATTTCACTATACGGCAACAAAAGATGAAAGACATATTGATTCAACAAAAAGTGTTTAAGGCCATAGATGGAAAGTATGCTGAAACCGTTTCTGAAGAAAAAATACTAGAAAATGATGACTATGCTTATTCTTCTATCATTCTGAACTTATCTGACTCTGTGATTAGAAAAGTTGGTAAACTGAATTTTGCAAAGGAATTATGGGACAAACTGGAAGAGCTTTATACTGAAACATCTTTACCCAGTAAACTTTTCTTGCTTGAAAAATTCTTCAGATATAAACTAGATATTGCTAAGAACATTGATGAGTTTACAAAACTGATTCAAGATATAAAGTTGACTGGTGATAAGAATATTGATGATTATTCTCCTATTGTGCTTTTAAATGCTATTCCTGACTCATATGGTGATGTTAAAGCTGCTATTAAGTATAGGAGGGATAATATCAATCTTGAAACTGTGATAAGTGGTCTCAAGAGTAAAGAAATGGACTTAAAAGCCAATACACCGAGTCAGAGTCAGAATGAGGTGAATTTTGTAAGAGGAAGAAACAAAAATAGAAACTCAGATCATAAGTTCAGAAAGCATAGCAAGAACATGAGTAAATCTAGGGGTAAGTCTAAAAAAAAAATACAAGTCTGATAAGAACTCTAATGACAAAAAGGATAAGAAATGCTATAACTGTGAAGGGAGGAGTCACTTTATTAGAGAATGCAAGAAGCCTAAGAAAAACAATCAAGATGATTATGCTAATGTGACTGAAGAGAATTGTGATGAGGTTTATATGATATGTGATGTGAATTCGGCTAAAACCTCTCTAAACATGAATGAATGGCTTATTGATTCTGGTTGCACCTTTCATATGACTCCTTTCAGAGAAATCTTGACAAACTATAAATCTGAGAAAATTGGATATGTTTCCATGGCAAATGAAAAATTATGTGATGTGATTGGATTTGGTGATGTGTGCCTGACCTTTGAAAATAGTCAAACTTACTCTGAAAAATGTTAGACATGTTTCTGAGTTATGCCATAACTTAATCTCTTGTGCTGACCTAGAGGAAGAGGGGTTAGAAGGGAGATGGGGTAAGGGTATCATGAAAATCATGAAAGGATCCCTTACTGTGTTTAAGGCAGAAAGAAAGAGGAACTTGTACATCTGTTCTGTGAATTATGATATATTTGCAGCTCCTGTTTTGAAAAACAACAAAACAGAAATCTGGCACAAAAGACTTGGTCATATAAGCATGAAAGGTCTTGATCTATTGCATAAGCATGGTGTTTTGAATGATAAAGTTGATAGCATTTATTTCTGTGATGAATGCATACTTGGAAAACATCATAAAGTAAAATTTCCTTCATCACCTGCCCCAAATCCCATCACATCTACATGCATTCTTGATTACATACATGCTGATGTTTGGGGACCTGCCAATGTCCCAACTCATGGAGGTATCGATACTTTCCCCCTATTATTGATAACTTTTCCAGAAAGGTGTTTGTATTCTTGATGAAACACAAATCCGATGTTTTTGATAAGTTCAAAACCTGGAAAACCTTTGTCGAAAACCATACTGGCAAGAAAATCAAAACCCTTAGAACAGACAATGGTCTGGAATTCTGCAACCAAAACCTTTCTGATTTTTGCAAAGAGTTTGGCATTAAAAGAAATAAAACCACTCCCTATACCCCCCAGCAAAATGGTGTTGCTGAACGGATGAACATGACTCTTTTGAACAAAGTTAGATGTCTTTTAATAAGTTCTGGTTTAAGAAAATCATTTTGGGGAGAGCCTTATTAACTGCTGCATATTTGATAAATCATTCCCCTTCGGTGCCTTTATCTGGAAAAATGCCTGAATCTGTATGGACTGGACATGACATCGATATCTCTAATCTGCGCATTTTTGGATGTTCTGCATTTGCACTTCAAAACGGTGATAAACTTGATGCACGTGCACAAAAATGTGTGTTCATTGGTTATCCAGATGGGGTTAAGGGATATAGATTATGGCTTAAAAGCCACCCTGGTTTTAAGGTCATAATCAGTAGGGATGTTACTTTTAATGAACTTGAAATGCCTTGTTTGTTAGAGTTTCCTAAGAAAGACTTAGATCTCAATCTAGAGAGTACCTTCAATAAGGTGGAGGGTGTTTCTGAAGAAAACCCTCTTGAAGACAAACTAGGAATGAACATACAGATGTTGATAATGAAATCACTAATAACCCTATGACTAGTGACTACCAACTTGCTAGGGATAGAGAAAGGCGTGAACACAGAGTTCCATCCAAGTATAGAGACTTTCACCTAGCTCTTAACACTGAAAACACTGAACCAGTCTCATACGAAGAAGCTCTAGAATCAGGAAACTCTAAGCAATGGGTTAAAGCTATGAATGAGGAAATAGAGTCTTTAACTAAAAATAAAACTTGGACTTTGGTCCCTAGACCTAAAGGTGTGTCAGTCGTTGACTGTAAGTGGATATTTAAAGTGAAACAGGAGAGTGAATCAATTCGTTATAAGGCAAGGTTAGTTGCCAAAGGGTTCACACAAAAGGAAGGAATTGATTACACTGAGATTTTTGCTCCAGTAGTTAAATACACTACAGTCAGAATTTTGCTTGCTCTTACTGCTCATTATGATTGGGAACTCAAGCAAATGGATGTTAAGACTGCTTTCTTGCATGGGGAACTTGATGAAAAGATTTACATGAATCAACCTGCTGGTTATGTTGATAAGAAACTTTCTGATCATGTCTGCTTGCTTAATAAATTCTTATATGGTTTAAAACAGTCACCAAGACAATGGAATAAGAAGTTTAACATGTTCATGAAGTCCTTGAAATTTATTAAAAGTGCTTATGATCCATGCCTGTATTTTAAATATGAGCTGCATGATCCTGTGTTTCTAGTTTTGTATGTGGATGACATGTTAATTGCTAGTCCCAACTTCTCTTTGATTAAGAAACTACAAACCAACTTGTGCAAGAATTTCGAAATGAAAGATCTTGGTGATGCAAAAAGAATTCTTGGCATGACTATTGAAAGAAATAGAAACACTTCTACCATACTTCTAAATCAAGGATCTTATGTGCAATCTATTTTGGAAAAGTTTTATGTTAAATGCAAAACCTACTAATGTCCCTTTGGCTGGACATTTTCAACTGAGTAAGGAGCTATGTCCAAAAACAGATTCTGAAAAAGAAAGCATGAAAAAGATCCCTTACTCTAATGCTATGGGAAATGTGATGTATCTCATGGCTGAACCTTTGTGGTTCTGAATCGTAAAGCCTGTGTGGCATTGTGTTCTAAGCCTTGCAACCGTGAGACTGGGTTGCCGGCCTCTGGCCTTGGTGGGTCTTGGGTCGTGCCAGGAACAGGCTCCATGAGCTTTTACTCTATGATCCTAATCTTTGATCACAGAGCTTTATTTACATACTTGATTTGTTCTTGCTTCTGCTTTAACTTGTTGATCTGTATTAAGGGTTCCTGTACCCGCCTATTCTCTGTAATAGTTGGAAAGGCTGAAAAATTGAAAAGTTGTATCCTGGTGTTGTGTTCCTAACAGTAATTTCACACATTCACAACTTTCATTCCGTTTTCTCTATTACCTATACTTTCTTTTCACATTCCTCTTTTCTCCTTCACTCACACCACAGTTGTTTTCACAAACTTTTTTCTCTTCTTCCATTTCACACCACATTTCTTCTTTAATATGCTCGTAGGGACTGTGTGCAGTATAGACTAATCATGCGGATATATCATGATCACAAAGAAGATACACAAATAACCCTGAAAAAAGGGTCAATATACAATTTTAGCTCAGGATCCGCGTATCTGTATCTCGGGTCGGATCATGCTACTAGACTCGACCCAACGACCCGAATTCGGACCCTCCTCAAGAATGCAGGATGTGGGCCACACATGGTCTAACAACTCAGGGCTTCAGATGATGCCACGTGGACCGGCAAATGGGCACATTTTGTCCTATAAATATCTTTACTCTACAACATTTATGGTAAGACATATTTTATTACATTCAACCACATTTACTATTTACGATTGCCAATTACCATCTCAAACTTGAGTTGACTTAAGCATCAGAGGGTCTTCGGTCGGACCATCCCTACTAGCCTAACGTGCTTTTTTCTTCTCAAAAACCATTCATTATCTGGATGACCGCTCTAAGATCGTTGATTGAGACCACTAGGGCGATCGCATAAACGACCCAGATCAACTAGTATTAGTAAATAACAACCAAATCTTTAGTAAATTAACCACAAAATCTTCCTCTTAATTTCGGGTCAAAATTCAGCACAGAGTGAATCCAATATATACAACAAGGCTGAGTTGTTGTGTATTCAAATTACCAAGTCGCGTTTACTACTAATTAAAGTTGCTACTCATAACTGCAGACGTGATTTAACTAATTACACTAGTACCACTAACCAATGTGAAAGCCAGTGATGTTAGGAAAAAAAATGACGACTTAGATAAAGTCGTATTAACTGCTAACCATTGTTGAGTAAGTCGCGTTCTTACCTTCCGATTTTTATTTTATTTTATTTTTTTTGAACAGTCTTACCTTCCATTGTTGCAGCATGAAAGGCTCTTTTTTTAATAATGAGCGATGAACTATTAATTTGAAAATACAGTAATGTTTCTAAAGCAACCAACTGCGTTTACAATATTCAATCCACAGTATAACAACATCCTATAATACAAATATCCTATAAACTAAACAACACTCTATATTCGTAGTACTTGAACCCATGACCTCTTGGTTGTGGGACATCAACCTCATCACTCGGACAAGGAATCATCGATGCAACATGAAAGACTCTTGATGTGATTTGTAAATGGAGAATATTGTAAGTAATGGCTTTCATATTAATAAAGTACAAGTTTGGTATGATTTCTATATATACACACACATATATTTATTATTAAAGAAACGACATTCTAAGTCAATGAATTAATTATTTAAAATTAAGGAGGGAATAATAAGAGATAAATTTGTTAAATAAGTCACTTGACTTTTGATTGAAAATCATAGGTTAAAATAGTAATGTAATGTATAATAGATGTTTTGCGTGACAGAAGAAGAGTGAATGGAAAGATCTAACTGGCAAAACGTGTAAATTTTGAACTACGATTTAGAAATACTTTGATTTGGATAACAAGGAATGAGATTATAAAAATAATCTTGTTAGGTTTGTCGGGATAGAATTCAATTGATATAGAATAAGAAATGAATGCATTTGAAAGTGTTTGAACTGACAAAAATCAAAATTTAGTGTTTGAGCTACATGGTTTAACGATGGAATTTTAAATAGCCATATCGTTGATTTGAGGTACATGGTTTGACGATGGAATTTTAAATAGTTATATCATTGATTCGATAGTATTTATATGGTTATTTATTTACGAAAGCGGCAGTCTTTTTTAGGAGAATCTAACTCATTACCACTGTTCTTTGCAAAATTTTATATTTTTTTTGTGTTAATTACACTTAGACTCCCTTTCAAAATATAAAATTACACTTTTCTCCCAAAAGGTTTTGAAATTACACTTACACCCCTTTCAAAAATTCTTTATTTACACCTGACCCTCTTTTATTAGAGTTTGGACAAAAAAAAACTTATATAAGCAAAAAGAAATACATAAAATTTTAATTTCACACCGCATTTAACATGTCTATGTATATTTTTGTACTTATAAGGGGATAAATGTGATATGCACATATAGAGTAAGGTTAACATTATCACAATTTTTTCTTATAAGTATAAAATTATTACACGAGAATATTAAATAAGGAGTAAAATTGAAAGATTATGTAATTTTTTGCCCATGACAATATTTTTCGTCCAAAACCTAATGGAATGAGGACGGGTGTAAATGGAGAATTTTTGAAGGGAGTGTAAGTGTAATTTTAATTTTTTTTTGGAAAAAAATATAATTTCGTATTTTCAGAGAAGGTCTAAGTGTAATTAACTTTTTTTTTTTTAACCAATGTTTGAACAATTCTTTGAATTTCTTCAATTTTTAGTAGATTTTATTTGATTTTCATATTTTTCGTAGTTTTTATTTGGACCTCATATTTGATCAGGTTAATTGTTACTAATACATTATGATGTTTCTAGGTCGAATTTTATACATTTTAAAATAATCCAAAATTTAACCCGTTTTGAAGCATGTCGTCTAGATTAAAACTCAAGTCATTTAGAAATAAACTACTTTTTATCAATATTGAGTATTTTGATGAGGACAAGTTGTTCAATTATTTTAACAAATCTTATTGCTTCAGCTCCATCACCGGTAATAACTTTTCAAGAATCAATTTAAATTATAGAAGAAATTATTTAAGTGTAAAACTCATGGCTAATATACTCTAATTATTGTTATCATACGTTTTCTTATTAAGGCTTCTCTAAGCTGAACTGACAAAGTAATCAGCTTAATTACTGAAATTAAGTCGTATTATTCTAAATCACAAAAAAAAAAAAAAGGAAATTGAGAGTAGAAAAGTTAGATAAATGTCAAATACAAATTCTGGCACGAGTAATATATTAAAGGAATTTTTTGGATACGTTGAGATTTAAGTGATGGCAACTGCAATTGAATTTCAAAAGAGACAAAAATAAGAAAAAATTAAACAAATCAAAGGGTTTAAGACATGCCACGAGGATATCTTTGTCCTAATTGCCAAACGGTCCAGCTGATTAACAACTATTAACTTATAAGCACAAGCTGCCCAACCAATTAAATGTAATGACACTTTCAACATGCTAATCATTTTTTTCTTTGTTATATTCCAACTTAACTAACTGCTCCCTTACTTCTCACAATCATTGATAAATACATACTTGGCTTTTGTCAATTTCAAACTGTTCCTTTCAAAAACTTTTGGTGGAATCAGAGTTCGATCGGATCTAAACTAACCACATATATTATCGTACTTGTTCTATGCATGCCGAATCAAATGATAAGAACGTGCATTTTCTTATTAGAAAGTTGTATGTGACTCGTTATATCAATATATGAAAGGTGTTGCAAGAAAAATTGTAGATATCTCCACATGCAGCCTGTGGTCTCGAAATCATGACCTAACCTATGCTGGTGATCGGAGCTGAAGCCATCTAATTTTCTTACGTTAAATCGCACTTGATCGATCGTATAACTAGTACAGTGTTATTTTTAATGTAATTAATTTAATACGACAAAACCTGATTCGGTTAAAAACTTTTCCCGACATATATAGCAACTGGTTCCTGTAAAGTAGGTTTAGGCCTGCAGGATGACAAAATACAAAGACAGCCTAAAGGAGTGTACTTTTAGTTCTTGGCACCATTTCTTGAAGCCTTTCTAATTCTTTAAGACAAGAAAGAGGTTAGTTAATGTCAAAACTTCACTCTTTTTTTGTCTAAATAAAAACATGTCCAACTCCAACTAACCCTCCCTTTAAATTCCTCAGCCCCTAGGCTGCAAACCTCATATCAAACTCTAGTTTTGTCCAAATTCAACACACATCACACATTCATTCTTCATAGAATATTACCACAAAAAGACATTCTTGAGCTGAGTTTGTCTGAGAATGGGCTGCAAGCCATTAGAGAAGCTGAAGCAGAAGCACAAGAAGGGATTGTGGTCTCCTGATGAAGACCAGAAGCTAAGAAACTACGTCCTCAAGCACGGTCACCGCTGCTGGAGCTCCGTTCCTGCCAATGCCGGTGAGTTGTATAACCTTGTTTAGCATTGAAAGTATAGGATCAAATGAGAATGCAGAGTTAACATAAAACGGATGTTCGTGTTTCATGATGATGACAGCCAGTAGCCGTTGCCAAACCTTGAGAAACCTATCAAGAACATTAGCAAAAGCTATACAGCAAAAGTTACCCTGTGTTCAATAAATCAAGCATATGTCACAAGTTATATCTGTTGGCAATGATACAATGCAAATATTTCAACTGTACAGATCAAGCGTTATGTTCCGACTGTGGCACCGCCACGAGAGCAGTTGCTCCGACACAAGCCAACACCTCATAGTTTAGGTAGAAAAATATGTAGAAAATGACTTTGAATAGGCATTGGTCTGATGACAATAACACAATAAAACTATTACTTAATCAACAAAGAGATAGTCTTCTAATGATGACTCTACATCATATGAACTCGTCATCGGCACGCTAGTTAGAATAAGGTTTTTGAACCAGTAGGATGGCAACTAGAAGTCAACAACATCAGTATTTTATGTTAAAATCCGGTGCATCTGAATTTACAGTTGATGATTATTACTTTATCTATAGATTAGTAAAAAAATGAAAAATAAAGACAAAGTTTTGGTTGACTTCTAGTCATCCTATCATTTTATTGCTTTGGCAGGTTTACAAAGGAATGGAAAGAGCTGCAGATTAAGGTGGATTAACTATCTAAGGCCGGGATTAAAACGAGGGGCGTTTAGCTTAGACGAGCAGGAGACAATTTTGACCCTTCATCAAATATTAGGCAACAAGTAAGAAAATCTAAGTTCTTGTACATAGCACAAGAGTTTTCACAGTCGGTTTTGGACCTCTACATGCATGGTTTACAAATTGTAGTTCTTTAGAGCTCTAAGAAGAATTCCAACATTGACTCACAACACTTCACTTACTCCTTACCTGTTCTTGATATTCTTGACAGTCCTTGTGATGACTTTGAACAGATCAGCACAAGTAATAAAGAAGAAACACACACTGTTTCTGCAGAGCCCTTGTATTAAGTAGCACCTGACATAAGAAAATGAAGTTATAATCCACTATTTTCTCAAAATAAAATGTGCATCTATTTGCTGTATTCCATGTCATGGACATTTTACATATGGTTGTACCTCATTCCTGTGATCCTTAGAGATAAATTGCCTTAGATTGTATTTGGATAGAAGAATTTCAAATCCTTCATAACAAATTCTTTGAATTTGTTTAGGTTGCATTTGGATTGAAGGATCGTAACAAATCTTTTGAATTTGTTTGGATAATTTCAAATTTAAAGGATTTCAAATCCATCCATTCTAATTTTGAACTATGTTTTGATGAATATGGATGGATTTCAAATTCTTTTCAAATGGAGTCATTTGAAATTCTTCTCCAAATCCTTCCTTCAAATCCAAATCCATCAATCCAAATACACAATTAGATAATTTCAAATTGGGTAAATTACTGCTACCTCCCTTGAGGTTTGGCATAATTATAAATACCCCCTCGTTGTTTGAAAAATTACAAATACCCCACCGAGGTTTGTAACCGTCTAACAAATAACCCATTTTCATCCATTTTTATGGGTGAACTGACCAAAATGCCCTTATGCACTGAATTATTTTTTAGTTAATTCTTAAAATTTTTTGGACTATAATACGCAGATAGAAGTTTCTTAAGATTTTTATACAGAGGAAAAATAATGCAATTTGTCTCAATTAATTTTTCTACAATTTTAATAAAAAGTTCAAGGATAAAATGGTCAATTTTAGGCCTTTGGTTAAAAATTAGAAACCTCAGGGGGGTATTTGTAATTTTTCAAACAATGAGGGGGTATTTGTAATTATGCCAAACCTCAGGGGAGGTGGATGTAATTTACCCTTTCAAATTTAAAGGATTTCAAATCCTTTCATTCCAATTTTGAACTATGTTTTCATGAATATAGATGGATTTCAAATTCTTTTCAAATGGAGTCATTTGAAATCCTTTCTCCAAATCCTTACTTCAAATTTAAATCCGTCAATCTAAATACACCCTTAGGGTGCTAAGGGTGTATTTGGATTGACGGATTTAAATTTGTAGGAAGGATTTCAAATGACTCCATTGAAAAGAATATGAAATCCATCAATATTCAACAAAACATAGTTTGAAAATTAGAATTCAAGTATTTGAAATGCTTTAAATTTAGATTTATCCAAACAAATTCAAAGGATTTGTCATTAAGGATTTGAATTCCATAATTTTAAATCCTTCAATCCAGACGCAAACTTAATCTTTGGTATGCATTAGTCATCTAGAACAACTTAATATCAGAGATGAAGATATTCTCGTCTGTCATTGATCTGTAGAGAGATTGTTGCATATAACACTTGTTATATTAACTCCCAGGTGGTCTCAGATATCCCATTATTTGCCTGGAAGAAGTGACAACGAGATCAAGAACTACTGGCATTCTTGTCTAAAGAAAAGAGTGTCAAAAATGGGGGAACCTGAAGCTGATCAGGGTGAATGCATGAATGAGCAAATCCAAGAACAAGAACTATCACCTTCTTCCCTTAAGTCGACTCCCCAAAATTCCGGCTTTGAATCTTTGGAGAACATGGAAGTTTCACTAATGGACACAGATCATCTATGCAACAAAGAGACGACTCAAGAGGAGCTCAAAAGTGCAGTTTACCGAAAGTTCTTTTTGCCGAGTGGTTCTCTTCAGACCAGTTTCATGTCCAGAATTCCAGGAATTTTGGCAGTGCAACTGATGTGAAGTACTTTCTTGACAACAAAAATTCAAGTTCTGAAGAATCTTTGGTTCATGGTCTACAGCTAAATGAAGGGGCCTTTCTTGATGAGATGAACCCAAAATCCAACAGTATTTCTGTGGATGATATGGTCCAGTATTCGGGGTTCAAGTTCGAGGATCAGATCTCAGAAGACGGTTTAGCTAATTATTTTCCAGGTGAATTCAATGTAACCTGTGATGACATGTACATATGAAGGATGTTCGTCGAGCAACTTCAGGGAAGGGAAGCATAGCTTCTAATTTGCACTAACAATAATCTTAGCATATGAAGTTGCTTCGTGGGATTCGTGTTCTTGTCAGCAATGTGAATGTCAAAGGTTCGTTCTGTAATAAGCTACAGATGAAAAGATGTTGTCTGATGTGCACTGTTTCCTACATCCAGCCCAATTTTCTTGTAACAGCACTAAGAAGATAAAAGAAACAAAAGCTACAGAAGAAGATTTCGATATACATTCAATATCAGGTAATAGAAATTACACAGAATCTACATTGAGAGAAACAGAAGCTCTGTAATATTAAGATAACATGCTACTACAGCTAAAACTAGCCTCGAAGTCTTAAGTATGAATATCATGGTACTCTTGTCCAGAGCCCATGAACAAATACAGAATACATCCTAATGAAAATGTATTAGGAACCAGTAAATAATAAGTCATTTCTACAAAGGCTGGTCCACACGAGTACGGTTGTAACAGCTAGAACTAATCCTACCGGGATCCATTTCAGAGCGATAATCTGAGATAAATCATCACGAAAAGAGCAAAAATAAGCATTGTCTCTCAGGTACTTAGCAGAACGACTCTGTTGTTACATGCCAAGAAGCGCAAGAATTGCATACCTCAAGCCTTTTGGAACACCATACTGGGGAATCATGTAAATGTGCTTCACTCATTCTCCGCAACATATCTGAACCCCCAAAAAAAATCCATGTCGTTTCGCTATTTAAATGAGAAATCAAGAATTGGATTTTATATACGGAGAACTGATAAAACCATACCGAATCTTCGCCTTCTTTTTACAATCTGTGAAAAGCTTTCGGATAAGATATCTTCCTCTTGAGAACCATCAGAGTTTAGCTTTGATAAGTTGGCCTGTGTCCTTGTATCAACATAATTCCTCCTAATATTTCCAATGATACCATCTGCATTCCCGCGCATTTCAATAAGAAAAATCCGAAAGTCATTATTTCATATACATCCACGTTTTACTTCTGAAGCAGACAAATTTCCCATCTCAAAGATCTCTCAGCAAATAAGAAATTCAAGTGTACTGCATTATCTAACTATAATAACAGGAATTACCAAATTTAATAAAGCTATATGGTCTCATAATTCTCTCAATCACTCCCACATCATACTTCTTGAACTCCTTCTGCAGGTCTTGTAAATAATGGAAAACCAGCTTTCTTGGATACATTGAATCACAGAGTGCCATGAAGCAAATTCCATTCTCAACCATATAACTGCAACCAGGAAAAAAAAAAAAAACAACAAAGAAATTAAGATGCAAATGCCATGTAAGAAGTCCTCTGAACCCAAAGAACAATCACAACCCCAAAGGCATTTCTTCAAATTCAGACCGGGTAAATTAAAAAGAGCTCCCCTATTTTTTACCATAATTATCAATACCCCTAAAATTACTGACTGTCAAACAAATATGCCCATTGCACTGTTATTTGTTAGACGGACGTTCTGCATGGCTATTTGTTAGAAGTACGTAGATTACAAAAGATATTTGTAAATTTTCAAACAATCATAAAATATTTGTAACTATATCAAATTTAGAGGAGTGCATTGTAATTTACCCCCCAAAATCTTAATGTAGCCTTTTTTACATCAAACTTTGCATGCAGCAGGCTTTAATTTCCTAAAAGACTAGAACTGGGCTAAAAGAAAATATAACAGGCCAAAGAGAAAAAAAAAGCATACTTGAAGCAGTGATGATCCAAGAAAATGGAGGTCTTGGAAGTGGGCAAGGCTCCTCTGGAGATTTCTTTGAGCAAGAACTCTCCTTGTTGCTTGTAAGTAGAGACGCTGTCATCCTCTTCATTCACATACCTGGGACCTTGTGCCAAAGGCAGCCCATCACTCACCCTCCCAACTATTGTAAGCTTCAACATTACTTCTACTTCAAATAATACAGGGAATGCAAGAAAAACAGTTACTTCTGCTTTTCTGCTCAAATAATACTTGAAAATGAAAAGGGTTTTTCTTGGCTATACTTTCTTGTTAAAAGAGTGAACTTTTGTGGATGTTAGAGAGAGAAAATGAACGAAAGATGAGACTTTATAGGGTTAGAAATTACGAAAACGAAGAAGGTGGTAAGGAAGTGAGGGAACTTGGTGGCCAAGTTATTCCGTATTCCTTCTCTTTCTTCGTAGATGAGATGACCATGCGCCGTACACTTCCGGGCCCTGAGAAAGATGGTGAAAAGCAAATAGGGACAAGGTTTATGATCTCATCTGGGTAAATTTACACTTTTGGTACCTATACTTAGCTATGGAATAATTTTGGTTTTATCTTTAATCTTTATAAATTGTTATGTATGGTGTTAAATCGTTAAAATTGAGATTAAAATTAATGGAGTTGAAAAATACGAGCGTATTGCTCAATACGGTCAGATCATGTAACATACTGCATTATTGCAATTTCTACAGGTTTAGGCCGTGAAGAACATTGTCTGATCGTGTTAGAGAAGACAGTAGTGTTCTTTGGAACATGACCGCGCAGATTATGTTGCGCAATTGAAACATTAAAAAGTGAGTATGTTTTCTCCTTCATTTCACCAATTTTGGTCCTTCACTTTTATTCTCTTCTCTTCACTTCTCGATGTTCTTGTTTAAAAATTCCTCCATTTTCACTAAAAGTTTAGGATGATACTTCTGAATCAAGGGAGGTTACATACTGAATCAAGCAAGATATAAGACAATGAAGGGGGAAATGGATGAAATGAAGGAGAAAACACACACTTATTTTTTAATTTTTCTATTGCGCAATACGATTTTGGTTGTATTCTAGATAATACGGCCTTGTCATGTAAAAATTGTCAGCCCAATACAATGTGTTATATGGCACTCCATCAGTTCTAATTCCAATTTTAACGATCTAATAAAAAAAAATAATTATTTATAAAGATTAAGGACCAAAATCGTGTATTAAAAATATTAAGTACCAAAATAGAATAAATAGCTAAGTATAAAGACCAAAAAGTGTAATTTACCCATCCTCATCTTCCTTTTCGGCTCCTTCTTTCCTTGCAACTGAAACTGAAATCCAAAGATTGGGCCGGGCCCGAGAAAATAAACAGAGTCTGGCCCATTATTATCTCTCCTCTTCATTAGGCTTTTTGTTTGAAAGCCCATGGCCCAAACATTCACCTCCTTGCAAATAATTGTGTTGAATTGATAGGACTGTAAATAAATCGAATCGAAACATTACTGCGAACAATCATTTCAATATTATTAAATTAAAAATTATTTTATCTGAATTTGATTTGATTTGTATTTCAACCCTATTGGTTTAAACCAATACTAGTCACCTCTCATGTCTCAATATATACCACATGACTTGAAATAAATAAATAAATAAAATTTTGATTTTCTTATTTTTTATAAAAAATTAATTAAATGTGCTTTCGAAAATTTCAACATAAAAATTATTTACCATAAGAAGAAGGATATACGCATTAACAATTTGGTGATGCAAAAATTAGTAAATTGTACCATTGGGCTTATAATTAAAAAAGGATAATTACATCTACACTCTTGAACTACAATCTATTTATATATTATCATCTATACTTTCCAAAAAATTACACAAACATCCAAAAGAAATGTCAGCATTCTCGACATCAACCATCCTTTATTTTTTGGAAAATTACACATACACTTTCCACAAACGTCAATATTATTATATTAACTACTCGTGTTTTTTTATTGTAATGAATTATTTATGTAATCATACAAATATATATTTATATATATATAAACTTTGTATAAATAAATGATTGGAGATGTAATTAATAGGGAGGTAAAATTGTGAAAAATGTAGGGCACACTAAGAGTGAGACAGAAGGGATGGTTCATGCTTCCACATTTTCCCTACAGCTTCCAAAATTACTTTCGCATGTATCGTGTTTCCTGCTCCAATTTAGGGCGCGCTTTGACGTGTAAGATCCTCCGCGTCGTCGATTAAGTCACGACCCTACATAACTTATATGGATGAATTTCGATTCTCAAGTTTGATATAATAATAAATATACTTTTGTCATTTTAAATATTATTAATATGCTCCATAAAAAAATAAGGGTAAATTATATTTATTTTTTCTAAGGTTTGACATAATTACAAATACCCTCTCGTTGTTTGAAAAATTACAAATACCTCTCTAAGGTTTGTAATTTTTAACTAAAGGCCTGAAATTGACCATTTTGTTCTTGAATTTTTTATTAAAATTATAGAAAAATCGGCCAAGGCAAATTGCATTATTACTCCTTTGTGTAAAAAATTTAAGAAACGTATCCTTGCACATTGTAGTCCAAAATTTTTTTAAGAATTAAACAAAAATAATTCAGTGCATAAGGACATTTTGGTCAGTGCACCCATAAAAAATGATGGAAATGAGTTATTTTTTAGACTGTCACAAACCTCAGGGGGGTATTTGTAATTTTTCAAACAATGAGAAGGTATTTGTAATTATGCCAAATCTCAGGGGAGGTAGATGTAATTTACCCAAAATATAATTATGTAACCCCTAAACGGTCAGGTGGAAACTAACTTATTTTTATTGATTTTCTTTCTAATGTATTAGAAAATATACAATTACGGATAAATCCCATTTTTTGCAAACAATTTATAAGACACGATGCATGTGTAATACTGAATTATTTTTGTATATATGTAATATTTGATTTTTCTTAGGTGTGAATTTGCAATGATCACTCCCTCCGTCTGTTTCTTGGACAGATATGCAAGAAAAATACAATAGTTTTTCATGCATTTACTATTAACAAAAAAAATAAATAAATATTACAATTGGGTTTTTGCAAAATGCCACGGGGGCAAAGTAGTAGAATAAATGTAAGTTGAGGGGGCAAATTGCTATTAAGTTATTCTTGGAGGGTAAATATATAGAAAAAATAATGAAATTTGAGGGTCCTATTTAATATTTGTAAGATTCATTTATAGGTAAATTACAACGAGCTCCTTAAAGTTTGGGATAATTACAGATACCCCTTCATTGTTTGAAAAATTATTGATACCCTCTGATTTTAACTCAACAACTAGCTCAATCAATTAGTATCCATTAAGTTTTCATTCATTTTTTTTTTGAACTAACCAAAATGCCCTTATGGACTATGAATTATAATATTATTTATTTTTAAAGAATTTCTAATCTTTTTTCTTGGACGAAATGGACAATCTTTTTACAGTTCTTTAAATTTTTCCATCCATTTTATTTATCTTTTTTTTTAAAAAAATAAAATAAGGGCAGAATTGATAATTCTAAATTTTCATTCAATAATTATATAATTTTATCAAATATTAAGAATACTTATAATTTTTCAAACAAAAAAAAATTATAATTATTTCAAATTTGAGAAGAACTAATAATATATTACCCTTAGTTTGAATTAAAGAAAGAATGGAGGTTGCATGGAAAAGGAGGTGGAATTGTGGTAATGTTATCAAATTGAATATTTAATTGATTTTTATGCGTCAGCAAAAATTCACAATCTTTTTGTCATATGTGCATAAAACGAAAGAAGCCATGAAATCAGCTAAAACGGAATATCAAAAGAACACATGAAAGGAAAACCTCAGTTACACAATTTCTTCACTCCTCTCTCTCTTTCTCTCTCTCACTACTCTTCATTCTCTGGTAAGCACCATCTCTCTCTCTCTCTCTCTCTCTCTCTCTCTCTACATATATATGTATGTTGTGTGTGTTATGTGTATATACACAAGCTGCTACATATAACTTCTGCATGCATGTAACACACAGAACACACACTAGAAAGAGGTGTTGATGCTGATGGTTGAGAATTCTTTGGGGGGATTCTGATTTTATTTCATTTTTGTGTGTTTTCTTGAATGAGTTTTGTGGATTTGGAGTTGTTTCTGTGGTGTGGAGGTAGTCAAAGATGGAAACTTTATCACTCTAATTATGTCAGGGCTTTTCTTTTTTTTTTTTTGTTTTTCCCTCCCACCTTTAAAGGTTAAGAGATAAAATGTGTGTTGGAGCAGAGAGAGTAAATAGTAATAGTGAGGGGAGAGTACAAAAATAAATGCCTGGCTCTTGCAGAGATGAAAGCAAATGAAAAAATGAGGGGTGGGCTTTGGATGTCTGTGATAATGCCTTCCATTATTGTGAATGTCATCCCCATGCATTTATAGTCTTGAGATTCTTTTGCTTCCTCCTTTTTCTCTCCCAATTCACCATATCATCTCTTTCTCTCTCCTCTCTCTCTCTGCATATACATACAAATACATACACACTAGTATACACTCAGAGTCAGAGGCACACCTCTCTCAAGAAACCTGAGTTTATTAATTTACTTTTCCTTGTTCTTCATTTCTATCCCACTTTTGTTAAAGAAAGACAGGTTTTTTGCTCTTCAATATTTCTTGTAAATACTGTTTTTTTTCCAAGTGTTGTTGTGCAGTTCATTGCTTGAAAAATGGGGAAGAAGAGAGACAAGAAGGAGGAAAAGAAGAAGAAGAAGAAGGTGAAAATGTCATGCTGTGAAAGAGAGGGAGTGAGAAGAGGGGCGTGGACTGCTGAAGAGGACAAGATTCTTGTTGACTTCATTACAGAGAATGGGCATGGGACTTGGCGAAATCTCCCTAAACTTGCAGGTTTGTCTTTATTATATATGTTTTTTTATTTTCATCTCTTCCACATTGTTGTTTTTCACCTAATGCTTTGAGCCAAACTATTTATGTTTTTTTGGCAGTTTTAGGCCTTCTGATGCAATGGGCTCTTGTTTGTTCTAGTTGAGATCAATGGGGTTCTTTATGCTTGCAGAAAGATATTAATTCTTTTGAGATAAAATCTAGTATCAGTATGAGTTAGTGTTATATCTGCTGGTATATAATAAAGTAGCAGTGGGTGAAGATACCTTGGCTGACTTCATTCTGATGAACTTGAAATAAAGAAACTAGTATTTTATCAGATGATTCTTCTCTGTTTTATGGCACTTTTTTGATGTGGTAAGAGATATTGATTTCTACAATTTATTCAAGTGGGCTTTTCAATTTTCTGTTTCTTGGGATGTATAATTCAAGTGTGTTAAATAGAACTAACACTTGCTAAAAAATGGAGATGGGAATGAGAATTAGTACATATTGCTGCTATTGAGCATTGAGCTAGGGGAGGTGTCGGATTATTGTATTCGGTAACTTAAGCAGCGTTCGTTGTATCTGTTCCTGTCGCACGAATTAAGTTCGTTTCTATGGAGCCAAAGGTTTAAACTATCAATTCAAGCTTTTAAGTAGTGCTACTTATCATATTCTATTTGTCCGAAACCTATTCTTGTTTCAAAGTCATTACACTATCATGCTCATATCAACATATTGAACATCAGCATTTGATTCTTGTCTACTTTTTATCTGTCGTCACGACTGACTGCTCCTCAACTATTAATCAATATCTGCTATTTTAGTTGTTCTGGCTTTCTGTGTAGATTGAGATAAGAAGCACGTACAAACAATACATCGATTTGAGTCATAAAGATGCTGCCTTGTGTGAACTAGTAGTCCTGATTAAGGTTCAAGAAATGAGAGCTCCTCTTGCATTGTTTTTGCTTTCTTCTCGGCTTCTCTTTGCCGTCTTCAATACACTGAATTTCGATTCTTGAGCATTGTATTTCAAGGAGAAGGCATCATAGTACCAGAGACTTTATGTTGTTTGATTACTTTGCCCATGAGGAAAGCACTATTAGATCCTAGAAATGAAGACATTGTTCCCGAATTTCTGTTTGTTAGGGAACTAAGAGGGACCTTTTGTATATGTGAAAATTACAGGTCTGCTACGATGTGGAAAGAGCTGTCGGCTTCGCTGGACAAACTATCTTAGACCTGACATTAAACGCGGCCCCTTTAGTACTGAAGAAGAGAATGCGATTATGCATCTGCATGGGACGCTTGGTAACAAGTAATTAATTGCTTGTCACCTCCTTTTCTTGTAGTCTTATGTCGAAATAAAATCAATTGTACTGAAGAATCCCTTGTATTCTCTTGTCCCCTCCTCGGGTCTAATCTTCTAGAACATCTTATCTTCAAGCTTAAAGAATTTGCTGCTTATAACCGTATGATCACTTTACAGCATATCATTTACAATGAATCATAATGGTCATCAGCTTGCTGATAATCAGTGCATTCTTACATGTATGCTGCATTTTTTTGTGGTTTTCCTAAGTTTGTTGAAGACTCGTTATATTATACATATACGACCAAATGCAAGTCAAAAGTCGACATGTTCTTTAGGTATATCCTCAAAAAGAATACCGATAGGTTGATATCTTGACCACCCCTGTTCTAATCCTTCTTTACTTTTCAGTTATTAGACATAAGTTGCTTAAATAGCTGCAGCCTCCAGTGCTTTTCTCATCGACATACTTCTATTTCTCCAGATGGGCTGCTATAGCCTCCCAGTTACCAGGAAGAACAGATAACGATATCAAGAATTTCTGGAACTCACACCTGAGGAAGCGTGTCAGCAGCAAAGCTCTCGACCAGCCATCTTCCTCTTCAAAGTCAGTTGATACGAAATCTGACTCTCCTTCAACTCGTCACATGGTTCAGTGGGAGAGTGTTAGAGTGGAGGCTGAGTCCCGTCTGTCGAGTAAAACATTGCCTCTCAGTACACCACCAGGCAGCAACCCGGGGGGTGATTACTTCCTACAGCTGTGGAGCTCTGAAGTTGGAGAATCATTTCGAAACATCAATGAGACCGCAAATGAATGTGAAGGAGCTGCATCCCACAGCCCAAAATCACAAACATCGTCTCTAACAAAAGCTGAGTCCGGCTCAAGATCCACAAACGTAATGGGACCCTGCAAGACCACCGGCTGGCCTGAAACGGCTGATCAGAAAGTGGGAATCTGGAACTGCAAGAAGGAATCAGATGAGGTGACAGCTTATTCAGAGTCCTCAAAGTCATATGAGATGGATGATTCATCAGATGCAATGATGAAGCTATTACTAGATTTCCCCGAGGGTGGAAACGACATGGGATTTCTCCAAGTTCCCAACGACAATATCTCCGCTTACATCCAAGACTAGTTGCACTGACATGCTAGCCTGAATCAGAAGTGATAAGTGAAAGAGGATTATGCATTTGGAAACTATTGCATTCTCTTCAATATATATAAGTTTAAAGAGTAAACTTCTTATCATCATTCTAACAGCTGCTCAATTTACTAGTTTGTGCAGTAGAGAAACAAAGTTGCTGCTCTCAGGAGGAGCATTTTGAACATGAAATGGAGCTTATTAATCTGGTTTATTTGTCAGAATGCTCTTTTCTCTGCGTAGTATAAAAAACATTGGGTTTCTGACACTGTACATATATATCGATGTCTGTTCCAGGTTTCCTGCATCTGCAGAAGTAGGGTTCAATCCGAACATGCTGCTGAAACGAAACCTTTGTGCTCAAATCAAGTTTCTTGCAGCTTCCAAATCAAGATAATAATACAGAAAATACAAAATTTCTTGCAAACTTCAATCTTTGTTCTCACAAACAGAGTAGCTAGGTTTCTCCAGAATGTATCTATAAACAAATACGTATCACTATTCACACATAACAATGAACGACAAACATAATTCTACTCCAAATCAACACATTACTGTATCTGAAAGATAAATAGATATCCAAATGGAAAATGTACAAATGCAACTTCACTTTTCAAATTCAATGTCAGCTTCAGAAACAGCCGAGCAGCTTCTTTGGACCAGTTCCAGTGGCACGATATTTTGCTGCTATTTCCTCAGCTTTGAGAAGATCTTCCCCACGTTTGGCTTCAATTATCGCTCGTTTTTCTTCTGCTGCCTTGTGGAGGAGAGCAACTTTGTTCTTCATTTTCTCTATGTATTCTGCTTTCTTTTTCTCCAGTTGCTCCTACGGACCAAGTGTATATAGAGTGATAAGAACGGGTAGATTTCATTTTCAACAGTTCATTCAGAATAGGATTTGTTACCTCAATTTTCTTAAGCTCAGCCTCTAGACTCGCTTTCTTGCTGTTCTCCCAAGCTGCGATAGCAGATACTTTCTTCTGAGCCCTATAGATCATTTCGTAAGAATGAACTACATCAATATCCTCCTAAAAGCAAGTCGCCAACCTTGGCATTTTCACCTTGAACTTACAAAAAAAGCTACTTCTTCATGTATTCATACAGAACATAACTATATGTGTTTGTTAAGAAGTCTTTACAACTCTTTTTCAGCATCTTTACCGGAGACAAGTTCATGTCATAAAGTATTGCAAATTCTTGAAAGCCATCAACATATGTAATAGCAAAACACACAACACACACAAGACGTGCTTACTTGTTTTCAGCTTTTGACTTCTCACTTTCTTCCCATGCTTTAATCAAAGACAACCTCTTCTCTGTTGCTACCCGGGCAAGCACAGCATCTGTGACAACATTAAAGGAATTGCATATGTTTTGGTTCATTGACATATGGACAATACCGTAACATAAATGGCATATGTACGTTAAGTACCTCTGTCTATAGAGCCCTCAGGTTTCTTCTCCTCAGCAGCTTCTGGTTCTTTTGCAATAGACACATTCAGAAGTTAGGACAAGCTGTACTCAGGTAACCGCAATGGAACTCGATACCACGCAGAGGTAAATAAAACTTGAGAGTTACCGTGTAATTTTACAGTAGAGAAGCAATTCATGGGAATTACTATTGTACATCGACATGAAAGTAACAGAACTGCAGATAGTCTTGAAATTCAATTAACAACTGTTTGATATTAGATGAACTGTTTTGCTTTCACATAAAACATTTTGTTTTACCTATTTGTTGTTTAGGAAGTAAGAAACAAACAAGTTACATTAAAATTGATTTGTCTGAAGGCATAATGAAAGTAATAAATCTGAAAAGGCCAAATGACAAGTAGGTTAAAAAACACATAAATAGCAAATGCTTTGCCCAGCAAAAGGCAAAACACTAGCCTCCTAACTTTTCCTTTATGCAAATATTAACAAATACAAGAATCTCCAACCCTGCAACTCTCTTATCCATATACTCAAAACAGAAAAATAGATAATACTAAAGAGAAACTTGCACTAAAACCAACTCAATTAGATTCTTTTCACCTTCCCACTCCGAAAAATAAAATATTTATCCTGTACTCCAAGATTTTTCTCAGAAATTCTTCAAGTCCTGATTTCCACCCAAATTTTCAAGAAATGTATGAAGAATAGCTCTAACCAGGTTAAGTAAGGTGCAGTGAAGATCTTGAATTTCCAATTCAAGAAAACAATTTTTCTGACAACCATAAAAAAACGCACTTTTCCTATGCATAAATAAAGCTAAAAAACTTCTTGAAAATCAACCATCGGAAGATAGATTCAACCTATACATACACATTCAGATGCTGATGCTATACACCTTTTACATATACAGACCGTCTGAAAACTAAGTAAACTATCCATCAAAACATAAGCAAAGAAGAACGGAGTTTTAAAGTAAATTACTTTCAACCACGACAAGAGCTTTGCACTCGTCAGCTTTCTCTTCAGCAGGCGGCGTCGGAATGACGGCTTTCTCCTCAGCCACGTCCTTAGGAGGTTCAACCGGCTCCTCCGCCGCAGGGGGAGCCTCGGGAGAAGGCTCCGGCTCGGCCTTCTTGGCTTCCTCCTCCGCCATCACTTCAGAAAACTTAGCTATGTTTGGTGTAGAAGGAAGGAACTAGAAGAAGGAAATGGGCAATGCTATATAGAGAGAGATATTGATTGAGTGCGTGTGGTGTGTGAGAGAGAAAGAAGAGAGAGAGAGAGAGAGATATTTAGTAGTTGGTTGGAGGAAGGTAAGTGTCGCTAGGAATTGAACAGAGAAGAGGGAGCTGGAGATAATTGGTACAGACGACTACAGAGGATTGGGGGTTTGGCGTATTTGTGAGTTGGCACAATGCACCACGCCCACTGATTTTTATACACAAACAATTGTGATAAGTTTGTTTTTAAGGAATAAACAATACGAAAGGACAAATTTGGTAATTACACATAGTACTGTATGGGAGAGATATTATCCTATGTTGCAGGTTGCACCGGGTGTTGGGGGACCAAAAGGTCATAGTCAACATTGATGAGAATAATGAGATATGATCATCATCCTTTCAAGATTCCAATAGAATTTTCCCATCAGAGTTCAAGAAAGATAACTTATCTTAAATAATACTATTTTTAAAGTGCTTAAATTAAATAAAATTATTTAGAATCAAATATATTTATCGCAAACCCTTTTCATTTTATGTTCCTACGTCTTATTCTGTTCCATTCATGATGAAGTCCGACCAATCATAAAGCAGCAAGAAGGCCATATTTACTTAGGTTTATAAGATTGGGTAAGATTTTTAATACACCATAGTATACTATTTATATTGCGTTGTATGAGGGTTCGAGTTTGGAGTTGGGGTTGCTATTAATACACTGTAGAACGTACATAACTCAATCCACCTCTTATCGACCCACTTACAGAATCAATCCCACTAACTAAATAATTAATTTCAATTTTGTTTTTTTAGATTCAAATTTATCGTATATTCATTTAGTCGAATACTGAAAGTAAACATGGTCCAAGAGTACAATCTCCCAAAGCAAGGGCAGGAAGTGTTGAGAAGCAGAGGACGGCAGCCCGGGACAATGTGCCGTCTTAAAATTTGAGTAGACAAAGGTGGTCCTAATTCTGGGGGTGGTGGTACTTTTAACTGAATTGCACCGTTTGAAGGTTGCTTTTCCTTTACCTTTTAAAAGGCCGAATTTCACTGTTCCCTGTTTGGCAAACTCTTAATAATCATCTCTCAGCTCAGCTTCCTTCCCTTTTTGAGCTGGCCACCATTCCAACCCACCCCCTTGCCCAATAATCTAATTAATTCTCACCATGTGCCTTCAACTTGTTACTAATAAAGAATTATTTGATTGATGAATATATGAGTTGTAACAAAATGTTTTTCAAATATTATAAATTTGGGGAAAAAAAAAAAGAGTATGTGATATGATGAGGTTGAAATTGGGATTATGTAATTTTACATTTAGATTCTTTAACTTTGTTTCGAGTTGTCGGGTTTATATTAGTTGTTGTCATGTGACGTTTAAGTTAGTAAAATCGGTACAAAAATATTCGAATAGTAGTAAATGAATATGCGTGGCATACGATCGAATTGTACGATTTAATGAAATCCGTTGGTCCAGAGTTAATAGTTCAAATTGATGATGCTGGTGGATTGGATTCGATCAAACCATTTTTGTTGAAAAACGCACGAATTCTTGGAATGTTCAACTATTTCATCATGAGAGAAGAATTTTTTAAATGTGGTTGTCACATTAGTATGTTATAAGCTTATGAATAATGTGATAGGGGGCTGATATTTATAAATACTTAAATAAATTCAGTTTAGTTTGATCTTTTAAATTATAAAAAATATTTTTTTTTTGAGTTGGAAGCGATGAATTTTATTATTTGAAATAAAGTGATTACGATTAGTCATGTCGATATCAATATTGAACAGAAACAAATACAACAATCATATCAATAATATCACATAAACTAGCATCTAACTATTACAGCAACAAATAATACTTACTATACAGTAGAAACAACATCATCCCGCGCAAGGGGTTCGAACTCATGACCTTTAGGATCATAGGGCCTCAACTTCGCCAATGAACTAAGCCTCATTAGCTATAAAAAGCATTATTATGAATTTCATAATGTTATTGTATTCAGACACGCGTTAATATTAATTCAGACTATCAAATAAAGAAAAGGGAAAGCGTGAGGAGTTTGTTGTTTGATAAAACAGCAGTGATGATTGAATTTGAAGTAAAACTTAGCTAAAGTTAGAAGCTGAGTGATATTTAAGCTCTAAGGAAAGCAAGCGCAACACGAACCCAACGCGGGCCAACTCACTTCGTAGTGGTCTTGTCGACATTAAAGAAGATATATACATAAAATTTAAAATATATAAAAATTCATAGAAAAAACGAAGATGGAAAATATCAAGAAATATTTTAATTGTTTGATGACAAAAAATAGATTCTTGAAGGAATCCTCCAACAAGTGGCAATCATGGCTGATTGCCATCCAATCTGAGTTGTGTTTGGCCATGACAACCCCTTTCCAACCACATAAAATATTTAAATGAGGGAAAATAGAATTTTTGATTTTATAAGTTAGACATTTTTTTTTTGTCTCATTCGTTATGGAATTGATATTTTTTATTTCGTAAGTTACAAAAATTCGTCTTTTTGGTCTTCATCCACTTTTCCATTTGTTTTTTTTTTTTTTTTTTTTTTTACGTATTTTTGGTTGGAAGAAAAATTCAATGTTTATTAGATAAGAGAGAAATTCCCTTTCATTGTCCTAATTTCCTTCAAAGTTTGTTCCCCCCCCCCCCCTCAAAATAGTTATGTTCTCCCTCCCATCAAAGTGTTGCCAAGTTGAAAAACACACCAATTTTTTATCCAGCCAAAAATACTTAATGGCCAAGTACTAGGCATGTGGCTGAGGCTATTAAAAAATAAACAAAAAAGTGAATGAGGACCAGAAGTGTAAACTTTTGTAAGTTATGGGACCAATAATGCCAATTCCGTAATAAATGCTCCAAAAGTGAAACGAGCCTAACTTGTGGAACCACACGTATTCTTCTCTCTTTTGTTCTTTTCTCTCGGATTTCTCTCTCAAATCCGAGAGTGTTTTCCCTGCAAATTCCGAGCTTTGAGTTCAGTTTCCAAAAGGCTACTGAGTGTTGTTTCGAGGTATTCTTCGGTAAAGTGCATACCATTAGAACTGTAACCGTCTTATCCTGGAAGAAGTTGCGTAGTACCCGTGTGCACATTTGGTACGGGACGTATAATTTCTTCAAGGCAAGCAGATTATATCTGTGATTCAGTTTGTTCATATTATTGGACTGAGATTTTGTTACGATACAATTCTCACTGTAAGTTCTACTTTATCGCTATAATAGTATTTCTAACTGTTTCGTGTTATTTGGTTCCAACGTGTTTCTTGTGTTTTGGTTTCAAAACTGTTTGTAAAACCTGATTGTTATTTTAAAACAATACTACGATTGTATGTTTGACAACTTGTTTTTCCAACAATCTTGAAGAAATTATAAGTTTTGAAAAATCAGGTTTTTTTCGTTGGAACGGAAACAGTTATTGTTTTGTGGTTTTAAAAAAATTCGGACTTTGATTTTTAAAATCTGTGATTTACTTTCTGCTTCTTAATTATTAAAATGGCCGATGCAATTTATATCGCTATTCCGATCGCCCCAAAAGTCAACTTATCCGAGATGCCGAAAAAAAATTTGGGCCAATTTTTCAAACGTTGGAAACAACGAATGAAAATATGATTGACGATGAAAGGACTTTTGTTGGTTATTCAGGTGACTTGCCTTGAACCAACTGAAACCGATCCTAAGATAGCTGAGATTGCTTAGTGGACCGAGCGGGATCAAATAGGCAGAGGAGCTATTTTGTCAGTGATGTCAAATACGCTCTTTGATGTCTACTATTCCAATTCTTACACTGCAAAATCGTTGTGGGATAGGTTGGACAGGAAATATAATACTGAAGAGCAAGGACTCGAAAAGTATTATGTTTCCAAGTTCATGAGGTATCAGATGGTCGAGGGAAGGTCTGTAACTGAACAGATGCATGAGATTATCAATCTTGAGCATTCTCTGTCTGATGCTGAGATGAAGCTTCCCGAAAAGTTTTTGGTCATAGCCATAGTGGACAAATTTTCAAGTCTTGGGAAAATTTTGGCATGACACTCAAGCATCAGAAAGGGAGAATATCTCTGGATGATCTTATGGTCACGATAAGCATTGAGGAAGAGCACAGGAACCAGACCCACAAGATGTCGGTTGAGCATCAGCCAAAGGCCAATTTAGTAATCGGGAAAAATAAAGTGAATAAGGTTAACTCGAACTCGAAAACCATCGATAAAGGCAAAGGCAAAGTCATTAAAAAACAAGAAACCAAAAGCAAGTAAACCCTGCTGGAACTGTGGGCAGGTGGCACACTGGGCTAAGGACTGTCCTAATTAAAAGGCCAAGTCCGGGCAGGCAGTTGTCAACATGGTTGTGGGAGGAACTAGCAATGCTAGCACCTCAGGAGCAACTGAAGGGTATGTTTCTGTACAACTCGAACTCCTTACTATCTATGAAGCATTTGATTGGTTGATTGACACTGGCGCAAATGTGCACATCTGTGCTGATAAATCGCTATTTGTATCTTATCAGGCCATCAATGGAAGGACAGTAAGCATGGGGAACTCCAGTACAATTGAAGTACTTCGGATAGGAAGTGTGGACTTGAAGTTTCCTTCAGGGTGCATTCTGTCGTTGCAAAGAATTCACCATGTACCTATCGTTAGGATAAACATTATCAGTGGTTCTGTAATAGTTAGTGAGGGATATGAATTATCCTTTAAATTTAAAAAGTGATAATTCAACATTTTGGTGTTTTTGTTGGCAAATGATATTTGTCTGATGGGTTATTCAAAATTCGAGTTGATAGCAAGATATTGTTGAATCTGATTCTATTGTTTTGACTATCGAATCTACTTCTTTGTGGCATGGTAGATTAGGTCATTTAAATTTGGGTTCAATCAAATGAATGATGAATCTTAATTTAATACCTAGAGATGAAATTGAACAAGGTCACAAATGTAAAATTTGTGTAGAAACTAAACAAGTTTGGAAATCCTATCAATCAGTTGAAAGGGATTCAAAAATACTTAATTTAGTGCACACTGATATTTGTGAGTTCAATGGGATTTTGACTAAGGACCACAAGCGATATTTTATAACCTTTATAGATGATTGCAGTAGATACGGTTATGTCTTTCTCATGCGTAATACAGATGAAGTGTTAGATAAATTTATTTTGTTTAAAAATGAAGCAGAAACCCAAACTGGTAAGAAACTTAAACGATTAAGGTCTGATAGAGGAGGAGAATATGAGTCGAGTAAGTTTAGTGAATTTTGTCAAAATTTTGGCATAATTCATGAGGAGACTCCTCCATATTCCCCTTCGTCTAATGGAATAGCTGAACGAAAGAATAGAACCTTTAAAGACATGATTAACAGTCTTCTGTTAACCTTCGGGTTACCTAAGTATTTGTGGGGAGAGGCTTTGAATACGGCTTGCCATATTCTGAATAGAGTCCCTCTGAAACACAATGCGAGTACTCCTTTCGAGTTATGGAAATGGTGGAAGCCAAGCCTCAAATACTTTCGAGTGTAGGGGTGCCTAGCTAAGGTACTGGTCCCTGAACACAAGAGAAAGAAATTGAGCCCTAAGACTGCTGATGTTGTGTTCTTGGGCTATGTGGAGACAAGTTATGCACTGAGATTTCTGGTTATTAAATCAGAAATTTTAGGCATTGAGGTCAACACAATAGTCGAATTTCGTGATGCTACTTTCCTGGAAGATGTATTTCCCATGAAAATGGGAATACCTCCTAGTGTTTCACTTGATGATTCACTTGCCTCCAATTCTATTCCTGAACATGTGGAAAAGATGACAGATGTGGGGGTTAATCTTAGTAATACTAGTCAGACTCATGAAGAGTCAGATGAACCTAGACGGAGTAAGAGAGCTAGGATCGTCAAGGATTTTGGAAGTGACTTTGTCACTTACAATATCGAGGACGAGCCTGTAACCTTCAAAGATGCTATGGCTTCTTCTGAAGTCAAGCATTAGAAGGAAGCTGTCAAAAGTGAGATGGACTCCATTAACGGGACATGAGTGCTAGTCGATCTCCCTCGAAGGTGTACTACAATTAGGTGTAAGTGGATCTTTAAGAATAAACTAAAACCTGATGGGACCATTGATAAGTTTAAGGCCAGATTGGTGGCTAAGGGTTTTAAACAAAAGGAGGGAATAGACTATTTCGATACATATTCTCTGGTAGCTCGGTTGACTATAATCCAGGTGCTTATAGCATTGGCCTCAGTGTATAATCTTTCGGTTCACCAGATGGATGTGAAAATAGCCTTCTTGTATGGTGAACTAGAGGAAGAGATATACATGGACCAACCTAAGGGATTTGTAGCTCATGGTAATGAGCACAAGGTTTGTAAACTTGTTAAGTCTCTTTATGGACTTAAGCAAACACCCAAACAGTGGCATGAAAATTTTGATATAACTATTTTTGCGTTTGGCTTCATCGTGAATGAGAATGACAAGTGCGTTTACAGCAAAGTTAAAGGAGATAAAATTATCATTATATGCCTGTATGTAGATGATATTCTGTTAATTGGATCATCTTTAGACATTATTATGGAAACCAAGTCTTTTTGGAAAAGAAGTTTGAAATGAAGGGTATGGGTGAGGCTAATGTAATTCTTGGCATCAAGTTGATTCGGTCAACTGATGGGATAGCTATTTCTCAATCTCACTATGTTGAGAAGATAATTGAGAAATTTGGCTATCAGAACAGTAGAATTGCTAAGACACCATATGATCCTTCTGTGGCTTTATTAAAAAATCAAAGTGGTATACCTGTTGCACAACTGAGGTATTTCCAAATTATTGGGAGTTTACAGTATCTGGCAAATGGCACGAGACCAGACATTTCATTTTTTGTCTCGAAGCTGGCTAGATACATGAGTTGTCCGGACAAAACTCATTGAGGAGCTTTGGATAGGGTATTAAGGTATCTTAAGGGCATAGTGTCACTGTCCATTCATTATGGCAGATTCCCTGCTGTTTTGGCAGGTTATAGTGATGCTAGCTGGATAGCCAAAAACTCCAGAACTAATGGATGTTCAAGATATGTGTTTACCTTAGGTGGAAGCGCAGTCTCCTGGAAGTCTGCAAAACAGACTTTGATAACCCGATCTACTTTTGAAGCCGAGTTATGTGTGTTGGATATGACTGGTACCGAGGCAGAATGGTTGTATGGGTTGTTACTACAACTTCCCATTGTAAGCCAGCCTCTTCCACCTATTGCTGTATATTGTGATAGTCAGACCACAGTAGCAAAGGTTCATAGTCGTAAATACAACCAAAACACAAAAAGACACATCCAAGTTAGACTTAAGTCTATAAGGGCATTAATGGCGGACAGAGTTATAGGCATTGACTTTGTGGGAACAAAGGACAATGTGGCTGATCCCTTGACGAAAAGATTAGATCTGTCACAAGTACAAAAATCCAAATTGGGGATGGGACTGAACCCCTCAGTGATATAACTACGATAGCAACCCAACCTTCCAAGTGGAGATCCCACAAAGAAGGTTCAATGTGGTATTAACAAGTCGTAGAGAATATCCAAGCACCTAAAAATAGACTGATACTTTGTATCTAGAGTCTGTCCCTGCAATTCTGGAAGGTGTTGTTACTGCAAGTATAGTAAGAGTTTTAACTCTGAATGGGTCAAGTCTTTATAGACGAGATGCTAAGCAGTACATCCCTAGAGACGCCCAACTAAGTGAATGTAGTTGTTTGGCCGCAACTAAGGAATGGGGTTATTCCTGAAAATATTCAACGAACAAGATCAGGACACATGGCCTAACTTGTCAACCCTAAAGATCAACACAAAGCCGGTGGCTTATTGTTACTAACAGACGCCTTCACAACCACGGGCTCAAATTCAAAGCTTAGTTCCATTTGACTCGGTGATAGCTGACGTTAGATAACTTAGGTAGTGGTTCAAACCGGAAGGTACCATTACTGAAAGCAAGTCACAGAAGCTTGAGTTCAAATCTATAGATTTGTGGGGATCGTTGTAATTGACATTTATAATGTTAATTTGTAACAACAAATTGTTCTAAAATATGGGTTTAATTACACATGAATCTATAGATTAGATGGTGAGAGACATAGAGGGATTACACTTGTCCTACATAGGAATATGATGGGAAAGGGTGGAGCTTTGATAAGGATATAAAGGTGTATGTGGGGATGAGTGTTTTACACTGAATGTTGTCCCACATTGAAAGTTTAAGAATAACTTAAACTCCTTATATCAAGTTCAATGTTCATTATATATGTTTGAAGTATTATGGAGACTAGAGTGCACATGGGGTTGCCCCATACGCGCGCTGCCGCCGCCCGACTCCGGCGCGGGCGCGGGCGCGCATGTCTCAGTCTCAGTATCTATCTTTTTGCAGCAAAAATATTTGGATTTATCTGATAAAACCTGGTGCATTTATGACTATCAAATGGTTTTAAAATTTATTTTAAAACTCGTTTTAATGGTGCTTTAATACCAGATTTTGAACCTGGATTAAATGCTGATTTATTACAAACCTGAAACTCCCGTATTTATGTGGTGGTTTCAGCTGGTTTTAATGCCTGGTTTTAATAGCGTTTAATGGTTTTTAAACCTGTATTTAAAATCGTTTTAAATTCTGTTAATGGCTATTTATGTCAGCCTTAATGGTGGTTAAATGCTGCACTAATGATGGTAATTAATGCGGAAGTTGTAACCGCTGATAGCCTTGCCTATATAAGGCTGCAAAGGCTCACTTCAAAGTATGCACGACGAAGATAACTAACAACACGTATTCTTCTCTCTTTTTCTCTCTTCTCTCGGATTTCTCTCTCAAATCCGAGAGTGTTTTCCCTGCAAATGCCGAGCTTTGAGTTCAGTTTCGAAAAGGCTACTGAGTGTTGTTCGAGGTGTTCTTCGATAAAGTGCATACCGTTAGAATTGTAACCGTCTTATCCTGGAAGAAGTTGCATAGTACCCGTGTGCACATTTGGTATGGGACGTATAATTTCTTCAAGCCAAGCAGATTATATCTGTGATTCGATTTGTTCATATCATTGGACTGAGATTTGTTACGATACAATTCTCACTGTAAGTTCTACTTTATCACTATAACAGTATTTCGAACTGTTTCGTGTTATTTGATTCCAACGTGTTTCTTGTGTTTTGGTTTCAGAACTGTTTGTAAAACCTGATTGTTATTTCAAAACGATACTACGATTGTCTGTTTGACAACTTATTTTTCCAACCTACACTATATATATCATCCTTTGTTTTTTCTCCATTATATTATTTAATATCATAAATTTGAATTTCGATTATAATACCCCAAAAGAGGTCCGGATGAGAGGAAGTTAGGTTTTAGTTTAATAATTTAAAAATAAATAATGAGCAATCAACAATGTATTTCTCTCTAAAACAGTCTCATCAAGAAGTAAAATAGACCAACATCACGTACTATGAAAAAATATATTTTGGACCATCAACATTTTAGTTAAGTTGGTGTTATCTTTTCTCGAAAAAAGAGAGGTCCTGTATTAAAATTCAGGTTTTCATTCCATTGTAATATATGTATATACACACATATATATATATGTTGGTTGGTTTGCTTGTGCCAGCAAAAAGATATTCCTCGTGTCTTTGGACAATAATCCGCTTGATTCATGTTGGCAAACGCCCTCATCGCCAACCCCACAAGATGACTCTATATTCATTTTCGAATAGTTTATTAACCGTCAGATCAAATCATGTGGTCTTTTTGACAATGATATTTATTCCTTGTTATGTGATCAAATCATCTAGAGACCAATGTTGATTAAGTACACAAATAATTCGAATCAGAATTTGGTACACTGAGAAAAGAATAAACAAAGGAATATGAAAGTGTGGTTAAATACTTAATTACTTATATTTGTGAAATTTGAACTTACAATCTTTTAAATATTAAATTTAAATCTTATGACTTCAATTGGCTTGTAATGGAAATATATACAACGTGAATGTCAAGCATTGCGATTGAGTAGTGCAAACTTACTTTTGAGTGCAAATGCAATTTATTGTTGTTTGATATTTTCAATATTTACTGTTGGATTCTACATTTATAGTAGTATGTGTACATTATTTTTTGGTTTGTTTTGAAGTTGTTGATAGTAGATTTAATAGTATTGTTGTAATGTGTACTGAATATTGTAATAATTTGTTGATTATTTTAATAATATCGTTGTATTTCCAAAAAAAAAAAAAAATCACTATAATTGTTATTTTTATCTTATTGCCCGTTATGCTCATTAAGTATTTCATAAATCATCCATTAACTTTAAAAATGATAGTAGTTTTGAAATTTATGGTTAATTTGCATTTGGATAATTACGGAATTGTGAATTAATTATTCTATGATCAATTATCTTATAATCAATTACAAATGTTAATTATTTTATAATCAATTACACTGTTATTTGTCCTAAGTAACATGAATTCAACAACTCTCTGGTGTTGATTGAAGCAAGTTAAGTATGTTAAATCTTACGTGATTGTCACTAAGTTCCTATTTGGCTCCATCGTTACATAACTAATAATGAAATAATTAATTCTGAACAAAAATAATGTTAGAAACGGTGATCATGACATTTCAATTCGTAATTCCATAATTGATTATACAAATAAAAATTTTGGCTTAATGGCGTTTAAATTTGCAATTTTATAATTGATTACACAAATACAAAAACAAATCATAGTTTAATGACATTTAAATTTCAAACCTATCGTTATTGTTATTATTATTATTTTTTTAACACCCACACACTCAGTATTTGAGTACGAAACCTCCCATGGGGAAATTTTATGCGTGGGCCGTTGGATTGTCCCCTGGGGACAACGTTATTGTTAAGGTTAATGAAGGAATATAAAAATTATTTAATAGGCATAATACGTAATTAGGCAAAATTACACTTTTGGTCCCATAGGATTGAGGGGTCAACACTTTTGATCCCGCGCTTCCTGAAATGATCAATTTAGTCTCAAAATTGAGAATTTTCGACACTTTTGGTCCCGCGCTTCCTGAAACGACCAATTTAGTCCCAAAATTGAAAATTTTCGTCACATTTGGTCCCATTAGACAATTTTCGTCAAACATGTTTAAGGCAAATGTCTTGCCATTAGCGGGACCAAATGTGTTGACAATTTCCAATTTTGGGACAAAATTGGTCATTTCAAGAAGCGCGGGACCAAAAGTGTCAAAAATTCTCAATTTTGAGACTAAATTGGTCATTTCATGAATCACGGAACAAAAAGTATTGACCCCTCAATCCTATAGGACCAAAAGTGTAATTTTGCCTACGTAATTACGTAAAAAATAATTGTGTGGAATTAAAGCTTAATAATAATAATTTTTATCAAGACAGTGATTTGAATCAAATTTAATTTAAAAATAATTATTGGAAAAGGGCTAACAGTATAAAAAATGATTAAATGGAATTTTCGTCCTGTATTTTTCGTATTTTGGCGTTTCAATCCTTTATCTTTCTAGGGTAGCAAATAAATCTTGTAATTTTTAATTTTTCGCGATTTTGGTCCTTTCGTCCCCGGAGTTTGCAAGTGTTGGCCGGAAATTTTTTTAATTTGGGGCTTTTCTTCCCATTGGTCAATTTAATGGACCAAAATCACGAAAAATTTAAAGTTACAGGACTTATTTGCTACCCTAGAAATATAAAGGACTAAAATGTCAAAATATAAAAGATACAGGACGAAAATATGGTTCTATGCTGGCAGGCATTGACCAATGTGAAGAAAAGCCCCAAATTAAAAAAAAAATCCGATAATATTTCCAAACTCCGGTAACTGAAGGACTAAAATCGCAAATAATTGAAAAATTACTGGACTTATTTACTATCCTAAAAAGATAAAAGAATAAAATACTAAAATATAATAAATATAGGACGAAAAATACATTAATCCCGTATTAAAAACTACATTTACATAGGTCGGACTGTCATACAATTGATTGCAATGGTACTTGAGTGTCAATAGTGGGGTTGCTAAAATAATTTATTGGTTAATAGGACCCTCTAAATTAATGATATATTGTAGCAATACGTGTACTCTATACTTCACATTTCAAACCACCACCCACCCTAAAGATTTAAAACAAAAAGGAAAGTAAATTGCAAAATACTCCCCTAATGTTTGTTATAATTACTATCATCCCTCAATATTTGAAAATTTACAAATATTCTTCTGAAATTAATAAATGTCTAACAAATACCCCATTTACGCCAATGATGTCTAGATCAGTTAGCGAAGCTGGGGCCCCATGATCTTAGAAGCCGTGGGTTCAAACCCCATCAAATGCGTGAGATGTTATTCTACTGTATAGTAGGTGTAGGTCTTTCTACTGTAATAAGTAGGTGTTGTTTAGATTGTTGATCAAAATATAGTTGTTCTTATTATAAGGAGTATTTATAATTATGACAAATTTTAAGAGAATTAATTATAATTCAAAAAAGAAAGAAAGAAAAAATTTAAAGGAGAAAAAAGGTGTGGGGTTATGTATGAGAAAAGAAAAAGAACAACAAAAAAGAAGAAAGGTCATTTATCCTTTATTTGAATAAAATATAAAACTTTAGTGATATAATTTTTGACATAATTATAATTAATAATCGATAGTGGATTTGGCACGCATATATTTGTACGTCTTTCTCTCTAATAGTTAGATTTGTTTAAAAAAGTATATTACAATCATTCATATACTTTTTTTTAATCTCGAAATCATTCATATACTTAGAAAGATAAATAATATTTAATGTAGCACGAATTTAATTAGGTCATTTAAAAAAAATCAAATAATTTTGTGTGAGGGCCGGGGACCATCTATGAGCAACTTCATCCTCAAGGTCAGCAGCATGTATAGTTGTATCATGTATGGGTGGATACCCCGGCTCAAGCCCTATTGCTCAATGTTTTAAAATTCGGAGAAAATTGAATCCAATTATTGAATTATTGGTTTGACCGGTCGAATCAAATTGAAAAAATTGATTGACCCAAAATATATTATATACTATTTTTGTAACTTATTAATATAATTATATATCAATTGATTTAAAAATACAATTTGTAATAATAATTTATAAAATGATATAATTTATAAATAAAAACAATCTATAATAATTTAATAAATAAAATCAAGAAATCTCTTGAAGGAAACAAATTAAATTAAAATTCAAACTAATAAAAAAACACAAGTTAAATTTTAGAACTCCACAAACTCTTGAAACTTGACGCTTTGTTGCTTCCCTTTTTGAGTAAAAAGATGTAGCAATTGATGCCTCCATAAATTACTTTTTTTTGATAAAAAAACTCAAAACAACTTGATGATTAGGATAAAGAAGTAGGTGAAACCTATTGGCTGCTAGACGTGGCTCCTCATTGTCTCACATTGGAAAATTATATACCAAATTTAGACACTTTAAACTACAAATATGGAAAAATTTAATCCACGCTTAATGTTCCACATTGAAAAAGTATAAGTCAAACTTAAGCATGTTACACTATAAATATGAATTAACTTAAACCAAAGCTTATTGTCTCACATTGAAAAAGCATAAGCCGAATTGAAACATTTTAGA
Organism: Sesamum alatum; assembly: GCA_034509735.1. Lineage (NCBI taxonomy): Eukaryota > Viridiplantae > Streptophyta > Magnoliopsida > Lamiales > Pedaliaceae > Sesamum > Sesamum alatum. The sequence continues at coordinate 27,008,347 of JACGWO010000003.1, read as the reverse complement.
CTATAAATATGAAAAAACTTAATTCCAAAAAAAATTATATATTTAACTACATTATTAATTTTTTCTAAACAAAACATGAGGTCAAAATCGATTTTTGATCGGTTATTGGACTGCCAGTTTTCACCAATTTTGGTTGGTCCGCACTGATTTCGATCATAGTGGTTTTGTCCTATGAATCGCCTTAAACACACGGCTGGTTCCTGATTGAAGCGATTGAACCGGTACGATTCAGAAAACACTGCTATTGCTCCAATCCACGTATGACATGTATATCTCTAAATTTTTTTTTTTTTTTCCCTTTTCTTCAATCCTCCTTGGGGCCAGCCAAATCAATTTTTAGAAAGTGGGCTTGCCCCCATTGGGAATTTAAAATATACCGTATTTACTTTAAGCAAATAAAAAGATAAATTACTGCGAGTTCATTTGATGTTTATCATAATTATAACTATTTTTTGTTCTTTGTAAATTACAAAGACCATTTAAAATTAATGATCGTCTGTTTAACAAATATACAGGTCATTTACCACTGGCAACTGTTTAATAATTCATGCTGTCCTTTTAGTTTATTAGGAGATTAAGGCTGCAGCTGCAAAGCCTAAAAAGAGTGCTCTTTTTGGGCGCTGCAGTTGAAAGGTTTTGGTAAAGGGGACATACAGCACAGCACAGCACAGTGATATGTCTATATCTTCAATTGCATGCGGTTTCCAACTATGTCAATTCTGAAGACTAAAGTAATATTGGCATACATTACAAATAATTAAAGTCCTAGACAACTTGACCTCATTTATTGTGTGTGTATGGGGTGGGGGTATTTATTTGGATATCCGTTATTTAACTTTCTAACATAGTATTTTGTCACGTATTTTTTTTATTTTCTCAATTTCAATTACTTTTTTGCCCTAGTGTCCCTTTTTAACTGAAAAAATGCATATGCATCTCACTTGACTTCTTAAAATTAAAATTACTATTCCTATTAGCATATTTTTACCAGCATTTTTATTCTTTTAACTTTCTAAGGTAATACTTCGATCATATATCTCTCTAATTTTTCATTTCAGCCCCTTTTTCTCGTCGGAATTCAAAAAAAAAAAAAAAAACTAAAATCACAAAAAATGCAGTTAATCCGAGTGGGGGTGGGTGGTGTATGTTTTTGACATGTCCTGCCTATTTCATCAAGGCACTACAGTTTTTTAAGCAAGAAGAGTGTTATTTTTCAGCAATAAGACATGCACCTTCCTGGCTCCTTTATCATCATGAATCAACAATTCAAATATAGGTAAATTAATGGACACACACACACACATACACATAACAGATATCTACTTGATACAACTCTCTCTACCTGATCCATCGAACCTGAATAGGATAAAGGAAAGTGGAAACTAAAACAAGATAATTTGTAGTAGACAGCAGCACCATTCCTTATATAGCTGAGTAACTATATTCATCTTCTGGAGGGGGCTGAGACAGAATGGTTAGGATGACAAAGGTCCCGAATAAGATTGTGACTATGGCAGTGAAATTCACGAGGAACGCCTCTGACCCGTATTTTGCAAGGCCGGAGCTTTCAAGGAATGTTAGCTTTTCAAGGTATCCCAGTGTGGCTGTGCCAACAGCTAAGATGTACACAAAGATGCCGAAAAGCACATGCCATGGGAGTGACTCGCTTCTGATTGCTGTTGTTCCTCCGGGGAAGAAGAACACCAGGAAACCGTAAATCCACTGCAGATTATAAGGAACAACATGAAAATAGGTCTTGATGATGGAGGAACATCAGAAAGAATCTAACTAAACTTTGACTTCAAATTTTTTTGATATGCAGTCATTTGAAATCATTTCTCCACAATTCTCCCTACAAACTTGAATCCATCAATTCAAATGTATCTAGTGCGCTGCCGGAGTTTTATTTTGCAAAAATAGCCTAAAGAAACTGGCTAAGAGCAAAAGCTTAGTAGTACCATAGCAAGCATAAATCCTCTAAGTACATTGCAACAATGTTTGCTTCCTGTGGCGAAGTAAATATCCGAGTTTTAACCAATGTCTCGCCACAGGGCAAGCATTATGTTGAATCCGGTTTTTTGAAAAGACCAGGATGTGAATGAACAACTTTACTAAATAATGATGCATCTCAAGCCATTCATGTGAACTGAATGAAAGCTCGCACTAAATTCAACGTGAAAATGAATACATCGGAGCATCACCTGAATGCCATAGAGAACGATAACGCCAATCCCAAGCCAAGAGTGTAAACTGTATAAATTGGCAATATTGCTTTCATTATGAAATTTGAATGCCATGTATATTCCAATTATGCCGAGTATAAGAGCAGTAGCATGCAGAACAAGATGTATGAGTTTCTTCTCTGGCTTCTTTAGCGGCAGGCATTTGTAACTCATGATGGCTGCAATTAGAAAGAAAAAAAAGAATGGATAAATGGATTTCTTGTATACATAAAGGTAAAACTACATGTGCTTCCTTAGAACAGAGATTAATTACCTTCACCCCCAATTATGATCAACCCTATAAGCATCAGAACAGGATGAAGCTGGCCACAAGGAAAAGAACTATGAGATTCACAGATAAGACTTATCATAGTTTCATGAAGTAAAGAAAAGGATTATTCATCCGAAGTTCATCTCCCATGACTTCAATTCAAATAGTCGATTATACAGAACTATTAGTCAACCACACTCCAAGTACTAAATTGTCACTAAGGAGTGAAAGAAGCTTCGATTAGCAAAGAACAATACATTCAATATCGCTGTAATGATGTCTTTACATGCAACTAAACATTTATGTGTACGATACTCAATCTTCAAAGCAGCTTGCCCACCTAATGAACAAACTCTTAATGACATTTATGATACTTGGAATGATAAGCACTTTAAGGACATTATGTTCGGTCTAAAACACAACGAAGAGTGTAAATATTAGGTATCACTACTGGTCCCAAGCTGGCGCGTACGATCATACAGGTCCCCATTGCAGTTTCCACATTGCCGAGATTCCTAGTTTCTCACATGATTAAGATGAAATGTGCTCTAATAGCCACAAATGTACTTATCCGCATCACCTACCTAATTATCAGAGGCTGGACAAAAAGAAAAGTCTTCAACCAAGAAAGTTAGCCCTACCGTCACATGAAGGGCAAAAGGCACTGAAAAATTAGTTTCTTCTATTAAAAACATGACACCAAGGAGCAGCAAACATTTAGCCCTGTTGCAAGAACTTCCCACAAAATGATATATACCGAAAAGATACCCTGAGTCCAGTAGCAACACATTATTGCAAGTGTTCATTCCATACCAATGAAGTGGACCACTTCAAGATTTTGTCTAAACTTTAAGAAGCAAAAATATGAATACCTTCAACAAACTCATATCTATATAACCATCAATCAAATGAGTATCATCTCTTTACAGCGTACTCCAGTGCAGTCAACGCCTATAATCAACAAAATACTTCACACAAACTGATGCACCGAACAACAATTCAAAGTCCCAGTATTGAATAACACAGGAATCCAACCATCACCACTCTAAATCCCAACCCTCATCCCTCACTACACTTACAAAAAGATCACCACAAAAACACAAAAACAAACGGGAAAAACAGAGGTAAAAGATCAAGAAAAGGCAAAGAAGAAGCAGACAGGGTGATAACAAGAGAGTTTTCTTACATTGAAAATGAGATTCTTGTTCGTAGCTTCCCACGCCAAACCACCTCTGAAGCTGATGCACCAAATCAACACCAAAATCGCACCCACGACCCCAAGAAAATGCGCAACGAAAGAAATGTGCAGAGCCTTCACCCCAATCGCCATTTTTCTTCCACTCTTTTTCTGGGTTTTTCTTTTTCACTCAGACTAGATAGATAGATAGACTACGGATCCACAAAAACGATAAAGTTCCAGTCTTTCTTAATAATCTCCAATTGGGGTCCTCTTGTTTTCGTACTCACCAGTAGTAGCTGCGCTGACGCCTTCTGGGCCGTCAGATTAAGATATTCTCCATCAAGTGGACACGTGTTAAGCAGACATAGGGGTATCCATATCCCACGTGTTCCAGGCACACTGGCAGTCGTGTCAGTTTGTGTACCCTGTTATAGCTCTCTCCTGGTTGGTGGCGCTGTGGATTCTTCTTTCCTTTTTCTATATATTTCACTCATTTTAATTCGAGTTAAATAATTCCATGTGCCTGGTAAATTACATTTTCTGTCCCGTACTTCGAGTCAAAAACAATTTTGGTCCCTAAATTAAATTTTTTGAAACGTAATTTTAATTCGAAATTTTTTCAAATTATTATGATTTTGATTCATCTAATTCCCTCTTTGTAATATTTTTTAATTCAATTTTAATGATTGCACCAAAATTATAATAATTTGTAAAGATTTTGATTTCTAAACTTTTTGAGATACAATTTCGGTATGTAATCTTTATAAATTATTACGATTTTTGTCCATCTGCTTCACCTTTTCTTAACATTCGTATAAACCCAATCTGAATGATTGGATCAAAATCATAATAATTTATAAAGATTATGAAACAATATCGTGTCTCATAAAATCTAGAGACTAAAATCAATTTTGACCTAGAGTATAGGGATCGAAAATTTCATTTACCCTGCATTGTGCGCATAGAATATATATATATATACATATATATAGACTATATATAATTAAAAAGCACTCTATTGGTGTCTTCAATTTTATGGTTTGTTAATTTTTTATTATTTTTATTCTTTTATTAATTTTTTTTTCTCTGTCTTCTCAATTTCTAATTGTTCTCTCTCCTCTCAAACTTCCACATCCTCTTTCTTCTCTCATTTTTTTCAATATTTTCTTCATACTATTTTATATTTTTAATATTATATTTATCTGATTAATATGTTTTTAAAATAATAATTATTTTTTACATCTTACATTAATTTTACATACATTTAAGTGTGTCACATGTACTAGGAATATTTTTTTTTAAACAGAACAACATATTTATATATATTAAGAAAGATTTATACATAGGGGAGGCAATATGCCTAATTGAAGCAAATGATACATCTGAATAAACCACATCTTTAGCAAAAGTAGACAAAACATCAAAAGTCTGGTTTGAAGTTGAAAGAACAGTCACCGATCGATCAAAAGTATCAGCAGCCCAATTAGCCTCCCTATAGCCAAAAGTAGTCTTAACAGAGACGAACTCAGTTAAGGTTTTCAAGCAATCCCTTAGCAAAGAGATGAGCACCCTCGGAGCAGGTTCCCTCCTGCCAATAAGCATCAACAAAAACTGAAAATCACTTTCAATGATAAGATGAGTAATATTTTTTCCTCTTGCTAAATAAGCTATTTCTAAGCGCCCATAATTATGTTGTGTTATTAATATAAATTAAAAAAGCAGTAACAAATCTAAAGTTAGAATCTCGTATAATACCCCTACTACCTAATATACCTGGATTTCCAAAGAAAAAAATCATTTATATTGAGTTTAAACCAACATAAAGGAGGTGGTTCTCATTTGCATACTACTGCATATAACATTTGATTTCTAGTAATTTATAAATCACGAAACTTCAAATTCTAACTACCACAACGGGGCGGGCGTAATTTGAATCCCACCAATCAGTCCAAGTAACGACCTCCGCGCTCTCTACCAACTTATAAAAAATAAATAAAACCATAGTATCTTTTAAGTTTTAATAAAAATTATCCTTTATCCTCCCTAATAGCTCTATAAATTATTTTAGTCAACATTTATGTGGATGAGATTTGAATTTAAGAGAATGATGTAGAAAACATTTCAAATGTCTCCTTATCAATTTTTTTTTTTTTTTAAATTCATCAATATTCACAAAATTATAGTTAAAGGATTTCAAATTTGCCAATGAGGCCTAGTTAAGTTGGCGAAGCTGAAGCCCCATGATCTTAAAGGTTATGGATTCGAATCACCTGTGCGGGATGATATTGTTTCTACTGTATAATAGGTTTATTTATTGCTGTAATAGCAAGATGTTAGTTTATACGATATTATGGATATAATTATTGTATTTGTCTCCGTCCATTATTGATACTGACAGGATCGATTATAATTATTTTATTTCAATTAATAAAATTCATCGCTTCAAACTCAAAAAAAAAAAAATCAAATTTTTTAAGGTGCATTTCTGAATTTGGGTTGTAGATTTGGATTTGAGATAAGAATATTTCCAAAACTATCAATACTCAGCAAAACAATGAGATTAGAGATCATAGATTCAAACTCCACAAATGGGATGGATGATAATTTACTGTATAGTAGGATTGTTTGTATACTGTAATAGTAAGGGATTATTTAAATTTAATTTATGTGATATGATTGATGAATATGTGATTGTTGCAATTGTATCTATTAAAGAATATTAATAGTCGTCAGGACTGATTGTAATCGATTTAGTTTAATTAATAATATTAATCGCTTTCACTTAAAAAAACGAAACAAAGTTCAAAATTTAAATTGAATGATTTGAAATAGTTTAAATTTTGAATTATCCAAATAAATTGAAATCATTTTTTACTAAGTATAATTTCAAATCATTCAATCTAACTGCAACTTATATTTAAATTGATTCAAGTAAATCCAACAAATTTACTATTAGGGATTTAAAATTTATAATTTCAAAATCATCGATTCAAACGTAAGTTTATCTCAATTGGAAAGTCGTTGAAGGGGAAATCGCAAAAATGATTTGGGCCCAAAAAAAGGATGAATAAAGTAAGGAGATGTGTATGATGGGGATAGGAGTATAGATAGCATGTGTATGGACGAGAAGCAATAGAGAATACAGATATGCGTAAGAAGTCGTCGGATTAGGGTAAGTTAGCTACACCGATAATTGATGGAGAGAAGCTCAGGTAATCCATGACGTCAGATCTCAATGAAGTGGGCTGCTTCGCCCTTGGATGTCAACCCAAAAGACGATGTATTCCTGGGCCGTGGGCCCATTTTGAAGGACAGTGTGTCAATGAAAATGGACCTTGTGGAGCACGTGGAAGTTAGGATGCATCTCAACTTCAAAACAAGATTGGTAGAATATAATCTAAACATGAACAGGGGAAGTGAAAAAAAGTAAAGAGGAAAAGAATGATAATTTTTTTTTAAATTGTTCGGTATAATTGAAAAGTGAGTAAATTTCAAATATTTCAACTTATTTGGTAAAAGAAAAATGAATTTCGAATGAAAGACTAATTTTTAAAGGTGTACTAATTAATCATTTCTTTTCAATTTGCACTAGAAAATAAACAAGTTAATATTATATTAAAATAATTTTAAATTATAAAAAATTCAAAAGTTAAATTACAAAATTATCAATAAAAAATATTTATCAAACAATAGCAATAATATTTTTTATATGCTTCTCTTTTCTCAAAAATTATGTACACGTGTTATTGGAAAAACAGAAAAAATGAATAGAGAAAAATTATATTTATAAGCAATAAAGTAAATAAAAATAAACTTGGTCCTTTTTGTCTGTTCAACTTTAACTTATTACTTTTGCACCAAACTTTGAATGAAAACAAATTGAACTTCGAAAAAATTTCATCTACATCCAATTTTACGTCCCATTTATCTATTTTTTTCAACAAAACATCATTTTTTTTCTTTACATTCTTTTTTACTTTCATATTATTTTATACACTAATTTTTTACCCCCCATGGCGCCAACAAAACAAGCTCTTTTAAGTCGTGACATGAAAACTGGGACAAGTTATTGAAACGGCCACTGAATGGGCAAAAGAAAATACAATCGGAACAGTTGTAATAAGAGGGCAGGATAAAGTATAAATGATATTAGAATAGTTTAAATCCCACATAATAAATATACTTCATCAATCATTCATACGAGGAAGTAAACGGCTCTTACTGTTTCACACGTCGAGACTAAAGAAACTTAAATGAACTTATCTATTTAGTTATTTTCATAGAACTGAAAATAACTAAATTCCTTCCTTCTATAAGGAAAAAAAGGGATAGACAATGTTTTTTCTTCTATGAATTATAAAAGCAATGTTTGGGCAAAGAGTCAACTATTGAGTGTCACTTGATTATAATACCGCACCCACGCTCACACTCTTTTCTTCTTTTCTTTCTTCTTTTTCTACTCAGTCCAGGGACAGGGTCTCTTCTGTTAATTAAAGGGAATCATTACAGCTCAACAAAATAAATAAATAAATCAAAGCGAATCCTTTATTCTATTTATTTATCTCTTGTATATTCTTTTCCATAGTTTTGGGATGTTTTAATCTTTTAGATGAAGCTTTTGCCAAGAAAAAAGTGGACTACAGTTAGACCAAACCTATCATGTAAGGAGGAAAAAAGAAACAAAGAAAAAACTCGATCATAAATTCACCGTATTAAAAGAAAAAAAAGGTAATTATATTGTGTCATCCGAATTTTACTCGTTTTATATTTTATTATTAACTTTTTTTGTTATATTAACTTATCATCTCAACTTTCAAAACTTGCACTTTGCCGTACATAATCATTTTTTTGTCGATTTTTCTACCTGAATAACATTATATGGAATGCATATGTGGAAAATATCACATTACATTGTTCGTAAATATCGCATTTGTACTGCATATGATGTTTCTATAGCAAAAAAATCAACCTTGAAAAACAGCATATATGACAAATACAAATTTTACAAAATTGATATGATAAATTTACCAATAAAAGATTCATATGGCAAAAGGTAAAGACTTGCATTCAGATGACAAAATATAATTTACCTAAAAAATTAATAACATAAACTCTAACATGTCATGAATTCCAAAACGTGAGAATACAAATGAAGTGAAATAATAATGGAGATGAAATGAGAGAGAGAGAGAGAGAGAGAGAAGTGAAATAATAATGGAGACGAAATATATGTGAGAGAGAGAGAGAGAGAGAGCACATGTATTCACGTGGAAATCCTCATTTCCAGATCACATTGCAGGCATTTCAGGAACAATATGGGACTCGTATTAATATCGCAGCGCCACAGCAATAAGTGCAGATGAGCCCACTAGTTAATTATCAGATTTAATTGTATCGAGACTTCCCCAGTACTGTGCAAGTACAGCTATTATGCCACTAACTTGTGACGAGTATTACAACCTTATTAAGACACAAGCAGCCTCTTTTCGCTATGAGGGGGTTGTAATGTATCTGTCACGGTACCTAATTAGGATCAAATATTGCTAACTTTCATCAAACTCTATTGCCCAAAATCTACGATTAAAGCTCAGCTCCATATATGACTCCAATACCTAATGGCAGTGATCTAAGGGCATATAGATGTACAAATAACACCGACTAATCATACGTAACATGAATTTAAACATAGATCTATTCTGTACAAATCCAATCAATACCCAATTGGAGCAAGATGCATCAACGATGCCTAGTATTGATGAAAACCCATAATCAATACCCTCATTTATTTCCATACACACACAGGACTCACGAGAGTACATTGAACAGAAGGAAAAAAAAAAAAAAAAACAAAGGCATTGAAGAATAGATCAACAAAAGGAACTAGAAAGAGAGTAATATACTTTCCAAAGTGCCAAGGTTGGTATAAATGTGGCACCGAACAGTAGCAGCATAAAGTAAAGTTACAGGTTACTTGGATCCCCCACTTATGTCAATTTAAGTCTTATAGGTTCGATATAATTTCGGATAGTTCATTTAAATGAAGGCATCATATATGCATACTTTATTCAAAACAAGAGAAAAAAATGCGAAAGATGAGACTTACAGTCTGATTAATAAAGTCTTGCAACTAATTTAAAAATATATATTTGGAAACTTGAAGCAATAAAAAGTTTAGGCATATTATCTGCACACTCCATCCCCCAATCTCTCTCTCTCTCTAGGCATAATATAATTCTCCATTAACCAAGAGAGTACAGATAACATTAACTAGTCCCCTTTTTCTCAACCATCATAAGTTATAAAGATGATGGGGCATTTGCCAGTTGTTCATGGCAGCCATGACTTCAATGAAACTGAGGCATATTTGACTTACTGGAGGGTGGATTGGAGCATCAAATCCATACAATAATCATAGAAATATGCTGCGTCTACAGATTCTTACCTGGTGCCACATGCAGGCAAGCAAACAGATCTTCAACGATCTAACTCAGAAAGTCAAAACCAAAAACTATCCGTTTGTTAACCGTATTCCAAAGTTATATGAGCATATAAAATATATAAGGGCTTCTCACAATTTAGTGTTGGCTCATCATCCAACCACCAAATCATTCAGACTGATTCATATCTGTTCCCTTACAGCTAAGGCAACAAAAAGACAGCAGCTACTAGTTCCTCACAGCTACTAGAAGAACCACAAAAGGATCTTGAGATTTTTCATGCATAATTTCCAGAGAAGATGTTCAAGCGAAGCGAGAAAAAGATCAAAGCTGTCTTCAAGATGCAGTTTCAAGCAACACAGGTATGCCAAATCTACAATGTGGGAAAGATATGATATGTGTCTATGCAATGCACAGTAGTCTGTTTAACTTCTACGATTTATATTTCTGAAGAACTCTACAGAATTGTTTATTTGATCTAGATTCAAGTTTGATGAAATTCTAACTATGGGATCAGAAATTAATTAGTTCTGATTAGCTTAAAATGCTGGACCATGAAGCAACATTCTGATACATCAATATTAAAATGGGATCATTTCATATACAGGGTAATATTTGCAGATGAAATTAGATACTGATATTGTTGATCAAGGAATTCAAGATTTTTGGAAAGGATTTCTCACTGATAATTCGATTTCATGTCTTCAATTAATTCCAGGTGCCGCAGCTAAAAGCAAAAAGCCTCATGATTTCTCTGGTTCCGGTAGATGTAGGAAAGCCAACAGTCAGATTAGCAAAAGCGCCGATCGTCGAAGGGACCTGCACCTGGGAAAACCCTGTGTACGAAACTGTGAAATTGATCAAGGAGATAAAAACAGGGCGAATCAGAGAAAAATTTTACTATGTGGTTGTGTCAACAGTAAGTGGCATATTTCTCCAATTTTGCCCAAGACCGAAAATGGGAACGAAGTGAGCAGTTTTTCTATAGCAAGTCAAAGAACAAAAAAAATAAATAACAAAATATTTTGGTGCTTGCAGGGGTCATCAAAATCAGGCTTTCTGGGGGAAGTCTCCATTGATTTTGCAGATCTAGCTGAGGCTACCAAACCATTGAATTTAACTCTCCCTTTACAGACTTCAAAATCGGGTGCAATATTACATGTTAGTTCTTCCTCTTCATCTCTTGCATGCAGGCACACATCAAAATGCACCAAAATTAGAAGCACAGATATAAAGCTAGTAGCTGACAGTATTCTTCCCATTTGACTATCACAATGTTGCAATGCATAAAAATACATCAACGGCAGAAACCTATCTTTAAACTAGTTTATCATTATCAGGTCGCAGTTCAGAGGATGCAAGGAGGATCCTCAAGGTAATGTGATGATCAATCTTGTTCTATATTGTAATACTGCAGAATACTGCCTCTAAAAATTGAAAACTAAAGAAGCATTTTTGTCTCTTGAAATATTTCAGATACAATGAAGAAAGTGAAGCACCAGTGGATGAATCATATGATCAAATTTCGGATACAGAAACGAAAGACTCTTATGGCTCTGGAAAGAGGAACCCAAAATCTCCTGAAGTAAGGTCTTCCATTATTAAAATTTCAATTTTAGTTGTAGCAAAAAGAATTAGAAACTTAGAAAGAGAGACAACTAAATTATGTTTATAATTCATTAATGGTTGCATTAACCAGGACTCCTGTTTCTTTTTTACTAGAGTGATGACTTGAGTGAAGAAACATCTCTGCATGACGAACAAAACGGAAGCCTGGAAGATGTTGAATCAAGAGATGGACTACAAGAAGCTTCAAACGGTACTGGAAGGTTGACAAATCAAATGAAATTGTTAGAAAGGAAGGCAGAACTTTCAGAATTGGAAGTACAGTCCCTCAGGAAGCAAATTACGAAAGAAACCAGGAGGGGACAGCAATTATCGGAGCAAATTGTTTGCCTAAAAGAGGAGAGAGATGCGCTTGAAGAAGAATGTGAACGACTTAAATCCTCATCAACATGCAAGAATGTGGAAACAGTTTCAAGTCATATAGACAAAGCGACGGAAACTCTGAGAAGTTCATTAGAAAACATAAAGCAAGAGCTTCAACGTGAGAAGCAATTAAATAAAAAATTGAAGTTACAACTACAGAAGACAGAAGATTCAAATTCTGAATTTGTTCTTGCAATGAGAGATCTTAGCAAAAAGTTGGATCAGAAAAATACAGAAATATCTAGACTTTCCAGCAAAATTAAGGCCTTGCACAGTGGATCAGAGGCCGGTGCAGCATCACCCAGAACAAAGATGAATCAGAATGAAGAAAGTAAAGCAACCGAAGACCTGGCAAGCAAGAATGGAAATGCTGATGAAGCAGAAATGTTGAAGCAGAAAATTGAAAACCTCTATGCGGAAATGGAAGTCCACAAGAAAGAAAAGGCAGAGATAAGAATGGATGTAGAAAGGCTTACTCTGGATTACGAAAGTTTAGAGATGGAAAACAAGGACATATACTCCAAATTAGAGCAAAACGAAAAAGAAAAGATGGATATGCAACAGAATTATACAGAATCCTTGGCTGCAGTGAAGCAGTTCAAACTCCGGGCAGCAAGCTTGGAGGAAGAAAACAAAAGGCATGCACTTCAATACTCTGAATCTTTAAATATGATTGATGAGCTTGAGTTTCAGGTTGAGAGCCTGCAGAAAGAACTGGAAAATCAGGCACTAGTGTTTGAAGAAGACCTGGAAGCAGTAACTCAGGCAAAAGTTGAGCAGGAGCAGAGGGCCATACGAGCTGAGGAAGCATTAAGGAAGACAAGGAGGAACAATGCGAATACAGCTGAGCGACTTCAGGAGGAATTCAAGCAGATTTCAGACGAGATGTCATTAAAAATCGAGGAGAATGAGAAACTAGCTCAGAAGGCGGTTGCAGAAGCCAACAATTTGCGCCAGAAAAATGATGTTCTAGAAGAACTTCTCCAGAAAGCCAAGGAAGAACTTCAAATGTTAAAAGACCAATATGAAATATTACTTCAAGAGCGTCCAGAACAAAATGAAGGGAGCTCTGAAATGGGAGACCGGAAAACAATTCTCAGAGATGAATCTGAACAATCGAAAACAAATGTTGAAGAATCAGAGATGTTCAAGAGATGGAAATTGGAAAAGGAAGATCTGGAGAGACAACTAGCTTCAGTGAGGAAGGAAGCAGAAAAACTAAAGCACGAAAATATTTCCATGAAATCTCAAATAGATCAGAAGAAGACAAAAGAAGAAAACTTGCATTTAGAAGTGAAAAAACTGAGACTCAAGAATAATGAAGTCAAAAGTCATCTGCTTGAACTGCAATTGGAGAAAGAAGGCCTGAAGAAAGAGATGTCCAAATTACAGGGTGGCTTACGCAAGAAGGAACAGGTAAATTCCAAACTAAGTTGGCAGAATGATAGAATTAGATTAACTATGATGGAACTGAATCAAAATGCATGTGTTGCTTTTGTCTCTAATATTGAGCTTGGTGGTAGTTTATTTTGGGAAGCAAAAGAATGTGGAAAATTAAACTTCAAATTCATTTATATATAAGAAGCTAACATGAACAAAATGGAATATATATTCTATTCACATTCCAAAGAACCTAAACATGGAGAATTCATAGTCTGTCAAATTTCTAAGAAAATTGTAGAAAGGTGTGCCAGGGCTTCTGTAATCTATATACAACACTCTGCTTCTCAAATAATTCCTGTGAAACTAACATATGCTATCATTTAATATTTTTTGCTCATAAGTGACACTACTAAAAGGGTTAATTTGACAGGGAAGGGAGAATGCTGCCGTACAAGCTTCTGTCACTTCAACGGTGAAAGAAAAGAATGGCCAGTCGATTGGTAATTGTGATGTTTCCAGCTTGTTAAGTGAAGTAGCATCATTGAAGGAAAGAAACAAAAGCATGGAAGAAGAATTGAGAGAAATGCACGAGAGATATTCAGAAATAAGTCTCAGATTTGCAGAGGTAGAAGGTGAAAGGCAACAACTTGTCATGGCACTTCGTAATCTGAAGAGTGGAAAGAAAAACTAGCTACTTGGAACAATGGTGAATGCCAACTATAAAGCAATTAGACCAGATAGTTTGATATGTACATTAATAATCCTTTTCCAAGAGCATAATATGTGCATTTTGTTACTCATCTCTTATGCTTCGAAGTCTTAAACAATAATACACAGTTCGGCGATGCCATGATTCTTTTCATCAAATATTTGCAATCCCAGTTTTAGCATATTGACCCCCTTGCAACAGTCTAAAAAATCCTCATTAAACTTTCAGTTAAATTTTTTAAAATCTGTATAGGCCCATTGCTGAGGAAAAGCAATAGCTGGATAACATGCAGTCTTCGTGGTCGAAACATGAATCCTCTGAGTTTATTACTCAGACCAGTTTCAAGGCTATACATGGATGTATTGTACCAATAGCCAGCTTAATCACGAGCCCCAGAAAATGTTTTTTCATTTTTCGCATTCTTTTGATAATACTTTTACTAGAATGTTGTCACAAGTCTTTCTCAAGAATACAATACAGAAAATATTTTACCTGTTTGCGTACTAACCTGGATCATTTCAATTTGTTCTGGGAGACAGAGGTTCAAATTTGAAGCTATCCAGTGTAATCAATAGTCAGCCATTGGCGCAAAAACACTAGGGTCAACACTAGCATTACTGGATCTGCACTGAAATCACCCTTTTTATAGTAAGTGCTGGTAATAAATGTTAACATGTGATAACTTAACAGCCAACAAAGGCATGTCATTTTTGGGAATTTCAGGCAATGCATACTTGATGCTACAATCTTCTATGTGCTGTATGATAATTGGTATCTCTCCAAACCAGCTTACTTTGCCCTCCACTTCCACTTGTTGAGAAAGATAGTCTCTGCAGTTGATTAAACACAGATTAAGGTTAATATGAAGATACTCTAAAAGGAGTTTCATTGGCATACCCGTCTTGCTCTCTTATCGGCTGGAGTCCATGATGAAGGACAGGAAGCAGGAGCAGGGGCTGTTTTATCTTTCAATGAGTTTAGTGGTCGTGAAGATCCCTTTAGCCTTTTCTGAGCAACTGTTTTCTGGGGGGTGTTACCTCCTTTGTACTTGTAGAATTCAAGAATTGAGGGACTTTTCCTTTTAGTGAGCTTTGATGTGTTCCCAGAGGAGCCAAAACACGGGGAGGCTAAGTCATGTGAAACAGACTGCTTACGCAATCTACTCTTTTCCCTTATTCTGTTAAGAAATTCAATTGTCCAGGGTGATCCTTGTTGCAGCTGACTAGAGTGGAGAGCGTTCGAGAGTGGCGTGCCACCAATACGCCCTGAACTGTTTTCTTGGAAAGACAGATTGTATGAATCCTGTGGAGCTTTTTCTAACATTCCATCAACAAGCCGTTTTTGGCTCATCATAGAATTATTATTTCTGTTAATGGCATCATAATGTGGTTTAGTTTCTTCCCTCAAGATTTGTCTCCTATCATTTGGAGAAATCCAGGCACCAGAGGCAGAATCAATATCAGCAGGATTTCTAAACATGGGAAGATTAGTGGCACTGTGAGGTTGTTTGCTCATTGTGGAACTTTGTCCAGCATAATCTTTCTGAACGTCAAGCAGAAGTTTTGAAAAGCTACTGGAATTTTCAGCAGAGAAATTTTCCCTAAATGCTGGAATGTCCTCTACATCTATAACTTCACCTGTGAAATTCTCCTGAGGAATCCCAGTCACCTGGATACTTTGTCTGCTGAAGTTGTTCTTCGGTGTCATAGCGGATCTCCATCTTGGACTACGGTCTATGTCAAAAGGAGGCATCCAGGGCTTCTCTCTCTGATCGGGTATCTGAAGACCTTTTGCCAATGGAAAATCATAAGGGCTTGACTTGTCACTAGACAACTTCTTCATATCAGCATCAGATTCAATATGACTGAGTAACTTCTCATCAAAAGATAAACTGAAATGCTCCGATTTATCGGATATCTCAGCTCCTCCTGACAGCCAAGAATTGCATGAGACCGACAATCCGGAAAGATTAAGTTGGTCGTCTGGAAGCAACTTTCGAGACCCCATATGAAACAAGTTGTTTGGAGGCTCACCAGCAATGTAAAGCTTGTTTGTGTGTTTAGGTTTGTTCATCTTTGATGCACCTTTGAATTGGACATTTTCTGAGTCTGGAATCGATACTGAGGAGGAGCAATCTGTCATTCCAGACTTAGAATCCTCCCGCTCCCCATATCTGCTTACTGCACTTAGCAAAGCAATGCTTACATCAGGAACTTGATATTTTTGAAGAGCAGAAATTCTGCCCCCATTTGATAATTCCAGAAACTTGCCAAGTGTGGCATCTGAAGACAATATTGCATGAGCTGAGAGAGGATTAATAGAGGGAAATGCAGTGAGAAAAGATTCTGCTAGGCTTTCTGAGTCCGACATTTTGGGATAGAGGCTCCTACTCAACTTTGCTGCAACATTGATGCAGGACAATAAAATTTCTTCCGTCATCTCAGATGAATATGAGCAAAAGAGCTGTATATCAATTCCTAAGCTAGCTGCCGCAGCATAAAGTTCGTCTGATGTTTCCATAATGCTACACAGGAAATTGCATTCTCCCTCAAAAATCTGGCAGGAAAAATAGTGCACCCGGTCATTAATATGCCAAAAGAAACTGTAGCATGGACAATCTTGGTGAGGTTTAATCCAATCCAATCACGTTGCTTTGCATTCTTTATAATTGCCTTCTATGTCCACAATTATAATAATGGAGGATTTGAAACCAAATTAAGTTACTATTCTTTTGCAATTTACCTAAAGTATAAGCAAAGTTGACATGATAATAGACAGCTGAATGATAGCCATTCTTCACTAGTGATTATGGAGCAATGGAGTTGATGTTTTCCATTTAACCAGTGTAATGTAAGAACTTCCTAAATGTTACCCTAATATGGTTGTCACCTCACCACCAACTAAACGTGCATGAATCACAGAAACAGAATCTCATCAAAAGCAGCAAGGAATAATTGCACTCATCCTAAAACTTCAAGCAAAAGAATTACCAGGATGCAGCAACTGAAAGCAAAACTCAAGGATGTCAAAATACTTGCTGCAATGCTTTCAACACACAGGGGCAAGCATGAAAAGGCCTCGTCTGAAGCTGAAGCTTTCCTTCCAATATTTCTGCAGTCATACCAAGTGAGAGAAACTGCAGAACTAACTATTACATCAACAGGAAGACAGATATCACGTTCTACAACTTGTGCTCCTTCTTGCTCCATTTCAAGAATCCTTTGGTATGTGCTTCTCCTGGAAATTACCATTTCTTCATTGAAATTTCGGGTATTCACAATTATAATAGTATCTGGAAAAAGGGGCTTGCAAGAGAGATTTTGCTTTGGTGCCAAGCCCACTGGCATGGAGTGAAGGGGCAACATAGTGCAGTCTGCATCTTCATTTACAGCTTCCACAGGTTCATTGCCATGGTCCTTCTTGACAGGTATAGTATTTAATAGCTCTTCTAACTTACTTTTGTTCTCCTTTTGGGCTGATGCAGAATCCAAATCTCTTTTCTGCTACCATGATTGAACAAGATTAACAGCAACACTAAAAAGTCATTTGAGTAAGTTGGCTATAATCGAGAATCTGAAGATGACACGTGAAATAAAGACAGTAATACTAAGCAACTACTAGATTTAGTTGGTTCAAAAACTTGGAAACTTATATCACTCATATAATCACCTTCGATGAAACAGTTGAAAACTTAATGCAATATGGTCATTTGTTCTACTTGATTAAACGAGTTACCCACACAGAACTAAGAAATAGATTACTGGAGCTTTTCCCAGGGCAGAAGAAGATTTTATGGACAGGATGGCTGCTCACATTCACATGGAAAAGAGAAAAGCATAACTCAACATCCATTAGTAAGTATCATCATGCACACATTTGATCAATTAGAGCCACTCTTTTTTAGAAGTTAGCATAGCAAACAACTTTATGCTTCCATTAACTCAAAATCAATCCTGACTTCGGAAAAAGGGAAAACAGACGTGATTTAAAATATGCATTGGACAAATTTAATACAGCTCATGGCATGACAGAATCATTAACCAACCACATTCCTTGGCCCTGTTCATAACAGATACTCAAACACTATCTGCAAAAGCCACTCCTCAAAGCTTGATATCAGCAATCTCTGACTACAAATTGCACTGAACCATCCCCTATAACTTTAGTATAATGCATGGATTAAACACAATTTTGACTTCAGCATCTCTAATGTGCCCCAAGAATTATCTGCAATTTTATATTGGGATATCTAGTTCTAATTTTTTGTCCATTCTTTGAAGAGGGCCGAATGCAACAAGTCTCCAGTTAATAGAAAGTTAGATGCAACATCAAACTCATTTCACAAAAATATGGACTTGCCATCTCAAATTTGATAGTCTTGGGCATGTTGACACCATGGCAAAGAGCTGCAGCGATGCTTGATTCCTCCACTTCCACCTTGAGGAAACAAAGAGTGGACAGCCCATCTGGTTTCGAGCAGACGGAGGATATCCTGGATGATACATTTGAGCCTCCATATTCCAAGATGAAGCTGAATTTGCTAAAAGGAAATGAGGCAGTGACATATCTACAAATCGGAAGTACAGGAATAAGGAATCATTAGCCAACTTCTTCAGGACTAGCTGATAAATCAAAGAATTAGTGCCTTAAGTAACACTAAGGAGCAGCCTTGGAGCACAGCGGAAACCATAAAAATACCAGAAATTCTTGAACTGTGCAAGGAGAACTGTAACGAGTAGATATGTCACCAGACCAAATCTTCCACTTGTATTAACTTTAAGATTCAAAGTTTTGAAAAATCTACACAGACGATAAGAGAGGCAAAGTAGATAGACAACACTACAATTACCTTAAATATATGTGTACCTATGTTTAGAAATTTGGATATTGGTAGTTAAGTGAATCCATAAGTGTTATGAAAGCAAAGACTTGTACCATGACATTTGGAATCAGACATTCCTTACACCTTCTATTCCCCTACTATAGGTTTTCACTTCAGAAATTCTGCATCTCATGCTTAACTTCAAAATATTAGTTCAATGAGGTGACCCATCAAGTATCATGTCTGCTACTAGAAGGTGAAATAGAACAAGACATCAGTGAAGGAACTCTCAAGAAATTGCTGCATCAGTCTATCCTATGTGTTTATATCTAATCAGCCTTCAACTTCAAGAATGCATGTTTCAAACAGGATTGATGGTTTAAACAAAAGACATGATTTCTAAGAAACATCCACAGTACAATAAGCTAATATGATACCATTACAATTTGACAAACAATGAGAGTAGGCTACATATCATAGTGCATTAGTGCTAAAATTAGGTTCCTTAACTTAAAGGTACTGACTTCAACCTAAGTGCAATCAAAATACCCAGTACATCTATGCCCTAGACATCCTCACTGACTGAGTATTTAACTGATGTATGATACTTTACCCAATATACCAAAAATTCTGCACCAACAAAGAAGTCCTTGGGCAATTTGATATGCCAATGATCTTTATCTAACAAAAAAGTTGGTGCACAACATGGAGATCAACTTATACAATGATAGATGAAAATGCCTTCACATTGCCAAGTTATCAGATTGACTCTTACGTGGTTGATACTTACTCATGAGATACTAAACAGCAGTCGGAGTTAAGCATGATATTCGTTATAGCATCCGAGATCTCACAACAGTGCTGCTGCTGACATGGAGAGCTGAAAAGATGTTGTGGCTCATTATATGATATCTTCAAGGACGTCAATAGTCTCTTCAATGGCCACCAGAAAACTTGGTCAGAAACAATTAAGATTTTTGAATTACGGTTGCTTAATGTTGTCTGCAGAACTTCTTGCAAAACAGAGATGGATGGGTGGAGGATACTCAATTCTCTCTCAGCTTTCTGGTTCGCATCTCTGACCAGGTTATAGAGAAAACTTAATCTAGCTTTCACGCACTGCAGACTTGTACTCAACTTATCTATATAGAGATAAGCTGCTTGAATTCCATAATAGCACAGGTAGAAAGCCATCTGCTTAATTGCAAACAACATGGCTAACACCATAATATTGTCTTCATCATGAGCCAAATAAGTACTTGATGCAACCTTTTCCTGAAGACGACATTTGAGCTTGTCATTTGGCAGGTGAAGTAACGTCAGGTCATTGGAAGCTTGAAATCGGTTCCACATCTGTACCAACTCTTCGTCGTTCTCCAACATGGCCAAGAAATCCCTCCACAAATAATCAATAAGTACTAGAATATTATCAGACAGCTGCACCTGATGCATTTTGATATTCCAATTCTGCTGAACCCCAGTGTTAGCATTAGCAGCAGCAGAATTATTAGTGGGCATAAGCACCTGGCATGCAGTATTAGTATGAACTGACTTGTCTGCAGGTATACTTCCTCTACCTGTAGCATAGTTACTGGGATTCAAAAAAAAATCCAGGTCACTAGACATGGATTCGCCAAATATTGGAACTTTCTCAACACCGGTTTTCAGTAAAATCTCTTCATTTCTCCTTTTCCGATCTCCATGATTCCTTGAGCTACTTATATCTGCTTTACCAGAAGAATGGAATATAGAATCATCATCACTACAAGATAAGTTCAGAATTTTCTTATAGTTTTCTGCATTTGGTTTGTTGGAGTGACCTTCAGAGAGAATAAAATCAAAGATCAGCTTTCCACTGTCACTCAACATCATTACAGCATCGATGTCATAAGTATCTATCTCCCACAACATTTTCAAACAAGATGTATATTTAGCTGATTCACATTCGTCTTCTCCTAGTAAATGCCAATCTAGATATAGACAATCAGATGCCGATGAAGATTGCCAATCCAACTGAGCCAGTAACTCGTCAGCTGATGCATGTAATGAACTAGTAATTCCATGATCTGAAAAGATGGGGACAGGAAGTGATTTAAATGAGTCATCCATAAGGGTAAGTTCGTGACAAACAATCAATTCGCTCAAATTTCTAAAATTCATGGCTTCGCCAAACATGGATTCACATGTTTCAGTTTCAATCTCCATTGACAAATCTGAAAACACCTCGCAGAACAGATATCGGTCCAAATCAAAGAACAAAAGTTCATCAAATAGGATTGGGTCCATTGACCAAATTGAATCACCATCTGGTTTCCCATGATATAGCGTTGAGCACTCCTGATGATGTGACAGTTCAACAATGCTTATATAGTCTATTTTTGATGAAAATTTTGTGTCTTCAAGATACTGTGTTGCTACAGAGTGATGTAATAGATACTTTATCAAGTCAAACTCCACAGAACCCAAAAGATCCTTGTTATCATTAATTGCTTCATATGGTTGAGCCACAAGCAGCTTTTCAGCATTTTCAAAACTGAAAAGTTCATCCACCGTAAATGTTTTTCCAAGAACACATGAGCGTTCCGCATTCAATTCAAAAAGAGGAAAGCTGATGTTATGAGAACAAGATTCTCCTTGAACAGAATCAGCATCTTCCAACAAATTAGCCTTTTGCTCAGTTGAGTATTCCACAGTCATGTCAACAACTGAATAAACTGATCGTTCAATTTCATGGCGATCATGTAGCGTAAGCCCAGAATTTAATGGCTCCTGCAATTTCACTTTGAAACTGATGAATTACAATATTATTCTATAGAGTAAATAAAAAGTAAGACTAAGAATACTAGAAACCAGTTTTTCCTCGGCTTTTTATTCTTTTATTCTTCACTAGTGCATGTTAAAAAGCCGCAAGAATGAAAAGTTACTGCACAGCACTTCCCTTAGATTATTGGGGTTCTACGAGGTACGAAATTGGGATAGCTTTAGAACTTTGAAAAACCATAATGATCATTTGAGATGATTCTATGCATATATCCATCTCTATTACATGAGGTTCCATCACACTAAGTCCTTTCGGAAAAAAACTATTTCCTCAGTCCAGCTACTAACCTTTAATACCTAAATGAGCTAAACAAGCATCATAACCTTTTTTCAAGTTATGCAAAATCAATGAGGTCATTCAGAAAGGTGTCCATGGTGAGAGCACATTGACTGGTTAATAATGAAAATATGAGGAGATAAGGACTGGGCAGAAAACATCAAATAGTTATGCTCGGAAATGCAAACATAATGAACAAGACATTTACCATTGTAAATTCAGCTTCTGGAATCTCAGAGAAAATGTTCAAACACTCGATATGGGAATGAGGAGCATTTTGCTGCTGAATATAGAGAATAGTAAATATATAGACAGATTGTAAATATGAGCATGTGGAAATAACAGACATCGACCAGTATCCCCAGACTTGGAAGGAAAATTTACCGATTGAAGCAAGGATACATTCATCTCTGGAATTTCAAATTGCACAAATTTAAGTCCATTCCCACCCTTATTATTGGATGTTATTCCATCTTTCTCCTGAAACAAAATGAATTAGAATCTGAATAATATCCCAAGCATAGAGCACGTTGTAAACACAGGGAACTACAAAGGGACAACATAGTTGATACCTCAATCTCCATACCATCAGAACCCAATACGTCCAGTTCTGTGTTGCCATAGAAAATCTTGGTGCACCTCTGCATGTCAAGTTTCCACAATTCATAGAAGAAAAAAGTAGCTTGACATGATTTTTGCACATGAAATGTTCTCTTTTCGGAAACGAAGAACACTACGAAATTTATGGAAGTAAAGGATGAAGCAAACAGCAAAGAGCAGATCAATACTGCAGGCAAGGATGGTGCAAAGACGCCATGTGAAACTGAATTTGATTGATTCATAAATTTAAATAGCATGTTTCGATAGCTCTAGAATTAGCAAAGACTTATTTGAAACAACAAAATTAGTGATATGGTTTTTTCTTCATTAGATGTGACTGTATGAGAAACTCAATCCAATAAACATCAGATCTCACTACTCCAATGATTGAAGCACCTAGATATAATTTCAGCAGGTAGAAAGTAAGCAGGACTGACAGCAAAAATAAAGTTAAAAGCAATTGCTCGAATCTCTACATACTATAAACCAACTCAAAACTAACTCTGCGAAACCTTAATTAATATCGCATTTCTAGGAAAAGTATCACTTCTAGACTAACGATAAAGTTCTGCATGACAAATCACCATAAATTTCCACGTAAAACTTAACAAAAGCATCAGAGTAGAACAAGCATCAGTGTAAAACTTAGGCTTCCAATAAAAAACAAAATAACAAAGTCATCAACCGAAAATTCTAATTACCTCCGCAGGTGCAACCTCAGATTTTTCCTGACTGCTGCCGATTCTCGGTTCCTCCAAACCTGCGCCATCAACGAAGTGAGGAAGTACGTCGGACAAGAATATTGAGAGAGCATCGTCGATCGGTAACTTGTCAATTTCATAAGAGATGTCACAGACTGGAATTTCATCAAAGGACTGTTGAAAATTTGCGGAAAGTGAGGGATAATTTCGATGAGGAAGGAGAGGTAGAGGAAAGCCGACGAAATCTAGCGCTCCGAGTGGACCCACGCCGGCGGCAGTGGAAGAGCAGTCCGTTGGGAGGAAGCGGGTGCGCATCCCGAATGATGATTTTGCGGCAGGAGCGTGAGAAAGAGAGAAGAAAATTGAAATATTTGAGAGTTACAACGGGCGGAATTTCCCTCTAAAAAAAAGGCAAGAATTTCTTTTGTTAAGTGTTGGCGGCAACAGAGAACAAGGCTTCTCTTTCACGAAGTGAACGTTTCGGCCGTTGCCAACGGCTCAAGAAAAAGGAGCGAGTTTTGGCGGATGCTCTACACTCTACAGTCCCTTTCCCTACTGTTTTGTACAGTGTGATTTTTATAAATAGTTTGCATCTTGAAATAGCGAAGCTTGAGCAAACCATTTGGATGCAGTATGGTCATACCTTTTTCTTTTATTTAATGGATCTATAACACTATAAATTTTAATTAACAATAATTAATATAACGTCCTATCAATATTAAATAAGTATAATTTAACTAATAATTATTATTACAATAAACCAACAACTATTATTAAAATTATATATTTTCTTCCGTTCTGGACTATTTTTATAATCATAAAAACCTATATGTCAAGTAATCAACTTTCTACCATTCTATATGCTTGTTTTTTCTTATATCCGTAATAATTAATCTCCTTTTAAATATTAATGTTAGTTTGTCCAACTATAAATGTTTGTTAAAATTTCGTTTAAATTTGATCAAAGTGATGATAAAAGAAATAAACAATCGATTTCATTTGTGGCTTTAACTAGGTATATGCACAGATTCACTTATCCACGCGCGTTAATTGATAACTAATGAAATTGAAATGAAGTACCTAGTGCCAAAATTAAATAAAATTTACTTGTTAAAAACTAATTGTTAAGAGTTGGGCATTTATTGACATATTTCTTGTTTTTTTTTTTTTTTGAACTAAACATAAGTTTAAATGGTAAATCCATGAGAAGAATCTGCGAAGATTCACCATTTTCTGTGCACAAATGCACATAGCATTAGATCTTGATGTATGCTTTGTGTTGACAATCAAAAACTGATCCTAAACTAGCACATTATGACCACCATTCTAGGGGAGCAGTTATCAGTAGCGTCCACCATTGCTTCATCAGAAGCATGATACTAGTAAGCAAACAGAACCAATCTGCCTCACCAGGTGAAAGAATTCCAGGGAAAAGAACGAAAAACAAAACATGATGTAATATGGCTAATTAACTTGTCGACTCCACAGACATCTGTAGATGCAGATGCAGATCGATTCCATTGACTCCAAAATTAAGAATGACGGCATTATCATACTTGACGGCAGATGAAAAGAGTAGCTTATAGCCATGTCCAAAATTGACTACCAGCTAATTGCCACTCGACTGGAAATCAGAACAAAAATACTCGAAACTCTGATGATAGACACCAATTGAGATAGAATGATTCGTCGTATTAGTGCAAAAGATTGGCACAAACCATTTTAGCCAGAACATCTTCATCATTTCAAGAATAATACTCAGGTAGAAGACTCGAACAAAAATCAAACAAACAAAGAGGTTATCGTAGTATGAACTCAAACATATATCACATCTCTTGCTGTTAAAGTCCACTACAAAAATAGTACAGACTCTTGTCATAAAATCCACGTGAACTCAATATAGTAGAACACAGAAATGGAAGCAAATGAATAATACCAGAGTTACCCTGATTAAAGAGCATATAACTGCAGCTTAGTAACAAATTGTGTTTTCCAGCCAATCAAGCAGCCACATTTCTGTTCAAACGGACAACTCTGTTTTAGACACCAAAATACCATCGGTATCCGCATAAAGCCATTCTCCGTCACATATTCTGGTCCCAGCAATAGTTATAGGGACATGCTTTTCTCCAATCCCTTTCTTATTAGCTTTCACTGGATGTGAGGCCAGAGCTCTCACCCCAATGTCACAACCGTTGATTTCATCTACATCCCTCACACAGCCATTAACTACTATACCAGCCCATCCGTTGTTCTGAGCTTGTACTACAGGGTTGCCACCCAATATTGCACATCTCAAACTGCCACCCCCATCTACAACAAGAACTCTTCCATTACCCTTCTCCTCAAGAAACTCACGTATCAAAACATTATCTTCAAAAACTTTCAGCGTAACAACTGGTCCAGAGAAGACTTGCCGTCTACCATATATCTGGAAAACTGGTTGGAGCGCCCGGAGCTCACCACTCACAATGAGTTGTGGATTTGCATCACAAACTTCAGCTGTGGTTACCAAGGCCATCCTAGATTAACAACCTTCAGAAAATGATGCATCACCAGAAGTAATCACAATTAGCATTGCAGGATATTATCTATCAACAAAACCCTTTGGGTCGAGATTTATATTAAATCACTTCAATTGCATGTGAAATTGCCATTTGTGATCCAAGAACTCACACGTCACTCTGAAAAACTCAAATCTATTTCCTTGGCAGAATCTATGACATCAGTAAAGATAAACCAGACAGATCAGACAATGACTCTTTTAATCTCACTGTTAAGTACAAATTTTCCATTCAGAAATACTCAATTCGGAAGTTTAATAGCCAGTTTCAAGACAGAAAACAGGTCGTATAGCATCACAACTTATGGTAAACGCAGATCCATAATCTCGCCCATGACACAACACACCAAAGTCCAATGACTCAACGAATGAATCAGAACAAAGACAATGATTCATGGTAGAATGACAAAGGCGAACTCTTAGGGTACAATACTGAATTTCTCTTGAACATGCAACGAACAAAACATAAACAAAAGGAAAAATCAACAGGCATGGATCTACCAATTTTACTGATTAAATAGTATGATGCTTTTCATCTATTTAGTATATACACAGAAAACTATAACAAAATGAATTCATTCGGTTTATTAGCACATCCTGTGCATGGCAAAATCTTCAAATATAAGCTAATTAAATGAAACAAAGAAAGCATGAATTCAAGAAAAAAATCTGATTTCACAATCAAAACAAAACAGAAATAATTAAAGCTGCAAAAAATCAAAAAAATCCAACAGTTAACTAAAACAAGCATAAAAATAACAGAGAGATCGGAGAATCATACGAGTTAAGATGAAAGATCGGATGCTGCGTGATTTGGCCTGGAAGCTACTGCCCAAACGACTGGAATTGAGTAAAAACTATGGAGAAACGAAGTATTAAGCTGACACTTTGGAAATTCTGGTTGCCGTCTGTGAATCGAATATTGGGAAATTTAGGGAGTGGAGATGGACTTGCAGTTGCAGGGGCAGATTGTGAGTGGAGCAGCGTGTCTGCTATTTAATTTATTTACATTTTTAAAAAGTTAAAGACCCCATAATTTCTTGAAATGCTAAAAAGTGCCCAGGATGTTTCCCATGTGATGCATCATCTCCTCCTCCTCCTCTTCCCCTGAGCTGAACATGTCAAACATGATTCCCATCTTCGAAAAGGTACGGAAATGCGAAAGAAATTCCCAAAAGCTATGATAAAAGTAATATTCCACATCTCCCCCCCCCCCCTCCCCACCCCAATCGGATCGTTGATGATGCTCTAATCTAGACGGTGCAAATTCTATTTCTTTATTTTGAGAGAGTTGCAAATTCTATTCCAATGCATAGAATAATACACCTTTTTTACTTTAACAAGGTAATGGGACACAATTACTCACCAGAGTTAATTAACGGCTCAAATTTGCGGACAATTAATCCATAAGTATTATCATCAATGATTATTTGTCTGATGAATAATTTTTGTTCGAATCAGGTTTGATCAAATAAAATTAATTACGGAGTAAGTGTGATACGCTTGCAATGTGATTGGTCACAATTTTTGAACTGTCCATCAATCTTGCCATGCGATTATTCAGATTTGACAGAAACGGATCCGGACTAAAATTTCCCTTGTTTGATTGGTAGGGTTGACTTCTTTTGATTATGAGTTCAAATTCTATGAATGTAAATATTTAATCTATTTTTTATAGTCGTGTGTTGAGAAGTATTGATATATTTGCGTACTGATATTATAATAATAGTATGTTGATTAATTTAAACTATTTATGTATTTTAAATAAAAGATATATTGTCAATCAATATATTTAGTTGTTTAGTCTAATATGATCTAATGAATTTTTGAGAAATTAATAGTTAACTTTACTTGATACAATATATATATATATATTAAAGAATTGATTTTGAATTAAATTAATACATATAAAAAATGCACCGATGCCATGATAATTATATTTCATAATGTAAATATATTAATTAATTCAGTTTTTATTAGATTTACTCTAAATAAATAAAAAAATCAATGGGAACATTTTTTCGCAATCCTAGCTAATTCAATAAAATAATTATATCAAAAGTCTTGCAATTAATTTGGTTTCCAAATAAAATGCAAGTGGAAAATAATTATTTTTGTATCTTCATTTAATTTAGGAATAATCACGTTGTCCTCCTTTGGGTTTGGTGTAATTACACATAAACTCTTAATAGTTTAAGAAATTAAATTTAGTACCCCTAGACGTCATGGGTTTGAATCCATGCGAACTCTTTTTATTATAATAAATATTCATCGAGGTCATGGGTTCGAACCCCTGAGAACTTTTTTTAATTTTAATAAATATTCTTAGAGGTCATGTGTTCGAACCCTTGTAAACTCCTTTTATTACAATAAATATTCATAAAGGTTATGAGTTCGAACCATTGCGAATTCTTTTTATTATAATAAATATTACTCGAGGTCATGGATTCGAACACCTGAGAATTTTTATTATTATTATAATAAATATTTCTATAGATTATTGGTTCGAATACCTGCGAATTCGTTTTATTATAATAAACTAGAAACTGTGGCACGCATAAAACTAATTCCGGTCATATTTATTATTTTTAATTTATATTATAAGAAAAAAAATATTTTTAGATTTTTTTTCTAAAAATCCCTATCAAATAAAAAATTATTATGTCGTTCACATTATATCCAAAAAAATAACTTTAAAAGAATTGTAAACGCTAACTTGATTTTCAAGTGAAAAATCTAGACCCATCAAAATTATTCAAAATTACTTTGGTATCATTAATTGTTATAATCATTTAATCATTTGTCACCCATAAAAATTCATCACAAAAATATTAAATTATGAGGAAAAAGATCATCATAGAAATATATAAATTTAGTTGACAAAAGTTATGCGCACAACAAATTAAATAATTGAAGATAAATCAAGAAAATATAAATATCATCCACAAAATTGTAAAATCTTGAATATTAATAAAATAATAAAAAAGTATACCAAGATACATTTTGAATATCAATTATATAATTTTAAGCGCTTAATAATTTTCTATCATAATTGTATGTCATTCTTTACATAGAGGATTGGTGGCAAATGAATTGAAGATCTAAATTATAGAATTTTATTAACTAATCATTGATATAAGGTACTATTTAAAGGTAGTTAAGAAAAATGTATATTCAAAATCATGTGAATCATACTACCCATTTGTCAATTTAATATACAGTTTCAATAAAATTTTGATATGGTAAATTTGTGTAAGTATGTAAATGACTTTATATTGCATTTGCATAAATAGTGAAATTCTTAAATTGTTTTCATGTTATATATAGCTTTATATTAATAAGACACGTATAAGTATTTTCTATTTATATTCCTTATATATAAAATAAATTTATTTAATATTCATTATATATACAAATTAAATAAACATATATATATATATATATTGGAGGACATACTTATTGGTATTTATGTTATTATTAATCACCTTTGCATTAAAAAATGCAAAACAACTTATGGCGTCATCAATCAATTTGTTCGATATCCCTTTGTATATATTTCTTATGATTGTAAATTTTTACAATTTTTGTAACACAAAATTCCTATAATGCACTTTAAAAATATTGTTCATTTGATATTCACTTAATTCGAAAAATCTTATAAAATATAATTTTAACTAGAATTAAATTAAATCCGTGCATAGTACGGGTCACACGCTAGTTATTGTTATATTGCATGGCAAACATATATTTTCTTACCAGCAATAAGTCAATCGAGAGTAAATATAGACCTCTTTTTGGCTAATATTAACAAATTCAATAAATTTTGACTAATAAATGAATCGATTTGGTAAATAAAAACAAATTTAGGAATACCAAATATAATTTTTCAAACCATATGAGATACACGTGTAATTACACAAACATCAGGGATATATACTCATCACTTGATTTAAAACTTGTGGATGAAGCATACTAAGTTATTTGTATGGAAAATTCAGACATGATTTGATCATACCTTTATAAATTATATAACAAGTGCAATAATTAATATCGTTATATAATTAGTTCAAATGAGAAAATTTATAACTCATATAATTCATCTAAGCTTAATTGGGATAGAAAATTTTCCACTTGGATATTGAATTTTTATTTTGAAGTGAATCGATAAATTAGTATTTATTTTAAATAAATTAATTATGATAAGGTAGTACTACACTTGTTATTAAAAATAATAGCATGAAATGCCGACCAATTCATCCATGACATCGAAAGTCTAAGCCATGAAATTTTAGCTTCATCAATTAAGTTAGGTTTATCACTAAGCGGATCTCGATTATTCATTGATCAGGATTTTGATAGATTAAATACCAGTTTATAGCCAGACCGACTGTTCCAAGAACTCAGAACCAATCAGCCCCAATTCCAATGCCACGTCCACAACTTACTGAATGACACGCGGCTGAAGCCAGACACGGGTAACACGTGTGTAGTTCCGGAACCGCCATCTCCATGCAAAGCTGGCCGATTCATTCTTCAACCCTCCCTTCTTCTTTACGCACAAACCACTCCAGTTCTTATCCCTTACGTGTTCCACATATATATATAAATCACACTCCGTGCTTCGGATTCCTGTAAGTGACTAAGAATATATACATAACTCTCTGCATTCAAACTCTAATCTGTTCAGATAACTGAGTAAATGGAAGAACAACTGCATCGGCCCTCGCATGGCCAGGATTACCACTACGAAGATCTTCGTACTGCTGGTCTGCACTCTGGTCAGTCTGGATCTTTGATTTTACTGCTTCTCTGGATTATTTGCGTAGTTCTGTGGTTGCTGATTAATTAGCCTTTTTCTGGTTTTTGGAAGTGACGGAAGGTGAACGTGAAGGAGAGCATAATCAGCACGGGGAGAAGAAATCAGTGTTGAAGAAGGTGAAGGAAAAGGCGAAGAAAATCAAGGACACGGTGAAGAAGCACGGCCACGGCCATGGCCACGATCATGCTTATGAGGAAGACGATGATGCGAGTGAGGAAATGGTGAACGATCCTGATGTCCACGGTGCACCAAGTAGTAATTCGTTCATTTCCTGTGTTTATTTTACTGATTACTTGTTCTGATCGCTATTATTCTACTGATAGATATGAATTTGCGTTTGTAGTGTATGAGTCTGCTGTAATTACAGGCACGAATCTGCCTATGCAAACTGATCTCAATTTGGAAAAGCCGATGGATACGCGGGAGGATCGGTACAGTCGTCCTACTGTAATGAGTGAAGTGTATGAGTATCCTGATGTGGTAGATGAAGGGGAGAGTGCACGCTCTGGCCCAGGAGGACTATTGGGGATGGATTTACCTTTTGAGGGCCGTTTGCCCGAACACAAGAATCCTCTTGCCTTTGACGTGGAAGAACCGACGGTTAAAATTGGGCCTCTTGTGGGCTTAGAGGAGGACCCTCATCTCCCGAAGGGTAGACCCGGTGGAAAACCTGCCTCAAATTATGGAGCCAAAGTCGTTGATCCTACAGGCGAAGGTAGTAATTACCTGATAAGCTTGAGATTTTTACGCTGTTTATAGAATCTGACAATTGCTTTACAGGTGGTAAAGAAGCAGAGGTTGCTCCACTTGTTCAGCGTTTGGACAATCTGAATATTCATGGCGAATCTGAACCCAAGCCCCAAGCGAATCCAAAGTCCTACACAGGGAGTCACGATCAGTTTGCTCCACAAACTATGCCCACCACGGACTACTTCAATCCAGAATCAAATCCACTGGTCGGTGGAAATCCTGAACCAGATTCAGCCCCGAAGATTTCCGATCCAACACAACCTGAATCCATGCCCCGTGACAGTGTAGCCGGAAAAATATCTTCAGCCACATCAACTATAGCCGGTAAAGTAGTCTCGGTCAAGAATGTGGTCGCTTTGAAGATGGGATACGGCGGCCAACCGCACGAAGCAGGCGAGGATTTGCGTCACAAGACTGCAGCAGATTATGGACACGAAGTTGCAGAAAAACTGGCCCCTGTTTACGGAAAATTGGCGGGCGCCGGGACGGCTGTACTGTCGAAAGTCCGGGGAGGTGGAGGAGCTGAACATGAAAGCGGTGGTGAGGCTATCGCAAAGGGGACAGACAAAGGAGTTTCTATGAAGGAATACTTGGCTGAAAAATTGAGGCCTGGGGAGGAAGATAAAGTGTTGTCAGAGGTGATCACGGAGGCACTTCACAAGAAACAGCCGATGGGGCGGGAGACGGCGACGCCGGTGGCGGAGAATGCGGCGGTGGCCGGTGGTCAGACGTCGGACACAGGAGTAGTTGATCGTCTGAAAGGTGCCGTGGGCTCGTGGCTTGGCAAGAGTGCTGGGACGCAGACGGCTGGTGAGTTTCTTTCGCATCTAGTTTTGGTCTACGAAAGAATGTTTATACAAATTTTGACAGAGATTGTGGTAAATTTAGGTTTGGGTGCTAGTGGAGTCGGGCAGAGAGAGGAAGAAGTTATGAGCAAGCAGAAGCAGCAGCAGCAGCAGCAGCAGTCATCAGGCAACTGATTGGTGGTATTGCATGGAGTGAGGTGAGGGTGGAGAAATAGAGCACATATGAATTGGGAAAAACGTGTCACGACTGTGTCTGTAGCTATATATATATACTGTTGATTTGTAATGGAGTGTTTTGTGGTTTTTGGTGAGTGTTGTGTTTGTACATGTACAAACTTTGTTTCTTTTAACAAACAGTATGATTGTTTCCTGGTATGAATATTGGTAGTAGAGGTTTGAGGCTTCCAGAATCGCCTTCCGGCGATCTCTGGAAATTCAGCGGCGTAGGCCGAGTTGAGGGAATCTGGGGATGGAATTGGTACTGTATCCATCCTGAAAGATTTCCCGACTGACCTTTCTAAATGCACGCTGTACGAGTGTACTGTATGACTAATTCAAAAGTTTAAAAATTAATTACTGTTTCTGAAAATATGATAGAATTGAATGAATTAAAGTGTTGCGGGAAAAAACATCAGACAAGGAAGTTACAAAATTTAGGGTAAATATTTTTTCGTTTTTTTGAAAAATTATAAATTCATCAATTCATCTTGCTTTACTGTCGTATTCATTCTGTTAAGTTTTCATTAAATTTCTTAATATTAAATTAAATTTCTTAATATTAAATTTTTATAGTGAATAGGTAGGCAAGGTTTTGTATAATTATAAATATTTTTTCGTTATTTAAAAAATTATAAATTCATCTTGCATATTTTTTTGTTTGAAAAATTATAAATTCATCTTGCTAAAGTGTCGTATACTTCATTTTGTTAGGTTTTTATTAAATTTTTATAGTGAATATTTAAAATATTTCTTTTTATGTAAATTATAATTATATATTTTTTTGCGATCTTCTAAAATATTTTTTTTGGAATAATATTTTTATGAATTATTTATTTTATATTTTTTAAGATGTTTTTGAAATAAAAAATTTAACAAGAGCATAGTAATACTTTTTACAGTTTGTCTAGGCTGATAAATTATTCCTAATTTGAATGAAGTATTTATAATTTTTTAAATAATTAAAAAGTATTTGTAATTATTTTAAATGAGATAATTGTAATTTACTTTAAAATTTAAGACGTTTAACCATGCATGAACAGTGGGAAAGAGAGGGTTGAAAGTTAAGAAAGAGAGAAGGAAAATAAATATTTGGCGAAATAATAATAAATATATATATATATATAAGAAGAAGAAGTTCAAACGAAATTGTGAGGACATTAAAAGGTTCTTCTTCAATATTATTAGACCTCATTTGCTAAGTTGGATGGTATTTGGAATTGAATATCTTGGCCTAATATCATAAGATACTTTAAACATACATATAGTTAAGTTTTGAGATCGTTCAATAAAAATAGAAAATTGAAAAATAGGGATAATTAATTTCCTGGACTTGAGCGTAATGAATTTGGATTTTGTAAATTTGGACAGAAAATTTGCAAAAAAAACGTTAACACGCCGACGCTCAAGTCAGTAAATAATTTTGGAATAAATAAGCTAAAATGCAAGAAGAAATTAACTAGAATCAAGAGCATAAAAGTATGTTAAGTGTGAATTAATGAGAGATTCGGGGGTTCGGAGTGTAGAGAGACGTTATTCAACCAGTCAAAGGGAACTGGTATTTATAGGGAGAGTGCCTTGAAGGAGAAGAGTTTTAAGGGGGTTGGGACTCCCAGGGGATCGTCTGAGGCCTCCCTAGTTTTGTCCGTCTTGACCTCCTAGAAATGAGGGGTTGGTTGAGAGACCCGTCCTAGATTTGAGGGGGGGCTTTATCCAATTTGATCCGAGTTTGGGTTTACTGAATCTTTAGACTCCATCCTCCAAACGCGTCATGGCCTGGGCTAGGTCAGGTTTTCCTGTGGGCTTTCTCATCCTGGGTTGTAAGTGGGCCGCCTTCCCAAGTTCTTCCCTTCTTGGCCTTTTTCTTTCTGTTTGGGCCTTTCTCCCTCGCCTGAGGAGGGTCTAACTTGGTCCTTGGGCGGGTCTAGCATCACCTTTCCTCAACTGGCTAAGGACTATTGGGTTATTTTTTCTTTGGGCTCGTCTCTTATAGATTGATTCTTCTCGTTCTTGGGCCAGGCATATGGGCCGACTATTTTATGCATATCAATATTCATTAAGATATTTAAATTTAAAAAAAAAAATTATATTAATCTTTGTACCGTAATTTGAATTTAATATTTCAATTTAAATTATAAAACTTAAAAAAAATTATACACTTGTTTCGTATTTTTAAGTAAATATATTTTTTAAAAAAACATTTTTTTTAGATGGATGAAAATACCAAAAAAATTCCACTCAAAACAAGTTAAAGATGTCCAAGCTAAATATATACACATCATGAGGGTATTTTATAAAAATCATCCAAAAAACACCCCAAATTGCATGATCAGCAGGTAGTACACCTTACATTAATTATTAACGAAAGGAGTGTTTGTTTGCTAACTTTAACAAAATATAAGAATTTTTTTTTGCCTATTTTCAAATCATCGAGAAATTTTTAGCTTTTTCAACAAAATAAGGGGATAAATGGGAGATTAACCTAAATAAAATATTTGATTAGTAAATAATCTAAGTTCACAACGAGAACTAAAATTTCCGAACAGTTCCTGTATACCCCAGCAGTGTATTTTCATTGCCAGGCGGAATACCTTCACTTTCTCCGTGGGAGCTCCTCTCTGCATTTCTTTACGAATTTCAGAACCGAAATTTTCCTTTAGCAAATTACCCAAGCATTAAGCTAATTGGTTGCCCCTGCCGCTCCCTTCGAATAATTTCCAAAACCCTTATTTTGCTTTAAACCCCTTAGCAGCTTTTTCAACTCAACTCCATCTGGCTGTCATTTCAATAAGGTATTTTGAGTTTTCATGAACGAATGCTCTTTGCAGGTCACAGCCTGTGATTCCTGTTTCTCAGTTTTCTGTTTAATGGGAAGTTTTGGATTTTTTGAATCGTGTGAAGTTGAATTCGCTGAGCTTGTTTTCAGTTGGAATTTGGTGGATTTGTTGGGATTTCTGGGTGCTAATGACTTGCAGATATGATGGGTTTTCCCCAATTTTTGATATACTTTTGCCATGTTCGCTGTAGCACTTTCCGGTCCCAGAATTTTCAAGGGATTTTCTTGTTTTTGCGTTGTTTCACGTACTTTGTGTAGTCGAATATTCAATGGTGATGATGCTGAAAATGGGTTTGGGCGCATTGAGGATTTTCTTAATGAATCTTGGAAAAGTTCGCAAATTGACCATGATGAGGAGGAAAAGACTTCAAATTTATATGATTCACTTGGTTCTTGGGGAGCCAGGGGCGATTCTGAGGGAAACTTTGCTGCAAGAAAGAGTTTTGTTGATGAGGTGAAAAGTGATGCTGAAAGAATTCTTGAAATTCTTCATCAAGATGGTCCTGGATTTGATGCAAAACAGGTCCTAAGTGAGCTAGGTGTGAGGGTTTCAGGTCTTCTTGTGAGAGAAGTTCTTTTCGGTATCTTGAAAACAATAAATTCTGTCAACAAAAATCGGTGCGCAAAGCTAGGATACAAGTTTTTCGTGTGGTCTGGTGAGCAGGAGAACTACAGGCATACGGCTAATACCTACCATCTGATGATGAATATCTTTGCGGAATCTGAGGAATTTAAGGCAATGTGGAGATTAGTTGACGATATGATTGAGAAAGGGTACCCAACTACTGCGAGGACGTTCAACATATTGATATGCACTTGTGGTGGGGCTGGGTTAGCTAGAAAAGTTGTGGAGAGGTTTATCAAATCGAAGACTTTTAATTATAGGCCGTTTAAACATTCATTTAATGCAATTCTGCATTCGCTTTTGACACTAAGTCAGTACAGATTGATTGAGTGGGTGTATCAGCAGATGTTGGTTGAAGGTCATTCCCCTGATGTGTTAACCTATAACATTATCATGTGTGCAAAGTTTAGGTTGGGAAAACTGGACCAATTTCATGGATTACTTGATGAAATGGGCAGAAGTGGATTCTCACCTGATTTTCATACATTCAATCTCCTGCTCCATGTGCTAGGTAAAGGGGACAAACCATTAGCAGCATTGAAACTTTTGAATCACATGAAGGAAGTTGGTATTGATCCAAGTGTTCTCCACTTCACGACATTAATTGATGGGCTCAGTCGGGCTGGTAATTATGAAGCTTGCCAGTATTTCTTCAATGAAATGATAAATCATGGGTGTGTGCCAGATGTTGTCTGTTACACTGTCATGATAACAGGTTACGTTGTGGCAGGTCAGTTTGATAAGGCTCAGGGGATGTTCACTGATATGATCGACAAGGGGCAATTGCCTAATGTGTTTACCTACAATTCCATGATCCGCGGGCTTTGTATGGACAGGAAGTTTGAGGAGGCTAGGTTGATGTTGAAAGAAATGGAATCAAAAGGTTGTAATCCCAATTTTCTTGTGTACACCACATTAGTTGGTTACCTGCGAAATGCCGGCAAGTTAGCTGAAGCTCATGAAGTTATAAGACATATGGTGGAGAAAGGACAGTATACTCATCTGCTGTCGAAGATTAAAAGATATAGGAGATGCTGAGGAGGCGAGGTACGTAAAAATTGGGAAGACTCATTGTAACATTTTAGTGAAATTTTGGTCATTGACGGAGCTGTTGATATGTCTTCCTTTGTTTACTTCCGAAGCCCTGTAAGTCTCAGCACATCCTAATTTTGACAATCTATAAGCTTTAGCACATCCTTTCAACAGCTTCTCTCTGTATCAGATATAATACTCTTCTCTTGCAGCATCTTGGTTAACAAATATTTCGGGGTTTGCATTATGTCTCTGCATGCTATATGAAAGAAAGAATTGATCAACGAAGGCACTTTTGTCGAATGAAATGGTTATCTGTGCTGTTAAGTCATAACATCTACAAGGAATATGGAAGATATGCATTCGAAAAAATAGTTGAAAACTTTGCTAAATCTGTGACAACGGCCTTCTTATTAGCCGGTCATGTCTAGATTAAACAACAGATGTATGTTTGTCTGCCTTTACTCGTATTTCACTTTACGTCACATGTCACTTCCGTAGATACTTCTTGCTGTTTCTACTTTGAAGTTATAGATTCTTTAATCAAACTTGCTGGTCGACATATGACCTTGCAAGCACTCCAAGTGAACCAGTAGCATAGCAATAAATCTTTTACATTGCACCGTGTTATCCTTGTATTCCACTTGAAATCTGCTGTCTCGCCGACAGACAAAGTGCTAACTTCATACCTTCCCATATCTATAGCATTCACTGTTTCTCAGTTTACCACTGAGGGTCAAATTAACATAGCTTTAATTATTACTTTGGGACACAGATTTCTTACCAAATTTTGTATATGTGCTTTATCTAGAGTGAATATACACATGCACTATTCGCCTAAGCTGAAGTCAGGTGATTTTGTGGTTTCAACTTGTTGAATGAGTGTTGGTCTGAGTCAGCTTCATGATGTCTCAGTTTTTCCTTTCTTATTCCTGAGTATCAATGCATAGGTCTAGAAAATGATAAAGTTGAGAACATTATTTCCTACACAATTTCTGAACCATATCTAAGTCTACCTATGTGAGTCCATGTCTGTATGCTTCTGGTTTTATAGATAATAGGGTTAATTACACTTAGGCCCCCTTTCAAAATGTGAAATTACACTTTCTCCCAAAGAAGTTTTGAAATTGCACTTACACCCCCTTCGAAAATTCTCTGTTTACACCACCTGGCCCCTTCCGTTGGAGTTTGGATGGAAAATGTTTACGGCAACAAAAAAAATTACATAAATTTTAAATTTTGCCTCTCTTTTAACATTCTTATGTATATTTCGCACTTATAAGGGGATAAAATGTAATGTATATAGAGAGAGTGAGGTTAACATTATTAACTTTTTCCCCTTATAAATACAAAATTATTATACGGAGATGTTAAACGAGAGGTAAAATTGGAAACTTATGTAATTCTTCTTACTAACGCCATCATTTTCCATCAAAATAGTGACGAAAAGGGGTCAGATGTAAACTGTGAATTTTCAGAAGGGGTGCAAGTGTAATTTTGAAACTTTTTTGGTGGGAAAGTGTAATTTCACATTTTAGAGGGAGTCTTAAGTGTAATTAACCCTAGATATAATATTAACTCGTCACATATGAAAGACCGTTTTTAACCATTTTTCGTAAATGCATCTGTATCGTGTAAACGAAACAACTTGGGGTCATGCTTTGTTCTATTTTGCATCCTTGTCTGCGCTTGAAATGCAAGTAAATTCACATCACAGACTCCGTTTCTTCTCCTTTCTCGATGGTCATATCGTACGCAGGCTGCTGTTATTCTCTGATTATGGGCTTCCTCCGAAGCTATTATTTTCTTCGGTTGTCTCATCCTTTATGTTTCATTCACTCAGCATCATCAAACTGCAACATCGGCTGATGTTAGAAACTAACATCAGATGTTGTAATGTTCTGAACAGAGAGAGTCCTCTTGTCTGGTGGCTCTCTCCTCGCTAATTTCTGTGTGGTTTTCATGCTCATTTCTATGGGTTTAGAGGTGTCATTCTGTCTTGTATCGAATACTATATTATTACAACAACATACTGTTTCATATGTTATGTCTAGTGCTCAAGTGCTGGCACCTGCACAAAACATGGCGTTTCTCTTATATTTTTAATTCATGTCACAAACATTATTCTCAATCAATGACCTCATAAATTCATTCATTCATTCTAGTCTTGTTCAAGGACCAACCACTTCGTCATCCAATAGCTGCCAGATGCTTCAAAAGCCAAAAGTGCACTTGTTTGAAAATGCCACAACCATTATCTTTTGATCTACTTTTATACAGTTCTGGGGATTTATTTGGCAAACTAATACATAGGAAAATGACCCATATGAATTTATTATTGTGGAATCGACAACTCCGTGGGGACCGTGTATTTCCAACGAGAGCAAGAAGCGTTGTTTCTAGAAACGAGAGTCGTATTCTGCTATCTGGAATTGATTTTAATTAAATTGTGAACGTGTGCGAATAAATATACAAAAAGTTAATTTATGATATATTATATGATTCGATCCATCTACAAATAAATAAATATTAATATATATATATATATATTTATAGAAACATGATTTGATAATAAACAGTGATTTTTATCGTCCAATATATAAAATCATACATATAACATTTATTTTTACATTATTTTAAATTATCTCAAAAACAAATTCAAACATTCATCCTATTTGTAACAAAAACTTATTTTTCTTTGTTTTTCTCTATTTATTTTTACAAATTAAAACGAAACACTTCAAAAAAAAAAATATTTATTTTTACGGAAATTCTTGATCGATTTCTTCTACAATAGTTTGGGGGCCAGCGCTCAAACCCCCACCTTCGCCCCACCAATTTTGCGTGGAGCGGTATCTATAGTCCAAATGTTGGGGTAGGCTCCACAATCAGATGCTATTAATGTTTGGATAAATTATAACGAGTTTTTCTAAATTTTGGGATAATTATAAATACTCATCATTATTTAAAAAATAAAAAATACCTCTCGTATTTCAACATTATTTAACGATGGTCACTATCTAACCCAATCCGTTAATCTTTATTAGGTTTTCATTCATTTTTTGTAAGAGATAGACCAAAATACCCTTGTGGAT
The DNA here is from genome assembly GCA_034509735.1 of Sesamum alatum. NCBI lineage: Eukaryota > Viridiplantae > Streptophyta > Magnoliopsida > Lamiales > Pedaliaceae > Sesamum > Sesamum alatum. The sequence continues at coordinate 26,968,194 of JACGWO010000003.1, read as the reverse complement.
TATGAATTATAATTTTACGTAATTTTAAAATTTTTTAATTTTTTTGACCAAGCGGATATATATATATATATTTTACAATTTTTCATCCACATTTTCTTTTTTTTTTTTTTAAAAGAAAAGAAAAGAAAATACAACAAAAAAAATGACAATTCCAAACTTAAGCCAAAAATTACATAATTTTAATTAAACATATAATTGATATTTATAATTTTTCAAACGAGAGAATATTCGTAGTTATGCCAAATCTTAAAGAATCTCATTGTAATTTGCCCTTAAAAGGTTTATATAATTCTCATTGTTATGAGTTGGAAATGAATAATTGATAGTGTAATCTGAAGAGACAAAAACTTACTGAATTTTTGCATCTTAGGAATTGAATGTAATGTTGTTTTTTCTGTTTTGAACAGTAATTGAATGGTAATGTTGATAACATGATGGTCATGTTTGGCAAAACACCCAGAAAAACTTATTCAAAGATGATTACACAGAAAATACCCAAAGATTGGAGTATGTGTTGTTTGATCACTTCTTCTCCTCAGGCTTCTTATCCTCTTTCTTCTCCTCAGCCTTCTTCTCTTCTTTCTTCTCCTCTTTTTTTTCCTCTTTCTTCTCTTCCTTCTTCTCCTCCTTCTTCTCTTCCTTCGCTGGCCCAACTGACAAGATATCAACCTTCCCAACTTTCTTCAGTTTCTTCACCACCGCAACCGCATCCATTTCTCCGATCACCGTCAGCTTCTGACTGCTCAGATCGGCGGCGATTGAGTCCACTCCTTTTCAAATGCAAATCTCAAAATCAGTACTCACAAATCAAGGGATCAGAGATCAAAGAATCAGAAACTACCGAAGATATCAGCCGCTGCTTCTATTGCTTTCTGCTTTGTTTTCTCATCAGTCATCGTCAATACCTTCAGCACTACCTTCTGTTTCCATCATAAAATCTCATGTCAATTCCAAAAAAAAAATAAAAAAATCAAAGGAATTACACTTTCAGTGTGTGTGAATTGTGTGAAGTTATGGAGAAATCCATACCTGAGCCATTGGAGGTGAGGAGAGCTTATGGATTAATGCGGAGGTTTTTGGCAAGGAGGAAGAATGAGTGAAGAAGGGATGTTTGTTTGTTTTGTATCTTGGGTTTTATTGTGGAGAATTGGAAGTTCTTGTGAACAAATTGTGCATACCCAAAAACTATTTAGGTCTTTTCTCTAGGGAAAAAATTTGGGGGAATTTATAATTGATTTGTGTATTATTTTATGTTGGATGCCTTTTTTTTTCCGATGATAGTTAATGGGGTTATTGAAATTATGTCGATTTGACGTTGATAAATATGAACTTTTTTTCAGAAATAATACACGAAATCTAGAACGATTACGTGTTGAATTTATTAGTACGAGATAAGAACTTCAATAAATCTTGTTCTTGGGATTATGTCTAAAAGCAAATATTTTGTAATAGCGGGAATTTTTTATAATTATATTTAATAAGATTGTTAAAACTGGTCGTACTTTTTAATGTTTTATTTATTAAAAAATTATGTAAAAAGATGAAATAAATAGCCCCTAGATTAACACATGTGGATGTCATTTTTCTTTTTGTAGTATGATGGGGATCGAGGATCGAAGACAATTTGAGTTTAAACTCAAATTTTCTGCTTGAACGAGAAGAGTGATATTAACTCAACTAATTAGTTGCATGTGAATGTCATATTTGGGCAAGATGAGTTGTGCTAATGACTTGGAAACTTCAAAGTGATTATGAATAGTAGAAAGATTATGTTACGAAGAAAATAAGCGAAGAAGAACTAGAAAAATGGGGTAGGTAAAACAATTTAATCTCATTAGTCCCATTTCTCATATCAAGATTATTTAACCAAAAATTGGATTTGAATTAAATAAGACGTTTTCTTAGTTTTGGTTTTGCAGAATAACCAACCATGACGTTTGCGAATTCGAGTTTCATGAATGTGGATTTGTAGTTTACTTTTAATGGTAGTGACTTGTTTCTTTGTTTATTTTGAATATGTTTAGTTGATTTAAAAATATTAATATATTGAGTAACTATTTGAATTTGAATGTACTGATGTATAAATGAACACTACCAAAAAAAAAAAAAAAAAAAGTGAATTCCGCAATAGAAGCTACGGCTACACTTGCTTGTGTGATAATTCCCTCTCATCTTTTTCTAGCAACTCAAGGATTTGTTTGGTTGCGATTAAATATTTCTCATTTTAAGAAAAAATATTTCATACACGCTTCATTGTTTTTAAAAAAATCATATTACGTTAATCATAATCATTACATATTATTTTTATTTAATATTTTTTACACATTAAATCAATTCTCATTAATATACTTTTATTCCGCAACCAATTATTTACTTAATAAAAAATCTCGTTTTAACCAAACTCATTTCATTTTATTTATTTAATATTTTTCAATGAGATGGGGTAAGGTGAAACCTACATATTCAATGGGCCAGAATGAAGGACCAAAAGCAAGTTGGCTTCTGGGGCATGCCTTGGAAAAGGCTTTTCACATTTCAAGATTCCTAATTTTCAAAAGTTGTAACGGACCAACTTTTCTTCAGAAGTATCTCTTGAAAATCTGCAACATTATTTATCATGTGATGGTCAACTTCTTCCATTTACCACAAATATCTTCAACAAAACATGGCAAAGTTTTTAAGAAAAAATAATCCTGTTTATGTTTATTTAAAAGAAAGAAAGAAATAAATAAATCTCTTTAAGTTGTACACTTAGGCCATGTTTACTTTGAGGACGGAGTTAAACAAGTAATAAGATTAACTAAATGAATGATTAAACATCTTGTATAAATTGTAAGGTGTTTACTTACATGTACCACTAAATTCTGATAAAATATGTGAAGTGTTTATTTTATTGTATCTACCACAAATATGGAGGTTAAAAAGGACATTTGTCTCAAATATTTATTGTTGTATTATTCACATGATAACTTATACCACCTCATTTGGTAGTATAAATTTTGCAATCGTAACAGTAAATAATACAAGATATTATATTTGTACAGGGTCCCCATACATGAAAGTAAACAATATATTATCCTATACTAATTTTTTTATTTAAACTAATACATCAAAGTAAACGGAGCCTTAAGATGTTTGTGTAATGTAAACTATAAAATTATAATATAACGTTATCGGTTGTCATGGCTGGAACAACCACCAACGCAATGGCCAAACAATTAAGTCACGAGATTTTCACTTGAATATTACAAGTTTGAGTTTTAATGAAAATGTACTTCATTGTAAATATAGAATTAACAATCTTGTGATAGCTCATTGAAAAAGTACATATATCCCTCTGAAATTAACAATCATCTAAAAAAAATCCTTCGTGATAGCTCATTGTAGGAGTTATTGTTAGACAACTGTTGTACCGATCAGAAAACAAGACATATACTACGAATAATCTTGCAACAAAATGAATTCTGTCGATAATGAGATGACTAACAATGGATATTCCATCGCCAATTATGTTAAAACTATCCAAAAACAATTAGGTACATAAGCAACAAAATGGCTACAAATACTGGAATTCCGTAGCTAATGAGATGGACTAACAATGGATATTCCCTAGTAAATTATGTATTAAAAATATCCAAAGAAAATAAGGCACATACACAACGACTTACTACATAGTTTTGCTTAGTGAATAAATTTGAAAAAAAAGTAGAGAATATTTAAATTTAAAGTGACCTACGAAATTATAGTACTTCAGGAAATGAAAACTGCTATGAAGTCTTATTTGCAATGGAAACAAAAATGCTATGAAATTTCCATCACTACAGTAATGAAAATATTTACAGAACTTCTATTTATATAGGGATGACATTGCTAGGAATTTTGGTAGAAAAATTACTACATAATTTTCGTACCCACGACATTTGAAAATTAATTACTACAAATTTTCCACTTCCATTGTGACAATAATGGCTACAGATCTTTTGTTACTATGTGTGATACCTCATCCCACATTGATTATGAATTAATAAGATAAACAATATATAAGCATTGACCAAAGAACTCAAGTGCATCCATTATATATATCCCTTTTTAGCAAGTTATTCATAATTGAACTTCAGGATGCACTCGGGTGGGTTTGGAGGCAATTCTCGCATCCGACAGGCTCACAGGCCCACGGCATGACAAATCGTATCAGAGCCGATCACCAAGCAAAGTTCGAAACTAAGTGCTATGTGAACAAGGCGTATGGGAGTGAGACCGGAGCGTAACACTATGTATATAACAATAGAAAGCCCGTAGTTAAGATTATAAAAATTATTAAATATTTGCTATGGATATTTCATCATTACTGCAACATAATTGATTATAGAACATACATATATTATATACCTACAGAAAGGGCTACAAGAATTCATAGTCATGAAATAGCTACAGAAATTAAAATAACTTTAGGCAAAATTAGCTACAGAGGTATAGGTTTCGAAAATAACTACAACCATTTTTGTAGCTATAGATACTGATATATGAGCATCTTCTACGGCTAGGCTGAAGCGAATGCCTTATTTTTTGGTAGTTCCAGGATGATATTTGTAATTTTTTAAAGAATAATGAGGTATTTGTAATTATGACGAACCTTAGGAGAGCCTATTGTAATTTACCCAAAAAAAAAATTTAAAAAAAAGGGGACACACACAATAGGAAAAAAAAACAAAAAAGAAATAAATCAATCATAATACACAAATATCAGGTGAATATAATCACACTCGCGTCTTACTCAAAACATACTTAAAGTAAAAACTTAGGGAGAAAAATAAAATAAAATTAGAGGGACCTAATTAATGAAGGTATTCACATGATCGAACATGCATGCGGATTGTCATCGCTGAAGAGCGAAGCAACGGCCTCGTCGGAAGCCACAGCCACCGAGTACACGGCCGGTGTGTGGAAGAAGGTGTGCACATTGGGCGCGACCACGTTTCTTGACGTGTCGTAGTAATGACTGATAATGTGAGTCGGGTACTTGTAGAATGAGGAAAAATACGAGTATCCCGGATACGGCCATGGCTCGGCCGCCTTACCCGCACGTTTGATGGCCTTTAGCACCTTCTTCTCCTCCAACGCGTAGCCCCTCACCGTTATCTTCTGCAACTCCATGTCGACGTCCACCTCATCCACCCCTATGATCAATTAAATTCATCAGAATCGGCATTTTTGCTAAGAGATGAACTTGAGGTTACTGTTATGCTTATGTGATTGGTCATTCACCCTAAATAAATTTTACTTTCCATGTAATTTTGACAAATATTAGCATAAAATAAAAATTAAATTCAACCCAATATCGCAATCTAAATCAGCATTTTTACTTCCTCAACCTCGAACACCATATCTTTTTAATTAGGGTAAATTACATCGACATTCTTCTAGAATATGTCTAATTACATAAAGGTCCACAATCCTTAGCAAAAGTACACTTCATAAAATTGCTGTGGGATTTAATGCAATTTACTTCCATGTGATATTGACTTTGAGCAAATTATTTTTTTATAAAAATAAAATAACAATTTATCTCCCCGTGTTTTTAAACTGGAGCAACAAGCCATCCACTCTCTCCCATCCAAGAGTTTCAAGTAGCTAGAAACACTTGTTTATATATTCAATAGATAATAACAAATTAAATCCCTAAGAGGAGCAAGTATAAATAGATCTAGAAACATACAAAAAATCAATATACACGTACTTAACATGACCACTGCATATCCACCACATAACAACCACTTCCATGCACAACATCCTGCGCGGATTTTGGTCCTCATAAGATTTTTTTTTGTAAAATTTATTTCATCTTCTAATTCATTCAACATACACACGTGTGTAAAATCTTTTTCTAAACAAAATATATAATGTCATATTCATACATGTGGCGTATGTATAACGAATGAAATAGAAGATAAAATAGAATTCGTAACAAAAAAATCCAATCCAATCCGTATAACTAAAATGCCATAAACAATCCCTTTATACCATATATATAGTTTGAGTAGCCTCGGAGAATAATGGAGAAAATTGTAATTTTGGTCCTAAAATATAAAGTGGTTTGCAATATTAGTCTGACATTTCTTGAAATAGCTAATATCAGTCCCATATTTAGGAAAACATTGCAACGTTTTTCAAAAGTGTGGTACTACTATTGACTATTTCAAGAACTATGAGACTAATATTGCAAAATCACCCTATATTTTGGGATCGAGATTGCAATTTTCTTGAGAATAATGAAGTAAACTCATACCTTTGAGCTTGAACAAAGCTTTCCTAAGCTTCCCAGCACACCCCTCACAGTCCAAGTTAGGAACTCTCACCTCCAACATACTCTGCAAACATCATTATTCTCAACAAATAATAATAATAATAATAATAATAATAATAATAATATTACATTGCAGAGAAATTCATACACAAAAAAAAATAAAAAAAAAGACAACTAGAAAAACTTACAGACATGTTTTGTTCTCGTTTTTCCTTTGTGTAAACAGAGGAGAACTCCTTGTGCTTAGAGAGGCTCTCCCTCTCCGTGCCTTAGATTATTATGGAGAGCAAAATAGAATAGTGCATTGGGGTTTGAAACAGGAAAGCAGGAGGAGTTCACGCGTGGGGTGGGACAGCGTCATGACATTTTTCCCCACCCCCCAAAGCCCCCTGCATTATGTTCCCGCAGAAGCGAAATCTGCAACTGTATTTCAGCTTTACTCCTGTACCCACTATATATGTTTTAAACTCAAGTATCAACGAGACAATCGAGTTAAAATTGTAGAAAAATCAATCGAGACAAATTGCATTATTGCTCTTCTGTGTGAAAATTTAGGAAACATCTCCCTATGCATTGTAGTCCAAAAAAATTCAAATTTTTTTAAGAATAATTCAATTTGCATAAGGACATTTTGGTCAGTTCACCCTTAAAAATAGACGAAAATGAGTTATTTGTTAGACGGTTACAAACCTCGGGGGTATTTGTAATTTTTCAAACAATGGAGGGTATTTGTAAGTATGTCAAATCTCATAGGAGGTAATTGTAATTTACCCGTAATTTAAAGTTATAGATTCGAGTTCACCATTTTATTATTTTTAGTTATGGTTATAGGGATTAATTGATTGAATATTGATGTATAACTTAATTTTGTTGAAATACTGATGTAAAATCATATATATATATATATAAAATGCTTAGTTGACTAATATAGAAGCTAATATTTTAATAAAATATGATGTAAAATCATATATATAAAAAATGCTTAGTTAACTAATATAGAAGCTAATATTTTAATAAAATATTGCGTTGTGTGTTAATTTCAATAAATAGTTATAATTATCGAATAGGGTATGATACGAGTAAAATACTTATCCTTGAAATGCTGCCGTAAACTAATCTTAATATTAGGGTACATGGTGCTATTCTAAAAAGTGACTATGGATTGGTGTCACATCTATGAGTGATGGATATGTATTCTTTTTTAAATACAAAAAAATATAATTAAGTTAAATTATAAATTGAAAGTACGGAAATTATATACAATACACGTATGAATGTAATATTGATATGTTATGTAAATGTATGATAGAAGATCTTTTATCACTATACTTAAAGAGTAAATCGACGAACGTAAATAAGTCCAAGTATGTAAATACCTATTACAAAAGTCAAGTTGAGTCATAAATGTGCAGGACACGAGGGCCTCAAAGCATGGTTCGAGAAAGAGCAAATATAATTAAACGTAGTGCGAGTAAAGATGAGAAGGGTCATTACGAGTGAGGGCTTATTTGGGAGCATAATCATCAAAGTCATGATGATGAGTATGGCTCTTCTAATCATCATAACAAATGAACGGACTTCTGCAATTCATTTTTCATTCAAATCTGCAAATTTGAAGCTGAATTTCTTATTCTGCCACTTCTTTAGTTTTGCACTTTTTTCTTTTACTTTTTTAATCAATTAATTGATGTTTTTGCATCAAATTCAAGGATATAATGACAGATTTCTTCATGAAAAATTGGGCGGAATAAATAATTTGGAACACGAATGAAATAACTAGAGATAGCTGGATTAAAATCTGATCGGAATAGAATGTAGCAATCTCTCTAAAGGGTCCCAAATAAAGTGCGGATCTTGAGAAAAGAGAAGATCGTTAGGCTAGTTGGGAGATCTCCAACTTAGATCCTCCAATGTTTAAGTCAACTCGAGATCGAGATAGATAAATTTGAACTGAGAGTACTTAATGGAGTTGGATGTAATAAATGTGTCTTACCACAAATGATGTGAAATAAATGTATTTATAGGGCTAAATGTGCCCACTTACCCACTCCACGTGGCATGATCTCCAATTAGAGTTGTCAGATGATTTGTGGCTCAAATCATGGGTCATTGGAGCGGGTTGGGTTTTGCGGATCCTAAGAATGTTTTTGACTAAGGCACTTCCCTCCCGTTGTTAACTTGTTGCTAGTTGTTTGGTTCCTGCATCTCAGCCGATGTCACTTGCTGCTCTAACTCTAGTTACAACTCAAAAAAGTAGCCTTTCAAACGGTTTTTAACATTAAGCTATCCCTACCTAGCTACTCTGTCTTACTAACAGCCTCCTTAACTAACTTCCTACCTCCATCAGGATTTTTTCAAGTCGAATCACACATCTGTTGCCATTCCACCATAGGGACGAGGGTCATGATCTGATTTTTTCATTTTTCAAGAGCGAATATGTTATTTGAGGCTATTTATTGTATTTCTCCTATTAAAATTAATCTAATTATCAAACCAATGCCGAACTTGATACGAATAAACTAAAAATAAAATCTAACAAGCAAAAAGAATGATAAAAAATATTCAAAATGGTTCGTAGCCGGACTATTATTGCGAACCTTGGGTTAGGGATAATGAATAAATTCCAATAATAATGGTTAAATAAACCAACAATGAATCCCCTTTTTAAATAACTATTATATCTACGCAAATAAGGATTATCCTCATCACGAATAATCTTAATACACCAAAGTTAAAATTTGATTTAATAAAATATATTAAATATTTAATAAATTATGTATTAAAATATTAATATTAAATATTTTTTCTTACTTAACAAACGAGAGCTGGTCGTTTAGCATGACCAGCGCAAAGCTCTGAAGACTGAAACCACTTTTCTATTACTTTGAACTCTTGAAGTGTTTCTGTTGCACTTCCGACTCTCACGGTTGATAATAACTCTTACAAAATTGTAATTTCACCCCCTACTTTTTTTTTATTACTAAATTATGATTTTTGGGCAACTATTTTAGATTTATTTCTTTTTTTCCCAATCTTGTTTCGATGAACAGAGGACCCAAAATTCTGACACCCTAAACAACGGACAGAAAGAAAAGAAAATAGGGAAAAAGGGTTAGGAAAAGACATCCTTTTGGCAGGCAGCAAGCAGAAAAGGAACACAATCTACTTTAGGTGACTGATCAAATTTTCCTTTTCTTGTCTTGATTATATTATCTTTTATTCCTTCCCATATTCATTAAATAACTTCACTCTAAGATGAAAATACCCAGTTTTTGCAAGTGGGATTGAGGGTTTGGTTTTACTTATATGTTGCATTTAAATAGGAAAAGAAATACTTTTCTTGAGAAGAGAAGAAGTTATGGGAGGGACGACCAGCATAACAATCTTTTTTGATGGGATTCGTGGGTTGATTTTGCTTATATGTTGCTTTTAAATGGGAAAAGTACTTTTTTTAGAAGTGAAAAAGACGTGGGAGGGACGACCAACATAATAATTCTTTTTCGGTGTTGGAAGTGGATTGAAGGGGTTGATTTTGCTTATATGTTGCATTTAATTAGGAAAAAAATTGCTACTCTAGTAATGAGAAAGAGATGGGAGAGGGAACGACCAGCGTAGCAACCCTTTTTCGACGTGATCATAGGAGTTATCATTGTTGACTAGCATAATTTTCTTCATCAATCTGAATAATCTCTTTACTCAAACAAGATATGTATGCAAGATTAACATCATAAAAAGAAAAAAAAAAAAAAAGAAGTGCCCTTTGATCTTAAATGGAATTTTCATCTGATGATCAAACTTATCCCATGATCCTGAATAGTAGAAAATATATGGTTACATGTCCTGCTTGTTAACTTAGTTCTTGAATGCAATATAGGAGCAGAATCCCCACATTGGTCTATTTAGAGTTGAAGGTGAAGATTCTACTAAGTTTGAGGGGATTCAAGCATTCAAAACTGCAAGTTTTGAAGAGAAAAGAGCAACATATTAGCAGATAGCATGCAGGGAAGTTACAGGCGTTTGGCTGAATCGTTTCGGCATCAATACAATTGGAATAAGCCTCACACTAGATACACAATCGCCTTTTTCACCTGCCTTCTGGTGGTTGGCGCGTATTTCTCTGATTTGATGCGTGACATATCTGTTTCTGTAAGTTTTCCTCAAGAGTGATTTACGAAGACGATTAGTTAAAGATAATTGAAATTTACTATGTAGGAATTGTTAGTGACTAGTGATGTTTGTGCATTCTGGTTGAATTGTTGTAATGTTGACGCTTTTGAATGAAAACTAGCAACGTTAAGTCGGGTGAATGGAAACGATGGAATGAGAACTGATATGCAGCAGAACGGAGGATTTGCATTGTGTAAGAGTTGAATGTAAATACAACATAGTTTGTGATCTTAATGCTCTCTTACATTAACAAAGATTATGTTGGTTATGGTTGTCCTTTTAAACTGTTAACAGCTTCAAAACAGAAACTATGTGGTCTTATGTCTAATTATATGTCTCCATATCATAGTTCTAACATGACTACCGGCGTTGCAGACAGAGTTAAAGAAGGGCTATTGTGTTCTTGTTTGAATTGATTGCCTTATTTAATTTGGTTATCTAGTTCTCTGATATCAGCAGTGTAATATCTCATTCTAATGATCTTTTCTATGAAGGTGAACAAAGAATTGCCGACCAGAATATTAGAAATCCCACTTGACTGTTCTTCCACTAATCAGACAAGAACATGCCCGGCAAATTATTATCCATCTTCTTTCCCAACAATCAGATCACGAAGTTCATCAATTCCTCCGTCCTGCCCGCATTACTTCCATTGGATCCATGAAGATCTACGGCCCTGGAAAGGCACGGGGATAACTGAGGAAATGGTTGAAAGAGCCAATAGAACTGCAAATTTCAGGTTAGTGATCTTGAATGGAAGGGCTTATTTGGAGACGTACGTGAAGTCGTTCCAAACAAGAGATGTTTTCACATTGTGGGGCATTCTGCAGCTACTAAGACGATATCCTGGTAAGGTGCCTGATTTGGATTTGATGTTTGACTGTGTGGACTGGCCCGTGATCAAGTCGAGTGACTATCAGGGGCCGAATGCACTGAAGCCACCACCGTTGTTCCGTTACTGTGGGGATAACCAAACATTTGATATTGCTTTCCCCGACTGGTCTTTCTGGGGTTGGTAAGAACTCATTCTACTCTCAAACCTATAGATCATCTTCAATCTTGTGCACCATCTCACGTTGTTGTATCTGATTTTAGGCCTGAAACCAATATAAAGCCTTGGGCACAATTAATGGGCGACCTAAACGAAGGGAACGAGAGGCTAAGATGGCCAGACAGAGAGCCTTATGCTTTCTGGAAAGGTAATCCTAAAGTGGCTGACAAAAGAGTGGATCTTCTCAAGTGTAATGTATCCGACAAACAAGATTGGAATGCTCGAGTTTATAAGCAGGTACGACTAGTTCTTACATAATTGAGCGGACAGACCAATAACGTTCCTCATGTTAGTACTGATCTTTTATTCTGATGTTGTAACGCGATTTGCGTTTGATGACTATCTTTGATGCAAATTGTGAAAAGAAAACGCTAAAAACGCACTTCATGCACGATTATGCTTACAGGATTGGGACAAAGAGGTCCGGGAAGGTTTTAAACAATCAGACTTGGCAAAGCAATGTACGCATAGGTAATCATCGACTGAACTCCATTGCACATTTCTGTTATTCGTAAATGTACGTTCCGCATTAGGTTAATTTTCCTTCTCCGATGATATACAGATACAAAATTTACATCGAGGGATCTGCATGGTCCGTCAGTGAGAAATACATTCTTGCCTGTGATTCCCTCACACTGTTGGTAACACCGGACTATTATGATTTCTTCACAAGAAGTTTGGTGCCGATGCAGCATTACTGGCCGATAAAGATACAAGATAAATGCAGATCAATCAAATTTGCAGTTGATTGGGGCAACAACCACAAAGAAAAGGTATGGCATAGGTGCATTATGACTAGTTAGTAGTTGTGATTGATCATTTTCCCTTTGCGTGTGCAGGCTCAAGAACTAGGGACGGCAGCGAGCAGGTTCGTGCAAAACGATCTGAAGATGGACTTCGTTTACGATTACATGTTCCATCTCCTAAGTGAATACTCAAAGCTGTTGAGATACAAGCCTAAAATACCTCCAAAAGCAGTGGAGCTCTGCTCGGAGGCGATGGCTTGCCATGCACAAGGATTGGAGAGAACGTTCATGCTCGATTCAATGGTGAAGGGTCCGAAAGAAACGAGCCCGTGCTCGATGCCTCCCCCGTTGGAGCCTTCTGCCCTTAGACAATTTATTGAGAGAAAACAGTCTTCAATAGAGCAAGTTGAGTTGGATGAACAGAAGTACTGGGAGAAGGTTCAGGATCGGCAGAGATAGAAGGCTTGGTAGAAATTATACAGCCTGTGATTCCATTTTTGCAGTGTAGTTTTTCAGCCTTAGTTCTGTGTACTCACTAGTTTGATCACTGTTCTTATGGAAAAAGAAGTTGAGGATGAGATCAAAATTATGGGTGAATTACAACGACCTCCCTTAAAGTTTGGCATAATTACGGATACCCCCTTATTGTTTAAAAAATTACAAATACCCCACTGGGGTTTGTAACCGTCTAACAAATAACACATTTCCATCTATTTTTGTGGGTAAACTGATCAAAATGCCCTTATACAAATTGAATTATTTTTTTAAAACTTTCTAATTTTTTTTGGACAAAAATACGCAGGGAGAGGTTTATTACGTTTTTTTACATAGATGAGCAATAATATAATTTGTCTCGATTGATTTTTCTACAATTTAAAAAAAAAATCAGGACAAAATGGACCATTTCACGCCTTTAATTAAAAATTACAAACCTCAGGGAGGGTGTTTGTAATTTTTGAAGCAATGAAAGGGTATTTGTAATTATGTCAAACTTTAGGAGAGGTCGTTGTAATTCACCTTAAAATTAAATATGTTATTTATATAGTTGATGGGATATTTTATATATAACTAAGATAGAATATAAGATAAAATATTAATTTAAAATAAAAGATCCGAACTTAAGGTGGCAAGTATACTGAACCAAAATCGAAACTCGATGTCATATGATGCATCATGACCGTTCGACCATTTAATATAGTTAAAAGAAAAACATATAAATACTCTTAGAAGAACGCACAAAAAAGAGGATTCTCGGGGAAGAGGAACAAAGAACTCTTCTAACGGAGGAAGAAGAAACTTTTTAGGCTACATTTGGATTGATGGATTTAAATTTGTAGAAGAATTTGAAAAAAAAATTTAAATGATTTCATATTAAAAGAATTTAAAATTCATCAATGTTCAACAAAAAATATACAAATTTAGGGCCGAAGGATTTAAAATTCTTTGAGTTTAGAATTATCCGAATAATTCAAAACATTTAAATGGCTATGAAATAACAATAAATGAAAAGTTAAATAAAGTATATATCAATTTGTTTTATTTACTCGAGTATTTGCACTCTTATATCCAACGTCAACTCGGTCCAACTTCTTTCGAACTCGGCCCATTCAACAGTAATTACTTCGAGCAAAAGCGTGCTATAGTCCCCAAGAGAAAGCGGGTTACTCACGAGCAAAAGCGCAGAACTAAGCAGTTCTTTCCCAGTTATACCCAAAACCCTGCTTCTCCGAGCATCAAGCTGTAATCCGCCCATGTCCATTCGCCTCTATTTTTGAATTTTACCGCAACGAAAAGAAGCGAAAGGAGAGAGAAAAATGGTGAGCCAAAGGCAAAGATTGGCCAGAAAACGCTATAAAGAAGAACACCCGGAGCTTTTCCCGACGCCGGAGCCGACGCCGCCGAAAGACCCGAGCAAGAAGAAGAAGAAGAACAGCAAATTCAAGCGCAAGAAATCAGAGTCCAATGATCCGAACAAGCCCAAGAAATCATCGTACAAGAAGCATCCGCTTAGGGTTGCTGGGATGAAACCTGGTGAGAGCTGCTATATATGCAAAGCGCCGGACCATATTGCCAAGAATTGCCCCAAGAAATCTGAGTGGGAAAGGAACAAGGTTCGGTATTACGCATGATTTTTTAATGTTAATGCACCTTTTTATGACTATCCCAGAAGAAAATTGAGCTGGAATTGTATGAAGAACACCTGTTCTATTATGTTTATGTCTTTTAAGCTGTCTGTTAGTACTCTTTCAGATTATTTGGGCTTTAGCATTTTATTTAGCAAAAAACGTTTTATGTTTGGGCTATAGCATGTTAGATTCATGCATTTGCCTTTTGCTTACTTGAATAGGAGTCTTGGAAATTTTACTAATTTTTGCGCAATTTTGCATTAATTTTCTTGAAGATTAAGTTGTACTTTTTGTGATGAAGAGTGACCATTTTATTGAAGTAATGGAATACGCCAAGTTGTTAGAATTTGCTAGTTACTCTCCAGTTTTGATAATGTTTGTCTTGTGGTTGATAACATGTTTGTAGATCTGTTTGTTCTGTCGAGAACGCGGCCACAGTCTTAAGAACTGTCCCAACAAAAACGACGAGTCAATGGACAAGAAATTGTGTTATAATTGTGGAGAAATGGGGCATGCCCTGTCTAACTGCCCTCTACCTCTTCAAGATGGTAATTTTTCTACCCCACTTAGATTTTAATAATTTATCCTGCATTGCATCTCTTCATTCCTGTGTATACCTAATTCTGGTTATTAGATACTGCATTGCGAGTCCCGTTGACTAATGGCAGGATATCTATGTTGACGAGGCTATATTGCTTTATGATTCTTGTATTACATGAGAATTCTTTAATGTTTTAATAACTATGCCTAGTGCATGTTAGTCGAATTTTCTGAGAGAAAATTGTGGCTAAAACCAAACAATGATACTAATTTGACTAGTTATTCTAAAATGAAATGGTAAGTGCAGTTCTGGCTAGGGCTGTAAATTAGTCGAGTCGAACGCATTGTTGATTGAGTTTGTTTGAATCACAATCGAGTTGGAAAAATTGCGTTTGAGCTTGGTTTGATTAAATAATCAAAACGAGCTTTAGTTAAATCGAATGTAAGTCGAGCTCGAGTAGTTTGATGATTTCAAATATATCTTATTATTTCTTTGCTAACTGAATCGAGCTCGAACTGAGCCTGAAAATAAGTTCAAGTTTGGTTTGTAAAATCAACGAATCGAGCTCACGCAAATTTTTACCAATCAATCTCAAATCGAATATCAAGTAGTTTGATTATCTTTTCACCCCTATTTTGGTATCGATGAGAACTGGTTTTGCCTTGGAGATTTAGCATCGGGCACGTGTAGCTTCTACTAGGAATAAATTTAGGAGAGATTTGATCAGGAGATTCAACTCTACAAGCTTATTGATAGTAAGAATTGGCCAGGTTTAATCAGTGAAGGTTATCTTATAATGTTAAAGAGCAGCATTGCCATTTGCCTAGAAATCCCAGCCTCAGTTGATTTGCTTAATAATTTGATCATTGAAATGTTTTATCGATCATGATTTTATAAATTCTTTTCTCCTCCTATAGGTATCATTATTCCAACCAAATATTATCTGAAATTTCCATTTTGCCTTGATATTTTGGTGGTGCAGGAGGAACGAGATATGCTAGTTGCTTTATATGTAAAGAATCTGGGCACTTGAGTAAAAATTGCCCCAAGAATACCCATGGAATTTATCCAAAGGTACATCGTCTTATACTTCAGAAGTTACATACTTAATCTGTCTCTTATATTAGTTTGGAATTGCATTTTCTACTCATATATACATTAACACGACCCTTGTGTGTCTGCCTTTTAATTGAGTAACTGCATAGTTCATCAAGTTACTTAAGTCAATTCATTGTCACACAAGGCTTTAATGTTCTACAGAAGGTGATAAACACCTCCATGGTGTACATAGCGAAGTTTATGCACCTACCAATGTCAACCGGAGTAGAGGGATCTAATGTTGAAAGAACAATGAGCTCAGCGAAAGCTATTCTTAAAAATACAAGACAGATTGTGAATTGTGTACAAAAATAAAAATGAAAATCAAAGACAATGTACAAAACGTACACGGTTCCGGGGATGCTCCTTAAGTTCACGGTTGCTCAAGGTTCTCTTACTAGGACAGAGTTTCGTATGAGTACAATAAACAGCTATACATCAACTCTTCCATAATGCATTGTAATGACGAAGCTGTCTCCATGTTATAATCATATGTAACATGAAACCGTTTGCAGGGCGGGTGCTGTAAAGTTTGTGGTGGTGTAACACACCTCGCCAGAGATTGTCCTAATAAACACAGCAGAACTTTTGATGCAGCTGGTATGATTGGTCGATCATGTAAGCTTGCATTGCTTTTTCTTGGTTTTGCTGTTAGAATAACTTAGTAGTTATCATAAGAAACGCTGATGTACGTAAATTATACATGTGATCATGTTGACTGGTAACTAATACAAGAAGAGCCCTTGTATCTGAACAGTTGAATCTCAAGACCGGCCTAACCGAGTCATCAAGTTCGCCAGCGGGGACGACCTTGAAGACGACTTTATATCTGTCGCTCCACTCGACGAAAAGGACAAAGATGTAAAGACCAAGAAAAAACAGGGACCCAAAGTTGTTAATTTTGTTGCTTGACAATTTTGATACTTCTGTAAGTGTTTTTTGATGATTTGCTGGGAGCCTTGTAGTCCAGTCCAAGTACTATCACATATATATTTTTGGCCTCAATATGTAACTTTTTGTTTCACAAGACAATTAACTTGCTGCTGCCATTTCTATTACTTGCTTCATTCATATCCCTCTTTATTGCGCTGATGATTCAATGTTTAAATATTGGGAGAGCCGCTGAATGTATCAACACTAGTAAAATTTACATAGTAAAGAAACAGAGGCATCTATTATCTATTCTATTAATATATATATTTGAAGGAAGTATTTGACTTTAATAGTACAATTTTGACCAAAATTCTAATTTTTTAGAATTTTGAATTTTTTTTAATTGTTAAAATATTATATTTGGTAGGTAGGCATTAATGGCGTATGTTATAATTTTCAATGCGTTTGGCCTCTTTAAATTACATCCCTTATTAATTTATTGTTAATGTTTTTTGATTTTGAGAATATTGATTTTAACATGTATATATATCCTCCACCCCACATATATACTTGTCGTATGCACTGCATATATCGATTTTTTTAAAGATTTCAAATAATTTTTACAATGCATTCTAATTTTTTTTTCTTAAATACATGGAGAACTTAGTGTCATTAACATAATTAAAAAATATGATTAATTAACTTTATTTATATTTATCAATATTATTTATCTTTAATATATACTTTTGAATATGATCTCCGTGATTTTAGTTTACCACTTAATTTTTCAAAAATTAATTAGTTTATTTTCTTTCTATGGTTCCTAATTATAATATGGCACCCTTATTCATAAAATGTTAATTTTGTAATTATCTTCCCTTTCATATCTTTGTCTTTTGTTTTATATAATAATTTTGTTGATTGTTAACTTTGTCTTTTATTTATTCAATCTACATATAAAATATGAAGGGATTTGTCGAGATTATATCTTTTTATTTTATATATAATACTAAAATGTCATATTGGGTAGCATATTCAATCACTAAAATTAATTTCTAATTGTGCTAAATAAATCTTTCTATGTATTTAACCATTTATTATATGTCATATTGGATAGCATAATTAATTTTGGAATAATTGACTTCAATTATAAAACTAATTTCTAATTATGCTAAAATAATCTTTCTATGTATTAAACAATCTATGTTTTAAATCAATTATTTCTTCATAAATTCTTTCCAAATTTTCTTTCATAATTTTTTGGCTAAAATTGCGACATCATTGTGTAACTAATAAATAATTACTAAAAATTTGTCTAATACCATGCAATTAATTAAGCATTTTGTTATTATTTGATGTCCACCTCTTCTCATTTCATTCAAGTATATATATAGTGGGATTTTTTTTCAACTTTTTGTCATATCCTACTTCTAATCTAATTTATTTTTTAGTTTTCTTGATAAATTTAACTTTTTTTGAATTTTTATTTGTTGTTTAATATTTTTTTCTACTTTTCACGCTTAAGTTTCGAGCATACTATTCCAAACAACATACGACAAATCCTTTTACTTTTATTTTATGCGTTCCAAATCTTAAAGAATTATTTTGAGTTTGAGATTATAGGATGTTCACATTTTATCATCTCATTTAACTATATACAATGGGACTTTTTTTAATATGTTCAAGGTTTTGTCATAGCCTACTTCTAATTCTAATTTAATTTTTAGTTTTCTTCAAGAATTTAACTTCTTTTTGAATTTTTATTTGTTGGTTAATGTTTTCTCTACTTTCCAGGCTTAAGTTTCGAGCATGCTATTCCAAACAACTTACGAAAAATTCATTTATTTTATTTTATGCGTCCACAAGTTTCAAAGAAGTCTTTTGAGTTTAAGATTACAAGCTAATATTTTAGTATATGGGTGATACAATAGCATAAGGGGTGATGAAGATTTGGATCAAAAGTAGCAAAGAGTAAACAACAATAAAAACTTTACAATATAATTTTGACATTAGAAAAAAAAAATACAAATATTATTTTAAATAATCGAACAGAAAAAGCAAAATTATATTGAAAAGTCTCAATAAAATAAAATAATCGATATATATATATATTTCTACATAATAATTTAATAATTACTTGCATGCACAACTAAGATATATATTTTATTCATTTTTTATAGTGATAACTTTGTAAATTTGTCAGCAGACTTCCATATATTAATTTGAAGAATTACATTAATTTTATATTTGTGATCAATTGTTGTTTTTTTTATGATTTAGTGGGCTTCCACGACATCAAAGTTATGGAAATAGGATAATACATAATATCGTTTAAGCAAAACTTAACTCATTATGTTTGATATTTTATAATCTTATTTTTTGTAAAATTATTTTTTTTATTCGTTTTATTATATTTATATCTACTAATAATATTTTTTTTTTATATTTGTACTCCTTTAGTATTGATTAGTTACTTGAAGTTCTATAATATTCACATATTTCTTTTCCCTTTTGGTAACAATTCTATAGAAGTAATGATATCATACTATTAGTTTTATGATAGAAAATTATGTTATATAGTAACATTATATAATAAGATGATGTAATATTGATATGCGATTTTGTTACATAGATATTAGTATAAAAAATATTTTTTTATTATAATAATTTATGTTTCATCCAACAATTATATCAGAAGAGTCAACAAAACTAAAGAGTCAATAAAACTAAACAATTAATGAAATTTAAGTTTATTGAATGTATATCTCTTCATTCTTATTTTGATAATTGTAAACTTTTGTAATTTTATTGATATTGATTAATTGTGATTTGGAGAAAAAAATAGTTTTATATTATTGATCTCATTCAAACTAAAAAAAACAACTAACTTTTACATAATTTTTTTTGTAAGACATAATTTTAGCCATAATTAAATTAAACCTATGCATAGCACGGGGCACACGCTAGTATATTATATTTGAAGGAGGTCCTTTGACCCAAATCCTTCAATTTTTACTAAATGGTGAATTCTTAAAATTTAGTTTTTTTTAATTGTAAAAATATTTTAATTGGTAGGTAAGTATTTATAGTAAATATTAATGATTAATTACCTTAATTTTCAAACTCCACCTTTCTTATTTTTCAAAACTTGCATTATTTAGTTGACAAAATTTATGCTTTGTTAAAAATATTTATGGTAAATAAAATGCTTAATAAAGAAGAATAAAGTATGTTCTTAGAAAAACGTGAGATATGTTATTTTTACTTTTTTCAAATTCCGACATAATTCTTAATTAGCTATTTTTTTGAATAGCATTTATTTCAATGTTCTTGATTCTTGATGAAATGTGACTTTTTATTTATGTTGCTATTGCATCTATTTTATTAATATATATATATATATATATTTGAAGGAAGTTTTTGACTCAAATTGCTCAATTTTGACCAAAATATTAATTTTCCATAATTTTAAACATTTTATTATAATAAATATTCCTACTTTGAATTTTGAAAGTTAATAACATTTTTCAAACACATAATTAATCTATTAATCATATCTAAGTTTATTGAAATCAACCAAAAAATTCATTAGTTTTCTTTATAATCTTCCACTCAAAAGGGGCTAATTATAATTAGTTTGCGTTAGTGTCCAAATTAAGTTCCTAAATTAATTAAATAGCCCACAAATTCGTTTCCTTATAATCTTCCACTCAATACTTAGTCATTCTATATTAATCTAATTGCTAAGTTGATAATTTATATTAATCTATCAATCATATTGCTAAGTTTATTAAAATTAGCCCCAAATTCGTTAAGTTTATTAAAAAATGGCTAATTATAATTAGTTTCCATTAGTTTCCTAAATGTAATTTAAATGAATATGGACCATCAAAATTAATTATTGATTATGTTACTATATTTTTCTTAATCATTTTATATTAATTATTGAATATATAATTGACATCAACCTACGAATTCGTTAGTTTCCCCTACAATCTTCCACTCACAGGGTTAGCAATAGATGTTGCTGAATTTTATTGGACTCCACCAGAAATGCAACGAAGATTAGCAATTTTTAGAGTTTTCAATAGGATTTTCAAGTCCACAAGAAACGAGGAAAAAAAAAAAAGTACTCAAGCAGGTAAGAGTTTTTTCTTTTGCTTGATTGTTAATATTTTTTTATTATCTTAATTTGTTTTATAGTTCATGTACATGTGATCTTTTTATCTTTTTTCGTTTTATAGGTCATGTTATTTTCTAAGAGTTAATTATAGATTTTTTTTAAAGATAAAACGGATTACAAGTAATCACAGGTATGAAAAATTTTCTTTTACTTGATTTTTAGTGTTATATTATTATCTTTGTTTTATAGTTCATGTATATGTGATTTTTTATGTGTTAATTATAGATTAACTTTTCAAACAAAAAAAGGAAAGGAGAAGATTACAAGTACTCAAGCAGGTATGATTTTTTTTTTCTTTTGCTTGATTCTTAATGTTTTTAATTTTATTATCTTTTTTGGTTTTTAGGTCATATTATTTTTTATGAGTTAATTATAGATATTTTTTAAAGACAAAACAGATTACAAGTAATCATAGGTATGAAAATTTTTCTTTTACTTGATTTTTAGTGTTATATTATTATCTTTGTTTTATAGTTCGTGCATATGTGATTTTTTATGTGTTAATTATAAATTTTTTGGTATCATGTGTATTTTGACTGCTTTATTAATAATATTTGGTACAGAAATTTGTAGTACCACACAAGTCCTAATCTATATATATAGATTAAAATGGAGTCAAATAATAGTTTACTTCATGAGTGGTGGGATTGAGGTCTTGCAATCAAGAAGTCGTGAAATAGATACCTATGCATATAGGTGTGGAGTCTACTTTCATAGTAGTATGTGTACAATATTTTATTGTTTTCTTTGCAGTTATTGTTGGTAGATTTAGAAATATTGTTGTATTGTATAGTTTGTTGGTTGCTAAATAATTTTTTACTTCTTTCACATTAATTAATTTTCTCTCCCTTCCTCACACAATTTTCGTTCCAATCCAAGTAATAATTGATTTGTTAATATCTCATTTTATAATTCAATATTTGGGTCATTCAATTTTGGTGGTAGATGCATGCATGATAATCTATATTTCAATAATGTATAGCTCATCATTAATCATGCTTCATTTTTAAAATTCTTAACAATTTTTTTATATCAAGTATTATATTATATCTTAGACTTCATGATAAGAAAAGAACTATTAACTGATGAACTCGACTTCGTGATAAGAAAAACTATTAACTGATAAAAATTTATCAAATAAAAATTGTGAAAAAAAAGCATCACATGTGACAAAAATTATGCTCACAACAGATCGAATAATTCTGGATAAATCAAGAAAATGTAAATGTATTACACAAAATTGTAAAAATATGAATATTAATAAAATAATAAAAGCAAATGTATACTAAGATACATTTTGAATAAACATTTGGGACACTATTTATTTAAAACTTATTCAATAGAAATAAAATTGCTAAAAATAGTTTCGAATACGATAATTTTGAATATGCAATTAAAATAACTAGCGATTAACAAGGAGAAAGAAATTAGATAAAGACAATATAGGTAAGGCATTGCAAGTGTTCGACAATAAAGATAGTATATATAAAGACAATATAGACGATATTGATTAAAAAAAGTCATCCGGTGGCCGATTTTTCCTTTATTGGTTGGAAATATTACATGACAGGCCAGATGAACATATTTTGGGGATTTTTAAACTTATGTGGCAATTTAAATGAGGTGGAAGACATGTTAGCAGTTGCTACTAGAGGCATATGCAATCATTTTCCCTCCAATAATGCACTGTCGGCAGCTTATGCCACGTGCCATTACACATGGTGTTACACGTGTACAAATTGCTAGGGAAAAAAAAAACTACCTACCACATGGATATCTTCCGGCTAAATTCAAAATCTAGCTGGAAAAATTGGAAGAAAATCCTAATCGTACTTAGTTTAATCAATTTTTCAAGTTACAAGACTTAAAAAAAATAGGAATAGTTACCAAACAAAAATTTATACTAGGCATACTTAGCAAACTAATAAAATAATATTTCCTATGAAAAATATCATACATGAAAAAATAAACAAAAAATTTATATTGGGCATACTTAGTGAACTAATAAAATAATAATTTCTATGAAAAATATCATACATGAAAAGATAAACGAAAAATTTACATTGGCATACTTAGTGAACTAATAAAATAATATTTCCTATGAAAAATATCATACATGAAAAAATAAACGAAAAATTTATATTGGGCATATTTAGTGAACTAATAAAATAGTAATTTCTATGAAAAATATCATATATGAAAAGATAAACGAAAAATTTATATTGGGTATACTTAGTGAACTAATAAAATAATATTTCCTATGAAAAATATCATACATGAAAAAATAAAAGAAAAGAAATTTGTTCACTTCATAATCTACATAGGAGAGAGAGGTAGAATAATGATAAGCATGTAGGCAGATAAAAAAATATTAAAACACTTCATAATCTACATAGGAGAGAGAGGTAGAATAATGATAAGCATGTAGGCAGATAAAAAAATATTAAAACATGAAATAAATTATTATAATTTAATAAAATAAAATAAAAAAAGATAAAAGAATTACTCAAAGGATGGACATAAAAATTTTATATTTTCAATGTTATAGGGTATTTATAAATTGATCTCGAAATAAAATATTTTGATAATTTTTTTAAATACACATACAATACTGTTAAGGCATTGTAAATATTAGAGACCAACTTTTATAAAAAATATTTGCTACTTTTGGATCTAAATTTATTAAAAGAATTTCTTAAAGCAATTTATTCATTGTTCTTATCATGCAATTTTCTCTTTATTTCTGTTTAACTTTTTTCATATTTTTACTTTTGCTCAAATAATTACCTATATTATGAGGCATAGACAAAATTCATTAATTATGTAAGTTTTACAATAATTATAAAAAAAATTCTTATTTGATATAATTTTGTAATTTTTAAATTATTTTGTTGTTAGTGTTAAATTTTTTTACTAGATTCCAAATCCATAATAAATAGAGAGGGAGAAGATAACATGTCAATAAGATTTAATAATGAATCAAAATTTAATTTCATTGGACGTATATCTCTTCATTCTTATTTTGATGATTGTAAAATTTTGTAAATTTTATTGCTATGGATGCATTACAATGTGGAGAAAAAAAATAATATTATATTATTGATCCCATTAAAAACATATCTTAACTAACTTTCACATAATTTACAAAATTTTGTAAGATATAATTTTAGTTATAGTTAAATTATATTGTAGGGCATATATGATAGTGTCTTAGTGTTGATATCACCGTTCACTATAATATAATATTATTTTTTTCAACTCACCATCACCGTCTAGCGTGTGCCCCGTGTTATGCATGATTTTAATTTATATCGAAATAAAATATTTTTATATATTTTTTGAGTAAATGTACGATATTGTTAAGGCATTGTAAATATTACAGAACAACCTTTGTAAAAAGCATTTACTATTTTTGGATCTAAATTTAATAAAAAAAAATTCTTAAAACTTTTTTTTCATTGTTCTTATCATGCAATTTTCTCTTTATTTTTGTTTAAATTTTTTCATGCTTTTACTTTTGCTCAAATGATGACCTGTATCATGAGGCATAGTCAAGATTCATTAATTATGCAATTTTTACAATAATTAACAAAATTTAATTTTCTTAACTAACTTTCACATAATTTATATAGTTTTAATCATAATTAAATTAAAGCCGTGCATAGCACGGGGCACACGCTAGTTTTTTTTTTAAGTAAAAATGATGAATATTATTAATTGAACTAAATCGATTACAATCAGTCCAATCGACTATCAATATCTAATAGGGGCAATTATAATAATCATCCATTGATCAATAATATCATATAAATTAAATTTCAACAACCTCTTACTATCACAGTATACAAACAATCTTACTATTTATCATGTGATATTGATGGAGTTCGAACCCATAACCTCAAAGTTCATGGGACCTCAAGCTTAACAACTAGGTCAAGAGATCGTTGGTAAACAGAGGCATCTTTGAACACATAAATTTTAGGGGTAATTGCATTTACAACCTTCTAAGTTATGGTTTATTTATACAAATCACACATTTCTTTTGAAAAATTACACATACTCCCACTTGACTAAAAATGCCAGCATCATTATACAAATTAATTTTGATTTTTTACACTAAGAGTAGTTTCTATAATTACATAAAAAATAAGTGTGATTTGTGTAATTAGATTATAAATTCGGGGTAAAGATAATTATTCCTAAATTTTATTGCAGCACGATGAATAATTAATAATTTCACTTTCATATTATATAACAAAGCAACCATTATAAAAAAAAATATGGGATTTTTCTTAAACGAATTGAATCTAAAATTTCTGTTTCCAGTCCATATTAGAAAAAGAAAAAAATCTCGTAATTGCATAATTTAATCGCAGTCATGTGCCAAATTCACTCTATATAGGGATATTTATATTTCTCACTATAAGAAATATTGCATTTGATTATGACTAACTGTTATAGTTAAATATAAACAACAGTAATAAATAATATTTTTATAAAATAAGTTTTTACATTAATTTTATTTTATCATTGTTATAATAATTATTTATTACGATTTTTAGTCCATAACCATGAAAAATATAATCGATAGTAAATTCTTTTCTAGTGTCCGGAATTATTTGTTCCACACAAACAAGACCTGGAGCGAGGGAAAGAATAGAAGAGTTGGTTATGGTTATGGTTAGGGGAAGTGCGAAGGTGTTGAACAATTCTTGACCCTTTATTTCTGTCTTCTCCCCCCGCAACTTCCTCTCTTTTAAAAACACTTGCTCTTCTTCCTTATTCCTCTGAGATTATTCCCTTGTTCATTTTCCCCTTCTTTCTCATCATTTCTGCAGGTCTTTCTCTCCCTAATCCCAACACAAAAACATGGTAAAATCCTTTTTCTTTTTGTTGAGTGTTTGGTTTTTGAATCATTAATGCTTTTATTTGTTTGTGTATATCACAATATTGTTGAAGTTCATATTGAAATTTGTACGAAAATGACTCGATCGTATCTCACTGTTGGTGTGGGGGTTGATGATATACAGGCGAATTCAGCATCTGGAATCGCAGTTCAAGATGAGTGTAAGCTCAAGTTCTTGGAATTAAAAGCAAAGAGGAACTATCGATTCATCACGTTCAAGATCCAGGAACAGCAGGTGGTGGTGGATAAGCTTGGCGAGCCTGGTCAAAACTATAACGATTTCACACGCTCTCTCCCTTCTGATGAGTGCCGTTACGCTGTCTTTGATTTCGACTTCATCACCAACGAAAATTGCCAGAAGAGCAAGATTTTCTTCATTGCTTGGTCAGTCTCTCTCTATTCAATCAAACTACAATGTTAAATTTCACATAAATTGTACCAGAATAGCTTACTGTTAAGTATGCGTTTGCTCTTTTTATGATCTTAACACATGCAACATATTGAATCATCTGGTTTCATTGTGTTTGGTCTCAATCCACGCCACAGGGTTCACTTCAGTGTAGTCTATCTGCTCTTGTGCTTTGAATATGTATGTGAATTCAAGTATCAAAATTAGCATCGAGAGACGGGTTCTAACTCTAGCGTAACACGATGATTGTTGTTAAACTGCGTAAAGAAGTTTGTGAATTTGACTTCTCCAAGGTGCATATATATAGGACTTGAAGATACAACGCAAGGACGTTTCTTAGGTCATTTAAACGGGATAATTACACAACTCTTCCTGAGTTTTGGTATAATTATACATAGACATCTCTTGTTTGAAAAATTACATTTAGTATTCATGAGGTTTGCTTCCGTCTAAGAAATAGATCCTTCCATTAGGATTTGTTGATATTAACAAAAAAAACTGAATAAAAATCGATATTTACCCTCGATTTACTTAATGCAGGTCAAACAAATATTATTCTGACTAATCTACCCTTATAATGGTGAAGATATAACTCCTCACATTCATTAATGTGTGAAGATGTATAAGGATAGTTTGATCATAAATATATTTATTTGACTTGCAATAAGTCAAGCAGTGGTAATATCGATTTTCATCTAGTTTTTTTGTTAATATCAGCAAATTCGGTGCATTTTAACTAACGAAGAGACCTATTTGTTAGACGTAATCAAACCGTAACTAAATATAATTTTTCAAACTATATGGAATTTACAGGCTTAAATGCAGTTTTGGTCCCGTAACTTATGTCATTTGGCATTTTCGTCCTTTAACTTTTTAAGGTAGCATTTTGGTCTTGTATTAATTTAATGTTCATGATTTTAGTCCTTTTTTCACCGAAGTTCACCCTTCTCTCTGGAAAAATGCATGTGCTTCTCACGTGATATTTTAAAATTGGGGCTCTTGTTCCTATTAGCACATTTATGTCAGCATTTTTTGTCCTTTAATATTGTAGAGTAGCATTTTATTTTTGCATCTTTTAAATTTTTGCGATTTCAGTCCTTTTTTTGCCGGAGTTCACCCTTCTCATCGGTGGAAGTGAACTCCGGCGAACAAAAGGACTGATAATGCGAAAATTAAAAAGATGCAGGACCAAAATATTACCCTAAAAAGTTAAAAGACAAAAACGCCAAATGACCTAAGTTACGGGACCAAAAATACATTTAATTCAGAATTTACAAGTAATTACACCAAATTTCATGGGTGGACCCGGTAGAACTATCCCTTTTAGAAAAGAAGTGATTTTATATGACTAACGTATGTGTTTTTTATGGGGGGGTTTTAGGTCACCAGATTCAGCAAGCGTGAGAATGAAGATGGTGTATGCAAGCTCAAAGGACAGGTTCAAGAGGGAACTTGATGGGATTCAGGTTGAATTGCAAGCAACAGATCCCAGTGAAATGAGCTTGGATATCATAAAAGCGCGTGCTCTTTAAATACGCTTTTCTCCTAGTAATTAACCGCTCGTTCTCAATTTCATCCTTTGAGATTAAAGTTCAGACAAGAGTATTTATGATTCTCATCTAGGTAGCGTATAATTGATCAGTAGCAGTGTTGTTTAGTTAATTGTAATACTGTGCATTATTGTTTGTAATCTTCAACATTAATAATTGTCCTCTACTCCAGCTAAGCAGATTAAATGTCTACTCTAATTTGCTTTAAACCCTTTCTCTTCTCTCCTATCATGGATTTATTATTTATTTTAATCATTGGAAGATCAATACAATATTAATAGGCCATTTGGTTTCATTTTTAAATGGGTATTTTCAATTTTATGATTTTGAAATTGGATTTGTTTGGCAGTTCTCATTGAAAAGACTCAATCCTATTAGAAATCTTACAACTTACGTCTATTGAAAATGCATTCTTTTATATACTTACAGGGCCTCATAATTTTTCTTGTCTTCTCCTATACCACAGGCCTACAAATCTTAAATTATGTTGAATTTTTGGATAAAATGTATGAGTGGTTTGTAAAAATGTATGATTGGTAGTTAAGAGAACATCGATCTGTTGCATTTATTATAACTGATCAAAAAAATGCAATACGGACAAATAAAAATCAGGTTCAAGAAATCAAAATCTGCCTATGATACCAGAGCAAAATACTTCATTAACCGTCCATTAAAAATTTAATTTTTTTTTTTTTTTTTCAAACGCCTAATGTTACACAACACAAATGGTGAAAAACACTTGATTTTCTTAATTTTTTGTTGGAGAGTAGATATCAAATATGTTTTAATTTGTTTGTTATAGCATCAAATCGAAAAATTGGAAATTCCCATAATGAGCAATAGAAGATTTTTCATTCCTTGCTTTACATTTAAGGTATGATAATGATGAGCACACCTTCCCACAACACTTGATGATCCCATTGGTGCTTTTTTGTAGCAAACTGAACAAATTCTCCTTGTTACCCATACCTTACCTTAGCTTTTGTCACCTTAGAGTGCAAGCAAGTCTAAGTAAATAGCATGGCCCTACTTTCCTTTTTTTTTTTCAATCAAATTTGCAACAGCAGTGGAACATTGGGCTATCAGCCAGTTGCTTGTAAATTCAATAAATGGTGGATGACTATAGCCAAAAAAATGCACAACTAACTTATTTTAATTACATTGATTTTATTCCAAAATATTAATTTTCCAATTTCCAATAAGTACTCAAATTTTACATTTAAATAGGATCAAACTATTATTTAATTGAACCCCCTTTTTTTTTAGTCGAATTAGATTTGATCAAACCAAATTAATTATATTTCTCTTACACTTAATATGTGATTTATGAACTCTTCTTAAGTTGTATATTAATAAAATGGTAAGCGTGCAACTTTCATGTATTAGAATCAGTTTGGCCAACCCCCCTCGGAAGGTTGTGTAAAATTAATTTTGACGGAGCAGTCCTCCAAGGAGTTGACGGAGTCGGAATCAAAACAGTAGCCCGCTATTCATCATGGACTGTCCAGGCATAAATTTCTAACATATTTCAGAGATGAGTGGATGATGAACACGCTGGAGCACTAACGGCTAGGAAAACTGTGATTTGGTGTTTAAACACAACTGGAACCAAGTTACGATGAAGGGTGATTGTCTTAGTCTTATTAACAAGCTCATCATGCCAAAAATCAAGACTCCTGCAGCATTGACACCTTGTTGAGGACATTAAATTTGATCGTTTTTTGTCCTACTGTTCCTTTTTTGCATATTAGGAGAGTTGAGATTAATTTAATATATAAACTTGGGGTTTAATCCAAGTTACCTCCCTATAATATTGCAAATGAGCAAATTATCCTTTTATGAAAAAGAAATAACAATTTAAATTCTGTATTCTTAAAATGGAGACAGAGAAGTTAATTGCTCTATTTTAAAAAATACAAGAAGGTAAATTGATTCATCTTAAAAAACATAGGGAGGCAAAATGCTATTTTATTTTTCTTAAAGGGAGTAATTTGCTTATTTGCAATATCACAGGGAAATTGCTTGCATTTTTTCCTATAAACTTGCTACTTGTACTGGAGCTCGTATTTACAGCTCTTCTTGTTTTTCGCCAGCTAAGGCTAATTGATTTGGTTTGCTTGATGCTAATCTGTTATCGTAATTTAATTGTCCGTTTTCTAAAAAAAAAAACAATTCAATTTGGCCAAATTCTATATTAAATTTAGATGTTGCTCGTGTACTTTGTTTTTGCATCTATGCGATAGAATTGCATAGTATACAAGGTTACACAAATTCTTAAATTTTGTGATTTAAAATAAAAAAAATCTTAAATTTGATGATGATGAATGAATAAGTTACGTATGTAACTGTCATTTGTGGTTATTAATATCCATAAAAATTATTTCATTTTTTTTATTATAAATTAAGATTACATCTTAATATGAAATCTGATATTAATTTACAACAGACGGTACAAGTGCTTCAAATTTTTAATTTCAAATCCTATTACATTTATTATTTTATTTAATATATGCACGTCACACGTATAAATTTTTTAACGTCGTAAATTAAATAATGTAATCTTTATACAAGCGAAATAAATATATGTTAATTAAAATAAAAGAATATATAAAAATTTAAAATAGAAAATCCATCCAATTAAATATGCCATTAATTTATTCACGTATATCAAGAAAATATAGCCGTTATTGCTAGAGTCTTCCATGTATTTTGAATTATTAATGCAATTATTATTGAAATATAAAACTAAAAAATCCGCACCTTTTTCTCCAACTCCAGATCTACAACTCACTAAACATAAACACTCACATGCCCCTCCACTCACGCACGTGCCATCTTCCTCCAACCTCCCACGTGATTAGCGCGTCATATTCACCCTCCCCTACAGAGCGTGAGCCTGGACTCCTCACCCACCTCTTCCTAACCATTTTCAAAAAAATTTAAAATTCAAATTTCAAAATATTCCCACTGGTTAATCCCTCTTCCTATATAGAGTCTCCATGTTTCACTTCACTCGCACCTCCACCAAACCCTAACCCTCTCTGCTCTCGCTCATTCTGTATCTACATCTCTTCTCCAACTTTCAGCTTTGAAAATGCGTGAAATCCTCCACATTCAGGGTGGCCAATGCGGCAACCAGATCGGAGCAAAGTTTTGGGAGGTGGTGTGTGCGGAGCACGGCATAGATTCCACCGGAAGGTACAACGGCGACAACGATCTGCAGCTTGAGCGGGTGAATGTCTACTACAATGAAGCGAGCTGCGGGAGGTTCGTTCCACGCGCCGTGCTCATGGATTTGGAGCCCGGTACGATGGACAGTGTCAGATCTGGCCCGTACGGGCAGATTTTCAGGCCCGATAACTTCGTTTTCGGGCAGTCTGGTGCGGGGAATAACTGGGCGAAGGGGCATTATACAGAGGGCGCGGAGTTGATTGATTCCGTGCTCGATGTTGTGAGGAAAGAGGCGGAGAACTGTGATTGCTTACAAGGTATTGATGCTTTTCTTTTGTGCTGTCATGATGCTTAGGGGTTTTGTGTTTTTCACTTGCCGTATTATTTAGAAATAGCATTCACTCTCACAATTATAAGAATTAAGTGTTTGCTATTATTTCCTCGGTGAACTGAGTGGATCTCTCTATTTAAGTACAGTCTGTTGCATTTTCTAATTCAGATCTGATAGTAGTATGCATTAAGGTAATTTTTATTGTTACTTTCAGTGAAATATTTGTAGATCTGACGGTTTGCGGAGTTACTATTGCTGAGTTACTTCTAGTGAGTTTAGTGTTTTTTGGTGATCCGCTATAATGCTTTGGTAGTTAACTTTGGGTCAGCGTTTGGTTTTTCTGATGGATTTGTTGCAGTTATGATGCTATGAGAAAAACTTGTTCATATTCATGGTGTAGTTTGAGAGTATAAAAAATGTGTACTAGACGTCATGGTATTCGGATGAGGCATGTCTTGTTCCAGTGACTGTCATGTATTTGATTTGTAACTTGCTTAGAAAATATTCATGTAAATTCTTTGGCTCCTCATTTTATCTAAATATACTAACTTGCTTTGGTATCCTTATGACCACTCTCACAAGCTAGTATAATTCTTTGGCTCCTCATTTTATCTAAATATAAATACCCTGTTTCCCCAAAAATGAACTTAGATTGTGAGTACAAGGATTCATGTCTGAATTTTTTTATGTCACCTCACTCTATGCAAAGCTATAAGTTGGTAGCACTTTCTCATGAGGGAATAAAGTGCCATTTACATGTACTCTTCTTATGTTTCAAATGATAAAATGGTTTCTTCATTGGTTGTTTCTCAGGTTTTCAAGTGTGCCACTCATTGGGAGGTGGAACTGGATCCGGAATGGGAACTCTTCTAATTTCTAAAATCAGGGAAGAGTACCCAGACCGCATGATGCTTACATTTTCTGTCTTCCCATCCCCTAAGGTGTCAGACACTGTTGTTGAGCCCTACAATGCTACCCTCTCCGTTCACCAGCTTGTTGAGAACGCTGATGAGTGTATGGTGTTGGATAATGAAGCACTCTACGACATTTGCTTCAGAACCCTTAAACTTACCACCCCAAGCTGTAAGTTGCTCTTTTTTTATATTATATTTTCTGCAGTAGCCTCTGAGCTTGGTCATCATAGGTATGTTTGATATCATGACACCTGAAACTTGATTAATTCTTTGACCAGTTGGAGATCTCAACCATCTGATTTCTGCCACCATGAGCGGTGTGACTTGCTGTCTGCGGTTCCCTGGTCAACTGAATTCAGATCTTCGCAAGCTTGCTGTCAACCTTATTCCATTCCCTCGCCTGCACTTCTTCATGGTTGGGTTTGCTCCACTCACATCTCGTGGGTCACAGCAATACAGAGCCCTCACTGTTCCTGAACTTACACAACAAATGTGGGATGCAAAGAACATGATGTGTGCAGCTGATCCTCGCCATGGACGATACTTGACGGCTTCAGCCATGTTCCGTGGAAAGATGAGCACAAAGGAGGTTGATGAGCAGATGATCAATGTTCAGAACAAGAACTCATCTTACTTTGTTGAGTGGATCCCCAACAACGTCAAATCTACTGTATGTGATATTCCTCCAACTGGGCTGAAGATGGCATCTACATTCATTGGCAACTCCACATCGATCCAGGAAATGTTCCGAAGGGTCAGTGAGCAGTTCACAGCCATGTTCAGGAGAAAGGCTTTCTTGCATTGGTACACAGGAGAAGGTATGGACGAGATGGAGTTCACTGAGGCGGAGAGCAACATGAATGATTTAGTTTCTGAGTACCAACAGTACCAAGACGCAACAGCTGATGAGGAAGGTTATGATTATGAAGATGAAGAGGAGCAGGAGGAAGCTTAAATTTGACCCTTGTGTTGTAATTTGAATGTTTCTTTGTGTTTAAACTGATTGATGTTGCTGTCAAATGCTTTTGGGGATTGGGTTCCATGTCACTGCCTGCTTGGCATGGCATGTCTCTCACATTTTCTGTGGTTTTATCTCCTAGAGTTGTGTTGGAACTTGGATGTTCAATCGATTCTATTAGCTATATACATCTGTTAGCTTGAGATGTTAATGAACTTTTGGGTTATGATCTCTTCTGTTGTCGTATACCATGTCTTGCTTGAAATCGTCTGATTTCATTTAGTTTTGGAGCTTGAACAATACTAGAAGAAGTGAATATTCCATCCTATATAACCACAGTTCTCTAGGGAGGGGTGAAACCATTTTAAACCTCCAGTTGGCTATAAAATTACAAATACACTGGTGAAACGTGTCTTTGTAAGTAATCTTTTGCTGAAAGATAAAAAATTAAGTACTATTTGTTCTGCTGCTGTCTTTGAACACAATTTTCTTAAATAAACATCTAGAATTCCAGTGGTGAGGCTATTTTGGTTACAGGGTCAACCAACTGCAGCAATAAACCGACTAAAGAATGATACAGTACGCATATCAGAAAATCCCTGACGACCAAAGTACAAAAACCTTCAATTGCTTCAGACTTTAAAAGTCGAAGTCGAGACCGCTATACTACAACCTTGCGTCCCCAGGTAGAATCTTAATAATTTTATTTAGAAGCTGTCCATCTGGTAGGTATAAATAAAGATGACAGATTTTCTCGTTTAACCATTTAAACACAGCAGTTTAGGCTCCAAACTTGGGGACCTTAGCAGTAGATATCTGTGCAAGGAAGTGCTCCGACACAATTCGCCGCTGGATTTTTCCAGTAGCAGTTTTAGGGAGTGAATCCGTGAGAAAAACCTTCTTTGGAACCTTGAAAGCAGCAAGATTTTTCTTGCAGAACCTAGCTACCTCCGCCTCGTCAAGGTTTGAGCCTTCTCTGGGAATTACCGCACAATTTATCTGAATACGCAGGAATGACAAAACAATCAATGATAATGACATTAATAATGAGATTAAACTTTAACACATGCTAATCCCAAGTACAAGTGTTAAGAGCATGTAAGAAAGTAGTACAAGAAAAAAAGAGAAAAACATAAATTTTATATGCAACTTAGTACACAGCTTAAACAACTAAAGTATATCCGAATGTGGTTAGGATAGAAATTTGGTTTTCTCGCCATACTCGCAAGGTTTGATAAGAAAATATCAATCATCATGACATCAGAACCATAGACGATACCTTTTACCTCTGCCTGTGACTTTTTTTCCCAGTGGATAGTGTGTCACAGCTTTCTTGTGCAAGTGACAACCAGTAAAAGCATCATTGATTTAGTCATCCAACTAAAAGTCTACCAAATGTCCCTTCAAGAGGCTAACTAAGCCTGAGGTGACCACACATTTTTAATTCCCAATGAACACAGGACATGTAAATAGAGAGGATATGCCAGCATGACGACAATGAGAGGAAAAGAAAGGATTTCTTACTTCTTCTCCGTATTTATCATCCGGGACACCGAATGCAACAGCTTGAGCAATATCAGGATGTGACAATAGGACAGCATCAACTTCAATTGGTGATATCTTTTCCCCTGCAATTATGGAGAATGTTAATTAGCAATTGAAATCCATCTGAAGTCGAAATAATTGTGGTAGAGAATGTTTTCGATCACTAGGGCCATGGCTAACAAGAAGCTGTATACTAGGTGGATGAAACTTGTTTGGACTATTAGGCATGTTGCGCTATCATAAAAGGACTACAGGCACCTCAAATTTGAAACATGTGTTTTCCAAACGTAAATTCGTTGCATTTATTATTAGTTCCTGCCTATTTGTCTGGAAAAGGGCGGTCCAGAGAGAACAATTCTCTCAAAGTCAGTTCAACTTCCAGTAATTTTGCAAATGAAAAGGACACTTGTGGACTACTATGATGCAGGCTCTTGCCGTGAGCTTTCATTGAATGGACTACGGTGGAGCCTAGTAAAGAACTACTGTGGAAATCAGGGAAAGATAACAATTAGGATTCACGAACAAAAGATCAGAATCCAGAGGGGCCAATTTCATGAACCTAGAAACAGATCACATGCACTTCAACTGGTGGATGCCAACCTCCTGATCTACTTGGTATAGGCCGCAAGAAATGGGGGTTGAGTGAATTAATAAAAACACAAGTACGTGTTCTAGTACTAGAACATATGTAACTGCACCATCAATTGTTATTTTAACGTGGAATATGCCCTGTAATGTTAATGTTCCTCACTGCCTAAAGGAATTTTGGAATGCTAATGCACTGAGCTTGGCTAATCCACTGAAGCCTAGATGCCAATCACATTAAGTGATAAACATGAAAAGGTGTGAATATAATTAACTTGATGAATTTTAGTGTAATACGATATAGAAAACACTACAAATGCAAGGAAAGCAAAGGGGTACCGTTAATCATAGAAGATTACCTCCACGATTGATCAATTCCTTGATTCTGCCAACAAGATGCAAATATCCATCTGAATCAAAGAACCCCAAGTCTCCTGTATGAAACCACCCGAACTGGAAAGCTGATTTATTGGCCTCCGGGTTATTCTTGTACCCTTTTGTCACATTCGGACCCCTTATGCAGACCTCACCATTCGAATTAGCACCTTGGACGGTTCCATTCTCATCCAATATAGCCATCTCCTGACCCACCGGTTTACCTACCGACCCGGGCTTATGTGGGCCATCCTCGGGCAACGGATTTGACGACATCAAGTGTGTAGCCTCCGTCATAGCGTACGCCTCCAAAACTGGGGCATCAAACGCCTCCTCTAACCGAGCCATAATCGCAGGCGCCAAAGACGCACTGCAGCTTCGTATGAACCGAAGCTTCGGGTAAACGGGTTCGGGGCTGCCGAGGTGGCGATCGAGTATGATTTGATGGATTGTTGGCACCGCAGTGTACCAGGTGGCTTTATACTTGATCATATCGGGCCAAAAAGTCGAAGCTGAGAATCTCCCGGCGGCAGGAAGAGCCACGGCGGCGCCGGCGCCAAGTGAGCTCAATAAACCGGCTAACATGCCGTGCACGTGAAACAATGGCAGAACAATCACAGTAGAGTCTGATTCAGTTATTTTATACACAGATTTTATATTTTGCACCGACGAGTACAGATTCTGCTGAGTTAACGGCACGCCTTTGGGTCGGCTTGTGGTGCCGGATGTGTGGAGGAAGAGTGCCGCGTCGGATGGGTCGTTAGTGAGTTTAGAGAGCGAGTCAGTGTCAACCTTTGACTGAGTTGGAGATAATATGATATCTGAATCGGCCGTTGGCAGGGTGACTGAGAGATGAGAAATGTTGAGCTTCGCGGCCGCGGCTTGAGCCGGCTCGTTGCCTTCTTTTGAAGTGAGCAAAAGTTTTGATTCTGAGTCCGATAAGTAGAATTCGAATTCGTCAAAAGTGTACGCGGCGTTCAGCGGCGCGGCCGTCCCTCGGACTCGTATCACAGCCAAAAACATCACAACAAACTGCAACAAAATCAAAGAAATAACAAAAAATATTCAATGATTCAAAATGATGTCGTTTCGTCAAAACCGTTACTCTATCAAAAGAACACGCAATTGAAACCGATTCCGAACACAAAACAGAGCGTGAAATACAAGGAAAAAAATTAGATTGCCTCCCTCGCAGATCACTAAAAAAATCAACAAATTTATCAATCTAATCTGTATTCAACAGAGACCAAAATTAATTCACGAACAGATCGATAATAACTCCAAAGCATCAATGACAAGTAAATTTCGAAACAAAACTCTACCTCAACGGTGTTAGGGAAGGTAAGCGCGACGACGTCGCCAGGCTTTACGCCAGCGGCGAGCAGCTGCGCGGCGGCATGTTCCACAAGCTGATTGAGTCTTGCATGGGTGAGATCGAACTTTCCGGAGACAGATATGGCACGGCGGGAAGGAAATATACCGGCGACATGTTGCAACAAACCGGTGAGGGTGGAAGTAGCCATTTGGATATGGCTGAAAACCCCGAGAAAGAATGAATATGAATAGAGATAAGGGTGAATCGAGAAGATATGTGTGTATTATAAACACGCAGTAAGGCGTGTGAATACGCGGGTGATATATATAGAAGAGGCCGCAATTAGAAAGCAGGGGAGAAGAAGGAGGTGTATCATATGCGATGGGAGTTTCGATTTTTCGTCATTTTTTCCGTGGAGGCCAAACTAGGGAAGGTAGGATTCCCCGTGGCCTTTTGGGGGGGGGGGGGGGGGGGGGGGGGGGTATTATTCGCTGCTACGCATAATTTTGTATATTATCTTTTACTTTTGCTTTGGTTAAAAATAATTGGGAAAATTATATTTTTGCTCCTATAACTATAGGTCGTTGTCACTTTTGGTCCTGTAACTTACTCCATTTACACATTCAGTCATTTTTTTGACAAATTTGGTCATGAACATCTAACATTTGATTTGATTTGATTTTTTGAAAAATTTAGTCATGTGTTTATAATTTTGATCCTATTCTCACTCGATGAGATCTCATTTTTTGTCCTGTAATTATATGTCACCAAGACCAAATTTGTCAACACATGACTAAATTTTGCAAAAAAGGACCAAATCTGATATGTGTTGGACTAAATTGTCAAAAAAA
Organism: Sesamum alatum; assembly: GCA_034509735.1. NCBI lineage: Eukaryota > Viridiplantae > Streptophyta > Magnoliopsida > Lamiales > Pedaliaceae > Sesamum > Sesamum alatum. Next base: position 26,930,195 of record JACGWO010000003.1, on the reverse strand, counting down.
TGACTAAATGTATAAATAGAATAAATTACAGAACCAAAAGTGCTAACGACCTAAAGTTACAACACTAAAAATGTAATTTTGTCAAAATAATTAGATTATTACTGCATCACATCTCACTTTTAAATGGGGATAATACACTTCATAAGGTACTTTTGGTGTAATTGCATGTAAATCATTTGTGATTTGAAAAATTATATTTAGTAGTTTAATTTATTTTTATTTAATAAATAAATTCCTCTGTCAGTTATAATTTATGAAATTTGCAAATTACAGTTTAATAAAAATTCGTATTTATCCCATATTGACTTATTGCTTATTCATTGTAAGTCTCTGATCAAACTAATTTTATACAATTTTATGCGTCAATGCATGTGAGGATGTAAAATTTTCACCCTTATGAGGATAGTTTAATTAGAAAATATTTTTTTTACCTGATATATGTCAGTATTTAAGTTAATTGGGGGTACATATAAATTTTCAATCAATTCTTTTAATAATATCAGCAAATTCAGTTAGTTTCAACTAATAAAAAGATTTATTTATTAGATAAAAATAAACGTTAGATAATTAAATATAATTTTTTAAACCATCAATAATTAGCGTATAATTACACAAAAATCTCGTAAGAAGGTAGTGTAATCATTCCTGTTAAAAGAATTGTTTAGGAATCCAAAGTCAGTTTCTACTCAAAATTCTAAGCTATTGTCTCTCTCCACAACCATGACATTAAAATTACTGTTTTTTTTTTGGGGGGGAAGGAGTTTATAAGATTTTAATATTTTTGTTGAGTTATATGTATTAAATAATTTATATAATATTTTATAAATTTTAATACATTTAGTATTGATATAGACAATCGTCTCATGTTGATTGCAGACGATGAACATAAGTGGCTTATAATCCCAAGGCTTTCGTGTGAGGCTCCTACGAAGTTCGACCCAATAATACTTAACGCAATACGACACCGATCGAGTCGCAAGTCACATCAAGTATTTTAGAAAACTTAAAAAATAAAAAATAAAAAATCACCCAATCAACCCCTTAAAAGGAAATGTAGCAGCATTGTGGTTGTGATAGGGCAGGTTGTGAAGAAGATATGTGCAGTGGCGAGATGAGTGGCTTGTTCATCCTGCCACCAATGTCATCAAACTAGGCTGATACAATATTATTATTATTATTATTATTATTATTATTATTATTATTATTATTATTATGATGCCAATTTTAATTCAAAATAATTACTCGCAAAATGGTTAAGTTGTTATATTTTTGGGTAAATTACATTGCACTTATTGAGGTTAGGTCAAATTATACAAACACCTTCTATCTTTTGCAAAACTACAGCTACACTCCATGAAGTATTTTGTGTAATATTTTTCAGAGTTTGTTCGTGTAAGTTGTTTTTGAATAGGGAGTATAGTTGTAATTACATATATAATCTCTAGGGTGTAGTTATAATTTTTCAAAAGTCATGATCATATTTTTGTATTTTGAACTAATTTTAGAAGGTGCCAATCTAATTTATTCTATCTTTTTTTTAATTGAGGCCCCGTTAACTTGGACTTATAAAATTGAATAAAATTAATTATACAAACTAGTAGGCCGTACATATGACGGGACGGGGGCCTGGCTTAGAGACGAGTGTCGCTATTAATTACCGTAGAACTTGATTAACTCAACACATCTCTTGAGATGGATTGAGTAATCAGACTCAAACATGCCAGAATTTGATAGGGGGCCCCTACACTGTGTTTAATTCCTAAAGTAATTATGAGTTATATTCATTAAATTTGATAATGTGTCAATAAACTTTGACGTAAAGGTGTAATTGAAAGCATTTCTTGTTTAGGTAGCCACGAAAACTTTAATCAGAAGCAATTTTTAATTCAACAAATAAAGAGAAATAAAGACTACTTAAATACTTAAATTAAACTCAATTCATGTCTGTTATTTGCTTATAATGAAAGTTTATTTACGACTTTCAATTGATAAGATGTCAATGAATTAATATTTATTGATAATTGTAATTATTGTATTGATGCGGAACTATCTGGGTTGCTCAATGATTAGGGTAGAAAAAATGAGGTTCAATTAAATATATGAGAGCTGAGCTGGACCATAATCAACTAAAATTAAAATAATAAATTGAATTTTTCACATGGTACATAAATAAATATAGTGTTGTCAGTGAAATAACAGTATATTAATATTTTTTTAGACAACATTTCTTTCTTTCTTTTTTTCTTTTCTCCACATCTCCTAATTTTACGAAGAAACTCTCATAAAAATCTTTTAAAGGATTTAATCTACTAATGTTTTCAAATTAAGAAAAATGTCAAAAATTTATCGAGTAATGCATTGACATTCTTAAAGATTAGATTAAAATACATAAATAATTCTTAAAAAATATTCATTAACACTCGTTAGGACGTGTGGCTGTAATTTGAAAAAAATTATAGAAAGTGTGAATGTAATCTACCGTATTTTTAATTCATCTCTAATGTTTTAAATGAGTTTTCTTGCATAATTTTTTATAGTAAATGGAGTTTGATTAAAAAAATGTGGTAAATGAAATATTGGGACACATTGAGCGACAAATGAGCAAATGAACACGTGGAAGCAGTTGGACTCGATTGCATTAACAGAAAGTACAACGCGTAGCAGGTGATCCTGACTCGGTTGTAGCTTCCGAGGAGATGCACCCGCGATGACCTCTGTCCACCTAAGAGCTCTGCACACGTGGCATAATCGTTTGCGCGTGGACCGTGCGAGATTGTTGGTCTTTTCTTTACCTTTCCCACCGCTTTCTTGACTTACTCCGCCCTAAGAAAAGAAAATGAAAGGCTATTGATAGTGAAAAGAAACGGTTCAACTATTAATCAATGTACTCTAGCCGCCACGTGTTTGAGATTATGAGTTTGAGTTTTATTTGACATATGAATTTTTTTTATTTGATGTGAATATATTATAATGGATATTTTTATATAATTTAATATGATTTATTGATCGATTGATGTGGTTCTCGATATTGATATAATTATGTAATTAATGTTTCTATAAAAAAAAATTATTATCAAATGTAACATTGTCAACAATGTTAATATATAACCATAAAGTGGTAATGTATTACCACACGTCCTTATATTGAAATGGTAAGATTAAGATCTTAAAAATAAATCATCATGATCAAGTATGTGTTATTAATGTATTCAAATACTGATATTTTTAAATTAATAATATTTATATCTTTTTTAACTAACAAACAATATAAGTGTTTGTATTGAATTTAAAATTTGAATGTGAAACTGATATGATATTTGACTTTTCATTGATATGTACCTGCATTCAAATAATTGATTGTCAAAATAAATTTAACAATTTTTTTGCTTTGATAATTTGGACTCTCGTGCAAATGATTGAAAAATAAATCAAATTATTTGATATCTTGATTGCAATCAATTAATAAAAATTCATTTGGATTCGATTAGTTAAACTGAACAAACTAAATATAGGACATAATTTTGTGTTCACTAAACTTTTGAGCACAGTTTGAGCTCGACTAGATCAGTGCAAAAATGATAAAATGTACCTAAACATATCAATGTACTCGAACTCGACCATGTTTAATTCAATAAAAGCTTATTTGAACTTGACTAGATCAATAATAAAACTAAAATCAAACGCAATTTTTCAAATTCGATAATAATTCAAATAAATTTGAAAATAATGTGTTTAACTAGATTCGAATCATGTAAAATCCTACTTATGCAGAACATAGATGGAACCTACATTCTCAACTTACATAAATTAAGATTGATGGTAACTTGAATTTATGATTCATTAGTAGTGAATTAATACCTAAATTGGGAGATTAACACAAAGGGTTATCTATTTCAATAATTAATTTTAACAATAGCAATGAATTAAATTATAATTACTCTCATAATTTAATATTTTTATTTTTTGAAAAAAAAAATGAAAAGAAGCAAGGTTTAGTAGGTATTGGCCTTGGGAAAACCAATCTGCATTTGGTTTTCATTTTGAAGGTAAATAAAATATATATTGATATATGCAAATGGGAGTTGGGGGAAGGTACAACTGGGGGGCAGCCAACTGCCAATGGCGTCCGTTTTTCTGATTTGGGTGCAATGCGACAACATGCAGCAGAGTGTTGGGTGTCTTATCTCATGTTGGTTATGATAATATACTTCTCTTCTTCCTAGGAAAGCTGTTTTGGATGTATCTCATAAAAAGAAACCAAAAAAAAAAAAAAAAAAGAGTAGATTTATTATTTTATTACATTATTTGTAAAGTATAATTAGGTGGAGAAAATGATAAGGTCAAGAAGTTTATATTTATTCTTTAATAATTCATTTTTTTTTACTTACCAAATCTTTTTCTTATTAAATTATCCTTATAAAAGTGAAGATATGTCTCATCATTTGTATTAGCGTGTGAAGATGTATAATAATAGTTTGATCAGAAAAAAATTTATTTGACTTGCAATAAGTTAGTAATACGTCAAAAGGGAAAATATAAATTTTTATTCAAGTTTTTTTTGCTGATATCAACAAATTTAGTGAATTTTAACCAACATAGTGATTTATTTACTAGATAAAAACAAACATTAGAGTATTAAATGCAATTTTTCAAATCACATAAAATCTGTGTAATGACACTAAAATCTCATAAGAGGGCGATGAAATTATTCTAAATATTTATTTAAGAAGCAATTAAGGGATGAGAAGTCGAAAAATGATGAAATTATCACCAAATTGAGTTAGAAATGAAATATAGAAGCTTAATTATTAATGCATATTTTTCGGATATATTTTGAGTTTTGTGCTCCACATATATTTTGTGAAAATGGAATTTAAAGAACTAATTTTTTGGGTAAATTACATTGACACCATCTGAAGTTACACCTATTTACACAAATACCCCCTGTCTTTTGTGGAATTTCAACTACACCTTCTGATGAGTATTAGTGTAATATTTTTCAAGAAGTATCACTGTAAAATACAATTACAATATTAGGGTATGTAGCTGTAATTTTGCAAAAGACATAGAGTATTTGTGTAATTGGATCTAAATTCAGGGTATCACTCTAATTTACCCTTTTTTTTTTTTATAGAGAAAATGAAAATATAAGAGGAAAAGAGAGAGAGAGAGAGAGAGAGTGGTTCTGGGACTTTCCTTTTAGAGTTTTACTTGTGTGAGTGTCCTCTACTCTGTCAATTTGAACACGGAACTCTATATATAATAGCTAACACAGAAAAACGGCTCTTGGCTTGCCCGTGAGCCGGTTTTTGGTGCCCAGTGGAAATTTCTTTGTTAGTTCTACTTAGGAATAGGATTGCCCCTCATACTTAATTTAGGGTTTGATGTCAGACACTGTTTGCTTCCGTTCCATATTTGTCGTAGATGATGAATTTGACTGCAATAATCTCTCTTTTGGCAAAAGTGTATTTTTAGAAATTTAATGCAGTTTTCTTCTTAGTAATATTACAAATGAGCAAATTACTTTATATAGAAAAAAAAACTTACCTCTATGTGTACTTTAAAATAGAGCAATTTATCATTTTAAAAAGCAACTTACCTCCCTAGACAAGGAGGTAAATTGCTCAAATTTAAAAAACATGAGGGGTTAAATTGATTCATTTTAAAAAACACAGAAATATAAATTACTATTTTATTTTTTTATAGGGAGATAACTTGTTTATTTACAATATAACATGGGAATTGCGTACATTTTTCCCGTATTTTTTAGAATAAAATCGTGTAAATTCAATTAGAGCAAAAACACTCACAAAAAATTTCCCATCACGAATATGTATGGGCACGCCGAATAATGATTATTGCTAGTGAGTCCAAAATTTGAAATGTTGAGGCTCCATGTCATTTCACCGGTGTCGGATCTGGTTGAGTGGGATGTGGAGTTTTTGGACTTTTATCGCATGGTAAATGATGCTTATAAGAGTCCAGAAACACTAGAAAATATCAAATGATTGGTTGAGGATTTTAATATTTTTGAAGGATTAACCTGCAAAATAGGGAGCACTTTAATGCTCAAATCAATAGAAATTTTCAAAAAGAAAAAAGAAAGAATATACAAAAAATATCAAGAATAAGTAGGCTAATCATAGAACGCATAAATAATGCGTGGAGAAAAATAAGGGATTAGACAGGTTAGCAGGTATGTGGAACAAATAAAATCAAGTCAAGTATGAAGTTAACTTTATTGATTTACCTAGGTTCCAGTTTATAGTAGCTGGATGAGACTGTTGAAGGGTTGGTTGAGCATAATCTTGATGTCTCCGAATTTTCGATAAAGGTCTATTCTAAAGGGGATAACATTAGTCCAATTGCATGTCATGTCATTCACGTCTCACATGAACAAGAATTGAAATTGCGCCATCAACAAGAAAATCGCCTATTTAAGGTGTAAATTTGTTATTTGTTGAGCGATGGTCTGACCTCGTACAAAAATTTCAGTAAGCATTATTTTTTCACTGATGTGTCCTTAGATTCGCGTATCATCCAATATGGGAAGTATTACCGACGTGTCAGCTGAGCTGATTAGGCCACCGGTAAGCTGAAAAAGGATCTGGGCTGGCTCAATTTTGCTAGCAGGTTTAAGTCAAGCTAGAGATGGTGTTTTGCTCCTTGGCTTTGTTCATTTTGGCCTGTCAATTTTATCTTAACTGAGTTTAGACTTTTTGATTCATAAAACTGAACAATTTGATTGGACTATGAGAAATTAATATCTTACGTATCGATAAGTATAATTTAATTAAATCTGATTTAAGTTAAAAATATTCTGATTCCTTGGGAATATTTCATTAATTTGTCCTTGTCCTCTTGATTTACGAGTTATGACTATTAATGCACATCAGTGGACACATGAATCGTTGTACTATTAGTTAGCTAGTGTTTAGTTTATTGTTGTTGTTGTTTTTTTTTTTTAAAATCTGGTATGGCGGTATGACGGATCAATCTACGTGGACGAAATCACCAAATTCACTCTTACGTCCGATAAAAACAAATTATCCACGTTAGACGTACTTAGTGTTTCAGTTCATTTTGCAGTTATTCACGTAAGATATTAAACTTTACAACTTTGATAATTTAAAATATAAGTCCATCAAGATTTCAACTTTTCTTTTAATTTTGTGAATTTACTGACAAATGAATTTATTTGTTGGACGAAAATAAATATAAATTGGACGATAATAAATGTGAAGAATACTAAATGTAAATTTTAAACCCACAGAAAATTTGTGTATTATTACACCAAACTCAGGAGAGATCGATGTATTTTCCCTAATTTATACTATTATATCAAAGAAATCCCTTTTTTACTCACAAATGACGGTTAATGACACTGCCGCATCATTTTTTTGTAATGCCAAAAATAACTCTCAACTGATAAGATAACTACTTTATTCAACTGATAAAATAACTATTTTATTAAAATTTAAATTTTCACATTGATTTTATCTTACCTAGTAGATAATATTGATTTGTTAAGATTTTTATACCGTAATATTTTTTTTTTTGACTGTATGTACTATCTAAAGGATGAGCCCTGGCATAGCCTGCTGAAAATGTAAAATGAATCGTAACGAGTCATTTGAACAATTTTTTAACTTTTAACTGAATCAATTTCAGTCAAGGGATGAATAAAACTTATACTTGCGATTTCCATACTTATTTTAATTTGGGCAAGCAGTTGGATTTCTGAAATCGCCCACGGACTTTTACTTTGGTCAAAAGCGTGTTTGACGTCCTAACTCAAAATTACTCATGATTATTCGTAGCTCTCAATGGTGTTTGAAAATTCAAATTATGATATTTTTCGCATTTTGTAAGGGATAAATGCAATTTACCTTGTGATATAAGAAATGAGCAAAAACTCCCATGTGAAAAAAGAATTAGCAAATTATCCTCCGTGATATTAAAATAAAGCAAATTACTCCTGTATTTTCCCTTGAAAGGGGGTAATTTGCTTCATTTCTCAAAACACAAGGAGGTAATTTGCTAATTATTTTTTCGCAGGATTTTTTTTGCTCATTTCTTATATCACAGGGGGTAAATTGCATTTATCCCCATTTTGTAACGACAAAAAAGTAGCATTTTTAATCAATCATAATTAAGTACGTGAGAACCAATTTTGCAAAATCAATTACTCCTAAAAACCAGTAATGTTAAAATCAATTAATAAATGTATAATTAACTTTCCAAAAATTAGGCCGAACTCACTTAGAACTATTAAAAAATACTTGAATAATATTCAAACTTAATGCATCTCACGTGACAATAAACTAATACGTGATCAAGAATCTATTGCAGAATATATTTCACAAACTCCTTATGATATAAAAATATAATTACCAAATTTTATATTCCTTATTTAGTTGCGTAATCTTGTCTACTTGCAATTAATTATTTAGAGAAATATTATAACCTATTCTTCACAAGCTTAAATTTATTGATATTTAATGGCAAAGAATCTTGGATTAAAAAACATAATCATAATTAATTAAGTTGGGTTGGGCCTAGTAACTGGGCCCCGGAACATCTAGAAACCGAATGTGAAATTGCATAAAGGTATGAAATAAAGTTCAACAAAATTATCCCAAAAAAAGGAAAAAGAAAAAGAAATCAACAAGACTTTTCGAATCCCTCTTTTTTGACCCATCCATTTTGTAATAAAACCCCCAAAACGGTCAAACAAAGTCTCCTCAGGTTATATACTTTTCTTTTACAGTGGTGAATATAAATATTATCGCACCAATAATTCATTAAATTTGAACGCAACATTTTTCCAATAATCGACCGTTGTTGGATTATGTTTTTAAACAAGAAACATATATTATAGATTAGATAAGATTAAGGGTTTTCGGACAGAAATTTGTAAGCAATCAAGTTGACCTGGAAAAATAAGAAAAAAAAAAGGGTTTGATTCAATTACAATGTGTTGAGTTTTTCATGTGTTGTTGTGATCTTAATACCAAGCCAAATTTCCACTTTGTTATTTGTACGAATTTCGATATTTTCATCAAAATTAGAAATATATTTGCCTTTTCGGTCTCTGATTATACCTCTTATTTCAGCCCGTTCGGATTTCTTTCTGACAACGGATTGAATTTTTTATTGCAAATCGTATTTCATCTTCAACTCGATTCAACATACACCTACATCACGTGTATAATATCTTTCCATAAATAAAATATTTTATGTCATCTTTATAAATAAGTAAAGGATTGAATGCAATTGGCAACATAAAACCTTAAGACGCAAATTGAATTTTCTAATACAATTCATATTCCATTTCCTACTTCATTCAACATACACACGCCATGTATATAAAATCTTTTCATAAATAAAATATATAATATCATTTTTATAATAAAGCAAATATTTTGCTGGCTCAATTCCGTTATTAGTTTTTATTCATATATAAACACATCATTTCATTAAAAAAAAACGAAAAAGATAGACATAACACTCCACAATCCCTACAATGAGGACTGCGCACGTTTTTACGGGCTTAAATGTATTTTTCGTCCTGTATCTTTTGTATTTTGGTATTTTGGTCTTTTATCTTTCTAGGTTAACAAAGAGGTCCTGCACTTTTTAATTTTTCACAATTTTGGTCCTTCAATCACCAAAGTTTGCAAATGTTATCGGATTTTTTTTTTTTTTAATTTGAGGCTTTTGTTCCCATTGGTCAAATTACTGCCACCATGGTAACTAAATTTTCATCCTATATCTTTTATATTTTGATATTTTAGTCCTTTATCTTTCTAGTGTGGCAAATAGGTCCTGTAACTTATACTTTTTTGCAATTTTGGTCCTTTAAATTGACCAATGGGAACCAAAACCCCAAATTAAAAAAAGTTCCACCAATATCTGCAAACTCCAACGAATAACGGACCAAAATCACAAAAAATTAATAAATTATAGGACCTATTTGCTACCCTAAAAAAATAAAAAATTAAAATACCAAAATAAAAAAATATAGGACAAAAATTATATTTAATCCATTTTCATGCAACGACATTTCTCCGTGCAATAAACTCATAGAGGCACTAACCAAATCACTCGTCATTCCCGAAACAATATCAATTGAGAAAAAAACATGAAACAAACATGTACCATAATGACATTGGACAAACATCCTTATTTCACCTATTATTACATACTTCTACTTTTTTTCTACGTGGATGTCCTAATAGTAACATACGCCAATGCTTGTAGACAGGGATCTAAAATCCCCACCATTACTGTAAGAAACCTAGAAAGGCGCCACAGATGGAGCCGGGGCATAGAGGAACTCAACACCCTCGGCATATTCCGGTAGTCCCGGTGGCGGAGCCACGTATCCGGAGCTCTTAATCTCCGCCATCTCCCGCCGTGCCTTTGGTCCTTGTGCCACACATAATTTGGGAAGATACGCGCCTTCTCCGGCAGCAAGATTGAAGTAAAGATCAACGACGTTGGGGCAGCCGCTGTAGCACTTTTGCGAGCAAAGCTTTCCGAGAAAACGCGATTCCAGCAGAGAATCCGACGATATCCCCAGCGCGCTCCTGTCCAGCCCGCACGCCTCAATGCATGCGTCGGTTTCGATCCAATCCTTCACTTTATCGGCCTCGATCTGTGAGGTGGCGCACGCGTACTCTTCCGCCCCGCTCCTGCGTACGTGCTTCTCTAGCACGCACCGCTTTCCCGTCGACGACACCGCGAACGCGCACGAGTCTTTGTTCAGATTTTCGCACTCGATGGTTCCTACACAATTGTAATAATCACAAATGCACGTTACTAAAAATTTTAATGACAAAATGCAACTAAAGGACAATTGTTTCGTCTAGTTATATTATTCGGTACATTCAAATCTCAAATACGATGATAAATTTACTTTTTTTTTTAAAAAAAGCGAAGAAAAACTAAACTATTATAAAAATAGACAGGTACATGATTTGAACTCCTCATCTCTAAATAACGTACAATTTTACGTGCATGTAATTTTTAATATAAACGCGACTAATGACTAACCTAACGTGCCTTGCACGAAGAGGGCAAGGGCAAGGGCGAGGGCGAGAGCGGAAAGAGAGGATGCCATGGAGATTGAACTTGCGAGGATGGGCCAAAATGAAGATTTGTGGTGGAATGAGAGGATGCAATGGTAAGAAGAGGTATTTATAAGATATTTGGTGAAGAATAAATAAAGTTAATTCCAAAGTGTGTGAAAAGTACAGAACAATCCCAGTTTTCCAAGAATTTGGCAAACCCATTGATTGGGGGTGGACTCTGTTGGTTAGTTTGTTTGACCATTTGGTTCGTACTTTGAGAAAGAAAAATCTCTTGCCCGTCTAATACTCCACCATTTATTGCGCTTTTGTGGAATTGGAAAAAAGAAGATTTTTGATTTTGTGGAATTGGAATTTTGCTCACACGGACACGGCGGCGTCATTGGTGATTTTCAAATTTTATTTTTGGCATATGTGTTGCAATATTCTTGCGTGTTAATTAGGGTAACGGTATTTTGAGTCTTGGAAATTTTTTAGCGGGGAATTTATTCATATGACATAAGAAATGAACAAAAATTTTCATATAAAAAAATAATTAGTAAATTATCTTCTTATATTTTGAGAAATGAAGCAAATTACCTCCCCTATTAAGGAAAAACACAGGGGATAATTTGCTTTATTTTAAGATCATAGGGGTAATTTGTTAGTTATTTTTCATAGGGGTTTTTTTGCTCATTTCTTATATCACAGGGGATAAATTGCATTTATCCCTTTTTAGAGGTCCTGGACCTATGAGTCGGCGTGTAAATATAATTTGAATTTACTTGTGTCTGAAATTATTTATTTATTTTCTAAATTTATTGCCTTAATCATTAACTTTGTGAAATAAGTGAGGGTAAGAAATCGATGCTGGTAGATATTATTATATTGTAAGTAATCTCAGTTGTTGGTCCCTCGTATAAATTTGATAATTGACATGAGAATTTTTTTTTTAATAAAAACTAAGAACTTCATATATATATATATATATATATATAAGCAACACGAGATTAGATTGCATGAATGATTTAATTAAGAAAATGAGATATTTTAATTTGTTAGGGTGATGGAAGTTGAACATTAATGAAGACTTGTTGATACCATGTGGAATGTATTATATGTTCCGGAATTAGCGGGGAGTTCTTGATTTTTCCATGCCTTTCGTGATGCTTCCAATAATAATAATAATAATACATTTTATGAAATAAATATTCAAGCCTAAGTTTTAGGCCATGAGTTGCGCGCAGTGACAATATTTTGGACTTGAGAGATTTTGAACAATGTTTGGTGGCACAATTTTGGAGGGAATTTAAATCGTACTGGTTAATAATTCTATTTTATATAATTCATAAGATGTCAGTTCCCGTCCATAATTAATTTTACCATAATCAATTTATTGAAAATCGATTCTTCAAATCAGACAACGATTTTACTTAAGTGGTAAGATTCAGGGCAACATTAGGTTTGCCTAACTGATTGATGTACTTAGATATTAGGTACATAAATGTTTACTTAGTCTGCAAGAATATATATTCTTCCTCGTGGCCTTTAAGATCATGTAAGGCGATGCGGAACTTTGCATATGAAAAAGGCAATTTTGTGTAGAACGATTCTTTGGAGAAAAATGCTACCGCCTAAAGTCCACTGTATGCTCCTGTTAAAGTACTACTCCCAAAACACTAGGATAATCAATAAAAAGAGGAAATAAATCAAACTAAGGTGTGGGAAACTGGTGGAGATATACGTGGAGGCAGGCAGAGTTAACAATAACTTCTTATACAAAGTATACGTTATATATAATATAATTCTATGTTGTATCTTATTTAATATATACATATTTATTGGATAACATACTCCCTTAAAGCAATGTTTATTATGTGACGGGATAAATCAGTGTCAATATTTGGGATTGGTGGTGATAGGATAAATTTTTAATTTATTTATTTCAGATGACAAAACCTATGATTAGTTGTGTATAAATTAGTCATTTTGTTTACTTTGATGCATTTAAATTCAGATGAAATTGTGTTTTACAAAAATAGCCCCATGTAAGCAATATTTTTTCAATCATCTAGCAATTTTTCTTAGTTATTCAGTAATTTTCCAGCATTGTTTTCCTTTTCTATTAGCATTTTTCGTAGGCTTTTAGGATTTTTTCCCTTTTTCTGCTAATTTTCAAAAAAATAAAATGAAAGTTCAGGTTTTTTTTTTTAATTAAACCACTCGGAGGTGGACGGAATTTTTCGGGGTCCCCATCCTTTCTATATTAGCAACCCAAAAGAGATCAAAAGTACAAAATGAAAGTCCAAGTTGCCTCACCACCTACCCACCCCCATTGTTGCTGTGGTTAGTGAATATATGCACACATCCAAAATTTGAATACAAGATCTAATGTAAAAATGTGCATAAATCATTGGATTGTCCCACTGAAAACAAGAAGAGAGGTATTTTTCTTACATCTGTGAGCAGTGCATTAATTGTTGGATCAAACAATTATGAAATTACATGAGCAGTTAGGGGCAATTTCGACTATTGGACACACAAAACGGAACATAATGGGCAATTGAATTTTTATCCCAAGCATGTGGGCCAGACCGAATTGGTTTCCCACCTCATGGGGTGGGATTACAATCCGGCCTTAGTCTAGGATGTTGGTCGGGCCCATATGATTTTATTTCGGGCTGGCATTTTTGTACGTAAACAAGCCTATAAGCCGGCCCAATCCGACTTATATATAAAAATGAAATATGAAATAAATCACGAATTTTGCAATAAAGGGTTCAAATTTGCTATTATAATTAAATACCTAAAGCATCAGAAAGCATGCAGTAAAAATGCTTCATAAGTCACTCTAATGCTACCTTTTTTTTTTCTTTCTTTTTTTCCCCTTTTGTTATTCAACACAAATTAATTCGACGAGATATATATGAAAAGGTATGATCACAAACATGCATGACACAAATTGGGTAGGGCAGACACCTGGACATATATAGCTTCAAACCCATAACATGTTCAAAAAGTTTATGCTATAAAAAGTACTAAAAAGTGTGTTTTAGCTTTTAAATGCATGACCCAAATATACATAAATAGCAAGAAATTCACAAAGGGTATATGCTAATTAAGTGGGATTAAGAGATATATGCTAGTTGTGATGAAGAAGCCTCAAATTGCCAGACAGACAGAAGAAGAAAAGAGTATTGGTTAAGAACAAGGAAGAAAAGCAAGTAATTAATTTCCCAGCAGAAAGTTCAGATCTACATTCCATTTATACATACACTGGAAACACAGATGGACCACTTCCATGACATCTTAGTATTCATCATGGCCTACCACTACACCAAATAAATGTACATATATATATATGTATATAGCTGCAATTTTCTCATGTGGGTATATGTTTATATATCAGCCATGCATATTGCACTGCCATGGTAAAATGCAGTAATAAATATGCACATGTGAAGCAAGTTGTTCTTTAGGATTATTTACTACTAACTTTGCGAATTATTGTTAATTGTGATTCTTTTTTTTTATGTAATTTGAAGTAAATTAGTGTGTTTAATTATCGAAGGGAAAAGGATGTTTATTCGTCTTTTTTGTCGCAGGTTTTTGTTATATAATTTTGTTTGGTGGAGATCAGCAGGCGGGCACATGCAGGAATTTTTATTTTCTAATATAAATTTAAACAAAAATCAAGAATTGAATGAAGTAATATATATATATATATATATACCCAAACAAACCTTGATAATATATATATATATATATTTATAGTATGGGAGTTTGATTATTCAATACTAGTGTAGTAGTATTTATTTTCATTAAAGGAAAAATTAAGAAAGCTTAATTGTCAACTTTGTTATAAATTCAAAACCCTAATATGCTATGTTGATGAGGGCTTCATTAATTACTTTAATTACAGATCATGACTGACTAAATCCCATGAGGGTTTTTTCCAGGTATTCTTACGAAACACACACACACACATATATATATATATATATTTATTTATCAGACTGCAAAAATATGTAATTCTCCCAAAAAGATATAAAAAAGGAAACAAATCTCAGTACCTCATAAATATCTCGACACCCTCCCTCTCCCAAATAAGAAAAAACAGGAAAAAAAAAAAAAAACTAATTCCTCCTTTTTTCCCACTTTAATTTAATTATTTCACATACACGGATTACAGATGCGTTTGTGTTTGTGTATATATAAACGTTTCAAAGATTTACACAATTCCGAAAATTCAGTAAAACAGCCAACGAGAAACAGATTTTTCTTTTTTCTTTTTTTTTTTTAAAAAAACGATGAATTGATTACACCATCATCAACATGGAAGATAAAAGGGGGCAAAAAACGAAGAAAAACTAACCTGAAAAAAACCAGTCTGATCAAAGCGGAATTTAGTGCAGTATGACGGAGAATTCCCAAGGGATCGCATGATCCGGAGATGAAAAACTAAAAAAAATCGGATATATTATTATATCATCGATCGGATCAATGCGATCCCTTTGGAATCCTCCACCTCACACCATCGATATATATGAAAGCAGCTGCAAATTTGTTCCTTTTTTTGTAGGGTTTGTTGGTGTGTGCGTGTGTGTGTAAGCAATGGAGGATGGAAAGTCGAAGGTAGTGTTTGTGATTGTAGTCGCGTTACAGTAGAGAAGATGCTTTTGGTTTTGGTTTGTTTGCTCATTTATATTCACTCGTTTGGTGTGAGCACAAGTTAGTTAGGGCGTTTGGAGGTTTATAGTATATGTATATATATATACTTCGCCCTTTTATCAATACCTACCTAATTCCCCTAAATTCATGATCATTTTTCATTCTTTTTTACTTTTTTGTGTTTTAATCTTAGTGGTGAATTTTGTTCCATCATTTTTTTTATTAATCATAGCATAATTCAGTATATTTAAATTCAAAAATTAATTCAATACATCAGTAACTCAAATCAACGAATATGTTCAACAAAAATAAAAAAACAATAGACTAGTATAGAAATAGACACACACCTATATTATTGGAATTCGAACTTATAATCTTTTTTGAACTCTTTTAAATACTTTTGGGTATTTTTTCTACGTACTATTTTAATGAATTAGATTAGGAATGTTGATGTTACAAAATAAATAATTAATTATTGCTCGAATAAGGACATATTACGAAAACCCATAATTAATCATAATTCAAAATTAATTTACAAGTGCTCAACTTTTTTCTTTTTTGGTTTTATAGTAGTAAGTATATATTGATATCTCAAATATTCGATCAATACATTTATAAACAGTGAAATAAAGGTTTAAATGTAATTTTGGTCCCGTAACTTAGGCCATTTAGCATTTTCGTTCTTTAACTTTTTCGGGTAGCATTTTGGTCCTTTATCATTTTAATTTTCGTGATTTTAGTCCTTTTTTTTGTCGGAGTTCACCCTTCTCGCCAGAAAAATGCATGTGTATCTCACGTGATATTTTAAAATTAGGGTTTTTGTTCCTATTGGCCCATTTCTGTCAGCATTTTTGTCCTTTAACTTTCTAGAGTAGCATTTTAGTCCTGTATTTTTTTAATTTTCTCAATTTCAGTCCTTTTTTTGTCGGATTTCGCCTTTCTCACCGGTGGAGGTGAACTCCGACGAACAAAAGGACTGAAATTGTAAAATTTAAAAAGATGTAGGACCAAAATGCTACCCTAGAAAATGAAATGATGAAAATGTCAAATGGCCTAAGTTACAGGACCAAAAATACAATTAATCCGTAAAATAAATTATAATAAACTCACGTAAAATGAGATAAACATATATACTTGATGAGACTCAAACATATAAACCAAACTTATTAATAAAATCTCAGTCGTAACCACTGGTCTAATATATCATCATTGATGAGTCTTTCTTTTCCCGAAAGTCCGTTCGCAAGTATTTTGTCACTTCTCCTTCAATGTGGCGGGTGACGGCGAGTTGCCCGTAACTCTACTTGAATAGTTGATCGTGGCTTTCTGCATTTCTAAATTATTTTTCTTCAATCACCACTATTTACCATAACCTTATTTATTTTTTAATAAAAAATGTAATTTTTTTCGCGCATCAAATTTGTTTGAATTCCTTGTATTTACGCTTGTTCGGTAAATTTAATCAATAATATTTGTAAATTTTGTTCCTTCTGTTAATGTAAATCAATACGCACATTAAAGTAACTTATTAAGCATATGATACGGAGCTATATATTGTTATTAAAAATAAATTTGAATAACATCCTAAAATAAAGCAAAATATTGTCTTTTAAATTTTCTATAATATTATTACTACTAGAATTTTACTATTAATAAATTACTGTTAATAAAATAATAGTTTATTTATATAACTTTATAGTAATATAAATAACTGCCCCTCATCTTTATTTCAGACATATGGGGTATTAATCATCGGAAAGGCAGTGGTATGATGCAATTGATTACTCATTTGAACATCTTTCCCACCAGCAATGAAATTTAACACTGCATCAAAGATCTTCAAGATCAAAGGCGTGCACTTAGTTTCACGACTTTTATTATATATATTACTTAATTTCCACTAATTACATTAGCGTGCTAAGAGCACTATAATAAGTTCAAATCCACTAGCGACATCTATGCTGCAGTAATTATTATTCAGTCAGTACAAATAACGTCTTTTTAGTCGCATTTAGGACTCCAGTACTGTATAAATCCCAATAAAAATCCTACGATGCTAAAATCAATTCAAAAAATAAAAAATAAAATTCAGACAACGAGAAGGATTTTATTGTTTTCCGAGACAACAGACAGACGGGCCCCGCGATCCTTGTGATATGTCCGAAACATGTTGATTAGTCAAAGTAGCACAATCCAAATTGTTGTTATGCAGACAAAGACAATGGCGGATTGTGAGGTTCTCAGCTTTAAATGGCTTTTTCTAAGGCAGATAAGAGTTGCAGTCACAACAGCTAAGGCATGGGAGATAAAGCAAACACTTGATCCATCGAAGAATACGACGTCGCGGCGTTTGCTCTTCTGCCTCTTGAATTGTTTGTTCCCCATCCTTAATTTCTCCACATATTATAAGAATGTCGTCTGATTTAATACCTCATGACTTATGCTCTTTGTATAAAATATTCTTTTTTGAAATATATAGATGGCATTAATATTATATGTGTATATAAATAATAAAATATGAAACGTAATATTATTTTGTTAAAATATTAATATTAAATAATTTTTCTTTTTATTAATTTAAGCTTTTGGATGATGTGGTCGTTTAACATTGTACCTCATGAGTTCGAATCTTGTTGCTCCCCATTTATAAAAGAAAAGTTTTGCATGCATGATTGTACGTGAGAGGGACGTGTTAGTACATTAATATTAAATAATTTTTTTAATAGTAATTTAAATTTTAGATGAGATGGTCGTTTGACATATTTTATAATACAAAAATTCATACGTAGTTGTTGATTTATGCCAATTCCCAACTGATATGATTTTATTTTCTTCACGTGACAAAACAAAACTAATTATACATATAGAAAATGCAGTTGAAAGAGAAAAAAAGAAAAAAAAAACTAAAAATTTAGGCTAATACATACACAAAAAAGACGAGAACACTTTTTTTGTTGTTGATATTATTTTATGTAATTATGCAAAAATAAATTTACATAAATTGACCATACGTCAAGAGGGGTAAATGTAATTATTCCTAAAATATCTTATAGTTGGATTAGAATTGTTTCGTTGGTCTGCCTTTCTCTATCATCTATAAATAGACAGTAAAAATATAAATATTTATGTAAAGGGCAGTGGTAGTTTAGATGTTTGGAGGAATTGAGAGTAGGGGGGGTTGGGTGTCCGGAGGTTGGACCCTCTTGTCCCTTCATTACAGGAAGTAACATGTCAATTAATACGCCTTAGCTGCACCTGCACCAAAATCGTGTGAGCTGTCATCACAACCGCACCTAATATATGTACCTCGCTATATTATTGCAACATGTTTGGTAGAAGTGCAAGAAGTGACCTAATCAAAATTAATTTTTAGAAATACAATCATATTATGAAATGATGTAAAATTACAGCTGATCTGGGCAGATAGTCGAGGTCGCTCTGGGGATATTTTAGATGAAGAATGGAATTTAAGAAAATAAAAGACGTTAAGTTTGCTGAGAGGTCGCAAACTAAAATTATTTGATACTTAAGTTAGCTCGAGATCGATAAAAAATATTTAATGTTGTTGATTGTAATAAATGTCATTCCCTATAAATGAAGTGTAATGAATGTATTTATAAGATCGAATGTATCTATTTGCCTGGGCAACGTGGAGCAATCTCCCGCTAGGAGCTGACAGGCGATCTACGACCCATACATTGGGTCTATCAAAGCGGGTTGGGTCGGCCAACTTGATCCAAGGTAAACGGCGTGGATCCTTGCTCATATGAGACATTTTGCCTTTGGGGGAGGGGTATTTATGTTTTTTGACAAATAAGCATGGTGTATCCCTATCAGCATCAATACAAGAATTAGAGTTGAGAGGAAAGAAGTGTATTCTTATATCATGCCTCATTGGTCTCAATACAAAAAGAAATGGCCTATTTATAGGTTTCAAGATTAAAATCAAAAGTCTCGTCATGATAAAGGGAGATGAATCACAAGAGTTAACAATATATGATGGGATGTAAAAAGTATGTGAGATGAAAATAAACATCCACGAACTCTAAGTTCATAACAAATGACATACATTTTCCATCATTAATCAATGATAAAAGGTTCGATAACGCCACATAAAATACATAAGTTATTCAGATGGAGAGAGACCGTTTGGGGTGAGCTTATAAGTTTTTTTAAAATATATTATAAGATGTTTGAGAGTTTATTAGATGCTACAAAGTGTTTAATAATTTTTTTTTTTTTTAGGAAAAGAGCTTATAAGTTCTAGAAATAAGATGTGAGGACCATGTGAGTTCTTTGGGGTGAAAAGTGAAAATATAAGAGAAGTGGAAGTAAAAGGGGATATATAAGAGAAAGTTTAGTGTTTGGTTTGGAGAAATGAATGGAGGGGAAGTAAAACTGGATGTATATGAAATTCCTCCGAAGTCCAATTTTGTTTTCGTTCGAAATTAGACGGAAAAGTGGAAGTATAAGCCCAAAAAGACAAATATATATATATATATATATTATTATTATTTACTCTATTGTCCATATATATATATATACATATATATATATATAGTTTTCTCCAGTTCTTTTTTCCTTCCCGCTGGTGATACCGTACATAACCTCCAGAGAAAAGATAACAAAATCTTTGATATACTAAAATATATTAGTATATTATTAACTTGTTTATTTTCTAATATAAAATAAAGATAAAGGGTAAACAGTAAAATTACAAAAATTAGTCTTTTTTTCTCAATATGTTTTTCCAAAAAATAGTCTTTGTAAAAAATGCTCCTAAAATTTTTGATAAAATATGCACAATTGCAAAAACATCCCCTCTATTTTTAAAATCAATTTAGACTTAGTCCTTTCATGACCATTAAAAATTATGATTGTTGGAGAATTTGACCATTTGAAGGTCACTATTGACAGTTGGAATTTGACTTTTTGTCGAACATACTCCCTTATAAATATATGGTTCAATTAAAAATGAAATGCACAAATTAAATTTGACAACTCAATATTATGAATACAAACAATATTTAACAACTCACTATTAATGATAATTTATTTTGTTTAAGTTAATTAGTTAAATTAATTAAAACTAAAAAATATAAGTTTACATATAATTTTAATATATATTCAAAGATTTCGGTATTCAGTTATGCTGGTTATTCAGCGCAAAATACCAAAATCGAACACAAACCAAATTTGTTTTAAAAAAAATAAAAAACAACCAATACTGAATGAAATTTCAGTTAGGTATTCAGTAAAAAATTGAATATTCAGTTCGGTCGATTTTCGGGCGGTAAACCGAATAGTGCACACCCCTACTAGCAACCCAAAAAATATATAAGATAATGTCATAATATATACTAAGCTATAATATTTGTAGTCCACAAATATTTCTTTTTTTCATTAAATATAGAGGAAAGTACAAGAATACCCTTCAGTTGGAGGCAAATTTGGCCGGAATTCCATCGGAAGGACGAAATTGAAAAATGACAAAAATAATTGGACATTTTTTGAAAATTGAGTAAAAACACATGAACTAAAAAGCAAATGACCCCCACAATCTTATTTTGTTTAAATACTTCATGAACTTTTTTAAAATAAGATCTAGCATTTTATAAGATGTATGGACTTATAAGATCATTCGAGTAAACTTAGAGGGTGTTTGGCTAAGATTATTCAAAAGATCTTTTAACCTCATACATATTAAGATATTAGATCGTATTTTAAATTAAATAATAAAATTATTCGGATAAAATAAGGTTATAGAACTTAGAAGATGCTAGAAATGACAAATTTATAATTAATTTAAAGAAATTTGTTAAAAACTTATAAATAAGTCGAATACTCCTTATTTTTCTTTAAAGACATTTTAGACCCGTATCTTCTTATTTTTAGAGTTTATAAGATCTTTTTCTATAAAATTTAACATGCAAAGTTATATTGTTGGTCATTTAACTATAGATCGTTAGTACTTTAGTCCTATAATTCACTCTATTTACACATTCAATCATTTTTTTGATAAATTTAGTCCTGAACATCTTACATTTGATCAATTTTTGGCAAATTTAGTTATGTGTTGACAGTTTTGGTACTAACAACTTATAGTTACAGAACAAAAATTGAGATATATTCTAGTGCGAATGTGACAAAAAATTATCAACACACGACTAAATTTACAAATAAAAGGACCAAATATGATATGTTCGAAACTAAATTCATAAAAAAATACGCAATATGTAATTGAAGTAAGTTACATGACCAAAAATGCTAATAACTATAATTACAACACAAAATATATTTTTGCCAATGTAACTAACGCTTTATCAATCTTATAAGCTCTCAAATATCAATAGCCACATCGTCTAAAACGCCCTCTTAGCCAAACCCCACTATAAGTGAGATCTCCCCCCACCCTCTTAGCCAAACCCCCTATGGGTGAGATCTCCCCCCTCTCCCTCCCCCCCCCCCACCACATACACACACGTGCAAGATGGCAGCACATGTGAGGGGTGGGGGGTGTTAGTTAAAAGCAACATAATTACAGCAGCAGCAGCATCTCATGTCCCACGCATGCACAAATCTTGAGTTGCCTACGCAAATTTCACATTGATTTGCCCCCCTCATACAAAGCATATGGGCTCCCCCTCTCTCTTTCTCTCTTTATTCCCTAATTTAGTAATAAGAGTTGCATTCCATCCAACTCTCTTTTCCTCTACTTACATCACACTTTCACTCACCCCGCCTTCTCTCTCTCTCTCTCTCTGTGTTATGTTGTGGTCACACTTGTTTTGGGTATCTCTATCAGAACAACTCACATGTAACCCAACCCTTGACAATTGCACGCATACAAGATTTAGTATTTTTTGTACTCTTTCAATCATGCATTCACTATTATAACAACTACGTGGACAAATTATATACGGGGAGATGTAGATTATTTGGAGGTCTCCAGATTCTGAATCCTAGATAATATATATATATATATATATACACACATTAATTTTGATGTATAAATATTTGGGAGACTTGAATCTGAACTGTTTTTGCTTTGTTAATGTTTTTCTCTCTGAAAAATCTCGCACATCTAATCATTACTCTGAGTAATATTTATTTGTTCGGAACATTTTATACGTGTCCGGAGCATTATATTAAGTGAGAAATATATATTTATTATTTTTTAGTCATTACGTTAATATTCATGATATTATGTTTATATCTTGAAAATATTTTTTTAAATGAGGCAATTACTGGAGTTATATTGGGCCTTCCTCTTCTGCTTCAGTTCACTGAGTCTAAATGGCCCAATTGTCTAAACGGTCCAACTAGCATCGTTAAGCTGCAGCCCGGCCGAGTCTTTCGAAATATTTGAAAGTTTATTTTGAAAAGAAAAATGAAAAATCTTCTAAAAAAAGAAAAATGAAAAATGAAAAAAAAGGGAAGTGTTACTCAGGGCCCAACCGGGTTCGAACCGGTGACCTCTTGATCTGCAGTCAAATGCTCTACCACTGAGCTATGGACCCTTGCTGTTTGTTATTGGACATTTACCCTAATTGTTCGCTTTTGTCAGCCACCGTACTCTTCCCGCCTCTCTTCTACTACTCAGTACTCGCCCGTTTCTACTCTAATCACACGCACGAAGCACAGAGCGATGGTGTCGCCGCACGGAGTTCAGCTCGCCACCCATTTAATCTCCTCCTTCTACGGCGACCTATGTTCGGTGAAGCATACTCCACTTTTTCTGGCTATCTCATTCATTGTTCTGTTTCTGTTTTTCTGAATTTAAACCTTTTTTTTTTTATTATTATTTGGGGGGGGGGGGGGGGAAACGTCTGTGTTGCAGAAAGTATGCGAGTGTTTACTCCGCAGAGGAACCCTAACCCTAGCTCAAATCATCCGGTTCACGGAGCTCAGCAGAGAAAACGTCATCAATTGCTTACGTGTTTTAATCCACCAAAATTGCGTCCAAGCGTTCGCCATCCAGCAAGAAGGTTCTCTCGTATGCTGTAATTTGATTAAAGTTTCTGATTATATGTCAAAACTGATTTATTCACTTTTTTTTTTTCTTTACATAATTAAATTTAAGTATGTTGTTTGATTGAGTTGAGTACAACTGATTGAGGAAAATCAGTTATTTGAAACTTGCTTATTTGAAAACTCAGTTACGTGCAATCACGGAAAGCAATGTCACTGTAACACATTGAGGCATGATCCTTTAGAAGAACTGATTTCTCTTATCGTTTCAGATTGATTATATGTGAAGAAAAAAGAAACAAATAATATAGTATACGAATTGATTAGCTTTGAATTGATTTTGATAATTCAGTTTTCAAATAATTAGATCAGAAAATTATCTAAACCAAACAGACCTCACAACTGATTGTTTGTGGTATTGTGTTGGACTTTTAGGTGCTTTTGGTGAGGCGCCGAGAGTTATAACCCAGTATATGGCATTATTTGACAATATGATACACAAAATGAGGGCTCCAAAATTTATGCAAATTGTATCAGAGGAGCTTGGCAAAGATGTGGGTAGTTCTTACCCTTTTTCCTGAAATTTTTTGCTTTCCTTTTTATTTTTTATTCATACTCAAGTCAAGCAAAGTTAACTGGATGAGCAATTAATTAATTTATCATTTGTGTAGTGTCTAGGAATATTTCAGGGGTTGATTCAACATGGGAGGCTTTCTATTAATCAAATCATTGATAGGAATGAGCAAACAGCAGGTACTGTTAACAATTTGATGTTCTTTTTATTGTATACATTCTTTTGGTACGTTGCATGCGGAAGGCGGAGACTTATCCCGTATTGAGATTCATTTTTATCTTGTGTAAATGTGGGCCTTGTTTCTTCTAGATAATGCATTCTGCTAATTAGTGATCATTTAGCAAGCTGCAATTTATATGTGGAAATCCAAGTTCTACAGCTCCAAATGCTGACATAAAATTGCTATAAATGGTCAGGCACGTTGAAACAACTAATTAAAGATCGATAATTGTTCATAGGTTGTGAAAGGTTGATTTTCTGATTAAATCAGGATAATGAATCAAAGTCAGCCGATGTCTTATCTGAGGAAATGCTAAAGATGCGTTATAATAGTTATTATATAATTCTATTGCTCATGGAGTGATTTGAGCACATCACGATGCATTTGACTATTCCAACTACAGCAGTTGTTATTTGTTCTTTTAGGTAGTTCTGATGTTGATGTTGTGCGAGAAAGCTTCAATAGACTTCTAATTGCCCGATTCATTGAACGTTGTCCTGCCCCGGAACCTTTTCTTGCACCACCTGCTGATGGAGAAACTCCTGCCAAGAAACGGGCTGCCAAGTCAGCCAAGGTAGTTTACTTTTGCCACCTACCAATGACACAATTTCGAAGAAGAAATTGTCTCTATGAGTGTACATTGTACAAGACCAGGCTACAAATTTTGTCAGATTGTTTTTCCATTATTGACGTTGGTCCCTACTTGTTTCTAAGTGAGCTCAGAGAACTGAAAAAGGGAAAAAAGTACAATTTTCGCCGATTGGTGTTTAGAATGGAAAGAAAGCAAATGCCCAATGAACTCTATCTTCTATGCATGTATGGTTTGTCAACTGTTTCTCTGTTTTCCATTTGCCTTATAACTTATCAGTCATGCCTTCATTTTCCCCAAAAACAACAAAGTTTAGGCTGTACACTTGCTGAAATGATACATGTGGATGAGTACTACACATATGAATCTGTCCTGAATGATAAGACCTGTCAACGTAGAGTTTATTCTCGTTGCTTGAAACATTTGTATCTCTTTTGCTAATGGACATTATTTGGGGGGACAAAGTGAACTTTTTCTTTCTTTTTTTTTCTAGGAAAAACCTTGTTAACTATCCTTTAAAAGAAGGGGAAACCTGAAATCCTATTGTTTGATCAGGTTGTTTTATAACGCCATCTTTTGAACTTATTGTTGTGTCATTAGTGAACTAAATGCCACGCTTCTATTCAGTGCCTAAGTGCTGACAATGACAACTTGGCTCAGTAGAATGAATAATGCTGTAAATGCTAACAGATTGGTGAAGAACGGCAGACCACAGAGCAGCGTGCTTTGGCAGCTGCCGCCCCCATGGAGTCGATGAGATTCTTAATGGAAATGGATGGTCTCTCTGAGGAAAAGAGTGAGGAATGTACTAACAGTGTTACCGTTGGGGAGAAGGTTGGAACACTATTTTGCTTTTGAAAATTTATTCTATACAACATTTGAGTTTATGGATTTTCTTTCCTTATATTTGGATTAAATAGCGCAAGCAAGATGTTCTGAAGTCAGATGAAGATGTATTGAATGCCGATAAAAAGAAAGAAGTCCTTTGGCGTGTTAACTTTGAAGAACTTGTGCGTCGCCTGCGACACAAGGTTTATTCTGATAACTATTTCACCACCTTTGTTTATACCTCTTTTGACTGGATCCTGTATGTAATATGCATGCAAAGCTTTGTCTATCAGATATATTGATTTATTTTATGGTATCTTTTTCTCCGAATATCTGTTGCAGGCTTGTATTTCGTATGTGAAAACACGAATTAACGATGAAGCTGCTATAGTACTGAGTGCAATGTTGGAGTTAAGTAGACACTCGGAGACTCGCCAAAAAGCTGAAAATTCAGGTAGCAACTCCCTGTTTCGTGCTTAAATGGAATTTTGAATCACATTATTGGTAATCCTTATTCCCCAGTGCCATCATGGGTGAAATACATTGCTTCGGAATCTTAGATCATCTCTTTTGTTTTGTTATACTATGGATTCTGATTGTGTGAAGGTCAGATACAGAATAGTTAAATCAATATCAAACGTGATGTGTTAGTTCATTTGAATAAACATGAGAGATAAACATACAATAAAGTTCTATTGGTTTTCATTCTAATATGCAGATACCCAAACTTCACAATAGGAAAAATGACGTCAAGCTTATAATTGTATGTTATAAGTTCTTTGAATTAGAAAACATGGTACTCTTGATTGCCTAATTTCTTTGAGAAAAGTTTTAAGGAGGTTTGTTGATCAGTTAAGTACTTCAAAGAAACATGGTTAATAATAACCGCGGATAAGCAATATTTGTTTCTGCAATTTGGTCACTCATAGACAGTTAGGTTCAGGATGCATCATGTCTTTAGATCTATATGTCACTTTTTAATTCAATTTCCCTTCATCTGAATTTGGTATTACGTATTAGTATTCTATTCGCAAAAGCACAAATATAGTTCTTTTCAAATGCCACTGCAATCAATTCCCCTGGATAGATGTTTAGAACTCTAGCATCTCTGGCCTCTTCCCTGCTGCTTCTACTAGCCTTCTACTTTCCTCTGTATACATTTTCATACAGTCATCATAAGTTGTTGATGCTTTTGATCCTATGCATCATAGAATTTTAAATGAGAAACTCAAGAAATTGTTATCCCATACTTGGATGTGGTTGTGGGCATGGATTTCTCTCATCACTCTGCCGAATAGAAGGCTGTCTGCCGAATAAATATTTTAGGTTGACCTGTTGCCCTTCAATATTAGTTTCGTTAATCTTAAGATCCATGTCAATGAAAAACCTGAACAGGAAGGAGTATGGCAACTGTTGAATTGCATATCATTGCACGATTATGCTTAGTTCTCCAAGATCTCTTCTCATACAAACTTTACTATTGCACTTAGAATCAATCACCTGACTTGTAAAGTATTATTTTCAGCTTACCTATCCATAAATGCTATATATGATGAAGTCATTAAAAAAGAGGGTGGTCTTGGCATGGACTTCGAACGTATCAGAGTATCGCTCGAACAGCTCGGGTGTCAATGCCTCGAAACAGGGATAGATGAAAGTTATAGTATTGGTACCCATTCTCTTCATGCTACTATTTCAATGCAGTTGTCCAAATGGTATTTATTGAGCGAGACATTGTTTGTGTGTTGAGTTTTAATACACTGCTTTTACCCCTTTCTCTCTCTACAGATATAAAGGGGATCATTGAAACGTCTCAAACTGAAGAAGTTTGTAATATTTACCTTCTTCTTGGTTGTCTGTTTAAAAGTTCATGCAGGCAGCATCTCATGATAATTGCATTTGAATTGCAGATGGAGTCTGTTGTATTGAGAAGATATGGGAGGGAGGCCTACAGGATATTCAGGTTACTGTCGAAGGCTGGTCGTTTTCTTGAGACTGATAAGGTAAATCTAACGTGATAATGATCTTGAGGGATTACATTTGTTGTGCAACATTGTCATTTCCTAATTTTTTTTAGGGTTAGTACCATTGGGTTGTTGTAAGGGTGCAAAAGTCCGTGATTCGCCGACCGGTATCTGAAACAAGTGTGCTTGTGCTCCTGATTTAGGAATAAGCTATATTTGTTGCCTGCATGTGAAAGTGCAAAGATAAAATAAAAATATAGTTTCCTAGGTTGTGGAGCGGATTCTGCAAAATCAATGTTGAAGGCAACTTTGGCATCCTTATATAATTCTGAAACCCTACTAGTCAACCTAAACTCTATTGATAAACTTTTGCTTCTTTTTGATAAAATATGTGGTCGTTTGCTACTTATGCTTTGTTTTGTGTTCTTTTGGAATATTTCACGATACCTCAATACCTTGCCAACACATACATATATGTATGCATATATATTTTAGTAGCTATGCCTAATTGTACTTGAAGTTAACAAAGTCAAAGTCAGAATCATATTAGGAACTACAGAATTTTGCTTCTATTGTTGATGTTGTTTTACCAATACAACTCTGCAATTCATGGATATTAATTAGAAAATCTGGCTTAGACATGGAATCTTGTGAAAGGTCTTCTTAGCATCCCAACCCCTAATGTGTGATGATCAACGAAAAGCATTTGAAATGGAGGTCAAAGAGTTCTCAGTTTTATTATCCAAACATTTCACTCTTGTGGAAATTCCAAGATTATGTTTATATGACATCACCTGTGATGCCATTTATAGTATCATAACTTTGTCGAATGCTTTCTGAGGCAGGTAAACATGTTAACCTCTAGAAGCTTACCCGAACACGTAATAGATTAGAACTACATATAGGGAAGTTCTGTTTTCATTTTGGGTAGTTTCAGTCATTTTTGAAGTTGTGATTTGATGTTAAGCTTGTGGATTTCCCTTTTTTATTTTGTTCAGTCCTTTAAGCAACATTAATTGTTTGCTCTTTGTCATGTGTCTTATCCTACATTTTGTTTAACTATCACTGTAATCTTCTTATATTTAAATACGTTGGCTCTTAAACTTTATTCCATTTTATCATTGTTTGAAGTTTTAGGGAACATCTGCTTGTCATGGTCCTGTTGGAAAAGGAAATGGTGCTTCAGATAATTAGAAAAATAAAGAAAAAGAAATTATATATTTCAATACTTTGCTTAAAATATTTCTTCTGAATAATCTGAAAGGTCCTCTTATCTCAACAGATTTCAGATACTACATTTGTTGAAAAGAAAGATACAACCAAGATTCTGTACAAGCTTTGGAAGGATGACTACTTGCACATGGAGGTAATTTGTTGCATTATCATAGTTCCACAAAGCACATTGTGCTTGGTGTAAGCACCAGTTTATTCTTTCTACTGTCAAGTGTGACGGATAAAATATAAAACACTCTAAAGAAAATAGTATGTGTGGTATACCATAAAATCTTTTCAGCTAAATAAATCCTTCATTCTTTTTCCTATTCCTTTTGGTGACATTTTTGCCCTTGATCACTAGCAAATCTACAAGGTTAATTGCACCAGTCCATGTTAGGATTCATTCAACTGAGTAGGGATTGATTAGGTTTGATTTTGGTGACTAACAGAATTAAAAATGTGAGAGAAAGGCCCAAAAAATGCACCACCTTAACTTTTGACCATGGCAATTTAGATGGGATTCTCTTTGAAGTGGAAATATGGCATTTGAATTAGATCGCTGATATGATTTTGCCTAATCTTTTAGTAAATTAAGAAACTTAAGAGTTTAAGTACATGATATTATATTTGTTGCAGAAAGTTATGACAAGTGGAGCTAAGCAGTCGCTGTTTCTGCTGTGGAGAATAAACAAGGAGCCCCTTCGTGAACATGTTCTTGATGAAATGTACCATGCTGCTTTGAATTTGAGACTCAGAATCGCACATGAGCAAGATAAGGGAAAAGAGGTACCTAGATGAGTTCATTCTATCATCATCATATCATCTTAGTCTAACATGCATAACAGTTCTCGTAGTGAATCAACATTTTCCATTGTGATTTAGTACATACATTTTTAATACCCTCTCTATCATTATAAAATAAAATTGTTGAAAGGACAAACTCCTGTGTTGTTCAGAGGGCCTGAACTAGTAAAAGTAATCTTAATGGTGGAACCGAACCTTGACCCCGAACGAAAAACCCTCAACTTTCGATGGTAGGAAAAATCTCTTTCTCCTTTTCATCTTAATAATTGGGAAGTAACTGATTTCTCCACACTATATGTACCAGGTTCTTCAATTACCTAGAGAGAAGCTCGTTGGGGAGCTGGAAAAAAGATATAAGCTCTTGGGGAAAGTCCGGGTTATTTTGGAATCTTCCTTGATGAATCTCGATGAGGCTATCATGTTATTTCACGATTTCTGAACTCAGCTCTTGCGCCTTATTTATCCCATTTTGCAATAGCACTTTTGAATTCTTTCATATGGACAAGCATCTTTATCATCAATGATCCAGTTGACAATCCTTCCTCTCGTCCTCCTCCTATCTCCCCCTCTTACGCTTTTTCTCTTGTAGATAATTGTCTTTGTTTCTCCTATTCTCAGGTTATTGAACAAGTTAAGTGATAGCAATTTTGTGCACTAACATTTTGCATGTATTGGTTTGAACTTTGAACTGGCAACATTTGATTCCAATGGAGGACCAAAAAATCTTTCAGTAATATTCTCTAAGAAAAAAAATACTCTAGATATTCTCTTTGAAGTCTGGTCTAGCCCATATGCTGTATACTAATATAACGGCTACTTAAAATCTCCTAAGTTACTTCTATTAGGAAGCAGGGAGTTGTCTGGACTTCAAGATGATAAACTTCAGTCGTACATACCCCAGTGTGGTGGAGACCATCAAGCTTTGAGATCTTATTGAAAGATGAAAATATGCAGGGGGTGGCAATATGGGTTAACCCTTGGTTCCAACCCAACCTACTTAATTTTGGATTTGGTTGGGTTGGGTTTTAAATTTTTTTAATTTGGGTTCAATTTGGATTTTATTTAAGCTAATTTAACTAGATTACGGGTTTTATATGGGTCCTAATGGATGTTGAATGGATTCTTCATGTTTTTCTATTACTCAATAAAAGTCATTTTTAATAATATTATAAAATCGATGAAAGATATTAGTATAATCATGAGTTCAATATGAGTTGTATTTCATTAAATTTTATTGCATTATGAATTTATTATGAATTGATGATAGGTTTTATGTGGGTTAGTGATGGGTCTTAAATGAGTTCAATTTATGGTTTAGTTAATTAAATTTATTGTTGATAAAATTGATTACATATTACTAGCTACTTACATATATTTCTAACTTTTTGTTTTCACATTTTTATAAGAAACAAATATACCAAATATATTAATTATGTTTTAGTTTAATATAATTAAATTTTATTGCACCATGGTTCTTATATGGGTTGGTCATCAATCTTAAATAGATCAATCAATTAAATTTATTGTTGACCTAGTTGTATTATATGTCGCTAATTACATTTACATTTCTAATTTTTAGTATTTTTTTATGAGAAACAAATTTTTTAGTATATATTTGGTGAATTAACAATTTTCAAATTAATGAGAAACAAGAAGAAAGTGAAGGATGTTATACAATAATCAAAACTTTCAATTTCTATGTGACATTGTAAATTTCTTCTTCTTTTTTTTTTTAATCAATTGTCAGCATACAATTATATCATAAATTTTAATAGACATATCTAAATATCAATATCCAATAATAATTTATAATGAACTAACATATACGATTAATATAGACAAATAATTACTATCATTATGATTGAAAATCCACAATTCAATTCTACAAATAATTATGGAGAAATTGAATGCACAACTATTCATCACATAATTTATTTTGAAAAACGTTACCTTTTGTATGCATTCGAATCCTTTATTTTATAATTTAACAAATGAGACTTTAACATAAATAATCATTTTCCAGAGACAACGAATAATACAAATTTAATCGTATTATATTACAAATTTTGTATAAAAAAATATTATCATCTCATTATTATCTAAAAATTTGAATTCTTTAAACATTAAATATAAGAAAACGAGTACCCCTGACCCGCCCCGTTGACAAACCATCCCAACCCATTTTGAATCCATTGATTTAGACCCAATATTGGGTGGGATGAGAGGAGTGAAAAAGTGGGATAACTTAGAACTCGTTTATTTCACCATCTATTTATATATTATGTTGTTGTTACTTTGCTACAAAACATCCTCATTTTGAACAAGAAGCCCAACCCCCTTTCTTCCTATTATGCCATTTGTATGGTGTATTCTTAGTATGCCAAACTGTCCTAATTCTTGCAAATCCCACGTGACAAGTGGCTTATGCACCATTCTTGTAATTTTCTCACTTCATTTTCCACATGTAAAAGTAGTCTCTTTCTTAAAAAGAAAAGCACCAAAAGGGGCATGGGCAATGACAATGGCAATTAGCTTTTCAGATATTTCTCAAACTTGTGGGCGTAAATGGTATTGGAACTATTCTCTTCCTTTTGGGGAAACTATTAATGCATGAAATTGTGTGTGGATGAATGATGAGATAAGTTTCTTAAAATTAAGGAACACATTTATGAGGAATGATTATTGTTTTTGCCAACAAAAAATCATATGGGTTGTGCAATGAATCTACATAAACTTGCTTTTTTCAAAGATAATGGGGACGGTCATATCCTATTCTATTCTTAGACATCATTTCTTTTTGTGGGATCATTCACTTCTCGCACTTTTGATTTTTGTTTCGCTTCAATTTCTTAGCACGTGCTCCACCGTCATTTTCATTTTGATACTCACGCAAGAAGACCCAACGGGACCCAAAGCTGCCGGAAGTAAAAAGGGATGATTACATAGTCTTTTCTTGATATTTGATGTGATTATACGTCAACTTCCTGTTAAAAGAATATTTGTTTGACCTGTAAAAAGTTAGTTTTAAGTTAATCGGAGGTAAGTATGGATTCTTATTCAATTTCTTTTACTAATACTAGCAAATTTAATAAATTTTAACTAATCAAGAACTGTAGTCTTACTCTTTCAAAAAGACAGAACTCTGAGTGGACAAAGCTAAGCGCTTGACTGAGACTGACTTCCTTCAGTAGGGAAGTGAATTAGCTTTCGATGGTTTCATATTAACAAAGATGGAGGGATCGATCTATTTGTTAGATAAAAATAAATATCGAGAGCATTAGATATAAATTTTCAAAATCATATAAAGTCTATATGTAATTATATCATCCTTGTAAGAGGACAGTGTAACTACCCCAAAGGAAAAGAAAAAAGGTGAAGTACATACATGATACAATCTAAGGTACGAAGATCAAAATTCTTGAGGATGTTTTAGATAATTGGATATGGAATTTTCGAGAGCAGAAAAAATAAACATTGATAATATATCGATAGACTAATTTATATATAGCACTCGTAAAATTTATTATCTTTACAAGAACATAGGCATGGATATCAACTATAATGCACGAACACTTCGAAAAATTACTCGATGTAGTGTCGGATATGTGTCGGACATGGACACGGCTCGGACACGCCTCAGACACGGCAAAGGCGTGTCCAAAAATATAAAATAAAAAAAAAAAAACGACACGGTGTCGGACACGCCTGTTGGCGTGTCCGACACGTTTTGAAGGAGTGTCTGATACGTTTTGGACACGTTTAGGATTTTTTTTATAATTTTAAAAAGTTTTGAATTGTCTTTTTAAAAAAAGAGTTTTGGGCTAAATAAAAAAGAAAAAAAAATAATTTACTTCTCTCAAACTAAAAGTTTTGG
The DNA here is from genome assembly GCA_034509735.1 of Sesamum alatum. Taxonomy (NCBI): domain Eukaryota; kingdom Viridiplantae; phylum Streptophyta; class Magnoliopsida; order Lamiales; family Pedaliaceae; genus Sesamum; species Sesamum alatum. The sequence continues at coordinate 26,896,413 of JACGWO010000003.1, read as the reverse complement.
GATGAAATGACTAACAAATTGGGAGATGATCACAATAATTTAACTAAATATGTATATTTTAATATAAACCAAAATTGGGATGATTAGAAATGTTTTTATTGCGTACTTTTAATATAAATTAAATATGTATATTTTTTAAGTCATGTATTTTGATTAAAAATTTAGATTTAAGACATACTTATAATTTTATGTATTATCTTGATATTTTGTATGTTGCATAAATTTTACAAAAAAATTAGAATATATATAAAAATTATATTATATATAGCCGTGTCGGTGCCGTGTCGTGTCTTATTTTTTTAAAAATTTTCGTGTCGTTGTGTCCGTGTCGTGTCGTATCCGTATCGTCGTGTCCGTGTCCATGCATCATAGGGTCATATCAGTCAATTTTGGTACTAGAGTATGAACGTGCATGGTCATTATACAATAAAGTAGGTGCATTCATTATTGACTATTATGTAATCAAGATTGCGTTTTATATTGTTAGTCGAGGTTGTACAAATATAGGCTCCTACTACCACAAATTATGATGTAGGCTCGACCATTTAAGTTAATTTTAGACGACGTCTAATAGGAGTCGCCAATCTAGACCATGAGCCTTGTTGATCACCCGTCGATCCCATCCATATAAGTATATATGTCATTCCTCCTTAATATGATAATGTCGGATGAATAAAAACACATCACACCAAATCTGCATTTCTTCGAAGATCTAGACGAACCTCGACATAATATTTTGTATGTAGCTATTGTTGATTAATAATTAAGTAGGAATCCGTATTTCATAATAATTCCTCACTATTATTAAAGTTAAATTCACTTTGCTCCTCTCCGCTATTAGGGTGGTATCAAACACCCCCTTCCAACTCATCGACCATTTGTGAATTAACGATAAAAAATAAAAACATTGATATGCTTTTTTACAGATTTTATATTCGTTCAAATTTTTATTTTTTAAATTGCCTGTATTATGTTTGCTTATATAGTGTTTCATTGTAGGGTGGAATTAATCTAACACCAACCTTTTTTTTAAAAAAAGTATTTCTTAATTTTGTGTCTTCATCTACCTATATTGCTAAACGATGTCAAGCTGCTCCTCGAATAATACATGCCGACACTCAAGTAATTACATGTCTAATTATAAAGGAGTATTATGCGATTGCGGTAAACCAACTTCATGGACCTCAAATAATCCTAAAAGAAAATTAATTCTTGGTTGCTACAATTGGGATGTAAGTAATTTTCCATTCGTTCTATTGTTGCAATTATTTATAATTAAACTAACTAGTTTTTTTTCAACAACAAAAGTCGAACGGATGCAAATTTACGCGTTGGGTTGAGCCAGATATATGTGATAAAGGAATAGAAATCGAACAATCGTTGTTGAAGTATATGGACTAAAGTGCTAAAGGGAAATTCGTATAAGAATAAAAATTGTACAAATACCTTCGACTTTTTGGTATTTAATTTAAAGTTACAACGTTATCATGTAATTTTCATCCATAAATCAATGCCATCAATAAGTTTCTTAACGGAAAATAATTTAGAGAAGGTATTTGATATTTTATATTGTATTAGGTATTTGATACCACCGTAATAATAAAGAGACCAAAATGAATTTAACCCATAATATTATTATTATTATTATTTGACAGAATTCCTCAATTTAACCTATAGAATGAAAAAAATAATAAAAAATGGTTGCAACGTCTCCTTCCAAAAAATCTCACAGGTTGATTTGAATTGTCATCATATTTTCTTGGCTCGTCCACATGTCATGGACGACGACATCGTTTTATTCCTAACTAGATATGATTGCATTTCGCATCAAATTTCCAGTTTTGGTGGGAAATAAAACTGTACTCCACCTTTAATCACACGGACTTGAATGTTTTACGTTCATATTCACTGCATCAAAAGGAAAAGTAGCACAAAAATGTGAAAATTGTTTTTCCACCTTCCATGCAAAAGAATTTATCCAAAATATTATTTGATTCCTCGTTTCTCAAAATTTATAATATTACTAATTTTGAAATTGTAAGTCGTATCTTTGGAAGTAAACTATCGTCATCGTTAGCACCACAACAGAACAATAATTATCTCAAAAATAAAGAGTCTAACTCTTATTTCAATTTCATAATACGTAATACTAGTATATTCCTCAATTTTTCCCACATATATCACGTGTATAGAATTTTTTTTAAATAAAATTAATATGTTAATTTTTATATACATAATATGTATATATAAAACATATTTAAAAATATAATAAAATTTATAATAAAAAATCCAAATAAAACTTACTCACACAACCCCAAGAACTAGCACTAGGTCTACTGTTCCCTGCCCAAATAAAATCCTTAAACTGCAGATGGGGCCCAAATAGACTTGATTGATTTGATACTAGATTCAGAGTTTCAGACACTTTTACGTGATTTGCAACGCTTTACATGTTTTTACGGGTCATCAATTACGGAAATTTTAATTTAAAATTCAATTTACTCTAACTCATCAATTTCTCAATATAACTTTTAACCAGATTAAAGTGAACAAATCTATTATAGAAATAATTAAATTTATTAAATTAAGTAGTTTAAATCATTATTTATAACAATTCTAGTTCAATTTACATTTAATTTATCGCTAATTTAAAAATACTCAAATTCATAAAATTCTCCAATTCAATACTAAATCGGATAGTATCGATTACATTTAATAAATACAATAATCAAGTAATATGATATAGAAATGATGGGTGTCGAAACCACCAAAAATAATTCCTACAATTACTTTCTTGCGAAAGCGGCAAGTAGGGTCGAATCCACACGGATCGGCGATAAGTTAATTTCTTAAAAGAAATAAAAAAAAAGGGGGGGGGGGGGGGAATTCAGATTTTTAGCTTTTAAAAGAAAATAACAGAGTATAAATTAGAGGGGAAGTTTAATAGATGAGAAGGCTTTTTCGGTTAAAGTGGGTTCATGCTTGATTCTTCCTGTTGATCATTGATGCAATTATAACAATTATTAAAATACGTAGATCAGTTCTGGTCATTGGTACGACCTAACAACCTCACCCTTCCTTACCTTTTCGTTAGCCAAGGAACGTCCGTTGGCTAGATCTCTAATCAATAAACAACCCCGGGAACGTCCACGAGATTTAATTTATTAACAGCATTAAGAATTAGAAGGGCCTGATCCTAACCAATAAATTCCTACGAGGATTCATTTAAATCAAATCATGCATTCACCATAACATAACTAACCACTTTGACACGATTAATTATGAAATGTTGCTACTAATTATTGAACTAAACAAACAATTAAGAATTTGTAAGTTCAAATAGCTAGACAAACTATCTTGATAATGAACAACTGATCATATTATTCAAACATCAGAAGTTTGTAGAAAGAGCGCAGAAAATAACATGAATACGGATTTTAATAAAAGAATTAGGCACTTATTAGATCTCACAACATTTTAAGAATCAAGCATTTACCGTACTTTAACCGGAAAATTAAGAGCTTAGCCTAACATGCTAATGGAAGAACACACTAAAAAGTGGAATTCCATTAGCAATTGGGCAACGTAAATAAAAATAGAAGAAGATAGAGGAAGTAGAATAATGTATTAAACTTAAGATTCAACGTAAAACAAGAGATGGTTTTTTAGGTTGTGAGGTGCCTCCTATTTATACTATTAGCACCTCACGAACCTAGACAAGAAAAGGGGTAGATACATGATTGCTCCTAAACATGTTAACAACTTAATTCCTAGCAATTTAAAGGATAAATTTCGGATTCTTGAAGAGGATTTTCAGCAATCATTCATTCTTCCTTCAATGAAATCCGCAATTTTCCTTTTTCTCTCAAGTTGACTGCAGTGTTTAAGGTGGGCACGCTTTAGTGGAATTTTCGAATCTGCCACTCTTTTTCACTAGTTCCCTCAATGCTTCTAAATGCCATTATTAGCTCCATTTCACCATCTTTTACTCCTTACAAGACATATTTCCTAAAAATAAAATAAATCCACATGATTATGAGTAATTAGTCCTTAAAATAAGGCATTACGAGTCTTAAATCGTGGCAAATTACACACTTATCAAGAAATTAATTAATAATTCTAACGATTAATTACTTATATTAAATTAATCGAACAGTCGACGAAGGGAAAGGAGTAATACTACGGGTGTACAAAAATCGATCGAACCAAAAAAACTGACCGAACCAAAAATTCGATTTCGACCGAAAATCGAAACAAAACATTCGGTTCGGTTTTCGATTTTAATTTTTTAAAAAATTCGGTTTTTGGTTCGATTTGGCTGAAATTGTTCGGTTCACCAAACCGAACTGAAAATCGATTTTTTTTAATATAATATTAATATTTAATAATATATTAATATATAATATATTACATAACTTTTTGATGGGTTTGGTCATTTTGACTTCAGAGTTTCAGGTTTTTGCACACCCCCACTGGATTTGGCTTCTTCACAGGCGACGAGAGAGAGAGATGCGCACAGAGAGAGAGAGAGACGAGCGCCGAGCGGAGTCAAAAGAGACGCAACAGCGAGAAGTTCTTCTTAGAACACTTCTCTAGTTCGCCGACTGTGACGGCGACGGCACTGAATGTGCTGAAAATTTTGTTTGGTTTCATTTCCTATATGTTTTTGAGACACTGAGAAAACAAAATTAAATATAATATTACTCAAAACACTTTTACTGGATGTTATGGCACGTTCTCCCATATATACATACATCCATCTACAAATAAACAATTATTATTATATATATATATACATTTATAAAAATATATAAAAGAAACATGATTTGACAATGAATAGTATTTTTTGTCTCATAATATACAACACAATACATATAAAAAAACAAATATTACTATATACATATATAAAAATATATAAAAGAGACATGATTTGACAATGAACAGTGTTTTTTGTCTCCCAATATATAACATAATACATACAATATATTTTTACACTATTTAAAATTAACTCCAAACATACATTATATCTCTAACACAAACTTATTTATCTCTAATTTTCTCTCTCTATCTCCACAAATCAAAACAAAACAAATTAAAAACAAAACCAAACACTATGTTGGCTTTTGAGTCTCTGTTTTCTGTTTTGGGTTTTGGGATTAATGGCTTGATGCACTGAATGTGCTGAAAATTATGCACTTAATGCACTAAATGACAAATTTTTTTTAATTATAATTTTCGATTTGAAAATCGAACCAAAGTTTTATCTTCGGTTCAATTTTTGATTTTATAAAATTTCGAACCGAAAATTCAATTAACCAAATTTTCAATTCGATTCGATTATTTTAACCGAAATGCATAGCACTAACTAATACCACCTCTGCTATATTTGCTAATTGAAATGAGAATAGGCCCGTACCTTTCTTATGTATCTATTTTCATTATATATATATAAGTTGGGTACATTTGCCCAAATATTTTATATATATGAGTTAGCAAACGTGCCTAACTAGCAACACCAAAACTTTCGGTGATATTATCCTTTCTTTTCTTTTCTTTTTTATTAAATTTTTTTAAAATATTCATTACGTCCTTCCTAATTTTTTTAATTAATATATTTTGATCTCAAATATTATATAAAGCTCCAATTCACCCCATTCAAGTCTTAATATATTGAATTTATAACTTATTTATTAATTAACTAAATTTTTTAAATAATAACCAATTAATTTTATAATTATGTATAAAAATTTACGGATGTTACAATCTTAAATAGAGCAAGTTTAAGCATGATAAGAAAAAAAAAAAAAAAGCTTCTGCTGTGGACATGTTGAGTGAATAAACAAAAAGAACCAAAAATAAAACTTAATTTAGTCAAAATATGAATAATTAAGAAATCAATAGTTTCTGCCACAATCAACTGGAACAATTAAATAAATAATAATAATTTTTTTTTTTACCAAAATGGGGTGAAAATTTTCCTTTTAAAAAAGTAGGCGAAACCGGGATCCAAATACATATTAATTATTAATTAATTTATTACATTACCTATTAATTATTAACAAATTAATAAAATTATATATTAATTATTTAATATTTTTTAATAATTAATATGTAATTAATAAATTAATTATTATTAAAATATATTGTTAAAAAAATAATTTATTCACAATCAAATTTTTAATAAATCTATACGATTATATAAATGAAACCTCTTTTTTATTCACAAATGGCGGTTAATGACATCGCCGCACCACTTTTTTGTAATGTTAAAATAACCATCAACTGATATGATAACTACTTTATTCGATTTTCTAAATTTTATATTAATTGATAAATTAGTTTTTTCTTTATTTTTTTTTTAATGTAATGTGTTAGTTTATATATTTTATTCTTATTTATAATATATTTTAAAATACAAAAAAATATTTAGTATATGCACGCAGGAACGGTGTGCCACGACGATTAGTAATTAATAATAAAAAGTTGAGGTTGGGTGTATTTTCTTCATATTACATGACTTTAAGATTTGAAGATTCATGTACAAATGGGCATTAGGTTAAAAATAATAATTATTGTTATAATGTATTTTTATATAAAATAAATAAATTTTTAAAAAAATTTGGTAGATATCTGTTACTTCAAATAAACCGGGGTCAAAGATCCCGGTTTCACCTACTTTTTTAAAAGGGGAATTTTCACCCCATTTTGGTAAAAAAAAAATTGTTTAATATTGTTTATTTAATTGTTCCCAATCAACTTATCAACTTTTTCCTTTTTCAAAGTTGACAATTGAAATTTAAATAGTATAACTATAAAACTCACCGTGTATATATATATAAGATAATGTTAAGATATTAATATTAAATTATTCTTCTCTCCAATAATTTAAACTTTTAGATGACGGATCAGTGAATAAACAGGATATCAGAATCAGGCTAAACAAGAAATCATAAGTTCGAATCTCATTACCATCTATTTATTAAAAAGAGTTTCACATTTAGGATTTACATGTAAAGAGGCCGTGATAAAATATTAATATCAAATGGTTATCTTCTCTAATAGATAATTAAATCATCTAGCTTGTGTATTATTTTTTTCCAATATCACACAATGTTTGCTCATTTATTTTGTGGTCGGTTGACCCCTTTTTTTTTTTTTCCATATATCAAAATTAAATTAATATCTAATAAATTTTCCTCAAAACATTTCAGTCATAACTATCACATAGTTACAGAATATAACTTTATTATAAGTATATAGAACGCGTTCTCTCACTAATGACGATTAATTATTAATTAACGAGTATTAGTGCGCATACCACATCACTAATGATGGATTATATAGCCTCATGCCTTATTATTTTAAAAGTTATATAAAACTAACTTCATCATAATAACTGTCTTTTTTAAATAATCATAATTAGTGGATTTATAGTTAACAAAAAAAAAAAATTTTTTTTTGAGGGTTTGATGTACGTGTGCAGACCACAATCAACCATTATATATTAATGATGAGTTTGACCCCTGTGATTAATTTCAACAAATATGTAAAATAACCCAAGACTTTTTTGCCTTGTAGTTTTCAAATCCTTTGGTCAACTGTGAAAATGCGACTTCGAGCTTCCTTTAGTCTCCATTGACGAGCAAAGTGATGTTCATATTCCTCTTGTTCAAGATAAAACGTGTTTCCTACCTTTTGTATTAAATGAAAGGGTTAATTACACTTAAATTCCTTCTAAAAATACGAAATTATAATTTCCTCTGAAGAAAATTTAAAATTATGCTTACTCTCTTTCGTTTGAATTTGGATGAAAAATGCTGACGTTAACATAAAAAATTACATCAACCTCCTATGAGGTTTGACATAATTATAAATATTTTCTCGTTATTTGAAAAATTACAAATACCCCCTTGAGGTTTGTGATTTTTAACCAAATGTCATAAATTGACCATTTTGCCCTTAATTTTTTTTTTACAATTGTAGAAAAATTAGTAGAGGCAAATTGCATTATTTTTCATATGTGTAAAAAAATTAAGAAACTTCTCCCTGTGCATTGTAGTCTAAAAAAATTCAAAAAATTTTAAGAATATAATAAAAAAAATTCAATTTGCATAAGGGCATTTTGGTCAGTACCTATAAAATTGAATGGAAATAGGTTATTTATTAGACGATTACTTAGACGATTACAAACCTCAGAGGGTATTTATAATTTTTCAAACAACGAGAAATATTTATAATTATGCCAGATATCAGGGATAGTTATAATTTACCCTAATTTATATATAAAAAAAGCTGATTTCCGTGACTGGATAATAGCTTTTGTTAATATTAGTATATGTCACTTAACAGAAAGGACAATATAAGACTGTTTGTACGTGTATCTTTGGATTAAATGTATTTTTGTCGCGTAATTAATGTGATTTGATATTTCGGCGTTTAATTTTTTAGGATAGTATTGTAGTTTCGTATTTTTTTATTTTTGTAATTTCAATTTTCATCGAAATTCACCTCCACCAACAAAAAGTGAATTGTAAAAAAGAAAAGGATTAAAATTAAAAAAAATTACACTTTTGATCTCTCTACTTAGATTAAAATTGATTTTGGTCTCTAAATTTTTATAAATTATTATGATTTTTGTCTCTAAATTTTTTTAGCATAATTTTAATCCTTAATCTTTAAAAGTTGTTATGATTATGGTCCATCCAGTTCCTTCCTTAATAATATTTTTAAACTTAAATTTAACAATTAAATCAAAACAGTAATAATTATAAAAATTAAAGATTAAAATCATGTTTCAAAAAAATTAAGAACGAAAATAATTTTTTATCCAAAATATAGACTAAAAGTGTACTTTATCCTATTACAGAATGGAAAGAGAAGTTTGATTTTAATAAAAAGATACAAAGAGAAAGAAAAGTGACTTACGGACAATAGAAGATGACGTGTCTATTTGAAGCCAAATTTGGTTTTTTTGCATGTCCTATGTATACGTCGCGGTCGGTCACTGCGTGCTGTGCACGTGCTCCATATGATTAATTGCTTCTAAGTTCTAAGCCATTGGTTTTTCTCTCTGATTTTTGCTGTGCGTGAAGTAAAACTGCACAATTATAAGTACAAATTAACCAATGATCCCTAGCCCGAGTGATGAGGTTGAGGTCTCACAACACAACTAAGAGGTCGTGAGTTCGAGGACTGAATAGATGTTGTTATATTGTGCACTGAATATTGTAATAGGAATTGACCGCTGTAGAAATATTGTTGTACTTTTCAAATTAATAGTTCATCCCTCATTATAAAAAAAAAGTACAAATTAACTAACTAAACCATCACTAATTAATTACATCGGTGCTCAAAGAAGATGTTCCTCTTATGATTGCATGGATGTTCGTTGGTACTTCAATTTCAGATAGGAGGTCTTATGTCGCCTTAAGGATACTTGAGATAGTTTTGATACCTAAGAATAGCAGATTGATAGACTTGTTGGGACGTCCCCAACTAAGATTCTTCAATACTTAAATCAGCTCAAGATAGGAATCGAGTGTATTTAATACGGATTGGGTGTAATAAATGTCTTACCATAAATAAAGCATGGAGGGTGTATTTATAGGGCTAAATGTACCCGCTTGCTCTGATCCACACGTCAAAATCCTAGTGTGGGTGTGAGCAGACGATCCATGGCTCCAATAACGGGTTTCAATCCTCAAGATTTATGTTCACAAATCGCAATCAAAGAGCACCGAACGGGTGTTTGCAATAATTTCTATTTTTGTTGTGGTGAAGAAGTTGTAGAAAAAATTACAAGTTAAACAGTAGTAAAAGTTGGAAACATTTGAAAACAAAAGTTAAAAATAAAAAATAATTGATGTGGGAATGTTTGGAAAGTACTAATTATGAAACAAAAACACTTTCTTCAAATTATTTTTAATAATAAGATAAGTGTTTAAAATAAGCATTTGCAAACACCCCTTGAATATGTTTAATAATCTTATAACGCTCAACTTATCATTGAGGTATTTACCGTACATTTAGATAAGTTAGAACAAGCCATTGATTTAGCTAGTATCGTACAATTCATATTAATTGTAACATCGTTCAAATCGAGCTAACATGAATAAAAGTGTAAGAATCCTCTTACTATTTTGTAATGTTGTGATGTTTATGAATTTTCTTATCTTCTTTTACAATTTTATGAGCCTCAAATCATGAAGCAATTGAACTTCTAAGTTTTACAATGAAAAGTGTAATATTTAGGAGTAGTAAATTCAAAAACCGAGGCGTGATTGCTTCCCCTAATCAAATTTGAACCTAAAAAGCAGTTCCCGGCTTGACTTTGATTGATATATTAGGGCAGCTAAACTTGGATTTTGCCTTGTAATAACATTATTACACCAATCAATCCAAGACTACATAGTTGAATGTAAGAGAAGATCCCTCTTGAAAAACGTGTTTTTGTTTTTGTTTTTTTTTCCTTCCAGCGGACACATTCAATACACGCACGCACCTATTTAGGTTTGAATTCAAATTTTTTTTATAAAAAATCGTGAATCCAAACTATTGGGATGTCCTATGAAAAACTCATCTTAAAACACATGTTATCAGAACCATAAGTCTCAATTAACAAAAAATTCATCATCCGCATAAATATAGTTATATTTATAGTTTTTTTTCTGTAAGAGTCAAGTTAAATCTTCGTCCAATACTTATCAGCGTTAACATAATTTATCGTTTTATTGTGCCATAATTATTAATTATAAATGGTTGAGGCCTCATAGATGAATATAAAGTCGTGAGTTTGATTTGTATAAGAGGTGAGAGCATTCGACATTTGGATTCAATTTATATGAATTTGTTATTTTATTGTTATATGTAATTTGATCGTTGATCTATTGAATTATTCATTGATATTTTGGCATAATAGTTTTAATTATTGCTTCTATAGAAAATATACACATTCCTTGTCATACATATCAAAATTCCCTTAAGTTGTCATCGAGGTTATTTTTTGCAAATTATTAATATATATATATATATATATATATATATATATATATTCATACGAATCAAGTCAGTTCTGTCTAATACGTGTCGTATCCATGTTCACATTAATTGTCACTTAATGTCGCTAAATAATTATTTGTTCTTACATATAATGATGACATTCATTTAGTGCGGCCGAACAGATACCAAAGTTCACATAAGTTGTCATTTGACTAATTAATTATTTGTTTTTACGCTTAATGATGATGTTTGTTTTAGTGCAGCTCGACATGAATAAGTCGTTATTTAGCTTGACGTTTATTTATTTGTTCTTACGCTTAATGATGGGATTTGAATATTAATTAGATTTGAAGTGTCTAAATCGCGTATAGGATGACTTTCCATATCCGTATGCATGCAAGAAACACGATTTTCCTTTTTTGGAATATTCTTTTTGTTTTTTTGAGTAGGCCATTGATGTATTTTATGGACGTTTGTGATTATGTCAGAATATAATATTTATTATTTGTGGCACCGACACGATTTATAGCATTTAATAATCAGTGACTGAGATATGAATTGTTGAAGGGAATGCAAAAATAAAGTGTTTTGTTTCTTTTTTCTTTTTGGGTGTTGGTTAGAAGAATGGTCAAATAAATTTAAATAATTCGTTATGTTCAAATTTGAAACTCAAAATTCATCGTCTTAATAAAATGGGATAATTATATTTACAACATCTGACTTATGATTTATTTATAAAAATCATTCATATTTTTGTGTAAATAATATTGACTGATGGGTGCATGTATAATTTTTAGGAAAAAAATGAGTAGTTGGTGTAAATATAGATTAAGAGATTTAGATATACTTATCCTTAATATAAATTAAATTCAAGAACATTTACAGCCGAAACAATTTTACCAGTAGCCCCATTGGCCCCGTTTTTCAAAAGTGAAACTTTTAGATTAAATATCAACAAAATTACTTTTATGAATAGCATTTAGGGACGTTATGGAGCTATTTTAAATGGAACAATATGTTAAACAACAATCTCAATTTAAAGTTTTTGAGAATCATTTAATAATTAATATTTTAACGCGCACTTCTTCACGTGTATACTTTACATGTGAGATCTTTGGCAATGAGATTCGAATTGCTTGGTTTGGCTCGATAATATGTTAAAAGATCACTTCATCTAAAAGTTTAAATTGTTCGACATGAGAATAATTTAATATGTAATATCTTAAAATAAAATTCCAAATCTCTTTTGGTACTTAGGAAAAAGGAAAATAGCAATTCGTCCTGTAACAATTCAACTTTTGGTCTCAATTACATGACTCTCACTTTTGATTATGTAACTTTCAAAATGTAGTATTTTTTATCCCATAACACTCTTTTGTTAGATAACTAACGGAAAAAACCACGTAGTCATTAAATGCATGAGACCAAAATTGTTATTTTTTTTTACAATTATGGGACCAAAAGTGAAAATTCTGTAACCAATTAGACCAAAATTGTAAAGAATCTAATGGCTACGTACTAAGCACATGGCATTTTTCGTTAAAATATTTGACGGGGAGGTGCCATGAGACCAAAAATACTACTTTTTAAAAGTTATGGGACCAAAAGTGAGAATTCCATAACCAGGAGAACCAAAAAAGAAAACGCCCTAAGTTATCGGACAAAAAGTGTTATTTCCCCTTAAAATTAATTGCAACAAGAAATTGTTTCAAGAACTGAGTTATTACCTCTAAAAGTAATATTTTAATTAAAAGTTTATCTACAGGCTCCTTACAAAAATAATAAAACATAATAACATCATTTATAAGCCCTTAAAAATCTTATTTCTTAATTAAAAATTATAAGATTAGAGCTTTTTCTATTAAGTTCAAATTATTTATAATTACGTGAAAGACTATAATATAATGTTCTCTAAAGTCAAACATGGCTTGCACATAATTATTTACTTATATATGGGAAAGCAAACACTACAAAAAAAAACTTTAATTATTCCCTGTTCTATAAATCACTCCGGCTTAAAACTCGTAGTAAATCATTATTATCTACCACAGTCAGACAAAATCAATGTAAAAACTTTTGGTTTTGGCCATGATTAATCAAAACTTTCTATAGTCTTACCTACTGCCAAAAATTTGCCATAATTTTTAGCTGTACCAAATATTTTCGCCTTCCTTCTAGAAACAAGCCCTAATAACCGTTGCGCCAACCATGATTAATTAGTATCCGTGATAATTTTTTACTTTTAACCATGATAATTAACCATAGTAAAAATTATATTTGTTCTAATGAAACAGATAAAGTATAGGTGAAAAAAAAAAAAAAAAACCATGTGAATAGATACAGTTAATTAATTTGACTACATACAGTTAAATTAGTTAGTAAAGACGAGGTAATTACTGCATGATAATTTCATTATTGATCGTTGAAGATCAACAATTACCTACGTAACTTTAGTCGGAATATATGCATAGTCGTGTTTTCAAAAGGGTTCTCTACATTGACCTGATTAATGTCCGGTCCATAAAATACAACTTCATTAAGGAAGTGAAAAGTAATTAGTGACACGCCGAAAGAATAATCAAATTGAATTAAAAGCTAGCGGACAAATATTTAGAAACTAGTAAACAACGCACACTCGATGCGTGTGTAAATATAATAATAATTTTATTAAATTAATATTTATTTTCAAAATACAATTAACTAAAATAAAATAGAAAAAATAAATGAAAGAAAGAAAATTCATATATAAATAAAAATATAGATAATAAGTAAGGAGAACTGATTACTTGAACGTGGAAAGTAGAAAAATATAAAATAAATAAATATAAAAAAATAAAAATTGACAGACCAAAAATTGAAAGACACCAAATGATGCTCTCCTTTAATAATAAGGTATAGATAAAAGAATTTGAATATAATAAATAATCGAACTAAAACTTTATTTTTTCTTCCTATTTCTAATTGCATTTTAGTTATATATAGAGTCTCCGCTCACACAATAAACATATACTATTTTAGTATTAGAAAAAAAAAAAAAAAAGTATTGCACATGATGTCTTAGTCTAGTCTAGTAATTAAGACTGAAGCCTCACGATCAAATGAATTTGAGTCCCACTGAACGTATGTATGTTTGTCTGATTTTACATGAATTTATCGTGAAATGTTTTATCGCTTTTTATTTATATTAATTGAACCAATATATATATATATATACATATTACTAAGTTTATTGAAATGTTGATATAATCATAGAATTACCATTTAAAAAAAGAAAAGTTATTGACGAAATTGATGTTAATTATTGTTAACTTTGGGTTTTTAATGACACGAAAAATCCCCCTATTAAGTTTCTTTGTTTTGGTATTAAAAGTAATAAGGTTGATATGTATATTTATATTTGATCACATTGACTTTAATATTAAAATAATAAGATTGAGAAACATTTATTTTTTTGATATGGTCGTGGCCGGAGCGCATGCATGGAGAAGCCAATCGTTGAATGGAACTTGAAAGTGAGTTAGTTAAACGTTTCCTTTTCTATAGATGAAAAGGAATTTTAAATAAATTAATGCCACATCATTCATATATATATATATATATCACATATAAAGACCAAGTATTAATGGAACGTTAGGCACACGACCAAAATGATCAAAGAACCAAGAACGCCTCCTTTTCAATATGTCCTACATATATATATATATATATATATATCCTTTTCTTTCTTTTTTTTATTATGTGTTTTGAGTATTATTATTTGATCCATCACTTTATCATTTAATAATAGTCGGTATCAAGGTTGACATTGGATATGCATGGCAATGGGTTCACGTAAATTGAGGTCCCCTTTCGAATGGAGCTGAGTTTGGGTCTAATTAAATGAGTTTTAGGGTGGGTTCGGGTCTAATTTGTGTGAACTTGTCGGGGATCGGGATGGGTCCCGAATTTTGTTGTGGCTTAAATGATTTTTTCGTCCTGTATCTTTTGTCTTTTGGCATTTTAGTTGTTTATGTTTTTAGGTTAGCAAATAGGTCCTGTAATTTTATTTTATTTTTTGTGATTTTGGTCCTTCAATCATCGGAGTTTGCAAATGTTACCATTTTTTTTTAATTTGGGGCTTTTGTTCCCATTGGTCAAATTACTGCCAGCATGGAACCACATTTTCGTCCTATATCTTTTATATTTTGGCGTTTTTTGCAAACTCCGACGACTGAAGGACCAAAATCACAATAAATTTAAAAATTACAGGACCTATTTACTACCCTAGAAACATAAAGGACTAAAATGCCAAAATACAAAAGATATAGGATGGAAATTATATTTAATCCTTTTGTTGTGAACCTGCCCGGTCTTGGATTCGGACCCGAAGACCATTATTATTAATAATGAATTTACTTTCTAAATTTTGGATTTGTGAGTTTTGAGTTTTTCTTTATTCCCTCACTTTATTTATTTGAAAACTATGATATGAAATTAAGTATAAATTATATATGTATTTGAATTGTATTTTGTTTATCTTTCATACATTATGTAATACCTATTTAGTAGTTATGACAATTAGGTTTAAAAAAATTGATGCGTACGTGAGTTCAACAGCACCACAAAAAGTCGAGGGACCTTCACAAAAATTCTAAAATTGAGAGGTGACTAACCTGCAGTGAGAAGTTAGTACTTTGATGCTTAAGTCAGTAATGCTCTACTGAGTGAAATAAACGAAAAAATTTAAAATAAATGAGAACAATGGTAGAATGTGATTATGTAGTGATGAAATCGTGTGTGAGAAGCTGAAAATAGCTTAGAGATAGAGAGAAGTTGAGTGAAAGTGAAGTTGCAAAGTGGAAAAAATATTACTTAACAAAATGACTGCACAGAAAGCTATTTTATAGGAGCCCATGGAGCCGATTCTGGTTGAATCTAGTTGAGTTTCGCATATTATTATAAAGCCATGGAAGTCAGCTATCTTCTCCAATAACCGCGCATGATTTCGGGAAGTATTGACTGAGATAAGACCATTTCACTGAACCTTTTTTTTTTGGAGTAAGGTAATTAGCATTAAAAAAAGAGTTATTACAGGATTACAAGGGGAGTAGCCCTACCAAGTGTACCCACATCCCAGGAACGACCAAAGTCTGCACTAAGGCCATGTTATCTTCCAAAGACGAAACACAGAAATTACAGCAATAGACGTAGGGTCATAATGTTGCATGAGTTTTTGCCGTATCTGTTCCAATGCCAATTCCACCACAACAGCCGATTCCCGGAACTTTTGCTGGAATTTCCTAAAGTTGCGCTCTTGCCAAAGGTGGTAGACAACTAAAGCCAGGAGCGCCCTATTCGCAGCATTCACCACATGTCTACCACGCCACCTCGCCGCTGCCCAAGCCACGCCATCAGACCACTGTCGGTGCGGCCATCAACACTGGATATTTCGATGAATATGTGCTAGGCACCGTTTGGAATAGGCGCATTAAAAAATAAATGCAGGTGTGTTTCCGGTTGATCACCATCACAGAGGACACACTTGTTCTCAAACTGCAGCAACCATGGTTTATCCATCGTCGACAACCTCTCGAGAATGGCAAGCCACATCACATAGACATTACGAGGGATTTTTAGAGGGCCTAAGAGAAGAGAATTCTACCTAACCGAGGTGGCCGGAGGTTGTAAGAGCTCCATACATGACTGAACAAATCCACTACTCCGGTTTCCCTTCCATAGCACTCGGTCCATCCCCAGGTTAATTATTGGGAGGTCTGACAAGATTCTGAGAGCTGCAGCAGCACAAGACGTAGGCCAGTTCCACTCGCCATATTGGATCACAACGTCAAGTTTAGCATTAAGTGGTAGACCCATCACACGTGGACCTTGCGGAACACAATTTAGCAACACACCTCTAGGGTGCCATGGGTCCTTCCACAGCCAAGTCTTCTCGCCAGTGCCAACCTTGTATTCAATCATTTGTTGAAACCTTGATCGCATCTTAATCATTTTTTTCCAGCTCCACGCACCAATAGTAGAGGGAACCGTCCAGATTGAGTTGTTATTGAGCCGGTAGCAGTGAAGCCATTGCGCCCATATCAACCTCGGACTCCCTTCAATCACTGCCCATATGTTCTTGCACATTATAACTCTGTTGGTTAACTCAATGGAGCGTATTCCCAAGCCTCTTGCCGCCATCGGTAAGCAAACTTGCGTCCAGCGAACTTTGGCTCTGCATCCACTCCATAGGAACGTCCGGATTTTCTGTTCCATAATAGCCACAACCCCTTTCGGGAGTATAAAGACAGAGGACCAATACACATGGTATGAAAGGAGTACTAACTTGATAAGTTGCACCCTCCCTGCGTAAGAAAAAATATTTGGTGTTCCAAGCAAGGATTTTGTGCTCCATTTCACTGAACCTTGCCAGATCTGCCACTTTTTCAGGGAAGTAGTTACCTGTTGAGAAAAATTCAGATTCCGGCTAGTCCTTTGAGGATTTGGATGAGATCTTTTAACATGATCTGTCCCCACGTGTCAGCCACCTGTATGACGTGAAATTCATACTGTACGATGACTAGACTTGTTGTACGGGACTTTTCCTTAAGTCTACCAAGTTAGTGGCTATAATGTGGCCTTATGGACAAGCATCCTGGTTTTTATGTTGTTTGGGCTTGTACGATGGATATTTTTATGGGCAAACAATAATTATGAAAAAAATGATTAATTAGGGGTGGCAACAAGACGAATTTGAGTGGACCTGAGACCCACCCCACCAACTCCGAAATAGGCTCGGGACTCGCCCCATCCCGAGTTTTCTCTATCCAGCCCCATCTCACCACAAGATTTGCCAGGACAAGTCTGACTCGATGCATTTGGATAATCCCTTTTTTATAGATATAGAAACTGAAGAAAAGATAACGCAAGCGGCAACGATAACAGAAAGCGAGCGACAGGGCGAGGCAAGGCAGAGAGGCGAGAGAATCGAGAAGAAGGAACGAGATTTGGGGCCTAGGTTGAGGGAACAATGATTTGGGGGTTGGGTTAAGGGTACGGGATAGGAAAATACAAGCAAAATCATACACATACACATATATATATATATATATATATTTAAGTCTACGCGACGGGTTATAGAGCAGGTCCTTGTGGACCAGCGACCCGTCGCGAACCAAAGCATGTCCTAATTTATAGGACTTGCTACCCACCCAATCTCCATTTTTGGGACGTAATGGTGCGGGTTTTTTTGGATTCTAGTCCCATTGCCACCTTATTATTGATCCATTTGCAAGTACTAAACCCAATTTTTTTATGGTTCATATGAATAATGTTAAGTGATTTGATTAAAGAAAATAATTGTTCTAGAATTTGGAAAAAAAAAAAGGGAAGTAATTACAATTAATCGGATCAGGCGAGCCACAATAGATAATGGGTTTTGAGGGGGGTGGAGCAGCGCGGTTTTTTAGCTGATACATCTTTACCCTTATAAGTCAATCGAAAATAAATTTCATCCAAATTTTTTGTTGATATAAGCAATTTTTGTGACTTTTACTGAATGATGGATATATTTGTTGTACGAAAACAAACGTCAAATTTATTAAATGTAATTTCTAAAACTAAATAAAATTTATGTGTAATTATACTAAATTTCATGAGAGAACGGTGTAATTTTCCGGCATGGTACTCGACATGCATATAAAAAAGGAGAAACTTGGCATCGACCCATTCAAGAAAAGAAAAAAGAAAAAAGAAACAAAACTATTCACATGTTGGAGATACTTTTATCCAAAAAAGAAAAATGAGGAAATCATTTAATATTGGTGTGGGTGAAGTACGTAGGTCCTATTTGAGTATACGTGGGAGGAGGTGACTTTATGAGCCGGCTTCAAAAGAAATAGGAGAATGTGGACTCAGTCTGAGCCGAATTTCTTTTTCTTTCTTATTTTTTTCTGAGCCGAATTTCAGAGAGAGGATTTTGACGGAATTTTAATCAACTTTGACAAATTCCCATGAAAAGCAAACATGAAAAAAACACAGAATAGAAACGAAACATTTCAAATCCCACAGACATTACAAATGTTCAAACTCGGTAGTTGTGCAGTCAATTATTTGACATTCTTCATTCCCCTTCTCCTATAAATACCCCTCTTCTCTTCTTCCCTTTGTATATTCATCATCAGAAAAACTGAACAAGTTCATCAAAAGCAAAACTGATCTCTGCAGTATAATCATCATCATCAGCAGCAAACTATTGTTTAAAGAAAACACACACACACACAGAGAAAGAGATGGAATCATCACTGCAACTCTTTTTAGCTTTAAGTATGGGCATGCCTGTGTTTCTTATGTTGGTTATGGTGATGAGATTGATGTTTTCTTGGTGGGTTTTGCCTTATTTGGCTTACAGAAAGCTCAAAGCAAATGGGTTTTCTGGGCCAGAACCTGTTTTCCCTTTAGGAAATTTGAATGACATGAAAAGGCTGAAGAAAGATTCATCATCATCATCATCATCTTTGATCAGCATATCCAATGATATCCATTCCACTGCATTCCCATACTTTGCTCGCTGGCAGAAACTCCATGGTAAGAACTGAACACTCACCAATGGCCTATACATATATAGCTGCATGCATGTTGTTGCTTTATCATACATGTCTTGTAATTTTCTTGCATGCATGCACATGTACATACTTGAGTTAGAGATTCATGCATGTATTTAATTAAAAAGTTTGGTGTTGTGCGCACAGGTAAAGTGCTAATCTACTGGCTGGGCACAGAGCCATTCCTTTACATAGCAGACCCTGAATTTCTGAAGCAGATGTCTGCGGACATTAAAGGTAAAAGTTGGGGGAAACCCAATGTTTTTAAACATGACAGAGAGCCCATGTTTGGTAGAGGTCTCGTCATGGTTGAAGGTGAAGATTGGGTCCGACACAGGCACGTCATCACTCCTGCATTCTCTCCCGCCAACTTGAAGGTATATATATATACATACATCTACATAATTCATTACAAGAATTTATACTAGTCTTTAATTACACATCTATATGTGTACGATCAAGAAAACTTAATTTTGATCAAACTATTATTATGGTAAGTAATTATGAAATCGAACCTAATTGGTTGGCAGGCTATGGCGAGCTTAATGGTGGATTCAGCCACGAAAATGCTGGACAGGTGGGCGGACCTAATCAGCTCTGGTCGGCCGGAAATCGACGTCGAGAGAGAAATCATCAGCACGGCCGGAGAAATAATCGCGAAGACGAGCTTCGGGATAAGCTACGAAAATGGCAGAAAAGTGTTGGAAAAATTAAGGGACATGCAGATTACACTCTTCGAATCCAACCGCTACGTGGGCGTCCCCTTCGGCAAGTTCTTGAACCCTAAACAAACCCTAAAAGCGAAGGCGCTGGGCAGGGAAATCGACGAGCTTCTCAAGTCGATAATCACTGAAAGAAGCGAGAAAGCTCCGACGGGGAAGCCGGAGCAAGACCTCCTCGGTCTGCTGCTGGCTGAGAACACTGTGGATGGCCGGAAAAAGCGGGCGCTGACGACCAAGGAACTGGTGGACGAGTGCAAGACTTTCTTCTTCGGCGGCCACGAGACGACGGCGCTGGCGCTGACGTGGACCCTGCTCCTCCTTGGCCTCCACCCCGAGTGGCAGAACGAGCTGAGGGAGGAAATCAAACAAGTGATTGGAGATGGGGAGAGTATCGACGCCACAATGCTTGCTGGACTTAAGAAGGTAACCCTTTGTCTTCATATGCCAACATGCACGTTGTTTTGCTATTTGAGAAATCTAAGGTTTGGTGACAAAAGAGAAAAAGATAGGAAATCAAGTCAAAAGTTTCATGGATCCTTACCCCAAATTTTAGCTCGAATTAAGTCTAGTCTAATCTGACAATACAATTGTCATTATGATCGGTGTACACAGTTTAAAAAGTGACTAATCACGTGATAAGTATATTTTTCTTGTTACGTTATTAATTCGGTTCAATCAGACCTTATGATTTGAATTAAAATTCATGAGGAAATCGATATTATGATACCATTTTTGGGTTTGGTATAGAATTAAAGATTGGAAGGAAAACTTAGATAGTCACTTTCCAAGATTGAGTAGTAAGTGTCATGTGATAGTTAGAGGGGCATGAAATGAAAGTCCTTTTTATCTTTATATATGGTCAAAGTAATAGTTGCATGGTGACTTGGGTTATCCGTACTCCACTTGATGCGTTGGGATGGGACAAATCT
The DNA here is from genome assembly GCA_034509735.1 of Sesamum alatum. Classification (NCBI taxonomy): domain Eukaryota; kingdom Viridiplantae; phylum Streptophyta; class Magnoliopsida; order Lamiales; family Pedaliaceae; genus Sesamum; species Sesamum alatum. The sequence goes on along the minus strand of JACGWO010000003.1, from coordinate 26,875,185 downwards.
ATCTAGTGCAGGATTCTCATGTTAAAAACACTATAAAAAATTAAGTCATATTAATATTGAAATCTATATACTTCGCTGAGGCCGCATAATTTAAATTATAGAATATTTTCACACTCACGCATAAAAAAAATTATACATATATTTTTTTTTTTCTTATAAGCCATAAAATCTGTTCTATTATTCTGCATGCACCATCCATTTCCGATGTGGCGCACACACTATCCATGTGCCACGTGGCCCATTTTTTTTACTGTTCTGAGACTTAGGTGAATGTGTGTTTGTTAGTGATTGAAAACGACCGCCGCACGCGGCCACGCAACCACCATCCCCCACCACAACCCTGAGCTCCAACCTCTGGTCCCCAACTCTGTGATTTGCTCGGTTTCACCGACCCACCAAAAGCTTATTGTTTTTCAAATAGTACTATTTACGGACATATAGTTAGATAGATAGATAGTCAAAGTGTTCAACGTTTGTTTGTAACCATCAATGTTCAGGTAAATGTTTTTTTATCTGGTAAGACTAAGACATTATTTGTTTTGATTCCACAACTTAATTAGGTGGCTGTTTTAGTCCCATAAAACATGTTTTTCAATTTTTTTGTCCCAAAATATCACGTTTTTCAATTTTTTTTGTCCCAAAATGTCACGTTTTTAAACTTTTTTTGTCCCAAAATATCATGTCATTTTTTGGATCAAGAAAACTGAAAAGGTGTTTTGTGGGACCAAAAAAACTAAAAAATATATTTTATGTGACTAAAACAACCACCTAACTAAGTTGTAGTACCAAAACAAATAATATCCTAATTTTACAAAACCAAAAAAGTATTTTGCCCCATCAATGTTTGATGGCTACTCCTACTCTACTGTTTTCCCTTATTTGACACACAATATTACACATTGGAAGTTAAAGAAGTTTGCGTAATTACATAGTTGAATTATGATAAGATTGTGAATTTTAGCTAAGAAATGATGGTATGCTCTCTTGTTGTGCAGATGGGGTGGGTGATGAATGAGGTTTTACGTTTGTACTCTCCGGCTCCCAACGTCCAAAGGCAAGTGAGGCAGGACATTCAAGTGGACAACCAAGTGATTCCCAACGGCACCAACGTGTGGATCGATGTTGTGTCGATGCATCATGATCAGAGCCTCTGGGGGGACGACGTGAACGAGTTCAAACCAGAACGGTTCAAGGATGATATATTCGGAGGGTGCAATCACAAGATGGGGTTCTTGCCATTTGGGTTTGGAGGGAGAATGTGCATTGGGAGGAATTTGACCAATATGGAGTACAAAGTTGTGTTAACCCTAATCCTCTCTAGGTTTTCATTTTCACTCTCCCCTAATTATCGTCATGCCCCATCAATCTTGCTCTCCCTTAGACCTACACATGGATTGCCTCTCATTTTTAGGCCTCTTTGAGTACTCTCTAATGCCCTTTTTCTTTCTTCACCTCCCTTTTTTGAGTAGGTCGTTGTGAGGTTATGAGTGATATATGTAGGTTTCTTATGTTGTATCAAGTACTTAGTGAGGGATGATGAGTGTTTACTGCTTTAATTAGGCGATGAAACTGTTGTACTCATCCACTGGAGAGGGATAAATGAAATGTTTTTTCCCTCATATGATTAATGTTAAATGAATAACGATTTTTAGTATCTGTCGTGTGTACTTTTGCGCAACATATATATAAATTTAAGGTATAATTATATTTAGGGTAAATTACATTTTTGGTCCCTTAAGTGGACCTATTTCCAATTTTAGTCCCATAATGTCCTCCATTCGCGAATTACGTTCCATAAGTGAATTTTTTTTTCCAATTTCAGGACTCATTGGGGATTTCTATTAATGAAGTTAACGAAAATTGGATTTCCGTTAAGTTGACCGATTTTGGAGGAAAATTGACCATCCTTCAACCACTTTTGGAGGGAAATTAACCCACTTATTCTTGTTCTTATAAGAACTCATTTATTTCTTATTTTTTTCATATTTACCAACAAACAAAACTTAAAATGGCTGCAATTTTTTTTTATATATAATATATTTCTATATTCATTTGAACAAATTAAATTTTTAGGTCGAAAAAAAAAATAGAATTACATGTGGACATTGTAAGGAGCCTGGTCACAATATTAAATTGTGCAAGAAGAAGAATCAACCCAGTTTGACAGAACTTATGGTAAGTTTTTTAGAACCAAAAATTTTAATTTGTTCAAATAAAAATAGAAATATATTATATATAAAAAAAATTACAGCCATTTTAAATTTTGTTTGTTGGTAAATATGGAAAAAAAAATTAAGAAATAAATGAGTTCGTATAAGAACAAGAAGAATTGGGTCAATTTTCCTCCAAAAGTGGTTGAAGGATGGTCAATCTTCCTCCAAAATTGGTCAACTTAACAGAAATCCAACTTCCATTAACTTCATTAACGAAAATCCCCAATGAGTCCTGAAATTGGAAAAAGAATCCACTTATGGAATGTAATTCGCGAATGGGGGACATTGTGGGACTAAAATTGGAAACAAATCTACTTATAGAACCAAAAATGTAATTTACCCATTATATTTATACCTCCTAATCTATAATCTAGTGACATAAATCACCCGTATTTTTGAGATAATTATACATACACCTACAAAAAGCTTTAACATCATCTATACAAATCATCCCTATATTTTGAAAAGTTACACATACGCCCGTCAAAAATATATCAGCATAATTATACAAACTAGACCTATTCTTTTATTGTTAGGGTTGGATAAAACAATTATGTAAAAGACAGAAATAATTTGTATAAACATACCATAGGTCAGGGAATATAAATGTAATCATCCCTAAATTTAAAATTGAGAATTGGGTGGTAAAACCTGCTTTTGAGTAGTCCAGTTCAGGCCAATGTGCTCTTTGTCTGGCCATCTTTCACTAGCATACACTTCACTAATTTGGAAGAAAATTTGACACTAGTGTGTGGGCAGCTCTAGGATTATATATTAAATCCCAGAATTTGCCTCGAGTATGAGAACTCTTCTGAGAAATTCGTGAATTGTCTTGGAGCTGAATTTAGTACAAGAACAGGACATGAAGTTAATTATGTAAGCAAGAACATCCGAGGAGACAGCCTTGTTTAAGATTAAACCACCATCCGGGAAAGTGCTAAGAAACTGAAGATTTATTATTCCGAAGGTTTTACTTCACTTCTTCCTCCTCGTCAGGGAGGATCATTATTTCTCAGGGCAATTGCAATGGGAAGCATGGCATTGCTTACGGGGTGCAGACTTTGTATAGTGAAGCAAAGCTTAGAAAAGAGGGAGACTGGCAGGGAAGCGCACATGCATCCATTGCTTCTCGTAGGACACGAGATGAGGCCACCCGATCTGCTCCAGCAATGAAAGTTTCAGATCATAAAACTTCTTCTTGGGGGGTTGGCCATCCTCTTGGATCATGTCACTTAGCACCTGGTTTAACAAGTCAGGCAAGATGAAGATTTAGAGAATGGAATGTATGCAACTTTGTGTAATAGCTAACAGCTGATGTCATGTATTGTGTGGTGTACAAATTTGTCATGTCATGAAATAAGGGGGTAAATATTTTTTTGTCCGTTAGACTAAGTCATTATTTGTTTTAGTACAACTTAGGTAGGTGGTTGTTTTAGTCCCATAAAACACGTTTTTCAGTTTTTTTTTGTCCCAAGATGTCATGTGCCCTGCACATGGTACATGGCATTTTGGGACCAAAAAAACTGAAATTGAAACCAAAATGACTGGAAAACGTGATATTTTAGGACCAAAAAAATTGAAAAACGTGTTTTATGGGACTAAAACAGCCACCTACCTAAGTTGTGGTACCAAAACAAATAATACCCTAATCTTACTGGACCAAAAAAACATTTTGCCCTGAAATAAGGGATCTGAAGCCTTTTGAGTCGTCTCTAAGAAGTTAATCAAGATTCAAGGCATATCAGGGACTTTTGTTACATATGTAGTGGGAACACCTCACCTATAGCATACGGAGAAAGGGATAATTATACCGTCCTCCCCTGAAGTTTAGTGTAATTTCACATAGACCCCCTTTGGTTTGAAAATTACATATAATACACTCTTATGTTGTTTCCGTCCAATAAATAGGTCCCTCAGTTAGTCAAAATCACCGAATTTGTTGATTTAGCAAAAAAACTGAACGAAAATCTATTTTATCCCCGATTGACTTATTACTGACTGATTGCACGTCAAACATATCTTTTCTCATGAAACTACTATTATACGTCTTCACGCGCGCTAATGCATGTGAGGAGGTACATGTTCACCCTTATAAGGGTAGTTTGATCATAAAAGATTTGTTTGATCTGTAAGAAATCAGTAAGTCAATCGCGAGTAAATATGGTTTCATTCAATTATTTTGCTAATATCAACAAATTTTGTGAATTTGACTAACAGAGTAATCTATTTGTTAGACGAAAACAAACATCAAGAGTACTTGATGTATTTTTCCAAACCTCAAGGGAGAGCAGTCTAATTATCCTATGAGAAATGCCCAAGACCACAATTTGATTGGAGGCCATTTACGGGAGTGGGGTCAAATGATCCCAGTCACGAACACAAAGAGACTAAAATGGGAAATGTTGCCTTTGCAGGAGCACCTCAGAGATAGCATATGAAGGCGATAAGGAATAGGCTCACTCGAGTTCTTTCTATCAACTTGGAAAGGCAAAAGCATTTCCTCAATTGACCTGATTCACTTTTTGACATTACTCCTCAACAGAGACAAATAAAACTGATATCATTTTCCAATATTTTCAGCTCATAGAAAAAGGAGCTCTCCAGCAATTTTACATGCTTATAGGTCATCCATTTTCGACTTGCACAAGGGTTCTCTTATTGCTCCAACAGAATATACATTTGATACTTAACTCGTATTAGAACTCCAACAGAATATAGATTTGATATTTAACTAGGTATTAAAACTACATTTAGTAATCTTAACCTTTTGAAATTATCAAGTTTTGGGACTTGGATATTCAGGGAATGGTTTTTTGTTTGCCATGGCAAATTATTTTCCACCTAAATCCAAATAACACTACTTTAAAGAAAGGGTAAATTATACTGATACCCCCGAGGTTTGGTCCATTACACAAACACCCCCGTCTTTTGCATAATTATAGCTACACCCCTGAGGGTGTTAGTGTAACATTTTTCAAAGGGTATTAGTATAAGCTTTGCCTTTGAATAGGGGGTGTAGTTGTAATACAATTATAACCTCAGGGGGTGTAGTTGTAATACAATTATAACCTCAGGGGGTGTAGCTCTAATTTTGCAAAAAATAAGGGGTGTTTGTGTATTTTGGTCTAACCTCAAGGGGTGTACTGTAATTTACCCTTAAAGATATTAAAAGTACCTTTAGTGCTGTTCCAAGCCGCCCTTGACGTCTCTCGCGTATAACAAAGAGGGTTCCATATCGAGAGGATTTGACATCCACCCACTTCCTGAGTTCTTTGAAATTCTCTTCAAATAGATCTGGCTTAACACTAGAATCTGATGCCGCTTTAGCATCCTCCTCCACAACTTTCTCACCCTGCTACAACAACTTCATTATGAACAGAAATAACAATCCAAAATGAAAAAATGTGAACTCAATTCTTTGACTGAACAAATAGAATAAGAGAAATTTACCCATTTCGATTTTTATTAGTTTACTGAATGGTACAATTATACAATATGTTCATTCTTATTTCACGGATAACTGATGCGGGGAGTCATGCACATTGAATTGTTTAGCAGATCTTAATATTGGGCACTGTATATTCAAGTGAACAAAGATAAGCAATGTTGACATCCTGGCTAACACTTGGTTATTCCCTTGGTTGTGGGGGCAGAAGGTGAGCACTTGTAGATGAAGCACCTTTGTAATCACAAAATTCAGTGATGTACGCGTTCTTACCTTTATCGATTCAATCTCTGCTAGAGCCAATCCTTTCTGATATAAAGCCTCTGCCAATTGGTCACGTGTTGTCTCCATTTTCTTTTTCATTTTCTGGGTTATGAAGCACACGACAAAGTTTGATATTACATTACATTACTAAAAAAAAAAAAGAGGAAAGAAAATAAACAGCTTTTCTAAGCAGCAGTAGATATTTCAGATAAGCAGAATTTGGAATATTAAACGCTCACTTCTGCTCCCTCATCTTCAGGATCACTTTTGAGGGAAAAATATTTTGCCAATTCATCTGTATCAACACTTCCAATAACCTCATCTGCGGCACCAATAATCTGCAAAATGAACAGCAATTACTAAATATCAAGCAAATAAGCAGGGAGTCCATTAAATAGGAAACACAACTTATTGAATCTGATATATCTGGGAAGTCAATAAAAAGACCTAATTACAGATTACAACTCCCATCTGATTGTACAATAAGTACTTTACCTCTCTTATTTTTGTCATCATCGAGGATCGAAGAAATGAGTAAGAAATGGTAAGTGAAAAGGGATTACCTCTTCATAGTGATGAATTTTGTCTTCAACATTGTTCTGGGATACTAGGCCTTCCAATATTTTAGCAAGCAATGGAGTATATTTCGGGTACTCTGACTGCCAAGTTCCCACAGATTGATAATTAAAAAGTAGTAGAGAAAAGAGCAGAAGAAAAAAGGCATGACGAAATGTATTGCTAGGATTAGATAAAGTTAAAGCATTAGATGCAGGCACATCTATAGACTATTAGTTAAAAAGCACCAGCTTTTTCATATAGATTAATGATAAGACAATTGACCAAAAAAAGGTACAGATACTTTCTCAAGTTTCAAGAAAGGATACATCCCCCCCGTCTATTAACAGAAATTTCTGAAGTCACAGCTAAATATGTTTAGTATCAAAATGGTTTCATATGAGGGTTACCAGATGATCTTGTTTGATTACATTTCTTTAGATGGAAGAGCTAAAGCTAAACTGCATTCGCAAGTGCGAGAGCAAGAGCTGTGATTAAGAACATTAAAACAAATAAATTTGAAGACAGAATGAATTATTGAATGTGGAAATGGTGTAGGTCCTGGAATGAGATCAGTGTGGCAGATGATATCTCTAAAGGGCTTAAAGAAAATATTGGTGCCTGCTAAATCAAGTTACCAATCATATGCAGACTGCACCAACAATCTAATGACATGGATGAAGCTTTATACATCTTAGTAATCCATAATTCCATCATGATAATGAAATTACGCTATTGCATAAATGGAGTGGCAATTGAATTTAGATTAGGAAGAATGTTAAACCTGAAGCAGTGCCTTGAACAAGCATGTTATAAAATGGAGACATGGAAAGTATAGTTTTCTGGCAGGACAAAGCTCAATTGTTACCAAGTGAACTATGGTCGGAAAAATATTGATCAGGCATGACAAGGAACAATATCGTGAAAATTGGGGTGAGTGCATGACTGTAGATTTAGCTTGCCAAAAGGAATAGATGTTTTAAGTTAAGTTAGATACTTTACAATGATTGACCATATCTTAAAAGAAAGGCACTAGGAGTGCCGCACTTTTAATGGTCTCACGCACCAAGCTTTATGCTCATGGAATACATAGCCGTAAATAAAAGATGTCTAACGGAGAAAATCAATGGAGAATGATTACCTTGAGCGAGATTGATAACTTTTTCCAATCTGAACGTTCCTCATCTGTGCTTTGCTTTAGGCTGGAAAGAACCCTTATTTTGGCATCACGGACCTGATAGGCAAGATCACTTCTTATACCAAGGATCCAGAGAATTCAGTTTAAGCATTAATGAAGATAAGTAAAATTCTCCATTGTTACAACTATGAAGCAATAATACCAGCTGAGAACATCCTAATATGCATGTTTCCCTTCCCTTCCTCTTGTCCCTAAAGTTTCTAGAGTCTTTATAGATTCTTTACTCTTCTTCCTTATCATGTTTTCTCTTGGCACCTTTTCCTTTTCCCATTTGCATTTTAAAGGTCATGATTGAGACAATGTGCGGGATTCACCAAATTGTGTATCTCTGGAATTTGCTCAAGACTGTTACTACAGATCAATAGACTTGAATTAAAACTTTCAAGAAAGGCACTAAAAGGTTTTAACTCCGCAATTAGGAATCAAATCAATTTAAGAACAGCAAGAAAAACAAACAACACCGCAGGTTTCAGAACTGTAACCCGTTCTATTGCTATATGAAATCTGGTAAATATACCTCTTCCTCTAACTGTTCCTCCACACTCTTGGTGCAACTTGAAGAAGAGCCTTTACCTTTGTCCTCATCAAACTGAAAAAGAAAACATGCACAATGTTACAAGAAAGATAGGCAAGCATACATGAAGAGCCACATCATGTCAAAAACAATCAGGGAAAAGCGCTCCCCTAAAACCACAGTGAGATGAATGGAGGAAGAAAAGTGAACTTAATTAACCTGTGCTGGCGGAACTATAAATGATAAGCAATAAGATACAGGGTTCTTTTCTGGATTTTTTCCCTCATTATTAACGCCGAAAGCAACCTTTCCATATGAAATTGCCCCAACCAATACAGATCCTGCAGAAATCCCCTGCAAGTATAGAAAAAGATGGGTGTCAAATGTGATTGTCCCGTGTTGCTGTGGAAAGAGAAGCAGACAAGATAACAAGCTATTATTGGATAATTAAAAGAATTCATGTGACCAAAACCTTGGGTAGCTTGTCCTTTGCAGGAGGGCCCACATAAAATGCTTCCTTTGTTCTATCATCAGTAAATATGTAGCAACTCAACAAGTATCTATAGGGGTCTGATTGATAAGAAAGACTAATGGAAGCATAGAAAAATTCATTAAAAAATATAATAAAAGCATACCCAGGAACCAAAACTGAAGAATTAAAGCTGCTGTTACCCGTCACTGGGCCATCAGGTTGTGAATAAAAGCTCAATCGAATGGCATCCTACATTAGGAGGAGGAACACTGAACTCTTGTTTGATTGACAAAGGCCAATTAACATTGTAGCAGTTAACATGTTCTGTCAATGTAATTTTACCTTCTCATCCAAGTTTTTCTCAATGAATAGCACCAACTGCTTCATCTTCTCCAAATACTGCACATTGTCATGCCTGGAACAAGGACAAACAAGATTATAATCACAATACAAGCTCTTCCACTTGGTAAACTTTTATCTCCTACAATTTTGAACCCCCGCACCTTCCACTTGACTATTGCTAAATATGTATGTAGAGAGAGAGGGAGGAAAAAGAATAAGTTTACAACAATCCAAAAGCAGGATTATGAGTTACAAGTACCTTAAGTAGAGCTGTAAAGTGTATTCACCCTTGGGAAGTTTGGCAGTATCTGGATAAACATCGCCCATTGCATATACACGCTATATTTACAGTAGAGATGATCAGACAAAGACTCGCAGAGACAGGAAACACATTAAAATCATAACTAGAGGTGAGAATGAGAACACGAGAGAAGACTTTTGTACATAAGAAAGATATGGTAAGAAAATGGAACCACAGAGAATAAACACTTCATTAAGTTGGATTTGCAACTCTGGATTCAGAATAGCAATAACTTTCACAATGCAGTCTGGGCATCCAGTTGATGTTCAATTGAATGAAAAATAAAAAGAGTTGTACAGTTAGTTTTTTCAAAAATGTCAAGTGCCAAGATCAAAATATAGAAATATGAAATTGACGAATGCACTAAGAATGTAAAAGAATTAAAATTTCATAGTATTTAGATACAAGTTAGCTGTAACTTTATGCTGGCAAAGTTTGTTATGATAAAATCTATTCTGATTTCCTTACGAATGTTGTTCCATGAATAATTTTTGTGGCAGCATATTTCACAAATTAACCATTCTGTTTATAAATTACTATCACTTTTAGTATCTTTTTCCTATTTCAATTACTGTTGTTTGGGTCAATCAAAAAATTAGCCAAGGGTTGAGATTTAATTCCTTTGACAGGACGTTAAGTGTAGAACGTTTCTGTAACCTCAAGAAAATAAACTTTTCAGAATTATTTATCATAGTTTTCCTACTTTACAGGACTACAGTTGTGGACATTTATCGACAAATTACAGCCTCGGAATTATGCTCCTTGATTTTCATTCTTACTTTTCAAGTTTGCAGATGCTCGTTCTTTTTATTGGGATACTTGGAAGGCCTTGCTCACATGTTAGAAAATTTCTACTCCATCCAAAATTTAATGAAAATGAAATTTTCTATTGAGTGTAAGCCAGTTTTGTAGTGCTCCCAAATGATGTGGGGTTCAGTAAAGGCACACATATGCATCCTATAATTACATTTTCCAAATTAACTAACTACATTTTAAATTAGGTAATCACATGAGATCTGTCCCCATCAATCCAATAAACATACTCAGGAAGGGTTGTCATTCCTAATTTATTCCCGCTCTCAGTGTCCCTCCATCTGAATTCTGAGGAATGTTCCTAAACTTTCTGTATTAAATTATTAATTAGGTATGCATCACATGGATGGAAAACATGAAATTATGCATCCAAGTGTCCAAAAAAGTAAATGATACTTTTTTATGCAGATCCACTCTTGCTCAAGTATATATAGAACCATGCTACCAGTATGGATTCTACTACAAGAAGGTGCTGCGCACTAAGCCATTTAAAGATGCTTATGCCCTCCATAATCACCATGGAGAGCATATAGTTTCCTTCAGGTATCAATCTCAGGGACAAAGAACATCTTCTTTCCTGACAACCATAACTTATTTATAGAGTTTGACGAACAAGAAGGAAACGGCAGTTTGCAATAGGGAAGCTGGATGCCACATGTTATAAGCAAAAAATTCAGGGAAAAAAAAAAATCATTACATTGAACAAGCCACTCACCTTGTTTGTATCTGATATCATATAAAACTGAGACTCAAATTTATTGTCATATATGCGATTGTTTAGCAAGGGAATATGAGGCTTTATCTCAGCACCTTCTTCAAATTTCAACTTGTAACTGAAGCATCAGGGGAAAGTTCTATTAAATCTTTATATGCACAACCAAATGACAAAGGGAAATCTTACACTAAAGTAAAACCTACGTTAGCAAGAGTGCCAGTATCTGTTTGCCTGAGGGCAGTTTGTCCCGTTCCGCCGGAAGTGTGCTCAGTTTAGCATCAACAGGACGATATGGGATCCTTACCTGCAATGTGTTAAGACATGAACATGAAATGCCAAAAAAGCACTTAAAGAATTTTATGCCTTGAGACAAAAGGGAAGGCATGACAAACACGATGGCAGCCAACAACTCTCACCTTATTTAGCACAGCTGCTGGGGCCAGATTCTCCAATGAAAGAAGAGCCTCAGCATCAATACGTACTGGTGCTTCACTGCCATCCAGAATGATTTCCTCTTTGTTGATGCTGATGCCATGAAATGCAATCTGAAAATTTGAATTGACATCCAGGGAAATGATTAATACTTTCATACTTTGAACGTAATAACAATAAAGCTTTAAATAATCATTAAATATCTACTACAAAACCATTCCCCTTTGGAAACATAGAGCATGAAGTTAGAAAGATTCTGAAGTCAAAAAAAACAAAAATCAATCATATCATGAAACAATATCTAGTTGACATAGAGAAGTAAATACCTAATCATATACAGAAAACACAAGCTAGACTGAAAAATGCAAGATACAGACCTTGAAACAATGTAAAACCAGTTCCCTTGGTAAACCCCACCCGTAAGGCAGAGAGGTTTGGCAAGAGCATTTTTTACAAAAGGAATGGCATAGGAGGGGGTCATCTACCTAACGTCTCAACCGACTACATGTAAAACAATAATACAAGAAAAAGGTACGGGCAAATAAAACCGAACTGGCAATAGCTTTTCCTGGATGTGCCCTAACCTCATTTCACCGAATGCAGAACATAAATAAAAGCTCTAGGTCAAGATATTTATAGTTTTGGCAGCATGAAGACAAAAGAGGTAAGGAAATGGGCAGGACTCCAACAACCAGAATCACATAATTCATCTGTGCAGACAGTAAGAGGCTATTTAAAGACAACAAAGGCAACATTCTATAACAGTATAAAAAACAATAAAAATACTGCTAAAGGTATTTACTTCAGCACACATAACTTCTAGAATGAATAAAGGTCAAGTAATATGATTTGTATATGTATCTATATTTTTATAAACATAGAATTACTAGAGCAAACCTATGTGACATGCAAGAACCATAAATATGAACGTCAGTGGTTCATTAGTTGATATAAAGATTGAGTTACTGCAGTTTATCACTTCTGCATATCCTCGTGTATGAGCTCAAATTAAGCAGCATCTCTGGTTATTAGCAGGAAAGAGACAATACCTCAAAATCTAGTCTGGTTGTATCATGGCTTCCTACACCACTTGACCAAAACTGAGCAATTGCTAGTTCCATAGTTCTGCCTCCCTCAACGGCAAAAGCAAAACTTTTGGAAGAAGGAGAAGAAAATGTGGCCACAGTTTCCCATTTAATGGGTCTTTGCAGTGGAGAGATCTATATATCACAAGCATGTCAAGAAACTCCAGGCAATGGTTTTGTTTCAAGATTGAGATAGAGAGAAAAAGAAGCATTGGAAAATACATTTCAACTATCTACCTGAACAGAGTCTATGAAAAATCTTCGAGCTGTAGTGAACCCAGATGTTTTCACTGTTACCTCAACCCAGGTGGCACCAATTGGTACCTCAACAAATTTGCGTTCAATATGGCCTACATCAAAATGATAAATCAAAATCACAAGTTTCAGTCACATAAAAAATTGACAAAGAAAAGGAAAGGAATAAGTAGAATGAAATATGAGTTAGTTGAGTTTGCAGATGACTACTAAACCTCGGGGTAGGATAGATTTGAAAAGAGTAAAAGACTAGGTCAACTTCCCCCAGTTGAAACGTTTAACCTCCAGGAAGTTCTTAACCTGCACATGACTTTCTACAAAAAGGCCAACTAACTTCTGTTCTGCAAAGGTTTAACTAGCTATTGAACTTCAAGATCGCTCACCCGGTCACTCTACTTTAACTACCATATCGAATGTATCCAAGGCATAAAATAGAGTTTGGGCAAGTATAACATTGCAAAACCTTTTCAAGCCTGATAAAATGTTTATGAGGCTAGAAGCATAATCCATTGCAGGGCCTTCAGGTGAACGACTTAGTTTCGATACAACCATAGGCAAATGGGCATCCATCGATTTACAGGAGTGCTAAGGTGCATCCTTTACAAAGGAACAATTCTCGCACTATCCAAGTTATAACCGATGCAGGTCCTAAATCTTGTCATTCTTCTTAAATAAAGTTACAAAAGCTTGCCTTCAGTGTCCTCAAATTAACTTAAATAGTTATCAATATTCCTCGATGTAAACTCAGTCCTCTTGAATAATAATTCTCTACCACGAGCAGTAACAAACTTATCAATCATCCTACGCAAAGAATATAATTTTGTTTTTCCAGTGATTATAATTTTAACCAAATCCATCATCCACGGGACAAAACTTGAATGCATTCACAAATTTTGAACTCGAGAATAAACTAAAATGCTATGGTCCAGCATTCGTGTATTTAAACCCAGAACTTTACTCCTAAATAATTGTACCAAGTCTTTCAGAATGGAGAACACTCACAGCATAAAATAGCAACCCAAGGAACTCCTAAATTTAAAAGATTCTTAATTATTGCAATAACTCCATCACAAAATACAAGTCAACCGTTACATTCTAATATTGTTATGAAAAGTCCACCGAGACATTCAACTTACTCCTACATAAACAAATAATATAATCACACATCAAAAGTAACAAATAAGAGGCTGAAGACTGTCATTTTAAATGATTAATACCTGGTACAAATGACATTCCTTGGAATACAATAATTGGAGGTCGACTTTTCACAGCTTGAGGCTTTGTGATGGTGACAGGAATTCTGAAGAGAGGACCACGCCATGGAGATCTACAGTCTAATGCAGAGACTTCGTAATAGTGTAAACCATCACTGAGACTGGTAGGATCCACAATTATGCTGGAAACGAAAGGACAAGGTGTGCATGTTACAATCTATGAACGAAATCGAGTAATATCAGGATGGCTTTAACCGAAGTTAGATGATGTGGCAACACCAAAAATATCTTACAAAGAGAACATTATACAAGATGCTGCTTGACTTAATTTTTACACCAAAAATCACTGCAGCATATATTTTAGCCCTTGGTAGCTGTAAATTTCCCAACAGGATCTTACACAAACACACCCATGGACTGATTGCTTTGGAATAAATAACTCACTTTATGTATCAATCTTGCCGTGCAACCACATGCCTCATTTAAAATCAAATTGGGGCTTTCAAGAGTGGACATTCTCCTTAAATAGTTTAGAAAATGATGGCAAGGAGAAGAACAAGGATACATGTGAACCTACATAAGCAAACATGTTACAGCAGTAATGGAGTACTTAAGGATCAAATAAAACTTGACAGAACTTCTTTACACTTGCAGTAGAATTATTCATTTGTCTGTTTGAAATTGTGAGGTTGGTAACTCAACAGTAGGTAGTTATAACATTAGTTCTGAATAAAGATAGATGAAGAGGTGCTATAGGGCTGATTTTTGGATTAGTGCAACCAATTAGACAGTTTCAAGCATTTCCACATACTTGTAAAACAGGGAGCATGAGGATTTAAAAGGACTACAGCCAGAAAATTATCTGACAAGTAAAATACTTAACCTCTTGCACTTCTAATATACGGACTCCTCGTTCCCACCGAAAAGAAAAAGGAGATAAAGAAATGAAAGCTACAGCATTCCAGAATCTATGCTCACAAGCACAAGCATAATATTTGGTAGGAGATAGTGGAAGGTGCAAACTAACTTGAACTCACGACCGTTATGAGTTAGGAGGAGATACTCCGGAGCTCTCACCACTGCCTCTCCAGTAGATTGTAACTTTACACACTCTTCAAAAGGAACAAGCTCGTCTAAGTTGCTTGCATCATCGTGGAACTTTGGTTCCACTTTGACCGTCCACTAAGAGAACAAAGTTATCAGCAACTCGCACACAATAAACAAATCTGCTAATATAGAAAACAAGAAATAAACCACAACTATCACTCTCCAAAGGAAACCTCAGTTCATGAAATGACAAGGAAAAATAGGATGCAAAAGAAGCCTATCTCCATCTAGTGTTAGGTAGTAAAACCATCTTTTTTCCTTAAGGGAACTTCTTAAAATAAACATGCATATCTGACTTCACCTTATTAAATCTTCACCAATATTGAAATGATATGACTTTGTTCACCTGTTACTTTACTCAAATCCAAAACGCAATGCTACAACTAGCGACACACATACAAGAGAAAAAGAAAAGAAACATAAACAAACAATAAAAAAACATCTTTCAAACAAACCATGTCCACAGCAGATGATGAGAGTCAACTTGTCCAGGTAGAAAATATGTCTATGAATACACTCTCAGAAATAATATTCATATAATCAAGCACAGTTCCACAAATAAAACTTAAAGGCTCAAAGAGCTGCTGGGATGAAAAGAGAAGGAGATCCACGTATAAATTGAGGTCACATAGAGGCACGCAGACAGGCATACACGTATGCGTGCCATAGAGTGTAACAGTTCTCCCGTGGAAACAGACTTAACTACTGAAATATCCAAAACCTTAAGACCATGAAAAAGCCATGTTATTCTCTTGCTATAGCAAGGACCCTGTAACAATTCCGTACCTCAGTCGATCTTTGACATGAATCAGCCTCCCTTAGGTAGATGCCTCTTGATGTAGGTGCTACAAACAAAAGAGTATCTTAGAGACAAGTCGTAAACGGTCAGACTGGAAACATGATCACAGAACAAGAAACTCACACCAATGGTTCAATAACAAACGAAGATAACCCCCGAAATACAACTGCTAAGTACTTGGTCATGTTTATAGAAGTTCTTTCTGAATCAACCTATGCATCATAATCTTGAAAGACAGAATTTCTAGGTGTGAAGAAATACACAAAGGAGGGTTTACCCACTTGACTTTCCCGATTGAGTGATCTTTATTTGATACCGAACAGATGGGATGTCACGCGACTTCTGAATGTAATCATAGGCCCTGCCGTCCAATCACAAAAATTCCAAATCACAAAGGGATCTATTAAACTTTTGCAGGTAAAGAACAGAAGCTCTAGGTAGTAAACCTTACTTGTCAACTTGCATCAACCCCTGTCCAGCAGATAATTTATCTTCAGGGGAACCACCCACAGGAACAGATGTATTCTCAAGCGCCTCCCGTACACTATAAGGACTCACCGGAATACCTTCAGCCTGAAAACCCCTGGTATTTAAATACAGTACGAAAAAGGATAGCAAAGATGAACCACAATGGTATCTGAACATGAACACAAAATAACCTTCATGGCACTGACAAGCAGCGCAACCCCTCCACAAGCACATGGGGATGACATTGATGTTCCATTCATAAACATGCGATGTTGAAGGGTCCATGTAGGAACAGGAGCCATGGCACCACCAGCGGCACTTACAGAGACTCCAAGATCCCCATCAACTGTTGGTCCGCGACTAGACCTACATCACTTTCAGCTATAAGTTCAAATGTGAACCACGTACAACACAGCCAGCTGACTACATACAATGTCGTGCACGAAATTTGTGTTAAGAGATAATTGGAGATTAGAATACAATATACCATGTATATTCAAGACCTTCAGGAGGAGCTTCAACCAAGTTGTGGGCTCCCGCAGCCATTGCAGGAGAAACATATGCTCCAACTCCTATTATACTTGATGTTGTACCACCTGGTGCACCCACAGTGCTCAATGCCGGTCCATTATTACCCGCACTACTGATGAATATCAGCCGATGCTTGTTGACTACCTAATATTCAATAAAGTCATATTGTACAAAAGATCATACAGATAACACGACCCCTAGTAATGCAAAAAGCTAGTCCCGGTAAAACAAATGGACATCTTACCTCATTTACTAGGTCAACAAAGCGACCATAATCCGGAAGTAAAGTGGGTTCCCCATAACTCATGTTTATAAGATCGCACTTGTGCTGCATAACAATGACAGAACATCAATATCACAAGATTTCAGAAGATGATACATCAGAATCATGGAGAAAACCGAAGGTACTCAGATGATAGGCTCAACAGTAAAAAACAAGATTGAAGATTGTTCTTTCCATTGTGATACAATTAGGACTAAGAATTGTACTTTCTGTTGTGTTGTGATTAGCATTAGACATTGCAAGTTCTGCAATGAACATAATTCTATCAGTGAAACCTACCTCCACAGCCGCAATCAGTGCTCGAACCAAACCTGTGCCAGTTTCCATTGAACCTAACCGTGAATCTCCAATTTTGCATGAGATCAACTGAGCTCCAGGGGCAACTCCATTTAACAGAGGTTCCTAAAATGATGATACTTTTGGTAAAAGTGCAAATACATAAGACTGAGTGGCTTCATATTTTTATGTCTACTAGATTACCTTTGGATGGTAAGCAGACGTGATACCAGCAACGTGTGTACCATGAGGAGAACTGTCTGTAACAATACTCAAAACATTGCCTTCATTGTAAATATTAAGGACAGCTGTACAAGCATCTAATTTGCTGAAGATGCCATACTTCCGTTCAATCCTACAATGACAGTCACCAGAATATTCTAATTTCCTGATAAGAACTGGTGAAATGCTACTTTAAATGTTGTCAACACAATAGTTATTCTAGATAATGAATGTGGTTGGAATGGGTGACAAGCTGTAACGAGGCAACAAGTAAACATATCTATACATTGCATCCAAGCTAGCATCTTAATATCCATAGTGATAAGTTCAAACTCCAAGTTCCACCAATATATACAGCGTAAAGATAAACATGGGCGGACCACATTAGCACACAAAGAAGAAAGAAAACAACTTTTAAATTCATAAACACAATCTAAGGACATAAACTATTCATCAAATTCAATAATGAAGTGGTACTCTGAATTCAACATGTGCTAACCTTCTTTACAATTATGGATAGTTGCATTGCATTTCTACATTTCACAGCTTTTTCCTTTCATGATATTTTGGTATAGATGCAGTGTTTTGGGGCTGATTCTTGTCTCGTTCATCGGGGTTTGCCAACAACTTTTAAGCTCCAAGGCTTCAAGCTAAATATTGCTTAATCAGTATATATCTCAGAGTTATCTGAGATTATTTGTCATTCATGGTAGATAACAACATCATCCACATGGAGGCTAGCAAATGTATACTTAACCTCCATCAGAAATCTGATGCTTGGGCTAAATATTCTTATCTTCGGAAGACTGATTAAACCCATGAAGTCAGTTGGGACTCATCTGATGATGTATGCTTGGAGCAGTTAAGGTAGCAACTATAGTTTATGGATGTAGCCAAAGAACTAAATATTCTTCGTTTACTGCTTTTTCTTAATGGAACAAATTAATAAGTATAAGATACTAAAATCAGGAGGAAATTTCCCTATGCAAAGTTACTGTGGTGATTAACCAGCAATCTACTTATGCATGTCCTGCTGTGCAGTGAGTGTTGGTGTCAGTGTTCATCACTTCATTAGCATCGTATTCAAATTCTCCACTCAATTTAGGACGCGATATTTATAGTAATTGCTCCCATATTCCGGAATTATGTAAATCACTCAAATTTCAAAGATGCATGAACACATTTAATTTTCTGAAATGCATGAAATGCGTCATATAAATATGATAAGCATGCCAACAAGATCTACATGAAGAGGTCAAAATACCTATAACTAGTAAGGGGAACAAAGGCAGCAAGCTTCCCACATCCTGATTCATCCTCAAGACCCTGTGTGTCGAGAGCAGCCCTCCAAACTTCTCCATCATGCCATACAACAGCATCTATAATAGGTCCTTTATCATCATAGCCCTGAAAGATATGTCCATGATTAAACATTAAAACAGGTGAAAAGATCTTGATTGAAGACAAAGACTGTAGCAGGAAAACAATCTAGTGTGGAAGGACATTACATCAGCCTGCTTGCGCAGAACGTCAACTCTACTCTGAAGATCTTCCCGTTTCCTTTTCAAAATTGTGTCATCAACCTTTGGGTTTCTCTACAAGTTGCATAATGGACCAGCATTAGGTTGGAAGAAAATGAAATGCTGGGGCACACACACATTAAACTTTAATAGTTTCATCTTTCTGGCACTTAATAATTTCTGACAGTACTTCATTACACTTGCAGTAGAAATTATTGATTAGAAATTGATTTGACTAATAAAAGTATGGTACCAGAAAATTGCATATAGAGATTAGCTTTACATTCTTATCTGTAAATTATCTCCTTCTTGAGCACCCCATCCCTCTTTTCCCTTCCCCAGACTATAAAGATAGGGGCAGGAAGGAGAAATCAAGAAAAGAAAACTCAACCTGCATACATAATGCCATCTCTCAAATCATTGTAACCATAATAATGCATGTTCAGGCTATAAATCTCAAATAACAATAAAAAGAGAAGGTATACAAATCTTAGCTGCTTTTACTTTACCAATAAACAAAAATTGACAGAAACAATTTGATTGAGCGCGTCTCGAAATTACATGCCGGCAGATACAAGTCAAATCTCCAAATTCTAATTGCGGAAAGAAAAAGAAGCATGAAGCTACTAAGGTGGGAAAGGCAAAAACTATAGACTACATAATTAAAATAAAAAGTGTAACCTTTGAAAGTACAGAGAGAAGTAGTGCATTAACACTTAACAGAAACTTTTCTGCCCATTAACATTCTTGGGCTGTATTCTGGAAATGTTCACCATGGGATCTTGGCTATTTCATAGGGCAAACCATTAATAACACTAAAGTCGGACTATTAACTACCTTGTCAAATTCATCAAGTTGCTTTACAGCTTCAGCTATTGCTTCCTGATTTTTCTCATCCCACTTTTTCTTCCTCTCTTTCTGCAAAAAGCAGAAAGCAAAATAAGGGGAAACATAGAAAGTTAGGATACTGAAGCAAGAAAAGAATATTACAAGTCAAACTCTTGCTCCATTTATGGAATTTCACCAATAATCACAAGGATTACCTTCAACCGATCTGTCAGAGTAGTTGTAAAAAGCTCATAAACCAATTTACAGCCAACATGCCATTCTCCTGATGGATTGTTCCATGATGAATTTACAACCAAAGAATTCCCTGACATGGGGGGGGGGGGGGGGGGGGGTGGAAGGAAATTGTCAGAAGAATTTCCAAATCCAGCTTTTACAAGTCCAGGTTATGGCAAAATGAAGCTACACGTGCATCAAGAAAACACACCAGAGGTCCCACGGATGCATCCATTATCATCTGCCTTCACAATGGTTGACGTATCAATATCTCCGCTTCCAGTACTACCAAAAAATAAATCCAGAAAAATTACAATTGTGAGATAAAAACTTTTCTATAACATGAGAGTTACATTAAGCAAGCAAAAAGTCCCCAACTCCAATTTACCCCCACCCCCCCACCCCCCCGCACCCACCCACCCGGGAAATCAGAAATGCAAAAAACTATACATGCAGGAAACACCAAAAGCTCAACAAAAGCGAAAAGCCTATTGATTCCATTCCGTTAACAAAAACATTAACAAGTCATAAACAAAAATACTAACTAATCAACCACATAACATTCGCACAATCCTCTTCGGAATTCGAAAAACTTCAATATTTCCTATCCCCTCCCACAGTTCTCCGCTATAGTTTCATAATCATCACAAAGGTTCATTCACATACCAATCAATAACATCCAAAATTTTCGGTTTTCCTTCTGAAGTCACTTTCAGTCCAGCAGCTGCCGGGTCCACACCAGAATCTAACAAGTAGCCACAACAAAACACAAAGTAAACAAACAATTGAAACCAATCATTGACCAACCAAAAGAAGTAAAATTATTACAAGAAACAAAATTCAATAACATACCGAAAATGGCAATAACAACGCCGCGGCCATCGTACTCGGGGTGCGCCTCAACGAAGCGGTCGGCAGCGATTTCTTTCTTCGGCATGAGTGAAGCTAAAAACGTCGATTCGTTCAGCTTGAAATTACGCAAAGCTCCATTGTCCTCGCCAGACGGCATCGCCCTAGTTCTGAAACTATTACTAGTGTGGAAACGCTTCGAGACGGTGTCAGTGTATTTTCTCTCTCTAGCTTTTCTGGGGGTCTTGAGTGCAGTGATGAAGAGGCGCAGAGAGAGAAACGACAAGCGACAGTGGTGTGATTGGAAATTGATGACATTATTATAGTTATTATTATATATTGGGCTCTGCATTTGGTGTAATGATAAGATAATTAATCAATTTGACAGGGGTGTTTTGGGTATTTCGACCGGGATGTGGATTCCGGCAAGGTGGCGCAAGTGAAGAGATTAGTATAGGGGGTTGTGGTGAGGCTGGTGGTGCTGGCGGAGCTCTCTATGTTGATTGGTAAGAATTACCTTATCTATCCTTGCATGGAAATGTATTGACTAATTTGACCCACGTCTTGCGTGTAGGAAATTTGGGCCCAGTTAAGGGCAAGGCCTGGCCCATTATTAAAAAATAACATGTATATTCCTTATCGGTATTTAAATAGTTCAAATTATGACATAAAATTCGTTTTAAATATTAATTTATGTAAATGTTTTCAACGTTTTGATATCATATGGTTTTGAAATTATACGAGTATAATTGTTTTATTTATATTCATTTATTGACTATCGATATATTATACGTTAATGCAAAATCAATTATTACCAAGTTATATTTGTGCTTCGGCCTTCCCCTTTTCATTTTTTTCTTTACTTGTTAAGTTTAGATTCTTTACAAAAAAAAAATAAGATCTTTAATCCCATAATTGAAAAAGAAATTAAAGATGATGATTACATATAGGATTGTGATGTGGTCAAACATCCTACATTATTTGCAGATGAGAAATTTGAGTGGTTTATAAGTTTCAATGTCTAATCTCCCTACGAGGCGCCTTTTCAGGATAAAATCGTGAAACTCATACAAAACCAAAACGGACAATACCTTACTCAACGGGCAATAATTAAGTCTCAAGCCACATCATTTGGCACCATGTATGGAAACGAAGCCATGTGTTTGTTCCAAGCTCCTCGTCTAGGGGTTGATGATGTAAACAAACGTTTCACATTGATTGCAAACGAGGAGGTTGAGTAGCTTATAAGTCACAATGTCTCATCTCCTTAACAATGCGTTTTTTAAGACAAAATCGTAAGGCTCATACAAAATCAAAGTGAATAATACTTTACACAATAGAATTCTGATCAAGTCGTAAGCCAGATTAAATGGTTTTCATTTTTAAGGTAAGAACCAAAAAGACTTTAGAACAAAATGAGGGCAGAGGATCGTAATACCCCCACCAAATGACAAATGTTAATAATAGTAATGAAAAGGAAATGCTCTCATCATTTTCGTCTTGTAGCAAGGTTACCAATTTTAAAAATGAAGTGGATTACTCAATTGCAGCATTGATGTTATCGATTCTTGGTACTTGCCATGTATGGTATTTGTTAATTTACTTATTAATTCCTAATGCAATATAGGAGTTATGAAGATACGTACCAACAGTGTTAATGCAGTAATCCAT
This sequence comes from Sesamum alatum, assembly GCA_034509735.1. Lineage (NCBI taxonomy): Eukaryota > Viridiplantae > Streptophyta > Magnoliopsida > Lamiales > Pedaliaceae > Sesamum > Sesamum alatum. The sequence goes on along the minus strand of JACGWO010000003.1, from coordinate 26,852,579 downwards.
TTGACGATCGAAAATTCAAGGCAATTGCACGATCAATATAATTAAATATTAAATAGTTCTAATTCAAAAATTACATGGTCGTGCACCACGCGGGTTAATATCTAGTTATAATCTTTAAAATGAATGTCATTCCATGATTCAATCTCTTTACTATATGGTAATGAGATTGACAAGTTATTTTTTGCTTATACTTTTATGTAAGAAAATTTTCATCTATATATATTTCACAATAAATGTATAACATTAATTATGGAGTGTATTTGAAAGGCAAATTTTAAGGTGATCTAAATTATATTTAATTTTGTTTTATGGTTTCAATTGTTATCAAAACTTCCTTGCACCTATTTTGTCATTGTTTACTTAACATTAGTAAGACAGTGGACTTTCTAAATTTCAATGCCAAATATTTCATTTACGAAATTTGAAATGCGTTAACAATGTTTTTTAATAAGTTTATATCCAAAAGTAGCAAAATGACACTTTATAGAAATTGTTCTCTAATATTTACAATGTCTTAACAGTAAATTATAACCTATGGGCCAGCTAGTTATAACGAACTGGGCTAGTTGATGAAGCCGACTTCATATACTTTGAACTTGTGTGGAAAAATATTGAGGTGGTAGAAAATATTTCATTTTTTTTTAAACACCCGGAGGTATGGGAAGCTTTTCGGGGTTCCCATCCCTTCTACATTAATTAAGAATGTCAATCACGGGGAGTGCAAACTCCCTAATTTTGTCTAGGAAAGTCTAAACAATGAGTACTACTCCCTTACACTGCACAAAAAAAAACCAAAAAAAGGAGTACACCTCCTTTACCACTTTGAATCCCGAAAGCGTAAATGATGAGTACTACTCTCTTACAAAAAGAGCTCCTAAGCCTATGTTCTAAAAGAGATGAATATAGAGATTTATGCTCAAGCATGCCAAAAATTCTGCCAAAACATAGGGAGCACCAACCCCTATTTCTCACCTGCATCAGATTAATAGACAAAAAATACCAAGAATATATCCACAAGGAGGGCTCCTCCTTACAATAAACATGTAACAGCAGATGAGGCCAAAGGTTACCCAAACAGTTCATAAGATGTACATGCATGAATAAACCGGCCGAATATCCTTTTAGCCAAAAATATTCACAGTCAGGGTAAAGGAAATTGAGTAGACGGTTGGGAGACAAAGCAGAAGTAGGGAAAGCAAAGCTTATCAAGTTTGATGATACCTGTGAGCTTACCACAAAGATGCTCCCTCTTGAGGATGGTGAGTGCTTCTGCTGAGCAGGCTTGGTTTGCCAAGAAGTCTGCTGCTTGATTCCTCTCTCTAAAGATGTGAGTGATTTTGAATTCAACTTGGCTAAGGCATGACCGAATCTTCTGAAGAAGGTGTTGCATGTGCCATGCTCCTTGAGAGTGATTAGAGATCATATTAATGATATAGAGCGCATCAATTTCAATCCAAATTTTCAAAAAACCTCTGTCCAAACAGATTTGCAGGCCTCTGAGAAGGACTTCGAGTTTAGCACAATTGTTTGTTGTAGTGCCAAGAGGTTCCATAAATGCAAAGATTACTTGACCGGCATGGTCTCTCAACATGCCTCCTGCCCCTGAGGTACCTGGGTTGTCTTTAGAAGCCCCATCTGTGTTCCACTTTACCCATCCATTTTCAGGTTTTCTCCAATGTACAACTTGAGTCTTCTTTCTGCAAGTTTCTTGCAGCAGTGGGATGTGGAGGGATAAAGCGGCAAAGTCGTCCCCTTTCAAATGTTTCGGTCTCAAAGCTTGCATTTACTGATGGTGTTGAGATGGTTAAGAGTTTTAAAGAGGATGGTGCTTGCTTTGAAATTTGTTCTTCTATGTTTAGTCTCGTTCCTAGCTTTTCCAAATGTGCCAAAGAATCACCATGGGGATGAGATCTCAAATATGAAAATGTTGGAATACTCTGACTTTCCACGCTTGAGTGAAGCAAACTATGTTGGACGTTTGAGGGAGCCTGATGTTGAATTTGTTTGCGAAGAAGTTCCAAACTTCCAATGATTTTTCATTATTCAAGAAAAGATGTTCCTCCGTTTCTTCATTCTCGCAGCAACAACATTTTGAGGCAATTGAAATCCCTTTCTTCTCAGTCTAGCTTCGACTGGAATCCATCCGTTCACAAGTCTCCACATGAAAATAGAAATTGTTGGGGCGATCAACGGTGACCACATTTTTTTGAATAATGGAATGGATGCTTTGTGATCACGAATGCTCTCCCATGCTGAAGATGTGGTGAATTTTCCAGTGTTAAAGAGTTTTCAGATGGGCTGATCAAATTGCTCATTCAAGATCGGAACAGCTATCACAAGTTCAACGATGTGCGGGGGAGGGTCTTCTTGGAGTCTCAATATGTCCCACTCATGGTTGGTCCAGTATCTGTTGACAAGACATGAGCAGTGATGTGGTGTGTCAATAGATCTTGTCGTGTACCTTGTTGTAACCACCAGTCATGCTGTAACCACCAGTCATGCCAGAAAGATACGTATCCCTTTCTTCTCACCTCTCGGCCTTCTCCCAAGTATTAAAGTGGTTTTTTCACTTTCCCCGTATTTCTTCATTATATTTATATATAATGAAGCAAAAACTTGATAGTTTCCTTGTGTTTGGTTTTATTTTCTATTTGTTTCCAAGACAGTGGGTGTTTTAACTCATTCTCCCATTTATACATATATCCACCTATAACTAAATAAATATCATTATATATATATATGCATTTATAAAAATATATAAAATAAACATAATTTGATAATGAACAATATTTTTCACCTCTCAATATACAATACAATACATACAAAAAATATATAAATATTATTATATACATATATAAAAGAGATGATTTGATAATAAACAGTATTTTTTGTCTCCCAATATACAACACAATATAATTTTTTCACTATTTAAAATTAACTCAAAAAAACAAATCCAAACATTCACCATTTCTTTAACACATACTTATTTATCTTTATTTTTATCTCTCAATCTCCACAAAACAAAACAAAACATTCCAAAAACAAAGCTAAACAAAGCCCTTATTCCAAAAGCATCGACTAATGCATTTTTGACACAAGAAGAAAAAACCACCAGAGGTTTTATCTCTACCGAGTATATTTTACCAACTTCTTTGTCTTGTTTATAGCACAAGATAGAAAAAAGTGGTGAAATATACTCAAGAGAGATAAAACCCCTGAACATCTTTCATGGCCAAAATGCATCAGTTATTACTTTTGAGACAAGAAGCAGCCCAAACAATGACTTGGAAAAAAGAGCTGACACCTTACTACGGCCATTACCCTTGCTGCAGCCTTCCATTGGCATACAGGGCCTAAAGCTCACCAGGATAGATCAGAGCACGAACAATGACTTGCAACATTGGATGTATCAAAGGAGTCATACGATTACTGTGTATCACTTGTACAAGTAAAAGTAAACAAACAGCACTATAATTTAATGCAAAGGGGAAAAACGATTTTGTGGCCATAATTTTGTCCGACAAATGATAAAACACATTGAAGCTTAAATGTAACTGGGTTCTAGTCCATTTTCATAAAATTCAGATTCAAAAATTTCACTCTAAAAGCTAAAAGGCAAAAATAGACAGTGACACACTTCATTTCTTCTTTTCACCACCTCCAGCAGCCCTGCATAAATCCCAAAATCCAGTAAGTGATACAAACAAAGGAAGAACAAAGTTACATTTAGCTCATATGCACATTAACGGGGATAGTAATGAAATGAAAACCAGAAAGAATAAATTCAGGATAAAGAAGACAGAAGAGTTTCCAGCATCATCAATAGAGAAGAAAGAAAAAGTGAATGATTAATCACCTCATCTTCCTGAGTGCACCAGCCATCTCCTCTCTCTTCCTCTTTGCCCTCTTGTGGGTGCCCAATTTTCTCTTGGCCACCTTCAAGGCACGCTTGTCCTTGCCAACTTTAAGAAGTTCAGTGATCCTCTTCTCATAAGGTGCAAATCCAGCAACTTCTCTGATGAGGCTCCTTGCGAAATGCACTCTCTTGCTTGTTTTCTGTAATAGTTGACAGAATAAACGGGGCACATAAAGAATTATGCATAGATAAGCAGGAAAAGGAAAGAATGAAAGAGGAATTAGGACACATAATGAGTACATGCGGACAACAGACAGTAAAAAATTAACATAAAATCTTCGGCATCCACAATGGCTCAGATAAAAATTAACAATCATAAACAAAGGAACTCTCTACAACTACTATTCCTTACAAGACTTGAACTCTTAGAATCAGGTGGCAGCATTTGTGTCCATTTATCGAGCTCAACCAATGGAATTGGTATAGAACTGATTTCAAATTCAAACGGAAGCATCTAATTCCACTTTAAGGCTCCCTGATACCAAATACCCCGTCCAACAATACTTGACACGGTCATACTAGTAGATGAACACAAAATATCAATAAATTAAGAACCCATGATTCAACTGGCCGAAAGACAAGTAAGATAGACAATTTTTTGGTCTTGTCACGTCTACCATAACAAATAAAACAAATGGCCTCACAAACTCAAACAGTATATCTAAAGATTCATTGATTAAACAAACCAAAACGAAATGACCTCAGTGTAATCAAAAGCGAATAAGAGAAAAATACTCCTTCAAATCGAACAGGCAAAAAGAATATAACTTACTCCTTTCCTATCGGAAGGACGCGGTGCTAATTCCTTCGGGGTCACAACATGCCCTTTCTTCAACCCCACAAATAGCCCACTGTTCGGCTGCTTCGGAGCCATTGCCTATTCCCAAACAAACCAAATGCAGCTTATTTTCCGCAAGTATTATAATGCCATTTGAAATAATCAAATCAGCTAACAGTTTGCTCTACAATTTATACTAATAGAATCCGATTCTAACAGCAATAGTTTAGAAATGAAAATCAACATAAGCTTCCGATACTTTTCAGGAAAAGAACAATTATACAAAAGTCGCTTCTTCTACTATAAATTCAAGGATTCCAAGAAAGAAACACTGGTGCTTGCAACCATAGATATTTACGTTTCGCGAACTATCGCTATGCATGTAAAGAAGTGGCGGGCTTACCGTTGCTTCAATCCGTCTACGGTCTGCTGCTGAAAGCCGAGGAGGAAGGGCAAAGAAACGAATTAGGGTTTTGGGTGAGTGTCGATTTTATATGAGGTTGGGGGTGAGGAGATAGTTGTAATATGGAGAATTGAGCGAGGGTAGAAAAGGGAAATCAGTGTACTTTTGTTCACTTATTTGGGCTTAGTTGGGCTTGGAAAAGTCTGTTCAGACCCAGAGTCCAATTTTCAACTTGTTTATTAATCTCTATCCACTTGACCCAATCACCAAAATTATAATATTTGCAATGTTATAAGTTAATTAAAGGTTAAATAAAATTACTACCCTGAAGTATTTATCCCATATTAATTACTCCTTAAAACATTAAAATCATCCCAAAAAAAATTATGACCTTCTAATTCTTTTAATTTTAAGTTTAAAAAGTCCATTTTACCCTTACTAAAAATTACTTTACGAAAAAAATTAAATAGATATTTAAAATACTAAAATCACTTTTTGTCGAAACTCTGTCTAATTCTAATTTCACTTGTTCATCGAGCTCCTTTTACTTTCGTAATCCTAAAAGACTCGAAGCTCATTTTATTTTAGTTCCATTTGTCTGTCAAACCAAATTACAAATATATTTATACATGCATAAATATTTACTTAAACAAACATATAATTAATAAAATTAATAGGATTGATGAGCTAATAAGAACATATACAATTAATATATATATATATGATAATTATATGTATTTATAAATTTATTTTTAACTTGATTTGATAAATAAGTGAAATTAAAATAAAATAAGTACAAAATACTTTAGGATTGTAAAAATAAAAAGAGCTCGATAAACACGTGAAACTAGAATTAGATAAAATTTCAAAAAAGAATAGTTTTACTATTTTAAAAATTCCTTTATTTTTTCTGTAAATCATTTTTTAGTAAGTGTAAAATGGATTTTTCAAACTTCAAAATTAAAGGAGTTGGAATGTCAATGAAGTTTTTGAAGGTTTTAATACTTTAAGAATAATTGATGTGGGGTAGATAATTAATGGATGGTAACTCTATTTAACCCATTAATTAATATTGATTTAAGATGCAAATTTGAATTCAAAAATAAATTTAATTTGACATAGGTATTCACACTTCTTTTGTGTTCATCGTATGAAGGGTAGACAATGATAATGTTAAGAGCTCAATGAAAATTTTATAAGGCTCGTCTGCTTTGTTGGATGGGATTAATATATGCTAGATTATTGCATGATAAAATTGATGGTATGTAGTAATATAATAAACTCACACTTGGTTTACTTATAGAGTATTTGACTGAGTTTATAAACCATTTAAAATATGTTATAAAATGTTTATGAGCTTATAAGCTAAAAAAATCGTTATGGACAAAAAAATTTATTAAATAGCTTATAAGATTTCATACTAAAATGTTTTGAATTTTATAAATTTTATTTTTTGTTTGAAGAAAAGTAACTCGACCAATTTTTCTAAAGCCTCTTATAACCTCTATGTGATTAATATTTGGCGGCATCTTGTGGAGCTTTTGTTTGAGGCGTTCTAAGCCTTTTTTTTCTTTTTTCTTTTTTCGAAACACTTATGCATCATCGTATATTCAAGTTTCAAACACGAGACTTTCATATTTAAGCCACAAAGACTTGAATATTTGAGTTGAACGTGGAGTTGTTGATACGATTAATCAAAGGATGGAGACGATGAAACGAGGAGTTTGCTAAAAGTTGTGTGAGATTAAGTATGTTAGAGGCTATTTTGGGCGTCATGTATTTTGTTAGTTAAATTTAGTTACTTTGGTTCCATACACACTTTAGTTTTTTTTATTATAGTGAAAAATGAATGAATAAAAAAAAGTAAAAGTAAAGAAACATGTATAGGAAAAAATTTCATATGTGATTAGAGAGAAAAAATGAATGTAAAGTAAAATTGGATAAAAAATAAAATTAATATCTCAAATTTTTGTTTCTGTTTAAAATTGGATAAAAAAATTATTCAAAAAGAATGCCCAATTCAACGTAGTTTACTATAGTACTTGTAGGCATAACTTCTCTGAATCTCTATTACAAAAAGACTCGTTTTATTTGAAATATTTTTCATTATTATTCTTATTTGATGCATATTTTGTTATAAGTTTATATGTTTAATTTTTATTTTCTAATCATTTGAAGTTATTTTAATATTAATATTAATATATTTTTCCACTATATAATAACAAGGAACAAGGGTTGGTCGACAAAATTACAAAAAATAGTCTTTTGTCACAGTTTATTTTATTTGTATTAATTGCGTGAAATTTTTTAAAATTACTTTTATTTTTTATACCAAACAATTTAAAGCAAAAAAAAAATAAAATAAAGTTTCTAGCATGAGGAAGTTTCTAGACTACCGGATGCTTGCATTTAGACCGAACAACTAGGGCCGAAAAATACATCAAATTATTCGACACTTGATTAAAATTGATCGATAAAAGTTCATTTGAACTCAATTTGTTAAACCTAACAAACCAAACTTGAATAAAAAAAAATTATTCGATAAACTTTAAAGTTCAACTTGAACTCGATTCTATTAATGAAAAAATAATAAAATATATTTAAAAATATCAAATTACTCGAGTCTGATAAGGGATTGCAATACATGCCTAAAAATGACAAAAATAACCCCTCACCCCCCCCCCCCTCCAAAGGGAGAGAGAATTCCCACTTTAAGACCAAGATCCACGCCCCTAGGTTTGGTTCGAATCGCCTGACCCAACTTGCCCTGACAGCCCGATGAAACGATCCATTACAGGAGCTGTTGGATCTTTTGACAGTACTCACATTAAGGTTGCAATACGTGGACTAAAGCAAGTTGGCATTTAGCCCTATAAATACACCCTCCATGCATCATTTATGGTAAGACATTTATTGTATTCAATCCATACTAAATATACCCAGTTCGCATACATCTATATCGATCTCAAGTTGACTTAAGCATCGAATGATTTTAGCTGAGGACATCCTAACAAGCCTAACGATCTGCACTTTTTCTCATGAATCCAAACTACCCCATATACTATTGAGACGGCCTGTAACCTCCTATCTGAATTAGAGTTTGAGTTATATTTGATTCAATTAAAACTCATTTAAACTCAATTAAATCAATAACCATACCAAATTCATACGCAATTTGTAAAACTCAATAATAATTTAAATAAATTTGAGCAATAATGTGTTTGGTTTGATTCCAACAAAATTTATAACATTACAAATGAAATCTCTATGGGTCCGAGTCCTTTATGATCATTGCACGAATCTCCATAACCAAATTATAATATATATTTTTTATTTAAAATAATATAACGGTTTTTGTGTTCTATGATTTTTTAAAGGTTTGCGTGGTCAACGAAACATAACCATATTAATCCACATCAAGAATTTATATGATATCGAGTAAACGTGTAGTATCTACATTGGCATAATTAACGTGTAAATAATTTAAAAAATATATTAGCTTCTGGATCCTATTTCAAATAAATGAGCAACATAGGCTATAATAATAATAATAATAATAATAATAATAATAATAATAATAATAATAATAATAATAAATATTCATAGTTCCTTTAATATATATAATTTTCATAGCATCTATATATTTTAAAATTAATTTTAGATACATAATATATATTCATTAAATAAAATACAATATTAATTTGTAATAGAATATCTCTTCATCATTTGATACCATATAAGATATTAGTAATTTTTCTTTTTGGACTTGGTTATAGATATTGGCAAATTATTATTACTAATAATAATAAAACTAAAATATACTCCTCCGAACTTATACTTGTACTTTCACTTTTAAAACATTAGAACCTGAAATTCTATTTAAAAAAGTTGATTTTAAGAAATAATATTTTATTAAAATAATATCAATCGGGTAAATATCATTTTTGGTCCCTCAAGTATGCCACTTATCCAGTTTTGGTCCCTCATATTTCCTCCTCATCAGATTTGGTCCATCAAGTTCAGAAATTCATCATTTTCGGTCCTCCCGTTAAATATTCCGTTAAAAGTAACGGATTTAGGAAAAAAAAATGCAAATGGCATGAATTGAAGTCGAACCCGCATCTTCATGGTAGCAAAACTACACTCTTATCATTCAACCAAACCAATTTCTTAATTGTTTTATTTACTGAAATAGTACTTATTCAAAACACTGAAATAAAAAACATGTTAAAAACATGTTGAAAAATCTCAAAATCAAATATACGAAACCTGATAACAAAAATTAAAATTTAACCAATTAAAATAATATAAACACCAAATAATGTTATAAAAATAATGTTGAAAATATTCTAAATATTCATAAAAATACGATTTTGAAAATATCTATGGCTCCTCATTTCTGCACCAGATACACATATGTTTTAATTGATATTTAGAATATTTTCAAAATTGTTTTTATATATTTGATGACGTGATATATGCATTTCTTTATGAATTTGATGTATTTCTTCATGTATTTTTATGACGTTTAGGATATTGTTTGGCATTTTTGTTATTTTGATTGGTCATATTTTAATGTTTGTAATCAAGTATATAGGAGTATGGTGTATTTGATTTTCAGATTTTTCAACATGATTTTGAGATGTTTTTTAACATTTTTTTTATTTCACAGTTAGCGCTAAGTAATATTTCATTTACTATAATAATAAAGATGTAGGTTTGGTGGAGTGGTAAATATGTTGTTTGTCATAGTGAAGATGCGAGTTTGATTCCAATTTAGTCCATGTGCTATTCTTTTTTTCCATTAGTTTTAACAAAAATTTTAACAGGAGGACCAAAACTGATGAGATTTATAAACTTGAGGGACCCAATCTAATAAGAAGAAAACATGAGGGACCAAAAGTGGATAAATTATATACTTGAGGGACCAAAAGTGATATTTACCCAATTCAGTCTAATGTTATCATCTGCTAACAAATAATAAGGAGTTATAATGTAAAAGTACATTAAATTTTATTGCACAAACTTTCATTTAAAATTAATTAGATACTTAAAATGGATGAAGATCGAAAATCTATAAACCTTTTATTCCACCAACTTTTGAATACCAAAATTTACTATTTAATATTTTTTCTCTTAAAAAATTTGATCAAAAAAATAATTTCAATATTTTTTTAATAATATCACTTCAGTTTCTATCAAGTCACTCCGAATTCCTTTCGATCTCATTTCCTCACACCAATATTATTTCTTTTTACAAATTTATTTATTTATTTAAATTTTTTATTTTATATGCACAGACCATGCATGATTAAAAAATCCCCCTGCTGCAATTAAATATTTTGCTTATCTTATTTTTATCAAGTCAAGACCACGAATGGTTATAGTTGAGTGGCCGTAGACTTGGGAGCCAACTACCCCCTTCCCCATAATTTCCCTGATTTTGTCTTTTAATTTTCCGTCAAATTTCAATCAATTAATCTTCTTCTCCAACGCATAAAGAGTACAGCGCATATGTATTATTGCTAAGGGACAGAATTCAGCACCTGTCCCTTTATTGCTTGTTTCATGCCCCCAAACAAGCAACAAAGCCGACTGAAAATCAAGAAACTCTCAAGCCCCCTGGATTTTCCACGTGATTTTAGTGCTTTAATTCCTGATTTTCTTGAATCAGTTTTGGATTCTGGTACTTGGGTTCTTCGTTACTCTTCCTATAGTTGATAAATCAGCGCTTTTTTTTTTTTTTGTTATCTTACCTTGTTTGATCCTCTTTTGTTGCTATTGAAGTTGGCTGGCAGAGTTAGAGTTCTTGGACAGTGAGAACTGTATGAAATTTGTATTTGTCTGTTTGGTTTTTGAGGTTTTGGTCGTTTTTATATGTGTTTATGTTGTTGAAGTGGCGAATTTGAAGTATCCACTTCGGTTTTGTTGCTGTATAAGGAAATCCCATGTTCTGTTTTTCCATTTCCTGTTTTGAGTTCATTTGTATCTTCAGAGAGCCGATTAATAACACTAGTCTCAGTCTTGCAGCATAGTTCCCCAATCATTTGAATTGAGTTTTGGTGTTTGTCTGCATTTTTCTTGGATGCTATAGCATTTGGGAATACATAGAATCAGTTAGAATACATCATTCTGTTGCTATCATCATGCTTGGATATTAGGCGGCAATGTCAATAATCTGTGGGCTGCCCCTTCTTGAATGTGTGTACTGCCTAGCATGTGCTAGATGGGCGTGGAAGCGGTGTTTACACACTGCGGGCCACGATAGTGAGACATGGGGCCTTGCCACGGCTGAAGAGTTTGAACCTGTTCCTAGGCTTTGCCGATACATATTAGCTGTCTATGAGGATGATCTCAGAAACCCGCTTTGGGAACCTCCTCGAGGATATGGAATTGATCCAGAGTGCTTAATTATGAAAAAGAATTATGAGGATACACAAGGGAGGGCTCCCCCGTACTTGTTGTATCTTGATCATGACCATGCCGATATAGTTCTTGCCATAAGGGGGCTTAATCTTGCAAAGGAGAGTGATTATGCAGTTTTGCTGGATAATAAGCTGGGGAAAAGGAAATTTGATGGTGGGTATGTCCACAATGGGCTGTTGAAAGCGGCTGGTTGCGTTTTAAATGCAGAGTGTGACATTTTGAAGGAACTGGTCGAGAAATATCCGAATTATACACTGACTTTCACAGGGCATTCCCTAGGGTCAGGTGTGGCAGCATTATTGACGATGGTGGTGGTGCAGAATCGTGATAGATTGGGCAATATTGACAGGAAGAGGGTGAGGTGCTATGCTATTGCACCTGCCAGGTGCATGTCACTTAATTTGGCTGTAAGATATGCTGATGTCATCAACTCTGTTGTCCTTCAGGCAAGTTGCTATGTAGTTTCTGCGTGCAATTTGTTTGTTTCACTTACAGGTTATAGAAGCATTTATTTACTTTGTATTGGATCTTCCAAAGGCATAAACGGTAATAAGAATATCGTGATGTTTCCATGCTGAATTTAATGATATACTTCCACTATATATGGGCATGAAGATTCGGTTTACATATGGAGCTAGATAATTAGCATGTTTCGTAATTGATAAGAGTCCTTGTCAAATCCCCGGTCAATCCAGTTTTACTTTTACTCCTGTTCCCTGTCTTCAACGAATCGCATTGGAAAAGTAAAACTCAGTGTAGAAAATTGCCTGATGAGTTTTATCACATGACACGAATTGTCATGAATCTTAAAAAAAAGAATACTACAACTAAGCTTCATGTTAAGGCCTTCTATTTTCTGAACGGTTTCTGTCAGATTTTTCAATGTGATTCTAACTTTTTCTGGGGACAAAAGAAAGGGAAATGACAATAGTCTTCTCCTCTTTAGTCTTGTTTTGCATAATCTCATTTAATGGTTGTCATTTTCATCTTAGCTGCCTTTTGAGCTTCAAGCATGTTATGATTTGAGTCATGTATTTCTTTTAGTTGGGAAACTACAAAGCATATTTCTTGCTGGCTTTCTCAATTTATCTGCCTGTCATATCATGGCGTGGAATTTGAGATGTCAGACAGTCTAGAAATATAAAGTTGAAAGTTCTATAAAGGACGAACAAGCTTTACTTTCAGTCATATGCAATGTAGCAAGTTGATCTTGTTCTTGGTATTCAGGCAACTTCAATTTGATCTGAGAGTCAGTTGCTGAATTCAGATGATAATGATAATGTTCCATGTGGTGTTTGTTGTTACTGTATGTTAAGCAGCGTGACCGTTTCACAAATCAAAAATAGGTGAAGAGAAATCAATTTTGTTCACTATTTTTTCTCATCTCATCGTATATGGATGTAATGCTCGACCTCCTTGCTTCATGAGAAACATGCACATAAAAACATGCTCTACAGACCCAAAATTTTCAGATTTAAGAGGACATGTTCTTTACTGCAACAGGATGATTTTTTGCCTCGAACAGCCACCCCGTTGGAGGACATATTCAAGTCCCTTTTCTGGTAAATAAGATTGTTACTTGTATTTCAATATACACCTCTTTTTCTTGCAACGTAACGGACTTTTTCTGTTGTCACATTTACCTTCTGGACAGTCTGCCATGCTTATTATGCCTAAGGTGTATGAGAGATACATGCATACCTGAGGAGAAAATGCTGAAAGATCCAAGAAGGTTATATGCACCTGGTCGCCTTTATCACATTGTTGAACGTAAACCTTTCAGGTAAATGAAGAATATTCATTGCCCTTTTAAACGGTTATACAAATGTAGCTAGTACTAAGATGATCTTTTTAAGTTGAATTACTGGGAGCAAGTTTATGATTCCCCTTACATCAACAAAATGGTATAGTCACGCATTTATCCATCAACTCCCCTAGAATGTTATACTTGGTACAAATTGACGGACTCTGGCTGTGCCTCTGTTCATCCATACTGTCACAGTAAGACTTTCCGATAAGCAGCCATGGCTAAAAAATAAGGTTCTGCGAGTTTACTTTATAACTCAAAAAGCGGATTCTTGTTTATGTTAATGATTGATCATCCCATAATTACCGTATCCCTTTTTTGGCTTTAGATGTGGAAGATTTCCTCCAGTTGTGAAGACAGCAGTGCCGGTGGATGGAAGATTCGAGCATATCGTTCTCTCATGTAATGCCACTTCTGATCACGCCATTATTTGGATAGAGAGAGAAGCAGAAAGGGCTCTGGAAGTAAGTTTCCGTAGCCTCCATTTCAACTATTGTATGCCGTTTGCTGAAACATTGCTACTTCAAACTTGTTCAATTAGTCGCTATATTAAAACGACGATCCCGATGAAAATACAGCTGATGAGAGAGAGAGATCACACATTGGAAATTCCAGCACAACAGAGGATGGAGAGACAGGAGACGTTAGAAAAAGAACACAGCAAGGAGTACAAGGCTGCTCTACGCAGAGCTGTTTCTTTGGCTGTTCCCCATGCGTTTTCACCATCACAGTATGGAACGTTCGATGAAAAAGATGACGAAGATTCCCAGCAGTCGGCAGGAGATTGTTCAACAGGATCATCAGTAAAGAGCAAGAGCGTCGAAAGCTGGGATGAGCTGATCGAGCGCCTTTTTGAGAGGGACGAGTCCGGCAACATGGTGCTGAAAAAACCACTCATTGTTGACTGATGGCTGTATGTATCCACATCCATGATCCAACCAGAGCATTATTCTTTCATTCAATTGTGCTGTGTTTGTAGTCTTTCTTGTTATTATATCAGTGTTCAGAAGTACATGTATGGATAGAGTATTATAGATTATCATGAGAATACCATTAAAAGTTGGATAATAGAAATTATTTGGTGATTGTAGATGAATGTGAAGTTCTCATATATTTGAATAATGTGATGATTTTTGGACTTTAAAATGGATTTAGCAGTATAAAATCTGTATTTACAGAGTCAATTATTTAATTATCTGATAATGATTTCGAATTCTATTGGTACATGGGTGTTTATCTATTTTGTCGGGTTCTTATGAAATTCGACATAATTATAAATACTCTTTTATTTTTTGAAAAAGTATAAATACCCCCTTGAAATTAATGATCGTCTAATAAATACCCCTCGTGACAGTCCATTATAGGAGGTACTTGTTAGACGACCGTTAATTTTAGGGTGTTTTTATAATTTTTCAAATAATAAGAGTATTTATAATTATGATAAATATCACGAGAGTTTTTGTAATTTACCTGATCAATTATGCAATCATTTAACCATACATGTTTGAGAGGCAAAGAATTTTCGACTTTCTTGGAAAATAAATAAGAGTGATAAATGCAGTTCAAATATTTGGTGTGGAAAATAAATAAGAGTGATTAATGCAGTTCCAAATATTTGGTGTGGAAATCTCCAAGTTATTCAGCCCCAAAGAGGGAAAAAGAAAAAGAAGTTTTGTGCACTGAAATGCGAAGAATGAAAGTAAAAGGACCCAGCTGCAAATACCGCCACCAGTTACGTACCACGCTGTTCAATGCAATTGACTAAAGTGCCCTTGTTTCAATTTCAAAGATGCGAGAGAGACGCGCCCCAGAGGGTATATTTTGAAAACCAAAAATAAATACCTAACGGCTACTTTCTTCCATTATCATACTTCTCTCCATCTCCGCTCTCTCTCTATCTCTCTCCGAGCGCAGACAGAGAAATTTCTCTAGGATTTTCGACTCCAAAAATCTTCTTTTATTCATACTTCCTGAAATGGCAGAAATCAACAACGTAAAACCGAATCGGTGCTTCAACCCATCTAGAAAAGTGCGAATAATTGGAAAAATCAGGGGTTTTACAGACAAGGAATCTGAATCCGTCAGCCAAGATTCAAAGCCTTGGATCACTGTCAAAAAACCGCAAGAGAATGGCTCATCTGAGAAATATTTAGTCTTTCTAGAGACTCAATCGAGCAGGTATTTTTTTTTTATTTCTTTTGTTTTATCATTTGTTTCTTTGATTTATGAAGAATTTTGAGTTAACTGGTTTTGGAGGTACTTTAGGGGAACTTTCATGTAGTTTTGAGTTAACTGCTCGGTTTCTTGAGATAAAGTGCGGACTTCCCTGATCTATGTGAGATTTGGTCTGCGCTTTTTGTATTGATGTTAAGATTTCTTTTGGAATTTTGAGTTTTATCAGGTATTTTGTACTTTAAGTTGGAAATTGAATTCTATGATAGTGATTGCATACCAACTTGGTTGGGAAAGGAAACTAGTGCAGAGTAATAGTTGATTGGAGTTATGGGTTTTTTCTTGTAACTATTTAAGGGATTTTAAAGATGGTCTTCAGTGCCTTGAGTCTTATAAAGACTTGGTGTGTAAATAGGATTAAGTGTATGCTTTAAAGATAATTTCTGAATTGTCCATATGTCTTTGTTTATTGTAAAATTTATTAATAGACTGAATAGAAACTCTTTTGGACGGTCTTCTCTTTCTTTATGGTCATTTAATTGTTAGCATCTTTAAGTATGTATGGAAATAATAATTAGGTGTTAAATTGGATGGAGCTGGATTGTTGATTTTTCGGCATGAAATGAGTCTAATTTCTTTTGTTTTGGGGCTGTGTATTAGTCGAAAGGATGGGTATGAGCTAGATTATTGCTCTGAACAAGATGAAGAAATTGGTGAAATATACTCAAGAGAGATAAAACCCTTGGTCTCAGACATCTTTGATGGCCGAAATGCATCAGTCATTGCTTTTGGGGCAAGGGGAAGTGGCAAAACACACACCATCCAGGTTTTCTTCTTTTTATCTACGCAAAGGCACTTCTGCCATTACTAGTGAACTATATGTATGCTTAACCTCCTACCCGTTGCAGGGATCTCCAGAGAAACCAGGTTTGGCAGTATTGGCAATGTCTGAAATCCTTTCAAAAGCAAGAGAATTACGGAAGTCAGTTTCAGTATCCCTCTATGAACTGTCACAAGACCAGGCGTACGATCTGTTGAATCCTAAGCATCCTGCAGTCCAAGTACTGGAAGATGCTCATGGCAAAATCAACCTCAAAGGACTTTCTCAGGCAAGAAATAATGATTATATTTCCCCAAACAAATAGGATTTTCTGAAGTAAAAGCATATGCCTTTTTCATCTGCCGTTGTTACTCATGTTGGTTTGTGAATGTCTTTTGTAGGTCTCCGTGAAATCTCTCTCAGAATTTCATGATATATACTTTAGTCAGGGTAGTTTACAGAATAGTCCAAAGGTACAAATGGATCAGCCACGCAACCATAGGGGCTTGATGGTGCATATATCATCTGAAGAAGACTCACAAAAGAGCAAGCTGGTGAACAAGATTAATTTTGTTGATTTAGCAGGTTTTTAACACGTGAAAGCTTCATCTTCATCTCCATTTTGATATTATACTCATACCTCCATTTAAATGATCATTTGCTTAATTTTGTCTGCAATGCAATCTTATAGGCTATGAGGATCCCAAAAAAAGTAGCAGAGATGGGATCACACCTGCTGAGAGTAATAGGATCAATAAGCCACTGTATGCTTTATTGAATGTTGTTAGTGCCATTAACGGAAATGAGATCCGAGTGCCATATAGGGAAAGTAAACTCACTCGAATCTTACAAGACTCCCTTGCTGGTTCAAGTCATGTATTGCTCGTCACTTGCTTGGTATGGCTTTTCGGAATTTTACAAGTTGTGTTTGTATCACTCATTTGTTTAGACATTCTTAAGTTGTTTATAACCTTAAAGCTGTATGGTAATTCTTTCTTAATTTTCTGCTGGATGCAGAACCCTTTCTTTTGCCAAGACTCTCTTAGCTCAATAAGTTTGGTTTCTCGGTCAAGTCGAAGCACAAAGCAAGTATTGACAGACTCCACTAATAGAATTAATAGTTTGGCAAAAGCGAAGGTACCTTCGTCATTAAAAAGTGGGAAAACAATGTCTGCTTCCTTGAGTGTGAAAAAGCAGATCGGTGGCAGTAAGCTCTCTTCGGCAAATCAGGCTAGTTCCATCTTAAAGGGAAGGTAAAATTACTTTCATCTCACGTTTTCATCTGAGGTAAGAGGAGATTGAGTTGGAATTTCAATTGATATTTGTCTACCTTTTTTTTTCTTCAAGGAAACTCTTCGGTGAAGAAAAAGCGGTCACCCCCAAGCAGGTATCCTCCTTTCTAAAATCATCCATTTTATCAAATACATATTATTTCATTTTCCTCCACATTTCTGTTTTCCATAAGTGGATATCTTGTTGTGTCATGGTGGAGATGATCATTTGAAGGTTGTCTAGTTTTTGTAACTTCCTTTGAGTCCTTTACCTTCTTCGAATGACAGAGAATCCATAGCACATATTGTAGTGAATTAGATTTTACTGCCTCAAAGAGGCCCACAGTCCATCCAACTAAAGATTAATTAAACATAAAATGCAGTTGAGATGCCAGTCTGAAGATTCTTCAGCCCAGAAGTCCAAGATTCTTCCGAATCTTGCTTTAGTTGTTGCGCCATTTTCACTGGAAGAGGTATGTTAGCTCCAAATAAAGTTCTATAGGTGAGTTTTGCATGAATTTCAACAATACCATTTTGATGATAACGTCATTCTTATAGCGAATACTACAGGTTCCACTGGATAAATCTATTTCACAATGTAGTCCAATGATAGAACCCGTTGAAGATGTAAAGTTTGAAGGACCTGGATCTCAATCTTTGTGTGAGTTGCAGAATACTTTGTTGCCAATTGCTGATGCTACTACGATGACCGAAACGGTAATCAGTTATAATGTCAATGGCCTAAAAGCTAGATGCCTAAATATTACTTTTGATAGAGCATTGTAATTGAGCTTTTTGTATGTTTGGATACCAAGTAGCTTCCGGGACCAAGAGCACATTTTTATTTTCTCAGGAGGCTTCTCCTC
The DNA here is from genome assembly GCA_034509735.1 of Sesamum alatum. Taxonomy (NCBI): domain Eukaryota; kingdom Viridiplantae; phylum Streptophyta; class Magnoliopsida; order Lamiales; family Pedaliaceae; genus Sesamum; species Sesamum alatum. Next base: position 26,834,120 of record JACGWO010000003.1, on the reverse strand, counting down.
AAAGTGGGATCTATCACCTAGGATCTGCTCCTGGTGCTAATTCAAATGCAATATGTGAAGCAAACAACCCTGTACCCAAGAAAAATGATGCATCCCCACCACTAAGTGAAAGAATTAGAGAAATATCTAATAACTTAAAGGAATTATGTTCATCAACGCCATTGACGATTAAGATGCCAGAGGAGGCAGTTGCATACAGCAGTCAACTGTGCTATAACGATATTGCGGAACCAAAAACTCCAGCTATGGAACTTAGCATTGCAAGATATTGTAGCCCTCGGGGTACTTTCAGCAACCGCAGTTCCGGGGTTAAGGTTTGTGACAATACTACAACATACTTTTATATGAGTGATTTATGGCCGTCATACTAAGCAAATGTTTCCTTGTGATGGCAGCATTCTTTTGTTCATGAGTACCTCAACTTTTTGAATTCCGCCAACAAGTAAGTGATCTACTGAGTGTTTTCGGTTGTCATTACCATGGCCTTTTGGTTCCACATATTTGTAACATGGCATGATTCCTGTCATATACTCTTAGCATTACCTCGGAAAACTGCGAATGAGACGAATAGTCTGCAATTGATAGTATGCATCGAATAGAAGTTTAACTTATGAAAAATTAACTACTAGTTTGTTATGAATATGGGCTCTATTTTTTGCCATTGCATATCTAGGATGTTTCTTTGTTATAGTACTCAAAGTTATTAAATAATTTTCTTGTTTTTTATTTGCAGAGAAGAGTTGAAAAGCCTGAAGGTATGTCAATCTTTTCATTTCACATAGCACCGTGCTGGCGTTTCTGTTGACAAGACGGCGTCTCATATCATGCACTTATGCTATACAGGGTATTGGAGAGAAAAGAGCTACATATATTCTTGAACTTCGTGAAGGATCTCCTGAACCATTTAAGACTGTAAGGAATTATGTTGCAGTACTACTCCTTTTGGGGCATGGTCATTTTTCAATTTTAATATGTTTGGTCTCACGTTTAACCGGAATAAAATTTTGCTCTACAGCTTGATGATTTGCAGGACATCGGGCTTTCAGCAAAGCAGGTACGTTAATGCAATGTAGCTCTCAAATGTTTTGTGTTTATGCAATGAGATCTGGCTCAATTAACAATGGTTTCACTTCCGAAGACTTTTAATAACTATGAGATCTTTAGTTCAAGCTCCTGCAGAGATGTGTGCATCAGTATTTTGTTTATAGTCAAATTCTTAGGTTATCCTTCTTGACGTTGAGCTTTGCCTCATGATTATTTGTTACGGTTACTTAGTTATTGATAAGCATTCGTGAAACTAGTTACGCCTCAGTAATCATTAAAACTTGATTCACCAATGTAATTTTCGCAATAGAAGTTCTTGCTTTACCCGCATTTACATTTGCCGTTGTTGTATATGCAGATCAAAGGCATGATGAAACAGGTGGCTGGAGATCTTTTCAATTAGATAACGCAATAGTCCGCCTTGGCAACCTGAAGTTGCTGCCTCACCTCATACCCCCCCCCCCCCCCCCCCCCCCCCCCGGAACCCAGCTCTCTGTGTCTTCCTACATTCTTAATTCTTGTGATTGTTGTATCTTGAAAGGATAACCTATTGTCCTCTGATTAATGTATGTCCATATTGTATCCGAGTTTGTTTAAGTGTTAGTTTGCGGATGGGCTATGTCAAAATGACGATTCTTGGTGGTATTGAGACTAGTCCTTGAGAAATGTTATTACTAGACCAGAGAAAAAGGCAGGGGAAATGAAAGGTCAAATGGCAGGTAAAAACAGTTGGAACCTGAAATTTTAGACAAGGTTTTAGTGCGCAGAAGAATATTCCAACAAAAACTTGGACCAAAATTACACCGAAATTTCCTAAACCAGTGTGCCTAAGTCCAAAACTTGGGCTAAGTCATGGCCTCAAAAACGTCTCTTTTGGATGGAACAGAATTTGATTGTTTAAGATTAAATGGAATTTAATTATGTTAATTTGACATGATAAATTATATAGTTCGAATTGAATACTAACAAATTATAGTAAGTGAAGGCTTATTTATTATTTGACACGTAATTTTAAAAAAAAATCATATTATGAATATAATAATACTTAACAGTATAAGTTATAAACATATGTTTTCATTAATAGCCCTTTTCTTTTTAGATTTCATTAACATTTTCATTTAAATACATCTTTTTAATTTTTCAGACATTAACATTTTTATTTAGTACATAGTACAGGTAACAAAAGTTTCACTTAACTCGGTGAAGGTCAATATTTATAGTTGATTGTCTAATTTTATCATTTTACGTGCACCCTTAATTTATAAGATGATCTAACGAATTCTAGTGATCCGTACATATTTGAGTTAATGGAGACCTTTAAGGTCCATGTCGCCAAGATAGCAGTTATATATCATACTTTCGATACTTAGCTATGATCGTGTTATGAAAAAAGTATGTCAAAGACCTTGGTGAGGGAACTCTGGGGTCACTTTTGGAATATCTTAATAAGATGTTCTCGTTATGATGCGTATAATATTCGAATAGTTTTTCAACACTTAATTGAAATATTCTCGCACATGTAGGAATTTGAAAATATGAAAGAATTAAGAAATTCTAATGAAACGGATATCCCCAAATAAATAATAATAATAAAGTCAATTTAAAGGGAAGGCAATTCCAGAATTTAAGAAGTGAAAAGCCGAAAAAACAAACTGGAAAGGAAAAGAAAAGGCAGATTCTGGGAAAAGAAAGTGAAAGAAGCAAATTCTTTGGAATTTGGAGCTTTCTCAGTTATACTTTTCCATATAGTCTTTTTCTTATCTTAATCATGTACAGTTAACAATAATTATAAATAATTACTGGGTTGATCGCTTCATCGCAAACCAACAAACAGGTAGTGTGCAATACTTTCTTTTTGTGAAAAGATCAAAAGAAGAGGTGGGCAGCTCAGACCACTAATTTTCCTACTGCCCCACGACTTTGGTAAACTCCCTTCACCCAATATAACCATCTTTACACGCCCGCATCCTGAGAAACATCAAATACGTTGCTGAGCTTGGTACAGGGGAATTCAAGGAGAGATGGGAAGTGAAGGAGAAAGCAGTGATTTCAACTTGCCGATATATGTGGCTGTTGGGAGGAATGTGAAGGAGGGCAAGTCGTTGCTGACCTGGGCAGTGGAGAATTTTGATGGGAGAAATATTTGCCTTGTGCATGTTCATCAGCCCGCGAATTTCGTTTCACTCTGTGAGTCCATTACTTCGTTTTCAGCTCCGGTTTTGGTCATGTTACGTGTCTCTGAATTTTACTTGTTTCTGTTCTGAATTTGGTGTTGTGAGAATTCTGGGTAGTTTTTGTAATTGATTGTTGGGTATCTGTTTTTCAATCTCTGAGTTATGGCAGGTGAAAGGTTTTGCTTGAGTTGGTGTTTATGTGTGTGTGTGGGATGGGGGAAGGAGGTGGGTGGTGGGGAGTTGGCTAGGCTAGCTTATCTCCTCTTCACTTCTCTTCTTTGATGAGTATTTGAAAGGTTGAATATGCTTCTTAGAAGGATCAAACCTTCATTTTCATTTATTATCACTATGGTTTTCCAAATCTTTGGGGTCTTTTCCTGTCTAAATTGTTGGCGGTAGCCTCCGCTTGTAGGATTTACCATATACTTGTTGCTCCTGATGGAATTGGTGATGTATAACGATTCTTTACAGCTAATTGTAAATGTAAATGATGAAATAATTGTCGTACAAGCTCAAACTATAGTTCCATTATGTTCGTGTTATCATTAATGAACTATACAACTTGGAGCTTTTCTTGGGCGTGACGAGGGAAGGACATGGATGACTTATTTTTATGGTTGTAAGGTTTGTGTAACCATGGCCATTTCTGAGAATATCCATGAATTCGCATTGATGTTCTCGTGCGGCTGTTGTTCTCCTGAACGTTGAAGTACTTTTCACATAGTGGAAGTTTCAAATACCTTCCTCATCTTTCCACTCTAATTGCATTGGAAAAAGTGTTGTACCTGAATCATACTGCATCCCTTTTTTCTTCTTCTAGCATGTGCACATTTAACTGCTCCGGCAATTGGGACCATTCATTACATTGAGTTGATAACACCTTTCTTTTCCATATATTTACAGTGAATGGGAAGTTGTCAACGAGCAAACTTAAGAATCAGGTGGTTAAGGCATGCCAGGAATTTGAACGGTCAAAGATGCAAAAACTTATGAACCAGTACCTTCTCTTCCTATCCCAAATGGGGGTAACTATTTAACTGTTCAATGGTCTTTCATCTTATTTTATACAGTGTTAAATCCTCTATAGTAATCTCGCAACTAATGTCTTTTCTTGACAATGTTATGAATTAGTTTGAGCTGCCATTGAAAAAGATAATTTGCTTTATGCTTTTGCAGAAACAGGCTGATAAAGTTTGGATCGAAATGAGAAATATTGAGAAAGGGATTCTACAACTTATAACTCAACATAGCATAAGACGGCTCATCATGGGAGCTGGAGCTGAGACATTCAAGTCAAAGTACGCCGAAATATTTTTACTATTTATCACTATTGTTGGCTTCTTAGATAAATAAATTATACTAAGACTGTGGTATAGCTGTTGCATGTATGTCAAGTTCCATCCCATGAATGATGCGACGTGGGATAGCTGCTATCAACTTCGCTTCTGTTTTTGAATGAGAAGAATTGTGCAAAGTAGTGTAGCATGGCGTAGTGAAGGCAGTTTGAGAGATAAAGAGTGGAGTAAGAAGTTAGTATATTTAGTTGAGGATGATCATTTTGTGGCTGCTACAAAGAACACAAATCTTAGTATTTAGTGGATGCTGGGAAAAAGCGACGCTTTGATTAATTTTAATTCAAAAGTTCAAAGAAATTCAGTTGTGGCGGCATGCTGTGAGCTACATCTTTACTCACCACTGTTGTGTCCAGGACATCGTAGCATTGAAATAACTTTGAATTTCGAGCCACATCACTGATGGATGGATCAACTTTTTAAATTGTCAAGTTCTATGACCCCATTATGAAGTATAAAACTAATGCTTATTCCAGTAGGTGGTGACTTTTATTTACTGATATTGACTCATCTAGATTGCAGGATATTGTCAGAGACCAACTCCACTAAAGCTATGGTTGTCTGCCAGCAGGCTCCGTTATCATGCCATCTTTGGTTTGTTTCCCAAGGGCGCCTCATATATGCAAGGTGCGGAAATGTGATGATTTGTGGCTAACAATTGATTTCTTTTGATGTGTTTTAGCAATTAGAAAGTTGTAGAATGTATTCAAAGGGATATATATATATATATATATATTTTCTTTTTTTAAATAAAGATATTGGACGGAGAGAAGGTCTGATGTTATTCTTCACCCTCTTTGGATGCATCCATTTGGGTACTCTTATTCCATTTCTGAGTTCAAAGTTATATGTGCATTCCATGATCCCTGTTTTGAGAATCAAACTTCACTGCCATTGTTGACCTTCTCATAAATTACATGTACTCTCTGAATGAGTTGCCGTATCTTTAAATTCTGAGCTTTATAAGAAAGATTTGTGTCTTCTTAGCCCTAGTACCTGTACATTTCTGATATTAATAAATCTGTTGGACGATCAAATGGTGTTTGTTGCTTGATGATAAAGCCCATATTCTGAGATTTTTACATTCGTTCGAATAAGCTAAGTTATGTTCTTTATGGGCACTGAACTTGCGTTCTCAAGACGAGGCTTTTTCTATTTATTTTGCTATAAATTCCTGGAAGGCTTTTTATGTCTTTATGAAAGGTTAGTATATGGAGAAAACATCATTTACTAAAACTGACATTTCATTTTCTTGGTTAGGCCGGTGAGCTTTGGTTCACATTTAACCACTACTGTGACATTGTCGCCTTCAACAAGTAGTGGTGGCACAATACTAACACGTGATCCCAAGGAAAACATGGATGTTGGTGCAGAAAATGTCCAGTCTTTTGAGAGCCCAAATAGATCAATAGACGATGTAGTAAGCACGATGAATCCAAGCGCTCTAACAGTACGCCAGACAAGTGGAGGTGGTTCACCTTCACCTTTAAAAGTAGAGCGTCCAGAGTATTTAACATGTTCGTCGTCTAATACTTCGCTGGTATGTTAATTTGTAAATGGAGAATTATTTAGCATGCCCTAGTAGGATTTCAAATAATTTACATCATGGAGGATCTGTAGACCATCTGGGTGAATGTATAAATGGTGATGGGCTTAACTAACAATTTCAGAGTTTTAATAATCCTAGAGCATCTAGCTTCTTTACGGATCTGAAGACTGAAATTAGGCGGTAATTGTTCAACTCTATGCACTTAAGGCATTTGTTCTCACTTATTAATAGTGATGGTGCCATGGAACTTGACATTAACAATCCGGGTGCTATTGTAATTTGGTCTATATTTTGAATTTGACTAGAAAATATTCCAGGATTCTGAATTCCAAGACGAAGAAACTTGTGACCTACGCAATAAACTCGAGAACGCTATGATAGACACCGAGAAATTTAAGTATACATTTGAAGAGTCATTGAGGTGGTGGAGAGCTGAAGAAGATGCCTTGGAGGCCATGCGTAAGGTAAATACAGAATATTAGGTTCCCTGTTGGTATCTTTTCACATAGTTTCAGCCATGTATTCTCTTGCTGTTACTGTTGCATATTGAAGCCTCTTGTACCGATATGATTCATATCTCTGTAGATTTTGTAAAAAGAAGAGTTGGACACCGAGATAGGCTTGCTCTCGGCTCCTCGTCAGTAGTGGAGCCAGATTTTTTCTTTCAGCAGGATCGTAATCAACAAAAATATTACCATTTTTAGAATATATCTTATATTCCATATAAAAAAACTAGCATGGAGAAAATATTTATTTCGATTAAAATCATAAAATTACAAATGAGAATATCAGTGCTATTCTTTTATGGAAAAAAACTAAATAAATTATGCCTTGCAGAAGTCCTTCTTTTGAAACATCTTTTGTTGGGTAGATTTTCTTCATTCATTATGTTAAATCCACCACTAAAAGTATGGCATGCATGTAATATATAATACTGCTTTGCAGGCTGAGGCAGCAGAAGGTCTTGGCAAGGAAGAGACTAACAGATGTAAAGAAATGGAGGAATTATTACATAGACAAAAGCAAGAAATGGAAACGATGAAAAGTCAGCATGATCAAATTTTGAAAGAACTTCAGCTGATCCAAGACCAGAAGCCTGCACTAGAAAGCCAACTAAGACAGGCCTATGACTCAGAGAAAGAACTAGAAGACAAGATTATTCAAGCAGTGAATCTCTTGATAACATTTAAGGGAACACGGGATAGACTGCAGATTGAGTATGATTCTGCTGTTAGAAAAGTTAACAAATATAGGGCATTGCAAAAAGAGGATCCCTTAGGAATATCAAGTGCACATTTTTTTGGAATCTCTTTTTCAGACATCATTGAGGCTACTCAAAATTTTAAACCATCTCAAAAAATTGGAGAAGGAAGATATGGGAGTGTCTTTAAAGGAGTGCTTTGCCATGTTAAGGTGGCTATAAAGATGTTGCCCTCTTTGGGTTCTCAGAGTGATTCAGAGTTCAAGAATGAGGTAATATTTTTTTGAGTCTTGTCAGCAAGATTTTCCTATTCTCTTTAATTATGTGAACTATATGTTTGTAGTTGGAACTCTAATCACACTGCTCTTTGAGTTTCCTTAAATAAGAATTTATAGTAATGTGCTTTACGTGCTCTGCTTCGAACGCTGCAAAGCTGTTAGTTTTTTGTGCAATTGTAGAGATATCATCCTCCTTGTTGCTTCCTTGTCTAAGTAAATGACAAATCCTAATTCTGTCCATCCTTTGTTCAATGCAGGTGGAATTTTTGTCTAGAGTAAGACATCCAAATCTTGTAACACTTATTGGTGCCTGTCCAGAATCTAGGTCGCTCGTGTATGAGTACATTGAGAATGGCAGCCTCGAAGATTACCTTTCCGGGCGAGCCAAAAGTGGTTCCCTTTCATGGCAATCTCGGATAAAAATTGCTATTGACATATGCTCTGCCATTCTGTTCTTGCATGCCAACAATACTTGTTATGTGCATGGAAATTTAAAACCCTCTGATATTCTTCTTGACGCGAACTTTGTGACCAAAATAAGTGACTTTGGTATCAATAATTTGATATCTGAGAATGAGAATCCTTCCGGTTTTCACACACTAGGTAGTAAGAATGATCCAGAGAAATTAGCTTACATGGACCCTGAATCTTTTGAGAATGGAAAGCTTACCACCGAATCTGATGTCTACTCGTTTGGGGTTGTACTCCTACGACTTCTAACTGCAAGACCAGCTACGAGTGTAATCAGGGATGTGAATTGTGCTATGGAAAGAGGAAACTTGGACGCCGTCTTAGACACATCAGCTGGGGACTGGCCACTTAGGCAAGCAAAGCAGTTGGCTAATTTGGCTTTGAGGTGCTGCGAGAAGGATCCCATGGATCGACCAGATCTTGCATCAGAAATCTGGACTGTACTTGAGCCAATGAGAGAATTGTGCACCTCGTCACAGTTGACTTCTGCTTCATCATGCATGGATTCCAGGAGTCAACATAAAATACCTTCTCATTTCGTCTGTCCGATTTATCAGGTAACAAAATGTGCTCTTACGCCCATCTTACTTTACCGAATTGAGATTGATATTTCCTTTTTTCCCTGGAACCGGCAGGAAGTTATGAAGGATCCTCATATAGCAGGAGACGGATTCACATATGAAGCAGAAGCCATAAGGGGATGGTTCGACAGCGGTCACAAGACGTCCCCAATGACAAATCTGAAGCTTGACAACTGTGATCTTCTTCCTAACTATGCTCTTTATTATGCAATTCAGGAGTGGCAGCAAAACACATGAACTCTTCTTGTACCTTTTCATTCAAAACATTCAGTACAAAACATTGGTTCTTGCCATTGTGATTCTGAACTTTTAAAGTTACCATCATGATAACATCTCTGCTAGGCTGCATTTGATTCATTCCCAGTTCACCATTTAGATGTTTTTTCCCGTCAAGTTTTCTGTGTGTGTGTTTGTGACTGTAAGTCATTCATTTGAACTTCTGGGGGTGGAAATCCAGTGCATGCTGAAGAAAAAGAAGAGAATCCAGAAGCCTTGAACCATGCTACAAGCAAACCTGTAAGAATCCAACTGGTAAATGTCAAAAGTCACCCACAATGACCTTTTACAGCTTCCAAGAACCAATGCTTATTCCTTAATCTCCAACTTTTTTTCTCTCTTCTTTTAGATTTATAAGGATAAGGTTATTACTTATTAATGAAGTAAAAAGATCTATTATTATTATTATTATTATTATTACTTTTCATGAGATTCAACTTATTACTATATCATTTAATTTATACTAATATAAAAAGAAAAGACCTTTCGTACCCGCAAACGATGATTAATGATGTCGCTGCACTAATTTTTTGTGAAGCCAAAAAACCCTTAAATCGATAAGACCAATTTATTCAACTTTTAAATTTTATATTAACTGATAAAAAGTTTCTCTTATTATTTTTTTTTCTTTTATAAATATAATATATTGGTTTATATATTTTATTATTATTTGTAATAATATATTTTAAAGTCTAAAAGAATATTTATTATATACATACAGAAACAACGTGTCACAACGACTAGTATAATCACATTGAAAGAGGTTGTGATTAAAACTTCTCATTTATTTGACCATGGTTGTCTATCAGAGTTTTGAGTCGTTTGACTTTTTTTTTTTTTAATTGTCTGACTCGATGTTTTAAATCATATATAGAAACTTTGGAACAAAGGAATTAAACATGTTCATGAAGTCTATTTGGGAAGAGGTTTGAGTTTTTGATAAATTTCATTTGGAATTAATTCTTGAAGTGTATGTAGATAGGTTTCTTCATTATTGAAAATTTGAATTTTGTCAATAAAATTTAAGATTAAGGGAAATTGATTGGTTGGGTGGCTACTTATTTATTATAAAGGCATAATATTGGGTAACATGCACTCATGTTATCCTCTAAACTAAATTTACGAAATCTTTCTAATCAATTAATATATTTAACGGAAACCAAAAGATAAGGCTCTATCATTAAAAGTAAATATTCACATGCATCCCAAAACTTTACCACTCGAACATTTAGTACGTTCAAACTTCCAACTCGAACAAAACATCGTTCACTAAATAGAGAAATTAAAGAGCATAAAAAACTATTTATTTTCATCACAAATTACAAATAAGCAAAATATGTAATGACAGCTGTAGTACCAAAAGAATATTACTCGTTACAAAATCTAATTATTCTTATGAATTACAAATTATTATTTTAATTATAGAAAAAAGATGTCCATTTTCACTCGTGCGTCCCATATTCCGATTTTTATAATTTTTCATGATTTAAGTATCTCTTTTATTTTTTATTTTTATTTTTTCACGCTACACTCGCGTGGCTGCACGCTCCGAATTAATTTAACCAAAAAGGAAATGTTGTAAATAAATTTAATATTATATAACTAAAAAGTTTTTTTTTTTTTTTTAAAAAAAAACCTATAGGAGTTTCTTAAAGAATTTCATTTTTTTTTCAGTCTATATATATGGGTGTGTGTATATTGCCGCTCAGCTTTTCGTCACTCTTTCTCCTTCTTTCCAATTTGTACTCACTTTCTCTCTCTAGAAAGGTTGCGCCGATTCCTTTTCTATCATTATATATACATTCTAGAGATACACAAGCTCTAGCTATACGTGAATAATAATCTCTTCTCGTTTTCCTGTTTGCGACGCTGTTTCTATCGGCGACCATCGCCGGCGATTCATCCGGTCACTGGTACGTGAGCCTTTTCGCTCTTGTGTATTGTAGGGCGCATGCCGATCACAGATCAACTCCCCTCAACTCAAACCCTAGGACTAGTTTTTATTTATTTATTATTTTCTTTTTCTGAATTTTTGTTGCGGCGCGGGGATTTTAATCGATCCGACGTCAAGTTGCTGGCTCTTTTTTTATTATTAGTTTTATTTTATATGATCATTTTCTCAGCTTGTCGATTTGGATGTTTGTTTTTCCTTGGCAATTTTTCTGTTATGAATTAAAGTGCGGATTTCTGCTAGTTAATGATTTTGTTCAGTGGTATTTGGTCTGTTTGTTTGTTTGTTTGAATTTGTTTAGATTCACTCGTTCGTGGACTGGATCTAATGTAGTTATTTAGGGTCGTATTAATTGATTATCGCAGTATTTTGCTGTATACTTGTGTCAAAATCTCCTTATTATATGGAATGTTTTGTGTTCTTTTCTCTGTTATGGTTTATACGCTCTGTTATTATGATTCATGGTTCAGGTAAATATTGGTATGCGAGGTAATAAATGATTTTGGCAAATATTGGCATGCAGACTTGATCTATGCCTGGGGAATTCTTTATTAGAATATTGGCAAAACAGGTGCAGTGTTTTTTGTTTGTAAAGGAATTCATTAATACATACTATCTACCGACAATTGGGATTGGGCATAAAAGGTGGAAACTATTCTGATTGGTAAACAGTGATAAGAACTTGTAATGACCGTTAAGAATGCTGGAACTTGGGTGCATTAGTGGCATTTAGTTTACTTTTATATCACTCTTTAGTGCCTAGCTACGTGGAAGTAAGATCTCTTCATATACACGCAATTTGTGTAGAAAATAGTCTTCTTGAGGAATTAGAATTGAGGATCAGTATACCTACCATTCGTGAAATATGAAATAAACAGGTTAATACAAATAATATATTAGCATAATGATACAGTTTCAGAGTATCAGGTATTGTAATCTAACATAGATCTTGTACGAAGCTTTTCTTTACCTTCCTTTTAGGAACTAACTAATTCACTATGCATGTGCAGTGACCACGTTCTTTATTGTGTGATATGTTGAACTAATTTCATGCTATTCGTCTTCATCTTGTGGCCCTTAGTAGTTTCATTCCATATTACTGAGATGATAGGTTGGCTCTTACTAAGGCTAATCTTTTGGAAAGATGATATTAATATCTTGATATAGTTTTCTCTCTTTGTTATTTCATGAATCAGACATGTAGTTCATATAACCTTTTTATTGGTAACTGAGTTTCTGTATCTTCCGTGCTTCAGTCACTATGATCTTGTATGTATGTCACTTATATGGTAAGTTTTTATGCAGTGTCTGTTTGAGTGAATTATAGTTGGGTCTAGATGCCTGCTGCGAAGCTCTGCTCAAGTGGAACTCATAATGCAATGAAATCAGAAGAAGGGAATGATTCCCTCGACACTTTCATCAGACAAGCTATTGGAAAGGAGCCTCTTCTCCCCTTTTCAAGGACCGCCGATAGTCCAGTGCAGTGGATTCAGTTACTTCATGCACTAGATCAGCCAGGTGCGTAATATTTTAATTAAGTTAAATCTGGAAATCTTTTATCTATCTTAATTTGACATATTAAGAGTTTTGTTTTCTATTTGAGAAGTGATGAATGTTTTTGGGGAACAAAGGATGCCATGTTAATAACGAGCATTATAGGGCCCTGATGAGCATTACTAAATATTTTGGGAGAAGATATGATTGCGTTCCGACTACATATATAATATTATATTTTTGTTTATAAATATAAAATTAGTTTTTTGACAAGCTCTAAATCTTCTATCTATTCCATAATTGGGCTATTTGCCAAAGCCCATATTATGCAAATAGCTATATAACGTGGGCCACTGCGAGGAATAGACTAGGGTTCTTTGGCCAATATTATTAATATGTCCTGTGAATTTTCACGCCGCTTTCTTGCCAAAAAGGTTGAGCTGCGGTTGCTCTGCCCACCATTTCAGCAATCTGCGACCACACAGTCGCTGACCTACGCTTTGTAAGGTATAAAGACACCAAAAACAAATTAGATCTCATCCATAGAGGCCACCATTGTCGAAGCAGAAGAAAGAAGCTTGTTTGTGGCCTCTCCACATGCGATTTTGAGCACATCCAAGCATTTGGTCATCAATTATTGTGGCAAAACAAGGGGAATAGATAAAAGATTGGAATCAGTTTTATGTGGGTGTATTTTTGCTGTAAATATTTTGTTTAACCCTGCGTATGGTGTTCTATTTCTGTATGTGTTTGTTTTCAGAGCACTGAACGGCATGTCCAACATGTAACGCAGGCATGTCAAACGTGCGCTGGTGTCTGGCGCACGTTGACACCGTAACAACCATTTCCAGGCGTGTCTGGGCATTGTAGAAAGGATTCTTCTTACTTTTATTGCTTAATCCGAATGCTTTGGTGATGTTTGTTGGATGTCTAAACCTATGATAGATCTACCAGTTTTCACAACGACATGTCTGCTAGAGTTTGAATCTTAATGTTTATTTCTTCTTTTACTTGCAGATCCTGGTTGGCCGTTGCTGACTCCTCTGAAGGTTCAGATGCAAAAGTGCGAGAAGTGTTCCCGGGAGTTCTGTTCACCAATTAACTACAGGAGACATATCCGAGTGCACCGCCGATCTTTAAACGTCGACAAGGTTAATTAAGTTTCCCATAGCTTCATAAGAAACACAAGCGAGATTGATGTTTTCTTTTCCTCAATCATTAGCTTTGACAATTCGTAATGAGTTACTTTCTCTATCACTTGCTGGACTAAATTTTTCTGGATGTTGCTTTCCCCAATAATGCTAATACTTTTTGCACTTTGTGTAGGAATCTCACAAAAATCGGGATTTATTAGCAGCTTTCTGGGATAAGGTAATCAGTTGCCTGTTGTATTTGTTTTGTTGCTATTTCCTCCATTATACTCAGAATAAGATTACTGTTGTGATTTGCAGCTGTCATTGGAGCAAGCTAAGGATGTAGTGTCATTTGATGATGTGATGCTTAAGGTAGTCATGTGGTTCCTACCTTTTTTTATCTTTATGTATTTCTTTGTTAGCATAAATCTGACCTTACTTTGGGAGTCTATGCGGACATGAAGTTGAGGCAGTTGATCTGTGTAAGCAAATTTTATGTGATCATCAGTTTGCAGACTCATTTTTTGGTATTGGGTCTCATGAGAACCTATTTTCGTGCAAGTGAAGTTCTGTGTTGTTGTTTCGTTCAAGTTACCTCATAGAAACCTTCAAACTAGGCTTCCGTTTCCAACTTTTACCAGAAATATGTTGTTATTTATCCTCATGCTTTGGAGATAAGATTGGAATTCCCTGGATTTTGGCATTACAGTTGAATGTGGCTTTACTCTGGTGGCATCCCTTCTAGCATTCTTATCTATTTGAAGAAGGATTTTACCATCTTCATTGTCTTCAAGATACTGCTTGGTCTAGGACTCTGGCAATCCAATTCTGGTTCTAATATTTGCTGTTATGATGAGTAATTGTTTGGTTTACCATTTAATTGGGTTCTTTCTTTTATTATCTCTATTTGGTTTACCGTTTATTTAGGGCGTCTCTTTTATTATCTGTTTTTTCTTCCTAAGTACTTGTCTTTTAATATCATATGCAATTATGGACATAATTGATATGATCTGGTTCTATGTTATTCTCTCAGGAAATTCCTGGATCATCGCTAGTAAGGGCTTTGGCATCCTCTCTCCGCAAACCAGGGGTTTGGAGTCTTCCGCAGGCTTATGTGAAAGCTGGATCCACACTTTTGGTAAGGAGCCATCATTCAGATTTATGCCATAGTGCCCCCTGTTCAGTTACTCCCACCTCTGATGACTATCATCTCCTTATCAATGTTTTTACATAAAGATTCCTTCACTCACAGGATATCATCCAAGCGAAGCCTTCAAGGCTACCAATTTCCTCACAAGAATTGTTTAGCATCCTTGATGATGCTTGTGAGAGAACATTCTTATGTGCTGGTACAGCTGACTCTCTGCAGAAGTACATCTTTGATGGAGAAACCGCTAAAAATAGCCTTGAGTTGAAGAACCTAGTTGCTAGCACTAGCTTCCTTTTTGAACAGCAACTGGTATGCACTCTTATTTTTCCGTTTTTACTCTTTACTATGTTTACTCCAAAGAATGCTCTCTTGTTTACCTGGAGAAGTAAGCATACACTCAATCCAGGTTTTCTATTACTTCAGTCAGATATGAAGCAAAAAGGAATCATATATGAAGCACAAAGAAAACATAAACAAGTTAATTTTTTGTGGGGCCCTTTATTTCCAAAACACAATCATAGACCAAGCCTTCTATAGGTTTAGTTTGAATCAAGTTTCTTCCTATTCAAGTGGGAGGAGTGGTACTCCGCTGAGAAGTACTACATCCTTCTATTACATCCTCATTTGGGTGCTGTTTGGCTTAGGCATCATCTTTAAATTAACTTACATCTACTCTAATTTAAGTTATGCTTTCACAACCAGGTGAAAGCATGGGTTGCTGACAAAGATGCAGAGGCTTTGAGGTGCCAGAAGCTGCTTGTGGAGGAGGAAGAAGCTGCACAGAAAAGGTATATTCCGTTGGTTGATGCACAAATTTCTGTGGGATGGATTGTGTAGTCAGTCATTCAATCTTGGTTTGCACTTAGTTACTTAATTGGATGTTATTTTTCTAGGTAGTGAAAGCACTTTTGTGGTCGTTTTATATATTTGCTAACAACCAGCCTTCTTCCTAATCTCTTATGTCTTAATGATAATGTTTCTTGTAGGTTTTGCCTTCATTGAAGTAAGTTTATGGTATCTCGTATGTGTGTGCGTGTGTATTATCATTCTGACAAATATCTTCTTTATGTCTCATTGGTTTACTTTGCTTTCTTCTATTTGATTCAACTTGGTTATGGGCATCTTGTATCGGTAGGATTCTGGGGATGAATTGGCCATGATTAGGACTAGGAATGTGGGACAGGATGATCTTGGCTCTGACTCGTGCAAAATCTATGAAATTACTTTAGCTTATTCAAGGATTCTAGGAATGTCTGCAAAAATTTGATAAAAGAGTATTATATTCTCCATAAAACATATTTGTAATAAAAAAATTATAAGAAAGATACTCTTCCTTTTAAACTTTGGTGAATTATTGTTATTACTTGGAAGGAGACCTATTCCGTGTTTGCAAGAATTCCTTGCATGAAAATGGGCTGGAAGCAGGCCTTCTTTGGGTCTTCTCCATATTTTCGTAAAACTCAGGTAAAAGATGGTAAATCAATAGCTTAAACAATATTGCTTGTGCTGGTGTAATTTATTTATGCACAATTAGCATGCTAAAATAAGGAAGCAACGGGACTGCTGCTTATATGTTCTGTTTGATGATATAAACATAGTTTTATGATATGCATATTCTTCAAGTTCTTAGAGTTGAGGGAAACTTACAAAGGCTTCATTTCAACTAATATTACACTGAATCCAAAAGGCATGGCCAACTCGGGTTAGCTCACTCTTAACCTGGAGGCAGCGGTGAGTCTACAGGGGCAGGAATGAATGCTTCCAGTACTGATTATTCTGTTTTGAACTTTTACAGGCAAGCAGTGCTTCTGGAAAGGAAAAAACAGAAAAAGCTTCGTCAGAAGGAACAGAGAGTGAAGGAACAATTCTATGGGTCCAACGAAAATTTGAATGTCGATGTTGAGGCAGTAGATGGCCCAACTTCAACTGAAGCATCTGGGCCTTCATCCCCTTCTGATTGCAATTCAAATCCTCCAGATGTTCCCATAAATCTAGATTCTAGCCTCGAGTCCATGCAGCCCCAAAGGAAAGAAGAACCAGATGAAGAAATCGAAGCGCAGTCTAATTTCAGCAATGAACATATCAACCTAGGGGATTCTCCGACCATTGAACCCCAGATGGTGGGTGCAAATGGCCATCGACCTTTAATTACCAATCGCTGGCATGTTTCAAAGTCCCAAAGGGGCAGCCGGTATGGATTCCATGTAAGCCCACATCTTCAAACCTTTAAACCAGAAACTTTACATAAGACTGGTCCATCCAAAGACAGGAGTGTACTGAATGGGAACAAAGTTTGGACCAAGAAACTCAAAGTTGATAGTGATAGGGAGAGCCTGAAGCCACCTTCATTGCTGGGAGAGAACATTCACCAGATCGAAGAAAATAAATGTGAGGTGATAATTGGTTCTATATCTGTTGCACTGAAGAATTCTGTTGCTGATCAGCAAGATAGTCACCCAGATGAAGCACAAGAGATTAGCAGTGCAGAGCATGCCATGCTTAAGAAGAAAAGTACCTCAGAAAAGCTAATTAAAGCTAATTCTGCTCAATCTGGCTCTGGCTCCAGCCGAGGGGCTTCTAAGCTTTGGAGGCCTGTGAACCATGGTGAGGTTAGAAGTATCTCTCCTGTTGATAGAGGCAATGGGGATTCTGCCCAATCACAATCCACAGACAGCGATGATTTTGATAATCGGAAGCACTATCATGTATTTCCAGATGAAAATGCTCAACGGGGATGTTTGCCTTTCTCCAGCATTGCTGCAAAAGAATTTCTTGCACAGAGTATGCATTATATCTTACCTTTTATGCTCTATACTTGAAAATAAGGACTTGAACACAAATTCACTTGTTCGTTCAAATTTGTGCAGGATGGAAGGAAGCTATCTCATCAGACCATGTGAAGTTAGTCCTTTCTGCAGGGCCTGAACCTCCTGGATGCGCTGATGTTCAACAAGACTCGTCAACCATCTATAATGCACCAGATCCTCACGAGTGCAGCGTTAACCAGTCTGGCAGAAATGTTCAAGGCAAGTTCAGTAAAAAGCAGGAGAAGAGTCTGAAAGTTAAATACAGGCCCAAACAGAAAGCCGTTGGGTAGGATGAAGGTGAGTAATGAGTATACACAGTTTCTTTAGTTTTTAGCTTTTGTCCTCCCCTCAGTACTCTCAGCAGAGGTTCCAGTTTTACCAGTGGTCTTCTGTCAAAAATTTGGAGGAATTTTCTTGAGGAAGTTGATTTTAATTTTGATCAGGCATAGGGTCGGAATAGGTGTGGCGTTTGAACCCGAATTATTGAAGCACTTGTAATATAGGGGGTTCGTGATTTACCATCATATATATTCCTATGAAGAAATTGGGTTTTTGTACTGTTAATTAAAGACTTCTTTGTGATATCTGATGTTTGCCGACATAATGTGTGAATATATATATATATATAATATATATATATATGGTTGAGAGAGAATTCCTGAATAGTTACAGAATAGATGACCCCTATTTTGGCTGAAAGTATTCTTGTGCCCACAAGGAATGATTTCGATGTTGTTCGTTATTTGTTGGAAGCTGCTCGTGGAAGGCCTTTATTAATGGAACTATGAAGGTAGCATTGAGTGGCGGCGGTTTTATTCATTATTGGCTGTACGTGCAGTTCAGCCACTAGCGTTTCTCTTTTCTTTTTATCATAAAAATCTAATAACCTTTCTTTTCATTTTACACACACCCGCTGCACACCCAAATCTACCCAAATTTGAACCGAAAGCCTTTCATATCTTGAACCCAATCCACTTACTGGCCCATAGGGACAATTCGCAAAATTGGTGGGCTTGGGATTGGTAAGTTTGTTGTTGAGAAAATTGATGAGAATCTCCTCCTTGGTTCTACTCCTGAGAGAGGTAGCTCTAAATAGGCTCCTTGACTTGCCTGAGGTAGCTTAGCTCTTGTCATTGCTGCCGATAGAGTAGAGATTCTTACCTTCTTGGCTTCCTATCTTTCTTGGCCTTTGAAGCTTTAGAATAGAGTTTCTTACCTTCTTGGCTTCTTATCTTTCCTAGCCTTTGAAGCGATGCGACTAGATCTTTTATCACATTTTTGTATTGCACCTCATCTTTTCATATTTTATTATTATTAAGAGATGAATTTTGATGTCTAAAATCATGATCTATCTCTTCTTCTTCTTCTTTTTCTTTTTTTTTAAATTCCCTTATTTTTCTTAACCTGCAAGTTATTCACTCTTTTGAAGTTTCTAACTTTAACTTCTTATTAATTTTCTTATTTTTTCAAATCATTTTTAAATTTTCAATTAAGATATATTTTTTGATAATAAATAATTTATAATATTTTTATTTAATTATGCACACCCGTTTGTTTGAGGGTGCCACATATATCAATATTAATGGGCAAATCAACAAATATTTTTTTAATATATTTTTTTAAAATTAAAAATAATAATTAAATTAAATTACAATTTTAAAATGAGACCTAAGTAATCCATGTAATAAAAGATCTCTAGTTACCCATTCTCAGCCTCTCGTTGTCGTTGGAGATAAAACAGCATATAACCTCTATCTTAGAGATAAACTCATTTCTCTCACCCCCAAAGACTTTGATCTTCAAGTTCAAGCTCTCATTCACTACATTTTCTACAGCTTTTTCACTAGAAAAAACTGATAAATCGAGAAAAATGTCAGGAGGGATTGGTCCAACCAGTGACATTACTCTCTCTCGAGAAGAACCGGATGTAAGCAACGCCGCCCTAAAGACCACCAAAACCCCACCGGCCACGCGCCGTCGTTCCTTCTCTCCCCAGCATATCATCACTCTTGCGGTGGCGATACTTCTCTCCGCCAGCTGCATGGTAAGCGCCGAGGACGTTGCTTTCGTCCTCTTCTCCATAATTTACACCTACTTCATGTCAAAAGTCGCATTTCCACCCACTTCCCCACGCTCCAAGCCCCCATTCGGCGTGAACAACAGGATTCTAGGCCTCTACGCCTTGGTTGCGGCGGTGATCGGCTTGTTTCTCCCAATAGCTTACATCTTGGAAGGCATTTTCGAGGGAGATAAAGAGGGGATGAAAGCCGCGGCACCCCATCTTTTCTTGGTATGCAGCCAAGTTTTCATGGAAGGCGTCGCGTTTACGTCCAATTTCTCGATGCCGATTTTTGCTTTCGTGCCGATTTTCTACAATTCCAAGAGGATTTTCACCCTTGTTGAGTGGCTGAGGAGTGAATTCTCAAGAGGGGGTGAGTATGGAGGGAGCGCAGGGAGATTGTATGCCGGGAGAGCTCTTGCAGTTGCAAATACGGCGTTTTGGAGCTTCAATTTGTTTGGATTTTTGTTGCCTGTTTTTCTACCCAAAGCTTTCAAGATTTATTACTTCAATATAGATTGAAAACTTGTGATCTTTGTATCTTGGGGTATGTAATCTTTATGGATATTTGCCCATAATTTGCAAAGAGTTTTGTCCTACTTCTTGATTATCAAAGTTTTATCTCAAAAGTTAGGTAATTAATTTTTCAAATAATGAAAAATTATTTATAATTATATAAATTTCGCCTCACGATAATTTATCCCAGTTATTCGAAAGCATGGTCAAGATATTAACCACACAATTTTCAGCCACTCAGCCATATGTGGCATGAACACCAAGACGTAAGCACACTGCTCAACATCATTTTTCACACAATAAAAATCTCTCGCCCCAAAATTTGGACTCTCATCTTCCACCTCTCATTCACTACAATTAAACCAACTCCAAAATCCAGAAAAATGTCAGCAGGGATTGCTCCAACCAGTGACATAACTCTCTCTGGAGATGAAGAACCGCAAGAAGCCGCCGATGTAAGCAGCGCCGCCCCCAAACCCCCACAGCGGGTAGGCCGGAGTTCCCTCACTTTCCACCATCTCAACGCTCTTGCGGTGGCGGTAGTTCTCACCGCCAGCGGCATGGTTAGCGCTGAGGACTTTGCTTTCGTCATCTTCTCCATAGTTTACATGTACTTCATATCTAAGGTCGCATTTCCTCCCACTTCCCCACGCTCCGAGCCCCCGGTCTTCGGCGAGAACAACAGGATTCTAGGTCTCTACGTCTTCGCCGCCGCGGTGATCGGACTATTTCTTCCAATAGCTTGCATCATACAAGGTATTTTCGAGGGAGATAAAGAGGGGATCTACGCCGCAGCACCCCATCTTTTCTTATTATGTAGCCAAGTTTTGATGGAAGGTGTCTCGTTTTCCGGCAATTTCTCGCTGCCGATTCGTGTTTTCGTGCCGGTTTTCTACAATTCGAAGAGGATTTTCACCATTATGGAGTGGGTGAGGAGTGAGATCTCAAGAGGGGCGGAGTATGGAGGGAGTGGCGGGAGATTGTACGCCGGGAGAGCTCTTGCCGTGGCGAATATGGGGCTTTGGTGCTTCAATTTGTTTGGTTTTTTGTTGCCTGTTTTTCTGCCCAAAGCTTTCGGGATATATTACTCCAAGACCAAAATTAATCATTGAAAGTTGGGTTCTTGTGATCTTTGAACTTGGGTTGTGTACCACTAAGACTAATAGTACAAATGGGGTACATTATTTCAAGATGATATCAAGTTAGGCTTAATTATATAAATATTCTCGAGTTTTTATAAGATTATAGAAATACTCTTTAACGAGGGGTTAGTGTAATGTACAGTGTGTCTGTATTTTAAGAATATCTGTGTAAAATTTTATCGTTAGTAGAGAGTGTTTGCAGTTACAATTATAATTTAAAGGACGCGTTTGTAGTATTACAAAAGAATAAAAAAAATATTTGTATAATTTAACTTAGAAAATATTAATATAATTAACCCTTAAAAATATGGATATTTGCCCATAAATCGCTAGTAAGAGTTTGTTGAATTCCCTGTGAGGTTATGCAAGCAAATAGCTTCTTGAAATTACTGCGAAGCATGCTCGGAATCGTAATAATCACAATAAGTGTATTGGACTAAAATTTAAAAAATAATATAAAATGAGAGTAAAGTGATCATTTTTTACACTAAAATTGAATTTTTCGTTAACTTTAAGGGTTAAGTTAACGAAATGATGAAAAATGCCAAATAGTTTGAGGATCAATATTGCAACCTAAAAATATTTGAGGACCAAAACCACTTAAGTGACTAAGTTTAGGAACTAAAATCACACTTATCCCTAACAAGATTATACCTAATGCAGCATAGTTTTCAGGGTTAAATACACTTTGCCCCCTTAAATTATTCTTGATGTAATATTTATCCCCTAAACTATCAAATGTAACACTTACCCTCCTGGTTAGACAAAAATGCCCCTCATGCGTTGAATAATTATGTTATTCTCAATATATTCAGTATTTTTCACATTAAATAATCACCAAATTATTTTCTAACTAAAAAGAATTTTTAATAGGTGAAGAATTTATTAAAAATGGAGTAATAAGTTCATATATATAATAGATACACAATAATATAATATCCCAAAAAAGAACCTTTAACATGAATTTTTTTTGTATATTTATACTTAACTTAACGTGCTTTTTTATTTAATTTACAATTTGAACTATTTTACAAACTTAAAGTTAAGTAATCAATTAGTACAATAAATATATAAAAAAACTTTCATTTAATTTTTTTTATTAATTTGGTAATAAATTTAAGTTATTAATTATTAATTTTTTCAGATAAGAATGAGCAATTATATATCCATTTTTTAAATATAATTTTTTTAAAAAAATATGACAAAATATATTTATTGGTTTTTTTCCTAAAAGTGTTGAAATTTTGGTTAAGCATATATATATATTCTTCTCAAAAGCATATATGAATTATTGAGTTATTATATTTGTTGTGTATCTATTATATATATAACTTATTACACTATTTTTAATTTAAATTCTTCACTTACTAAAAGAATAGTTAGAATTAATTTGGTCATGATTTAATGTGAAAAATACTATAATATATTGAGATTAATGTAATTATACAAGGTATGAGGAGCAATTTTGTCCAACCAGGTAGGTAAGTGCTACATTTAATAGTTTAGGGGGATAAATGTTACATCATTGATAATTCAAGAGGACAAAACGTATTTAACTCTAGTTTTTTATATTAGAGTTACGAAAATGACCAAAAACCCCTTTTAAAGAAAAAGGAATATCTCATGAAAGGCCCAAGCTGTAATAATGCATAGGGTAAATTACAGCTACCTTTCCTGAAGTTTGACATAATTACAAATACCTACTCATTGTTTGAAAAATTACAAATATCCCACTGAGGTTTGCAACCATATAACAAACAACCAATTTCTATCCATTTTATGGGTGAACTGGTCAAAATGCCTTTATGCAAGTTGAATTATTCTTAAGAAAATTTGAATTTTTTTAGATTACAATGCGCAGAAAGAGGCTTTTTAAGTTTTTTACACAGAGGAGTATAATGCAATTTGCCTTTATTAATTTTTTTTTATAATTTTAACTAAAAATTTCAAGGGCAAAATTATCAATTTTAGATCTTTGGTTAAAAATTACAAACTTAAAAAATATTTGTAACGGTAAAATAAGTTATTTATAATTATGTTAAATGGCGGGAGGTAGGCCGTAATTTACCCTCGTGCATATATGAAGATAGTTTAACAATCAGTTAACTGTGGGAGCTTTCTTGTTTCCGCAGTTTACACTGTTGTTCTTCTCTTCTGTCCAAAATAGAGGGGAAAAAAATGTGGTTATTTAGCAGAAAAGGGGCTTCAGGCTTCTCAGCCACCTCCACGGCGGAGCAAGTAACTGAAGGGATTGATGGGTCGGGTCTCACCGCCATTGTTACAGGTTTTCTTTCTTCCGTCTATGTGCTTTTGAGGTGGGCTCTCCTTATTTCTGCCGCTTATGTTGCTTAGAATTCATGGGCAGTTTAATTTTTTTTAAACCTGGTCTGGAAGTTTGTCTTATAATTTTGTTATTTCTTGAAAGTTTAAGTTTTTGTTCTTGGAATTGCAATTGTTGCAAGTATATATGCAGTAAAAGAGATCAGAATTTTTTATTCTTATTTATGTTGAGAATTCCCACAGGATTTCAAGGCTTTTTGAAATTTCTGCAGGAAGTTACGACTGTTTTTACCAAGGACCGGCAGAGAATGATGTTTAAGATCATGTTTTTGCATTTATTCTATGTGTATTAGAAGGTTGGCAAGGATTTGTAATATGATGTTATTCAAGTGAATAGAGCGGCACAATTTAGAGTACAAGATTTTTAAAATAAACTCGTCTTTTTTTCCTTCAAAAGTATAGTTATACAATTGAATCCACCGTAACTTCCATCAATTTATAGGTAGAACAGAATCAATATAGAAAAAGACTTGCTCATTGTCAGAAATAGCATTTATCATTGAGATATGGTGTGATGCATGACTTCAAGAATTCCACATTATATATTCTTTACAGAAACTTACTCATTCATTACATCATATGCAAATCTGAAACCTTATTCGGTTTCACTAATCCTGGTCGTCGTTACTGCTAATGTTATTACAGGGGCTTCAAGTGGCATTGGAGCAGAAACGGCGAGGGTGCTTGCACTGCGTGGCGTCCATGTAATCATGGCAGTCAGAAATCTTTCTGCCGGGCATGAGGCCAAAGAAGCAATTGTGAAACAAGTTCCCAATGCAAAAGTTGATGCCCCTGGAGTTAGATCTCAGTTCGATGGCATCAGTCAGGAAATTTGCATCCAAGTTTGATTCCTTGGGCCTTCCTCTAAATTTGCTCATGTAAGATTATACTCTTGCTTAAGTTCTATGTTGCTAGTATGCATCATTACAAAGTTATTGAACATCTAATTATCTATTTCTGAACTTTAATCAGTGTCGATGTCGTTTTACTTTTTTCTAGAAACAATGCTGGAGTTATGGCAACACCGTTTATGCTTACAAAGGACAACCTTGAGCTGCAGTTTGCTACAAACCATGTGGGTAAGATCGTGCATTTAGATTCAACATAAAGTGATAAGTCGATGATTATTACGTACCTTATTAATTAAGAGTTGTCTTGTCGAGTCTTGTTCCACATTGTCTTCTTGCAGGGCATTTCCTTCTGACAAACTTGATGTTAGAAACCATGAAGAAAACAGCTCTAGAAAGCAAGCAAGAAGGACGGATTGTAAATGTCTCATCCAGGCGGCACAAGTTTTCATACCCTGAAGGGATCCGTTTCGATAAAATTAATGATCAATCTGGGTAAACTCATATCATTAAGTGTGTGGGCGTTCTGTTTCTCAGATTAATATTCATTTGGTTCACGTCGCAATGCACAGGTACAATAGCCTATCGGCGTATGGACAATCAAAGCTTGCTAACGTGCTGCATGCTAATGAACTCGCGAGGCGTTTGAAGGTAACTGGCTTGCTAAAGGACATCACTCATTTGCATTACGATTCATTGCACTGCAAATCAGATAGAAATGTTCTTATCTGCATGATTTACTATAAATCAAAGAGAGAATTAACCTTTTCAAACTAATAATAGCTGCCGTCTTTTTCCAATCTGATAAGGCTAGAAGAGAAAAGGCTATTGAATAAACCACCATATTGTAAAGAACAATTGCTGAAAGAAGAGTGTACTTTACAGTGTTAATTGTTATGCTGATTTCTCTGAAGGAAGAGAAGGTGGAGATAACAGCTAATTCACTTCATCCAGGAGCAATTGCAACCAATCTTTTCCGTCATCACAGCTTTGTAAATGGTAACGTCTTCCCCACTTTCGAGACTCTGCACGTCCAGTTCTCGTGCTCCTTTTCCTCCTTACTGTTACCTTCCTCCAACTTTCTGTATGTTGACCAGTAGATCACCGTTCCAGAGTAATGATACATATGGAAGCATTTAAATATGAAGTCTTGAGCCTCTAACTCATCATGCATAAAACTTACCCACATCTCTAATCTACAGGAAGATTTTCTCAAATATCTCTCGTTGTAGAAGGATCACATAGTCTTCAGTTTGCAAAATTAGCACTCTGTATAAAGTTAAATATGGGGCATGTTATTTCAGGCATCAAAACAAACTCTTTTCCTTATCGTCTGCTGTTTATTCAGGCCTAGTTGCTGCTCTCGGTAAGCATGTGATGAAAAATGTTGAGCAGGTACTGAATTTTTCTTCATAACCTTTCTCGGTTCTCTGTAACGTATTAAGTTTGAAATGTCCTAGGAGGACAGGAAAACATATAACATTGGTGCTATTCCTTGTTAAATTCCCTCCAAAGTTTGTGTTTGACCGGCTGACAGAATTGGAACTCAGGATTTCAAATGATTTCATATTTGACGTATTTGAAATCACAGTTCATTGAAAAAATAGTTCAGAGTAAACACTAAAGGATTTTGAATCTTTCAATCAACCGATAACGGTTTATACTTTGGTGAATCTGTACAACAGAGACCTGGATTTGTGGACATTTGACATTGGAATGGTTTGCAGGGAGCAGCAACAACATGCTATGTGGCATTGCATCCAGATGTTAAAGGCATGACTGGCAAATATTATGCAGACTGTGACTTGGCCCAGACAAGCTTGCAAGCTAATGACCAACAACTGCCCAAAACATTGTGGGACTTCACCTGTAACCTCATAGACAAATGTAAAGTCTAGTAAAAAATTTACATTTCTACAAATTGACCAACACTATAATACCCTTTTCATATTTAACTGTTATTGGATCTTTTTATATTAAATATTGTTATATTTAACATATAGATATTATGTATAAAAAAACACAATTTTCTATACCAAGCAGCCCTTTGTAACACTGTTACATCAATATTTTTGTTGTTTCGATAATAATCTTAAGTTGGTGTTCTTTTCTTTTCTTTTTTTAGTTTATTTTTTTGAAATGCGATGTGTTAGTTTATATATATTATTTATATTTACAATATATGTAAAGTATGAAAAATTATTTATTATATTCACTCAAAGAACACTCGGGAATAGCGTGGCACGATGGATTTTTCTTAAATGAATAAAAAAATATAAATAAATTTCAAATACAACAGTGCAAGTAAACATCTAATCTTTCAGGCACCAAACTTCATGAACGATCACCTGTGCAAGCGAGGCCCTCCTCATCGGCCTCAGCCATTTGCACCTTGAATTCAAATTCGAACACTTTGTAGCAGAGTGACTCTTCTGATTGGATGAAGCTCACCTTTTTCCACATCAGTTCGGATTAATTAGCATCGACCACGAATGTGTTACGATGGATGATGTTACGAACCGTGGAAAAGCGAAACCCTCGACCAGTTTATACTCCGGCCAAGCATGTGGTGGCTAGAGATGAAGAGACGGATTTAACTTCACATGAGCTCCGAGGAGTTGCTGAGACACACGATCAGCCAACACCGACTGTCCATCACCCCGGTGAGAGGCTGCTGTCATTTCATGGAAGGCCTGAGATCCTGATGAATGCAGGCCTTGGAGAATGGCGGGGTCCCAGTAAGACGGGCTGTTGACGGTGGGTGATTGCATTGGCGAGTAACGAATATTCTCCTTCCGTAACATGGATTGGTTCAAATGAGTATATGGGGCGGCACCAATCCCACCACTTAGCACTGTGGATGAGGTGGGTATGGATGGCGGAGATATCCGCCCGTTCAAGTGTTGAGGTGATCTCGGATGTGGAAGAGGGCTCCCGACTGGAGACACTGGGCTTGTTGTATACCTAGGAGTATAAATATCACTGGAAACATCAATCAGAGGAGAAGGCTATTGCCAACTATCACAATTGTCTCCACATTTTCTATGTCTTGTAAACATAAAATAACTTTCCTATATGTTTGCAATGGAAGATGAGGGGGTTAGAGAGGAGTTGAGAGACAGACCCTTGGCGATAAGTAACTCTCGATGCATGGGAAAAACGGTTAGTAAGTCCCCTGGAATCCGACTGCTGAGAACTTCTTGCATGATCAATATTCTGTAAATGAATTACAGCCAACACTATCAGGAAACTAAAGGAAAATTACACGTACCTTAAATGAGTCGAGGAGCATTTGATTAATTTTTCCCTTGCAATGCTTTTGCATGAAAAGATGAGTTTGACAGATTTGAGAAAGCATAATTTCCTGATTCAAGAGTTCGGATCAAAGTAATGTGATACATATATATATAAGATAGTACCTCTGTTTTTACAGCATTGGGGGCTGCAGGATGAGCTGAAGATGTAGAGACCAGTATTTGTTTTCCTGATGGCGATGAACTTTTCACAAAAGGGTGCTCCAAAAGCTGAGCGGCTGTAGCACGATGCTTGGGATTCCACTGCAAACAATGCTTCACAAAGTCCTTACATTCATCTGAGAGGTGATCTGGAATTGTTGGAAGTTCTTTATGGTATGCAACCTTCAACATGGCCACTTCCTGTAAGTCAGGACACAGAGAGTATTGAACTAACAAAATTCGTGCATCAGATTCTAGCCAGCATACGCACTTTCTGACATTGAAAAGTTCAATATGGATATCTCCGATTGGGGAAAAGAATAGCATCACACACAACAGAAGGAGAAAAGATAGAGAAATGAAAAATCAAGAGATGTCAAGAGTCTGAACACGCACCTGTTTGAACTGGCTCATAGGTGGTCTTGAAGTAGCAATTTCCAGAACAGTGCATCCAAGACTCCAAATGTCAATAGCTGGACTACGCACACTCGGATTCATTATGACCTAAGCAAAAACCAGTAAGAAATTAGCGGAAGGCATAGAGGCTTCAGTTGCAGAACATTGAGAATTTAATACTAACCTCAGGTGCCATCCAGTAAGGGCTCTCCCTAAGCAATGATGGATGAGATTGCCCGATGATCTGTAAAAGCAATCATGTCGAAATTTTACAACCATATCAAACATAAAAGATCAGGCAAGGAACATTCTTGACCCTAAATGACCAGTGTAACAATTGTTAAAGCATGAACACCACAAAATTCCCAGTTTCTAATGTCTGAATACCAACAGAACAAATCAACCAGAGATGACATTAAGAACAAACTTGAGACAGTAATGTTTTAACGCTCGAAGATGCTAGCTTGAACTCCAATCAGCATGATGATCACTAAACTACTGTGTTTCCTCAGAACAATCTCTTTCTGTAATTGATACCAATAGACTAGACCGCGAAGAAGATTCCCAACTTACGTGCTTTTCAATGCCAAAGCTGGCCAGCTTAACACTGCCGTTTGGATCTACAAGGATAGTGGCCCCTTTGATGTCCCTGCAATGTTTATGTAGCATAAGTGCATTAAAAATATTCAAGAATGAAAGAATAAGCCGCACGCTGATCCAAAGGATGTAATCAGATTTACCTGTGTGAAATACTTCTGGTATGTAAATATGCCAGCCCTGATAAGATTTGATGAGTATAACTGCGGATAGCTGATTCTCCTAGTTTTCCGTATTCTTGCAGAATCCTAGAGATGGAACCGCCAGGTACGTATTCAGAATATATATATAAATTATCACCCACCTGATCAAGGAAAACAAATTCAATGACAGTGGAAGCTTGACAAAAAACGACACCAAAAAACAAGATAACTTGAACTACATTATCATACAGCAATAGTTTTTCCCATTAGAAATACGGTTTGCCAACGACTTTCCCCAACTTCTTGAGTATTAAAAGAAATTGTATGCAAAGCCTTCAGTAAATGAACCCATGCAGATTCTGTAGCCAAGCCTTACACATGGAAAAACAGAAAGTTTACATAAAGCTGCACGATTATGAAGGGACACAACTACAGTTGCTGGAGAAAAACTGACCATTTCAGCTCCATAATACTGCACAATATTAGGATGTCTTAACTGACTCAACACAGACAACTCCTGTAAGGAACAGAGATGATTATGAGAAATTATTCATCGACACAAGAGGTAAAGAAATGAGCAGGAAGTTACAGATGGAATTAGCATAAAAAAGACAACAGGCTACATGTCTAATGGCCAAGAAGACTAACTATTTTCAACACCATTGCAGCTTGCTTCGACTTTGCATAGTCGGAAGATAATTTAACCTCTTTCATGGCACACATTTCACCTTTTTCACTGAAACCAACAAAAAACAAACCATAAGATCAAGAAACAAGACACATCCTCAATGTGTTCACCATAATTCTCACCCATATTTCTCACCTATCAAAACCAAGGTAGATGTCTCCCAGTGCTCCTCTACCTAGCAACTTCCCCTTTTTCCAATGTGTGCCGGGGCTTTTAAGATTTCCTGCTCTTTCTGGACTATGTGATGGTAATGTAGGTGATGTTGCAGCTGAATTCGGACGAGAAACTGGTGAGGAACTGGAAGTTGCTCCAGGAGGAAGGGGCAAGGGGTGACCTTTTTGCTTTGCATCATCGGGCCAATTTGCATTTGGTTTATTGTGCCCCCCTCCAGTTCTTGGATGAACTCTGGAACTAGAGGTGGGACTTGCCGTTCTAGGACTAACATGCCGGCTATAATCTGAGTTGTCTTGAGCACGATTACAGACAACATGAGACTCAAGTTGCAGTTTAGGCACTTCAATCTTTAGAACCCGCTTCCAAGAACGTGTAAAGGTGAGTTTTTTATTGGGTGTGAGGTTCTCAAGAGACTCATCCTCAACAAGAATGCTTCAGCCCAGAAAGACACAAGCAAAATTCGTTCAGAAAAAAACTATAGTCTTTGACATAACGATTAGAAATCATAAGAAAGAACCCGTCCCAATCCCAGAACTCACCTTGAAGAGGTCGATGCAGCTGGTTTAGAAGCTGACCATTCTGGGCTTGAAAATGGCGCATCTTCAGTTGAAGAAGCACAACCGAAACTGAAACTCAAACCAGATGATTCAGAGCTGATGCTGGGGCTCCTCGATTGATCGTGAAAGAGTTGCCAAAGCTGCTCTTTCTTCAAAACAGCAGCCACAAGCCTCTCCCAGTTGTCATAGATCATAGACATCTCGTTTCTCCCTGCAAGATTCAGCCCCTCAGTATCTCAACTTCAACAACACGACAGTACTGTAATGTGGGAAACTGAAACACGGAATCCCCCAGTTTTCTTCCGCGTCTTCTTTCTTGAAAGTGAAATATGAAAACGCTCGTAAAGGGCAATACAAATCAGGGAAATTGACTTTGGTATTTGGTGGTTCAACTTTGTCAACGGGTAAATGCACGCTGTTACCTCACCTATTTCAGCGGTAAATCCCGTCTGCCTGTCGGAAAGTTCCTGCTTTCTTGGCTTTTGTCCAAAAATAGCACCTATTCAACTGACTTGCATCAAGGTTTGGCGCTCCATTCTATCTACGTGTACATGCATGGAAAGAGATGTCATTCAGGATTTATGGGCTGGTTACTTAAACGAAGGGTGAATTTCAGTTCATTTTTCGTTGTTTAAAAAATTATAAATATTTTTTAAAAAATTTAAATAATAAAAAGATATTTATAATTATGACAAATTTTAAAAAAGTAACTGTAATTTACCCTTTATAATAAATTTTCTTAACTCAAATTATTTATTTTTATGTATGACAGGTAGAGACATGGAGAAAGAAAAAGAACAAATAAGTAAATGTTTTCAATGAGAAAATTTGGTTGAAACCTAACTTTTATTCAATGAGAAATTTGGCTTCAGACAGTGAAGATTAATTTTAGGGTTTGTTTGGTTCAAATGAGAGGAAAAAAGAAGTGAAAGGAAAGGGGGAAAGGAAAGAATAACAGTTTTTTTTTAAGTTGTTTGGTATGATTGGAAGGGGAGTATATCTCAAATATTTTCTCTTGTTTGGTACGAAAAAATTAGATTGAGAAGAAAAGACTAATTTTTATAATTTTACAGTTTAACCCTTTCTCTTCATTTTGTATTAGAAAATAAACAAGTTAATATTATACTTATATCAAAGATATAAAAATCTTAGTAATAAAAATATATATCAAACAAGAAAAATAATAATTTTTATTAATAAAAATATTTATCAAGACGAATATTGTTCATTTATTATAAACTATTCAATTTAAATAAAATAAAAATTACTCGTGACGACGGTAGGAAGAGGAAACACGATTAGGGAAAAGGATTATTGAAAAATCGTAAATACATAATATGTTTACCTGATTGTTGACTTCTATGTAGTAGTTTTTCCAACAATCTGATTATCTTTTCTCTAGCGAGTATGTACGGTCAACGGGAAGGAGAAAAGAATTGGAGGAAAATATATATATATATATATATATGGGCAATAGAGTAAATAAAAATAAAATGTATATTTGTTGGTCTTTTTGGTCTTATACTTTTACTTTTCCACCCAATTTCGGACGAAAATGAAATTGGACTCCGAAGGCATTTCATATACATCCAATTTTACTTCCCCCCTCTATCTCTTTCTCCAAACCAAACACTAAACTTTTTCTTATACATCCCCTTTTACTTTTACTTTTCGAATACTTCCTATTTTCCACCCAACCAAACATATTTTTAATCTTAATGGTGTCTGTTTGTCTAAAAGCTTATGTTCCCCAAACTTTAAAATTTATATAAAACATTTTAATTTGTTTTAACATTTTTAGATTCATGTTGCATTTTATACTTAGTGACCCCTTTTAGAAAGTCCATTTTGGAAGTTGCATTTTCTCTTGTAAAATTGTATTGCTCCTTTGTCTTAGTTTCTACTGAAAAGATAATATTATTAAGGACAAATTACAACAAACACCTCCCATAGTTAAGTTTAAATACACAAACATTAATGTCTTTAATATAAATACAAGTACATCCCCTTAAGATTGTTAGTATAATATACCTTAGTGGGTATTTGTGCAAATTTTTATCCTTGTATAGAAAATTTACTTATAATTACAACTACAATCTCAAGAGTTGTGCTTCAAATTTTACAAAAAGTAGAAATATTTACCTATTTAGACCTAAGCTTCAAATCTATACTCTATATAAATGTGTGAATACTCAAGTTGTTTGTTCCACATTGTGAAATGACAAATATACCCTTATTTAAAGATTATTAATTATTATATTACAGATTCTGAAATTTTTAACAATTTAGAATTCTAAATATTCTAAACCTCCTCCATATAAATTTAGGATTAAAAAACCTAAATCGTGAATCATGAATGAATCCAATTACACAGAATTATAATAACTTGCTTCTAATCGTGAATCATGAATGAGTCCAATTACACAGACCTATCATGCATTAAATTTTAATAGCATTCATAGAAAATTATATTATAAAATTAGTTATAGAAAAACCATTACATAAGAAAAATGTTTAAGAATCTTAATTGCTCTAAACTACTTAGGGAATGAATAACATATTCAACTAAAAAAAATTAATATGCAAAATAATATTTCAAACACAATGACTTTGCTAAAGAAATCTTAATTATATTAAGAAAGTTTTAATTTACCATGACACATTAAAATTTAAAATAAACTACACAAGAATAATATATAAAAATACTAATCTAAACTTAAATATAAATATATATATATATATGTATAATAATGAATAAATATCAAAATTTGATTACAAATTAAAATTGATATATGGATATGATATTATTAAATTGAAATTGCTTATGAAAATTCAACTATTGAGTGAATATCTTAGTACTTGATCTTTTTAGTATTAGATAATCCTGAATGCTTTACTTTTACATATATTATTTTTTATATTAATTAATAGAATAAGTATTACAACAATAAAAATTTCACATAAAAAATTAAGTTGTAACATAATATATTAATTAATAAGAAATAAATTATACATCGGTGCATATGAAAATAAGATTAAGAAGTTAAACTAAAACATATAGAATTAAAAATTGCAATATAAAGGCAAAAAATAAAATTTTATACAATAATATTTTAAAATTTAGAAAGTAATAAAGCATGTAAATAATACTTTGACAATAATTAAAGTTGATACTGAAATATAATTAACATTAGGATCTTAAAATATAAAATATTGGTAATATTGTCCAATTAAATTATATTTTTATAATAATAGTAAATAAATAGTTAGTTTGTAATCATTTAGTGTCAATAAATTAAAAATCAATGACATTCAAAATGTAGTAAAAGAAAACATATTACATACACAGACATAATATAGCAAAATCAAACAATAGCAAAGACACACAATAAAAATTGATCAATTTTATTATAATAGAATAACATATAAGTATCAAAATTTAATGACAAATAAAAATTATCAGATTAAATTAGAAGTGCAATTGAAAATTTAAAAAAGAGCTAACTAATTGATTTTATTTCAATATTAATAGGCTAAAAACACCATGTCCACCTCCCCCTGGACCCCCAAGACACTGACATTGAAGAAGAGTATAAATAGTAATATAATAAATAATTTAATTTAAAATTTTACCTTATTGAGTAGAAAATTAACTAACATAATTGTAGTTGCTAACGAGACATATATAACTATTTTTATGCTTAAAAAGGTGCATAAAAGTTGTAACATTTGGTCCCTTTGTATTATTATACACTTGACGCCCACATGACATTTTCTTTTGAACATCCGCGAAAGGTGTTATGGTAACAAAATTGCTACTTTTTAGTATTTACGGGACCGAAAGTGAGAATCCCAAAATCAATGGACCAAATAAAAATGGAAAAGACCTAAGTTGCGAAATGAAAAATGCTACTTCCCTTATGAAAATAGGAAAAGTCAAATTGTGAGTAAACATTAACACAATAACAATTAAAAGTATAAAATTTTAAAATAATTATATACTAACACATTAGTACAATTACATTTTCATATTAAGAAAATTACTAAATTTTGAGAATACAATTAGTACAATCAAATAATAAATAAAAACTGAGTTAATTATGTTGAAATTAGAATAAAAAAAGATGATAATAAATAAGCCAATGAGATTATTATATTTTTCCAATAATAAATTTATAAAAATAACTTAAAAGTTTAAAAAGCATGAGTACCAAAGAGAATAAAAATTGATATATGAACAGAATATTATTAAATTGAAATTGCTTAGGAAAATTCAACTATTGGGTGAATCTTTTAGCACTTATTTTTTTAGTATTAGATAATCCTGAATGTTTTACTTTTACATCTATTGTTTTTTTTTTATAAAGGTGAAAAATAAAATTTTATACAATAATATTTTAAAATTTAGAAGCTAATAAAGCATGTAAATAATTCTTTGACAATATAAAAAAGTTGATAATGAAATATGATTAACATACATTATAGGATCTTACAATACAAATATTGGTACTATGGTCCAATTTGATTATAGCTTTATAACAATAGTCAATAAATAATTAGTTTGTAACAGTGTCAATAAAGTAAAAGTATACGACATTCAAATATAGTATTAAAAGAAAACATACAACAGACATACAAAATGTAATAAAAAATGAAAACAAAATTAAACAACAGAAAATAGACATAATAAAACCTACAAATAAAATTGATCAATTTATTTTATTAAATTTGAATTTCTTCTATTCAAGATAAGGAGCTTTGACTAATTATTTTAATTTTAATATTAATTTTTTGAATATAAATATTTTATATTTTCATATTAATTGGCTTGATACATAATAATGAAATAATTATTAGTGAATATACGAAATATAAAATTTTAAGTTTGGGGAATATATTTTTATTCAATAGTACCAATTAAATTTAGAAAGTAAATTACAAATAATAGAATTGAATAGTTTTCTTATCAATTTAAATAATTACTATCATTTTGTTTGAAAATATAATTATATAATACTAATGTGTCAATAAAAAAAAAATACGAATAATATCATGAACTTAACATAAATGATATATTTACTTTTAAAAATTTATTTGTACACGTGCATCGCACGTTATGCTTTCTAGTTTTACAAAAAATAGAAAATATTTACCTATTTAGACCTAAGCTCATGAGTGTCAATCTAATTTACCCTGTCATTAAATATTGTAAGACAAAGAATTTGAAAACATCATGGGACTAAGCATTAAGAAGGGGGAATTTTCCTGGTAAGTTGTTCCTGTATGTTAGGAACTGCACCTTGCTATGATGGTATGATCAAATAAATAAGGTAATTAAAGAATCAAATGTTTTAAGAGATTCAACGAGCATCGTTCCATCTAAATCATTTTCATACAATGATGAATTTATACAGCACAAATTCACAAGTTCTTTTTGAAAAAAAATATTCAAAAACAATATATATCATATGTTGTATTGACAGTGAAGAGTTTTACTTTTAACAGAATGATTCCACTACAAAGATCCTCAGACTGAGTACTGGACATCACCCTCTTATGAGGGTCAAGCCAATAGCTGTTACGATGATCGTCGAGGGAACTCCGAACTTGAGATGACTCCAGAACGATAAGTTGTAGCCGTAGTGTTGAGCCCGACGTGCCTGCTCGCACACGATCAAGTTGGCTGCCGATCCCAAGAGGGAAAGGTTTCCGGCCACTGTGCTGACCCAAGCCAAGATTAGCCATGCTTTCTGCTCACTTGCAGGAGATATCGCGGCTGCTGAGGCGGCCACTCGGGCTCCTAGAAGCAGGACTGAAAACAAGCAGAAGCAGGATTTAACAGTTCTAGCTCTTGAATATGCATGGTGCAAGAATGGCCATCGAAAAATTATAAAATAGATTGTGAAACGTGCTTAACAATAAGAAGAAATTCGGACACATTAGTACATTAGGAAGATGAATTGCTCCTACTCTCCAGTCGCTCGAGTTTCTCCTACTAATTTACAACATGCGCACTTCTACCTATCAACTGTATATAACTAGGCGACCTTTAGAACAATGTAAAGTTGCAGATTTGCACCTAGTGATGAAGTTTACGGCAAAGTGTATCGTTGTAAGTTGGGTTCGTGATAGTTGAATCAAAGTGTAACATTAGGTCAGGCTCTCTACACTCTCCAATGCAAAGAATATCACATTATCTTCAAGGGATAGAGCTATTAGACTAAGACGTTTTGTCTCTAGATGGAGGCTTTTAGATTGAGTAACGTAACATCAATTCTGCTTCCTAGAGTCATTAGGGTATATTATCCAACAGTGAACTATAACAAATGAGTTTTAGGTTGCACAGGCTGTACGTATAAAAATAATGGATTCAAAGACTTCAATCCGTGATTCAACTTCAATCGTGTTGAATGACGATTGTAGCACTTGTCTCTTTCCTGTGTCAGTTGTTGTATACGTTTATGTTCAAGAAATATTCCAAGTCCGCAGTTTGCAAGATTGCAGATAAAGTACCAAGGTGGAGTGAACATACCGGTAGGTACATTAGAAGCCAAATTGGAGAGGACTATTATAACAGCTGCTAAAACTGCTGTTCCACCGATGTGATCTATTTTGGCGTAAGGCTCCATGAAGTCCCATAGCGTGCTTGGAATTCCCGTTTTGTTGAACCCATCGACTGTAATGAACATTCCGCAAAAGAATATCAAGAGCGAATATGATACCTGGATAATGAAGACAAATCATATAAATCATCCTTTTCCAAATAAGAGCACCGCAGGTGTATATTATCAATGAATATCAAGATTTTGGAACTGATGTCACCTTTTCCAAACAAGGCCTGGCGTCTTTAAAATCAAGAACGACGAGCGCAAGTGCAGCTGTAATTGCAGTCCATGACATATTCAGACCGGCCAACAGAGATGCTAGCATTCCCAGAGTAACAAGATAAACACATGCCTTCCATAAGACCCTTTTCCACTTCTTGGAAAATCCTAATCTTTCTTCTGCAAATTCTATAAAATTCCCGTGCTCGACTCCGATCACAGAGGAGCTCCTCTTTGAATGTATAGGTCCAGAATATCCAACTTCTTTTGAAGCATCTGAATTTCCGGTCGATGCTAACCCCACACTCGGAACCTTCTGAATTTCACTTTCACCAACATACCCCAAGTCCTGTAGTCCCTCAGTATGATTGGTGTGACCATTGACACTAGGAGAGCTTCGAATACTGTTGCTATCAGCTATATTGCCACGGTTCCTGAGTGTTGACTCTACCTGATTTGCATTAGGAGAGCTGTGGATGTTCGTTGATTCCAACACAGCGTGTAAATCTTGGGAGTTCGAGGATGTAAGATGTGACATTGTTGCAGGCGAAAACCGATGAGAATTTACATCATCTTCACCAACAACTTCCACCGCAGCATCTTCTTCGTCCTTTTGAACAGATAACAACTTCCAATACATGCATAAGAGGATCAAAATATTGATGCAGACTCCCACAAGCATAGCAGGAAGAATGCCAAATAAAAATCTACCAAAGCTAATCTTACTTTGGACAGCGATAACTAAGTTTTGAGGATTCCCTATCGGGGTTGCTGACGATCCTATATTTGCACTAGAGGCAAGGGCTAATAGAAACGGATGAGGTGGGAGATTCTGTTGCCTCGCAATTTTCAATACAAACTCAGTCAAAATAACGCAAGACGTATCATTGGTGAAAAAGGCACTAGAAATGGCAGAAATCAAGCAGATACGACACAGTAAGTCCTTGGCTCCCTTGCTTCTCCATGCTAGCAATTTGCCCAAGTACTTGAACATATCCGCTCTTTCGAGGTAGACGCTAACTACCATTGTCCCAAAAAGTAGACCGAGGATCGGAAGATCAATAGCAGCATAGGCTTGATCAGGCGTAATGACTCGAAAAAGCACCATAAGCATAGCTCCTAACAGAGACCCTGCCGTCCTTCCAATCGGCAAGAATGGGACAGCAGGGAAAACAGCCAATACCCAGAATATAGCAAAGGCTATTGAGCCAAGAACCACTTTTACAGTAGGAGCCATCACCATGTTTTAGAGCTTAATCAAGAAATCACCAAGCCTATTCACTTATTAAATTTGCATATCTCCCCTGGTAAACTAGATTTTCACTTCATATAATCCAAACAAAACCTTAAGAAGATTTCATCTTGACAACCTCAAATTATATTCCCACACACTGTTGTCCAAATTTGAAATCCCAGCAAAGTAATTCAGTGCAGAAGACCATGAAAATCTGAAATCCCGGAAAGTGATTCAGTGCAGATCATCATGATAAAACATCAACTAATATAAATAAAACTCAGAAAGAATTCTTCTCTTCATCTTTACCCAATGAACAAATTACCCATTGGGACTTGAGAAACAGAAACAACTCATCAAATGTGCAAGAATGTCAGCCAGAAATCAAAGACATACAGACAACTAATCATTGACGACACAAACATCCTCAAGCCCAGATATGTAATGATTACAGCAACTTACTGCAATTTGAAATACTATGAATTTAGCAAAGTCCAAGAACAAGAAACACAACATCCAAGTTCAACAAATGAATAGCCACATCCATAAACTTATCCAATCATTTCAAGACTGAAAAAGGAAAAGAATTAAGTTAACTAACATGAAATCACCTGGACCTGGAAAAAGATGAACTTTCCACTGTGAAATCCAAGCCCACAACGTTGGAACAGAAAAGGGTCGCCTTTTATGGCATTTATTTACCAGTTTTGTACATGGTTTGTATAAAATACTTCTACTCTGGGACTATGTGGGTGGATTGATTCGGCCATTTTTTTATATCTAAATTATATAATAGATGAATGATAAGAAGGAAAAAAGAATGATAAGAAAACAGTAAAGAATACGTGGCTTTGGGTTTGAACAGGAGACAAGCTTTTCAACACACGTCAGACCACACATGATTCCTGGCTGCTCCATGTAATTGTATTCTCGGAAATTGATATTGCCAGGGATGTTTTCACTGCTTCCAGTCGCATCATAGTTGACCTCAACTGGAGATAGAATATTTTTTGAATCAAAAACGATAAATTTTATTAATCGAAAATAAAGTGATTATATTTAATTATGTAAATTATTAATATCGAATAGAGACAATTACAAACAATCATATGAATAATATCACATAAACTAACATCTAGCTATTACAGCAACAAATAATACCTACTATATAGTGGAAACAACATCAACCCACGTAGTGATTCGAATCTATGACCTTTAGGATCATGGAACCTCAACTTCACCAATTAAACTAGACCTCATCGGCAATTGGAGATAGGATATTGAACAGACGTAAAATGCGATTTTTATCTAAAAAGTTGGTACCGTAGTTCTGAGTATATTTTCCAATTTACAAGGGCTCAATTGTCAATTAATTAATTACTTATTTAAAAAACTGAAAAGACTATTTTATACCATTTTATTTACAGCATCATAAATCAAATGACAATTCAAATAAAATTTTTAAGACCAAAACTCTCGATTTTTTTTCTTTTCTTTTCTTTAAATCCGCATCATTATATTACTAACTATAATCAACATCTATACTATATTATTATTGAAGATGGCCCTTTTGGTGTCCAAATTAATTTGGTCTATCATTTATTAAAAAAATTTAAATTAATTAATTATTTTTAACTTCCTCATGATCTTTGATAACTATTTTTGGTGATTTTTTCTTCCTCATGCATTTATCTTATTTTAGGTAACTCTTAACTATATAAAAAATAAATAATATACCATATAAAAATATTTATATTAAATATTTTTTAAAAATTATGCACATACATAGAATATGCCAAACTTACTAGTATCAATTATCAATACCTAACAATAATCGACTTCCTCATCATCACTTCAATATAAAAATATTTATACGATTCTTAACTTCGTTTCTTATTATTTCATGCATGATCAAACAAAATACAACATTTGTTTTGGATTAATGATGTCTTAGACTAATACTTGAAATTGAGGTTTTATAAACAAGCTCAAAGTCATAAATTCGAATCTCATCATACATGTTAGGTATTTTATATCACTTTATATGAATTTATTGCAATATTTCATTGTTTGTGAATTTATTATAACTTATTTCATTATTTTTAAATGTATTTATGTGTTGATCGAATATGCAATAATCATGTAATCTATACTATTATATAAAGCAAACCCTATTTTTACGAATAAATGGCGGTTACTTACACCGCAACATCAATTTTTTGGTTATCCAATAATACCCAAAATTAGTTTTCATTTCTTTTCTTTCTTTCTTATTTTCTTTAAAATGCAATGTGTTGATTAATATATATATTTTCTTATTTACAATAACTTTAAAGCGTGCAATATTATTTTAAATGCACGCAGAAACAGTGTGCCACGATGGCTAGTTATCCTTTAAAAAAAGAGTTGTTTTGGCGTCTCTTGTTTGGTGTTTAACTATGATATGGACTTAGAGTTAGAGGTGGCTTGTACACAAACTTGTAATAAAATGTCAAACAAATTAAATATGCAATGCCAAAGTTCTATCTAATACATAGTAACTATCTAACATAAAGTCTAATTCTGGACCGCAGAATTCTCTCGAATTGTGCTCTGATTGATTTTATTTTTTTTAATAATTAACAATGAATTATTAATTTGAAAATACAGTAATATTTTTAAAACAATTAATTTTTATTACCATATTCAGTCTACAGTATAACAACATCTCTAGATCTACCAACACCGACATTAGAGCTACCAATAAAACAATACAAACATCCTATAAATTAAAAAATACCTTACATTTGTAATACTCAAACCCA
Source organism: Sesamum alatum (assembly GCA_034509735.1). Classification (NCBI taxonomy): domain Eukaryota; kingdom Viridiplantae; phylum Streptophyta; class Magnoliopsida; order Lamiales; family Pedaliaceae; genus Sesamum; species Sesamum alatum. Next base: position 26,792,882 of record JACGWO010000003.1, on the reverse strand, counting down.
TGACCTCTTGGTTGTGGGACATCAACCTCACTACTCGGCAAGGGATCATAAATACTCTGATTGAACATTTACAAATTAAATTTTTTACATAAATTCATAGTAATTTAATTTCGTGGACGGTATTTGTAATATTTATAAGGGTAATAACGATGAGCTCTCTTAAAATTTAGCATAATAATGAATATCTTATCGTCGTTCGAAAATTATTAATATTCCTAATGTTTGATGAAATTATATAATTATTGGATGAAAACCCGAAACCGGTAAATTTGTCCATATTTTATTTCTTCTTTTTATAAAAAAAATTGAAAAAAAATTAAAAAAAACTAAAAAAACCGATGAGGTGAATGAAAAAATTTGCAAAATTATAAAAAAGATTATCTACTTAGTCCATAAAAAATTATAATATATAATTAATAAAAAAACATTTTGACCAGTTTACCACAAAAAATGGATAAAAATCTAATGTAGACTAGTGGATTGAGCTTGTTGTTGGAAACTTGGACGACCGTCAAAATCAAAGGGTATTGATATTTTTTCAATAAAGAGAGAATATTTGTAATTATGTCAAACCTCAAGAGCGTTCATTTTAATTTATCCTATTTGTATATATTACAAGTTACTTCTCAAAATAAAATAATAATGAATTATTTTACCTCAAATATATATATTAATAATCATGAATCAGTGAAGAGATTGTCGTTTAAGATTATGGTCGGGCTTTTGCAATCAAGTTTTTGTCATCTACGTACTTTTTTTAATACTCCATCCCTCATAAAATTATTAATCGGTTTACTTACTCTAGTACAGAATTATTTTTTAAACTTTAACTAACTTATAATATTTTATTATAATTTCAGATTTTCATATCTTTTATACGCGCGCTATCATATATAATATAAGCCGGTTGAAATAAATTACCTAACTAATTATTTGTAACTTCGAAATTGATTGATCAACAACACCAATAATTTATAATTTTTGGACAGAGGAGCATATACATGCATATAATTCGAGCTTAATAACATTAGGCCCCGTTTATTTTGAGGATCGTATTAAATGAGTGATAAGATTATGTTGAACTAAATAAATTATAAAAAAGTTTTGTATTAATTGTAAGGTGTTTACTTAAACAAGAATTGTTGTATTATTATTAAGAATAAGTTATACCACCTCCTTTTGTGGTATAAGTTATTCAACCAGAACAGTAAATAGTGCAAGGCTTTAGTTTTATACCGGACTCCCATATAGCAAAGTAAACCCTGTATTAACCTATACTAATTTTCTTATTCAGCCTAATACACCAAAGTAAACAGGGCCTTGGGGTAAATTACAGCTACTTCTAATAAGATTTAACATAATTACGAATAGTCTTTTGTTGTTTGGGAAATTACAAGTACCTTCCTCAAATAAAAAATAATTATGTAGCATCCAAATGGTAAGGTAAGAATTACTATTTTACCTTTGTAGATTTAAAACAAAAATATTTGAAAAATGTAAAAATAATCTGAAGGTGGATAAAGTAAACAATCTATCAAGCATATTAGTTCATAAAAATATTTTAATAAAGTTATAATCCATAATTTATAGTAGTATGTATATATTGATACTTTGTTTTCTTTAAATTGTTGTTGGTGGATTTAGAAATATTGTTGTACTGCAGAACGCTGTAATAGTCTGTTGGTTGATTGATTTAGACATATCTCTGTATTTTCAAAATAAATAAATTAAAGAACATCTTGGTCAATTCACCACAAAAATTAAATAAAAAATTGACGGAGACTAGTGAAATGAGCTCGTTGTTAAACGTACGTTAAATCCAAATGATATATATAATTTTTCAAAAAATAAAAAAATATTTGTAATTATATTTCATGAAAAGTTATTGTAATTTAACCTTTATCATTATTAAACAGTAGCAGTTGCATTTGAATAAAAATAATAATAGTGATGGATATTTTTCTTCAGAAAAAAAAAAGGGTTGATCTTAGTAATACAATGTAATGATTGTCAGGCCGAAAATCAACGACCCTTCTTCAATTATTGGGCTTTAAATAAAAGCCATGATCAGGTGAGCTGTATACCATACTCCAACTATCTGTCTTTAACATGCAATGTCTGTTAATATTCAACACTGCAAAAACTCTTTAAATTAAAATTTGGGATAATTACATCCACATCCTTTATTTATGGTTTATTTATATAAATCATCACTTTATTTTAAAAAACTACACATACAACCACAAAAAATGTCAATTTTATGCCCTAAAAAATCTCAACATCATTATACAAATTATCTCTGCAAGGTGGTTTCTGTAATAACACAAAAAATAAGAGTAATTTATGTAAATAAATTATAAATCAGAGAGTGTAAATATAATTATGCTTAAAAAAATTTATTTCCTCATTTTTCTCCATCATGGTATACATACATATATATATATATATCAAAGAATAATCATATTATTGGCCAAACTGTAATGATTGCAACAGGATGGTGGGAACCCCCAATCAAACTCTCATAGTGGACCAATCCCAATTCTTAAACATTTGTTTCAGATAAAAACTGTGAATGAATTCTGAATTCTCCAGTCTTTGCCTGCCTACCTTATCCCCTTACATAGTAGGACAAAATCCATTTCATTTATGCTCCATCAGATAGATACCTTCCTCAGTTCTATTCTGCAGACATCATATGTAACCAGAAGCTCTGACTAAAAAAGAAGATTGTTGGTCTGGCTGCACTAGGGGTGGGAAAATGAGTGTGAAAGTGAAAGATTTTCATTAAATGGTCACTTTGATCCATAGTAATCCAGGAATTTTGAATTCTTACATAACTTCTTGTCCATAGTGGACAATGGACTTACAAGACTAATCAACAAGATTGCAAAATCTCTATGTCCAAAATTGCATCCCACATAGTATTAAGTGTCTCAAGTTTCTAACCTTGATTGAGGGATGTGAACTTAGTTGGCATCAGCTGACCCCTGATTGCAGCATTGGAAAGAAAGTCCAGTTGTTCCGAGGGCCTAATTCTTTCCCGGCAATGTCGTCATTGGTCCACCATTCACAGTCGATGACGGTTTTGGCTGAGAGTTCTCCATCTGCATTGTTGAAGTTGAAATCTTTGCTTGAACCCAGTAAGATGGTATGGTTTTCATGCATAGTCTCCCCATTGCTAAGTTCTCTACAGGTTTCTGAGTCATTTTTCATCACGTCGTTGTGATTGGTAACTTCTGCTGTTGCCTCCTGTAGATTTCTTGATTCCATTTTAGGTGAAGGGAATGATTCACTAACAACACAAGTTGGAATGTCTTCACCGAACAATTCAAACGAAACTCTATGATCAACAAGAGCATCACAATTTTGCAGTTCATTATCTGAGTTTGCAAGTGATACCACTTCAGAAATTTGGTTCTCCAGACGGTTAAAGTCTCGAGAAGGTGGTTCTCCACCGTTAGGTGTCAAAGCTCCAGAACCTAGCCTTGAGAGTCCGCCATTTGGTGTCAAAGCTCCAGAGCTTAGCCTTGATCCCCTACCGTTTGGTGTCAATGATCCAGAACCAACTCTTGAACCCCACTTATAATTAATGAAGTGTTCATAGCCAATGAACTTGGGAGCTTCCCCTCTGTGAAATTCAAGGATAGGCAGTTTATCAGGGAACGGTGAAGAGGTTCCAGAAGTAGAAAGTGCTGAGCCTGGTGATTCATAAGCTTGGAATTCATACTGGGACATTGAGGATTTCATATTGTTCCCACTGTTTCTCCGATTTCGAGCTAATGATGAGGCCAAAAGCTGAGCAAACGGCACTTCTGGTGAAGAAGGTGTTGTCATTTGCACAGGCTCAGGAGGTGGAGTGAAAGAAGCAGTTGATGGTTCGGTGGTGAAAGTGGAAAACACGGGTGGTGAAACTAATTGAGTCTCATATGCATAGGGGCCAATGGTAAAAATGGGTGCAGTCCCGCCCGGGGAGTATGCGTGGACAGAAAGGGCTGCTAGCGAAAGTAAACCAACCGGTGATTGAGTGGCTGACGGAGGATCTGATTGGAGAAAAGAAGCTGGAGAAGAGGGAGGGGCTATGAATGGCAACATGAGAGTGTTGGAGCGGTTCAGGTTTTCCACAACAGGAGCTACGGCAACTTGTGCAGTGGGCTCAGAAACAAGAACGGCATGACCAATTCGTTTACTGTGCTTGTAAGCACCGAAACACCAGTAAAGACTCCAGCAGCTTCCCCATCTTCTCTTCTGGGGTGAAAATGTACAGGCATTATTAGCTCTGAGGCCGGATTTTTCATGACATTTCAGTGCTAAAGAATTAAAAGACGAGAAAAGCTTTTTATCTACAAACAAGTGCTAACGTGAAGGCAATAGTGTATAACAAGCATGTAAAAGTTCAGCACGAATGAGACCAGATTTATAAACTTAAATCATAGGCAAGAAAAGCAAACACTGATGCTGCAGTTGACAAGGTGAAATAGCTTCGTTTTTCAGCCAATAACACTGATATAGAGGACGTGCTTGACATACTTAACTACGAGTAACAACCTTGAAAAACCTTAATAAGACTGATAAAGAAGAGAATGATCCAAACCCGTAAGGAACATTGTTTCAGTCGGCTGCTAAGCTTAGTCTCTCAGAGCAAAATCACTTGATTTCCTTGTTAAGGGCAAAAGTCATGCTCTTTTGTACTGTATCAGTCAATTTCGAGAGAACCTTAATGCTCGGTTGGATTGCACTAGCTTGAATATAACAAGTTGACCTATCTCTTCACTCTTCCTAACTGAACCGAGAGTAAATGCTTTGTTCAGTATGCTAAATTGCAGAAAGCCTAAAACCGAACAGATGATATGGAACTTATCCTAAACAGCTGCTATTTCACTACATAAAACCAGAGCTCTTGCAAATTTTTGCTTCAGCCCGTAATAGTCCGACCACCAACACAACGAGCTGAGATCAGGCTATAAATGAACATCTTATTTCAACTAAACCCATAAGAAGCCATATGCAAGCTCAATATTTTTCTTGTATCAGAACCTTAATTATAGCTCAAAATGCACCGTAAAATGCCTCGACCTCAGAGTTCAACATGAAAAGGGCCTTTCTCCTTCACTCAACAAGATGCAGCAATAGATAAACTCCCCAGACAAAAATGTTTTCGAACTCAATTTGTCAAGGTTACCGCAAATGCATATTCAACAGCAGACACTCCAGAAAATAGGTTATGCTTGTGGGCCAAGAGCTGATAAACAGAAAGATTTCCATTTTCATTGAACTGCCCTTGGATCAGTAACAGTTGGAATTAGAACAGAAACGCTGCTAGTTAAAGCCCCAATTATATCTAAAGCTCACAACATTTAAGAATAACAGAAATACTCGAACTCAGAAATTATCTTGCAAATCATCATTCCAAGGTCAAATTTAGCTGCTTCTGCACTATCTATTTGGGGAAAAATTCTCCTTTTACATAATTCCTGTCAACTTTCTTCTTAATTATTGCCCAAAAAGCTATATCCAGAACTGAATATCTCTGCCTTCTTCACAACTTACTACAAACCACAAAAGTTCTGTGCTACATGTAAAAATTGCATCACATAACAAATAAAAAGCTTCAAATTTCCAATCCTATTTGATCTTAAAACCTCCAAGTCATCAAAGTTCCATTGTTCACAAAAGGAAAAATCAACCCAGAAATCCACAAAAATCGAAGAAACTTCACATCAAGCAACTTTCATAAACACAATAAACAACACACAAACACACACACACACACACACGCATGTGTTTCTGTTTGTTCATATAGGAATTTATATGTTTAAAACACCAGTAGCTAACGATTATATGTTTAAATTATCTATGCACCTGAACTGTAGACGGTTGCACTCTGTTTTCAGCTGTTACTATGGCAGTTGCTGCAGCATTCAGAGTTTCCACGCTGTTACGCACGCTAGTCATGGTGATCTTCGCGGCTTTCTCTGCCCGGAGACGTCAGTTTCCGGCGACGTGATGTGCGGTTTGATGTGATTTCCCGGTGGCTTTGGTCGGAAGTTTAATTAAAGTCTGAGTTGCTACGCAAGATCACATGGCGCATTTCAAGAGGTTAAGACAAACCAACCAAGAAATGGTGGCCTTTATAAATGAAGCCACGAAATTATACTTAATTCACTTTGTGCCCCCCTTCTTTAATGAATTTTAAATACAACCCCATCACATCCCTATAATTTTATTTTCACCCAACATTTACATATGGAAATGCTCTATGGTATAATTATTTATTGGAGTACTTAATATTATTATTCGTTGTGTAGATTATTTTTCCAAATTTAAATACTTTAGTCTAGAATAAATATATGGAAAGTAAAAGTAAATATCTTAGAGAAGGATTATGTACTTATTTGTATCACGAACCTTAAAAATTCTGAGTCAAAATATTGTGCAAAATAAGTGTCTAGTTACACTGGTTTTTATTTTCTATTCAAACAAATTCTGGTAACAATTTTTATAAAAATTTTGGGAAAAATGCAAGCAACCCCCTGTGATGTTGCAAATGTGCAAATTAGTCTCATATAAAAAATAAATAGCAATTTACCTCCCTGTATTTTTTAAAATAAATCAATTTACCTTCCCGTGTTCTTTAAAATGGAGTAATTTACCTCCCTAGACAAGGAGGTATTGCTCCATTTTAAAGAACAAGGGGAGGTAAACTGCTATTTTTTTTAAGGGAAGGATAATTTGCTCATTTACAATATCATATGGAGGTAAATTATATTAAACACTAAATATTTCAGTTATTCAGGAAAAAACATTAGCTATAATTTATATTCCTCGTGTTATGAATTTCAGAACTTAAGGTGATAAAAATTTATAAAATATATATAAAGCGTCTTATAATAATTGAGCTAACAAAATGTTTAGGTAATAAAAGATACTTTTTTATCAACCAAATAAAGAAGTCTGGACAAAATTTATCTACAAATATTCTGCTAAAATTGATACAATATTTCCCAGAGATACTTGAAAAAAAGAAAATCTTATCTGTCGTACGAAAACTATTATTTTTTTCCTCCTAAACCTTAAAACATGAGCATTCATTGTAAAAAAAAAAAAAAAAAAAAAAAAAAAAAAAAAAAAACCAAATGGATGGAATAGTAATATTTAACTATTTTTTTTATTAAAGATGCTTTCTTCATTCTAGCTATATTTTGCAATTATATAGAATGGTGGGGTCAAGTAAACAATAACAAAAGATATGGTATAAAAATATAATTTACCCAATGGGGTTGGAGATATTTTGCGTTTAGTGGATAATGTAGGGATTAAATTACTTACATTAGCAAAAAAATAAAAATAAAAAAAATCTTATTTTCTGTTATATAAAGTTGGTGTAGTTTTGACTATAATCACCACTGTCAGTTAGGGGATAGATTCATAAGTTGTTTATAGAGGTATTTATAAATTACCTAGCAACACAGTCCGATGCATCAAACTCACAATTATTTTAACTGAAATTTGATGTAATGTCAATGTTTTACCTGCCACGAAGTTAATTTGATATTTTCATATCTTACACGAAAATATTTAACAAAGGCATAAAAATACATTTATTTATGTAGATTTATTTTATTTTAATTACACAATGTTTGTTTCATAATGTATACCTTATTATAATTGAAGAACACCTATTTGGTGTCTCAATTTTTTTGGTATGTTATTTTTTTATTTTTTAAATTATTTCACCAATTTTTTTTCTTTTTCTTAACCTCCGATTCTCTCTTTCTTTCCTCACTCTTCTTTCAATAACTTCCCACAACTTCTAGTTTTTACTTTATTTATTTATTTATTTCATTAAGATATATATTTTGAAAATATAATAATTATATTATTTAAATTCTAAATTAATTACACACATATTTGGGTGTGCTACACACACTAATATCAATTGAACCCTAACCCCTTATAATAACTAACTCTGACTGTCATAATATTAATTGATTAAAATACCTTTCAGTATATGCATTTTATTTAACATTTTTACTATTTTTAAATCAATTTGTTTCATCAATTATTTTCTAATAATGCACATTTAAAAAAAATTAATCAATTCAATAATAATTCATTTGATCTATTCTTAAATAATTACATAAATAAAATTTAAAATATGCACATACGTCGAGTATAATTAAGAGGGGTATTTTTGTCCAATTATACATGTGAGGTGGGGGGGGGGGAGGGAGTGTGATGGACAATGACACTCTTCCAAATTCTTCCCCTCAGTCTTAACTACTTTTGCACGCCTGCTTCTTCTCCCCTTCTCATTTATCCTTTTCCTCCCTTTGATAACGATATCACAACTTCTGTTCACGAACACAAGACAGTCCAATAATTTGGGTACAAGATTTTTTTATAGAAAATCTCGTATTTTAATATTGGGTACATATGTGTGTTGGGTACGTAAATGTTACAAAGAATAAATGATATTACAACTTCCACTCTACAAATTATTCCCCTCATTAATAACAAATACTAACAATAAGAACACTTTTGAAGTGTGTGCAAGAATAAATATTATAAATAAATCTTTATGTTTATTAATTAAAATACATATCATTATAAACAAAAAGTAATTTAAAATACATATTTGAGTTTGTGCTTAGCAACACTGTACCTTATGAAATTTTCAAAAATGTTTTTGACGTTTAGAAGGGGTTGAACTTTTTCTACTGACGAAATAAGAAATTCTAATCCAAATCGAATTTGGTCAGACTTAAATTAATTATATGACAAGGTCAATATACTTGTCGTGTGATTGGTGTACAGTTTAGAGAAAATGACCAATCACACAACAAGTATATCATACTTGTTCTGTGATTTGTTTAGTTCTATCAAATTTAATTCGGAATAAAAAAAAATGTTAGGAAAGTCCACAAACATTTTGGAGATGTTGCATGGTCAACTTAACATCATATTAGATCACTATATTTGAAAGGAAATCAAACAATTAGGACCTAACACATATGTACCTTAAATGTCTGAAATTGACATTGCAAAAGCCTCAAAATTATTACAAGCTTTTTGGCACTTTTCGTGCTTTGTGTAAAACTTTGGGGTGAAAGCAATTTATATTTATACATTTACCAAACTTTACACCTTTTCAACTTTCCACATAGTTTTTCACAAAACTTTTCTGCTAATAATAATGTCTTACTCTAACCTAACTTTTCATATGTCATTATTTGACAGGGTGCAACCTATGTATTCGAAAAAAAATCACATATCGCCTTAAAAAAGGGCTAAATTTTCATATAGATTTCAGGATTCGCGCACAATTTAATTGCACTGATAACCCGGATCGAACCCACTTTGGAGGACTTGAGATTTGGACCCTTGATTGACTGACAACTTAAGTCTTGAGATGAAGTCACGTGAACCAACCACGTACACACACCTGGCTTTGTAAATACACCTAATCACAACATCTATGGTAAGTGACATGAGTTATATTCTACCGCGATTGTTACATTAGATCGTCATTTTATCATCTCGACAAGTACTGACTTAAGCTTCGGAGGACTTTTACCGGGGACCATTCCTACTAGTCTGATGTGCTTTTCTTTTCTCAGGACTGGAGAACGTCCGAAATCGCCTAGCAAGGTGCTATACAAGAGTTCGTTGGGGGCGACCCGAATCATTATTGGTGACTGGAACTTCCAAATTCTTGACAGTGATCAGCTCTAACAAGAGAAGAAAAACAGGGTCCAAAAAAACAAGAAATTCAAAATAAAAAAAAAAAGGGCGATGAATGAATTTGTTGGTAAATGGGTCCAAGCCAAACGCGCCCTCCACTGGATATTTGACAAACTGAACATCAAATGGGGTGGCTTACTATGATTCTGGCCCTACACCACAAAAGCTTAACAAGCATACCACATGTTCAACTACCTGCCCATTCCTCTCTAATTATACCACACTAAGTTGTTGTCGCAGGTTGTTTTTGTGTGCACATAATAAATATTATTTCATATTTTAAATTGTACTATTGTTTTATTTTAAAAAACACAGGGGATAAATTGTTATTTATTTTTTTCATATGGAGTAATTTACTCATTTGCAATATTACAGGGAGTAAATTGCATTAAATCCTAAAAAAAGATTGCATTTTAACAATTGGGTTTGATTTTATGTTTATGTAGACCACATAGACCGCGTTCGACTGCAATTATATACTAGCATCTTCATATGTTTATACAAAAAAATTTATAATAGATAAACTGATATTCATGATAATAATAACATTTACGATGTATTTTATTGGCATTGTACAATGTATGTGTATAAATATATAATGAGATCAATTTATTAATTAATTCTTGGTTGGTAATATTCTATATTTTTTACGCCATTGATAAATGCAAGAACGTGAAATAGACGATATCTTCATTTTGTTGCAATATGTTTTATAATCATCTTATTTTATTTCAAATAATGTTTGTTTAATATGTATATACAATTATATTCAGTTTTTTATATAATTTAATTCGAAATAAGAACTTTTTTCACAATCTTATTCATAAAAAAAATTGAAAAGTTTTTTTTTTATATTTACTTGTATTTTTCGATGATAAATATATAACCATGTATAAGTGTTCTTTTTTTACATTTATTTGCATTCTTCTATAATAAATATATAAGTGAGATCAATTAGTTAACTAAATTTTTAGTTATAGGTAATATTCTATATGTTTTATGCGATTGATAAATGGAAGAGCTTGAAATAAACAATATCTTTATTTTGTTACAATATATTTTCATAATAATCTTATTTTATTTTTAATGTTTGTTTAATATTTATATATGAATGTGATCAATTTCTTATATAATTTAATTCGAAATAAGAACTTTTTCACAATTTTATTCATAAAAAATTGGAATGTTTTTATATTTATTTGTATTCTTCTAAAAAATTGCAGTTTTGATGATTGTTGGGTTGGGCATGGGCTAAACTTTCTAAAAACCGTAAACATTGGATTTGGCCAAAAAATTATCTAAATTGACCAACCCGCACCGCGAACACTCCTACCCCTCAATCTTTTTTTTAAAAAATGAAATAGTAAAATAGAGTACACTGCATAGACTCGTCAGAAAAAATTGAACCTGCACTATGTGTAACGGTCGGAATCCCTATAACATACCATATATTCCCAGACATATTATATTGAAAGATTATTGGGTGAATTTTATACCATCGGTTCTGTCGAATTAAATCTTTTTTATCGATGCAATAAATTAAAACAATGATGTTACTAAATGTAATGTAACTATTCACAACCATATTATACCTGGATCAAGATTGTATTTCATCATTTTTTTTCCTGATTATGAATATTTTAATCTTCTTAAATATTTATAATTAGAAGCTTTTGTTGCTTCTTGATATTGAATTAAACGAGAAATAAAAGAGTTGGGAAGGAAAAGAGCTATTGACTGCTTAAAATTTTCACTTAATTGGGCCTAAGCCCATTAAGGATCTCTTTACCTCAGATTTCAATTGGGCTTGGACTGAGAAAACACCTGACGACATGGCTAAACTCTACTTGGGCCAATTTATGAGAACTTTGGGCCTAAAGCCCAACCCACATCCATTGTTCTTGGTGGCTGCAATTCTCTTCACCTACGACTCTCAACTTCATTAAATAATTGTGCTAAAAATATCATAAAAAATTTCAACATTTTTCACATTGTTGAAGTAGAGCAGCAGCAGACCAATCAAAACAGCATCTCCACCATTTTCATGTCTGAAAAAGCCTCCAAAATCAAGTTCAGTTCTTTGACTTCCATATAGAGCAGTACAATGGCTTTTGCTATTTCCACTCCCACTTCGTCTTTGTTGCATTCTTCTTCATCATCACCCGCTGGTGTCAAAATCTTGGCTCTCTGTTCTTTCTCTAACTCTGCGGTTTCGATCCCTAGAAATGCAGTCTTTCAGCATGTTAAATGCATACCCCAGTTGGGTATTACTCCTTTTTCTCAGTGGAGTGGACTTAAGCATGTGGGCATCTCAATTTCGCAGTATTCGGTGAAGATGGGTAATTCTTTTTTTCCCCCTTAGGTTTGGATGATTCTTGATTAGGTTAGTGAATTACATGTGGGTTTGATTTGTGGTGGGGAAGAATTGTGGTGGCAGTTTGAAATTCTTTAGGTAAAGTTTTCAGCTTTATGTGTTCTTGAGTTTGTGAAGTGGTTTGTTTTGCAGAAAGGAAGGGGAAATGTAAAGGTAAAGGAGTGTATGCTTCTTTATTTGGAGTTGGGGCACCTGAGTTTCTGGTTATTGGGGTGGTGGCTTTGTTGGTTTTTGGACCAAAAGGTCTTGCCGAGGTTAGTTTTATTTATGTTTATTTGTTTTTCATATCTCCTCTGTGTGTGTGTGTGTGTGTTGGTGGTGGTGTTAGAATTGTTGAAATAGTTCAATTTCTACTTATTGGTTGATTTCATTTGCTACGGGGACGGTTAAGCCTGTCGATTACACCGTGAGCAGAAGAAGGATAGTAATGCCACTTGATCTAGAATAAGAGTACTAATGCCTTCTGGATTGATGCTTTTCGTACTGCTGTTCTATCTGGATTTTCTTGACATAGGAAGAGCTCTTTTAGATCAGCTTAGGTTGCATCTGGAGAAGATTTGATTACCATGAACATCAAATAGTTAATACTGGGAATGCTAGATAGTCTTGGGTTATTTACTTCTGGCCAAGTAATGGACTGTTTGTGGTTCAATGAGCGTAACGGGACTAAGCAAACCTTTGGCTCATCAAATTATATCTGAATCTTGAAAACAAGATAGCAGCCTTCAAGTAGAATCTTGTTCAAGCTGTGATCTGTCAGTTTTAATTGCCCGAGGATTACTATTGTTGCTCGAATCCAATGAGTTGGGAATTTGGGGACACTGTAAGAATGGTGGTTAATTTGAGCTATCATCATGATGGACAAGCCTGTGGCCAATTTGATACCCTGTCAGTCTTTGTGTCATAATCTCTATACATTAGGATGAAAAATAGTCTTTGCTATGACAAATTAACTGTCAAGCGCATCTTTACCACATTGAACCAGTCAGCTTTTGGAGGCTTTCAGAGGTTGAAGAGGAAGATGAGAATGATGATGGGAACTTCTAATAATTCTACGATCTTGACTAAGACAGTGTCATTATTCATCAATGAATTGTAAGGGTCCTTTACTTTGATGGGAATTTTTCAACTTTTGTGAAATTCAGGTGTTTTCTTTTTTTTGGCTATATTCCATTAGTATCACCAATCTCGAGAAAAGTATCTGTAAAAGCATATGTTGTAAATTTATGAAAAGAACTTCATCTTTAGTATTTCATTTACTTTATCTAAACCAACATAGGTTATCAATTTTATAAATATAAAGAAATTTAATTATACTGACGAGAGAGCACAGTTTTTCTTTTATGCCGACGTTATTCATCTTTAAACTATTCACATTGGTTCTTTTATTCTTTATGAAAGAGAGATATTGCTCATATGAGAATGTAGGGGAAGAGTAAAAGAATGAAAAACAAGGAAATGGAGAAACTGTAGATGGAGCCCGAGTCAAAGGTGAAGATAATGCTCCCGGGAAAGATAAATATGTTCGTTATGTTTTCCTTTGCATGAATTTTCCTTCTTCAGACAGCACTTACATCCCCTACATCAGTATACATGTAAAACTAAAGGCAAAAGAGACTTGCATTTGAACGTCAATGTGTAAAGTGGGGACTAATCACCCATCAGATGGGATGTCTTATGGAGCTTATTCTCATTTTTTATTGTCAATGCAAGACTATTCATGCAAAATATGGATTTCGTTGCTGCAATTGTGAATCTTTCAAATGTTGTGCGGATGTGAAACGCATGGCATAAAATAGAGAATTGTGTTCATTGCTGAAGTCGATCTGAAGTCTCTAGGTCCAGAAGAGGGGTAATCGACGGTGACAACTTTGTCCACTGTCGAGTGTACCAATCAGTCTCTACTCTTCTGGAGATCGATCAAGCTTACTACTTACAATATTAGGTTATGAAGAAGAAACTTTTATGAGGGCTGCAGCTATTTCACTCCACTAATTGTACTTTCTTGTGATAGGTTGCTCGTAATCTGGGCAAAACTTTACGTGCGTTCCAACCTACAATAAGAGAACTTCAGGTAGGTTTCTTTTGCTTTCTTTTAGAAGTCATTACAGAAATGGTCCGTGGTGATTTCTATAATGGGTTCTGATGTTGCGCTGCCAATAAATTTTTGCTTACAGGAAGTCTCAAGGGAATTCAAGAGCACCCTTGAGCGAGAAATCGGTCTTGACGACATTGACACTCCAGTCCCAAAAGGTTCCAGTTCCAACACAACTAAGCCTACCTCAGAGGATACACAAGGGGATTCAGAGACAAATGTTGAACCCAGTGAGTTAATGGAATTTGAACGAAAATTTTCTTATTATTCAACTGTCAATTGTGTTTTTTATCTTATTTTTTACTCAATCTGGGATCAAGCTCTTTCCTCCTAAAAAACTCTCGAGTTTGCACAATTATAGGCTTCACTTGTAAAAAATATGTCACTTAAAAGAGAAAAGGATGCATTATTATATTCAACAAGTAGTCATTGCATACATAGACCTGCTTTTTCCATGATCTTATGTTCACGTTGTTGTGCCATTCTTTATGGTACCATTGGAAATGCTCGACAAGCTTGGCCTTCTATGTGGATGTTATGGAAAAAAGCTCTCTACGTAGTTTTTCTCTTCTTTAGTTACTGAGGTTATGATATTCGAGTTGTGGTTGGTCAACTAGCCACAATAAGATTAGTCTGCATATTTGGACTTCATTCTCACCGGTTTTTGAAAATAACAGATGGTTCTCCATCGGAAAATGCAGAAGATGATGAGGCCTTACAGTTTGCGGACCGATTTAGAGGAACGCTGGCTCAGCTACAGAAAGAGCAGGAAGAGGAGAGACAGAAAGAGGAGAGAGAGAAGGCTCAAAGTCTGGCGGAATCGGAAACTCCTTCTCAAGGTCCGTAGGCTGTTCAACATCTCTCTCTCTCTCTCTCTCTCCCTCTCTCTCTCATATGTCTTCCCATGACTATTTTCAGGTACTCCTCAAGCATTAGACACTGCCCAAGAAGCTTCTCCAGTTACTCCTGTCTCTGAGAATCCCGACAACAATGCTCTTCAAGAAGCCGCCTCAGTAGCGCCCGCCAGCCCAGCTCCAAAGGCTGAAGCCGAAGTTTGAAGCTTTGAGACGAGACTTTGCGGTCGATGTAGAACTTGTAGCGCGACAGCCCCTTTCAGATATCTGCCTTGAGCAATAATGAGTTGAGGATTTTTGACTCTCATTCTAGCAGATAGTAGTAATGATGTACTTGGACAATTCCTTGTCAGTGAAGCTTTTCAAATTGGTTCTACTTATATATCACAAACGATCGTAGTATTGCAAGAATTCACCAATAATTGCTTCCTAGTATCTCTGGTTCCATATGTTTTCGATTTGGCAGCAGTTTTGGATTATCATATGATTCTTGAAGCAACGTATCGAGCCATCTATCACAGACAACTTTTTCCTGTCGTTCTTGACAATGTTTCCTTAACATGGGTGTCTGGTTTAGCACATATATAGTAGCGACTATGGGGAATCATAATCCACGATTTTGAACATCACTGATGGAGCGGAAGCAGTTGAAAGTGAATAACGAGAGCATGTCTCTAATATTTTGAAAACTCGATAATGAAAGTAAAAGTAGTTTGTTGCTGAATGAGTTTCTTACCAAAGTTGTCAGTAATTTAAAAGGAAAGATCATGTCTGCAATATTTTGGAAGCTCGAGATTGAAAGTAAAAGCAATTTGTTGCCGAATGAGTTTCTTACCAAAGTTATCAGTAATTTAAAAGAAAAGATCCTAAACTTATAAAAGTAAAACAGGTCTAAAACTAAAAAAATTTGGGTCTGTCTCAAAAGCCTATGAGGTTGGGCTCAAAAATACCCTACCACGGTAGCAATAATCCAAAAAAAATATCAAGCCCAAAAGATAACTATAGAGAGAATACGCAAAATTGACTGAAAAATACAAAAATCTAAAGAATTGTTCAAATAATGATTGAAACGATGGAATTTTGTGATGAACGACGAATCCCCACAACGATAGTGGTGAGAAGTTGGATTCTTCTACGATCGAAACGATAGATGGCCCATTCCATAATTCCAATTGAATCAAAAGTTATAAATGTGTTAAAATTCAATATCAAATCACACAACCAAATCAATAAAAACTTTCGACTTACGTATATCCAAATACTCTAAAAATGCATCCGCCCCTCGTTCTAGAGTCAAAGTTCACAAAATTGACATATACGGTTTATTTCTATGCATGAGAAAGAAATCATAAATTCACTCGTTTCTTTGCAAGATCTAAATTGGGTGGAAGCTTTCATAAAATTCAACCGACTAAAATTACATTAAAAACACGTTTTCTTGTAGATTAAAATCAAATCAAACTCAGAGGATGTCTGAATACCATAAACTGCTAAAACAGTCATGCTTAAACACAAACAAGATACCAAAATAAAAAGAAAAAAAAAAAAAAGA
Organism: Sesamum alatum; assembly: GCA_034509735.1. Lineage (NCBI taxonomy): Eukaryota > Viridiplantae > Streptophyta > Magnoliopsida > Lamiales > Pedaliaceae > Sesamum > Sesamum alatum. The sequence continues at coordinate 26,776,266 of JACGWO010000003.1, read as the reverse complement.
AAAATCAACAATACAACACTCCCGCCATCTTTCTTATTAATAATTTAAACTTCCATCAAGAACTCCTTGTCTTTCTCCAACCTCTCCATGGCCTTGCCTTCCAAGCTGATCTCCACATCAATGCTCCTCCCACCACTCTTTCCCGGGTACAGATACACCATCCCGTCGAACCTGTTGTTCAACCCGCTCCGAACGCTTTCCGGGCTGCCCCACCCGAAATCCACCTCGTAAACCTTGAACCGGGGCGAGCTCCCCACCGCCACGCAGTTCACCCCGGCGTCCTTGTACTGGAAGATAATGGGCTTGCTCTCCCACTCCTCGTTCCGCTTATTGATCGCCTCCGCGTTGTGGGACTCGATGGCGTTTCGGATCAGCCCCGCCCCGAACTCAATCGGGTTCGACAGGACCAACCCGGCTGCCGTCACCGTGAAGATCGCCTGGATCAGATTCCCGAAGTAGCTCTCCGGCATCGGCGGCTCAACCCTCTTCCGGCAGTCGGCGAACACCGTGAACACGGTGTAGTCCTGGACGGCGAGCTCGCGGGCGCGTGTGATGGCTTGCCATATGTGGGCGGAGAGGGATTGGAATGTCGAGAAGGGCTTCGGAGGGTTGCCGGCGTTGACTTTTGCCTTGATCTCGTCAATAGCTGACTCAGAGAATTTGAAGACTTTTTCCCGGAGAAGAGGGACCGCCGCGTCGCCGTTGGATTCTGACTTGGCGTGTTCTGGTGCGTCGGATGGTTTGGAGAGGTTGAGCTTGACTCTGGTGTTACGCGCCTTGGTGCGCTCGAGGAAGGGTGGGACGGAGATGGAGGTGGCACCCTTGCAGATGTCGGCCCATGAGCTCATGAAGTGCCACGTGGAGGTACCATCAAGTATTGCGTGGTTGAAGGCACAACCCATTGCCAGTCCATCCTTGAGTTTGGTGAGCTGTGTATGTATGGAATAATAAATGAGATTATCAAGAATTGTGATTTTCATACTTTTTTGGTTGGAATGGTATTAATTTTTACCTAAAAATATAATATAATATAAAGTAATTTATTACCTTAAATTCATTCAAAATTTAAAATCCACCAAAAAAAAAAAAATCAAGCATAAAACCATCATAAGCTGAAAATTTGGTAGGGTACAGACATAAATTTACACACGGTGGATTTGCAATGACAGAAGTTTAGTGTTGGATAGATGGATTTAGATTTGAGGGAAAGATTTGGTGAATGATTTCAAAAGACTCTATTAAAATAAATTAATTAAAATTCGTCAATATTCAATAAAATATAATTCAAATTTAGAATTAAAAAAATCTAAAATCTTTTAAATTTAGTGTTAGTATTTCATATTTTATTGTAGTTTACACATTTTTTTGTATATAATATACTTTTTAAAATATATAAATATTAATTTTATGCATATGATAAATGTATATATATTAAATGAAATACCACGGATAAGACCATTCTATAATAGAAGATTCAAATTGTTGACAAAATATGTTACATTTAGGTGGATCATGCTTCTGTTATCTAAGATCTCGATTTAACAATATTTTACAAAGGGAAAGGAACAATTATAATAATTTAGTTCTACAAATATAGGGGTTTCTAATATATTTTAGCCATGTTGAAATCAATTTTGGTAATTTAACCATATAACTAGAGAAGATAGTAATTTGAGGATAATTCTAGTGAAAATTCTAAATTTAGAGTGTTACATGCATAATATATGCATTTTTCCAACCAATTTATGAATTTTTAACTAGAATTATCCTCAAATTGTTGATTTTTTTAAATTTGCGTGATTAAATTGCCACAATTAATTTCGATAGAATCAAAATTGACAACTCTCTATTTTTACAGGACTAAAATTACAACTTTTTCTAAAATTAAATGTCAAAAATACAAATACTAATGTAGTTTCAACTTATTTATTAGAGTATGTATCTTTTTTTTCTTTTTGTAAGAGTCATAAGTACTTGAAAATATTTGTTTAATGACTATAATTATGGTACTTGAAGCAAGATTTAATTAAGCATAATTAATTGGGAATAAGAAACAAAGGCCTTCCTGCAATAATCAATAAGATATTAGACAAGAATCCCAACAATTTTTATTAAGTAAGATAAACACATTTTGGATTTTTTATTCTAAAATAGTAGTAAATTTTGCAATATATTTTTTAAAATATATAAATACCATATCTTTAAATACACAAGGGATATGTATTTTATATAAATCAATTATATTTATTAAATAAAATATAAGATGCAATAAAATCCAAAGAGTAAAGTTGGTGAAAAAAGCACGGCGACGGGCCATGCAATAAATTCAAGCATACCTGCACCGCCAGCAGCGGCCGCTGCAGCCCCTCCAAATTCAAGATTCCGTTGTACGGCAATAGCTCCTTGAACTTGGAGGTGCCCTCTTCCGCCGTGAGCTCGTCCACCCCCACCTCCTCCGCGGCGGCGGTCACCACCTCGACGCCGTCCATATCGTCGTCGTAGACCACCTTAAACACCCCATCCTCATCCTTCTCCAACTTCCCAGCCAACTGATAAAACTCCTCCAGAACCAGCGCCAGCCCCTCCGTCAATTTCTGCACGACATCCTCAAAATCCTCGCACCCTTTGTAGATCAGGAGTTTCTGGTTGTAGAAAAAGGCCAAGTAGGGGAGATCGAAAGTGACGAGCTGACACTCTTTCCGACCAATGGGTTTCTTGGGCTTCACGTTGGTTGAAGTGACGGTTTTGACACTGCTGCTGCCGACGTTGTTGTCGTCAGGCTTTGCAAGTTCACCCGCCATGATGGTCTGTGTTTGTGAATCCTAATGTAAGGAAGAAAGAGGTCGAGTGTACATGTGTTTCTGGAGATGGTCATGGAGGTGTTTTATATGTGGTGGGGATTTTGATGTGGTTGTGATTGCAATTAATTTGGGTGATGAGTGCAGTTGTGAAGACATTTATTACCTTTTATTTGCCACTGTGGATTTTGGTGGGAGTTGAGAAAAATTAGATGCTTTGTTTTTACGTAAAATTGCACTTTTGATCCTACAGAATAGATGTATCATATTTTTTTGTTCTGCACTATACGAAGTTATTATTTTTAGTCCCATATAATCAAAATATATTATAAATGTGGTTTCAAAGTCAAGAAATTTGATTCCACAAGATCAGCGCATGAGACTGCATTCACAACGTTTTTTAATACTATAGAATAAAAGATATTAAACTCGTAAAATGAGAGATCAAAAGTGCAAACTTTCCTCTCACGTGATACCAAAAATACAATTTTGCCTATTCAGTGTAATAAGTGTTGGAGGAAATATTTGTTGCGGAATTTACTTTGACTGGCTATCTTAATAACTGATGGAGAAAAAGGGTTTTTCTTGTTGACTTGGGGAAGACATATGATGAGAAAATGTGGTTGACATTTGCTCTAAATTTGAGGCACTTTCATATGCTCAAGTTTTCAACAAAATCAGCACACATTAATTATATATATATATATATTAAGTAATAATAACTATTTTACTATGCTCAATTTTTTTAATTATTTTAATTTTTCAATATTGATAGAAGTTGTTCATAACTATAAACATCGTAAAGTAATAGTACAATAAGTCCGTCGGTAATCAGTGTTACTAAACGAGTGGACGAATGCTTATATTATTTTTAAATTATCGTAATATCTATTTATCATTCTGACAAATAAATTTTTTTTATTCACTTGATAAATATACAAAATATAATGATATTCTTGTGTTAATTGTGTGTACATGTCCTCAATTTTTTTTAATTTGATTTTTATATTTTTAAATCAAAATTTTCATGATATTTGAAGAGTGATTGGCCCTAAGTGTCTAGGCCCATATTATTAACGGGACCAATATTATTTTGACCCTTTTTTTTTGACAAAATTATTGGGGGTAGATATATATATGATCATGTACCGAAAACCTAAATGTGCGGCTAATGAAATTTGCTGTTCGAAATTTCAATAATGGATAAATAAAAGCCTCTACTTTCAACGGCCCCTTTCGGCTGTCAACGTTAACCCTTCTTCTCCCCATTAATTAAGGCCGTTGGATATATAGTACTGATCCCAGGATTTCTATGTACCCAATATTATCTTTTCGTGTAATTATAGAGTTTAACTTTTGTGAGATTAATGCTTGTTTGGTTTTATTTTTAGTTATTTATTTATTCTTAAGGATGTCTTTTTGTGGTTGGTTTACTGATTATATTGTATTAGGAGGATATAAAATAAATTACTACTTAAGTACTAATTATTGAAGGTTATTTATTTTCTGAATATTCATTGGTTTGAATTCTATTGAATCATTAGGATATACAAGAGAACTTATTAGTTTGTACTTTGTTGATTGACAATCAATGTGCGCCGATTAATTACCTAATGGTGAAAATTGTGCAATTTATGTTTATATTTATATTTTAAAATTACGACTTCACTCCAATCACTAGCCCTGCCTTCGGCATCCCTCTCCTTGCGGTTAAGGTAATGACTTCAGGCATGGCCAGCTCCCATAGTGTGACAAGCGTTGTGTACAAGGCTCGGGAATGAATTCACCGCCATATGGTTGGCCGACAATTACTAGGGATTCCGGCTTCATGCAGGTGAGTTGTAACCTGCAATCCGAACTGAGGACGGATTTTTGGGGTTAGCTCACCCTCGCGGGATCGCGACCCTTTGTCCCGGCCATTGTAGCACGTGTCTTGCCCAAGGCATAAGGGGCAAGATGATTTGACATAATCCTCACCTTCCTCCAACTTATCACCGACAGTCTATTTAGGGTTCCTAATTCGACGATGGCAACTAAACACGAGGGTTGCACTCGTTGTAGTAATTTTAAAATATAAATAGAAACACAATGATTTATCAAAACATACAAAGTGATGAAATAAACAAATAAAGTTCAAAAGTAGAAAAGCTAGTTGTATCGATGGAGAGTCACAACACTTGTAGTTGTCTTAAAGTCGTGATTGTCTTGTATATGTTAACGACTGAGGATGATTCTAGAATAAAATCCCATTAACTTTCAATAGTGTCTCATCTCATGTGCAGGGCCAAAAAAAAAACTAGGAACCAGTCCACAATCACGTTGGAAAAACTTTCAAACACTTGACGGAGTAGATAGTATTTCTTGAACTCATATGAAAACTTCTACCTGGGCATATATATATATATATATATATATATCTATATATATGACAATAAAAAGGGTGATGCCCTTTAAATAATTTAAAGAATTTGATCATTATAAAAAATTAAGTGGCTTAATTAAAACTCATAATATTATAATAAATCCAATTTATAAATAGGTCACATAAGTATAAAAAATGTAACACCAACTACTTATTAAATCTCATAAAATCACAAGTAAATCATTATAATAATAGGTCCATAAATCTCAAATAAATATTAAATTAAATTGACACATTTAGTTGAAATCAAGTATTGAAAAAAAATTGAAAATTCAAAAAAATTTAAAACTTATTTCCGAAATTACCACGGAGCCTAGATTTTGCAAATTGATTGTATATACCAGGACTAATGATTCAAGGCCTAGTTACATGTATAATCTTGCCTGCACAAAACTAGGAATGTAATAGGAATAGAAATCATTAAACAAAGAAATGCGATGATGCATTCAATATTGAGTTGCAATTTCTTTGCAAAATGTACCAAGTTTGCCCAAATTTACAGAACATCCATGTGGGCATAAACCTACATATATGTGCAATTAATTATGCATGTACATGTAGATAATAGATGGTCCTCTTACTACATTAAATTGTTGCACATGATATTGCAGGTCCTGTTATGGATCAGACAGAGACAATGGTTACTCTTTTATTGAAAATTTTATATTTGGATCGAGTTCAGATATATCTAAAGCAGTTGTATGGTAAATTAACTGTATTTATTATATGATTAGCCTAAAATTTAAAAATAGTGATCAATTATATAATAAGTACAACAATAATTTTAATATAACTAGTTTGATGTGGTTGAATCTCATTGGGATTCGAAATTTTCTTCGTTGAATTCTATAGAATGATCAATTTTAATATTGATACCCCTAAGAAATGAAGGATCAAGTGGCCCAAGACAGGAAGAAGCCCAGGGGATTAGACCCTTGGACCGGCATGAGCTCGAGGATCTTAGCCCGACAAAAAGGCCCATCCAAGGAACCAAGGCAGGAGCGAGGCCTCCGTGACCGACCCCGTGGCAGTTGAGCTGCCCTCAAAGGGCCCGACCAGCACATAGCAAACGCTCCAGCAAGCCAACGGGGTTCAGACATCCAACTGCAACCAACTGATCCCCAGAGGTTTAAGGAATTCCAACTAAAGAGGTCCAACCACCTCCTCTAAAATGTCGGAGCAACCTTATATGTTGAAGAATTGACCCTATTCGTGGGGATATGCCTCACGTGTTGGTAGGGCATCTATCCCTAAGGAGCTATCCCGCGAAAGAGGGGTAACTCGACCAAGCAAGGGAGTGACCTTCTCCCCGAATCCAACGGAAGGAGGATTCCTTCCAACGGCAGGAGGAAGCAACTATAAATATGACATTCACCTAACTTTTAAGTATTTAGCTTCAAAGATCTCAAGTTTGACTCATCCGAACGAGCAATTGTTTGTTCGCATCAAACATAATTAGTAATTTCAATCTTACAATGGTCAATCTTGTGGAAAAACTATATGATTATGGAGTAACCTTCTCCTAGAATCCAACGGAAGGAGGATTCCTCCCAACGACAGAAGGGAGCAACTACAAATATGACCGTCACCGAACTTTTAAGTATTGCAAAAAACCTAGCTCCAAAGATCTTGAATTGAACTCATCCGGACGAGCAACTGTTTGCTCGCATCAAACATAATTAGTAATTTCAATCTTACAATGGTCAATTTTTTGGAAAACCCATATGATTACACTTACCGCGAGAACTTATCATTTTATTTTTGGATAGTGTAAAAAATTAACATGCTATTATTTAAAAATTCTGCATAAATTTATTATAAAGAAATATATAATATATAGTGTGATGTGGATTATTTGGGTAGTGGACTTGAATTCAAGGTTGGAGTACCAGAATTCAGGATTTCCTTAATCACAAGGTTTCTAGCTCTATTGATGGTCATGAAACATAGGTACAAATGTTCTTCTAGCTCATCAAGCTGTTCAATGAAGCTTTGGTTGTTCTTCTTTAGCTGATAAGCCACTTCTTCACTGGCTTGGAGCCGATCATCCTTTCTTTCTACCCACATTTGGATCAAAGCTTCCACGTGCTCCAGCTCGTTGTTTAGCCGAGCCACTAGACGACTTATAGTGTCCAAGTCTCTGATTAGTATGTACGTCCCTTTAGCTGCTGCATCGAGCTGAGCTGACCACCTAGCCAGCTTCTCTATAGAAATCAGCTCAAGTGAGGTTGTCAGCACTCCCGGCGCAGCCACTAGCAGCACAAAAGCATGAGCCGCGATGATTATTAATAGTGAAGCCGTGACAGCCACAAGAAAAACAGCCGAGCCACATTTGAGCTTCTTGAGCCGGCGAATTTTGGACTGTGTCTTGTCGCGACGTGACTCGAGCTGTTTGAGCAAGTTAGAGCAGCTGTTTTGCACGGCTTGGAAACGGCTCATGGATGGAGCTGCCAGGCAAAACGGGTTGGACTTTGAGAAAAGGGTCACCCGGGCTAGTACGACGGGTAAACGCTTAATGTCTGGACCCGACCCGTTTTGAGGTGACTCAAACGGATCTCCAAGGGATTTATGTCTTTTCCTCATACGGTCTATATCTTTGAGCAGTAACCCACATAAATGAGAAGCATCAGAAGTATTAGAAAAATAATCAGACAAGAGTGACAAAATCTTGGGATGGGCTCGGGTTAAACCCAAGATCCGTGTTACTGTGGACTGATCCGGATCCAAAAGATGCTCCGCAAATAGCCGATAGGACGGGAGGCGGGCCGCAGTAGAGGACCCGAGACTTCTATGCGTCACGAGATCCCCTTTGTTTAGGGCAAGAACGTGTGTCCAAAAATCGTTATAAGACTCGGTTCGAAATGCGTTAGCGTACTCTTCCCGGAGGTCCAAATTTGGCGGGTTTGGATCGTCAACTTGGGTCACTGCAACCCAACCAACATAAACATCTTAAAAATAAAGGACCTATGTGTTAAGACGGACAGATTTCGGTGATACTAAATACAATTTTTTAAATTATAGAAAATTTATGTGTAATTACATCAAACTTGAAGGAAAAACGATATAATTATTCATCAAAATAATAATTGAACCAAAAAAGAATAAAACGTTTGAAACAATTAAATTCAAGATTTAAAATTGTTTCCGAAAATTTATCAACAGTCATGTATCATATAAAATCCGTGTATAAAATAAAGAAAAATCAAATATCAAGAACAAATTAATTCTACTTACCATGGCGCCCGAACAATTTCTTGATTTTTGCATGAAATTTAATCTTCATTACGGGGGGTGGGGAGTATAGACTGTGTGAAGAGGGAACAAAAGGAAAACATAGGAATGAGAATTTATATTTGTATAAGTTTTCGGGCTTATCTTAGAAGCAAATTAAGTGTTATATTTGATGCTTGTGAAGGAAAATATTAGGTTTATTGAATCTTAGAAGGAAAAATGAAAAAGATTTGAAAGCATCACAAATTGGGGAGGCTGCTGCCGACAACAAAGATTGTAATTTCTTATTTTTTTGGTGAAGATGATAGCATGATGATGTCAGTAGCGAGTTTTATTAAGCAATGTGAGCTTATACTAATAGAAAATTTCAGACATACTGAAAAAAAAAAAAATTCGAGTTTATGAATTTTGTTTGATAATAAACGAGCTCAAATGAGTTTTTATTGGATCAAATGTGAGTTGGGTCCAAATAATTTGATATTTCTAAGTATATTATTATTTAGGGTAAACTACATCTACCTCCCCTGAAGTTTGGCATAATTACAAATACCCCCTGTTGTTTGAAAAATTATAAATACCCCCCTGAGGTTTGTAATTTTTAACCAAAGGGCTAAACTTGACAATTTTGCCCTTGAATTTTTTTATTAAAATTATAGAAAAATCGGTCAAGACAAATTGCATTATTGTTCCTCTATGTAAAAAATTTAAGAAATCCTCCCTACACATTATAGTCCAAAAAAAATTTAAGAATTAAATAAAAATAATTTAGTGTATAAGGGAATTTTGGTCAGTTCATCCATAAAAATTAATAGAAATGGGTTATTTGTTAGACGGTTACAAACCTCAGGGGGGTATTTGTAATTTTTCAAACAACGAGGGGGTATTTGTAATTATGCCAAACCTCAAGGAAGGTAGATGTAATTTACCCTATTATTTATATATTACATGAATTGAGTTCGATCAAACTCAAAAATTTGTCGGAAAACGAATTGAATAGTTTAATTTATTTTTCGACCTTAGAAATAACTAACTCGAACAAACCTATTACGTTAATGGATAGTGGATTATTCCGACCCAAATCATATACGAGTTGTTAGCCCGTACGAAAAGGAAAGCCCAACCCTATGACCCGCAATAAACCGCATGGACACTCCCAGAAACGTAATCCCAAAGTCGTGCGGAGAATTATATATTTGCTTACAGAAAATGGCTGGTTTTCGTTCCTTGGCCGGCACAGTTATTACCTTGTCTACTTCACTACTCTATACTTAGAACTCTTTCTTCACATTATAAAGACTAACAAATACCACAAAAAAAACATTATAAAGGCTAAATAGACGTGGGACCATCTAAGTAAGAGAAATGACCAAAACACTTTTCAACAATGATTAAAAATGGAGAAACGTTCAAAAAAAATTCGCATACTTTTTCATTTGGATCAGGTGACCCGATGAGGCTACCATTTATCCAAATGACTCGATCATTTTATTTATTTATTTATTTTTATCTATGGGGTGCATCATTCAACATTATATTAGTGTGATCGATTTAAGTGGATTAAAACTATAAATACCTCGTATTTCTTTGCAAGATACATTGAGTTGATTGTATTTATTGTACTCTTATTATTTTCGAACCAATTCGTCAAACTTGAATATTGGAGGATTCTAATTGAAGCCTATAATCCTTTTTCTTTTTCGTATTGAATCTTTGATGGAGAGGGTCTTGGATTCGAACTCAAACCCGCATTGTACTAACCACAACTAAACCAAAAGCCCTCTTCATCAAATTTTTGTGATCCAAAATGCTACCTAGTACGATTGCGAAAAAGCCAATTGGCAATTTCCGAAATGCAAGCAGCGATGCAACATGGAACCACAAAAACAAACACCGGTTGAGCCCCTCCCTAGTAAGGAATCATCCGCAAGCAGATCATGTCACTGTCCCACAACAAACTTGTCACGTTCCTCAGAATCCTAGTACAGACAATAAAGAAAAGAACAATACCAAAGTTGAATACACTCTGTACCATGATGCAGGATCTTCATTATGCTTTGCCAGTTAGAAAAAGAAGAAGAAGAAAATTATGTGTTGAGAAGGCAACCACCGATGATAAAAACAAACGCGGGGTGAGTGTTCCTGCCACTGTAGAGAATCCATCCCAGGAGTGGGTGTCCAATGTCAAACTTGTCACGTTCCTTGGCCCGGTCTTCTTCAACGTGCTTTGTCCGTTGGGAACCACTGTTTACAATAGTTTCTATTTTTATCACATGAATAAATAAGAGAAAATTGTAAGTTTAGTGTTTGAGAAAACAACTTATTATAATTTTAGAGTAAATTGTAGTTCTAAAATTCTTTTACTTAAATCAACTTAATTTTGGGAATAAAAAAGCAAATAATGATTTTCCTAAAATTTTACTTTTTTACCCATCCAAGACCCAACGTGGTTACCCAAAACACTATGCCTTCCTCATCCAAGGATCCTTGTGAAGATGTGGATTTGTAAGATTTCATAATTTAACCCCTATAAATACGACTATGATATGCATTAATGATCTTAATTAAATCTACCTTTGCTGTCTCGCGCCTCCTAAATCGAACTCTTAACTTAAATATTGGGGCACCTTAGCAAATTTAACAATTTGTGCTGTAGCCACCGTATTGTTATTGAGGATCATATGTTCAAAGTTCACATTAAATGATTCGTAGATGGGGAATTCTTATATGGCCCGAATTGTAAGATGGATTGATCATGATCGAATCAGTACACTAATCACATAATACTGCCATACAATGCTATAACATTCACTCAAAAATCCCATCAAATTTAATGCGATTAAAATATTCCCTTGTGATGTAATAACAATTGATTTTTCTTTACGTTTCTATTAGCGTTGTTTTACAAAAGGTACACGTTTTCCACTACTACAATCCAGAAGGTATCACTTACGTATCGACCACCACAAAAAATGTATGAGGGTAAAAGAATAACAACTTCGGGATTTTGCCTTCGACCAATAATCTTATCCAAACAGTGAATTTTCATCTTTTCGGATTATTTTACTAAAAACAACCACCTCATAATATCAGATTAATTTAAAACATACACACACAAGACACATTTAAAGAAAAAAAAAAGAAAATAAATAATAATAATGCAAAACGGAGTGCGTGCGGTTCCAAAATCCGAAATCGCACTCTAGAAATCATCCCCATCGTAACCCAAATCATCCTCCACTCGCTCAGCCGCATCATCGGCGATCTTGTCCTCCAGCGCATCAACTCCTTCCGCCAGTGCCAGTCCACCTAAAGCCCCTGCAACCGCACCCACAGCCAATCCCGTCCCCATCCCCCCAAACTTACTCTTCTTCTTCTCCTCCACATACCCCTGTTCCCCATAGTAGCTACCTTGCCCGTACGCCGGCTGACCGTAACTTGGCTGACCGTAACTCGGCGGGGCACCATACGCTGGGTACCCCGACGGCGGAGCAGCGTAAGCCGGCGGCGCTCCGTAATATTGGCTCCCGTACGGCGGAGCAGGGTAATCCCTGCTCCCCGGTGGAGGCACACCGTACGGAGGCGCGTAGTAGGGATCCGGCGCACGATACCTAGGCTCGCGGACGCTGACACTCACCTGCACCTTCCCTTGCGGCCGGCCGGAGGGGCGTTTCAGCTCGAGTTTCCTCTCGACGCGGCCGCCCAAGCCGACGTCGTCAACGACGTCGCGGAGGGGGAGCTTGGCGGAGCCGATCAGAGGCTTGGTGTCCTCGGCGGCGTTGGCGTGGACGATGTCGATGTGAAGAGTGGAGTCCTCGATGGGGGAGTTGAAGGGGATGACGAGCTTTTCCTCCCAATACGGCGAGGTGTCGCCGTCCTCGTCGACGCGGGTGGAGCACTTGTTCTTGGGATCGACCCAGACGACGGCGTAGGGCTTGAGACTGCCGTGGCGCCAGTTGACGTTCTTGAGATCTTTGGCGGAGGTTACGGTGACTTCAACCTCATAGCGTGACCCCATTTCTGCAAGAGAGCGAGGAAAATGCGTCTTGAAACCGTTGGTTGGATTTTCTGGTGGGGTTTGAGGCGGTTTTTATAGGGTGGAAATGGAGAATGGCAGTGCCAGATTCTTCCTCAATTTTGAAACTATCGAGAAGGTGTCATTCACTCGGCTTGAATTAAAAGACCATTTTACCCTCGACGCATGTTTTGTGAGGAAAAATGAATGAGGGTAGATTTGTGAATAGCAGGTGGGGCCATGAAGGGACAAGTAGTTGGGATTAGAGAGTAATTAAGTGAGGAGGGTTTTGTCCCAGGTGGAAAATAATGAGGTTAATTTCTTAGAGAAGAAGGTTCTAGTAAATTTTTCATTTTATTCAAATATTTTTCAAAAATGTTTTATACACATAAAATAAAATAAAATTTTTAATTATACAAATGTACGCGTAGATTCCACTTCATATATTTGATATTTATGCATTCAGTGTACAAAATAATGAATTTTAAAAATAATGGCCAATTTATTTGTGTTTATATTTTCAATTTAAATACTTAAAACAGTAATTAATGTGAAATAATATTTGTTCATATGTTTGGAATATTGAATTGACATATAAAACACAATTTCATTAACTAAGTCAGACATATTATGATTTTGTATGAAAATCTATATACACTTAAAAATATGGGTAAATTACAATGATTTCTCTTGAAGTTTGGCATAATTACGAATACCCTCTTGTTGTTTAAAAAATTATAAATACCTCATTTAAGTTGTAACCATCTAACAAATAATCTATTTTTATGGGTGGACTGACCAAAATGTCGTTATGCAAATTAAATTATTCTTTTTATATTCTAATTTTTTTAGGAAAAAAAAGAGAGGTTTTTTATAGTTTTTTTTTACAGATGAGTAATAATGTAATTTGCCTCGACTGATTCTTTATAATTTTTTTAAAACAATCAAAGGGCAAAATGGATCATTTCAAATCCTTAGTTAAAAATCACAAACCTCAGTGGGTATTTGTAATTTTTAGACCAACAAGAGGATATCCATAATTATACCAAATCTCAAAGGAAGTCATTATAATCCACCCTAAAAAGATATATTTTTGACTCAAAAGTAGAGATGAAAACACAAATTGAGGGGCAAAAATTCCAAAGTGGTGAGGAGTGAGGCGTGAGGCATGTTTTGGTAGAAATTAGAATAGTAAAGTCCCTGGAAATAGTGGAAAGTCAATGTCAGAGGTAGGGAGTGGGTATGGGATTATCTCCTGAACAAGCAGAATATTCTTAGCTTAAAGTTAGTTATACGCGGCTGTCACACGGGATGGATTGGGCCTTCTTGCTTCTAATTTTGGGCCACGTTTTGGGCTTTGTGAAGAATGGGCCAGGGCTAAAACTACCTCTAAGCCTAGCCCATTGTCTAAGAAAACATATCGATAAGCGGCCCATATAAGATTTGTTCAAGAATCTGGTTCTGAACTCTAAACCTCCTCAAACCCTCTCTTCTTCTCGCTATCTGCGCTCTACAATGCTTTCTCGCTTCATCTCCAAATCTTCCCAAGTTCATCGTTTGCTAACCCTAGTTGTTTCCTCGAATTCCCACCTCGTAAACCCGAAACCCATCGCGCGGAGCTCTGTATTTTCACGCTCCACTCAGTATTTCTCTCCCAGAACTCCCCATTTCTATTTTTTCTCCACAAAAGGGGGGAATGGGAGCTCTGGCGATGATTCAGCTGCGTCGGGAGCTGATTTGTGGAAATTGTCGTCAGAAGTTGACCAAGATATTGACTCCATGTTTTCCGTGGAATCTGGGAGTGTTGACGGCATCGGCAATCGGAATGGCGGAGAAGTGAGACATGGTGATGATAAAATAGCTGATCCATTTAGTGGGGTTGATGGGAAAGGATGGAGTTTTGGGGGTAGTGATGTGCTTCGTGGGGAAGAGAGTGGCGGTGGGGGTGGTGGGAATGAGGAGTGGGCGACTGCTGAAGATTATAAGCCCTGGAGTTTTTCTGTAGAGGGGAAAGAAGAAGGGGAGGAAGATGTGTTTGGTATTGAATCAGAGAGTGGAGGAATTGGGATCAGTGGTTTAGGAGATGGAGTAGGAGAGGGGATTGAAAAGAGTGAGCAGGAGAAGCAGCTTGAATCTGAGGAGAAGGCCTTAACTGCGGTTCTCAAAGGTAGGTTACTTTCATCCGTTTTTCAATTATTGTTTTAATCTGCGTCTGCAACATAATCTTCTTTTCCTTTGGGTTTGGGGGGGTTGATATTGGTAGAAGAGTATATCTTTAAGCGGTTATCTGATGACACTGGATGTTGAATTCTGTTGTGGTTGATATTGTGATTTATACCCGGGTTAGTGTGAAGACATCTTTGGGTGGATAGAGGGCTTCGCTTTAGACTTGCTGTAACTTGATTGGTTGTTTTGGAGGTAGAAGTTCTCCTGTCCTGGTGAAATTCTAGTTATTAGCAAGGAAAGGGATTCTTATATTTGGCAGGGATGTAACTGAGATGATAGCTTTGACTAGCTGATTTTTGCTTTCGGCCTTGTGATTAGTGAGTGTTAAACTGGTTCATACCATAAGCCTGAATTTTGTGGTCTACATGGAATTGTCTGTCATTTACATGTCGAGGTTTTACTATATTCACTTATAATCCTGAATTTTTAAGAGAAAAGTATTTGTTTGCCCTGGCAACTTTTCTGAGAGGACGACAAGTCTACTAATTTCATCCACAGGTCCTCTATACAGATTACAGAGTTCTTTATCTAAAATCAATTCATTGGTTTGCTGATTGTTGCAGGTCCAGATCGTGCATTTGGTGATCTTATAGCTGCATCTGGAATAACAGATGAGATGCTGGATAGTTTAATTGCCTTGAAGGATTTTGAAGGCATTCAAGGACTCCCCCCTCTGTCCGAAATTGAAGACATGCGTTATGAGAAGAATACCAGAAAATCCAGCAGAGCCGAAATAGAGCGCCAAAAACAGGAGGAGGTGGCCAAGGCACGTGTCAGACAAGTAGACGAGAAGGGAAGGGCTTATGGAACAGGAAAAAGGAAATGCAGCATTGCCCGCGTCTGGATTCAGCCTGGTGAAGGAAAATTTTTTGTGAATGACAAAGAGTTTGATGTATATTTCACAATGCTTGATCACCGTGCTGCTCTTCTTCGGCCTTTCTCTGAAACAAAAACTTTGGGCATGTGGGATGTCAATTGTACTGTTAAAGGAGGTGGCACGTCAGGTGAGCGCTGGCTTACAACAGAAACACTCTAATATGCTTCATTGCATTGCATGCAGTAACAATTTTAATGCATTATGAGGTGCTGTCTATATTTGAACTTCAATCAAGAGGTTTTGACACAGTTTAAAGATCTAATGTTGCCTCATGTTTGTAAATGTCATATCTTATTTGTGTCTCAATCTGTGTGATGTTCTTTTCTTGGTTGAGAAGAATCTTGCTGGAAAACTATCCTCAATCTCAAATCCTATTAAGTATTAATGATGTGATGAATGTAGGTTTCAGTTAGATGTGTTTCTCTCTCATTGGTCAAATTGAACTGTCCTAAAGGCTTCTCAAAGAAATGTGGGAACCTAAGAGATTTGTCTGGCAAGTAAAATATGTCTATTATGAGTTTGCCTTTTTAATTATCAGTTGATCATGTAAATATAACAGCTTTATTATCTACACTGAACCTCTTCTTAAATTGCTCATCTATGTGCGTGTTTCTTCTTTGGAAAGTTCATCTACCTCATGCGCTTTCATATAGTTAGCTGGTGAAGTGATCAAAGGATCATTTCCAGAAAATTGTTTGAAATTTTAGCATCATCTCTTATTCTGATTCACAAACGGTTGTTTTCCCACTTCTAAGTTGCTGTTCTGATTACTGTGGACTTCAAATTATTATGTTAGAACACCTCTATTATTGTGATTTCAGTGTTATTTTCTTAATGAAAAATCTCGAGTTTATCTTGCTTAGATACCTGAGCTGGCCTTATTCAATGTTCGGTCACTGATCATTGTTTTATTTGGATGTTACCTGCCAATTTGTGTTTGTTGGCTGTAGAATAACACATTAAAGGAACCTTATTTTGAGCAGGTCAAGTTGGAGCAATCCGTTTGGGCATCAGTAGGGCATTACAAAACTGGGAACCAGGACTCCGTCCTCCTCTAAAGGAAGGTTTGGCTTCTGAGATACATTGATATTTCTTTCTGTTTTATATCCCCTCCTGCGCCAGGACTGCTTGGATATGAATGTCCTATTATTTTCTAAGTTATCTATACCTATGCTAAAATAGGTGCCAAGCATCAGCCATCAACTTTCCCACTCAACATTTTAAATACAATCTCATTCACGAGACTAAGATATATCTTCTAACCTGTATTTGATGTCCTTTCAGCTGGTTTCCTGACGAGAGATTCAAGAGTTGTGGAAAGGAAAAAACCTGGTAAAGCAAAAGCAAGGAAAAGCTTCCAATGGGTCAAGCGTTAACCATGGTTTTGCACTCTTCCTTTCTTGCCCGAGTCATACAGCATTTCTTACATTGTTCTTCCTCAATAAGAAAGCTCAGTTATGTAACACTGCCTGTAGTCCAACATTTTGCTCCATACTATGCGGTTGAAGATATGTGCATCATCCTTCCCAACCCTTTTCTGCCCACAATTCTTTTCCATCTTGGTTGTATGCGGGCATGGAAGGAGTCCCTCAAGTGTCGGTCGGTTGGTCTATCTCATAGAAATTTTTGGCACGGCCAGTCATATAATTTTATATTCTGAGTTAGATCAGGAAATTGTATTAGTTAGAATGTTAGAAATGAAATCGTTCTGAAGAAACCTGAATGTTCCTGCTTCTGACTTTCATGGTAGCAGCTACATATCTTTCGTTTCGATTGTGTGCTGAAGAGACTAATGTTTTCTTCTGGGCTGGCTTAAGCACTCTATTGGACATGGCTTTTATCATCGGCTATTCGAGAGCGACTGGATGTCGGTCCTTAATATCTCCTTACTTACGTTAGGAAGCAACATCCGTTTAAGCGAATGTTATGAAGCAGCGGCGTTGGGCTGTAAATTGAATGAGGGGCAACGGCATCAATGATATCGTTCTCAGGTGGTTCTGGGACAATTTACAATCCATCAGTAGTCAGTACGATGGAGTATCTTGTTTGTCCAGAGCCTCCAAAGAAGCAACTTTGCTTTAATTGAGTAAATGTTTGCTTGTTTTTCTGCTTGATCTCCCAAACCATAAGCTGCTCTATCTCAATTTTTCAAAATCTCGTTTGGCAAAATTTCATAAATAATTATATATATATATATATATATATATCTTTGCATTTGTAATTTGTTTCACCCAAATTCATTTTTCAGCATTTTTTACAAACAAAATCATGTGAAAGCTCATAATTATTTAAATGAGGCCCCAAATTTTTATTGCTCTGATTGACGCTTTAGACAAAACTATCTTAACATGGCAACTCCAAATGAGATGTCCACGATTCTTTCAAATCATATAATAATTTTTAAATCTGGAAGTTGATTACATTGATATATGAATTTATATTTTATATTTACTGAGACTTTCATTTTGGTGTCTTATATTTTTGTGGTCTGTTAATTTTTTATTTTTTTTAATTATTGTTATTTTTCTCTCTTTTTACAATTTCATATTCTCTCTTATGTCCACATCCCGTTTCGTTCTTCTATTTTCTTTTCAATAATTTTTTAATATATTTATTTAATATATTTTTTAAAGAATAATTTTTTTAAATTTGAAATTAGTTAAGGATAATATATATATATATATATCTATATATACCTTTATATTAAGTGAGAGCACCACTTTAGTGTCTCACTATTTCTTGGTCTGCAATTTTTAATATTTAATTAAATTAATTTATTTATTTATTAACTTCCCACCTTTCCACTCTTTTTTACACCTCAAACCACTCTCTAAACCTTCAAATTATCCATACTTTTCAACTTCCTACTAATTCTTTATATTTTTTTAAATATTTTTTTAATTTTTTCAATTAAATTATATTTTAAAAATATAAATTACTTTTTAAACTTTTATTTAATTATGCACACTCATTGGAGTGGCAGCCACACACACTAGTATACATTATTGAAGAGAGCTCTTTTTGTGTCAAAATTAAATTGATCTGTTATTTTTTTTAAAAATTAATTAATTAATCAATTTTAACTTTCCCACTCATCGTGCCACAACTACTTTTGATAGTTTTTCCTCATGGATTTTGTTTTATAAATATTATTGTATTTTATCTTATATATATATATATTAATTTAGATAACTTTTAACTCAATAAAATATAAATAATATAATGTATTTTAATATTTTTAAAAAATACGTACATATATAGAATGTGCCATGCTTACTAGTACACTACGATCATATATAGGTTGATATGTTAACTAGTCAGGGGGCATAATTTGGCAATTTGAAATTGGAAGCTGCCGAATGTGAAATTAATCAAAATTCAGGGGCTGGAGGTGTAAATATCTGACTCTTGAAAAGCCTAAACCCTACAGAAACCCCTAATAAATAATTGAATTGGAGTGCAGAACGCCGTGTATTTTCCGTTACAGAACACTCACGTAGTAGCAAACTCTCTTTGTTGCATATACTCGGTCGGCAGCCATGGTTGCAAGAACCCCAAGCAGAGGCCGTGGTGGAGGCGGCGGATTTAGGGGAGGAAGGGGAGATGGAGGGGGAAGAGGCGGCGGCAGAGGAGGCTTCGGTGGAAGGGGTGGAGGGAGTGCGATGAAGAGAGGTGGTGGGAGAGGCGGCGGTGGAAGAGGTGCTGGAAGAGGAGGCAGAGGCGGAAGAGGAGGAGGAATGAAGGGAGGAAGTAAGGTGGTGGTCGAGCCACATAGGCATGAGGGAGTTTTCATTGCAAAGGGAAAAGAGGATGCTCTTTGCACAAAGAATATGGTTCCTGGGGAAGCTGTTTATAATGAGAAAAGGATTTCTTTTCAGGTTTGCATTTTGATGACTATCTTTGGTTTTAGTCTTGGCTTGTTTATATGAGTTGGGTAGTATTCTTGCATTTGGCCGCTTGTTGTTCTTGGTCGGGTTTAACTTGTTCATTGTGTTCGGTTACCTTTTCCGTGTGATAATTTGATTCTTTTGTTCTTTATCAGAATGAAGATGGCACGAAGGTCGAGTACAGAGTATGGAATCCTTTCCGTTCTAAGTTGGCTGCTGCCGTCCTTGGCGGAGTTGATAATATTTGGATTGTAAGTTTAATTCTTGTCTCTTCTGGTTTTTTAATTGTACTTCTGTCTGATCAAATAAAAAATTTGATGGGCTTAGGAACTTTTTGTTAGTCATGTTAAAATGTTTTTGTTTCTGATTGATTAAGAAACCTGGTGCCCGCGTCCTTTATCTTGGCGCTGCTTCAGGAACCACTGTTTCTCACGTTTCCGACATTGTTGGTCCGGTAAGTAGTCGCGCTTCCGCTGATGCGTTGGTGGTATTTAAGTTCAGGGGTGTGTGCTTATTAAAGCCAAATATTTCTTGCTGGCAGGATGGGGTAGTTTATGCAGTTGAATTTTCTCACAGAAGTGGTAGAGACCTGGTGAATATGGCAAAGAAGCGGACTAATGTTATACCTATTATCGAAGATGCAAGGCATCCTGCAAAGTACAGAATGCTTGTTGGCATGGTGGATGTCATTTTTTCTGATGTTGCTCAGCCTGACCAGGTCTGTTTTATTTGTAGTTCACTGTTAGGATATTCTCTATTCAAATGGTTATGCTACCTTATTACAGAGTATATTACATGGGCTAGTCACTAGTGTCTCCTTTACTGTTCGCCTGTGGCTCATTTTGATTCTTGTTCTGTTAAGATGTCTAAAAGTTTTCTAAAGAATATTTGGTATTTCCCTGATATTTATATTTCTGTTTTTCAATTATGTTTTAAGCTAATTTTATTTTCCGAAAAGATAATTTCATATATTTAATTTAATTTCAAACTTCTCTTCTGTTTTCTCTTTCATTTCTTCATACTTTACACATTTGTAATTCTGTAAAATTCATGGATTAGTATTTTATTCTGTTCATTTATGGAGATATTATTTTTCCATGCCATATGGATAAGCAAATGATGAGTTACTCGGATTCCCCTTCAAGACGTTATGGGTGATGCAAAAACCGAGTTCCTGATGCATTCTTGATTTTACTCAACTTGTGACTTGTTTTTGCTTAAATGGAGTTTGCATATAGCTCAAAATTTCCTCCCGTACTTTGAGTTTTGGAAGGGATAAAGACGTGTGTATTTCTACCCTACTCTTTTAAAGTAGCAGCTTTTTTTGGATTCATATCCCTTGATGCATAATAAATTCAAGAGTTCGACATGCGCAAGCAAACTTAAGTAGCTACTTATGTGGTCTCTGAAATGGAGCTTACAGAGGGTGAGGTACTGTAGCATATAATTCTACATGGTATTAAAGTTCTGATTGTCATTTGATCTTAGTGGAAAATGCACTCTGCCTTTTTATATAATCATATTGATCTCTTTTATAGGCAAGAATATTGGCTCTAAATGCATCATACTTCTTGAAAGCTGGAGGCCACTTTGTGATATCAATAAAGGTTGGTACTATCTATTACTGTTGGAGCAGATAGTTTTTGACTGATGGCTTGGGAAAATGATGATTGTTGTATTGTGTAATGGTTAAATAACCGAGAATATGGAATTTCGATTGTTGCCTCATTGATGCTTCAAATTACTTCTGTTTACACTGCACTCCTCTTATATAGGCAAACTGCATAGACTCAACGGTTCCTGCTGAAGCCGTGTTTGCCCAGGAAGTGAAGAAATTGCAAGCAGATCAGTTCAAACCAGCCGAGCAGGTTACCCTCGAACCTTTTGAGCGTGATCATGCTTGTGTTGTTGGTGGTTATCGTATGCCAAAGAAACAAAAGGCTGCAGCCTAGAAAAGTTTGGCCCCAAACGTTCTGGGATTGTGCGTTTATGAGGTACCTCTCGGAAAATCTTCCTGGTGAGATCTCAGTCTCACTGGTGTGTAATTTTTCATCTGAACAATTTTACTCTCTTATTGAATGCCTGTTGGATTTGCATTGTGATGCCATACTGATATTAACTTGACATTTTGTGTCGTCATTGGTCTAGTGATTTTGGAACACTCTGGATACACAGACATCCTTTGCCCTTTGCAACATTAAAGATACAACCTCGAGGGGTGTAAGTGTAATGTATATCAGGTGGTGTTTATGCAAGCTTTTGCTTTTGAATAGAGGTGTGATTATAATTACAATTATAATATCAAGAGATATACTTCTAATTTTGTAAACGGTAGGGGTATTTGTGTATTTGGATGTAACTACAAGGGGTATTAATGTAATTCACCCTAAATTTGTAGCCTATTTGTGACACACTTAATAACCTAGTCATCTAGACACACTTCAATAAACTTAGATGCCGAAACAACAGTGTGTCGAGCTTAGCGTTAAGAGAGCATCTCCACAAATATTTAATTAATGAAAACAAGTGCCTTAGTTGAATAAACTATGTAGAGTTCGTGTATTTTGATTCTTTGAAAAGAATTGTGGCATTCAGAATACATTGCTGAAACTTCCGTTTTCTTGAAGTCACTTGTTAATCAGCAGTTCCCTTATAGGACGAATTTTATCTAATATATCTGAGTAATTTCGTCTGTTAAATAAAAAAAACGAATTTCAATTTTCAATTAGTCTATAGTTTACGAAAAATGATAATAAATATTACTTGTGAACGACATGCAATATGCTCCTTAAAAGAGTAAAAAAACCCTAAAATATTTTTTTAGAATTTTCTTTTGTCATTTTTAGAAGAAATCCTAAGTGACCAAATACTATATATTCTTTTCGCCTATTAAACCTAAAGGAACTAATACACAAGTCAAAAGATTGCGAACAACTACTTAATAACTCGTCACTACAAAAAAATGCGATAATTGCAACGGGCATAGGAATGATTTTTTTAATATTTGGAATGGTAAATAGATTACTGGATTCATTTGGATAGGTATTAGGAACGGTTTAAGAACGGGAGGCTATCCGTTGCAAGGGGAGGTGTTCCTAATAATTAGGAACCGGAGAAGGTCGATCGTTCCAATTTAGGAACGGTTGTTGGCATACAATCGTTTTACCGTTCCTAATTACTTTTGTATGTATGAATTTGTAATTTTTGCATTTGGAACACCTTATAAATTATTGGAACGGTCATATCAAAAGAAATACGCACAATTAGGAACGATCGTTAGAACACGTTTTGAAATTGTCAGCATAAGTTCAAAATACATTTTAGCACTGTTTCTGGAATACGTCTTGGAACGGTCGTGTTTGCAACTTAGGAACGGTCACTGGAATACATTTTGACACGGTCCTTGGGAACGGATTTTGTACTCCTAATTTGGAATATTGGACCGGTTTTTCGTATTGTATTTAGAACGCAAACCTAATCACGAAAGCATGAATTTGGAATATATGTAGGAACGGTCTATACATAATAAAAAATAAAAGGCAAAATGGACAATTTCAAGCCTTTGGTTAAAAATCACAAAGCTCAAGGGGTGTTTGTAATTTTTTAAAAAAAAGAGGGAATATTCATAATTATGCTAAACTTCAGGAGAGATCATTGTAATTCACCCTAATCATATTGCTTGATTTTACTCGAAGTAACGACCATATTTTTTTAAAATAATTGTCTGAATTATAATTGTATTATTGAAACCACATTATTATTTAAAAATAATGATTGATGTTATTACCTCAATAAAGTCACACAATAAAATCACTGATATATTAATAATTATAAAATTAAATAAAAAAATTACAAAAATACTACAAATTAAAATTATTTTAACTATACTACATTATATTTATTAAAGACAATATTAATAATAATAAATCAAAAATTAATTAATAATTAAAAAAATTAAAACCTTTTGGGTGTGCAAGAACCCGCGGTTCTTGCACACCCTTCTATGGGGAACCGTGTGGTTCCCCATAATTAATGAAGCCGGTATTTCATATACCGGCTTCATATGTTACACAGAAATCGGGGTCAATTTGTGCCTAATTTTTTTTTTTTGTTAAATTTATAAATGAAACTGGTATCTAACATACCGATTTCGCCTAAATTTTTAAGAGTTTCATATCCATTCTAACTTGCTAAATATATATATTTTTATTATTTATTTAAATTTACCTTCTTTTTGGCCCTTAAACACATACATTGAATTGCATGTGATACTTGTCCCTCAAAAACCTCCTAGACCAATTTCCCCCTAAACCAGTCGATCACTTAATAGCACATGCACGTTCCATTCAAATTTTAACAGTGGGACAAAATTGCAACAAACATTTCAAATATAAGACTAAGAATGACGTATGGGATTAATATTTCTGCAAATCCCCCTAAAGTATGGGACCAGAAAAGGAATTAGCGCTAAACTCAAAGTTCCAGATTTCGAAAATAAGACCATGAAACACTAATTAAGATTAATCTGTGCATTTAATGTCTGGATTTTTTATTGGGATCCCGATGTCTTGGCCTCCCCACTTCCTCATCCGCGACTTGGTCTGCTCCACCTGCAAATTTGTATTTTCTTAGTAAGATCACAGACCAGATATCAAATAAGAAAGTTTTAGCACAAATTAACCTCTTTGTTCCAGTTGGTTTTGTAGAGCACCAACAAGAGCAGCAATGTCTGCAGAACCACTCCAGCAATCATACCTCCCCACACTCCCTGAAAATTATAAGAATGTAATAACTTCCCCAACAAATTACAACATAAATCATGAGTATATCTCAAGAATTCTATTCGACTCCGCGTGTGTCTGCGTGAATGTACAGTATAACGAGAGTTTACGTAGATCAAAATTATTTACCACGACGCCTAGATTAGCAATGTAACCAAGAACGTATCCCAAAGGCAGACCAAAAATGTAGTAACAAGCCAAGTTGATGTATGCCACGAGCGCTTGCCAACCACCTCCTATGGCTACACCTGCACCACTTCTCCAACAAATAAACATACTAATACAGAAAAACGACGATGAGAAATTCACTAGAATGCTGCCATATCTAATTGAAGACGGTACCTGATATCACTGGCTGGACGCTGTTAAGAAGCATTGTAATACCAAGAAGGCCTGAAAGATGACTCACTGCCTGCCGCATATTCTCACTATCAGTAAAAATAACAGCAACATAGTCCCTGGCGACGAGGACGACTATCATGCAAACAATCCCAATCAACAAGGATTGGAAAACCGTCACGTAGACAGAGTACTTGGTTGCTCTTGCATGTCCCAGCCCAAGTTCATTCGAAACTCGAACACTGAAATGTAAAGATAAGTATATCAAATCATTACTAAATGAAGCAAAAGTGTCGATGAGAATCTTGGATCTTTTTTTACCTTATAGCAGAATTGACCCCTATAAACACCATGTTTTCCCACCCGTTGATGTTCATGCTGAAAAACATCAAGAATCATTACATTACATGAAACTAGATGTCCATGATCGAACAATGATCGAGGAAGTAATATTATCAGTATTGTGCTATAAGCTCACCAAATAGAAAGAGAACCAACTGCAGTAACAGCATCTTTAAGACTGCCGGTGAGGACAGTGATGCTCATCATATACCAAATCTCCAGACACAGCATCACAGCAGATGCAAGCGACAGCCTAACAAACGCCCATATATCCTTAAATGCAGACCGCGAGAACCCCTTCCACCCGGCCTTACACCAACCAACAACATAAACAAATTGTGCTATTGCAGTAAACCAATTGGTAATATCATATGCTACAGCTGCTCCAATGGCTCCCCATCCAAATACGTTAACGAAAAGCCAACACAAGAGAAGCTGTAAAAGCAGAGTAATAGCTGCTATCCAGGCAATCACGGTGACTTTGCTCTGGGCTTGAAGGAACTTTTGCGTTGGAAAATTTAAAGCATTGCAGAAGAGTTGAGGGATGATCAGAAGTGTATAGAATCCTGCAGGTTCTGCTATTTCATCGGGTTGTCCGACAAGCTTCAGAATTGGGGTGGCGAATATGTAGAACGGCAATATGAGAATGCAAGTGACGGATAGAATTATCATGGATCGTTGCATGTAGATGCCGAGCATATGAACTTGCCCGGCGCCGAACGCCTGACCGCACAGTGTTTCAAGGGCACTCCCCATTCCCAGCTACATTAATCCATATTAGACTACGTAAGATTTGGCTTCAAAGATGAACATCAGATCACACACAGTATTGTGAGTCGATCATTTAATGTATTTTTGGTCTCTTAAGTTAGGTCTTTTAACATTTTCATCGTTTTAACTTTTTAGGGTAGAATTTTAATCCTGGCGAAAAGAGTGAACTCCGGCAAAATAAACACTGAAATCGCGAAAATTAAAAATATACAAAACCAAAATACTACTATAAAAAGTGACAAAAATATTGATAGAATTGGGCCAATAGGAACCAAACCCCTATTTTAAAAGGTCACATGAGAGGTACATTCATTTTCAGGCAAGAAGGGTTAACTCCGGCAAAAAAATGACTAAATTCACAAAAATTAAAAAATACATGACCAAAATGCCAACCTAAAAAGTTAAAGAACGAAAACGCAAAATGGCCAAAGTTACAAGACCAAAAATACATTTAAGCCATTTCATTTACCGACCAAATCGAAAATTCAATGCAGTATTCAATAAATGCTTTTTGGATAATCCGAATCGAACCGAATACCAAACCTTAAAAAATACAATATTATATTATAAATATAAATAAATATAAGTTATATGTATATCAATTTTATTCTATTTTAATTAATTTAACTTATTAACTTACCTTATAATTAAAATAACCAATAATTATTAACTTAATAACTTTTCTTAAATACGGCCGAACGAACACCCCTAACAAGAACTGGAAAAAAAATTTAGGTGATGGCAATGACATGTTGTACTTGGTTGGATTGATTTTTTTTTTTTCAATTAAATATATCGTGTTACATGTATAAAAATTATATTATTTTATTTAAAAAAATATTTTATATGTGTGGGATATATATTAAATAAATATAATATAATATGGTTTAACATAAAAAATTCAATCCAATTGCTAGGACAACATGTCATGGGCAACGAAACAAAACACCTTAAAATGTCAACTTATAAATAATCTTTGAAACCATCCCCTTTTCTTTCTATTTTTTTTTTCTTTTTGTGTTTTTATCAATATCTTTGGGGCCATCATGATTATTATCCATTATTTAAAAAATTATACGAACGGCTAAGTTATGCCAAATCAGCAAACTGTAGGTTATCTCTCGTGGTAGAGGATTTCTGTCACACATTCAAGTGAGAGAGAGAGAGAGAGAGATTCAGTATATTGAACGAGTATCCATGGAAGAGGAGGAAAGTGAACTAACCATGAAGCCAAAAGCAAAGGTTGAGACGACTGAGATAGCGATGGAGAAAGCCGAGAGTTCGACATCTCCGAGGTGGCCGACGAATATGGTGGCGACGGAGTTCGACATGTAGAGGCAGAGGATCTGAAAAGCTATTGGGCCGCCTATTCGCCACAGCTTCGCTGATTCTATGCAGAAAACCCTCCACCATGCTTTCAGCCCTTTCACCGGAAGGTAGTCTCCGTCGTCTCCGATCAGCTCGACCTCGCCGGAACTCTGTTCGAGCAGCGGCGCCTCCATACGTAAGCGACGGCGTAGTGGCAGCGATGCTCAATGTCCACCGCGGGAACGAGCAACACAGGCAGGGGATAACAAACAGCACCTAATGCCTGTTTGTTAACATGAGTATTGGGAGTTGCAGCTGCTATTTATTATGCTCCATAGAAAGATGTTCAGCATATATCCTTTTTTTTTTTTAAAAAAAAAAAAAACAGAAAATATAATAAGTATTAGAATAAATTATATCGACATCTTTTTTAATGTATGTTTTGCAGGGTACAAATAAA
This sequence comes from Sesamum alatum, assembly GCA_034509735.1. NCBI lineage: Eukaryota > Viridiplantae > Streptophyta > Magnoliopsida > Lamiales > Pedaliaceae > Sesamum > Sesamum alatum. The sequence goes on along the minus strand of JACGWO010000003.1, from coordinate 26,748,812 downwards.
TAATAGTGTATACTCGCTTAAATTTTAATAAATAAATTATGTATCTATCTTTCAGTTATCCAATATATTATAAAGGCATAATTACATGAAAGTTTGGTGTAATTATACATAAATTTTCTATGATTTGAAAGATTACATCTAGTATCTCTGAAGTTTGCTTCCATCTAACAAATAGGTTCCTCTATTAGTCAAAAATTCACTAAATTTGTTGGTAATTAACAAAAAAATTGAATGAAAATCGTAATTTACCCTTGATTGACTTATTGCAGGCCAAACAATTTTTTTACATGAAATTACCCTTGTAACGGTGAAAAGATACTTTCTCACATGCATTAACGTATAAAGATATATAAAGATAGTTTAGTCCATAAAAAGACTTTATTTGACTTACAATAAGTCAGTAATAAATAAATCAATGGTAAATATAGATTTTCATTTATTTTTATTTTTTTTTGGCTAATATCAACTAATTCAGTGAATTTTGATTAATGGAGGGACTTATTTTTTAAACGAGAGCAAACCTCACTAGTTGTAATTTTTTAAACTATAGAGAATCTACGTGTAATTATCCAAACCTCAGGAAAGGGGGTGTTATCATGCCTATTATAAATAAACAGTGTAGCATTCACAACTTAGATTAAAAACAAAAAATGCAATTTTGATCCACTAATATAGTGAACTTGCAGTTTCAATCCAAGCCCATTTGAACTTTTTAATTAAAGACTGTATTTATGAAAATTGATTATTTTTATCCAAAAAATCTCGATTTCATCGCAAATTATCACATTGCCTACACTTGACACCTAGAAATTGGGAATTTTGTTTCTTTTAACTTTTAGGCCAAATTAGGTTTTCTTGGACTAAAATTATCATTTTTCATAAATTATAATTTTTTTATTGTAAATTTTGAATTGGTTTAAATTAAAAATGTCACCATACCTATATTCGTGGACCAAAATTGTATTTCTCTCTATTCATTTTTCTATTTCTCTATCTCATAGAGATTGATAATATTGCTCATATAAGTTTGTACCCATATATATTAACCATTAAATTATGTATGATATCATCATCCTACATTAATCCAACGTTTCATAGCTCATAGCTACAAATTCACACAGATCCTCGTCTCCATTCCTCATTTATAATTTGAGAAAATTTCACTTTTGATACCCAGCTATACCTCTTTTTTTTATCTTTGGTATTCCGTGTTTCCAAGTTATCAAACTTAAGTTTTTATTTTTCATATACCTGAGTACCCTCCGTTAGGTTGACCGTTAAAACAAACGGTCAACCCAATTTTAGAGGAAAATTTGGGCGGTTCCTTATCTATCTAAGGGTATGTTTGATTGTCATCTCATACACCACAAAAAATAGTGTAATTGATAAACTTTTGGCAAAAAACGAAAAGGATCAAGAGAAATCAGTTTCAATCTTACACAAATCGAGTACAGGTTCCCCTAATGAGAATATTTATGTAAAAGATGTATTGTAGGCGTGAAATTGAGCTATCATTGGAGACTTCTTTGACCAAAATAAATTCGGGAAGAAGGTTTTGATTTTGTCCTAATTACGAAGTAAATTTATTTTTTGTTCTTAGTTATTTTGTTTTTCCAAAGATGATTGATTTTCCTCAAAAAAAATCAGGAATAATTTGCGTCGATCTTGGGCATATTTTCGATCAAACCATCTGTAAACTCCACAATATTCCCTTTTTCATGAAAAAAAATAAAAGCAAAAACTAATGGTAAATAATAACAAAAAAGAAGAACAAAAAATAAATTCACCCCATGATCAAAACATGCCTAGAACATTCTTCCCGAATTTATTTTGGTCTAAAAAGTCTTTAATGGTGCTCAATCCTACACTCACAATACATTTTTTTTTCCATATTATTATTCTCATTAGATGAAATCGCACTCGAATTTGAGTAAGTTTGAAACTGATTTCTTCTCATCCCTCTCATTTTTGCCAAATTTTTTTCAACTCGACAATTTCAAATCTATTTTTTGATGTATGTAATGACACCAAATATGCCCTTAAATAGATAAGGAATCACCCAATTTTCTCTCCAAAATTGAGTTTACTATTTGTTTTAACAATCAACCCAATGGTGGGTAATCAAGTGTATGAAAAATAAAAATTTTGAATACCAAATTTGGTAACTTGAAAATATAGAATACCAAAAATGAAAAAAATGTATAATTGAAATATCAAAATTGAAATTATTCATTTATTATTTTATTGAAAAGTAGTTGGTGGTCTGATATGAACAGAGTCTTGAGATTGATGATGATTGAGGAGAATCGGTAAGATAGTGGATCAAGAAGGTCACGTGACAGCGGACAGAGATATTTAAATAAATTATCTTTTACCAAATGCATGTTTTTTTAAAAATCTTTTTTCGTTTTTTTCTCTTCAAATTTTGGGGAAATTACATTAATATTTAGGGTAAATTACATCCACCTCCCTTGAGATTTGATATAATTATAAATACCCACCCGTTGTTTGAAAAATTATAATTAACCCCTAAAGTTTATAATTTTTAACCAGAGACTTGAAATTGATCATTTTGCCCTTGAACTCTTTATTAAAATTGTAGAAAAATCAACTGAGGCAAATTGCATTATTGATCATCTTGTGTAAAACTTAAGAAATTTCTCCCTCCACATTGTAGTCCAAAAAAAGTTCAAGAATTAAATAAAAAATAAATCGGTGCATAAGGGTATTTTGGTCAGTTCATCTATAAAAATGGATGAAAATGGATTACTTGTTAGATGGTTACAAACCTTAGGGGGGGTATTTATAATTTTTCAAACAACAAGAGAGTATTTGTAATTATGTCAAACCTCAGGGGAGCTAGCTATAATTTACCCTAATATTTAAAGATTAAATATAACTACACACCCTGTTGCAATTTATAATTTCATCGACACTTCCTGTATAAAAAATAAAAATTATTTATAATAATTAGACCTAATTTTAAATCATATGAATTGATGTCAACGTAAACTTCAATTATTAGCACGAAAGAGATTTTATTATAGTTTTTTTTAAGTGAAAGCGATGAATTTTTTTTTTTTTTTTCTCTTTGGAATAAATCAATTATAATTATTTATATAAAATATTTATAACTAACAACGACAAATATAACGATCATATATTAATAACCAATATGGCAATATCAGATAACTATCCAATCAACACTTACTATTAAAGTAGAATAACATCCCGCGTGTTCATGTGTTAGAACCCCTGAGCCCTCAATTTCGCCAATTGAGCTAGCTTTCACTGGCGATTTGATTATAGTTTTCATTAATACTTTGCCCATCTGCATAATTAATTCTCTTTGTTTGGTTCGTATGATAGGATTAGGCATGATGGGATTGAGTGGGATAGAAATTGAATGATAATTAATCCCATCTTACATTATATGTTGTTTGGTTTGAAGTATTGTATGTAGGATATCCTATGTGATAATATAATATGATTTTTGGTTGAAAGAATTATAAAGTATGATTAAGGCCTCATTTATTTCTTTGGTTGGAATTAGTTTACGAAATATTAAAGTATGATTAAGGTTGTGATGATAATGTATATGATTGTTTAGAAATTTATTTACCTGTATTAGAACACTATGCATTAGACTATGATTGATGTAGAATTGGTGTTGACTTTTAACTTTTGTAATAGTATTTATAAACTGAATTTACTCATACGCCCTTATCATAAAGACTTTTGATTTGACATGAATAGTGTAGTGGTCTGCCTAGAAGACTCAATTATCATCTTTTTCATTTTGTAAAGCTTTCTCCTTCATTTGAGTACCTGACCTCCTCGCCCTTCTCCCGTGCATGTAGTCCGGTGTCCTTGTCCCAGAACAATATACTTCCGGCAACTCCGACACTAAGTTCACCTACGTCTCTCGCGTCCCAATACCGAAACTTCGACACTGTACATACGCAACATGTAGATTACCGAAAATAAGGAAATACATACTATAAAATTATAAGGAACAAAAAAATACAAGATTTTTACAAAAATATTACCGCAGACGAACTACCAAAATATTGTAAATTTAGCCCTGGAAGATAGCAAGAAAAGTTATTATGGAGTCTCTGTTCAAGTGAAACATGTATAGGTGCAAGAAGAAGAAGAATAATAAAAAAAAATAGAGGAGAAGACCATTTTTTCAAAACCTTACCTAATGAAAAGTTAAATCATGCAGTGGGTAGGTAGATAAATAAATTGCAAGAGTAAGGGCAAACTTGGTAACAATTTACTAAAAGTGAGGATAAAAGTGGGAGCAAAGAATTAGTCATGAGGTGGTGGGCCATAAGGATTACATAATTCGTGGGGGAAAAGATTGATTCATGTCACATTATAATCATCAACAGTGCCGGGCTTTTCTCATCAATATCAGACTGGCCCATTTGGAAGCAAACACATTACTAGCCATGATTGTGCATGATATTAAGGCTAATCCTTACAAGTAAAAGAGACCTAAATGTAAAAAGATTAAGGGTATGCTCTGTTAAATTATTTATATTTTTATATTTGTAGCTTATGAATAATTACAAAAAAAAAAAAAAAAAAAAAACCTCTACATTGTTTATTGAAATAGAATTGCTTAACATAAAATGAATTTGTGGAATATTGTTTTTTTTTTATATTTATATAAAGTAGAAATTCAAAATACACATTCAATTTCGTAATCAATTAGAACTCAAATATTTTTTCAAAAGTCCGAAACAAAAGGTAATACTTTTTTATGATATTTTATTATTTATTATTAGAATTTAAAATATTTTTTAAAATCATGCACGTAATTCCTAAGTAACAAAAAATACAAAGTTAAAAAAAATCACAAGTCTTGTTGTTGTTCATGGGGAGAAGCAATAGATGGAGAGAAAAAGGGCAAAATCATTTAAATATTGTTAAATAAATAATTAATTATAAAAATACCATGAATGAAAAAGTATTACAAATTTATGCAAAACTGCTGTGTGAAATAGCAGTTTTGAATAATTTTTTTTTTAATAGAACCGCCGACACTGGCAGTGGTTCTGACACAGTCAGAACTAGGGGTGCAAGTTGAGCCGAGCCGGCTCGAGTCCGAGCTCGGCTCGAGCTCGAGCTCAATTGCTTGTGTTCGTGACCGGCTCACGAGCTCACACCTTTTTTTTATTTTTTATTTATACATATATTTATATATTTAAGTACATTTTAATATCATATTAATTTTATAATAAAAATTCACTATATATTAGAATTATTAATCAATATATCTTTTATTTTAATTTTATATAATAATAAAATATGGTATATTTATTTATATATTCTAAAAATAAACTTAAACAACAACTTAGTATGAGTTTGATATTTTCTTAAATAACTATCCAATACAATTCATACGAATTTTATTGTTACATTACAATATTCACTGCAACAAAATGCATTTGTTTCGAAATTCATCATATAGTAAATTATTAGTCAATGTGTCATATTTTAGTTTTAGATGATATTAAACTATGGTAATTTAGTTTATATTATCCAAAAATAAGCTTACTGAACGATTTAATACGTTTTGATAATTTTTTTTAAAATGAATATTCAAGATAGTTTGCATGAATTTATCGTTATAATTTTAATATCTACTACAACAAAATGCATTTGTTTCAAAATTTACCATATATTAGAATTATTACAATATCTTATATTTAAGTTTTAGATGATATTAACATATGGTATTTTGGTTTATATTATCTAGAAACAAGCTTAATAAATAATTTAGTACGTTTTGACAATTTTTTTTGTAAAAATATATTAATACAATTCATATGAATTTTATCGTTATAAATCCAATATCTACTATAACAAAATGCATTTATTTCAAAATTCATCATATATTAGATGGTATCAAAATGTATTTTAATTTATGGGTGCTACTTGTTAGTTTGAGCATTGACTTAATTCTTTTATCGTATTGCTTTTTTTTTTTTTTTTTTTTTATTTTTGCTTTTTGTGAATGTTTTCTTTCTAGTTCATATTAAATTTTTGAATAATGTATTCCAATATCGAATAGTACATATATTTCCGTTGTTTTAGAAAAAAAAAAATCGAGCTCGTGAGCTGAGTGTGAGCTCGTGCCTGTATGATACAAGCTCGTCGAGCTCGAGCTCGAATTTTTGACCGAGCTCGGCTCGTTTGCACCCCTAGTCAGAATTGCTGACTGTGTCAGCGGTTTTTCCGCATGGATAATAGATGGGACGCATGCATGCGTCCCATCTTTTTACGATGGGATGCATGCATTCATCCCATCACTATAATGGAGTGTTCACGGGTGAACACTCCATATTTGTTCACCCGTGAACTCCTCACATAAGGGTGAACTCCTCACCCTTTATTTATAAGGGGTGAGGACCACTATGTGTTATAATATATATCAAATATTCAAAAAAAAAAAAAAAAATTCTTGTAGAATCATGGCTAATTTTGGCCCACGTAATTCTAGTATGTTGTATGGACAAGCAAATCATCATTCTGAAGATGTGCTCGGAGCCCCCGATACAACTTTACATGTTCAACGTGGTGATAGTTCTCTTTTTCGAGTTCTCAAACTAGTGCCACGCCACGTACGTGTTCTACAGGTATTAGAAAATATGGGTTTTTTTGAAGTTTTTCAGTGTGGTCACGTTGAGATTAACGCACACCTTATTACTGCGTTAGTCGAGAGATGGCGACCCAAGACTCATACTTTTCATTTCACGATTGGTGAGACGATTGTCACTATTCAAGACATCGCAATCATGTGAAAACTTCCATTGGTAGGTAATATTATTACAGGAGTAGATACAAAGTGGACTATTCCACAATGGCAAGATTATTGCTACCAATGCTTGGGTTTTCATCCGGATGATGATGCATTTAAATTTTCTTGATTGAAATTAAGTGTATGACATAATTGGTTAATTATGAACACAAGTGACGATGATAGCCCTCTGAAAGAAGTATTACAAGAGGCACGAATAATAGCTTTGTGCCTTATTGGTGGTGTATTATGTCCCGATGCTACGGGCAACACTGTCTCATTGTTATATTTACGTCATTTGGAGGACCTTAGTGAAGGTGGTATCTCAAATTGGGGTACAACAGTGTTGACTTATATTTACAGAGAGTTGTGCACAACCTCGCAAAGAGGAAAAACGAACATAGCTGGCCCAATGCAATTATTACAAATTTGGGCATGGTCTCGTATTACAACCCTCGCCCCGATTCGCTCCACCGGACTGTTGTTGTTTAAACATATTATGTTTCGTATTATATATATATATATATATATTTCATTATATTGATGTAATTGCATAATCATGTAGTTTGCTTGGATACCATACGATGGTAACGCGGATGATATGAATTCACTGCCTCTTTATGCATACAATATACCATGGAACATAAAATGTCCATTGATTCATTATGCCATTGTGGAGATGCAGCACCCAGAACGGGTGTTACATCAGTTTGGCTACATCAGTTTGGCATGGTACAAGATATTCCCCTAAACCCACTCCATAGTGAAAGACGATTGCATTCACTTGATAAGAGAGGACGCCACGGGGAAGATTGGACATTGTTTCATAGAGATTATATTGCACAATGGAACAACGTGCAATCATTGATAGTAAAGAGGCCTCATATCGACAATAGTCATGGTACCGTCCCGGATTATATGAATTGGTATCACTAAATCACCTGCATTCAGATATCGCACGTAGGGACAGTGGTAGATTCTCACGGATATCGGCCTGTAAACCCAAGGGATTGGGAATATGTGGTAAGCAAATTCCCTGTTTCTAAATTCAATGCACGATAAGTATATTCTAAACTAAATTATGTTTGCAGGCGGACAAAATGGAACAACTAGCACTTGATAGTGATAATGTGGGACAGATTATCAGGCATTGTTAGAAATGAGGGTTCGACATCGTGAAGTTTATCATGAGATTTTGAATTTTTCACGTTCACGGTATCCTGGTGTGCGTGTAGGTCCTACTAGCACATATGATCCGATGAATGCAGCAGGACCATCTACTGCACATGATCCGACGAACGTAGCAGGACCATCTACTGCACATGATCCGATGAATACTCCGTCGGATGATATTGGTGCTAACATATATACTCCATCGACTGCATATACTCCAGATTTTGCGTATAGTCTATCGGATGATATTGGTTCTAACGTAGCAGGTCCATCTACCTTTCATCCGGGTATGCGCCCGCATTATCCAGTATCACCAATTCCATTTGAGGATCTTTGAGCACTCCGATTGAGATGAGATGAAATAGGCGACGTCAAGGATGTGGCACAGGGGGTCATTACTAGTGTTATGAAATAGACTCATGTAGTACGATGAGTATTGTAATATTTAATTTATGCAAATAAACATTTATTACATCCACTAAAAGTTTTCAAATACTACATCATTACATGCATAGTAAATATTCTAATTATTTGAATTTCCTTCACGTGCCCGGTACTGCTGGCGTGTACGAGTTTGTGGTCTCAAAATACTATATGCATAAAAAAAATAATATTATTAATAATATTATAACGAAAACAAACAAATATATAATAAAATATAATTTTAGAATAGAAAACTTATAATTTTTGTTGCAGAAATTTTCAACTGGTGTTGTCTAAAACTTTGCCCTTTCTCTATAATTTTTTCGATGAGGCTGCTGCAATATTTTCGTTTCTCTACAATTCTTTCAAACTCATATGAATTGGAACAAGTATGTGGGAAGAGTATTTATAGAAGAAAAACCGCATTTGCACATAGCAATTTTGCAGAAATAATTAAAGATGATGGGATGCATGCATGGCTAGTGCATCCCATCATCTTTTTGATGGGATGCATGATGTATGAGCCATCATGCATCCCAACAAATTAAGTGCGTCCCATTTGAATTCTGCTGACGCTGCTGACAGCGTCAACAGAACCGTTTTTATTCTCGGCAGTTTTGCTGTCGAGTTTTTTTTTTTTTTTTTTTTAAAATTTAGAACTGCTATTTCAGATAGCAGTTCTGCACAAAAAATTAACACTTTTTCACTCACGGTATTTTTATAATTAATTATTATTTAAAAATATTTAAATAATTTTACCGAGAAAAAGGGAGTAAGAGAAGAAATAGATGGAGAGAGGGGGGGGGGGGGGGAAGGGTAAATGATTTAGAAAATTTTAAATACTGATTTTACCGAGCCCAATATTAATACAGAGCTATAATAATACTAAACAAATGTTTAATTAGAAATGATAAAATTACTTATCATGCCTAATCATACGAATTTGGGCCTTATTGTATTAACATTCCATTATGAGAAATACTATATACTTTATTTTTTGAACTGCAAGTTGAAGGATAATATTGTTGTATACTCAACAAACATGTACACCTACTACTTATAACATAACGAGTAGATAATATTTGGATAGATATACGTCGATAGTTGCATAAAAAACATAAAAGTATAACTAATTTCATACATCTCACATACATTGACCGGCTCTAGACATAACACTTGCTAGAATGATAATTCTAAATCGTATTTAGAGGGTGTTTGGCTAAGTTTTTTCATCTTGGAATATGTGATAATTCTAAAATATTTTGGAATCTTATAAGATGTTGGATCTTATTTTAAAATATGCTCCTAAAATATTTGGATAAAATAAGATCTTTAAACTTATTAGGTGTTTTTACATCTTATAAGATGTCAATGTGCTTGGCATAATGAGGTCTTTTTATTGGTAAAATGATAAAAAAGAAATAATACAGTTAGAATCAAATAAGTTACTATATATTTTTGACATATTTTCTATTTAAATATTTTTAAAATACTTCAAGAAATAGTATACATTAGGTTAACTCCAGATAAAATAGATAGCGTTTTTATAAAAATAAAAAAAATTAATAAATTATTATCTCTAAACTTTTGCCTCGAAATAATGTTAACATTCACGCTAGTCGATTATTAACATAAATATTTATACTTTTTTTTGGTTAGTTTCAATGACTACTTTTAGCCATATTATAATTTATAATGTCTTGAAATTATATTTTTTTAGTAAATATAATATCAATAGCAATTTTTTTATAATTATAATATTAAAAAATCAATATTAATTACATAATTAATTTCATAGTTATATAAAATTGAGAAAGAGATCATGTATAAAATTGCATATATATATATATATATATATATATAGAGAGAGAGAGAGAGAGAGAGAGAGAGTCTTTTGTTGTTAAAAAAGTGTGTATTATTAAGGGTAAAATTGAAATATAGCAAATTAATAAGGTTATTTTTGTCTCATCAATTATTAATTGCATAGCGCTTATAAGGTCTTATAAAAAAATTTAGAAAAATTAACTTTTTTAAAAAAATCTTATAAGAACATCTTATTTTGAGATCTTATAATGCTCTTTTGAAAAAAAATTGTCAAACGATTTCTAACATTTTAAAAGCTCTCAAACATCTTATAAGATATTTTGAAAAGCTTTTAAACTTAGCCAAACACCCTCTTGGTCTGATTTAACCTGAATTAAATATATATAGCCAAATGTATTATGAATAATAGCCCAAAATTATTACAGTGTGTGCGAGCATAGTTCGCATCGAGCCAAAAGCATCTATATCTATATCTATACTATTAAAAATTAAAAGTCGTAGTAAATAGTCATTTATTTATGGCCACGCAATGGTTGTTGGCCATAGTTTTTGCAAGCGTAGGTAAAAGTCATGGCAAATATAATTTTTATGGTGGATAATCTAGATTTTTGTAATGATTTTTGTTTAATCATAGTTAATAATAATTACTTATTATGATTTTAGACCATAGCTAATAAAATTATAGCCAATAATAAAATTTCTTCTAGTGACTATGTATAAAAGTATGAATCCCCAAGTGTTTGTTCCCCATTGTGAAAGGACTACAACACCCTTAATTAAGTAATCCTTTTAATAATAGATAAAAATTAGTTATAAAAGAATAAAATTCTATATATATATATATATAGGATTAAATATAATTTTCGTCCTGTATCTTTTGTATTTTGGCATTTTAGTCCATTATCTTTCTAGGGTAGCAAATAAGTCCCATAATTTTTAAATTTTTTGCGATTTTGGTCCTTCAGTCGCCGGAGTTTGCAAATATTGACGGATTTTTTTTTAATTTGGGGCTTTGTTCCCATTGGTCAATTTAATGGATCAAAATTGCGAAAAATTCTAAGTTACAGGACCTATTTGTTACACTAGAAAGATAAATGACTAAAACACCAAAATATAAAAGATATAGGACGAAAATTTGGTTCCATGCTGGCAGTAATTTGACCATGGGAACAAAAGTCCCAAATAAAAAAAAATCCGGTAACATTTGCAAACTTCGGTGATTGAAGGACCAAAATCGCGATAAATTAAAAAGTTGCAGGACCTATTTGCTAACCTAGAAAGATGAAGGACTAAAATGCCAAAAGGCAAAGATACAAGATGAAAAATCAATTTAAACCTATGTCTATATCTATATTTACATCTATATCTATATCTATACTATATATAAAAGTACGATTCCTAATTGTTTGTTCCCAATTGTAAAAAGACACTCGTATCCTTACATAAGTTTCTTTTGAATAATAAATCAGAATTAGTGATAAAGGACTAAAATTCTATACGAAAGACTATTTAATAGTCCTAATACATCTAAACTACTTAGACATGAGTCCTTTGCTTGTTTCCCATTGTGAAAAGACACTAACATCCTTACTTAAGTAATCTTTCTAATACTAAATTAGAATTAGTTATAAAATAAAATTCTATAACAAAAAATACTATTTAATAGTCTTAATACCTCTAAACTACTTAGACAATGATAAAACTATCCAATTAAAAAAATAAATAGCCAAATAATATTTTTACATGATTAATTTATTAGAAAAGATTTTTAAATACTTTAAGAAAAAAGTAATTTATCAGGGCACAATAAAATTTAAAATGAAATAACATTTGAATAATATATAAATTACTAATCTAAACTTCAAAATAAATAAAGAATAAGTATCATGAAATTTTAAGTAAAAGTTATCAATGTTATTAGAAGTGCTTTTGAAAAATTTAATAGGAGTACCTTCTAACAAATTGATTTATTTTAATATTCAAATTAGATAAATATTTTTGGATTGTACTTTCACGTACTTTTATTTCTTTACCATGATATACTAGAGGTAAATTAATATTAATAAGTGCAATTTATGCTTATGATTAGATATACAAAAGTGAGAATCCCTTAAGTGTTTATTCCTATTGTGCCCATCTCAAATCAAAGGAAGGAATTTATTGGATCTTATTGTGGACCGGATCGCAACAAAGTTTTAGACGGATTTTGAATGCGAATAAAAGAAATTTTGGAATGGATTTTGTAACGGATTACCATTCCAAGTACGGACTAGGGATGGCAATAGGATGGGTCTGGGGTGTGTTTGCCAAAATCCTAGATCCGCCCCGTCAAGAAAAGCCCAGACCCACCGGGTTGAACCCGGTATATCCGGTTAATATTTTAAAATATTAAAAAATTAAAAAATAATACTACCCTAACTTTATAAATATGAGATAATAATATTATTGAAAGGTTAATATATTTTTTAAATTTATATGTACATGTTTTAGCATTGAAATATTATAAATTTTAGAATATGCGTTACTTATATAAACATTAAAACATTTATAAACTATTTATATCATTATTTTAATTTATAAAAATATTAAGTTTATGTCTTATATATAAGTATAAATAAATTATATATATTTTTATATATGTACAATTATATTTTATATAGGTATATATAAATACAAATAAATTAAAAAATAATGATAATTACCCGCGTTCGGGTCCAAACCACTAAAACTTGGACCCGCCCCAGGGACTTGTTTAAGGCATCAAAACCTGCCCAATTGGAACTGGTCCAGGTCCTAGTCCAACTCAGACCCATTGCCGCCCCTAGTTGGGATGGACTTTTGCGATGGTGTTTGGGACATTGTTTGGGATGCATTTGAGAACACATTTTGCTAATGTTTTTATTTTGCAACGGGTTTTGTAGTTTTTTACATTTTCTTTTTGGGACGAATGCCATTGCAAAATCTATTCCAAAATTTAAATTTTACCTTTTTTAAAAAAAAATTTAAAAATTTTAAATTATTTTTTAATTATTTATATAAAATTAAATTATTTTTAATATATCGATAATTTAAATTAATTTATTTTAATTCTTTGAACATTTTAATTTAATTTATAATTTTAATTATTTTTAATTCATATAAATTGAATTATTAAATAAATTGAGCGGCAATTAAATTAAAAGCGCATAACATATAAGTTTAAAAGTTGTACGGAAATAAAAATTAAATAATCCTTTCCAAATCAGCCTCCTCGCCGTCCTCATCTAGCCCACGGCTGCGGAACATGGCCGCATGCCATAGCTCCAATGACAGTGTGGAAATTTCAATCCAACCTGCAAAAATAATTAATTAGTATCCAAAAATAATATGTAATAATTAATTACAAAAACAATTAGTTTTATTTAATTATTGCGCATCTGCGAGGGTGATGTACCAACGCACGATTGGTGGTGGTGCAATGGAGGACAGAATGGGGGATGCGGCGACAGATGGGGAAGCGGTTGAGGGCCCAACATGCAATGTGCTGGGCGTCGTCAATGATGGACCCACAGGCGGGCTCTGATCCATCGGCAAGCGAGATTCATTGGTAGGCTCTGATCCACTAGCGGGCTTGGTGACGCCAAAGGGTGCTAGGCGGCGGCAACTAGGGGAACCACATGGCCATGACCACGACCACGACTTCGGCCACATCGACGTCCAGGAGGAGCTGGCCCAAAACTGCGAGCCTTCTATAAACTGAAGGCAAAGAAAATTGGGATAATTTTCCTTTTCATACCTAAATTATACCCTTTTTTAAGTTTTAGTACCCCAGGTTTTGAAGTCATTAGACTTGACACCCAAAGTTTTAAATTTTCATACATTTGAGTATCCTTCGTTAGGTTGATAGTTAAAACAAAAGATCAACCTAATTTTGGAGGAAAAATTAGGCTGGAACTTATCTATATAAGGGCATGTTTACCTGTCATTTTATTCAACACACGAAAATTTCTATTTTGATTCATTTTGATTTCAATTTCATAATTTGGGACAATAATTTTTTAAAAAAATAAATATTTAATCCATTTTCTATAAAAAAAAAATACCAATTTCACTGGAAAAAGCACATGCTCTTTTTCTTTTTTTTTCTTATTGCATGACTACAACGCAAATGTTGTCTATGCATACTTTATTTATCGAGGGTTTATGCTATCTTTTATACTTTCTTTCAATTATTTTTAACAAATTATTATTTTTTTTTTTTTGGCTTTTTTGTGACTAGTGAAATTGAAAGTTCTAATAAATTTATAAACAAAATTCTCTCGGCCATAAACAATAATTAAAATGTATTTCTTATTTTGTGCACAAACGACGCTGTAATATATCAAAGTATGAACATGTATTTTTATTTGACTCACAACCAACAATAAGTAAAAGTACATTTACGCCCTTTCAGTGGCTTATTCTATTTTTCTTTGTTTATTTTTCCGCGAATAATACAAGTGGTGATTGAAGATAAGACTGTTAGTTCTCTTGAAATTACTCGGCCCTTGATTATCAAATTGAAATCAAAATATAAATTTTTTTGTGTGTTGAATAAAATGACAGTCAATTGGATTGACCGTTTATTTTAACGGTCAACTCAATGTATAATACTCAAAATTGAGATTCTGGTCAGCTGAATACAACTGACATAAAGTCTTTAGTACAATTATCATAAATTAATTCATGACAACGAAAATAATACCTCGAAACATTAGGATAAATCTATGTAATTAATTATGTCTCATTTTTTATGGGAATCGCAGTGTCTTGGCCTCCCCACTTCCGCATCCGCGAAGTCGTCCGCTCCACCTGCGAGATTGTGTTTTCTTAGTAAGAGAGATCACTATCACAACACAAGTGCAATAATAAGAAAGTTTTAGCACAAATTAACCTCTTTGTTCCAGTTGGTTTTGTAGAGTACGAACAAGAGCAGCAATGTCTGCAGAACCACGCCAGCAATCATACCTCCCCACACTCCCTGAAAATTATAAGAATGTAATAACTTCCCCAACAAATTACAACATAAATCATGAGTATATCTCAAGAATTCTATTCGACTCCGCGTGTGTCTGCGTGAATGTACAGTATAACGAGAGTTTACGTAGATCAAAATTATTTACCACGACGCCAAGATTAGCAATGTAACCGAGAAAATATCCTAAAGGCAAACCGAAAATGTAATAACAAGCCAGGTTGATGTACGCTACGAGCGCTTGCCAACCACCTCCTATGGCTACACCTGCACAGTTCTCCAACAAATAAAACAGACTAATACAAAAAAGTGATGATGACGAGCAATTCACAAGAATGCTGCCATATCTAGTCCAAGACGGTACCTGATATAACCGGCTGGACGCTGTTGAGAAGCATTGTAATCCCAAGAAGGCCTGAAAGATGGCTCACTGCCTGCCGCATATTCTCACTATCAGTAAAAATAACAGCAACATAGTACCTAGCAATGAGGACGACTATCATGCAAACGATTCCAATCAACAATGACTGGACAACCGTCACATAGACAGAGTACTTGGTTGCTCTTGCATGTCCCAGCCCAAGTTCATTTGAAACCCGAACACTGAAATTTAAAGAGATGTCAAACTCATTACTAAATGTAGCGAAAGTGTCGATGAAAATCTTGGATCTTTTCTACCTTATAGCAGCATTGACCCCTATAAACACCATGTTTTCCCACCCATTGATGTTCATGCTGAAAAGAAGAAAAGATTAACATCAGCAAAATCCATCAAGAATCACATGAATGAACAATGATCAAGGAAGTAATATTATCAGCATTGTGCTGTAAGCTAACCAAATAGAAAGGGAACCAATCGCAGTAACGGCATTTGCAAGGTTGCCGGTGAGGACAATGATGCTCATCATATACCAAATCTCCAGACACAGCATCACAGCAGACGCAAGCGACAACCTAACAAACGCCCATATATTCTTAAAAGCAGACCACGAGAACCCTTTCCACCCATCCTTACACCAACCAACAACGTAAACAAATTGTGCGATCACAGTAAACCAATTGGTAATATCATATGCTACAGCTGCTCCGATGGCTCCCCATCCAAATACGTTAACGAAAAACCAACACAAGAGAAGTTGTATAAGCAGAGCAATAGCTGCTATGCCGGCAAGCACACCAACCTTGCTCTGGGATTGAAGGAACTTTTGCGTTGGAAAATTTAGAGCAAGAGAGAACAAACGAGGGATGGTTACAAGTGTATAGAATCCTGCAGGTTCTGCTATTTCATCGGGTTGCCCCAACAGCTTCAGAATTGGGGTGGCGAATATGTAGAACGGCAATATGAGAAAGCAAGTGGCGGACAGAATTAGCATGGATCGCTGCATGTAGATGCCGAGCATATGAACTTGCCCGGCGCCGAACGCCTGTCCACATAGTGTTTCAAGGGCACTCCCCATTCCCAACTACATTAATCCATATCATACTATGTTAGATTTGGCTAGGAAGATCGAGATGAACATCGGATCATACGCAGTATTGTGAGTCATCTTAGTTATTATTATCGGATTATATGCATTTTTGGTACAGTAACTTGAAGTATGTGGCGTTGAGGTCTTTTAACTTTTTAGGGTTCCATTTTGGTTCTGTATCTTTTTAATTTTCACGATTTTTGTCATTTTGTTCACTGGAGTTCATCTCCATCGGCGAGAAGAGTGAACTCCGACGAAATAAAGACTAAATTGAGAAAATTAAAAAGATGCAAGATCAAAATGCAATCTTAAACAAGTGTATTACATTTGATGTGTGATTGGTCACTTTTCCTGAACTATACATCAATCACAAGACAAGTGTATTGCACTTGTCATATGATTAGTTTAGGTTTAACCGAGTCGGGTCCGCACTAAAATTTTCCATCACTAAGTTACGCCAAATCAGCAAACTTTAGGTTATTGCTCGTGGTAAAGAATATTGTATCACACATTCGAAACAAGGATTTTATGTCATATATTTGAATCACATACTGATGTATGTTATACTCAAACGCGCATTGTATATATGTGGTCTC
Organism: Sesamum alatum; assembly: GCA_034509735.1. Classification (NCBI taxonomy): domain Eukaryota; kingdom Viridiplantae; phylum Streptophyta; class Magnoliopsida; order Lamiales; family Pedaliaceae; genus Sesamum; species Sesamum alatum. The sequence goes on along the minus strand of JACGWO010000003.1, from coordinate 26,731,523 downwards.
ACTTTTAAATTATAATTGGATTAATTACACTTAGACCCCTCTGATGTGGAATTATACTTTTTTTCAAAAAAATTTTAAAACTACATTTACACCCCTTTCGAAAATATGCCGTTTACACCTAATCCCCTCTTATACGGGAAAAATGTAATAATATTAACCTCGTTGTCCATATATGCATCGTATTTCTTTATAAGTACAAAAAAATATACATAATATTGTTAAATAAAGGATAAAATTAAAAATTTATGTAATTTTTTTTTGGTGACGTAAACATTTTCCGTTTACTTTAATGAAAAGAGGGTTAGATGTAAATAAAGAATTTTTAGAAGAACTGTAAATGTAATTTCAAAATTTTTTTTGGGAAAAATATAATTTTGTATTTTCAGAGGGGATTTGAGTATAATTAACCCATTATAATTGGAAGAGGAGCAAAGCACTAACCATGAAGCCAAAAGCAAAGGTGCCGACAACTGAGATAGGCAATGGAGAAAGCAGAGAGTTCGACATCTCCGAGGTGGCCGACGAATATGATGGCGACGGAGTTCACCCCGTAGAGGCAGAGGATCTGAAAAGCTATGGGGCCGCCTATTCTCCACAGCTTGGCTGATTCTATGCAGAAAACCCTCCACCATGCTTTCAGCCCTTTCACCGGAAGGTAGTCTCCGTCGTCTCCGATCAGCTCGACCTCGCCGGAACTCTGTTCGAGCAGCGGCGCCTCCATACTTAAGCGACTGTGCAGTGGCAGCGGATAACAAACAGCACCTAATGCCTGTTTATTAACATGAGTTTATTAATTAGGGTGGTGTTGCAGTTGCTATATATTTAATATATATACTACATAGAAAGATGTTCACCATGTTATCTTATTTTTTAAAAATATATAATAATCATTTATTCATCAAATACAGAAAATATCATATGTAATATTAATTGGTTAAATTACATTTTGCACCTTGAAATCAATTTAAATAGGTACTTACCACTCTAAAAAAAAACATAAATAGCCCAATTTGGCTTTGCACTTTTCTGGCCAAAACATTGACCGGAGGAAAGATATAATTGTAAAAAAAAAAAGTTTCCCAGACGCAACATATGCGTTTAACTTATATTTAAGATAAAATTCAAATATTAACTAACTTATCAAATCAAAGGGGTTAAACGCATAGGGAAAAATAAAATTAGTTCATTAACTTTGTTCGCGATTAATTTTGGTCCCTAAATATTATCATTATCACAATTTTACCACAAACTTCCAAAAATGTGTAAATATAGTCTGATTTAAGGTTTTTAGATAATTTTCCAGTAAATTTTGCTAAAATTTGCCACATGTCCGTCGAAATTGCCACCTAAGCAAGGAAATTAATGATGTGGCACAATTAAATGATTGAAAATTTTTATTATTCATGAAATTTGAACCTTGGTCAACTAAAACTAAAACACCTTCTTCACCACTTGGGCCCATTTATATTAATACAATATATAAAAAAATAATTATAAGCCTACCCCCAAAGAGGTGGATTTGTAAATATATGACTGATCGTGGGTCGCGAGCCCAACTCGTGACCCTGTTTTTTGCTCGCGACTAGCCTTATGTTTTTCTTTTTCTTTTTTCTTTTTAATTTACTTTTAATTTAATTGTTTATTAATTATTAATTAAGGTTATAAAAATAATAATTAATGATTCATTATAGATATTTAATAATTAATATTGATTAATTATTATTTTAAAATTTAAAAATTAAAATTATATTTAATAAGTTTTTACTAAATAAATATAATTAAGTTTTTAAAAATTAATAAATATATTTATTTATTTAATATAACCTAATAATATTACATTTTGTACTGAAAAATAAAAATATTACAAAGTGATAATTCTAAACTATAATAATGACCACGAGTCCCATAAGTATGGTGTTGTCATTGGTGTCGAGGTTTTTTCTTTTCTCACCTACTAGAAGAAAATTCACTATTGGTTACAAATTTATTGGCGACGGACTAAAATTAATTAATATTAACAAGTATATTATCAAATTAAAAACACACTTAGGCGACGACCTAAGGGATAACGACAAAAGCATGATTATAGAACCGACGGACATTACTAAATTAATTATAATTAGTAAATTAATAAAATAATTAAATAAAAATATAGAATTAAACTAAATTAATTAAATAATAATCTATTATAGGGTATTGTAATTATACAGCTTTATAATTTATTTGTATTAACTAATCACTTTGAAAATTTACATGAAAATAATATAACTACAAAATTTAATAATGTCCATCGAATCTATAATTAATCTTCTAATTTTTTGTAGTGTGGCCACAAGCACGTGCAACGCAGTACATTCGTATTCAATCCCAAAAAAGCCAAGCTCATTTGTGTCTGACTAATGTATCAAAGCTGGATCATATACAACTAAATAATGAAGCTAATATTTGATTTTTATTTTGTTAGAATTTATTAATTGTTACAAAATTAATTAAATGTTTTATATACTTGTATTTGTTAATATTTTAATTATAAATATTAAATAAATAATTCATAATATTAATAATTAATAATTAATGATTCTAAAGATAATATTTAAATTAAGAAAAAAACAAAAATAAAAACTGAATTTGAAAAAAGAAAATAAATGCATAGGTCGCTAGCTTAGCTAGTGACTCGCAACATTTTTGCTTTTTATTTATTTTTGTAATATTTACATAAATAAGCCCACTTGGACTACAATACACATGATTTTTGAGCCCAACATGCTTTATGATATGTATACTTAGAAGTATTTTAATTTAGAATGATATTAATATTACAATGTATTAAATATTTTTAAACAACTAATATGTATTGATTTTTTATGATAGAAAATTTATATACATAAAATATATGATTTTTTTATTTATATGGTTCATTTTTCAATAGGGTATAATGCATTTTTAGTCCCGTAATTTAGGCTAATTATCGTTTTGGTCCTTTAACTTTTTAGGATAGCATTTTAGTTCTGTATTTTTTTAATTTTCACAATGATACATTCTTCGGTCATGTCCACGTTCTGGAGGAGCTGCCCAGAACTGGGAGCCATCTATAAACTGAAGACAAAGAAATTTGGGATAATTTTACTTTTCATACCCAAATTGTATCCCTTTTTTCAGTTTTAGTACCCCAGGTTTTAAGTCATCAAACTTAGTACTCAAAATTTTAAATTTTCATCCACTTGAGTACCCTCTGTTTAGTTGACCGTTTGTTTTAAGGATCAACTGAACGGAGAGTATTCAAAATTCAGATTCTGGTCATCTGAACACAACTTACATAAAGTCTTTAGTACAATTACCATAAATTAATTTAAGACAACGAAAATAATACCTCGAAACATTAAGATAAATCTACGTAATTAATTATGTCTCATTTGTTATGGGAATCGCAGTGTCTTGGCCTCCCCACTTTCGCATCCGCGACTTCGTCTGCTCCACCTGTAATTTTGTGTTTTCTTAGTAAGAGAGATCACTATCACAGTTCACAAGATTCACAACACAAGTGCAGTAAGTTTGTAATGTAATTACATGGTCAAATAAGAAAGTTTTAGCACAAACCTCTTTGTTCCAGTTGGTTTTGTAGAGCACCAACAAGAGCAGCAATGTCTGCAGAACCACTCCAGCAATCATACCTCCCCACACTCCCTGAAAATTATAAGAATGTAATAACTTCCCCAACAAATTACAACATAAATCATGAGTATATCTCAAGAATTCTATTCGACTCCGCGTGTGTCTGCGTGAATGTACAGTATAACGAGAGTTTACGTAGATCAAAATTATTTACCACGACGCCTAGATTAGCAATGTAACCAAGAACGTATCCCAAAGGCAGACCAAAAATGTAGTAACAAGCCAAGTTGATGTATGCCACGAGCGCTTGCCAACCACCTCCTATGGCTACACCTGCACCACTTCTCCAACAAATAAACATACTAATACAGAAAAACGACGATGAGAAATTCACTAGAATGCTGCCATATCTAATTGAAGACGGTACCTGATATCACTGGCTGGACGCTGTTAAGAAGCATTGTAATACCAAGAAGGCCTGAAAGATGACTCACTGCCTGCCGCATATTCTCACTATCAGTAAAAATAACAGCAACATAGTCCCTAGCAACGAGGATGACTATCATGCAAACAATCCCAATCAACAATGACTGGAAAACCGTCACGTAGACAGAGTACTTGGTTGCTCTTGCATGTCCCAGTCCAAGTTCATTAGAAACTCGAACACTGAAATGTAAAGATAAATGTATGTCAGATATATGTCAAAATCATTACTAAATGTAGCGAAAGTGTCAATGAGAATGTTGCATCTTTTTTTACCTTATAGCAACATTGATCCCTATAAACACCATGTTTTCCCACCCATTGATGTTCATGCTAAAGAAAAAAGAAAAGATTAACATCAGCAAAATCCATCAAGAATCATAAGTTTACATGAATGAACAATGATCAAGGAAGTAATGTTATCAGCATTGTGCTGTAAGCTCACCAAATAGAAAGGGAACCAACTGCAGTAACGGCATCTTTAAGGTTGCCGGTGAGGACAATGATGCTCATCATATACCAAATCTCCAGGCACAACATCACAGCAGACGCAAGCGACAACCTAACAAACGCCCATATATCCTTAAAAGCAGACCACGAGAACCCTTTCCACCCATCCTTACACCAACCAACCACGTAAACAAATTGTGCTATCACAATAAACCAATTGGTAATATCATATGCTACAGCTGCTCCAATGGCTCCCCATCCAAATACGTTGACGAAAAGCCAACACAAGAGAAGTTGTAAAAGCAGAGCAATAGCTGCTATCCAGGCAATCACACCAACCTTGCTCTGGGCTTGAAGGAATTTTTGCGTTGGAAAATTTATGGCAAGGGAGAAGAGTTGAGGGATGGTTAGAAGTGTATAGAATCCTGCAGGTTCTGCTATTTCATCGGGTTGCCCCAACAGCTTCAGAATTGGGGTGGCGAATATGTAGAACGGCAATATGAGAAAGCAAGTGGCAGATAGAATTATCATGGATCGCTGCATGTAGATGCCGAGCATATGAACTTGCCCGGCGCCGAACGCCTGACCACATAGTGTTTCAAGGGCACTCCCCATTCCCAGCTACATCCATACTAGACTATGTTAGATCAGATCAGAAGCAATATTAATTGTGAGTCATCTTAGTTATTATTATCCATTGTTTAAAAACTTATAATAACGCCTAAGTGTATTGTATTTATCATATGATTGATTTAGATTGATCGAGTTGGGTGCGCACTAAAATTTTTCGCCACTAAGTTACACCAAATCAGCAAACTTTAGGTTAATGCTCATGGTAAAGAATTTTCTATCACATGTATTTATTTGAACCACATACTGATGAGACGTGCATTATATATATATATATATATGTGGTATTACTTTTAAATTAGGATAAATTATAACAACTTTTAATGAGATTTGGTATAATTACGAATACCCATTTGTTGTTTCAAAAATTATAAATACTTCCCTAAAGTTTGCAACCTTCTAACAAATATCCCATTTTTATTCATTTTTATGGGTAAACTGACCAAAATGCCCTTATACAAGTTGAATTATATTTTAATTTTTTTGAATTTTTTTGGACTAAAATGCGAAGGGAGGGGTTTCTTACGTTTTTACACAGAGAAGCAATAATATAATTTGCCTCGACTGATTTTTCTACATTTTTTTTTGAAAAAAAATCAAGGGCAAAATAAATAATTTCAGGCAGTTGGTTAAAAATACAAATTTTAGGGGGATATTTATAATTTTTCAAACAACGAGGGAGTATATGTAATTATGCCAAATCTCAGGGGAGCTCATTGTAATTCACCCTTTAAATTATAATTGGGTTAATTACACTTAGACTCCCCCTGAAAATATAAAATTATATTTTTCCCCAAAGAAGTTTTAATATACACTTACATCCCTTTTTGAAAATTCGCCGTTTACACATAACCCCCTCCCATTAGGATTTTGACGAAAAAAACTGACATTAGCAAAAAAAAAAAATTACATAAAATTTTAATTTTACCCCTTATTTAACATCACCATGTAATAAATTTGTACTTATACGGGAAAAATGGTAATAATGTTAACCACGATGTCTATATATACTTACATTTGTCCACTTATAAGTACAAAAATATTCATAAAATTGTCAAATAAGGGGCAAAATTAAAAATTTACGTAATTTTTTTTTGCTGACTTAAACATTTTTCCTCCAAATTTTAACGGAAGTGGGTCAGGTGTAAATATAGAATTTTCGGAGGAGGTGTAAATGTAATTTCAAAACTTCTTTGGATCGAAGTGTAATTTTACATTTTTGGAGGGGATTTAAGTGTAATTAACCTATTATAATTTAACTTAATTTGTATTCTTAACTTTTTTTAAAAAAATAAAACATTTGTCGATCATGCATCGACGTGACATTAATGCATGATACAAAAGTGTAATAAATGTTCCACAACATCCACGAAAATTTTATTTTTGGTCTCATATTTTAGAATATTTTTTTATTTGGTCTCATTTCTTGCATTTTACTCACATTTAGTTCCATTTGTTCAATTTTTTCTCAAATTTGGTCCCAAATAATATTTTTCGTCAAATTATTAATGGGACTGTTGACAATTGCAGAGTCTTGCCCCAATAACAGACTTGACGATTCCGTTAATAATTTGACAAAAAATGCTATTTGGGATCAAATTTGAGAAATAAATTAAACAAATAAAACTAAATATGACACAAATATACCAAGTGGGACCAAACAAAAAAAAGCCATAAGATATGAGACAAAAAAAAAAAACGATTTTCCCACCACATCCACATGCTCCAAATATTTTAGGGTTTGATCTACGACAAAATCCATATGAATGCATGATATATGATACACATGCTTCCATAGGAAAACAAAGGTAATCGGGCGCCTAACTAAAATATTATAAAACTAAAAAAAGATTCAATTTTTCTCCACCGAAATTTCACTATCATCCATTTTTAATTTAGGATAAATTACAGTGACACCCTCTGAGATTAAATCTAATTACACAAATATTTCATGTCCTTTGTAAAATTACGGCTATACCCTTTAAAGTTGTAATTATATTACAACTATACCCCATATTCAAAGGCGAAACTCATACTAATACTCTCTGAAAAATATTACACTAACACCACTCATGATGTGTAGCTGTAATTTCACAAAAGATAAAAAATATTTATTTAATTGAATTTAAACTCATAAGATGTCAATGTAATTTACCCTTTAATTTATCATAATGAGACACAGTGACCCATCATTCAACTCTCAGATATCTCACAAATCTATGTATATGTATGCATTACAAGAGGATCAAATGCATTTTTTGAGCGTGTAACTTAGATTACTTGACGTTTTCATTTTTTGAATTTTTAATATAATATTTTGATTCTATATTTTTTAGTTTTTGTGATTCAATTCTTTTGTTCTCAAAGTTTAAGCCTTCATCGGAGAAAAGAGTGAACTTCGACGAAAAGAAAAAAATTGAAATTGTAGATATTAAAAAAGTAGTAGGATCAAAATGATAGCATTAAAAGTTAAAGAACAAAAATGCCGCAGAAATAGTATAATATGAACAAAGCCCCCATTTAAAATGTCACGTGAGAAAAATATGTATTTTTTCAATCAGAATGATAAACTCCAATGATAAATGACTAAAATTACGAAAATTAAAAAGACATGAAACCACATATACTATCCTATAAAGTTATCACTAAAAGTACTGACAAAAATACATTTAAACCCTATACAACAAATATACTGTATGATCATGAGAGAGAGAGAGAGAGAGAATTAGTTTCCATGGAAGAGGAGCAAAGTGAACTAACCATGAAGCCAAAAGCAAAGGTGCCGACAACTGAGATAGCAATGGAGAAAGCAGAGAGTTCGACATCTCCGAGGTGGCCGACGAATATGGTGGCGACGGAGTTCACCCCGTAGAGGCAGAGGGTCTGAAAAGCTATGGGGCCGCCTATTCTCCACAGCTTGGCTGATTCTATGCAGAAAACCCTCCACCATGCTTTCAGCCCTTTCACCGGAAGGTAGTCTCCGTCGTCTCCGATCAGCTCGACCTCGCCGGAACTCTGTTCGAGCAGCGGCGCCTCCATACTTAATCGACGGTGGTGGCAGCGATGCTCAATGTCAACTGTGGCAGCGGATAACAAACAGCACCTAATGCCTGTTTACTAACATGATTTTATTAATTAGGGTGGTGTTGCAGTTGCTATATATTTAATATATATGCTACATAGACAGATGTTCACCATGTTATCTTATTTTTTTAAACTATATAATAATAATTTATTCGTAAAAAATGTGTTAAATATTTTTTTAGTCCTATAAGATTAGGTTATTACATTTTTTGATACCACAACTTAAACAGGTAATAATTTCTGTCTCATAAAACACGAATTCAGGTATTTTTAGTCCCAAGTTAACGGCTCTAAAAAGTCATGTGCTTTGCACATGTCTGTTGCCGTTAACTTGAGATTAAAAATACCTAATTCGTATTTTATGAGACTGAAATTGTCAGCTGCTTAAATTGTAGTATCAAAAAAAATAACAATAACCTAATTTTATGGGACTAAAAAAGTATTTTGCCCCATCAAAAATATGAAATATCATATGTAATATTAATTGGCTAAATTACATTTTGTACTCTGAAATCAATTGAAATAGGTATTTACCACCCTAAAAAAACATAGATTGCAATTTACACCATAAAAAACCAATTTTGGTTTGCACATTGAAATGTCGGCACTTTTTTGGCCAAAGCATTGACCGGAGGAAAGACATAATTGTCCAAAATAAAAAAGAGGATTTTCCAGGATGCAAAATATGCATTTAATAAAATATTAACTAACTTATATTTAAGATAAAATTCAAATATTAACTAACTTATCAAAGTATTATATTTTTTTCTCTTTAAATTTATGGTATCTATACTATTATAAAGAGAAGGGGTCTTATAGACACAAAATGGTAGTTTTTATACCACTACACCAAATTACTATAATACCAAAAATGCCCATCAACTTCCCAACCCATGTAATTGAATTAACTATTTAATTAATTTTTTTTAGAAAATTAATTTCATGCAAGTACATGTACTCAATAATTAAATTTACTACCATTTATTCTTTAAGTTTATTGTTAATTGGAATAGAAATAACATATTAGGATTTGTATTGTATGTATATATAATTATCGTTATCACTATACAATATATTGTACAAAGTTTTAATTTAATTTGAGTAAAATATGTGTTGATAATTAATGTATTAGAAAAAGTTGTTAGACAGTTTTTTTGTATATGAAGTTATAAATTAAAGCATTACAAAATACGAAGGTATGCATTCCATACAAGAATTACTAAAAATCATGCGCGCAAGTATTGTGTGCCGCAGTTTCTAATTATATTAACTAATACCGGTATGAAATACTATATATTAAACTAACTAACTTATCAAAGTTAATAGCTTATCAAATATTTACGAACTTATTAAAGTATTATATATTATTCTTTGCACAAAAGTAAAGGGGCATAATATTTTGCATTAAAATTAAATTTAAATATGTATCAAATAAATATTAACTAAATTAATATAACTAATAATTAGGAATAAATTAAAAAAGAAAATATTTAATAACCGATACCATAAATCCAAAGAGAAAGTTGTATATTACTCCTTCTGTATATAGAATGAATAGATTATACATAAAATATATGATTTTTTTATTTATTTGGTCAATTTTTCAATAATCACTTTTGAAATTAACTTTTTTTTATTTTATCAAAATCACATTTTGATAAAATGTAAATTTTTTAACTTTAGATCACACAATATTTATTTTTTTCATTTAACTATATATCAATTATGTCCATCAAAGTTCCTTTTTTGTAAATCTTTTTAATTAACCTTAACGATAAAGTTAGTTTTGAATTTAGCCAGAATTTGACCTAATGCATAATTGTTAATCCGAGCGTCATAATAATATTTTCTAAAATCAATTATCACATAATCAAATACAAAACTTAAGTTTACTGCACCCAAAATATTACACCATTTTTCTTTTTTTTTTTTATATAGAATAATATAATGTATAATATTTTATACCATAGATCCAAAGAGAAAAATATATAGTTAATATTTGAATCACAATTATTAGTTAATATTTTATCTTATTGATAAGTTGGTTAATATTTTATTAATGCATTTGCACCCTAGAGACTCTTTTTTGGGACAATATGCCATTCTCCGGCCAATACTTTGGCTTGAAATGTGCCAATATCAATGTGCAAAGAAAACTTAATTTCTAGAGTGTGAACTACAATTTATTTTTTTGGGTAAATTACATCTACCTCTCCTAAGGTTTGACATAATTACAAATATTTTTTCATTTTTTGGAAAATTACAAATACCTCCTTGAGGTTTGTAATTTTTAACCAAAGGCCTAAAATTGACCATTTTGCCCTTGAATTTTTTTATTAAAATTGTAGAAAAATCGATCAAGACAAATTCCATTATTGCTCCTCTGTGTAAAAACTTAAGAAACCTCTCCCTACACATTGTAGTCCAAATTTTTTTTAAAAATTAAATAAAAATAATTCAGTGCATAAGGGCATTTTGGTCAATTCACTCATAAAATTGATGAAAATGGGTTATTTATTAAACGATTACAAATCTAAGGGGGACATTTGTAATTTTTCAAACAATGAGAGATATTTGTAATTATACCAAATCTCAGGGGAGGTAGATGTAATTTACCCTATTTTTTTCAGGGTAGTAGTAAGTTCTTATTTCAATTAATGATTCCAGGGTACAAAATGTAATTTAGCCAATATAAATTTAACTTAAAATTTATTATTAACATATAAAATTCGTTGGTTACACGATTTAAGATGTAGCCAAATTATTATTAAGGTAAATTATATTAACACCTTCTAAAATTATGTCTAATTATATAAATACGTTATATTCACTAGAAAAAAAATTACTTTTGGCTACATTTTTAATGATTATGGCTCAAAATCGTGGTAAATAATTAGAATTAACTACATTAAAATAAAAATCGATGCAAAACTAGTTTTTCCACCATGAAAGTCTTATTTGTCACGACTAAGGTCTAAGAGTCGTGGTAAAAACATTCGCAATACTATTGCTATGTGTTACTATTGTATCATACTCATTTCTTATAAATCAATTACATGTCAAGTATTTGTCATATAATTGATCACTTTTTTAAAACTGTAAATTAATTACATGTGAAATATGTTATACTTATTGTATAATTAATTCAAGTCTAACTAAATTTTAAAATTTCTCGTTGACTCCTTCTCTCCCTCTCTCATTTGTCATTTATATTCTAGAAAAATGGTTGTGGTCTGATACGGACAGAGTGTTGAGATTGATGATGATTAAGGTCAAGAGGACAAGAGAATAAAAAATGTCACGTGAAAATGGACAGAGATGTTTGAAAAGGCTATTTTTCTTAATATCCAATTTCTTTGAAACCAGTTTCTGTTTTTTCTCTTTTAAATTCCGGAAAATTGCTATGTTTGTGTATGTAAAAAATAATTACGAGATAAGAAATAATATGAATAAAAAAAATTATTGCTTTAAAATAAAAGTGGTTATAATTTCTGTGAATTTAAACAATTTTCGGATTCTTATCTGTGAATGTAGATTCAATAGCTGATGTTTGTTCTTGAATTAAATGTCCGGAGTTGTGGAAGGGAATTCCGTACTGTCTTAACATATCGCATCAAGGCCTTGGGGTTGCAGATTTTGTCTTGGCCGAAAGCTTGAGACGTGCTCTTGCTATGGATTTGTTGTATTGTATGTCTTCTCTTATTGAGTGATGGATGCCTTTATTTACATGCATAACAGGCTTTGACTTGTAGTTTGGTTTCACTTTTGTTAAGCTTGAACATTATGAGCTTGGACTTGAATAAATGTCCTAACAGGCCGTTTTTGAACATATTTTTTTACCCAATTTAGTCAATTTAAAATATATAAAAAAATTATATTTATTTCAGATTGACGTATAAAAATGCATAAGCTCCAAATTTGATTTGGACTTATGAATTTATTGTCGTAAAAATAGAGAACTCCAAATTTATTATGAACTTTTGATTTGAAACCTAATTATTAGTCAATTTATTTGAATTTTGATGGATAATTTAATTTCAAAATATTTTGACGTCAACAATTACATCGATATTTGTTTCAAATTAAATTTAATCACACACTTTCTTTCTTTATATTTCTTTCTAAAACATTTATTTTTAAAAAAATAATAATAAAAGATAATTTTGTTTTAATTACCTTTTAAAATTTATAAAAATATTGACAAGAATTATCCCCCGACTTTTGTTTAAAAAAATAGAGCCATGCTTAACACAGTTAATGATATCTTAACACCAAAACAAATGAATTGTCAACAATAATTTCAATTATTAGCACGAAAGAAATTTGATTTTAGTTTTTATTTATGAGAAAAAACTATATACTTTAATTTTTAAAGTGCAAGTGGAAGGATAAGCTTGTTGTATACTCAATAAACACACCAACTACTTATAAGTAATTAAAGAATAGATAATCTTTGAATAGATATTCATATAGTAGTTGCAATTAACTACTATATGCTCAACGATATGTTTATGTCGAATATAAGATGTTAAAAAGCTCTAAAAGATTTAATAAATTTAAAATCGATCCAATTAGCATAAAATACTACTCTTTAACGGAAAAAATGTAATTTTAGTCATGTAACTTAGGGAGGCAACTACACGAATTGATTTTTGTAATTTAGTTATGTACCATTAAAATTTGACAATTTTAGTGCTTTTATGTCCGAATCCCCGATTTAATTGGGTCATGTGTAAGTTACATATAATTTTCCAGCCAATTTTGATCGAGATACAACTAAAATTGTCAAAACTTTAAAGATATATGACTAAATTGCGAAAGTCAATTCATACATAATAAAAAATGACACTCCCTAAATTATAAGACCAAACTCAAACTACCCTTTGAAAGTTAGAGTAGATGCATGTAGACATTTAAACTCAAAAGGAAGAATGTCTAAGCTCTTCCTACGGGACCAAAAAAGCATTTTGCCCGATGATAATAACATGGCATTGAATGGTCGAAATTATTACCACAACTCCTAGATTGACTACGTAACCAAGAAAGTATCCAAACGGCAGACCAAAAACATAGTAACACGCCAAGTTGATGTAAGCAACCAGAGCTTGCCAACCGCCGCCTACTGCAACACCTGTGAAATGATTGGATGCAAAAGATTTAAGTAGACGGGAGGGAGACCGGTTAATTTGAACGTGTATCGGATTTAATTCAATAGATTAATTGCCTGATATCACTGGCTGAACGCTGTTGAGAAGCATTGTGATCCCAAGAAGGCCTGAAAGGTGAGCGACAGCCCGTTGCATTGTTTCACTATTGGTAAAAATAATAGAGAAGTGATTTCTAGTCGCGAGGACCACAATCATGAAAAGAATCCCCATCAGAAGGGACTGAAACAACGTCACATAGACCGAGTATCTAGCCGCTCTTGGATGTCCCATTCCAAGCTCATTTGAGACACGGACACTGAAATAGAAAAGGGTCGGGATTTATATGTAGGAAAAGAGTTTGGACCATACGGTCCTAAGTTGCAGGACAAAAAATACAATTTTCCTTTTATTCACCTTATAGCAGCGTTGAATCCTATGAACACCATTGTCTCCCAGCTATCAACGTTCATACTGAACGACAAACCAAAGAACGTATTAATACTTGAGAAAAGTATCGACAAACTCAACGACTAGTAAAAGACGGAGAGTAGGAGGTCAGGAGTATGCTAACCAAATAGAAAGAGAACCAACGGCAGTCACACTGTTATCAAGATGACCGGTGAGGATAATGATGCTCATCATGTACCAAATCTCCAGGCATATCATAATAGCAGAAGCGAAAGACAGCTTCACAAAAACCCAAATCTCACGGAATGCAGCCGATGAGAATCCCTTCCAGCCATCCTTACACCAACCAACAACGTAAACAAATTGCGCGATCGCCATGCCCCAATTAGTTATATCAAAAGCTATAGCTACGCCCGTTGTTCCCCAGCCAAACACATAAACAAAGAGCCAACACAGAAGAATTTGTGAAGCCAGAGCGGACAATGCAATCCATGCAAGCACAGAGACTTTGCTCTGCGCTTGAAGGAATTTTCACAATTGAGGGAGAACCAGAAGTGTGTATGTTCATGCAGAATTGGCTATCACGTCCTGTTGTCCGAGGAGCTTAAGGATTGGGGTAGCGAATATGTAGAGTGGCGAGACGAGACGCAAGTAGCTAAAAGAATTATTATCGAACGTTGCAAGTAAATGCCGAGCATGTGAACTTGTCCGGCACCGTATGCCTGACTGCAGAGAGTCTCAAGGGCACTCCCCATACCAAGCTACAACAAACATATTGCAAACTCCATATCAGACTCCGTAAATACTCAAGTTTCAAGATTCAGCCCAGCATATTAACGCTACTATTAACAAACAGAAAGATATGTACTTAAACTACATGAACAAAGGTGTGAATCCTATGGAAATAGGAGCACGGAGCTTGACATGATAAATGATCTTCTATCACACATCCGTATCACAAGTTCATGTCACACCGATCATGCGTATATAATATGCAATCTGAATATTAATTATCATCTCATTGTTATCTTTTTAATTTTAAGAAAACAAGTGTCAATCAGAACTTGTTTTTTTGTGATGTAAAAGTGTGACAAAAAATCCACGCAGAGTCAACATGGACTTGCCTATCATCATAAGAACAATGCAATTATTATTTTTTGTTTAATTTATTTAAACTTAATAGGAAAATCAAGCAGGGCTTAATGTCAGTTTCCTCCAAATTACTATTTTGCATTTTAATTCTCCTAATTAAACAATCATTTGATTAGTCTATTGATTGATTTTTACCATGACTAAATCACCAAACACACGTCAACTCCGTCGTTGCTCACCAAAAATCATGGCTAATTGACATGGTTAATACTAAATAACGTTAGCGAATAGTCATTGATCATGATTACGCAACGGTTATCGACCATGACTTTTGCGAGGGTGGCTAAAACATTTGTCATGGCTAAAAGTCATGACAAATGTTTTTACCACGACTAAAAGCCGTGGCAAATAAATTTTTTATGATGAAAAAGCTAGTTTTTGTATCGGTTTTTATTTAATCGTAGTTAATAACAATTTTTACTACAATTTTTAATCATAATTATTAAAAATGTAGTTAATATTAATTTTTTTTCTAGTGCGTCCTACCTTTCCTCAATGAACAACAGAGTACAAAATAAAGGATAGTATCTTGGTAATAGTCTAGTCTAGTTTCATCAAACACATATGGACAACATAAACAGCTTCACGAGAACGTACTAGAAAGAAGTCAACCAAGACATAAACAGACAAAAAACGATCAAACCAAGTAATAAATTCAATATAAACTGACCATGAAGCCAAAGGAGAAGGTACAGACAACTGAGAGTGCAATAGAGAAAGCGGAGAGTTTAATATCTCCGAGATGGCCCACGAACACGGTGGTGACGGAGGTGGTTCCGTACTGACAGGATCTGAAACGCTATTGGGCCGCCTATCCTCCACAGCTTGGCTGATTCTACGCAGAAAACCCTCCACCATGCTTTCAGCCCCTTCACCGGCAGGTAGTCTCCGTCATCTCCGATTAGATGGACGTCGCCGGAGCTCGTTTCGAGCAGCGGTGCCTCCATTGGGCGGCGGTGGCGCTGTTGAAATGTCAACGAGCCACAGTCGAAAAGAAGGGGAAATTTAAATAAAAAATGTCAAAAAAAAAATTAACAAAATGGGGTATTTCTATTCCGTTTAATAATATAGGCGAAATCGGGGTTACAGACCCCGGCTTCCGTGAAGACTGACAATTTTGTCAGCAAAATTGCAAAGTCGAACTCAAGAAGTCGAACTCCTACTTTTTTCTTTTTTTTAAATTATTATTATTATTATTAATATTAATATTATTATTAATACGTATAATTTATATTTAAATGTACAACCAAAAATATATATAACACAAAAAATATAATTACATTAAAAAAATTATATTTAAATCAAAAAATAAAATTTGAAAAATAAATTATAATAATTACAATTCTTAAAAATAACCGCCCGTCCCACAACCGACTTGATGATGTTGTAGAACTAGACTCTCCATAATCACGATATGCACCAAATGCTGGAAATGGAATTGGTGAGATGTTATATTTTGGTGCATATGTTTGCACACATTTTTTTTTTATTTTTTTTAATTAGGAAGCCGTTCATAGGAGAATCGCACCATCACCTCGTCACCAAGTTTCGAACATACCCGAAGAGCACATTTCAGCGGGACTGTTATGTTGATATTAATCCGAATGCGAACTGTATCATACCATGAAATATCCTTATCAACATCCTCCGCATCCAACCAAGCCCCTAAACATTCACCAATATACCGCACGACGGCTATCGTACGTTGAGCAAACGGGAGATCATGAACATGAACAAAAAATGAACTCCAATCCAAGTTAACCTCCAATGGATCAGCCGATGAAGATAACACTTTATCTATTGAAACATATAAAAATGAAAAGAATTTTCTCCTTAGAGACTTTTTATCAAGAAAATACAGTCATACTTCAGAGAAATGATGGATTAACACAAAAACAAATAAATTGTCAACGAAAATAAGTTTGAAATCTTGGATTCGAATTCCGAACGTGTAGATTGTCTCATTTTATATATATGAATTATTATAATTTATTTATTATTCTTAATTATATTGATTTATTGATTGAATCAATATATTGTTCAATTTATTAAAATATTGATATAATTATATAATTACCATTTTTCTTTTAGAGAGAGCGAGAGAGATTTGATTATATACTATAATTTTTAAAATGCAAGTTGAAGCATAAGATTGTTTTATGCTCAAAACACATCTACTACTTTATAAGATAAAAGAATAGATAATCTTGAAAAAACATAAATAAAAAATACAAAAGAGGGATTTCTGCTAAAATATAATCAATTTTCACGATAAGTAGACAGGCACCAAACATAACCACTTGCTATACTAGAAATTCTTGATCGAATAGAGTCGGATCAAAATTGAATTAATCACATAACAAAAGTATTACAAAAAATGTTTCAAAATTACAGTAGAGCGTGTGAGCATATATAGTTAGCATCGACCGGTCATGAGTTGATGCTGATTGTAATTTGAAGAAACTGATGGATCGATATGCTATAAACTAGAAATAGCTTTTCAAAGTGCTTTTTGTCAAAATTTCCAGATATTGAACTACTGAATACAATTACCATATCATTGAGACCGTGGAAATACTACTTTGGACTCATAGTCGTGTTTAAGGAGTTCCGTTTTTTATTGGAAGTGGTCGGTCGACAGCAGTGTCTTGGCCTCCCCACTTCTTCATTCGCTCTGTCGTCTGCTCCACCTGCAATTTCCTCAAGTTCAATAAAGTTGCTAACACGACTTCTCTGTTGATATCAAACTATAAAGATCAGTTAGCACTAACCTCTTTGTTCCAGTTGGTTTTATAAAGTACGAGGAAGAGCAGCAATGTCTGCAAAGCCAATCCAGCAATCATTCCCCCCCAGATTCCCTGAAAAAACGCCAAAACTTCAATGTAAGATCTATTCCTGTCTCTCTCACGGGAAATTCTAGTCCAGATCTAGTTCGGTTGAACCTAAATCAGGCAAGTGAAATACACTTGTCATGTGATTGGTGTACAATTCAGCGAAAGTAACCAATCACATAACAAGTGTGATAATTAGTTTGGTTTAGCCAAACCTGGTTTGTACTAGAATTTTCCCTCTCTCACAGACACAGAGAGAACATAACCAGAATTTACACAGAATTGCAAGATCAAGATTGCATACCATGACACCAAAATTGGCAACGTAACCGAGAAGGTATCCTAAAGGCAGACCGAAAATGTAATAACAAGCCAAGTTGATGTACGCTACAAGTGCTTGCCAACCGCCTCCAATGGCTACACCTGCGCCATCCTCCAACGGGTTAAAGACGACGAGCAATTCACAAGAAATGTTGATGTATTTAAGTTTAAACCAAGACAGTAGTACCTGATATCACTGGCTGGATGCTATTTAAAAGCATCGTAACCCCAAGAAGGCTTGAAAGGTGAGCCACCGCCCGCTGCATATTCTCACTATCAGTAAAAATTATAGCAAAGTAGTCCCTTGTGGCCAGGATGACAACCATGCAAACAATCCCAATTAGCAGAGACTGAAAGATCGTCACGTAGACAGAGTATTTGGCTGCTCTCGGATGTCCCAAGCCAAGTTCGTTTGAAACCCGAACGCTGAAATGTAAAGATATTACAGCGATGGTTTGTCATTGATATTAATGAAATGTCAATGAGGATCTGATCTACCTTATAGCAGCATTGACTCCGATGAACACCATTGTTTCCAACCCGTCAACGTTCATGCTGGAAAAGAACATATTAACATCCATAAAAGATCCATCAAGAATGTCATAAGTAGTGAAATCAAAGTACCATGTTGTCTCAGTAAGCTCACCAAATAGAAAGGGAACCAACTGCCGTAACAGCATCTTTAAGGTTGCCGGCAATGATAACGATGCTCATTATATACCAAATCTCCAGACACAGCATCACAGCAGATGCAAGTGACAACCTAACAAACGCCCAGATATCCTTAAACGCAGCCCACGAGAAACCCTTCCAGCCGTCCTTACACCAACTGACCACGTAAACAAATTGCGCTGCAGAAGTGATCCAACTAGTAAGATCAAATGCAACAGCTGCTCCGATCGTTCCCCAGCCAAATACATCGACAAAAAGCCAACACCATAGAGCTTGTGAAAGCAGAGCAATAGCTGCTATCCAGGCAAGCACGCCGACCTTGCTCTGTGCTTGAAGGAACTTTTGGGTCGGAAAAGCTATAGCAAGGGAGAAGAGTTGAGGGATGGTTAGAAGTGTATAGAATCCTGCAGGTTCTGCTATTTCATTCGGTTGTCCGACCAGCCTCAGAATTGGTGTGGCAAATATGTAGAGCGGTAATAGGAGCACGCAAGTGGCCGATAGAATTATTATCGATCGTTGCATGTAAACGCCGAGCATATGAACTTGTCCGGCGCCAAATGCCTGACCGCATAGTGTTTCAAGGGCACTTCCCATTCCAAGCTACAAAATACAGCAGAATTCCTTTATAGACTCTGAGTTGTAAAATCAGAGGACATATAAATTTCTCAAGAACGACATGCTCACTAAAGCCTGTTTGCTTACGCTTTCAATGGAGAATATGTATTTTATATTAAACTGTTATGTCAAATCAATATATTTTTAATAAGAATACGTATAGATGGCTTTGTTTATTGTTTCGAAAACTGAATACTGAAAACTGATAATGAAAAGATAAACAAACATGCTACGCTTTCAAACAGAGCATTATAACGTTGGACATCACAAGCTCATCTTAGCATTACAATGATAACTTGGCAAGTCCAAAATCCTATTGGTTTCGAGAAATCTGACAAGTTGGTAACTGTACGACAGAAAATTCTTATTCCAATCAGATTTGATCGAATCAAACCAATTATATAGTAAATGTGATATACTTACTATATGATTAGTCCATTTCCATGAACTGTACATCAATTTATACCTGTTATATGATTGGTTCAAATTTGATCGAATCGATTTCAAATTGGAATTTGCCCTGTGAGAAAGGGCGAGAAGAGAGTGGGACAACATAGGCAGCAGCAAGACAAAAGCAATAAATGTCATCGCTCTGGACTCCACAGGATGGGTCTCCAGCATTGATCTTAACCATCCTTTTTTTTTTTTTTTTTCTTGGATAAAAATATAAAAGAATTTCTACAGTTAGAGTCAGAGGTCATAAATCATCTCATTCTCTATGAAGTTCGACTCATTAATTTATCATTATTAAACTGTATCGGTCGTATAATTATAGTTTAATTAAGTTCAAATAATAATAAATAAATGTAATATTATTTGTAATTATGTGAATACCGACCGACAACCAGCTCGATTGTTTTATGAGCTGTCTTTTCGACGACCATGGGAACACAAATAAAGGGTACATGCAATGTGCTGAAGATCAAAGAAAATCTTGTGCAATATTATTAGTAATTATCAATAAAACAAGTTAGAAGAACTGATCAGTGGGTCCAAACTTAGACTAAAAAATTAAAATCTCATTTTTGCTCCATCAAAATTTCTGTGTCACCAGTTATATATTATAACCAAAAAAAACTATTCAACTGATCATTCAACTCTGACTGAATACCACCGCCCTCCGCCGCCGCCGCCCTCCGCCACACATATCACGAGTAATTTACTTCAACGTCAATGAAATATCAAGAACCAGAAAATATTTCAAGAAAAATAATCAAAATCCAAAAACAACATTATCAGAATACCTTTGTATGCACAAATCTATGTAAACATCATTCGAGTACTAAGATCGAGCAGACCATTGCCTATATACCAGTTCATATATATGTAGAGAGAGAGAGAGAGGAAGAAACTAAAGTGTAACTAACCATGAAGCCGAAAGCAAAAGTTCCGACCACCGAGGTAGCAATCGAGAAAGCAGAGAGCTCGACATCTCCGAGGTGGCCGACAAATATGGTGGCGACGGAGTTGGTCGCGAACTGGCAAACGATCTGAAAGGCTATGGGACCGCCTATCCGCCACAGCTTGACTGTTTCTATGCAGAAAACTCTCCACCAAGCCTTCAGCCCTCTCACCTGAACGTAGTCTCCGTCGTCTCCAATCAACTGGAGTTCGCCGGAACTCTGTTCCAGCAGCGGCGCCTCCATACTGAGGCGGTGGTAGTTTCAGGGTCAGGGGATAACTTGACAAATTAATGATATACCTATTTAGAGGATAGTAATGTTCAGGTACTATGCTGCAGGTGGTAGTTCTGATTTGTGGCTCCAATTTTTCCACAGTGATTGGTTTTGTTTTTAGTTTGACATTTTTTGATTCGTAGAGAAAAATAGAAATAAATAAATATGTATTAGAGATATAATATATGTTTGAATTTATTTTTGAAGTTAATTTTAAATAATATAAAAAATATATTGTATGTATTGTGTTATATATTGAGAGACAAAAAATATAATTTATTGTCAAATTATGTCTTTTTTGTATATTTTTATAAATATATATAATAATATTTATTTATTTATAGATGGATGTATGCATATATGGGAGAACGGATCAAAATACCTAGTAAATATATTTTGGGTAATATTATGTTTGGTTTTGTTTTTTCACTGTTTCAGAAATATGTAGAAAATGAAACCAAACAAGGGTAAAGCTAAGTTTGTTTTTGTTTTTGGCCGTTTTTTATATGGGTCGAAGCAAAATCAAATAAGGTCTGTTCTCAAAAAAAATTTATTGGGTGTTTTGGACTATTTTGGTTCAATCCCACGTACAACAACAAATATTATTATATAAATATATATATTTATAAAAATATATAAAAGATACATGATTTAATAATGAACGTTGTTTTTTGTCTTTCAATATAAAACACAATTCACACAATACTTTTTCTACACTATTTAAAATTAACTCCAAAAACAAACCAAACATACATCTTATTTCTAACACACACTTATTTATCTTTGTTTTTCTCTCTCTATCTCCACACAACAAAACACTCCAGAAACAAAATCAAACATAATGTTTAGATGTCCTAATTCAGACAGTGTTTGGACGAACTTATAAACTTTTTATCATATTTTATATGAAATTTGAGAGCTTTTAAGATACTATAAAGTGTTCGGTATTTTTTTTAAAAATAAAAAACTTATAAGGCCTAAAAATAAAATATTAGGAGCTTATAAGGTCTTTTAGAAAAAGTAAGGAGCTACTAAATTATTTATAAAATCTTAACAAATACCTACAAATTAATTTATAAATTTGTTATTACTAAAATTTTATAAGCTCCATAATTTTATTTTATCCAAATACTTTATGAACTTTTTTTAAAAATAAAATTTAACATCCTATATTACTCTAAAAATATTTTATAATATGTATGAGATTATAAGATCTTTCAAACAAGTTTAGCCAAACACCATCTTATTAATCTTTCTCTCTTATCTGTTTTTTTTTTTTTTTTCAATTAAAAATCTTTGGAGCCATCTTAATTATTATCCAGTATTTGTATTCCATTTTAGTCATATGAAAGATAGCAAAACAATATATTTCACATATGAAGCTTAAACGTCGCCACATTATTTTTCGAAAAAATTATATTTTTAGTCCTATATAATAAATCGAACATATTTAATCTTCTATTTTATGATATTTTATGAGACTAAATGTGTTAATTCAGATATTTTAAAAACTTTATAAAACAAAATATTAAAAATATTGACTAAAAGTTTAATTTGGCATTTTTCTTTCAAGTCTTGTCACATCAATCAAGCTTCTGTGGTAATTGGTACACCAATATAAATATGTCCGGGATTGGCAAATTCACGCCCCTCATACCACACACCCACAATTATTGAGGGTTTTTCGAAAGGATAATTACACACTCATTTTCTGAAAATTAGTGTAATTATACATAAATTTTATATAATTTAAAAAATTATTTTTAGTACTCTAAAGTTTGCTATCGTCTAATAAATCGATCTCTTTATTAGTTAAACCTCATCAAATTTATCGATATTGACAAAAAAAACACTTAATAAAAATCGATATTTACCATCGATTAACTTGTAGGTCAAATAATTATTTTTATGCTCAAACTACCTTTATACATCTTCAAACGTTAATGCATGTGAGGAGATCTATCTTCACCGTTATAAGGGATGTTTCGTCAAAAAAAATTTATTTGACTTACAATAAGTTAGTAATAAGTCAGTCGATCGTAAATATTGATTTTCAATCAGTTTTTTTTTAATATCAATAAATTCAGTGAACTTTGCCTAACGAATGAACATATGTGTTAGATAGAAGGAAACCCCAGTGATACTAGATATAATTTTCCAAATTATAGGGGGTCTACAAGTATTTACACCAAACCTCATAGTAGAAAAGTGTAATTATCTCTTTTTAATTACATAATTACATCAATATTTCAATAAATTAAATTATAAATCAGTTCAATCAAGAAAATAATATTTGATCACTACATTAATATAACTAATACCTTATAAAACAAACTAAAAAACAAATGAGAAAAGTTACCATCAATACATAAAGTGAGACAAATATCAATATATATATATATATTGAATTGAAAGCGATGAACTTTATTAATTGAAGTAAAGTTAGTCATGTCGAATATCCATATCGAATCAAGATAATTACACCAATCATATCAACTATATCACATAAAAAACACCTAACTATTACCGTTACAAATAATACATATTATGCAATAGCAACATCATCCCACGCAAAAGTTCGAACGCATGACCTCAAATGTCATGGGGCCTCAGATTCACCAACTGAACTAGAACTCATCGACAATTATCCACAATTATTGAATTGTGCATATAGTACCCATAAATAAAAAGTTGCCGGTCTATTTCCAACCTATAATTCTTCAAATTTTCAACCAGTGGAATAGGATTCACAATTATTGGAGAATAAAAGTTAGGAATCTGTGATGTTCTTTTGTTACTTGAGACACACTCATGAAAGTTGTGCTGAAAATTCAGAGAGCTATCCATTTTCCTGAGAAAATTATCTCAGGATTTTCTGTGTTTCTCAAATATGATTAAGAGGGAAGAAGATACAGGTTTTAAATACAGGAATATGACGGTTAAGGTCTAACTGCCTACCTAATCATATGCCAACTGTATGCCACATCAACAACGTTAACTAACCTCACCAAAAACGTATTCTCACTAATAAAAAAGTGCTAACACTGAAAAACAACTACAGCTACAGCTGGTCTGTACAAGAAACATGAAAGTTACTAATAAAAGTGCTAGGGAATGAAAACACAACTTCTCAATATTCAATCAGCAACTTCATCAACAGCAACTATGTCATTCCCAAACCTGTAACACCAAACTTCTCAATACCCCCTCGTCAAGCCGAGGCTGGCTGGTGAGGAAGCAAGCCCAGCTTGGACATCAACGATGTGAAACCAACGCAAGGCAGAGACTTGGTAAACACATTTGCCAACTAGGACTTACTAGAGATGAAGGAAGGATCAATGAAGCCCTCTTTGTACTTGTCACGAACAATATGGCAATCAATGTCGAGGTGTTTTGTTCGTTCATGGAAAATCGGATTAGCCGTGATATGTAAGGCAGCTTGATTGTCACACCAAAACGGGATAGGAGTAACCAATGGAATCTGAAAGTCGCGTAAGAGATAGGAAAGCCACTGTAGCTCATAAACAGTGGCGGCCATTGCTCTATACTCAGCTTCGGCGGAGGAACGGGACCCCGTATTCTGCTTCTTGGACTTCCAAGAGATCAATGCTGAACTGAGAAAGATGCAAAAACCGGTAACAGACCGTCGGGAGTCCACACATGCTCTCTAATCAGCATCAGAATAGGCGGAGAGAGCCAGAGAACTGGATGCCGGAAAGAAAAGGCCTGTAGACGGAGAACCTTTGAGGTAACGGAAAACATGCAATGCCACATCCATATGCTGGTCAGTAGGACGTTGGACAAATTGGCTGAGCTGTTGGACGGCAAAAAGAGGTCCGGTCGTGTAAAACCAAGGTATAAAAGGCGTCCAATTAGTCGCCTATAGCGTTTAGGATCCAAAAGGGGTACCCCAATGTCAGTACTAAGTTTGATGCCAGGCGGAAGAGGTGTAGCAACAGGCCGAGCATCATCTAAACCAGTGTCAGAAATAATATCGACAATGAACTTGCGCTGCGTAATGCTCATACCAGCAGCCGAGCGAGCAATCTCCAAACCTAAAAAGTATTTAGCATACCCCAAATCCTTTATGGTGAACAACTGATCAAGATAGGATTTAACTTCAGCGAAGAGAGATTCCGAAGGCCCCATAAGAAGAATGTCGTCCACATATACGAGTAAGGCAAGAAAGCCACCTCCTGCAGGTTTCAGAAATAAACAATAATCATGCGGAGACTGCTTGAAACCAAAATCAGTAAGCCTTTGAGTAAACTCGAGGTTCCATATGCCTGCTTTAGCCCATAAAGAGACTTGCGTAGCCGACAAACCTGTCCAACAGCCACAACATACCCCTCAGGGGGAGACATTTAAACCTCCTCATCTAAATAACCGTGGAGGAACGCATTGTTAACGTCCAACTGATGTACTGGCCAAGAGTATGCTGCAGCAAGACAAAGGAATAAACGGACTGTCACACTCTTTGCCACCGGTGAGAAACTTTCAGTGTAGTCGACTCCCTCTATTTGGCCACAAGCCGTGCCTTGTAGCGATGCACACTCCCATCTGGATTAAGTTTAAGTTTAAACACCCATTTGGAGCCAATAGCTTTCTTACCCTTCAGCAGCGAGGTAAGCTCCCAAGTCTCATTGGATTCTAGTGCATCAAGCTCCTCCTTCATGGCCCGTTCCCACTCCACATGACCCCTAGCCTGAGCATAAGAATGTGGTTCCTGTAAAACAGATAATTGAGCAACAAAATGCATATGTGCGGATGAATAGGAGGAAGTGTGATGGCAGACATAGTCACACAACCAGCCAGGTTTGTGTGATGGCCGAGTGAATTTTCGTAGTACAGTCATGGGAGGAGGATCAACAGATAATGCACGAGTGGAAATATCTCGAGAAGAGACGGAAGTGGAACCAGGCACCAATGTGTCGGGATTAGTTGGATCAGTTTCAGTGGGGGCTGATCCATGGGGAGTTCATCATCAGAGTCAGCAGGTGGAAAAATAGGCGAAGGAGTGGACTGCGGTGGGGATGTAATGGAATCAGATTTATAAGGAAAAAGATCTTCATGAAACTGAACGTCCCGGGAGACAAAAATTTGCTTTGTGTCAAGATCATAAACCTTGAAACCTTTGTGGTTAGGACTATACCCAAGGAAGACACATTTAGCAGCACGTTTGTCAAACTTATCTTTGTGGGGTTTGGTTGAGGCTACAAAACAGAGGCAACCAAAGACATGAAGTTCAGTATAGGAGGGAAGTCGATTGTGCAACATTTCATATGGGGATTTCCAAGCAAGAACTGATGAAGGTAGGCGGTTTAGAAGGTGAGTAGCAGTAAGTAAGGCTTCACCCCAGAATTTAGTAAGTAGGTGGGCTTGAAAAAGAAGTGAGCGAGCTATTTCAAGGAGCTGTTTATGCCTTTGTTCTACTAGCCCATTTTGCTGCGGAGTGTAAGGGCAGGACCTTTGATGTGTAATACCCAAATCACCAAGCAAAGTTTGGCAATCATTCCCTAAGAATTCAGCCCCGTTATCGGTACGAATGGTCTTAACACTTTTGTTGAATTGGGTTTTGGTGCTGGAAAGGAAATTATTTAGCAATGTACAAGTTTGGCTTTTGTGTCTCATTAGGTACGTCCAAGTGGCACGACTAAAGTCATCTACTATAGTGGGAAAATAGTGACAATTGGATGTGGAAGGTTGGTGATAAGGCCCCCAAATGTCAACATGTATAAGATCAAACGAGCATGAGGAGGAGGATGTGCTATGAGGGAAAGGGAGTCGATGTTGTTTAGAAAGCGGACATATATTGCAGATTGTATTGTCCTTTATTTCAGAGGATACATTTGGTACATGTTCAAGAACTTTGTGAGAAGGATGTCCCAATCGTCTATGCCACAACAACGTGTTATTTTCTACAACTTGTGAAACTAAACAAGGAGTAAAAGACATAAACTGTTTGATGACAACAGGATTGAAAGAAGCTTCAGTTAGAACATAGAGATGCTTGGATTGCTTTGCAACAGCCACTACTTCGTTAGTCGAGTGGTCCTGTAATATGCAATAAGACGGAAAGAAATAGAAACGGATGTTAGAGGTGGCAGATGCTTTGCTAACAGAGATAAGATTCGAGTGAAATGAAAGAACGAAAAAAGTGTCTTGAAGGATCAGTTTTCCAAACAGATTAATGTCTCCCTTTTGTGTGACTTGCTTGTTGGAGCCATCTAGCAAAATAATGGAAATGGGGGTAGTTTTGTGCAGTGTAAGGAATAGTTTAGGATTAATGCACATATGACTTGTTGCCCCAGAGTCTATGATCCAACAAGTCACACGCAAATGCTCAAAACGAGAGATAGTGGAATTCATACCTGCGTACTCCTCTACATTATTCACCTGTAGCGGATTGTTGGGAATTCTCTTCAGGATTTTAACAAGTTCCTTCATAACATCAGTCATTGAACTCGAATCCTCAGTCTTAGCTTCGTTACAAATCTGAATTTTCTACCCCTGCACAGTGTATGCTTTCGCATTAGTCCCAGCCCCAGCCTTTTTCCTCCTGTCTGATAGATCATTGTACCAATCGGGTACGCCGTGTATTTTGAAACATGTGCTCACATTATGCCATGGTTTATCACATTTTGTACATCGTAGGTTACGTTTGTCCACGCCTCCCTGCCTCCTCTGTCCGGTACCTTCCTTTCTCCTATCGACACCCCTAACGTGCATGGCTGCCCCTCCTTCATCTCTGCAATGTTCAAATGCACATTTCTCTGCTTCTCTACACTCAAAATCATCGCAAAAGCTTTGTTGATGTTAGGCATGGGATCAGCAACTAGGATCTGACCTCGCACACCGTCGTATTCATCGTTCAAGCCCATTAAAAACTGCATGAGTTGCCTTTCATTTACCATATCTGTTAAAGTCTCAGGTATTCCACACGTACACATAGAACCACATGTGCATTCCGGCAACGGCTTAAGTTGCACCAATTCATCCCATAGCATCTGTAGCTTCGTAAAATAGTCGGTGACTGTAAGGCCTCCCTGTGTAATAGATGTTATCTCTCTTTCGAGTTTATATAATAGAGGACCATTGCATTGTCCATATCTCTCATTCAAACTGATCCACAACGATCTAGCCGTTTTCGCATAAATAAACGCATTCGAGATATTCTTGTTCATGGCATTCAACAGCCATGAAGCCACCATATCATCTGTGTGTGTCTATCTTTCAATCATCTCAATGTCAGCTGTAGGTTTTTGGCACGTTCCGGTGAAAAAACCTAACTTCATTTTCGCCCCCAGTGCTCGCCTAACTCCCCTACTCCAAGCCAAAAAATTTGTACCGTCGAGTGGTGTGGAGACGAGAACCATGCTACGGTGATCTGAGCTGTGCAATTGCAACATTTCAGATGTGAGTCGATCTCGCACCACAGCCACCGCCATCGCAGCAGCAGCGTTCTCAACCTGAGGTGCCGACTCCACCCCGCGACCTTAGGATGTTCTTCAAAGTGTCAAGATGTTAGCGGAAGCAGGATCAGAGACCTTCAGATGAAGGCTCTGATACCATGCTGAAAATTCAAAGAGCTATCCATTTGCTGAGAAAATTATCTCAGGGTTTTCTGTATTTCTCAAATCTGATTAAAAGGGAAGAAGATACAGGTTTTAAATACAGGAATATGACAGTTAAGGTCTAACTGCCTACCTAACCATATGCCAACTGTATGCCACATCAGCAACGTTAACTAACCTCACCAAAAACGTGTTCTCACTAATGAAAAAGTGCTAAAACTAAAAAACAACTACAACTACAGCTGATTTGTACAAGAAACGTGAAAGTTACTAATAAAAGTGCTAGGGAATGAAAACACAACTTCTCAATATTCAATCAGCAACTTCATCAACAGCAACCATGTCATTCCCAAACCTGCAGCACCAAACTTCTCAACAAGTTGCCATGAAGAGATCAAGAAAAGTCGGTCATCATATCATTTATGATTGCACTTGAGTTCCCAAGAAAATCGGTGTGGAATTTTATTTAATAATTCAATTTATTTTCAAGTGTAGGATGTAATATTTTTTTTTTTAAAATTTGTTAATTTGATATGTAAACTTCATATATATATATATATGTATATTAATAGGGTGTTTGGGTTAATTTGCAAGTCTTTTCAGTCATTTTATCTGATGTTCAAAAGTTTATAAAATGATGTAGAGTGTCTGATAGGGTAAATGCTATATTTGATCTCTTCAATTTTTGTTTGTAATCACTTTAGTCTCTTGAATTTATTTATTGATTTAATATCTCTAAACTTTAGTTTTTTCCTCATTTTGGTCCCTCTGTTGACCATTTTCTGGCGAAAATGGAATTTGACTTTTTGGAGGGTAATATGATGAATATAAATTTAATTTTTTCACTTAGACCCTTAAGTTTGTAAAATTAGAAAATTAATCCTTTTTTAGGAAAGAAACTAATTTTTTTTTATTTTTAAATGTTGAATATGATGTAATTATCTTGTGTGAATAATAATATATTGCTTAACTTAAAATAAAATCGTCTTTTTTTTTCATTTTTAGAAGTTACAAAAAAAATTAAATTATGAATAAATTTTATAAAACTTATATTATATGAAAATATAATAAAAACATCTAAGTCAGTAATTTTTAACTTTAGAAGTTCGATAAGTTTAAGAAAATTAAATATTAAGAATGTTTGTTAAATATTAACGGCTAGGATTTTGAAGAAAATTGGTGGAATGCACTTTTGAACTATATTATTTTTGTGGATTTCAAGTATATGAAATTCACAAGAATTTAGTTTAAAAGTATATTCACCAACTTTCTATTCGAAAAGTCAAATATTTAATAAATATTGTTAATTTTAATTTTTTTATACTTATCTCTAACACTTAAGATAAAAAAAAAATATTACTGACTTCATTTTTTTTAATTATATTTTCGGATTAGATAAAATTTTATAAAATTAATCATAATTTTGATTTTTTTAACTACTGAAAATGCAAAAAAAAAAAAAAAAAAGAGATCGCATATTTTAAATTAAACAATATGTTATTACATCATATTCAACATACAGAAATATACTAAAGATGTTTTTCCGCCTAAAATAAGGATTAATTTGACAGTTTTACAAATTTAAGGGATTGAAGTAAAATCAAGCTTTGGTTGACCGTATTACCTTTCAAAAAGTCATAGTCCGATCAAATTTCTTAAATTGAGATAAAAACTAAAATTTAGGAATACTAAAGTCAAGAACTGAATTTGAAGGACTAAAACGGTTCTAAACAAAAAATTTAAGGGACCAAATCTAACTTTTATCCGTGTATGATATTTCTGTTCTAAAATTAATTTATTAAATTTAGAAATAATATATTAGAAATTTATAAGCTCACTTGAAAAAGTAATAAATGTTTAATTTATTTCTCAATTTTCTTATTAAATTTTTAAATTTTGATTATATCTCTAAGTTTTATTATTTTATTATATTGTGAGAAATATATGTTTTTTTTGTTTGAAATGAGAATATGTTTAAATTAATTAATGAGATTGTATTTTATTGAATTATTGTGTCAAATTAACATATTTCAAATAAAAACATGTATAAACGCACGTATTTTCACATTAATTAATATTTTAAAAAAATAATCCAAAAACTGAAAATGATCTAAATTTTGTTGTGTTTGCCCCACTTTCTCCATCTCCCTGTCCTCGACAGATACTCTCTTTAGATCTCTTTGATTTTGAGGTCAATGAAATGACGTTTGGTACTTGGACGCTACTTCTAAATGTATGGTGGAGATTTTTCAAATTCAAAAATTGAGTATGATATTTTCCGACCATAGGTCATGTAAATTTATGTTTTTGGATTTGGAATTCCCTTTTTTTTTTTTTTTTTTGAAATTACAGTAAATTTGAACTTATAGAAAAATGTTTGCCCTCACGTTTTGTTTTTCTTCAGTTCTTGTCGTTGTAGACAAGAGTTTTAATAATGATTCAAACTAAGTTATTATTGTCATTTTATCCACGTAAGCCTTCTATGGGTGGAATTTTATTTTTTTGGGGCTTAATAAACAAAAGTTTCAATCCTAAAATCCTAAAAAATGGTACATCATCATGTTTTGGTCATCTTTTAGAATTTCAATGGCCAAACTTCTCAAAATACAAATTTAATATTCTGAATTGTCACTTCCAAAATTGAGTGTTCTTATAAAGCTGCTTCATTATGTGCCGAATCAAAAGTACAATTTAGTCTTTTTTATGTGAAATTTGGGAATATTATTCCATTAACTCCCAGACCAAAATCATTGTAATAAGTGATTGAAATACACTCAATACGTGTGTATAATTAAATTTTTTTAGTATATTTATTTAGTAGAACAACAAAAAAATAAAGAAAAAACACACAATGGATCGAAATTGATAAAATAAATTAAATTTAATTGTGTATGAATAAAAAAATATTAATAAATATAACTAGAAACATTTTAGGCAATTCACGTTTTATCAACTATGGTCGTTATTGTAGAGATATTTCGTTTAACAAATAGTATAAATTATATATAAATACATATAGAACTCCAAAATCTTTATAAACCTCGTGTTGGATCGGATGTAATAATAAGACAGAGATTCACATTGTAATATATTGCCCTGGATCGCGACATTCATTTAGAATTACAACTGACCAATCAGATTACTCGCAGAGGATGATCACCTGACCGTTCAACTAATCTTTTACAATTACATCAATTTTACATGAAAAGTAAATAGGCAAATTGCATTGACGCCCTTGAGGTTCGGTCCAAATATAAAAAATTTCTTATCTTCTGTAAAATTATAGTTACACCCCTTAAAATTGTTCAAAAGTTTACAGAAACATCAACCAAGATACATTACACTAACATTCTTGAGGGGGTATACCTATAATTTTAAAAGATAGTGGGTGTTTGTGTATTTAAACGTAACCTCAAAGAGTGTCAAAGTAATTTACACAATTAAATATTAACAACACTTCCTCCTCAACTGCGTGCGCGCGCACACACACACACATATATATATATATATATGTGTGTGTTAAATAAGCTCAAAAGGTTCTAATGAGAAACAGAAGTGGTATTGCCATGCTAAGGCTGAGACAGTTGAGACAGTGACAAGAATACATACCACGGAAACTGTCTAAGCTCTCCCGTTTTTTATCGGAAGCTGGTCGGGCTCGGATTTCTCGATTGTAATGTCTTGGCCTCCCCACTTCCTCATGCGCTCTGATGTCTGCTCGACCTGCACTTTGGGTAGCTTTCTTATTAAGACAACGAAAAAGGCTTAATAAATTTGTGATCTTTAAGGTTGCGAAGAAATGTAGCGAACGAGCTGGATGATGAGGAGAAAGAGTGTATGGACTGGTAACACTGACCTCCTTGTTCCAGTTGGTTTTGTAGAGTACGATAATGAGCAGCAATGTCTGCAGAGCAACTCCGCCTATCATGCCCCCCCAGAGTCCCTGCAAGAAGAGAAATATAACATAAGAGCCTTGTTTTGGCTGGCATTGTATAATACGGAATTAGCAAGCGATGTAAATAACAGGGCATTGAGTGGTCGAAATTATTACCACAACTCCTAGATTGGCTACATAAGCAAGAATATATCCGAAGGGCAGACCAAAGACGTAGTAACATGCCAAGTTGATGTAAGCAACCAGAGCTTGCCAACCGCCTCCTATGGCAACACCTGACATGATATTGGATGCAAAAGATTAGGCAGATGGAAGGAAAAACAGTAAATTTGAACGTCGGTTGTATTTAAGTTAATATATTACCTGATATCACTGGTTGAATACTGTTGAGAAGCATTGTGATCCCAAGTAGGCCTGAAAGGTGAGCAACAGCCTGTTGCATTTCTTCACTATTGGTAAAAATAATAGCGAAATAATTTCTGGTCGCAAGAACAACAATCATGCAAAGAATCCCGATCAGAAGGGACTGAAATAGCGTCACATAGACCGAGTATCTAGCTGCTCTTGGATGTCCCATTCCGAGCTCGTTTGAGACACGGACACTGAGATAGAGAAAGGGGTTATATATAGGAAAATGGTTTGGACCATATAGAAAATGAAGAAAGCTTGAGGGCTTTCTCACCTTATAGCAGCATTGACTCCTACAAACACCATTGTCTCCCAGCTATCAACATTCATGCTGAACAACAGACCACGGAAAATATTAAATGTTAATACTTGAAAAAAGTATCGGGAAACTCAATGACCAGTAAAAGACGGAGTGTACGAGCTAATGAGAAAGTGCATTATGCTCACCATATAGAAAGAGAACCAACTGCAGTCACAGCATTATCAAGATGACCGGTGAGGATAATGATGCTCATCATGTACCAAATCTCCAGGCACAGCATAATAGCAGATGCGAATGACAGCCTCACAAAAGCCCAAATCTCACGAAATGCAGCCCATGAGAATCCCTTCCAACCATCCTTACACCAACCAACAACATAAACAAATTGTGCAATCGCAGAGCCCCAACTCGTTATATCAAAAGCTACAGCTGCACCCGTTGCTCCCCAGCCAAACACATAAACAAAGAGCCAACACAAAAGAATTTGTGAAGCCAGAGCAAATGCTGCGATCCATGCAAGCACGGAAACCTTGCTCTGGGCTTGAAGAAACTTTTGGGTTGGAAAAACAACAGCCAGGGAACACAATTGAGGGAGAACCAAAAGTGTGTAGATTCCAGCAGGATCAGCTATCTCATCTTGTTGTCCAAGTAGTTTAAGAATTGGCGTAGCAAATAAATAGAGTGGTGAGACAAGAACACAAGTAGCCAAAAGAATTATTATCGAGCGTTGCATGTAAATGCCAAGCATGTGAACTTGTCCAGCACCATATGCCTGACCACACAGAGTCTCAAGGGCACTCCCCATGCCAAGCTACAACATATTGCAAACTCCATATCAGACTCTGTAAATCTCAAGTTTCAAGATTCAGACCAAATAACTTAGCATATTAGCGTTACTATTAACAAACAGAATCATCGTTGTCATCAAATACAGTGCAGTTACATCGTCATGCATTGTAACATACTGAATCATAACTCCAATACAATAACAAACTACAAATCTAACTTTCTAAATACATTTGAGTAAGATAAACAACAAATACATGTAATAGACACACAAAGAATTATTAGATAAAAGTTCTTGGCTAAGTTTCTTTCTTTCTTATGAGCAGTAATAGCTTAAATCTTGAGTAATAGTCAACAAGCTCCAAATGCATGGTATTGTCTTTTTCCTTTAGCCTTGATGTTTCTTTCTTCCCTTTCATCAAAGATCTACACAAGGCAATAGCTTTGTAGGTCACTAGGTAAATTTACACTCCCAATGCTTCAATGAAAGGGTAATCGTATTCTTAAACTAAATAAGAAAGGTGTAAATTGTACGCAGTAAAGAGCAGAGATGGTCGACATTGCCCTGCCCGCAACCAAAAGAATAAAGCAATTATCTTTTAATTTTTTCAATCTTAATACGAAAATAAAGTACAGATTTTTGTCGGCTTCCTCCAAATTACTAAAATTCTATGTAGCATTTTAATTTTCCCAAATGAAGAATCGATTGATTAGTGTATTAATTCTTACCAACTAAATCACCCAACGCCTATTCATTAAAGTCTAATCTCAGGCCACAATTTTCAACCACCGCTGCTCACGAAACATCACAACCGCCGCCAGCCTACCTTAGCCTCCCCATGATCAAGACTCAACGAACAGCATAAAGGACAGTATCTCAGTAATAGTCTACTTTCATCAAACACATGGAGAACATAAACTGCATCACAACAACACACTAGAAAAAACAAAATCAGCAAAAGAAAAAACTAACCTCAACATTTCAGAAAAACGACATATAGAGAAGAGAAGAAGATAAAAAGAAGACCAACCAAGACATAAACAGACAAAAAACGATCAAACTAAGCAATAAATACAATATAAACTGACCATGAAGCCGAAGGAGAAGGTACAGACAACTGAGAGTGCGATGGAGAAAGCGGAGAGTTCAATATCTCCGAGATGGCCTACGAACACGGTGGTGACGGAGGTGGTCCCGTACTGACAAAGGATCTGAAATGCTATGGGGCCGCCTATTCTCCACAGCTTGGCTGATTCTATGCAGAAAACTCTCCACCATGCTTTCAGCCCCTTCACCGGCAGGTAGTCTCCGTCCTCTCCGATTAGATGGAGGCCGCTGGAGCTTGTTTCGAGCAGCGGCGCCTCCATTGGGCCGCGGTGGCGCTGTCAGAAATGTCAAAGGTAGCGCAGTAGTAGGAGGAACACACAGGCGAACTCGGTATATTTTAGACACAGTATTAAGACAGAGTAATATTAATATACAATTGTTACGGGTAGTGCATCCACTTCCATCACAAAATCATCAGTGAAATTCTAATTTGGACTGATTTGATTAAATTTAAATTAATTATGTAATAAGTATGATACACTTGTCACGTGATAAGTGTATAATTTAAAAAAAAAAATATCAATCATAAAATGAGTGTATCATATTTATTTTATGATTAATTTAATTCAACTAAATTTAAATTTAATCCAAGCAAAAAGTTTACAAGTGAATATTGTCATATTAAAAAATACAATCATTAATTGATTATGAATCGTAACACTATGCATATTGTCTTTATATTTTGGGTGGATTACATTAATCTTGACATTAGGTCAAATTATACTAACACTCTTTGTTTTATTTATAAAGGATAAATTACATATACCTCTCATGAGGTTTAACATAATTACAAATATTCCCTCGTTGTTTAAAAAATTACAAATATTTTCCTGAGGTTTGTTATTTTTAACCGAAGGCCTGAAATTGATCATTTTGCCCTTGAATTTTTATTAAAATTATAGAAAAATCGGCCAAGGCAAATTGCATTATTGTTCCTCTGTGGAAAAAACTTAAGAAACATATCCCCATACATTGTAGTTCAAAATTTTTTTAAAGATTAAATAAAAATAATTTAGTGGATAAGGGCATTTTGGTCAGTTCATCCATAAAAATTGATGAAAACGGGTTATTTGTTAGACAGTTACAAATCTGAGGGGGGGTATTTGTAATTATGACAAACCTCAGGGGAGGTAGATGTAATTTACCCTTTTATAAAATCACAATTACACTTTTTAAGTGGTGCTAATTAGTGTAATATTTTTCAAGTGGAGTTTGTGTATTTAAATAAAGGGTATAACTATAATTACAACTATAATCTTAAAAATTATATACATTAAATAGTTATATGAATTTTGATACATCTTTTTTTTTTTGGCGTGGGAAAGAATTGAACTGTTACGTGGTGCTGACCAATATCATTATAATTAATCCAACAAAAAAATAAAGTCTAACTACGTAGGAATCAACACATAAATCAAAATACATATTTTGATTCACCAAACACTTTGAAAAGGATTTAAACGCACGTAATGAGTTTTGATAATTAATACATTCAATGCACGGGTTCATAACTAGTTTTGATGCAATTGACAGAGTGTTTTTTATACTTAAATGGTGTGGTGGACATAATTTAAATATAGTAATTTATTCTTTATATATCTTAACAAGTATAAGTAATAAACATTAATAAAAAATATAAAATTTTCTACAATTACTCAAAAAATGTTATTTATTTTGTTTTGTGTATATATATTTATACGAATATTATAATCAGAAATAATATGAATAATTACAACATCAGATAGCAAATAATAATTTTTGTTTAATTTCTACAAAATGTTGAATATTATTAATTCAAGTAAATATAATAATAAAGTTTCGAAATTATAAAATATGAAAATTATTGTGGTTGTGATTTGGTTGTATTTATTATCCATACAAGATTTATTATTGACTAACTAGTAAAGCTGGATGTTAACATGTTTGCCATAGGAAAGGTTTGTCCTTTATATTTAGAACTTTCTATTAGTTTCTATATTCTACAAGGGTTTTCCAAAATTCATAAAAAAAAAATTAATTTTATTTTAAAGCAAAGTTTATTCAATATTTAAATAAATTGAAGATCATAAAACTAATTAAATTAAATCATATTTGATATTTTAGAATACGAATTACAGCCTTCTTAATTAAATACACTACAATAGAGAATTACTTACAACCGCAAAAGAGAGCACAAAAGTCACCAAATTAGAATGTGAAGTAGCTACCAACAGTTTCCGGTGTTGGCAAAAGTAATCACCTGCTTAGAGCACAAACAAATTAATTTACATTTAAATCATAAGAGTTTAACATAATTAGAACTTACGAAATTAATTACTCACTGATTTTGAAAATATCTCGAGAGACGGGCCTTACTGAGCTCTATCCTTAGGCATATTAAATCCCCGATGGAATTAAACTTGTTGAAAACTGCATATCTGATCGTCTTGTTGAGCAGTACTGTTCCGTATATTCCCCAAAATCCAAGAATAAAACCAAGTGCCAGAGCAATATAAAATCCACGAGTTATAAACCTATCATCATCATCTTCATCAATTGTTGAATTTCGGTCTTGAATGAATTCATCTCTAGGGCAAGATTTATCCAACGGTGACCCACACAGACCAACATTACCTATGTAAGCCGGTTCTTCAAATGTAAGACAGTGATTGTCTTGTGGAATTCTTCCGGACAAGTTGTTGTACGACAAGTTTAAAACTCCAAGACCGCTCAAATCGCAAAGACTAGCTGGAATGCCACCTGAGAGGCGATTTCTGGAGAAGTCGAGAGAATTCAAAGACTTCATCTCACCAATATGTGGAGGAATTTGTCCGGTTAAATTGTTGTTGGAGATATTGAATTCCACCAAACCAACTAGTTTTGTGATGTTGAAAGGGATTCCACCTACTAAAGCGTTGTCTGAAAAATCAATGAGCTTCACAAGGCCCAGATGGTCGGTGTACTTCACTTCCTTTCCTTTCCACATGAAATATGCATTTTCAAAGGAATCCACATTCTCTTTTACATACAAAGCATGTTTCGGAGCAAACAAATACCAATCGTCCGAGGATCGCTCCATCGACATGACAACATAATCTTGAAGACATTCTGGTATAGTTCCCAAAATCATGTTGGAAGATATGTCTAAGACTTGAAGTTTTGGTAGGCGACATATATTTGAAGGGAGGTTACCATAAAACTGATTGAAGCGGAGGACTAGAACTATTAGCTCCGGGAAGCTATCTCCCATCCAAGATGGCACTTTTCCAGTAAGTCTATTTCCTCCTAGATCAATCATCTTCAGGCCTTTGCAATTTCTCATAGTTGTGGGAAGTTCACCGGAGAGACTATTGTTACGTAAATTTAGAAAAGTAAGAACGCTCAGTTGGCCAAATGAATGTGGTATCTTACCAGATAAGCGATTGTTCGCTAAACTAAGAAATGTTAACCGTTGGGAGTTGGCAAAACAATCAGGAATCTGACCAGAGAAAAGGTTGTCCGAGACGTCAATCGACACCCACTCTTTGACATGGCACAAAAAATTTAAGGAACCTGAAATCTTGTTTCTTGATATATCCAACCATCTCCCATCCTCCCCCTGCTTGATGTCAATTGGCAACGAAAAGTTACGAAACGAACCACCAAACCAACTTGGTAAGATGTCTGAAATCCCAGTGCCGGCTATATTGATATAATCTAATTCTTTCTGTGTTTTGAGCCACTTTGGAAAATATTTCCCCAGTCTACACCCCTCCAAAATCAAATCCCTCAATTGGAAATGAGGAACCCAGCTAGGTTTGAACTGAACCTCAAGAAATGAATTGAAAGATAAGTCCAAAATTTGTAATTGAGAGAGGCGTCCAATATTTTGACTTAAAGTTCCATTAAACGTATTGTTGGCTAGACTCAAAAATTCCAACGATGAAGAGAATGATAGATCAGGTAGTGGACCGATAATTCGGTTTGAAGACAGATCAAGAGAAGCAAGAGATGGAAGTCTTAGGTAGCCTTCTCTGATGGATCCACTCAATTGGTTCCTGTCAAGATATAAGCCGGTTAAGGAAGAAAACCTTGACATATTGGGGAGCAATCTACTGAAACTATTCCAACTCAAATCAAGGTACACCAATTTTTTCTGTAATGGCCCAGCTGACAAATTCATCATTACCTTATAAATATCGCCACTCAAATTATTTTCAGATAGGGTTAACCTTGCTAAACTGCTCAAATTTCCAAAATATTTGGGAATCCCACCTTGGAGACCATTTCCAAAAAGAAAGAGATGTTCAAGTGACATCATATTCTCAAAAATATTAGGAATAGGACCAGCTATGTTGTTATTTCCGAGGAAAATGTCAGTAAGATCAGTACTGCTGAAGTTTGAGAACCAATGGATTAACTTCGTTATTGATGGATATAGGTTGTTTGAGAGATCAAGAATAGCAAGAGGAGAGGAACCATTGATTTCGGGTAGCAAAGAAAGAGGTATTTTTGGGAGAGATCCACCATTCAAGTCTAACTCTTTTATGGAAGTCAGTTTGCTTACTGCTTCTAACCAATTGGTTGCCTTTGAGAGGTTTGTGAAACTGAGACGAAGATGCTCAAGTGAACCAAAACTAAAGAGCCAGCCAAGATTTTCACTATAGCAATCATTGTAGGAAATATCAAGAAAATGCAATTTGGATAGGTTCCCTATTTGATGTGGGATTGGTCCACTGAAATTAGCCGAAGCAAGATTGAGATACTGTAATTTGGTGAGTGAACCAATCAACTCAGGAATGGGGGCAAACTCAAAATCATTGAAGCTAAGGTCTAGATACCGTAAGTGATACAATTCAGATAATGAAGTGCTAATCGTACCTTTTAAGTTATAAGATTGAAGATTCAATTGTGTGACATGATTCGATGTATTATGACAGTGAACTCCCGCCCATTCACAGCAGTCATCCCTTTTATTTTCGTCGTTGCCCCAAGAAGATAGTCGGCCATATGTGTCGACAAGCTCGGATTTGATGTTGAGAAGAGCTTGTCTCTCCCTCTCCAAACACCTGATGTTATTAGTAATGTGGAGCTGTGATGAATGAGAATGTTCACACCTCAAGGTTACCAATTGTATCAGAACAAGCAAAAAAGGATGAAGCTGAAAGAACTTCATTGGGATCAAGTATGTAACTATGCAGACAGAGATTATGTTCGAGTTATATGAATTTGGGATGTTTGGTTTTTGTGTCTCTTATTGTACCAATTATGATATATATATATATATAGATATATATTTGAGCAAAAGTCGGTCAACTCAACAACAAACAGTAATAAGTCTGTGACGTCGCTAAGAAGCGGGATCAACTAAATTTGTATTAAGTGGGTGCGATTCAACACATTTACACCAAATTCTTACAAGCCAGAAATTCCCCCTCTTGAGAAAATGAAGAGGACTATTTATACAAGTGGAAATATGCGCTATTTAGGGTTTAAAAGTAAAGTACTACTTTGCCCCTTACCTACTCCTATTACATGGCTACAATTTGTCATATAACGCCAATTTGGTAAGTTTGACATCGGCCTTTTCATTGTGCGACCTCCCGCTTGCCTTATTTGGAGCTATTCATTTCCTCCGCCAGTCTGTCTTTGAATTATATATATTTTACTATGTAAGAAGCTTTCTTATTGTTTTTATTTATATTTAGATAATTAATCAATACTTAATTCTTTTATCTTTATATGAAATAATAATTCACATATTTTTGTAAAAATAAGTTAATCAGTAACACAATTGAAAGATTTATTTTTATTACTTTGACGAAAAATGGAAGGAATCTAATAACGCATGTTTATTAAATCACATTTACATGACACCATTGAATAATATTACTTTTTCTAACACAATATTAGTGAACTATATGAATGGACTTTAAGTCAAATAAATAATATATAAAAAAATTATTCCAAATAAAGAAATGAGTGTTATTTTATTTATTTGACCTTCTAATAATTATTACATAAAAATAATTTAATTAGATATATATATATATATAGTGAATAAAAATTATGATGGCTGATGAGTCTCTAAT
The DNA here is from genome assembly GCA_034509735.1 of Sesamum alatum. Lineage (NCBI taxonomy): Eukaryota > Viridiplantae > Streptophyta > Magnoliopsida > Lamiales > Pedaliaceae > Sesamum > Sesamum alatum. The sequence goes on along the minus strand of JACGWO010000003.1, from coordinate 26,690,359 downwards.
CTCTATGATGATCACTTATTCTCTTGTGCGTCTGTTGCAACCATGCATCACTCTCTTGGAATAAATTAATTTTGGAGCAGAAGTCAATCAACCCAACAAGACTACGACTCGTTAGTTATGAAAAAATAATCAAACTATTTGATATTCGATTGAAATCAACCAATAAATGCTCGTTTAAATTTGATTTGTTAAACTTAACAAATTAAACTTGAACAAAAAATTTTGTTCGATAAACTTTTGAGCTCGACTCGAGTTTGATTCGATCAGTAAAAAAATAATAAAATATACTTAAAAATATCAAATTATTCGAGCTCAACTCGTGTTTAATCCTATTAAAGCTCGTTTGAACTCGATTAAAACAATAATCAAACCAAATTCAAACATAATTTTTAAAACTCGATAATAATTCAAATAAATTTGAATAATAATGCGTTCGATTTGACTCAAATTACCGAAAGACGTGTCACACCCAAAGACTTGCCTTAATTTCCATACTTTAAAGTATAAAACACGGCAAACAAAGACTTGGGTAGTTGACGTAGTCTTACAATTGAAAGATTTGATATTTTGCCATGTGACAAACGCAGAACTACTTTTTTGTGGAATTTTTTTGTTTGTCTTCATGATTGTTTTGGCATTGATATATAATTTCGTCTGAGTCGACAAACTCAAATTGCACTAGATGTGGAAAATTAAGAATAATTACGGCGCTCTCGTATGAAATTTGATCTAATTACACGTGTACTTTTTAAAATTAAACAAATTACATCTGATACCTCTATTATTTATTATTATAAAAAAACAGACCCAACTATTAATGATATTAAAGAATTTTACTTTTGAGTTGACTAATTCAGCTATTTGATAATTAAATAAATTCCACTTAAAGTTTGTGTTAAATGTAGATACACGGCTCTAAAGTTTTCAAAGTTACATATATCTTTACTAATTTATTATCATCCTATAAATAATTGTAACATTTTACGGTACCATCCACATCATTATTTAGTAGAAATGATAAATTCTAAATTCAAAAAAGAAAAATCTCTCAAAATTTGACTGTGTCATCATTTAAAACTTATTTGATTTATACTTATTCTAAAATTCTAAAAGTTTTTGTTTTCTTTTTAATAGCAGATACGATTCATTACAACTTATAAGATCCAAAACATCTTATTTTAGAGATCTTATAAGCTCTTTTAAAAAAAATTGTCAAACGGTTTGTGACATCTTAAAAACTCTCATACATCTTATAAGATGTTTTGAAGAGCTTTTAAGCTTAGCCCAACACCCTCTAAGTATATATCTAACTGCTCTTGGATGTTCCACTCCGAGCTCATTTGAGACACCTAACACTGAAATAGAAAAAGTGGTTATATAATAGTTCCCATCAATATTGAAAATGAAGAAAGCTTGGAATGAACATAAAAGTATATTCAATGGCTTATATAATAACTTATATAATAATAATAAGAATAAAGTACATTGACATCCTCTGAGATTAGACTCAATTATACAAACACCCCCTGTCTTTTGCGAAATTACAGCTATATTCCTAGAGGTTGTAATTATACTACAACTACAACCTTATTCAAAAGAAAAACTTACACTAATACCCCCTGAAAAATATTACACTAACACCCCTCAGGAGCTGTAGCTGTAATTTCACAAAAAACAAGGGATATTTGTATAATTGGGTCTAATCAGAGGCAAAACCAGGCCCTGTCGAGCTCATGCGTGCCGACAGGGCTTGGCTTTTGGGCTAGCCCATATCTTTAAGGTTTAAAATTTTTTTTTATTCATGTACTAGAAATTGGGCTTTTAGTTGACAGGGCTTAGTGGCCCTCTACCTATTTAAACCCATTTTGAAGCCCAAGCTAAGGCTTTTAATTAAAAACCTATTTTTCAGATTTTTAGCTACGAAATTGCGGCTGCTGCTTTAGTTATATAAGAATAAAAGTGGAACCAAAAGTCATATTCTTCTTGTAAAAATCATGACTCACAGCTAAAATTAAAAAAAAGAAATTCACGGCTTCTTTAGAGCCATGACTCAAACTCAAGAGAAACAAAAATTTCAAGCCAAATTCCAAAAGTTATTGTCTTCTTCCTCACGGTCACGAAGAGAGTTACGAGCGCTGCTGTGCAAGGAAAATAAAATTCCCAACGATTGGTCCATATTCTGATTTCTCAATACCAAGGTTATAATTCTTCCCAAAATTTGTATTGCTTTTTATATTTACTTTATATTATTTTATCCAAGTCTCTTAAAAATAGTAAAAAAAATCATAATATTTTGCACTACGAGCCTTACAATAATGATCATATATAGTTTTTCAAATCCCAATTTTTTTTATATATTTAAAAAACAAGAAAATAGTGGTTTTGGGTAAGATGGAAAAAAGATTTTTTTAAAAAAATTCCAATTCTGTAATTTGTTAGAAGTATCTCCAGTACATAAAAATAAAATAAATATTACTGAAAGAAATAAATAAAAAATAGGACATTAATGTTTTAAACAGAGCTTGGAACAAGTTTAGTTATAAAAATTGAGTATAAAATTTACGATTATAATATATATAAATATGAGTTTTAATTTTTCAGGGAATGGATAAATTTGTTATCAAGAGAACGCGAAACTTAGTGGGATCTTTTGCTACACCGTCTGCAGAAGCAACACTGATTGTGGAATCAAATACACCTATTTCTAGTTCATCTAAAAGTACTATTTCATAAAAAAGAAGTCGTGATGAGTTTAATGCAGATGATATTGTTGCTGATCCTGGTCTTCGAAAACCAATTGATGAGATTGATGTTGCAATTAGAGATAGAGTTAGGAGAGAGTATTTGCTAAAAGGTGCTTGTCAACCAACTGGACAAAATTTTCCTAAAAAACAATATGGAAACGAATGGAGGGGATTTAGAGCTGCTTGGTTCAAAAACAATGATTGGTTGGAGTATAGTGTAGCAAAAGATGCAACATTTTGCTTGTATTATTTTCTTTTCAAACAACAAGGAAAAAGTACAAAACATGAGGGTGATGTTTTCTCAAGGATTGGTTTTAGCCATTGGAAGAGGGCAATTGATGCCTTTAAAGAACATGTTAGTGGGGTTAGTAAGTGCTCACAATTATGCAAGGGGACAAGTAGAGGATTTTATGAACCAAAGGCAGAGTATATCTCATGTGTTTTCATCTCATGATCGAAAGACAGAGGAAGCTTATTGAACTCGAATTACAGTTGTTTTACATATTGTGAGACTTTTATTGATGCAAGGTCTTGCTTTTCATGGTCATGATGAGTCGGTTACCTCTACAAATAAGGGAAATTTTCTGGAGATACTTAATTGGTATGAGAAGAGGGTTGATAGTGTTGGGAGTGTGCTTAATGAAAATGCACCCGAAAATAATCAAATGACTTCTTCACAGATACAAAAAGACTTGGTGAGAGCTTGTGCAGCAGAGACGACATCAAATATTATTAATGAGATTGGAGATAGTTATTTTTCTCTTCTTGTTGATGAGTCTCGGGATAAATCAATAAAAGAGCAGATGGCTGTGATTGTGAGGTTTGTGAATAAAAAGGGACAAGTTATTGAAAGATTTCTTGGTGTTGAACATGTTAGCGATACTTCAACTCCTTCTCTAAAGCTGATATAGACAGTATGTTTGCTTGTTATGGTTTATCTATTTCTAGATTAAGAGGTCAAGGATATGATGGTGCATCAAATATGAGAGGTCAATTTCATGGTTTGAAGACACTAATTCAAAAGAAAAATCCATATGCCTTTACATCCATTGCTTTGCCCACCAGTTGCAATTGGTGGTTGTTTCTGTTGCAAAAAATATCTTGGCTATTTGTGATTTTTTCAATTATATTAGTATGATTGTGAATGTTGTGGGTGCTTTATGTAAAAGAAGAGATGCATTGCTTCAAAATCATCATGAGAAGATTGTAGAAAAATTAGAAAAAAGTGAGATTTTTTCAGGAAGAGGCAAACATCAAGAGACCACTATTGCTAGACCAGGTGATACAGGTTGGGGTTCTCATCATATAACTCTAGTTCGTCTCCTTAATATGTGAGATTCAGTGTTGGAGATATTGTAATATGTGTGTGATGATGGAAATATTTTGGAACAAAGAGGAACAACATCAGGCTTGATTGAGAAAATGGAAAGTTTTGAATTTGCTTTTATCTTGCATTTGATGATAAGAGTGTTGGGAATGACAGATGGATTATCTAATGCCTTGCAACTGAAAGATCAGAACATTGTTAATGCAATGGCGTTGATTGTCACGGTCAAAGATCGCCTACAACATTTTAGAGATAATGGATGGGATGCATTTGTGAAAGAAGTTGAGATGTTTTGTGGTAAAAAGTCTATTCTAGTTTCAAAGATGGAGGATACTATTCCTAGTCGTTCAAGGCGTGAGGGGCAACGGGTAACTTTTTATCACCATTATCATGCTGAGATTTTTCTTGCCGTTATTGATTTAATTACTGTTGAAATCAATAATCGATTTAGTGAGACATCTACAGAACTACTCAGATGCATATCATGTCTTGACTCGAGAAACTCCTTTGCCAAATTCGATCGTGACATGCTCATTCGTCTTGCTGAGATTTATTATGATGATTTCTCTACTTGTGATATTGTTTTATTGAAAGACAAGCTGGAAACATATATTTTCGATATGAGACAAAGTTCTGAGTTTTCAAGTTGTCATGATCTTTCAAGTCTTGCTGTCAAGATGGTTAAAACTAGAAAACATGTGATTTTTTCATTGGTGTATCACCTCATTGAGCTAGCATTGATATTACCGGTGGCAACAGCATCTGTAGAAAGAGCTTTTTCAGCAATGAATATCGTCAAAACTGAATTGCGAAATAAGATAGGTGATGATTGGCTGAATGACTTGATGATTTGTTATATTGAGCGGGAGATATTTGCTGATATCGATGATGAAGTGATTTTGCAGCATTTCCAAAACATGCAGACTCGTAGATTTCAACTTACTCCTTGTTGTTGGAGTAATAGTGATGGGAATTAGTTGTACTTATATAATGTTATGTATTTAACTATAATGAATTATAATAATTTAATTTTTTGAATAAACTTACAATTACTATTAAATTTTGATAGGGCTAAGCCAAATTTCTGACTTCGCCCCTTTTTACCCTAATAATAATTAATGAAGAGGTTGTTAATATGTATGTAATATTAATCGCAACTTTTAACCACATATATAATAGGATCGATTTCTTTATGACGAACTAGTAAACTTTGATGTTAACGTGTTGCGATAACATTAGTTTTTTTCTATATTGTGCAAGGGTTTTCTAAAATTCATAAAACTTTTAAATTTTATTTTGTAGCAAAATTCTGTAATATTTAAATAAATCAAGAGTATTGATGTAGTTAAAACGCAAGATCAGACTAATTTTTATTAACTGGGTCTGGGATGCCACTCAGTACACTTACACAAGATTTTGATATAAGGTTTTTGTCTTCCCTCTTTTAAATGAAAGTGGTTGTATTTATACTACTACTATTTCATGTTAATTAAGGTAGGTAAGAATAAAATACTACTGTATTTCTCATTTACCCTGTTGTAGTGCTAAGATTCACTATGCGAAGGTGACACAGTAATTTGCTTCATCCGAGTAGATTTGTCAGGTTGTCTGCTAATTTTGTTGTTTTGGAAAGGTTAACCATGCTTATTTTACTTGATTCTTTTCTCCGAAAAACATGAAACTAAATTAAATAATATTTGAAAATTTTAAAGTACCAATTAGAGCCTCCTTAATTTAATTTCTTCAAAGACTGATATTAGACTGTGCGTAGTCGGTGGGTTCTTCAAACAACTGCTATTAGATTCTTTGTTTTTAAAGAAATTTTTTGATTTGTTTAATTTCTATATATAGCTATAGAAAAAGTTAGATTTAGAAAAAGAAAAAGTTATTTTAAAATTTTTTTATTTGTTTAATTTCTATATATTAGAATTTTATTTTGAGACGGAAATAAAGACGGATTTAAAAAAATTAAAAATAAAAATGAAAAAAAATACTTTTAATATTCATCTTTTATTCCATCTCAGAATTCCATATTCTGAGACAAAAACAAAGACGAATTTATTAAAAAAAATTAAAATAAAAAAAAAGAATATTTTGAAAATCGATAATTTGATTCTGTCTCAGAATTTGGAATTCTGAGACGGAATATTTCTGTCTTAAGTTTTTTATTCTATTACTAAATCAGAGATGGAACAAAGGACGGAAATCTTTTCATAATTTTATTTTTTAAAAATTTCTATATGTCAAAAGCACAAGTTCTATGTTGTAGCTTTACTTTATAATTTTAAGATGGAAATTTTTCCGTCTCTGAATCAGTCTCTGGAAGGTGAATTTTTTTTTTTTATGGAAATTCTGTCTTTGATTTCCGTCCCTGAAAGCCTACTCTCTTGTAATGTGCGCAAAGGGGAAAGGGTATTTTGCTCCATTTATAAAAACACAAAGGGGTTAAATTGCCGGGGGAGGGGGGGGGGGTTCATATGAAGGTTTGCTTATTACCGGGCGAGTAAATTGCATTTTTCCCCTATATAAATATAGCATGCTAGAAGTAGTACTATAAGAACCATGAAGTATGGTTTAAACAATACTATTATAAGTTTGTACACTAATCTCGCCATAACTATACTACAAGGTTTGAGGTATTTAATATTAAACACGACACATTAATTATTATTACTATTATTACAATAGAGAATTGCTTACAACCGCAAAAGAGAGCACAAAAGTCACCAAACTAGAATGTGAAGTAGCTAACAAAAGTTTCCGGTGTTGGCAAAAGCAATCACCTGCATAGAGCACAAACAAATTAAGCTTTAATTTACATTTAAAACAAAAGAGTTTAACATAATTAGAACTTAAGGAATTAATTACTCACCGAGTTTGAAAATATCTCGAGAAATGGGCCTTGCTGAGCTCTATCCTTGGGCATACTAAATCTCCAATTGTGTTAAACTTGTTGAAAACTACATATCTGAATGTCTTGTTGAGCAGTACTGTTCCGTATATTCCCCAAAATCCAATAATAAAACCAAGTGCAGAGCAATATAAAACCCATGCGTTATAAACCTATCATCTTCATCGTCATCAATTCTTGAATTTGGGTCTTGAATGGATTCATCTCCAGGGCAAGATTTATTGAGTGGTTGCCCACACAAGCCAACATTACCTACGTAAGCCGATTCTTCAAAAGTAAGACATTGATTGTCCCGTGGAATTCTTCCAGACAAGTTGTTGTATGACAAGTTCAAAACTCCAAGACCGTTTAAATTGCAAAGACTAACTGGAACGCCACCTGAGAGGTGATTTCTCGAGAAGTCGAGAAAATTCAAAGACTTGAGCTCACCAATATCTAGAGGAATGGGTCCTCGTAAATTGTTGTTGGAGATATTGAATGCCACCAAACCAACTAGTTTTGTGACGTTGGAAGGGATTTCACCTACTAAACTGTTGTCTGAAAAATCGATTAGCTTCACAAGGCCAAGACGGCTTGTGTACTTCACCTCCTTTCCTTTCCACATGAAATATGCACTTTGAAAGGAATCAAAACTTCCTGCTGGCATCATCAGGGTATTTGTCGGAAGAAACAAATCCCAACTGTCCGAGGATTGCTCCGTCGACATGGCAACATAATCTTGAAGACATTTTGGTATAGCTCCAGAAATATTCTTGTTGGAAGATATGTCTAAGACTTGGAGGTTTGCTAGACGACATATATTTGTAGGGAGGTTACCATAAAACTCATTGGAGCGAAGGACTAGAACTATTAGCAAGGGCAAGCTATCTCCTATCCAAGATGGTACGTTTCCAGTAAGTCTATTTCCTCCGAGATCAATCATCTTCAGGCCTCTGCAACTTCTCATAGTCGCGGGAATCTCACCAGATAGACTATTGTTACGTAAATGCAACAAAGTAAGAGCACTTAACGAGCCAAATGAATAAGGAATCTTCCCCGACAAGTGATTGTTTGCTAAATTGAGATATCTTAATGATCGAAAGTTAGCAAAACAATTAGGAATCTGACCAGAGAAAAGATTGTCCGAAAGGTCAAGCAACGCCCACTCTTTGACATGGCACAAAAAATTTAAGGAACCTGAAATCTTGTTTCTTGATATATCCAAAGATATTCCAGAAAGGGCAACAGCAGGTGACATTAAAAAATCTGTTGAGCTGAATGAGAAGTTAGGAAAGGAACCAGACATTTGGTTATTTGATGCATCGAGGTACAAGAATGTAGGAATAGTGCCACCAAAGAAACTTGATACGGTATCTGAAATCCCAATACCTGATAAGTCGATCACTTGTAATTCTTTTTGTGCTTTGAGCCACATTGGGTAATGTTTCACTAATTTACACTGCGCCAATTTCAAAGTGTCTAGTTGGAAATGAGGATCAAAGCTAGGGTCGAAATCAACTTCAAGAAATGGGTTGAAAGATAAGTCCAGTGTTAGTAATTGAGAGAGACTTCCGATGCTTTGAGTTAAAGTTCCATTAAACGTGTTGTTGGATAAGCGTAAAGATCGCAATAATGGAGAGAATGATAGATCGGGTATTGGACCAGTAAATTTGTTTGAAGATAGATCAAGAAAAACAAGAGATGGAAGTCGTAGGTAGCCTTCTCGGATGGATCCACTGAATTGGTTATTCCAAAGAACTAAGTTGGTTAAGGAATAAAACCTTGACATATTAGGGAACACTCCATTGAACTTATTCCAACCCAAATCAAGAAACGATAATTTTTGCTCCAATGGCCCGGCTGAAAAATTCATCATTACCTCATAAATATCACCACTCAAATTATTTTCAAACAGGGTTAAGCTTACTAGACTGCTCAAATTCGCAAAATACTTGGGAATCCCACCCTGGAGACCATTTCTATAAAGCAGGAGACTTTCAAGTGACATCATGTTCTCAAAAACATCAGGAATGGGACCGGCTATGTCGTTATTATTGAGTCTAACGTAAGTAAGGCCATACTGAAGTTTGAGAACCAACTGACTAATGTCCAAAAGGTCGATAGATGGGAGTTGAATGAGAGATCAAGATTGGTAAGAGGCGAGGTTCCATTGATTTTGGGCAGTAGAGAAAGAGATATTTCTGGGAGAGCTCCATTACTCAGGCTCAACCCTTGTATGGCCTTCAATTTGCTTATTGCTTGTAACCAATTGGTAGCCTTTGAGAGGTTTGTATCACTGAGATCAAGGTATTCAAGTAAACCAAGATTAACGAGCCAATCAAGATTTTCACTGTTGCAATTATTCCCGGAAATGTCAAGGTAGAGCAATTTTGATAGGTTCCCCATCTGATGTGGAATTAGTCCACTGAAATTAGCCGAACGAAGGTTGAGATTCTGTAATTCAGTGAGTGAACCAATGAACTCGGGAATGGGGGCATACTCAAAGTTATTGAAGCTAAGGTCTATGTATTGCAAGTGCTGCAATTCAAGTAATGAAGTGCTGATCTGACCTTGTAATCGATAAAAAAGAAAATCCAATCGTGTGACATGATTGGTTCGATTATGACACTGAATTCCATTCCATTTGCAGCAGTCTCTTTTATCTTCATCATTGCCCCAAGAAGAGAGTCGGCCATATGTGTCGACAAGCTCGTCTTTGAGGTTGAGAAGAGCTTGTCTCTCCCTCTCCAAGCACCTGATTCTGTTAGTATTATTGACTTGTGAGGATAAGAATGTCCACACTTCAAGGTTACTATTAGTAACAGAACAAGAAAGAAAGGATGAAGCTGAAAGTACTTCATTGGGATATATGTGAGGAAGAGAGATTATGTTTAAGTTATGAATTTGGGATGTTTGATTTTTGTGTCTCTTGCACGGTTGCGCCAATATTTATGCAAGCATCGAACACTGTCTTGCAATAAATTCTTGAGCAAGAGTCAGTCAACCCCAACGACACTACAGGTCAAGCAAAGACTTGTCTTCCCATACTTAAATATATATCTACCCCACGACAGAAAATGAAAGCAATTATAAAGACAAATCGAAAGCAAAAGAAAAGGAAGCCAAATGGAAAAAAAAAGGGGAAGTTTCATGAAAATTTTGACATTTATTTAAAACTTTTTGAAAAAAGACCATAAATAAAGACTTCAATCCTATACTGAGGAGCAGGACAAAATGCTTTTTTGGTCCCGTAAGACTATGGTATTATTTCTTTTGGTACCACAACTTAAGTAGGTAGCTATTTTAATCTCATAAAACACATTTTCCAGGTTTTTTGCTCCCAAATGTCACGTTCTTCAAATTTTTTTTTTGTCCCAAAATGTCACGTTTTTCAATTTTTTGGTCCCAAAATGTCATTTTGGGACCAAAAAACCTGAAAAATGTGTTTTATGGGACTAAAACAACTACCTACCTAAGTTGTGGTACCAAAACAAATAACGCCCTAGTTTTACGGGATTAAAAAAATATTTTGCCCCAGAGGAGCATCTTGTGCTATTAAGGCGTCCCACAAGGAAGAGGTCTTAGCCCACCTAGTCGTGGAGCAAGATATTGCTTATTTTGGCTTCAATTCATAGGGTGGGGCCACACGATTTTGTCCTATTTTTTAGGCGATTAATTAGAGAAATGAGGCATTGGGCCTTATTAACCACTCAAATTCTTCATTTATAATTAATGTGGGACGTGCTGCCACAAAATCCAAACCAGAATTCATTTTCCTTGTCCCCAATTTCGTCAAGATAAGGCACCATTGTTGTTAGATTTCTTCATAATCTATACTGGCAATCTGACAGTATTAGCTTTGTTCTTCATAAGTTGAATTAATAGAAAATTGATGTACTATACTGATGATTATATGTTTTCACTAAAGAAAAAGAGAAGATTGGCTATAAAAAAGATTGAGCGACAACTTTATTATTTCCATTAATTATATATATTTAGTAATAAAAATTATATTTGTCACAATATTAAATTTTATAGTCCTAATAATTATATTGTAATAAGAGCATAATTGTTGTCACTTGATACATATTTTTAGTGACTATTTTAATATTGTCATATTTACTCTGATTTGTAACATCACCAAATATTATTACATAGCTAGATATACTTTTCTTATATATATAATTGATTTAAAATCTTAAATACTATTAATTAATACATTTTTATTGATCACTTAATAAAATAATGATGGTTAATGGAATGATCAGTCTCTTATAGATGATCACTTATTTTCTTCAGTGTCTCTTGCGGCAATATTTCCACAAGCATTTCTGTCTTGGAATAAATTTTGGAGCAAAAGTCAATCAACCCCAACTCACCCAAAGACTTGCCTTAATTTCCATGCTATTACAATGACAAATCGAAACCTAGAAATAAATAGGGTTATAGGGGGTAGGGGTTGGGGGTTATCAAAATTTTGGCGTTTATTTAACACTTAGGCTCCGTTTATTTTGATGTATTAACCTAAATAAGAAAATTAGTATAAAATAATATATTATTTACTTTCATGTATGTGGACCCTGTACAATTACAGGACTTTGTATTAATTACTTTACACTTGCTTATGGTATAAGTAATCATGTAATTTGTACAACAATAAATGCAAGGGGCAAAAGTCCATCTTACCCTCAAATATTAGTGGAGTAGGTGTCATTGATGGGCTAATGGGTATTTTTGCCATCCAACACAAGTAAATACAACAAAGTAAATACTTCACAGATTTTATCAAAATTTAATGATATATGTAAGTAAATACCTTGCAATTTATACAGGACTGTTTTATCATTCATTTAATTCAAAATAATCCTATTACTTGTTTAATTCCGTCCTCAAGGTAAACGGGACTTTATGGGAAACACAACAAAGAAAGACTTGCGTAGTTGATGTGGTCTTACAATTGAAAGATTTGATGTTTTGCCGGTGTGACCAAACACAAAACTACTTTTCTATGGAATTTTTGGGTCGACAAATTAAAATTGCATTCGATGTGGAAAATTAGGGATCATTTAAATGCCCTCCCATGAAATCTGATTCAATTACACGTATACCCCTGAGAATTAGGTAATTACATTTAGTACCTCTATCATTTGCTATTATCTAACAAAAAGTTCAACAAATTTAAATTTTTTATGTTATGTGTTGAATTAAATATTAAACGAACCCAAAAGAAAAGTAGTGAATGAGCTGAGTGATGGCCACATACAACCTATGCCTCCTCCTTGTAACAGTTGGTTTTGTTTACAGACCTACTCCGGCTATCATACCTTTACGATTCGTTTGGTTTGTGTGATAGGATTAAATATAATGGAATTAAGTGGAATGGAAAATTTTAGGGGGATTATTTGTAATTTTTCAAACAACAAGAGAGTATTTATAATTTCATCAAATCTCAAGGAAAATAAATGTAATTTACCCAATATATTAAAATTATAAAAGGAGCGTGCATGATTTATTGTGGTTGTGATTTGGTACTATTTATTTATCCACACAAGATTTCTTCGCGACTAGCTAGAAGTAAAGTTTGGATGTTGCGATAGGAAATGTTTGTCTTTTATATTTAGAACTGTCTATTAGTTTCAATATTCTGAAAGGGTTTTTCTAAAATTCATAAATTTTTGAAATTTTGTTTTAAAGCATTTTTTTTGAATATTTAAATAAATTACGATCATAAACTAAATTAAATGATATTTAATAATTTTAGAATACAAATTACAACCCTCTTTAATTAGATGCACGATAAGTGCGAAATTATTAGGACTATCAAAGTGTTGGCTTCGTTGCTATATCTAAAACTAGCGTGTGCCCCATGCTATGCACGACTGTAATGTAATTATGACTAAAATTATTTTTTACAAAATTTATAAATTATGTGAAACTTCGTTAAGAATTTTTTTTAATGAGATCAATAATATAATATTATTTTTTCTCCAAATTACAATAAATTAATATGGATAAAATTTATAGAAGTTTATAATCATTAAAAGAAGAATGAAGAGAAATACATCCAATAAAATTAAATTTTTGATTAATTGTTAAGTCTTATTGACATATGATCTTCTCCCTCTTTATTTGTTATGGACTTGAAATTTAGTCAAAAAAGTTAAAACTAACTACATAATCATAAAAAAATAATTTAGAAATTATAAAACTATATCAAATAAGAAAAAACTTTGATAATTCTTGCAAAAGGTGCATAATTAATGAATCTTGACCATGCCGCATAATACAGGAAATGGTTTGAGCAAAAGTAAAAACATAAAAAAAAGTTAAACATAAATAAAGAGAAAATCGCATGATACGAACAATGAAGAAAATGCATTAAGAAAACTTTTTAATCAATTTAAATCCAAAGTAGCAAATGCTTTTTATAAAAGTTGTTCTCTAATATTTATAATACTTTAACAAAATTGTGCATTTATTCAAAAAATATATCAAATATTTTGTTTCGATATCAATTAATAGATACCGTACAATATTAAAAATATAAAGTTTCTATTATCCTTTTAGAAATTATTTTATCCTATTTTTTGTTTTATTAGATTATAGTGATCATTTATCTCGTGTTTTAATTTGTTTATATGCCTACATGTTTAATTATCATGATTCTATCTCTCTCTGTCTCTCTTATGTGGATCGTGAGGTGGACAACTGCTTGTTGTTTATATTTCCATGTATGGTATTTTTTATATAAACGTGTGTTCTCACAATTGATATAATACATTAAAATTATAGAGTATATTTTAAAACAAACTTTACGATAATTTAATTGGTATTAAATTTTTGTTTTATGTTATTAGTTTTTATGAAAATTTTATTTTCACCTCTCTGTAATTATTTACTTAGTGAAATTAACCAAATTTGATTTTATTATATTTCAATCCGCAATAAACTAAAATACACTGAGAAATTACTTTTAATAAATTAGATCCAAAAGTAGCAAAATAAGGGTTTTTATAAAAGTTATTTTCGAACACTTGCAACGATTATCTATATTGTCTTTATCTAATTAACTTTTTTCCTTGATAATCGTTAACTTATTTATTATTGTGTAAACTTTATTCTTAATATTTTAAATTATATATTCAAAATTATCATATTCGAAACTATTTTTGATAATTTTATTTCTATTGAATAAGTCTTAAATAAATAGTATCCAATTTTTTATTAAAAATGTATCTTAGTATACTTTTTTATTAGTTTATTGATATTCAGATTTTACAATTTTATGAAAGACATTTTATATTTTATTTATCCTGAATTATTTAATCTGTTGTGAGCATAACTTTTGTCAAGTAAATTTTTATATATCTATCATGATTTTTTTATTTATCATTTTATATTTTTTGTGATGCATTATTATGGGTGAAAAAGTAATAATAACAATTGATACCAAAGTAATTTCAAATAATTTTGATGGGTTCAGAATTTTATAACAATATTAGAAGAGAAAAACATATCTTATTTGAAATTTAAGTTGACTTTTACAGTATTTTTTAAATTTATTTGTTAAATATTTTTTCTCATGATATAAATTAAAAATAATAGATATGATTGAAATTAGTTTTTATGCAAAAAGTTTGTCATTGTGTATTGCACGGGGCAAATGCTAGTTAATATAAAAATGAGTGCTACATACAAATTAAATGTATGATACAATTATTTTATTTTAGGTAATTTGTAACAATCAATTTTTACTTTGAGATAAAATAAAATAATTAGCATTATTAAATATTAAATTCTTATTGTAAGAAAAGTATGATTGTAAGGAAATGGATCTAATTATGAGATTGATGGAAAATTAGCGAATTAATATGACAACGAAAAACATCACAAAAGATATAACTTTTCACATAATGTAATTTACTCATAATAAATAACTTAAAATTATGTATCTATCACATATACACTCATGAGCTTAATAAATAAAATAACTGATAATAATTTTTTTTAAAAAAATACAAAAGAATGTATACTCACTAATGAGAAGTATTAGCAAGATTCGGCATCTCTACCCAAATATATCAACAAAATAATCAAAATAAAACATGATAGAAATATGAATTAAGTAACAAAAAGGTTATAATTAACACATGAAATAAAATAATTGATAAAAAAATAATAAAAAATCAATGAAAAACAATAGTTAAAACCTTCGGTCTTTTCTTATTTTTTTTAATTATTTCAAATTTCACGTGCAACATAGATATGTACGAATTTTGAATTGAATCAAATTTTTCAAAAAAGAAAAATACTTTTAAGTTTTTATTTTTCTTTTAAATTCTAAATTAATTTATATATCACATCATTCATTAACTCACATAATAAAATAATCGATACTAACAAAATTATAATTGCAATGATAATATTGATACTCAACAGTGAAAAATTATGCAAAATCCAATATCCTTACCAAAAATTATTAATAAAATAGTCAAAATGCACATGATAATAAATATAAATTAAATAAAAAATTTACAATTAACACAAAATATCACATATTCATAAATTCATAAAATAAAATAATTGATGTAAAAAATATTAAATATCAGGAAACGAAAAAAAAATACCTTGACTTGTGATCTCCTTTTTCTGTTTATTACGGACTTGGAATATCTTTTATTATTTGAAAATGATAGATAATACAAATGAAAAAAAAAATGATTATAATTAACACATAAATTATATATTTCATGAACGCATGATAATAAAGAAATTAAAAAACACTGAAAAAAATTCCGGCCATAAAAAATTTGTTTAACTCATAAAAATATGATAATAAATTTATAAACTCATGAAATAAATAACTAACAATATAAACATTCAAAAGTAACGGGAGAATTTTTTTCCCTATACCTTGGCTTATGAAAGTATCATTTTCTTCATATATTGCTTATATGTTCATGCAAAATTAATTTCCACCCACCCAACAAAGCATGAAATAAAATAATATATATGTATGTATATATATATATAATCCATAAACCTAATATAATGAAAAGACATTAATAAAGCACAAAATTTAGAATTTAAAAAATAAGGAATGAGCAATATATTTTATATTTTTCTAAAAATTACATCATTCTTCTTTATTAAGCATTGTTATTTATCATAAATATGTTAACAATGAATAAATTCTGTAAACTAAATACTGAAAGTTTGAAAATCGGAAAGATGGAGTCCGAAAATAAGGAAACTTGTTGATTTCAATATAATCAATAATTAATATAGAGTGAATAATTAAATTATAGTAACATAATCAATAATTAATATTTATTGTCTAAATTAATTTAAATTATGTATTAAAAAATAGTTATTAACCTTCCAAATTTAAAATAACCAATAGGAATATTTATTATAATAAAAAATTCAAAATTCTAGAAAATTAGAATTGAGTCAAAATTGCTCAATTTTGGTCAAAAAACCTCCTTCAAATATATATACTAATAGATAGATAGGAAAATAAATCATAAATTAACCATAGTTAATATCACATATATTTCACTTTGAGATATTTTATATTAAACACGACATATTATTGTTATTACTTTTAATATTATTACAATAGAGAATTGCTTACAACCGCAAAAGGGAGAGCAGAAAAGTCACCAAATTGGAATCGTATGACGTAGCTGGCAACAGTTTCCATTCATGTTGGCAAAAGTAATCACCTGCTTAGAGCATAAAGAAAGCTACCTATGATCTCTTGACCTAATGGATAAGGTTGAGATCCCGTTATCTTAAAGGTTATGGGTTTGAATCCTCATCAATACGTGGGATAATAGTCTACTGCATAGTAAGATTGTTTGTTTATTGTTATTGATGTATATGATAGTAATAAATATTTACTTACAAGGGTATAAGAGTAATTTTCTTATGTAAGCCACATAATAAATATTAACACCCTATCACACCATAAAATAACTAACATCACTATAAATACTCCATATATTATTTTTAAGCAGGAGGTTCACTATTCATTGATTTGACAATACATACATATAAAAATTCTCTCACTAGACTTGGGAAGTATTATTGTGCCGAGGTGATTTTCCCGTTTACTCATTCACTAAAAACTACTTCCACATCATTGTTTTCCCCTTCACTCCTTCACTAAAAACCACTTCCACATCATTGGCGCCGTCTGTGGGAATGAGGCCATGTGCTCATCCGAAGCCCCTCGTCTGGGGGGCTGATGATGTAGCAAGCGTCCCACATCGGTTGCAGACGAAGAACTTGAGTGGCTTATAAGCCCCAATGCCTCCTCTCCCTAGCAAGGTGCTTTTTCAGGACAAAACCGTAAGGCTCATACAGAACCAAAGCGGACAATACCTTGCGCAACGGGGCACTAATCAAGTCGCAAGACGCATCACACTAGAGGATTTTCATGCATCATGGAACATGTGATGAGTGGTCGAGTTCTCTTACTCTACCAACGGTAGATGATTTTTTCATTTCTATCCATACTTTAGATGTAATTCTTTTTTTATTTTATTTTTTTAGTTTCACCTTTCTCCGCCCTAACGAGGAGGTGTTTGACCTACGCTCTTTCTGTAGGGCGCTCATTATCGAGGTGACACTCTTTTAGGAGAAGGAGGTCTCCTCCTCGACACAACACTCCTGCAGGAGGAGCGGGTGCTTAACCTCCGCCTCCAAGAGAAGGGCGTGTTTGGCCTACGGTTTTCCCGTAAGACTCTCCTCAAGATGACACTCTTCTAGGAAAATGAGGAGGGATTCAACCTCCCCTTTCCCTTGAGGGCGTTTCGCCTTGGGACGACATATTTCAGGAGGGGGAGGTCTCTTTCTCGAGATGACACTCCTCTTGGAGGATGAGGAAGAGGTGGATCCTTCTCGTGACAGAGCCCCCCAAGACCTTGGGGAAGACGGGAGCGTAGTTATTATTTATTTAGTAGGTTTTTGGATAGCTTTCTCCGACTTGTATGGTCGAATATTTTGTGTGTAATTTGGCAAGACTTAGTACTTGAGATGACTTTCTTCCGACTCTTATGGCTGGATGTTTTGGCATGTAATTCGGCACTATTTAGCACTCATGAATGTAGTTGTTATATGTGTTCCGTTATTGCGTTTTTATTATCTTTACCGAAGTTGTTTCAAGGGATGGTTTTGCTCATGTCCGGAGTTGATCTTTTATCAACTTCTAGGAGGGCAAAGATTCCGTGGTCGTATTCTTAACGAGGATATCAAGTTTCATCCATGGGGATGTTGCCTCAAGGGATACTTGCTCATGTTCCAGAATTGGTCTTTCACCAATCTCAAGGGGATGCGAAGTTTTCGGGGCAATGTTTCTTACGACGATCTCAAATTTCATCTAAGAAGACATTGCCTCAAAGGATACTTGCTCATGTCCCAGAGCTGGTCTTTTACCAACTTCAAGGGGAGGCAAAGTTTCCGGGGCGATGTTTCTTAAGATGATCTCAAGTTTCATCTAAGAAGACATCGCCTCAAAGGATACTTGCTCATGTCCCGGAATTGGTCTTTTACCAACTTTAAGGGGTGCAATATCCTCCCCGTGGCTGCGCCTCGACCTGGCCCTGTGACCTCCGCCCGGGCCGCCCCACACTAGCTCGAGGGGCGCACCTCCGCCTCGAGCTGAGCGGACCCAGGTGCGCCCGGACCCTCGGGCGGACCCAGGCTCACTAGCTCGAGGCAGTGCCTCGAGCTAGTGCTCTGCCCGCGCCTATGTCCACCCCAGCACGAGGCACTCGAGCTGGGCAGCTCACCAGCTCGAGGTGCCTCAAGATGGGCTTTGCACGCCTAGGTCAAGCCCCAGGTCTCTCGACCTGGGCTGTGTTCTGCCTAGGTGCCTTGACCACCTTGAGCTAGGCCACTTTCAACAATAGTATTGGGCTTGCGCCACAAATCTTGGGTCGATTAATCTTTTCAATATTAATTTAAATAACCGTGCTACTTGAGGGGCCTTAGATGCATCCCATATTTTTTTATTCTCGGACGACTCACACGTCTTCTAGTAACTCATCCGAGAACAATTAATGGATTCCCACCCACCCTTCCCCATGCATTCAACGCTTCAATTTTCAAAGAATTCTTACTCTCATCGGGATTACTGCTTCTTGCGAAGTATTCCGTCCGAGAGTGGTAGGTTGTATGATGTATATGATAGTAATAAACATTTACTTACAAGGGTATAAGAGTAATTTTCTTATGTAAGCCACATAATAAATATTCACACCCTATCACACAATAAAATAACTAACATCACTATAAATTCTCCATATATTATTTTTAAGCAGGGGATTCACTATTCATTGATTTGACAATACATACATATAAAAATTCTCTCACTAAACTTGGAAAGTATTATTGTGCCGAGGTGATTTTCCTGTTCACTCCTTCACTAAAAACCACTTCCACATCAGTTATAGTAAGGGGTTGTTTAAATTTCATTTATATAATATTGTTAATCAATGTATAATTGTTGTAATTGTCTCTATTAGATGTTGATAGTCGAAAGAGCTAATCGTAATTGATTTAGTTCAATTAATAATATTAATCGCCTTCACTTAAAAAAAAAAATACAAAGAAAGCTTTAATTTACAGTTAAAAACAAAAGATTACTTTAACATAATTAGAACTTAAGGAATTAATTTCTCACCGATTATTTCCAGAAACGAGACTTATTGAGCACTTTGAGCACTATCCTTAGGCATACTAAATCCCAATGGTGTTAAACTTGTTGAAAACCGCATATCTAAATGCCTTGTTGAGCAATATTGTTCCGTATATTTTCCAAAATCCAATAATAAAATCAAGTATCAAAGCAATATAACACCCACACGTTGTAAACCTATCATCATCATCTTCAAACTCCTCTTCATCAATTGTTGAATGTGGGTCTTGAATGGATTCATCTCGAGGGCAAAATTTATTGAGTGGTGATCCACACAAACCAACATTACCTAGGTAAGTGAGTTCTTCGAAAGTGAGACATTGGTTGTCTCATGGAATTCTTCCAGACAAGTTGTATGACAAGTTCAAAATTCCAAGACTGTTCAAATTACAAAGACTAACCGGAATGCCACCTTAAGAGGTGATTTCTCGATAAATTGAGAAAAATCAAAGACTTGAGCTCACCAATATGTAGAGGAATGGGTCCGACTAAATTGTTGTTGGACATATCGAATGCCACCAAACCAACTAGTTTTATGACATTGGAAGGGATGTCACCTACTAAACTGTTGTTCGAAAAATCGATTAGCTTCACAAGGCCGAGATGGTTGGTGTACATGAGCTCCTTTCCTTTCCACATCATGGATCAAAGCATCGGCCGATATCCGATGATATCGGCCCTTGCTGATCCAATAAAATCAGCCGATACCCTATATTATCCGATAATCCTTTGTATTGCCGATATTAGTATTAATTAAGTATACACAAGCCAAAGATATATAATATATTTATGTAAGTTAAGCACGAACTTCTTTTATGATGTATTTTTCTTTTTGAATTGAAAAAGATAATATTTATCAAGCATCTAAATTAAAATATAAACATCTGTTTGTTTTCTATATATATTTACTAAGGTACCTTTTTCTTTAAAAAAAAAATAAAAAGTTAATTCTTACGTAAATACTTGCAATGGCTTTAGTCATGATAAAGTATTTATCATAGTTCTTAGCCATGACCAAAAAAAACTTGCCATAGTTTTTAGCTATATTTAATGTCACTAGAAAAAATATTAATATTAGCTACATTTTTAATGACCATGGCTAAAAACCATGGTAAATAATTATTATTAACTACGGTTAAATAAAATCGATGCAAAAACTAATTTTTCCACCATGAAAAACTTATTTGCCATGACTTTTAGCTGTGGTAAAAACATGCCAAATGTTTTAGCCACCCTCACAAAAACCACGACCGACAACCGTTGCGTGGCCGTGATCAATGACTATTCGCTACGGTTATTTAATATAAACCATGGCAATTAGCTATGGTTAAATGTCATATTTTTTGTAGTGTGTTGTGGCCTCATATGCTAAATTAACAACATAGTCGTTGTAGAGTTGTGGCTAATGAGTATTTACTATAATTCTTTTACTTTGACTATAATAATTAGCCATGACAAAGATTCAGATATAATGGTGTCAACTAAAATTAAGGATTAATGACATCATATGATTAATTATCTTTCTTTTCTCTTAACCAATGGGAAAAAAGGTTTACTTTTTGATGGTGCCAAAGTAGACCATATACCAAATTACTGAAATACCCGAACCTTGCATGTAATTACCGAACTGCCATTAGATAGTTATTTTCCTGTAAGTTAGTGGGGTGGAGTCAAGACTAAGATGCCCCCATTGATTAAATTGTAGCCGTTAGATGAGGCGCGGTTGGAGGGTAAAATTGTCTTTATGCCCCTCCTCATTTACTATAAATAGGACACTAAATCCATTGTAAAGGGCACTTGATTACTCTTTTTTAAAAAAAAAAAAAAGAAACGTAGAATGGGAAAAGGTATTGGATTAGTTGAAGATGAAAAAAATAGTTGACAATTACAAAAGTTGATATCAGAATAGAGATAATTAAAAGTTTGAAGAAGGAATAAAAAAGAGATCATTAGCAAATATTATATAGCATTTAAAAAATTTATATCATTTTTTAAAATGTTTTGCTTAGATTCTTTTTTTCTTTGAGTTGATTATTGTGTGTGTGTGTGTGTTTTTTTTTAAATTTAGTTATAGTTCTTTTAATTGTTAACAAGTCAAATAAGATGTAGTTATAAGAAAAAACATACGAAGGACTACAATACGAATGATGTTATTATTGTAAAATTAAAATTGTGTTTTAAAAAAAATGAAATCAACCACTTAAAATTATGATAGTAAAGAGCCCATTTTTTTAAGCAAAATTCTAGCGTACTTCCACAAAATGTTGAACTGGAAAAAAAGAATAATTGCCATTTTGAAAATATTACTAAGATATATAATTGGTACTTGGGTTCACATGCACGATTAGTTATGTCTTTTATTAATAGCAAAATTGATTAGATGTTTTCTTAAAGGAAGAGTACTACAAAAAGTTTGCATATTTAAGTCTCATGATTTTCTTACAAGAGTTTGCATTTCAAAATAATGAAAATATATAATAGAAGAATTGTGAACTGATTGTTCAAGTATCAAAAATAGTTTAATTTGATCCTAAAAGAACCTACAAAAATGATTTGATTGAGTCAAAATTGAAGTAAAGTCGAGTGGAAGAGATAAATTTTCTTCTATATTTTAATGACAATTACTTGATTTGTTGAAATTAAGAGAATATCAGTGCTTGATTTATTAAGTTATTAAACTGTCTTCAAATATGTAAAGTATAACATGAATTCAGCTACTAAGACATAAACAAACACGCAACATATTAAATGACCCAAAAAAAGATAATAAATTTGGTAGCAAAATGTATATAATTTACTACAACTTACAAAGTAAAAAATATATTTGCTTTTTTGAAAACTTTTCGTAGAAAAATCAAAATTAGATTTATATTTCTCAATAATTTCATGAAAATGGTTAACTTAATGAAACAAAAACAAACAAAAGTCAAGAGAAAAACTAGAGAAATAAAATCAACAAAACTCACAAAAAAATCCAAAGAAATTATTATATATTCATTGAGAACATTTCATAAAAAAAACTTAATAGTTGTAATTATTATAAGACATATAATAATTATTATATTAGCACATAACAAATAATTGTTATTAATTATATTTTTTAAAATAATTCAAAATTTATAATATGTTTATAATTTTTATAATAATATTTTTAAGAAATTCATAAAAAGTAAAATAAATATTAATTGTCAAACGAGCAACGCGCATACACCTTACTAGCACATATACAAGTGTGTTAAACTGCTCAAATTCCCAAAATACTTAGAAATCTCACCTTGGATGTCACTTTGAGCGAGATCAAGATGTTCAAGTGGATGTCAGGAATCGGACCAACCATTTTGTTACCAGCTAGATACATGGATGTCAGACTAGTGCTGCTGAAGTTTGAGAACCGATGAATTAACGTCATGATTGATGGATATATGTTGGATGTGAGATCAAGAATGGCAATGTATATGTTTGGTTTTGTTTTCTAAACTGCATTGAACTATTTATTCATTTGCCCCGTGTTACAAATTGAACAAAACATGAAACCCTACACTCCCAAAAGCTACTCGTTTCTAACCCTAATTTATTAGGATAAATTGATACATCTCGAAAGCAACCTCAAGAACACAAGGCAAAAAGATTAATGCAAGTAAACGTATTAGATTTGCTAATGAGAATCAAGTTCCTCTAGAGAAGATATTCTTTATTAAGGAATTCCGTTTATGGAGCAAGCAGCTGCTCATTCACTCATCTCTCGTTCGCATGTCTTGCCCTCCCCATATCGATATGCGCTCAGTTGTCTTCTCAACCTGCAATTTCAGGCTTCTCTACATGATCTGGAAATGAGTTAAGGTTAAGAGAAGAGTTAGAAACCATTAGCACTGACCTCATCGTTCCAGTTTGTCCTATAAAGCATCAGCAGCAGTAGAAGTGTCTGCAGAGCCATTCCAGCTACCATGCCACCCCAAAGTCCCTTCACATATGGAAAAAAGTTCAGCCATAATGGCATACATAGCTGCTTATACAAGGGATCCGAAGATATGTAGATGCTGCTGAAAGAGATGGACATAGAAGTAAACCTACATAAAGTGTGCCGGATTTGACAGAAGCCCTTTTGAAAAATTTATGTCGAGAATTAGAAGGAATAGGGGTGCATGCTTAAGTTAAAAAGGTTAGTATTAAATCAAGAAGCAAACTTGAGTTTCTTTTTATGAAAGTTAAAGTTGGTGTTGGAAAGAGCAGAATTAGAACTTCAAAAGCTAAAATTACCATCACTCCCATATTAGCCACATAACCAAGAGCGTATCCTAGAGGAAGACCAAATATGTAATAACAAGCCAAATTAATGTAGGCTACCAGAGTTTGCCATCCGCCTCCTATGGCAACCCCTGCAAAGTGACTCCAAAATTAAGATGGGAGAGGAAGGATGTGCGATTATTGAAGATCAATCATAGACATACATATTTATTACATTTTAATAGAATCACACCTGATATCACGGGCTGGACACTGTTGAGAAGCATTGTAATTGCAAGAAGGCCTGAAAGGTGAGTAACGGCTCGTTGCATATCATTGCTATCAGTAAACATTATAGCCAGATGATTTCTCGTGGCAAGGACAATAATCATGCAAAGAATCCCAATAAAGAGTGACTGGACAACAGTGACATAGACGGAATATTTAGCTGCTCTGGAATGCCCTGATCCAAGCTCATTTGAAACTCGAACACTGAGACAAAAAAGATTCGGCAGGGAAGAGGTTCAAGCCTATAGACTTAACACAGTGGAAAAGCAAGAAACATAATATATTAGATGTCCTCTTTCACTAAGAAAGTATAAATCTCTTTCATCAATTAGTTGCATTTCATTATACCTCCAGATTTGGCTGCATCATATGCACTACAAGAGTTCATTGGTTATAAATGAAGGCGACAAACTCTAAAGCA
Organism: Sesamum alatum; assembly: GCA_034509735.1. Classification (NCBI taxonomy): domain Eukaryota; kingdom Viridiplantae; phylum Streptophyta; class Magnoliopsida; order Lamiales; family Pedaliaceae; genus Sesamum; species Sesamum alatum. Next base: position 26,665,759 of record JACGWO010000003.1, on the reverse strand, counting down.
TCATAAGCATCTTGACTTTTACCTTATAGCAGCATTGATTCCAATGAATACCATAAGTTCCCAGTTATTCACATTCATGCTGAAACATAAACCAGAGAAAAGATCAACATCTGAATACAATCCCATGAATATAAACAAGTAAAATGAAGGTTATATCTTATATATTATACACATTACACGAGCTTTGTTCTGGAGTAGTGTTATATAATCTCCTTCCCCATGAAGGTATTTTTTATGACACCAGAAATAAGTCCTCACACATTTTTTAGAGGACATGATAAAATCTTCTACTCAGCATTGCGGTGGGTGTCTGTGTACAGGTATGTCTACATACATATATATATAGTAAAAGAGGTGGTAAAAAATCAGAACTCACCAAATAGAAAGGGAACCAACTGCAATTACAGAATTATTTAGATGGCCAGCAAGGATTACTATACTTGTCAGATACCAGATCTCCAGGCATTGCATGATAGCAGATGCAATGGAGAGCCTCACAAAGGCCCATATCTCACTAAATGCAGACCAAGAATATCCCTTCCAGCCATCCGTGCACCAACAGACCACATAAATATATTGTGCAATTGCAACTCCCCAACTTGTTATATCAAATGCTACAGCAGCACCAGTTGTTCCCCAGCGAAATATATAAATGAAGAGCCAACAAAGGAAAATTTGTGAGAGCATAGCAAGAAATGTTATCCACACAAGCACAGAGACTTTGCTCTGTGCTTGAAGAAACTTTTGGGTTGGAAAAGACACGGCTAATGAAAACAATTGAGGAATAGTCATCAGTGCGTACGGTCCCACAAGATTTGCAATGTCATCTTGTTGACCAAGGAGCTTAAGCATTGGGGTAGCAAAAAAATAAAGCGGCAAAAGGAGGACACAAGAGGCAAACAGAATTATCATTGAACGCTGCATATAAGTCCCGAGCATCCCAATTTTTCCAGCACCAAATGCCTGGCCACATAGTGTCTCTAGAGCACTTGCCATCCCAAGCTACGCATAGTTCAAAATCCAAATCAGGCTTCATGTTCCTTGCCACCAATTTCAAGATAAAGCACCATTATCATTGCAGTTCTTCATGCTTATGAGTCTAATGAATTATGTAATTCATTTTATGACAATAAGATTTGAAAATCCTGGACTTTATACCAATTTTATCCCTCATTAGTATTTTAATTCTCATGACCTGGAGTGGTTGCTTACTAGACATATCAAGAAGAAAGCTTCTAAATTCAATCAATAATAATAATTCAACACAGTATTAGTTGGTTTCACTTGCCAATACGACTGTTTGAGTCTCTCTACCCTTTTTCTGTTATACTGTCGTTGATGCACTTTAATTGAAACCCTTAAATTCCATTACACACAGAAGAAGAAAGGGGAATTTAGGACCGGGAGAAAAGAGAAACACGACAAGTTTCTATTTCCCAAGAACTAATCGAAAGGATCACCCTCGCCCCACCACCCACCGCCATTTGCTCATCCGCAACCCCAGCAAAACTGAACTTGTGAACTTCAAATTTTATTTCAACTGCACTTTTGACTAAAATGCTGAGTTACTACTACGAAGAAATTTCACTGTCAATGAATACAGGCGAAACTGCAGATGCAATCCCCTATATCAGACAATTCTGTAAAATCAATTACTTCCATTAGGAGACGAGTATATTGTTTAAGTCCATATATACAAACAAATACTTCAAATCCAATAAAAAAATGGAAATACCAAAAAAAGCAAAAGATCTGGGTTGCTGACCATGACGCCAAAAGAGAATGTGGTGATAACCGAGAGTGCAATAGAGAAGGCGGCGAGCTCAGTATCACCGATATGTCCGACGAACATGGTGGCGATGGACTCGATGGCGGACTCACACACGATTTGGAAGGCTATGGGGCCACCAATTCCCCATAGCTTCACTGATTCTATACAGAAAATCCTCCACCATGCCTTCAGCCCCGTTGCCGGGAGGTAGTCGCCGTCGTCTCCGATCAGGTGGAGATCGGCAGAGCTCCACTCCACCAGCGGCGCCTCCATTAAACGAGGAGAGCTTGGTTCAAGGAGATGGATTATTGAATACTGCTTCTCTCCGGACTGTTGAATCTTACTGGGATTTGAATCCCAAGCGAGAATCGCGCCAGCGGGATTTAGAACTAACGGAAATATTTGAGAAACGCAATATACTTAGGCCGTGTTTACTGGCCCATTTATAATAATATTACATATTAAATTAAAAATAATAAAAATATCATAAAAATAAAAATAATTATAAAAATATGGTTGATCGCAAGCAGGCCATTAAAAACTTTTTTTTTATTAAAAAAATGACCCGGGCTTGTGAGCCTGGTTCACGACCAAGGGTCGCTATCTCATTAGCGACCCTTGGTCAATAATTGGTAGTTTTTAGTTTTTTTTTTTAATTTATTTTGTTAATTTTTTATTTAATTATATTAATTATAATGAAGTAATTTAATTGTAATTATTAAATTAATAAAATAATTAAATAAAAATATACAATTAAGCTAAATTAATTTATTTTAATTGTATGTTTGTATTTAATTATTTTATTAATTTACTAATTATAATTAATTTAATTAATAATTTACTATAGGGCATTGTAATTATACAGCTTTATAATTAATTTGTATTAACTAATCAATCTAAAAATTTACATAAAAAATATAAGTACAAAATTTAATAATATCCGTCGATTCTATAATTATGTTTTCGTCGCTATTCCCTAAGTCGTCGCCTAAGTGTGTGTGGAAATAAAAAAATATATTTAGAATAAAATATGTTTATGAGATAACACACCACCATTTATCAGGACGTTGCATACTTATAAGACTGATGACCATTATCATAATTTATAATTATTACTAATTTTATATTTTTTTATTAATTTGATACTATAGTTGTTAATATTAATTAATTTTAGTCCGTAATGATTGAAAAATGATTTATTGGATACGGACTAAAATTAATTAATATTAACAACTATATTATCAAATTAATAAAAAAATATAAAATTAGTAATAATTATAAATTATGATAATGATCATCAGTCTTATAAGTATGCAACATCCTGATAAATGGTGGTGTGTTATCTCATAAACATATTCTATTCTAAATATATTTTTTTATTTCCACATACACTTAGGCGACGACCTAGGGAATAGCGACGAAAACATAATTATAGAACCGACAGATATTATTAAATTTTGTACTTATATTTTTTATGTAAATTTTTAGATTGATTAGTTAATACAAATTAATACAATGCCCTATAGTAAATTATTAATTAAATTAATTATAATTAGTAAATTAATAAAATAATTAAAGACAAACATACAATTAAAATAAATTAATTTAGCTTAATTGTATATTTTTATTTAATTATTTTATTAATTTAATAATTACAATTAAATTACTTCATTATAATTAATATAATTAAATAAAAAATTGACAAAATAAATTGAAAAAAAAAACTAAAAACTACCAATTATTGACCAAGGGTCGCTAATGCAGATAGCGACCCTTGGTCGTGACCCAGGCTCACAAGCCTGGGTCATTTTTTTAATAAAAAAAGAAGTTTTTAATGCACGCTCGCGATCGGCCATATTTTTGCAATTATTTTTGTTTTTGCGGTATTTTTACAATTTTTAATTTAATATGTAATATTATTATAAATGGGCCCGTGTTTACTTACCGACAAGTATAGCAGGGGTATAAGAGATTTTGTATTCATTTCTCTACAATGCTGTATTAATTGTAGTTGGTGGTGGAGGTTAACTTTGTGCTCGTAAATGGCAGATGAGGAGGTGTCTTTTTAAAATTCTTGGTTGTTCCTCTACGAAACAACCTGTAATTAATACCGATTTAAAACTATGTTCCACCTTTCTCTATGGGGCATTGAAAGAAATATAAGTACTAGAGCAAGTATTTCTACACACCTAACTGGTCGAGGCACTGCGACGTAATTTTCATTAGCTGCCTCGCGTATTTTCAATGATAAGATTTTTGTTATTTTTCTTTTTTTTTATGAATAAAAACTATCTATAAAAAAAATTGGATAGAATAACTTCAACCTTTTCAACTGATAGTGAAAGAACAAAATCAGGGTACATACCAATACCTAGTACGGGTAAAAAATAGAGATCGAAAGAAATAACTCTCGTGGTCCAGAATCAACAAAATAAAAGTTTGGAACATTAAATATCTTGTATCCATAGAACATCTGTCGTAACATAGATAATAAATAAATTGGTACACTGAGTTTGGCCACAAGCAGGTCAACCCCAACGAGCCTGACCTTGAGGTAATCGACTTCGCAAGAAGTTACGTGAATGAGTGTTCGGAGCACGATTTCTGCATGGATTTCTACTTGGCAAAACTTGATCTGCTTCGACAAGGCTATACAACCTTCAAGCGGATCGTCGAACATCCATCTTTCCGATGGAATCCCCTGCCTAACAGAGTTATTGCAAGCAAGGCTTCATGGGATGCGCTATTCCAGGTGATACTACCCCACAACCCTTCCTTAGTCCCCCTCACATTTCCTTTTTCTTATGGTGTACTGTATGCAGGAAAACTATTTCGCTAAGGTGTACAGGTTCCGGGGTGAGGTACTGTTCGAGGTGCTGCAAGCAATATCTGATCCGGAATATGACGTTGACGAGGGCCGCTCGAACGGGGATGGTGACTTGGTGGACCTCGTGTCTAGTGACGAGGATGGTGATAGGTGATTATGCTTGGGGGGTGAAATCTTTCTATATGCTTTTGTATGGATAACGGGATTGTAATTAGATATATTGAAAGTTGAATGCAATGTTGTTGATCCCGTATTTTGATTGTAAGGTTTAAGGGAACCTTGATCCGAAACGTCTGAACGCTCTTTTAATACTCATGGTTTCGATGGATAACGAATTTTCTCATTTAATGTTATATGTTTTCTTGTACGCGAGCATATTGAGATCTTAAATTGGCTGTTGTTGTTGGTAACATGAACATTACATAAATAACTGGACTGTAGTCATGCCAAGTGAAAGCCCTAAATGATTCAACCCGAGTATTACTACGATGCAGGCATCCAAGTAGCTATGTTTTTCATTCACATAAAAGGGGTACCTTATCAAAAACTGGCACAAAGAGGGTTACCCTGTGACATAATTTGTATTCGAGACAGTTTGTACTTGAATCCTAATGAACATAAAATGTTCTAACAGAGATTCCCCCACGTAGTTTCCTCATACATTAACACATCAGAATCATCCATCGAGCATTAATCTTACAACTTTTTTTCGGGAATCCTTCGACAACGAATAAAAAAGCTCCATGTCATTTGGGTTATTCACCAAGCGATGGGCGATATGCAGTTGTTCGTTTTCATCGATTCCATTTAGCTGTTTCACGTCAGCCAACACCAACGCCCGCTGATCCTGATCTCCGAACTCACCTTCCAGTACCCTAGTTAAAGTCCCGATTGTGTTTGTTGAATCACAGAAATTGGTCACTACATGGACCAGCTATGGCAGGGCTGCAAGGGGATCTTCGGCCTTTTGCTTTCGAGAGGTAGAAGACATACACTTCGTGGCACTAGAGGAGTTCACGGTGGGGTCCATGTTAACCTGCAAGGACAGAGGAGCTTCCTCGTTTGGCCCAACAAAACCAATCTCTGGATTCCACTCTCCAGTTGGTATATAACAATTCTCAATGTCTACCCGTTCCTCGGCACGTAACTCATTACCAGCTTGAGGCCCATCAGTACCTTGGTCCCCAGCGGCACGATCTTTTCCGAAGATCTCCCGCCATGTAGCAAAATATGGCCACGACTTAAACCGCATGGTCTTCGTCGTTGGATCAATCTGCAAGCAAATGGCAAAGACGTGACAAATGATGAGGAATCTGTTAATGAGAGAAATTAAATGAAATACAATGTGTAAAAACTACCTTAATGTATTCTTCCCAAATAGAATTCTCTTCGATTGTGATCATGTTCTTACCATCATCCCAACCCAACCCACTCTTCAAGATCATCCTGACTAGAGATGAATACTGTCGTTTCCAAACCTGTATCTTGGAAGTGATGTGGGGTTCCACCTTCAAATCGCAATTGGGAATCGCCACTAAACCTTTAAAAGACTGAATGTTCTCTCAATAACGTTCCGTGCAGATAAGTGCCTCATATTAAAAAGTTCTTCAGGGGTTTGTGGTCCTCCGGCCCCGCGATCCCACTCTCTTAAGTGATAACGGACACCTCTATATGGTGTTAGGAAGCCTTCATCGTTCGTGTAACCATTATCACATAAGTAATAGTTACATGCATGTTGTCGGTAGGATATGAATTTAGTGCGATTTGGGAGTGAAGGAATGCATGTAGCGTGAAGATGGAGTAAACATTGATGCTTACCTACAAAAACTCGTAGTCTGGTTGGTCTACTAATGGCATCCCGTAAAACCCTGTTGTCGGTTGCACTACCTTCCCAACCCCTAAGCACATAGATGAACTGCATGTGGGGATTACACACCCCGAGGACATTAACATCGATGTGCCCCTTCCGAGTTTGGTAACGGCCCTTGTCCTGGTCCGCGACCCAAACGCCAATGTGCGTTCCATCCAATGCACCCAGACATCCTTGCATACGAGCATTGAGGTGAGTTTCTAACTGAAGCCGCTAAATAACTGTGAGTAAAAGTACAAGGTATGTCGGGGAATGTTGTTACATATGCAAAGCACACAGAATTTCTAACCTTAAACCATCGCCACTTAGGGTCATTGCAATCTTCGGCGATCGGAGTTTCCCGTACAAGGAAAACATGGTGCAACTTGATGATCGAATTCAGTACTTTGTGAAAATGCTTGCTGAAGGTGCGACTCGACCGTATGAAATCATGTTTTACCACCCAATTCTTCTTGTGGTGGGATATGATGCTGAGAAACATGGCAACTTGTTCCTGTATAGACACGTACTTCGTGTCTGCTAGACCACCGGAGTGTTGAAATAGAGAACACAGCTTACCAAAAGCGTTACGGTCCATACAAAGAGCTCTAAGGCATGATTTCACTAAAGAACACTAGCCTATCATGGTGGCTAACCTGCTCGGGAATCCTACAGTTAAGGTTGTACCGACGTGGTCGACGATGCCTCATAGCCGGGATTCTAGACTTGACATATGCTAACACATACGTGAACAGTGTGAGTGCAACGATAACCTCTACTATTATTTGTTCAGCCGCAATCGAAGCGATTATTCTGTGGGTAGATCTCATCCTGAACAAGACTGAGGTATGCATAACAAAGTAACGCCAATTTCAATATAGCTAGCAGGAAGATTGGTATAACGTAGACTAGTTGACATGTACACAACAAAGGACCTTTTTCACATGTACTTTGCAAACATAGCAGAAGGGCAATAATGGTACAACAAAGCATGTAATTCAATAAAAGGAATGAGCAATTAAACCACTATAAAAACATCCGGGAACATCTGACAGAGCAGGTACGCAGAAGGAGTGGATACATAGTTACAACTGTTCAAGAGAACGGGGTTGAGAGGTATATAGACAGAGAGGAAAAAAATTATGTTCAACATAAGGTAGCATTACACAAAGATAAGAATGAGGCTCCATACTTGTTAATGGACATGGACCTAATTTGTGAACACCCAATTTCAGTATGCAGCAAGTGATTTACATGAAACCAAGAAACAAATTATAAGACTGTTAGCCTTAAGACCGGTCGGAGATTAGGAACAAGAAGACAAGTATGAGTTGCTCGAAACAAATGATTGAAAATAGTCTGACATTACGGAACATATAGCAATGCGGTAGTCAGGAAAGAACATACATACTTGGGAGTTTAATTTTTTGGGAAAACATGATATGCGAACAGGATCGAATCGCTATTTCGTCAATCGAACATCACAATATATGGGTAAGCAGTAGCAGAGAGGGGCAACATACCTGTGCCCGAATCAAACCGCCTTCACGCGCGCTAACATTCGAAGCTCACCACAACTTCATCACAAAAAAAAAACGAACATCAGTTTCGAATCTGTTCGAATAAACTGAAAATGAACGCATAAGGGGAGAAGAAGCAACATTACCAGAGCAAGAGGAGATGAAACAACTAGCTTTTACTTCCTCAGACGATGATGGTGTAGAGAGTTACCGAGGAAGTGGTACGATATTTGAAATGAAGTCACTTATCACATTTATTACATGTCAGGTGAGAGGTTGGAATTTATGAAGCATTTATGGGCAAATTCGTCTAAAGCATGGGGATGGTTGAGGACATTAATGGAAAGGAAAGTTAGTATGAATGAGGGGTGGGGCACACATATTAACAATCTACCCCTTATTTCCAACATTACAATCAGCAGATAGTGGGTGTTAGTTGTGGGTCGTGGCCTTTTATAGCGGGCCACCCAATTCCTTAGTAAACGTCCGCAATAGGTGGATTAGCACATTTATATACCTTAATAGCTAGTAGTAAACATGGTCTTAAAAAAATGATTAATTATATAACAAGTATAATAATATTTACAACATAATTAATTTTATTTAGCCAAATAAATCATACAACAAACATATAACTACAAAAAAAAAAAGCGGGAATTGAAACGGTAACATGAACGGTTTTTTTAATTTTTAGAACGGTAAATACTTCACTTGAACCTTTTGGACTGCAATTAGGAACGGTTGAGGAACGGGAGGCTATCCGTGGCAATAAGAGGCGATCCTAATTATTAGGAACGGTAACAAAGATACCGTTCCTACGTGGGAACGGTTCTTGGCATATTTTCGTGCTACCGTTCCTAATTACCTTTGTACGTATAAATTTATATTTTTTGTATTTGAAACACCTTATAAACTTTAGGAACGGTAGCATCGAAATTAAATCGTGCAAATAGGAACGGTAGTTAGAACACATTTTGGAATTGCCACACTATGTCGTGGATACAAATTTAACATGGTATCTGGAATACATGTAGGAACGACAGGTTGTATACATTAGAATCGGTAACTGGAATACAATTTGTCGCGTGATTTAGGAACGGTTTTTGCACTCTAACTTTGGAATACCATTTTGGACCGATTTTTGGTATTTTCTTTAGAACGAAAGCCTAACCACGAAAGAATTGATTTTGGAATATATGCAGGCACGGTACGTCCTGTCTTTAGGAACGGTTGGCTTCTATTTTTGGAATGATTTTTTCATCGGCATTGAGAACGGTATATATTTTTAAACAGTCAAATATAGGAGCGGTATTTGGAGCTGCAATTGCCGTCTAAAGTACCGTATGAATTATTAATTTTTTTAGTAATAATTATTATCATTTAAATATAAATTTAATTATTAATAATATTTTGATTATATAATTAATATTTAAATATGAAAAAATGCATAATTTAGAAATAAAAATTATATTAAATACGAATATTATCTGATTTAATTACAAATAAAAAATAAAAAAAAATACATAATTTACTCCTCGTCCATCTCGTCCATATCTGGAAGGGTGGGGTCTCTAGGAGGCCGTGACGGGCCGACGCCGGAGCGACTGGTCTGCATGTCCTTCATCACGCCCATCAGGTCCGCCATCATCTCCTCGAGGCGGACCAACCGACCCTCCATGTTTGACGAAGGCGCTGGCTCTGGAGTGGGCGGTGGCGAGGTAACGGTCTGGCTGAAACCCAGGGCCTCAGAACCAAGACCAAATACTCGGCCCTTGTTCTTGCCCCGATGCAAGTGAGCTACATCTGCTGCTCGGTCTGCGCCGCCGAGCCCTCTGATTCGGAAGCAAGATCCTTAGGATTGCACAGGGCCTGAGACTCATGATCCTCAATCATCTTCTAGAACATCTCCTGCAAAAATAATTACAATAAATTAGAAAATTTTCAAACATTTAAAAAAATAAAGTGGAATGTATTAGTTACAACTTACCGCCACCTCCGCTGCCCTCGACTCGCTCCAGCCGCCGTCGGCCTTCTTCTTGTAGCATCTGGAGAATAACTCTATCTGCTTCATTGGCCGGCCGAGCTGCTCCTCCTGCAAAAAGAAATGGGAAAACAGTTATTACAATTTTAATTTAATAGTAATAAATAATTGAAATAACAATAGATATCTTACCAATTTCCGTTTGTGCATACCGAGACAGATCCCCCGCGGTACACGATAGCGGATGCGGCTGAGTTGTCGTTCCGGTTCGCCTTGTTCTTCTTGCACTCTTGCTTGAACTCTGGGGATCCTAGTACAGGAGGAGTTGCCGCCACACCTCGTTCGCCAACCATAGCGGCTTCTGCAGGGACTGTCTGGCGAGAACAAACTTCTTCCTCAGGAACTTCCCCACCCAAACGTGGAAGATCTTGAACATCGACTCATCGTCGGCGTCCCACCAGTACGTCATCTGTATTAAAAAAATATATATATACATATATCATTATAGTAGATTGTTAAAATATTTAAAAACAAAAAATAATTGTCGTTACCTTCAAACTCTTAAACCAGAAAAGCTGGTGCTCTCGCGGAACCTTGCGCAAACTGCCCCAAGGATAGGAATAGTGTCCCTCGCACGACCGTGTACATGCGCTCGTGGATCTTCCGATCAGAACTGAAATTATAAAATAATTAGTATGACATTAAAATATTAATTTAAATTACAAAAAAAAATTTAAAAATATAAATATACCTCGCATCGGCGAGTGTGATGTACTGGCGCGCGGATGGTGGTGGGAGTGGTGGGGGTGGTGGTGGTGGGGCAGCCCATGGACGGGTCGGATCGACCGCCGGTGCAATAGTGGATGGTCCAGGCTGCTGATCCAGAGCAGCGGTAGACGCACGGGGCTGCTGATTCGGCGCAGGTGGTGCGGGTGCCTGCTCTGCCAATGGTGGTGGTGGTGGTGGTGGTCGGAACACTATTTCCTCATCCTGGGAAGCAACACCGGCCGGCGGTATAGCCGGTTCGCCGCGACCGCGGCCACGACCACGTCCACCTCCTCGAGGTGGAAAATCCCGACCAGACATGATCTACAATTTTTTTTAAAAATATTAGTCGTATGAGTTTTTCTAATTTTTTAAATTAATAATTGGATAATGAATCCCAATTTTTCCTACAATGTTTACTAAATCCTAATATTATTTCCTAAAATATATACTAGAACCCAAAATTGACGGTTAATTACACTAAATCCTCATATTTTTTTTCTATATATTTATACTAAATCCCAAAATTTGACCCTAAATTGCACTAAATCCTTCTATTTTTCTATATATTTATACTAAATTTCAAAATTTGACCCTAAAATTGCACTAAATCCTTGTATTTTCCTATATATTTATACTAAATACTAATATTTGCCTATATCCTTACAGAATATTATAGAAATTACCCAAATTTACTAAAATTTCAGAAAATTAACAAATTTTTCACAAATTACAGAAAATTACTAAAATTTTCTTAAATTACAGAAAATTAACAAAAATTTTGACAAATTACATAAAATTACCCCAATTTTCATAAAACTCATAAAATTACCAAAATTTTAGCAAATGACAGAAAATTACCAAAAAATTTCAAAAATTTCATAAAATTACCCAAATTTTCATAAATTTCAGAAAATTAACAAAAAATATTCACAAATTACATAAAATTACCCCAATTTTCTTAAATTTCAGAAAATTACCAAAATTTTGACAAATTACAGAAAATTACCCAAAATTTTTATAAATCTCATAAAATTACCAATTTTCACAAATTATAGAAAATTACCCAAATTTATGTAAAATACAGAAAATGACCAAAATTTTCATAAATTACACTAAATTACCTAAATTTTATGAAATTACAGAAAATTGACCAAAATTATATAAAAATTCCAGAAAATTTGAAAAAAAATTGTAAATTACAGTTTTATTTTCATAAACAATTCTAGAATTTTTAGGTTTTTTTTTGCAATTGTATGCATGAAATTTATTTTGTATTTTCACCAAATTCCATAATTATCCCATATCCAAAAATTATAGAAATTCCATATATTACAGAAAATTCCATCACTAATTAACAACACTAATTATAGCAAAAATGTGAAAAATGGCAAAAAAATTACAAAAATTAAAAATATATTAACATTTACAGAAATTAACATTCATTTGTACAAAACATTTACATTTACATAAATAAACAAATAAAATAACATTAACATTTACAACACTAATTACATTTACAGAAATTTCCAAAGAAAAAAGCATAAAATTACAAAAATTTACAGAAAATTGCAGAAATATAACAAATTACAGAAAATGAAACAAATTACATAAAATGCAAAACAGCAAAAAAAAAATGCATTTTCAGATCATGCATTTTTCAGAAAATGCAAAACAGAAAATAAAAAAAAAATAGGGTTTATAAAACCCTACTTGGTAGTGGTGCAGGCGGTGGCGGGAGGCGGTAACAGGAGTAGGCGGCAGCGGTGGCTGAGGGCGATCGTCTGAAACAGGCGGCGGCGGCGGCGGGGATAGTTTGAAACAGGCGGCGGCGGCAGGAGGTGATAACACGAGCAGGCGTCGGGAGGTGGACAGAGGATCTCATCGTACGCGGTGAGGTTGGATGTGGCGGCGGGGGACTGCGGATGGAGGCGGCGGACGGCAATATGAAGAGAGAGAGAGAGGCAGAGTGAGAGAGAGAGAGTACCAGCGAGAGAGAGAGAGTGATTTTGCAAAGTGAGAAAAATCAACCAAGGGGCCAATTTATATAACTTTTTGGAACAGTCATATTCTAGATGACCGTTCCTATTGCCGGTCTAAATATAGAAAACGACGCCGTATTCTCTTTAAAACGATGTCGTTTTGATACCTTGTACTGATGTTGACCTAAATAGGAACGGTCACTTAGTAGTAAGGCCGATCCCAAAACCGTTCCTAAATTACAAATCACCATTCCAATATCAATTCCAAATACTTAGTACTTGGAATTGTACTAATAGGAACGATCGATTAATAGAAAATATGTACCTACCCCCTTTCCTAAAAAGAACGATGTCGTTTGGGGGCACGAACATACCAACCGTTCCTAATTGCATGTCCATCCATTCCTATATGTATTGCAATATTTTTTTTATCTTATTACATAATAACTATAAATTAAGAAAAACACGTTGTGGACACTCAAATGATTGAATAAAGGTACACAATTGGATATTTACAAAAATTTCAAATTACATAATAATTTCTGCAATATACACACACGTTTAGAATATGAAGTATATTTGTATATTTAGTTTTGTTAGTATTTCACAGATGTAACTAGGATCCTATGTTGTTGTACTGCACGGCATAATCAGACCGTCAAAATTCTAATCAAACCGTTAGATATGATTTACCATACAAAATAATACATTATATGTAGTTTTGCGGAATTTCGGTGTACGGTTCTCGAGATATCGTATCCGGTCAGTATTCATCGTAAGAAAAACATATGCATCCTTAAATCCAGGTTGCTGATTGAAAATCAGACCGTTGAACATCAATTCATATCTATAACCTTGTATGTGTTAAAAAATAGTGTCGAACCGGCTGACGGATGTTGAGATATCGGACAAATTAGTTGGAATTGTAATACTAGGAACGGTCACCTAATAGACAAGGTGTTCCCAATACGTTCCTAACGGAAAGGACGATGTCGTTTTAATGCACGCACGTAGTTACCGTTCCTATTAACATCTGGAACGGTCATGTATAAAGTTACCGTTCCAATAGTTGAATTTTCCACCAATTTTTCATTGGGCGCCAAAACGAAATATTGGACTTCAATTTGGAACAGTTGTTAGTTTTCACCTACCGTTCCTAATTCAAATTTTTCTTATTTTTTTTGATTGACCGCCATATTTGTAATATTGTACCTCAAATAGGAACGGTCCGGATAAAATTTGACCGTTCCTAATTCAAATTTCCCTCATTTTTTTAAATAGCCGCCATATTTGAAATATTGTACCTCAAATAGGAACGGTCCCGATAAAGTTTGACCGTTGCTAATTCAAATAGTTGTACCTGTATTAGGAACGGTAGTTAGAATAAAATATTTGTTCCTATTTTTAAAATTTATTCTGATTTCTTAGAATAATCAAAATACATATATCGAATACAATTTTTACAATAACTGTAATAAAAAAATTACAGATTTTTTTGGAAAATTCAATAAGTCTCTTCATCGGACTCAGCCTCGTCAAAGCTATCTTCATCTTCGTCTTCGGATTCACTGTCTGGCGAGCGCGATGGCCCTGTTCCATGATCAACGACCAATTGTATTCCCGTTGGGTCATGCAGTTCAAATGTTTGGTTATCTATTACAACATCTGGATTAGGTACGACTTCATCCATCTGATAGGCGACCTCGGTCCATCGCGAGTCATCGATTACTATTCGAGCCTTGATTTTGCAAACAACTTTCCAGTCAACTTTGTCTGTTTTCATGCTCGGGTAATCTGCGTAGTATACTTGTACTGCTTGTTGTTCCAATATGAATGGTTCATTCTTTTGGTAGAGCTTTTTGAAGTTGACATCAACGACATGATAACGAGGGTGTATCTTCATGCCTCTGACCGGATCGACCGAACGACAATTAAATAGTACAATGTGCATGTTCGGAATTAGTGGGTAATCTAGCTGAATTATCTCTTCCAAAAATTCCATAGAAGTCAGAATCCGTGTCTGTATATGATAAGCTTTTAACACAAACACCACAATTCATTATTGACTTCTCGACATTGTGACGTTCAGTGTGGAAATTGAAGCCATTGATGAAGTAAGATGGGTATGTCGTCACTTCTGCTCTTGGCCCCCAATAATGCAACTTCAACAATTCCTCGTTTGTGTGATTCAATTCGGGTTTCACCTGCAATTAATGATATATATAGCAATTGAACCAATCATTACAAATTAATGAGCATATCACATTTACAAGAAATCGATGATACTTACACGAGCCTTGAACCAATCCTTGAATTGTGCCACCATTAGTTGATCAATTATCGGATCCTCCGAATTGTATTGCTCGAACAGTTCATTCAGGAATGACCTGTTATAGTAAAACTGATAGTTATAAATATACATGTAATTGAAATTGAAATGATTCATACGAGATAATTACGTTTGAATAAGACACTTACTCGTAATACGTCATACCATAAGCAGGAAGGTCGTTCACTGTCCACATCAATGCGGCATGCATCATGAATGCCTGGTTTGTCGCAGTATCGTGCGTACGTACACCCACATGCCATAAATTCTGCAACTCCTCGATCATCGGCTCCAAGTAGACATCGATAAGACGTTTGGGATTCGATGGGCCAGGGATCACCATCATTAGGAACATATACTGAGACTTCATGCACATTCCCGGTGGGAGATCGTACGGTGTAAGTATCACGGGCCAACATGAGTAAGTTTTACCATACTGGCCTTGCGGTGCAAACCCATTCCGTGCACAACCCAAGTCTAATATTCCTCGGTTCAGCTGCAAAATCAGGATACGTCCGGTCAAAATGCTTCCAAGCTACTGCATCGGACGAATGAGACATGGATCCTTCCTCCGTCTGATGGCTCGCATGCCAAGTCATATGCTCTGATGCGACCTCCGACGCATACAACCTCTGCAGCCGAGGGGTAATCGATAGATACCTAAGAATGACATACGGGGACTTCTTGCGTTTAGGATTTCTGTCCCTGGTGGGCTTGTATCTAGCGTCTCCACAGAACTTGCAATATTCCAAATCAATATCGTCTTTCCAGTACAATATGCAACCGTTTTTGCAAGCATCAATCTTCTGAACTGGTAAACTCAATTCTCTTATCAATTTCTTCGTATTGTAATAATCGGCGGGGAAAGTGTGATCGTGGGGCATTACAGTATCAGGCCACTGGCATAACCGATCATATGTGTGCTAGAAAAAACCCCCTTCGGCCTTAATATTCACCAAAGAGACAATTGACGCCAACTGAAAGGTGGTGCAGCCATTCTACAAAGGTTGGTCCGCAGCATGAACTACATCAAAAAAACGGTCTGACAAGCCAGACACATAATCATAGGGCCCCGAATCGTAATATGAACTAGGACCCACATCAGATGGACAATACCGAGTACCATCATCAGTC
The DNA here is from genome assembly GCA_034509735.1 of Sesamum alatum. NCBI lineage: Eukaryota > Viridiplantae > Streptophyta > Magnoliopsida > Lamiales > Pedaliaceae > Sesamum > Sesamum alatum. Next base: position 26,649,601 of record JACGWO010000003.1, on the reverse strand, counting down.
GGTCCCTCCTGGTTGTACGAAGACCAGAATGACAGCCCGGCAGCATCGAGTACCATCCTCTGCGTCCAATCCATCTGAGCCGCAACACCCCAATGCGAACTACCCTCCTCCTAAACAGGTGGCGTTTGTTGCTGCTGCACATGGGGCATTGTCAATGCTTCAAAGTATTCCTGCACCCTCTCCTCACCATGCGAAGTCCAATTGTAATACTCTGGCATAAACCCTTTCATACACAAATCAAAATTTACCTCGTCTGGTGTTTTGAATCGTTCGTTTTTGCACTTCCGACAGTGATACTTAATCTTGTCCCCGTCCATATATGCACGCTGAGACTGGGCCCATTCTAAAAATATTGTAACACCATCCTCAAACTCCGGCGTCACACTCAGGACATCTCGATCATACATCCATTTCCTCAACTGTCTTAACATGATTGGTCCTACGTATAATTCACAACAATACGCAATTAAATGACGAGAGTATATTATATATATAAATATATACATGCAAAAATAACATAATTTTGCATACTTACCTGAGCAAAACACCTATCAATATCAATGCAAAATTCGCGCTCGGTAATTGATATGTTCGATTTTCCGTATAAAGAATCAAGGGGGGGGGGGGGGGAGTTACAACAAAATGAGTTGGAGAGTAAGTATAAGAACAATGACAAAGGAGGGGGGGCATATATATAGAAAATATTGGAACGGGCATTGGAATATTATTTGGAACACAAAACTAGCCGTTGTTCCAGCTTTAGGAACGGTCTCAGGAGAGGAAACAGGAACGGTAATCTTACCGTTGTAATATAGCCGTTAGCGCATATTAGGAACGGTATGAGGCACACCCAAAAGGACCGTTCCTACTTGGAGTACAATTTGGAACGGTACTTGTAACAATATTGCACTTACTAGATACCCATAATTTGGAACGGTAATTGAATTACATTTTTTCCGATGGCGTAAAAGGGTCTTCTGTAGGACTACATGTTGGAACGGTCAGTCCACCGGTCCAAATAGACTCGGTCTTTGGAACACATATAGTAACGGTAAGTGTTCCCAGTCGGCGTGCCATTCCAAATCTCACACATGTTCCAAATTGAAGTCCAAAATATATCAGGTCCCCTTTAGGAACGGTTGTAGGTGTACAAATTGGCTCACCATTTTTTGCACTCTAATAGGAACAGTCGGTCCGTTCCTATTAATTTGTATTACAATTAGCACGATTGTGACGTCATCAACGGTTTACCGTTCCACAACTGTTCCTTCTACAGTTCCTATTTAGAACGATAACTAGAACGGTCGTCTCTATTCGTTCCTACTCCCGCATTTTTTTGTAGTGATTATACTTATTATATGATTTATCATTTTTCATAAGTTATACCCATCAATAATTAACTTGAACTTGAAATTTGGATTTGACTAAACCCCAATTTAATATGAAAGTTGTATAACAGTTAATTATGAGTGTATTGACTTTAGAAAAAGTGATTATGACATTTGCATTCATAATTTTATAATTAATTATATGAACGCTAATTGAAGTTAAATTTTAAAAACTAACATCGTTCTTATGATTGATGAGGAAATAAAAAATTATTTAATTGGCATAATAAAAAAATAATAATAAAAGTTACTTCGAAACATGATTTTAATGGAATTTAATTTCAAAAAATAGTATTGAAAAAAAATAGAACCCACAGCACAAGAATCATTTGATTCGCATAATCACAAGATCAAACGGGCCCTAAATACGTCAATGGTGTTGTAACTGACATTTTAATATTAATTTATAATAATAAATTGTTCTAAAATATGGGTTTGATTACATATTAAATTCATAGATTAGATGGTGAAAAAAATAGAGGAATTACACTTGTCCCATATAGGAATATGATAGGAAAGTGTAGAGTTTTGATAATGATATAAGGTGTATGTGGGGTGAGTGTTTTTACACTCAAAGGTGTCCCACATTGGAAGTTTAAGGATAACTTAAACTCCTTATACAGTTCAATGTTCAAGTTATATTTGAAGTGTTATGGAGACTAGGGCGAATGTCTCAGTCTCAGGATCTATCTTTTGCAGCAAAAATATTTGGGGTTTTATCTGGATTAAAACAGAAATTGATTTTGAAAATTACTCAGTCAAAATTGTGTTTTAATTGCTTTTAAAACACTATTTAAACTCAGGTTTTTAAACCTGAATTTAGCCATTTTTGGTCGATTTTTCTTTGACTGTATTAATGGCCATTATAATTTTTTTAATGTTGTTTATGGCTGCTTAATGGAGGCTTAATGGCTGAATTCAAACCTAGTTTTAATCGTATTTATTGGTTTTTAAATATGTATTTAAAATCGTATTAATACCGTTAATGGCCAATTATTCAGTCTTAATGGTGGTTAAATGTTGCACTAATGATGGTGATTAATGCGGATGTTGAAACCGCTGAAAGCCTTGCCTATAAAAGATTGCATAGGCTTACTTCAAAATATAAGTCGAACGTGGTCGAACGCAGACGAACGAAAACATTCTCTCAACCTCTCTCTCAGTCTCAGTTTTCTCTCTACAAAATTCGAGTTGTTCTCCTAAAAATCCGAGCTTTGAGCTCAAGTTTTTCATAAGGCTATTGAGTGTTGGTTCGAGGTGTTCTATGGTAAAGTGCATACCGCTAGAACGGAAACCGTCTTATCCTGGAAGAAGTTGCGTAGTACCCGTGTGCACATTCTTAATGGGACGTATAATTTCTTCAAGGCAAGCAGATTATATCTGTGATTCGGTTTGGTGAAATTCTTGGACCGAGAATTGTTACGATACAATTCTCGTTGTAAGTATTTCTTTATTTTACCGTTAAACAACATATTTAATTGTAATCATTTGATTCCAACGTGCTTTCTTGTGATTTGGTTTCAAAACTATCTTATAAAAATCTGATTGATATTTCAAAACGATTACTACGATTGTCTGTGACACTTTTTCGAATAAATGGTTGTTAGTAGTAAGCAGGGTTAACGTGGTTTACAATTAATATTAAAACTAATTTAGTTAGGTGAAGCTTCCTTAAAATGAAGAGGTGGGTTACAACTTAGGAACAACCAAATTTAATAGTTAGTTGAAGCGCCTGAAGAGTGATTATTTTCTATTAAAGTGTTGGATGATATATTTAAATCAAGACTTCAGTTGTGGATTATGTCTTTTTTAATACTGCAAAGCTTAATCGTGTTATTAATTACTTATTAAATGAGGGGGGGTTGGTCCAAATTTTGATTTCAGGTGCGTATCTGAACGTAATCTGGATAAAAGATTTTATTTCTAAGATTATGTGTGTTTTTTTCTTAGAGGCATGCACTTGAAAAACAACTCGTAGTTAGTATAAGTTCGTTTAAATAGATAAATTACATTATGATGGGGGTGTATAAATCAAAATCGTTTATTATTTATTAGAATTGATGGTCAAGATGACTTGTAGAACTATAATAAATGAAACAAGATCTATACGTTCGGTAAAAGTCGAACTCATGAGGTCAAACTCATTTATAAAATTCCAATCTCACATTATTAATATTTCTTGGGTTTTGCAACTAGAGGTTATTTTTATTTATTTATTTTTAGTTCTGAATGACAAGTTTTATATCTTTACACTTAATTTTTGATTGCTTCGATTATTATTTTATTTGTTGATTCCTGTTTTAAGTTTGGGTTTTTGGTCGCATCTGGTAGGCTTCCTTTACTTGCAAGGATTAGCCATGACATCATGGCTAATCCTTGCTAGTAATATGTTTACTGTTTTTTAGCCCAACCCGTGATTAGTGAATGGGGCCCGTATGTTAGGGTAATAATTGCAGGATTAAAATCTACTTCTCCACCTTCAAATTATTTTATCACTATGGCCCACTTCTTTTGATTAATTTTTCATTTCCCTTTATATCCTCATCCTTTTTCTTTTTATACCCACTTTGCCCTTCGATTTTTGATTTTATTACATCCAAAAAATTAGTCATGATGTGACAACACATACAGAAAATTTTTAGTGATGTGACAATACATGCAAAACACTATTCACATACACAAAAGTCAAGATGAATAATGATTTAATCCTACTTATCAATATTCAGGTAAACAAAATACTAAACAATCTCACTTGCTCTTATCACACTTTTAATCACATTTTAGTCAATCCACATTTAATCCGTACCCAAGAAGTAAAGGTGCCCTTAGAGTTTTGGGATTGGGATTGAATCTTTAGTTAGAAAAGGTTGGCCCAACAATGGTTTTCATAAAGACTCAGATAACACAATTTTGATCAATGGTTTCATCTCAAGACTTAGACCAAACTTCTTCAAGAGAATCCAAGGCTTTTTTCTCACTAAATTAAGCTGAAAAATGCCAGTAATGGGACACTAAAAATACATGCAGATAGCCGGTCCAAGCTCTTAAAAATAGCGAAAAGCAAGGAAAAATATGATCACAAGAATACAATGAAAATGATGGTGCTAAATGTTAAATGTCATTTGCTGCAAAGATAAGCAGCTCCCTAATGCCTTTCATTTGTGATAGGCAGATGTCCATTAGCTGGTTTTTCACTTGCAATGTCTTGTCCTCCCCACTTTCGCATCCGTTCCGTAGTCTGCTCCACCTGCATAGATCCATTGGAGACAAATTCGTCGAAATCAGTGTTTCTGGTCTTAGATAGGAAAGAACAGCCGTTAAGCATCAAAACGAACCTCTTTTTTCCAGTTGGTTTTGTAAAGAACGAGCAAAAGCAGCACGGTCTGTAGAGCCGTTCCAGCGATCATTCCTCCCCAAAGTCCCTGGAATCGAAGAAAAGTGTGATCATAAAGGGGATTCCAGAATTGATGGGAACAGGGTGATTGTAAAATATATCAATTATGTGGAAGTTAAAAAGGTCTTGCTGTCTTGGTAATTCTTACCATCACTCCAAGATTGGCTACATAACCAAGAATATATCCCAGAGGAAGACCAATAATGTAGTAACAACCCAAGTTAATGTAAGCCACTAAAGCTTGCCATCCACCTCCCACTGCAACACCTGTAAGAGGGCTCAAAGAACTTAAGGTTGTATACATGCGATAACGGACTGCAATCTTTTTCTGTCCGTGAAGATCAAGGAAACAGATGTTACTGTAGTATATGAGAAACCTGATGTGTACCTGATATTACTGGCTGGACGCTGTTGAGAACCATTGTGATCCCAAGAAGGCCTGAAAGGTGGGCAACCGCTTGCTGCATATCTTTGCTATCGGTAAAAATTATGCTGAAATGATTTCTAGTGGCGAGGACAATAATCATGCAGAGAATTCCAATCAGGAGTGACTGGAAGACTGTAACATAGACAGAATATTTGGTGGCTCTTGGATGTCCCAATCCAAGCTCGTTTGAGACTCGAACACTGAAATGGAAAAGATGCAATTGAGAAATAGAGTATTCATCTACTGTTAAGGAAGAGATTTGTCTTTGAGAATCTATCTGAAACCACATGCATATATAGAGAATCTGATGTAAGATGTCCAATAGCATCTGTAATTCTTACCTTACGGCAGCATTGATTCCAATGAAAATCATTGATTCCCACCCATTGATATTCATGCTGCAAATGAAGGAAACAAAATGGGTTAGACTCCCCGACTTGTGTACAACAGAGATTGCCTGAACAATAGTATCATCTGAAGTAGATATTACAATATTTCAGCGCATAACAAGGTGATAATGACAGAGAACACATTCGTGTAGTTCATAGAACAATAATAAATCATCTACAAGGGCATTTAGGCTAATTCTTGTAGCTGGTTTTCCACTTTCATGGACATTCAATAACTCAGCTAGTTATCTTCTGGAAACAGCTCTTTAGCTGAAAACACAAACCCTCCGAAATTGGAAAGTTGAAATCTGCAGCTTTGCAATGTTAAGAGGCATTATGAGAAGATGCCAAAAGTCAGAACTCACCAAATAGAAAGGGAACCAACTGCGCTCACAGCATGGTTAAGATGGCCAGTCAGAACAATAATGCTCATCATATACCAAATTTCCAGGCACAGCATCACAGCAGATGCGAGCGACAGCCTAACAAACGCCCATATCTCTTTGAATGCAGACCAAGAGAACCCCTTCCAACCATCCTTGCACCACCCCACGACATAAACAAACTGTGCTACCGCTGTACCCCAGCTTGTGACATCAAATGCCAAGGCCGCACCAGTGGCACCCCAACCGAGCACAGGAACAAAGAACCAACACAGAATAACTTGAAAAATTAGAGAAAGAAAGGCTATCCATGCAAGAACAGAGACTTTGCTCTGGGCTTGTAGAAACTTTTGGGTGGGGAATATGATAGCAAGGGAAAATAGTTGAGGAACAATTAGTAGTGTGTATAATCCAGCTGGAGTTGCAATGTCGTCCTCTTGGCCAAGGAGTTTCAAGACAGGTGTGGCAAATACGTACAGCGGCAAAAGGAGGACACAAGTGGCAGATAGGATTAGGATTGACCGTTGCATATAGATGCCCAGCATGTGAACTTGACCCGCACCAAATGCCTGGCCGCATAGCGTTTCAAGGGCACTCCCCATGCCAAGCTACAAAAATGTACATCAGATTAACTCCGTTCATATTTAGATCAGATGCTAGGATACGAGCATGAAAAAATAACAGTTCGAATATCTGCAATCAGCGTGCTTAAGGGTTGCTGAATCCCAAAAGTTCTTGTTAATGAATAGCACTGGTGTCGCTCGAATTTATTAACTAAGAAAATGCAGCAGAAATTTTGGCAAGTTAACTAGACAGAAACTGTTATAACATTTCTATGAGAGCCCTTTACATCTTAACAGGGTATTCTCAATTTATCCACTCCTTAACTTAAACATATTTAGACATGCTTGACTAATTCAAATTAGATATCATGATAATTAAGCATTTCCATCCATTAATCTTACTTCAGTGATATACTGCGACTCTTTCAACCAGACCAAACAGTACAATCAGTCTTAATCTCCACAGTCTGATACTCCAAGCCACCCCAACATGGCCTAAAAAGTAAAACTGCTTCAATTTGTAAAGTAAAACTCCTTCCAAATCTCTGGTAATATCTGTAGATTATTATTTTTATGTCTCAAATCTCAAAGTCCTATATGATATAAAAACTTTGAACTATTAAAAAATTGTTCCTTAAATTAAGATAATAAATAGTAAGCACTAACGGCCTCATACTGAAAAGAAAAATATATATATTGATCAACATCGTCAATATGCCAAACATCAAGTGGACCCTGGAATGGAGCACTCCGTCCTGCACAAAGGCTACTTTCTTAATGGATCTTGCTCCAACATCTTTAATAGGATTGACATACATCTTCCTTTTTGCTGCCCACGAAGTCTTCTTATTATTTCTTTAATTTATTATATGGTTCTTACATGAAAAGTCAACTCTCATATGGAGACAGGGTTGGCTGCCTACAAAACATGCTTGTAGATTTCGGGTAATAATATCGGCAATAAACAAATAGCTCTGCCATGGCACGATCAATCAACCTTACCAAGTTGTGGCCGTCCACCACTCACCCCACCTCGTTTTCCTTCTCACGTTTTCATATCATACACATTGGTATATTTAATTTGTTATTTTTCTCATTAATAAAGCTGCTTTTTCTAAATCTTTATGCTCGCACATTCATCCAGAAAAGGCAGCAAAATAGAGAAAAAGAAAACATGATCCCATCTATGCGCCCCCATTTTTTTGGCTATAACGAAAAGGACGATATCATCATTATTATAATTTTATCAGAATAAGATGTTGTAATTACTCATAGGATGATAGGAATAAATATAAGAATATAAGCAAATTGCGATGAAACAAACAAAGTAACACCCTTCATACGCTTCAAAAACAAACTTAACTGCTTATTACTTCCCTTTAATGATTTGTTTATTTTTCGTTTAAGTATAATAACAACATAATTTATATTTTCTTTTTAGAAGAAGGTATTGAACTACGCCAAAATCTTAGGGTTGAGTTACATTTTATAAGAGCTAATCTAACTATACATATTAACTAAATGAAGCATTCATTTCTAAACAAACAGAGAAAATATTCTGTTTAAAGAGTCACTAACCATGAAGCCGAAAGAGAATGTTCCGATGACCGATACAGCAATCGAAAAAGCGGAGAGCTCAATATCTCCTAGATGTCCGACGAATATGGTGGTGATGGAGTTAGTCCCAAACTGACAGAGAATTTGGAAGGCAATGGGTCCGGCTATCCTCCACAACTTCACCGTTTCTATGCAGAAAATTCTCCACCATTCCCCCATCCGTCTCACCGGAAGGTAGTCTCCGTCATCGCCGATCAGCTCGACGGAGCTCCGCCGCTCGAGCAGCGGCGCCTCCATTTAAAAATGACCGGAAATCAAGCAACGGCTAAGCTAAGAGAAGTATGGATGACTGAGTGATCAGTCTGTAATCCTGGGCTCAGTTTCTCACACACACGCACCCATGCGTATCTGTGTGTGTAAGTAGTTATGCGCTACGTGAGATAAGCGAAGGGCATGCGTTCTTCGTTGTGTTTATATAAGGGTTGAGGGTGTTGGTCTTTTTCGCATTCGCATTTGGACCCCTAAGCTTTCCTAAAATAAAAAAAGAACCCCCCTCCCCCCACTTTAAATTTTAAAAGGTAGTAAGTTCTTTTGAAGAAAAATACCATTTTGGTTTTGTAATTTACGATGAGTGGTAATTTTTATCTTGAATGAATTGATTTTTGTAATTTAGTCATGTAAAATTAAAATATTGGCCATTTTAGTTTTTTTTTCGCCAATTCAGCTCAAAAATTACATGTGACCTGTATATGACCCAATTGAATTGTAATTTTAATCTTGTAACTTAGAAGGATGTGTCATTCTTGGTCTTGCAAGAATTCATTTACATGACTAGAATTGTAATTGAATTGAATTATGTGCAAATCACACGCAATTTTCAAACCAAACTAGTCGGAAAAGAACTAAAATTGACAAAATTTTAAATTTACAGACTAAATTGCGAGGATGAATTTATATAGGACCAAAAATACCATGCTCTCTAAATCGTAGGACTAAAATTGCATTTGTCCCTTTCTTTTCTTATAAGTCAAATCTTCTATTTTAAATTAGTGTTGCATTTTGTATTTTATTTTATCTAACTTTAGAATTAGTACTTATCCATATCAATGTTACCTTAAAAATTATGATTAATTACACTCACCTCCTCTGTTACTACGGGAATATACAAATTCCACCCTCTTGTTAATAAAAATTACAAATTGCCTCCTTTGATCAACAGATGGTAATCAAATTTAACAATAGGTGCTTAAATGACCATTTTGCCCTCATTTATAAAACTAAAAATAATTCAATAAAATTAATAATAGAAGCATTTGTTTATTTTCTTTATTTGAAATAAAAAGAAGGGAAAAATTCAAATAAATTTAAAAATATACTTATGTATTCATTTTTCTAGGAAATGTAATGTATAGAATTTTAAGAATTAAAATACACTAAAATTGACTTGTTTAAATTTTTATTTGACATAGCAAAATTGGCTAAGCTATTGAAATTTGCGTCAATATATTTAACATTTGAATAATGTAAACTTTATTTTATTACTTGCTATAAAATAATATAATTTCAACAAAATTTGCAAGCTTTTATGATTTTAGGAATAGAAATTAATGGGACAACCTACACATACACAATATGTTATTAAAAAAATATTATAAAACAATATACTAAAAGTTACGAGTATACACCCTTATGACAGCGGCGAGTCGGCGACACTGCGACTGCGACAGATTTGCCGACGAAGAACGCGACTGCGAGTGCGAGCGTGAGTCTGATTTCGGAAGCCGCAATTTCTGATTTTTGAAGAACGCGGCACTACGGCAGATGGGCAGAGTCCGATTTTCTGAAGCCGCGACGAAGAGTCGAAGATTGTGAGCCGCGACGAAGGTCGAAGATTCTGAAGCTGCGATGCGATTGTGACTGCGCAGAGTCCATGAACAAATCCAACTGATTTGAGGTGAGCGATTTGGTTTGTATTTTGTAAATTGTAAATTGTAATGGTGGTGACTCTGTAACTTGTGGCCGTGGGTTTCTGATTTTAATGGTGGTGGCTCTGTAATGGTGATTGGTGGTGGTTCTTTAACTTGTGGGTTTCTTCAGACCTGTATTTTGTAAATTGGTGCTTGTATGTTGTAACTTGTAAATTGTAAATTGTAATGGTGCTTGCTACTGATTATTCTCGATCAATAGATGCTTAATTTCATTTGTAAATTGCTTATTCTTTGATTTATTCATTTGATTAAGTGGGCTATATGTGTAATGTGCTTAATACTGCAGTAACTTGATTTATTCACTTGCTTAATAATGTGCTTAATTTCATTTGTAAATTGCTTATTCTTTGTAAATTGGTATGGCCTTTTGGCATAAAGTATCTTTGACTTGATTAGGATAGACGCATTATACTTATTTATAAGCATAATTATTCACATAATTACTTTAAAGCTACGTAACTTTTGACTGAGATTTTTTTTTTTTTTGGTTTTATTTCAATTTTGTAGATGTCAAATTCTCAGTCTCAGTCTTCACCTACTATAGACTTATCAGATGCTCAAGGCGTAAATCAGGTCAGTGGTGATAATCTTGACTTTGAGCATGATTGTGATGTTGAAAAGGGTAGGGGTATATCAGAGGATGAGGATGGCAATCTACTTGATTCTAGGAAAAGAAAAAAGAGGGTAGTGACTTCAAGATCACCTTGGTGGGATCATTATCATAAATTCTATTGTGAAAAAGATAAAGTTCAAAAGGCTAGATGCAAATACTGCAATAGGGAAATCAAAGCTGATCCAAAAGTACATGGAACTAGGCCTTTGAAGAACCACTTTGAATCCTGCAAGAAGAAACCTCATGAAGTTTCCACCAATCAGGCTAGATTGTCTTTTCAATCAACTTGTTTAGGCGAGAAAGATGCCCCTGTTGTTAATTGGAGATTTGAGCAAGACAAAATTAGAGAGGCTTTGTCTTACATGTTGGTTGTAGATGAGCTCCCATTTAAACCGTTTGAGGATCCCGGATTTAGACATTTCATGTTTGTTGCTTGTCCAATGTTTGCTATTCCATCAAGAAGGACAATAACAAAAGACATTTTTCAAATATCCGTGAATGAAAGAGCAAAATTGAAGTCATTTATTAAAAATCATGCTACATGTCATTTGCTATTGATGATGCATGTGAAATTGTGAATTGTGGTGTGTAAAATTCTTTATGTTTTATGATTTTGGATTTGGCAAGTTAATTTATTTTGGATTAAGTTTGATGGTCGTATAAATATAGTTTGATGATTTTGTATTCAAATGGTTTGGTCCAATTTTTTAGTTTTTCTTTTTTTTAAATGGATGGTGTACCCGAACCCGACAGTCGGGTACTCGAACCCCACGAGTACCCGTCGGGTACCCGCATTACTCGAGTTCAGGATCGGGTAGTATTTTACACTACCCGATTAATCGGGTACCCGACCCGATTAACCCGAACCCGAAAAACCCGACCCGACACCCACCCCTAATTACAGCTACCTCCCATGAGGTTTGGCATAATTATAAATACCCTTCATTCTTTGAAAAATTACAATACCCCTCTGAGATTTGTAATTTTTAACCAAATGTCTGAAATTTGATCATAATGCCCTTGAAGTTTTTATTAAAATTATAGAAAAAATAAGTCGAGACAAATTGTATTATTGCTCCTCTATATAAAAAACTTATGAAACATATCCTTGCGCATTGTAGTCTAAAAAAAATTTAAGAATTAAATAAAAAAATAATTCAGTGTATAAGAGCATTTTGGTCAGTTCACCTATAAAAATGAATGAAAATGAATTATTTGTTATACGGTTACAAACCTCAAGGGAAGTAACTGTAATTTACCCTTTTTTTTATGACATCATTGAAATCCATTAAATTGACTAACAAAATGGGCAATTTGTAAGATAGAGATATTTGAAAGGGAACTTTATATAATTTTTATAGTAAAAGTGGGAAATTTGTTTATTCCCATAATAGTAGGGGGTTAGTGTAATTAACTCTAAAAATTAGGATACTCATCGAAATTGTATTTATTTTAAACAAATTCATATTTTAGAATTAAGCTTTATCTATAAAAAAAATTATTTATCTTATTAATGAATAATTATTTTTTATTTAAATGATATACTTTCTAGTCCCCAAACTTAGTTTTTTCTAATCGTATTTTCTTTTTAGTCTTTCATTGTTATTCATAAATTATTTTCCAAACTTTATAAGTTCGATTTGTTTTATTATCAAAATTTAATTTGTTTATGCTGTAAAATACATTTCGCCATCTTTTTTCATGTAAATATTTCTTTTCCTCAATAAAATAAGTTTACAAATATTGCTCCATCAAAATTTGATGTGCTTCATAAGTTTGCATCTATTACAATACAAAAATACGATCATACTTAATAAAGGTAAGGATATTTCATTTTCATTTTTTGTTTATAAATACCATTTTAAGGAAAACAAGGGATAAATGCAATTTTGGTCGATAAACTTTGCCATTAAAGCAGTTTTAGTTCTCAAACTTTTTAAAGTTGCATTATTAGTCCTCAAATAATCATTTTTTAAGCATTTTTTATCCTTCAGTTAACTTTGCCGTTAAACTTAACGAAAAATTCATTTTTATTGTAAAAATATATTATTTTACTCCCATTTTGTGCTATTTTTCAAATTTTAGTCTAAAAAAAATGTGCTTCATTAGTTTGCATCTATTATAATACAAAAATACGATAATGCTTGATAAAGGTATATTTCGTTTTCATTTTTTGTTTATACCTTTTTAAAGGAAAACAACGATGTTTCTTAACAATATATGGTTTGCAGGCGTGATTTATGGCTGACATGAGCAATGTAATGTTTTTTTGTTATTATAAATTCCAACAAGCTCCCATAAGATTTAGTATAATTACGAATACACTCATTATTTAAAAAAATATCAATAATCTACTGATGCTTGATAAAATTATGTAATTTTTGGATGGGTGTCTGAAATTGTCAATTTTGCCCTTGCTTTATTTTTTTCTTTTCAAAAATAAAAAATAAAAATTTGTAAAAAAGTCGAGTGAGGTTGATGGAAAAAAAATTAAAAATGTAAAAAACATATCCACTCGGTCCTTAAAAAAGTTTCATGAAATTTTAAAAATAAATAAATTATAAATGATAGTCCACAAGGACATTTTTGTCAGTTGACCATAAAAAATGGATAGAAATCTAAAGGAGACCAACGGATTGGACTAGTTGTTAGACAGTCATTAAAGTCAGCGGGTAGTGATAAATTTGCAAACAATTAGAGGATATTTGTAATTATGTCAAACCTCAGGGCCGCTAGTTGTAATTTACCTTTTTTATTTAATAAGATTCGGTTAATTACAACATCGTTTATTATATTAGAAGTCAAATGCTAATTTCATTTATCAATAGTTCTAAATCAACAAACATATTCAAGGTAACGAGAAAACAAGCCACTACTATAGAAGTACACTATATATCGACATTTGTGAAATTTGAACCCACAACCTCTCAATTGTGAGACCTACTATAACAAGTTATGGAAATTCTCCTGTTATTCTTTAGCAATATTTTATCATTTAAATAGTGATTTATATTTGTGTTCAAAAAAAAAATTACACATATTTGAGTAACATAGGCGACAAAGAAACTTATTTTGCGTATGGAAAGATATAAAAGTTTATTATTAGATATTTTGGATGAACAGATACATAAATAATGAAATTATGGAACTACTTTATTCCTCTGTTTGTTCAATAATTGATGTCTATAGTTAACACTACAAGAAAATATGATACTAGCGATAAAATATTAAATAATAATTTTAAAATTGTCACTAAAAATATATATTAAGTGACAACATTTTTAATCTTGTCACTATATAATTATTAGTGACAAAAATTGTGTATAATGTTGTTACTAAATACGATTAGTGACTATCTATAGTGACAACTTAGTGACAATACAATATATTGACAATAATTATTTATTGTCACTAGGTTGTCACTATAGATGAGTCACTAACTGTATTTAGTGATAATTTTGTACACATATTTTTGTCAGTAATAACAATTTTTATAAAATAATAGTAATTATTAAAATCATAAAATTCATTATTGTGACAAAATAAACATTCTTGTCACTAAATATATATAATTAATGACAATATTAAAATTATCACTTGTTTTTTTGTCGCTAATCTTCTATTTTCTTGTAGTGTAAATCGATATGGAATTGAAAAACCGAACTTTTTAGGTTATGGACGAATTCAAAAATAAAAGTTTGAGGGGTTGAAATTTTACTGAAGTAAAATTTATATCATATTTCTGTTTATGAAATTTTGATTTATTTTAATTCAATATATAAATAAAGATAATAATTGATATGTCTTATAAAAGCAAATTATTATATTATAATCAATTATATATACACAGAAATTTATCAAAATTGTGCACGATATTCTTTCTATCTTAAAACTCATTTATAATCGAGTCGGTATAAAAAAAAAAATAAAATAAAATTACTAGTCTTTTCTAAGTGTATCGGACAATCTGCAAAATATTCATCTTCCATCTCATTTTTAAATCTATTTTTCACCAATTTCATGGTCGGAAAAGTCCTCTCAGTATTTGCAATGGTAAGAAGACGATCGAATATCAAGTGAATCAAAAAATCAATTAGATTGCATTTGGATTGAATAATTTGAAATTATGAAGTTTAAATCCTTAATCATAAATCTTTTGAATTTGTTTGGATTACCCTAAATTTAAAGGATTTTAAATTCTTAAATTCTAATTTTGAACAATGTTTTCACTACAAGAAATATAACCTTTAATCATGGTTAATACAAAATAGCCGTAGCAAATAGTCATTGACCACGGCCTCGCAACGGTTGTCGACCGTGGTTTTTGCGAAGGTGGCTAAAACATTTGTCATGGCTAAAAGTCATGACGAATGTTTTTACCACTGCTTTTAATCGTGGCAAATAAGTTTTTCATGGTAAAAAAGCTAGCTTTTGCATCGATTTTTATTTAACCGTAGTTAATAATAGTTATCCACTACGATTTTAGCCATAGTCATTAAAAATGTAGCCAATAGTGATTTTTTTCTAGTGTTTGTTGAGAAAACTGCAATTTACGTCCCACAACTTACCCTCTTTGCGATTTTGGTCCCGTTGTTTTAGCACTCACCAGAATCAGTCTCATAAATCACAAAAACTAGTAATTTTAGTCACAATCACAAATTCCGTTAAATATTGATGGAAGGAACACGTGATTTGCATGTGCTCTATTAAGTAACTTACCATTGATTTAATCAAGAGAGCACATGATTTAACAAATAAGATAATAAGGCCCCGGCACCATTTAAATCCATTCATGATTTAGATACTTACATTTTTTTTATTACTAATAATGGAAATAGTAGTTGTAGTAGGTGGTAGTGTATTAATGCGAGTAAGTTTATAATTTTGGGAAGAATGAGATATTATTTGTGAATATCTCAATACAAAATTATGGATACATTAAATAAATATAGTTAGGTATGAGTGAGGTCACTTGCATTTGATCCATGCTTCATTTGTATTTGAACTCTCATGTACAAATATCCCCCTACCACCCAAATATATATATATATAGTGCATAGTGGAGTGTAGTAGCATCGTAAGAGTCGAAGGATCTTCACGAAAGTCCTGAAATCAAGAGAGAAATCTACATAATAGGAGTTAGCACTCTGATATTTAAGTCAGTAACGCATTGCTAAGTAAATAATTGAAAAACTTGAAATAACGGAAGAATAATAATGTAATAATCAATATGAAGTGATAATGAGCGTGAGGAGTGCAAAAATGAGCAAGAAAATTCATATTAACCGAGAGTAAAGAGTGTGTGAGAGTGAGGGACCTAACTTACCATTTTGACTGTATTGTGGCTTCTATTTATAGGTTGATTGGGAGCAGAATCTAGACGTTAGCTGTTGCAAGTGATATGTCATTTGAAAACTGCGTGAGTTAGCTAACTAATTAAAAAATAAAAATAGATTGAGATTTGGATTATCTGGACGAAAATATAATTCTTGATTGAGTCATGCCCAGTCAACTCGAGTTATGCGGAGCCTGTCTTACCTGTTGTTGCTAGGTCAACCGCCATAAATTTAAGGGGAGCTTGATAGAGATTTTTCAGTATGATATATCCCAAGACATTAGAAATATGTGTAACGTTGAATATTTCCTTTAGCCTTTTGAATTTAGAAGTCAAGGAAGCAGAGAGGTAGCGTCTAGCTACGTAAAGATACTTTCTGCGGTCGATAGAAAGAAGAGATCAGGCCGTTGGTGGATGGACGTAAGACCCTGCCTCCAAGATACTATTTTATATATCCAAATCGCGCGATAAAAGATCTTCATGTGTGATTGCCTATGCGGCTGCAAAAACATATTGTTGTCTGTTGAGTCATCTTGTTGTATTAGACTCATTCTCAACCCTGTCAAATTAGTGTAAATGTATATGAATTTAATACCTTACTCATGGGTCAACAGGGTCAAACCTATTTGGCTGCTCACTAAGGGCCCACATCTTTTATTTCGCGTTTTAGTAAAAATGATTGGGAAATAGCAAAATAGATAATTATACAGTGAAATTTACTTTGAAGAAAAATATAAATTGCCTCGATATTTTTCTAGCTAAAATCCAATATTATCCAACCTCGACGTGAAGCCCCCTATGCAAAACTTTTGTACTTTGACTTAACCACCAAGGCCCCGTTACTTAATATTATGGGATAATTGAGTGATATGATAAATTAAAATTATATATGATAATAAAAAAAAGTAAAATAAATTATTGTTAGGTTATTTAAATTGATTATAATGGTGGAATGAATTAATGAAGTGAAATAATGATTAAACCCAAGCATAATATTCAAGCCTTGGCCCCCATCCAAACAAGTAAATGATCATTTCATTTGGATTGGTCTGTGATGGTGTAAGATTCGCGAGACTGTTGATCTAAGTACGCTGACTCAAAACGACGTCATGAGGCAAAACAACTCTTAAAACTCTTCCAAAAGTAGGAAAAGTAAACTTGTATAAAAATGAACATGATGCCTTTACAAAGGATCTCACCCCCTATTTATAGTAAATGACAGGGGGTGAAAATATAATATTGCCCCTCAACCGCCTTACATCCGACGGCCGAGATTTAATCAGTGAGGGTGCCTTGGTAATTTGGCATCACACCACTACTTCTATAACTTCTCCTAATAACCGCTATGGCATAATCGTAAATTTGTTTACAACTCGAGAGTATTTCGATAATTTCTCCTATCCTAATTTCCTAGCAGTATCAGGCTGGTCATCCAACCTAATATAAAAAAAAAACAGGGGCTAATGAACATGATTAATTAATTTGGCCCATTAATGGAAATTTGTTAATTGGTTTTAATTAAAATGTTTTTTTTTTCTTTGATTAAAATATTTTACCACCCTTTGTGTCGGCTGCAACGAAAACTACGATGTAGACTATTAAATATTGGGCCTTTGATTTCGGCCCAAATATATGGGCTTTCTGTTTTGGGTTCAATTTGGGCTTTGTAGTAAATGAATTACTAATATGGTCCTTGCTCTTGTATATTGGACCGTAGTTGTTTTTAGATTATTAAACAAATAAGTTTTACAATAATCATTTTTATTTTTTTTGGACAAAGTAAAGATAGGAAAAATGAATGAAACGGACGTATTATTACATCACTCTCTACATAATTTATTAAGGACCACAAAGACTTCGAATGTTGGAAAGTATCTTGGGACCTTAACATTGCTTTATTCATACCCTTTTTTTTTTTTTTTTTTTTTTTTGAAAGAGTTGAGTTGGATTTTTGGCTCGCTAGAAGAAATATAATTTTTCACTATGATTAATTATCATAATGAAAAGCAAAAAATCACAGCAGATACTAATAACTATGACTGCGCATCGTTGTTTCTACAAGTGAAGGCAAAACATTTTCTACAACTAAAAACTGCTGTAAATACTTTACTCATAGGTGAAATCATAGCGAATGTGAATTAACGGTGATTAAAACTTAAATATTCGCATCAATTTTGTCTGGTCTTGGTATATTATATTATTTTACTACGATATTTAAACCGTAATGACTAGTAATGTAGGTAATCATCAATAATTTTTGGTAGTGACTTGTCCTAGTCTAATGTATTCAATATTATGTCCAATACCATATTGCAAAACTACATTAAAAAAAAAGAAAGAAGTCGAAAACAATAGAATTAGGTCAAGATATGGACCAAGGACATCGCTCTCGGCTCTTAAATTTGATTATTTTGATGTGTGATCTATGAAATCGACATATAATAAAGGTATTGATGGATGGCGGCTGAACGAGATTATTACTTTTAAATAATTTATTTTTGTGATTCGAACATAAATAAATTAGTTATTACTAAAAGTGTTGTAGATATTAATCTCTTACAATTCTAAGTGTACACAAAAATGAGTGTCGAACTTGTGAATTTGGGAAATTCCTCGCTATAAAATAATATTTTTATTTTTGGGAATTAAAGTGAAATATAAACATCTACACGCGTGTGCGTACGAATGTGTATGGTCGGGGGACCAAGAAAAGGAATTTATATGGACTAAAAGTACAAATAATGTAAACCCTAGTGCCAAAAGTACAATATTTTCCATATCAAATATACCCCTCCAAACTAGAACAATTATTTGGTTGTGTGGAATGGTGGTTGAATGAGTTATTAGGGTCCACTTTTCCCCATAATTCAACTATCTTAAGATAAGGCAACTTGTGAGAGAGCCCAGTCATTTTGGATCATGTTCTTGGTAATGCTATCCATCACTCCTCCAATTCTCACCTACAACCTACAAATTTAAGCCATTTTATAATTTGAGATAATTATATTTATACTCCCGACCTATGATCTGTTTCTATAAACAATTTCGTCTTTTTTATAATTATAAAAAAATCATCCCGACAGTCGAAAAACAGAAGTAGTTCGTGTAATGATATTGACGTTTTGGTGGGTATGTGGGATTTTTCAAAAAATATGAGTGATTTGTAAAATATTGACGTTTCTAGTAGATGTATGCGTGATTATAAAAAAAATACGAGTGATTTGTATAAACAAACTATAAATTAGGGTGTAAATGTATAGTTCATTACTACAATAATATACCACAAAGCATGAGAATCTCAACCGCTATGACTAATACCCCTTTCTCCGATTCCCACCCATATCACTAATACACAATGCCAAAATTCACAACATTCATTTGTTAAAGACGAAAATTCTTATTTGAATTGGATCTGGTCACATTCAAATAGCCATATGGTTGGTGTTATTATACATATTATGTAATTGATAATTTTTTTTATAATTGTATATATTAGTTCGTTTGGATCTTGGCTAACCTTATGGGGTGAAATTAGGTTGAGAGTTCTCAATTAAATATGTCAAATATGTTAACAATGATTAAAAATTTATAAAATATAATAAAAATGTTTATATGAAATAAAATGAAACTTCTCAAAGATAAGGGTTTAGGGCTATAATATTTTTTTTTCCTAACAAATTTGTTTGCCACAATTCAAAATATAGAATCTATACTAATTATAAAAAGAAACCTTTTTTTGTGTCTAATGTGGAAGTTATTTTTGTATTTTTACAACAATTGCCCTTTGCTTTTTTTAAAATACATTTGTTAATTTCTTTCTATAAGATGAATTAATTATTTGTGGAGGACAAAAATGTAAATTCACCATCTCATTGGTAGTTCTCATACCAATTTTATAAACTACCAAATATGCCCTCTTGCTATAACCACCCATGTTCTCCCACCAACTTTATCTTTTTTTTTTTTTTTATTGCTACAAAAACCAAATTAAAAGTCTAAAACCTCTATCACAAACTAATATGTTAATATATTTATCCAAAATTTGATCTTAATAAAGAATGTGTAATTAGTATGTTCTTTATTTTTATTTTTTTTCTGCTATCTTCTATATATATGTAGACCCATAGGCCATTACTTTCCATTTTTATACGTAAAGATCGAAGATATGAAACACTTAAAAATAACAAGTTAGCAATAATCAAAATGTAGTTGTGATTCATTTTTTTTAACTCTTAAACTTCCTCTGACATTAGTAAAAAGTTGTACATTATTCTCCATGTAGTATCAAACACCATCCTTTAATGCATTTTCATGGGCTATATGTGCAATTACTCTATCAGAAAGATCATTCAAACGTTATGTTAAGAAGACATACTTTGAAGTATTTTATTTTTTATCTTCTTAATTTTATTTGGAATTTACCAATTTATCCACTCTAAACATTTTATGTAATAGTAAGTGACTTTTAATATAGATTGAAACTTGCTTTTCTAATGTTACTATTGATATGCTTCATATATAATTGATTTTTCCTATATATTGCAGACTTGCTTTTTTTAATTGTTAAGATTTTCATCAAATAGTAAGTGAATTTACTAATTTAAATTAATATTTACTTTATCCGATATGCAACATGAAGTCTCATTTTAAAATTAATTAGGAGTTTTGGTATGAGATCAATGCAATATGGTTGGTGATATCTAATTTCTGTAAAAATATTTTATTTTAGGTGGAACATATGTCGAATATTGAGTTTTTCAACCAGAAATTGTGGTATAATCATGTGTTTCTAACACGTTAAAATAAATTATTAATAATCGCAAGGGTCTTCTAATGATATATATATATATACACTATTATAAAAGGAAAAGTTATTTTCGTCTAATAAATGAGGGTTATCTCATACTTTTACCACTTCTTTCAAATTTTGCCCTCCATAATAAAACTTAATTTTAAATTGAAAAAGTGAATTTATTAGGATTGTCAAGGATAAAAATAAAAATAACCCCAAAATAATGTAGTTCTCATACCAAAATGATGTTGACCCAATTTTGCCCCCACAGTATAAATTATGTGTAGATTTGTAACTAAATAAAAACTGCACACGCATGTAGTACATTAATAAAACAACAACAAGAAATGAAAAAGAAAATCAAGTTGTAGTTGTAATTTTTGATTTTAATTGAATCTGCTAAAGAAAGAAAATTAAAACTCCTTCATTTTTTATTTTTGGAAATCCTAATAAATATATTTATTCAACTTAAATTTCAGGTTTTTTTTGGAGGAATTTTTTTTTTTTGAAAAAAAGTGATAGAAATATGAGATAACCACCATTTATTAGAGAAAACATAATATGTTCTTTTATAATAACATAGATAGATTACGCTCATTCATTTAGTATTTTTGTAAATTAATTTTATAAAAATTTGCTTAATTATTTTGCATAATATCATTTTAGATTACACAATTAACAAATATACGGTTAATAATCTACTAAACATAGATATAAAATAGATCATATACTAAAATTGGCCAAAATACGTTATTTAAATATATTGATTAATGTACATTAATATTTTTATTATAATTTATTTTATTTGCTCACGCATCGCGTGTGCGTGACTGCTAGTAATACTTAAACTCAAAATTATTAGGAGAGAGAGAGAGAGAGAGTTGTTTGTGATTCATTTGTGTGATGAAGAAGAGGAAACAGGGGTTTCTGCGGCTGGATCACGTGCATCCGTTGACAAACTCACAATGTCTGCCAACGATTGACACGTGTTCTGACAGGGGATCTAGCCGTAGATCAGACGGTTGAAAATAATCCAAACAAAATACTCCAGTTTTACGGCGCACGGCGCATTTTGGGGGAAACGCAGAAAGCGAAAAGGTGTCGGCTCGGCGCATGACGTGGCCGCCTAATATTCTCTTGATTTGACAAGTTAATGGGCAACCGGCTGCAGCCGTTGATGAGTACGAATTTGGATTGACTCTCAAAGGTGGGACCCCTTGCAAACTCTAGCGTGATAGAGTATAATATCTTCCATTTTTCTTTTCTCGGACTTTAATTAATCATTTAAAGCCTTTTTCAAAATACTTTTACACTCTTAATTATTTACCTTCCATTTATGCATATTCCAATATAATATTAATTAAAATAAAATTTCATTTTATTCAAATTTAATATGATAACATAAAAAATATAAAAAAATTGGTATGATGCCTTTAATATAGTTTTTCCAGAAAAATACATTGAATCACTAATCATTTTTAAAATAAAATTGTCACATTTTATTGTCGTACGTCCTCAAAATGCATTTTTAATAACTCTTCTCAAAAAACATTCAAAATGTATCTCAGATACCAAACAAGCGCCGAAAACAAAACTAAACATAGTCTACTTTTAAAATATTTTCACTGGGTATTTTGGGAGGTTTTGATCCAATCCCTCATACAATAATAGGGCAAAATGCGATTTACCCCCTTGTGTTATTTGAAAGTAACAATTTACCTCCTCGTGTTAAAATAATTATCAGTTTGCCCACTTGTATTTTAAGAAAAAGGGCAAAATACCCCCTCATGCGAGGGGTGTGATACACGCGTCCAATTCTCTCTTTTTTTAAATTTTTTTTATTAGTATATAATTTTATTACCGTTGAATTTTATCTAACACAAATCAATGGTCCAGATTCGATTTATATATATAATTAATAATAAAATTCAAAAATATTTTTGATAATATATGTATATATATTAAAGAGATATATATATAATATGTACGGATACCATCGCCCTCAACTGGTTGGCTCCGCCATCGTTCTCAGTCGGCCGGTGCCCCTCCCCTTCCCCTTCCCTTTCGCCGCCGCCCCTTCCCCTCCCCCCCGCCGCCTTCCCGGCGCCTTCCTCCCCTTCCTCGCCGCCTCTTCCCCTCCCCCACGCCATTCCCGTAGCCTCCCTCCCCTTTCCCGCCGGTGCCCCTTCCCTCACCTCTCCAGATCCCATCGCCCCCTCCCCTCTTCAGATCCCGTTGCCCGCCGTCACCCTCCCCTTCCCCTCCGGCACCCCTTCCCCTCCCCTCTCCAGATCCCGTCGGCCGCCTCCCTTCACCTTCCCCTTCCCCTCCCCCTCCCCCAACAACGCTGCCCTCCTCCCCTTACCAGTTCAACGGAGGCTTCGCCGCCCCCTCCCACCCCCTCCTGATTTTTTTTTTACATTTCATTAATATTGTATTTATATTTTATATGTTTATTTATTATAAAATAATGTTTTTATATTTTATAAATTTATTTTTATAACTTGTATAAATTTGGACCGTTGATTTAATTCAAACTGGTATAAGCCATTGATTGTGAACATTAACATGAACCATGGATCTAAATAAGAAAAAATCTTAACCGTTGATTTGTTTATTAAATCTCAACCGTTGATATATATATAAAATAAGATCTAACGGCTTATATTTATGGATGTAATAGTCATTTTGTAGGTAAAATCGAAGCAAAATCACACCTCCGGCGCGTGAAGGACACCTCGTGGTATAAGGGGGTATTTTGCTTCTTTTGTAAAAATACGGAGGCGTAAATTGAAAGTTTTTTTAACATATGGGGGTAAATTGCTAATTTCGAATAACACAGGGGGCGGGATGCATTTTTCCCTACAATAATATATTATATAATTTAGTCTACCTACAAACAAACAAATATTACTATATACATATATATATTTATAAATATATATGAAAGAGACGTGATTTAATAATGAACAATATTTTTTGTCTCCCAATATACAACACAATACATACAATATATTTTTTACATTATTTAAAATTAGCTCCAAAAACAAAACAAAGCATACACCTTATTTCTAACATACACTTATTTATCTTTATTTTTCTCTTTTTATCTCCACAAAACAAACAAAACACTCTAAAAATAAAATCAAACATAATGATACTTTCTTCCCGCTCTCTCATTTGCTAATTAGTAAGCATATGACAAAATAAAAAAATAAAAAATCTGAAATTATTGTACGGTACTTTTTAATATAATTAACTATGATGTGAAATGACCATGAGTTAATTTTAAAGTATAAGTTTTTTTTTCTATACTCAACGAGTAACTAAATAAATTTTTATCATAAAAGTCCGTATGATAATAGTAACTATTAATATTTTTACCCAGCAAAGCTCAAGAGTATTTACCTTTACCAAAAAAATATTCAAGACTATTTATGCTCATCAACTAGTTGGCAAATCGAATTTTTTTAATCATAGTAAAAGGAATTAATCATATTCGAGACAAGAAAAAAAGAATTAAACCCCTTCCATCAAGTGTGATTTTAATGTTTCGTACTCTGTTTATTGACTAAGCTTACAAAGCAATTTTTATTTGCAGATATTGAATTTTATGAATGTAAGTATATGATTACTTTTATAATAATCTTTATTTATTTTTTTGATGATTTTTTTATTAAAAATTATTGATGTAATTAATACTTAAATATATCGGATGATATATAAACCGTATTTATGAAAAAAGTCAAAAAAAAAATTGGTGGCCCAATGATCACTTCAATTCATTATAATTTACTTGTGTTTTCCAATTTGCTTTATTATTATATATTTGTAATTCCCCGTGTACAAACATTAATCTTCTAAATAATCCACTAAATTATTATTTTCTTCAATGTATTTTTTTTAAAAAAAATTCCCTAGTATTGTTTACTTTTTCAGAAAACTTGTAATTTGCGTCGAAGTATATCCAAACCCACGATTAAATTTTAAAATAAAGTTAAAAGTCAAATTATTATATAATTCCTAAGAACTTTGGCATACTCATCCACCCATTCACCACCAAAAAAAAAAAAAAAAAAAGACTCGCTCAAAATTGGCGTAGGAAACAAAGTTTCGACCGTCGGATCAAATGACATGTTCATGGAATCAGGAAACGCGCTTTTCTTGAGGCTCGGATCAAACCCCATAAAATGTTTACACGCCTCTAAAAGGCGCGTGTTGCACGAGGAATCAGTTTTTTGCGTTTGTAGTGGAAAATGAGGCCCATAAATCTTTCCAATTTTTGTTGAATATATATAGTTTTTTTATTTATTTATTGCGATTTTAATTTAAAATATATATTTTTGTTTTTTTTTTCCATTTTTTTAATTACTAAGAGGTTGCTGTGGGAATATATTGTAGACAGAGTTGCAAGTTTAAATTTAGTGAAAGTTGAAATTGTTTGAAAATAAAAATAAAATGGAAAAAGAAAATTGAAGCTGAAGTATTTTTAAAAATAACTTAACTGTAAGAATTGGTAGGGCTTCTAGCCATTGGTTTAAAATTTAATTTAAATAGTTCAAAAGCATAAATTATAAATTTAAAACACTTTTTTTTATTTACTTTCAGTTATAAAAAAAATAATAAACACTTATTTCTAAACATTGAAAATAACCCTAACTGGTATTCGTCTCATTTTATTTGAGTTTATTATAACTTATTTCATTTTTCTTAGTTATATGAATGTATCGACCTAAAATTAATATGTTGATTAACATGATGTATTACTCAATTTATAATGATGTTAGAAATAATTATATTTACAGCCGTAACCTAGGGTCCCTTTACATTTCTATTCATGTCTTTTGGATATATATCAATGAAAACATCAATATTATTTAAATAAATCACCTTTGCTTTTTAGAAATTATATGTACACTCCCCAAATACGTCACCATCCTTACAAAAACTATTCATGCTTTTTAATTGTTATAGTGCCTTTTGTAATTATGCAAAAATAATGATGATTTATATAAATATACTATGGGTCGGGAAGTATAAATATAATTAATCATTGATGTTATCCATGTTTCCCATCTTTATTTCTATCAAAAAAAACATTAGATCAACTAAAATATGTCACATATTCATTTGATATTACTTTTAAAAAAAATCATTTTATTTTATGTCTTCCTCGAGTCGATTTTAGTACAGTTAAAAATGATATCGTGCTTTTGTTTTGCACATTGCTCTTTTTTCTTAATCAAGATGTGATAGTTACACAATTATATTAAGGGTAAATTACATTGACATTCCCTGAGATTAGACCCAATTACACAAACACCCCCTACCTTTTGTGAAATTACAGCTACACCCCCTAAGGGGTGTTAGTGTAATATTTTTCAGGGGGTATTGGTGTAAGTTTTGCTTTTGAATGGGGAGTGTAATTGTAATACGATTACAACCTCAAGGGGTGTAGCTATAATTTCACAAAAGACAAGGGGTGTATGTGTAATTGAACCTAACCTTAGGGGGTGTCACTGTAATTTATCCTTATATTAAATATCAACAATAATTTAACATATCCTTTAATGACTAAAAATTACCAATAATAATGAATTACAAACTCGTACGGTGTTCGACTTGATACATTTCAAGTAGCAATTCTAAATCTCTAGTAAAAAATTCTTCAAATTTATACGAATAATTTCATAATATAAATGATTTTAAATCTTTCAATTCTCATTTTGAACTACATTTGCTAGAACAACGATGGATCTAAAATTCTTTTGATATAGAGTCATTTAAATTCTATTTCCCTCAATTCTTTCATCAAATCCAATTTATAAAACCTTAACCATTAAATCAAAATATTGTCGAGTTTCAATGTTGGTTCTTGTAACTGATCTCAAAGCCATTGGAAATTAACCTAACTTGTGCAGTGTGTAGTAAGCCAACTCAATTAATTAAAATTAATTGAGAGAGCAACCTCATTTGATCTCAACCAAGTTGGTTGTTAATTAGGTAAAGTGAAGAAATAAGTGCATATTAATAGTAATTGGGAAGTATTAGGTAGTAATAATGTGGAGGTTAGGATGGTGTTTGGGGGCAGACAACAAACGTGTGGTGGTGTGCACAGTCATCGTTAGGCATGGGATAAGTGGTTCATATTGTTCATGCTCTGCACACGGGTAAATTATATTTTTGGTATCATAAGTGGATCTGTTTTAAATTTTGGTCTCATATTGTAGATAATTTATACATTTCAGTTCATATGTACATGTTTTTTTTGTTTTTTTTTTTTTCATGTTTTAGGATACAAGAGAAAAAACCGTTAAATTCCTAATGGTTGAGTTTTTTTTCGTTACTTGGGTGCAAATTTGGAGGGAAAAATTGGAAGGAAAGGCTTATTTCTTCGTCTTCCTCATAAAATAACCTTTTAGGTTAATTACAATAACCTCTCATGAGGTTTAGCATAATTACGGATACCCCCTCATTGTTTCGAAAATTAAAAATACTCTCTCCCGATGTTTGTAATCGTCTAACAAATAACTCATATTTATCCATTTGAATGGGTGAGCTTACCAAAATGACCTTATACAGATTGAATAATTTCTTAAAATTTTCTAAATCTTTCTGGAAAAAAATGTGCAGGGAGAGGTTTCTTACGTTTTTTACACAGATGAGCAATAATATAACTTGCCTCGGTTGATTATTCTATAATTTTTTTATAAAAAAAATCAAGGCAAGATGGACCATTTCAGGCTCTTGGTTAAAAATTACAAACATCAGGGTATTTGTAATTTCTGAAACAACAAGGGGGTATTCGTAATTATATCAAATATCAGGGGAGATCATTGTAATTCACCCTAACTTTTTTTTATTGTTGGCTCTTCCATTTATAGGAAAAAAAGTGTAAACATGGCTGTAAATTTTTTTGTCAATTTTATACACGATCTTATGTTAATAACACCCAAATTTCTTCGATGGAAATCAGAAATACAAACTGCAGCAATTTGTAACCAAATTCAGAATTACCAGAAATGTACACTGCAGTAATTATTTGATAAACAATTATAAAATACTAGAACCAAATATACTGCATCCAAGATTACATAACAATGCCCAATTTTGATCAATATTTTACAGCAAAATTTAAATTGATTTCCAACATTTTGAACCAAATGTCTACATGTCAATCAAAATTTGCACCAAATTATTGCAGTTTATATTTCTGATTTTCATGGAAAAAATTTAAGCATAATTAATATAAAATCGTGTATAAAATTTATAAAAAAGAAAAAAGAAAAAATTCCATTTGCAGCCATACTTGCACTACCTACTAAATGGAAGGGCAAAAAAAAAACACTATTTATATGAGGAAGAGGAAGACGTAAGCTTTTTCCACAAATTTCTAAATTTGCACCCACTTAATGAAAAAAAACATTAGCTGTCAGCAATTTAACGGTTTCCCCCTTGTGTCCTAAAATTGAAAAAAAAAATGCACATATGGGATGGAATTTGCGTATATAATGCAATGTGCGAATCATCTACAGTATGAGATCAAAATTAGAAACAGGTCCACATATGGGACAAAAAATGTATTTTAACCCTCTGCACACATGTATTTTAGGAGCCGGATTTGATTTTCTGTTGCGATTTCTATTGCATCTTCTATTTTATTTTACATTTATACATTATGTATATGAAGTGTGAAGTACATATACTTTTATATACAATTGAGGGGTTAATTGATAATTATTAAGAAAATATAAATTTAATTATAAGTTATAGGTTGAAATTTTAAATATATTAAAATTTAGAGGGACTAAATTGAAACTCTATAAAATATTTATGGTCAAATTATATATATTTAGAATCTGGGGACTAAATCATAATTTTAATAGAATTATTACAAAAAAAAGAAGAAGAAAGAGAAAGAGGGAAGATATTTATTACGGCTACAACTAGGGGTGGCAACGAGTCGAGCTCGACGAGCTCGTACAGTTCGAGCTCGAGCTCGTAATTATTTGTATAATTTTTTTTTATATTTTTTAATTATTAGTATATTTTTTTAATAAAATTATAGTATTATAAATTATAATAGTATAGAGTACGTATATATATAAATTAATTATTAGGACTTGTTAATTTAAAAAAATTAGAAGAAATTACAAATAAATATTAAAATATAACATAGAATTTATATGTGTCATATTAAAAAAAATATTAAAACTTACCAAATTGTTGATTAAGCTTGTAGATTCATTATTATTATTATTATTATTATTATTATTATTATTATTATTATTATGATCATCATCATCATCATCATCATCATCATCATCTTCTTCATCATCATCATCATCTTTAGATTAATTCATGGGAATCACTAAGTTTTGACATAATTTTATAAGTAAAATTTATAGATTATATAATGTATACTATGTATTTTGAGATAAATATAAGACTCACAAATAGATACAAAAATCATAAGTTAATTGTTAGGACTTGTTAATTTAAAAAAGTATAAGAGGTTATAAATAGATATTAAAGTATAACATAAAATTTATATGTATCATATTAAATAATTATTTTAAAAAAAATATTAAAATTTACTAAATATTGATTAAGTTTATTTTTATATAAATTATAAAGGTTAAATATATAAATAAAAGTACCAATACTATAGTTTATTATTATCTAAAATAAAATGTATGATATTGATTAATAATTACAATATATAATCAATTTTGAGTATAAAATTGATAAAGTATTGAATATCAAATTAACATATAAAAATTTTAAACATAAAAAAATATATAAAAAATTAAAAAAAAAAAAAAAAAGAGAGAAAAGCTCACGAGCCACTCGCGAGCTTAACAAATAGAGAGAATTGAGCTCGAGCTCGAAAAACTCAAGCTCGAGTCGAGCTCAAACTCGAGCCTCGCGAGCCGGCTCGACTCATCTGCCACCCTGACTACAACACGTGGTCGCCTCACCAATTCAACACATATATATATATATTTATATATATATATATTATTAACTTGTACAAAGAGAACTAAATTTACATATACATTAACAATTAAAGACACATTTCACCCACTCAAATGTGTTAATTTCGGACAGCGATACATGTTAGTATATTATATTATAAATTATAAATTAATTATTATGTTAATATTATTTAATTAGTATATTTATTAAATATGATTTATATTAGTCAATTTATTATTTAACCGTATAATTTAATGAATTCGAGTAATTATACAAATTAGTGATCGGATAAATATTAAATTGAATCGGGGTATTGATTGTGGTATTGATTATTTTATAACTTTGTTGTGATTATATATATATATATATATATCGAATAATTGTTGGTTTGTGTTACGGCATATATTTATGGGTGTATATAGGTTGATTAGTTATACTTATTGAGTAGACAGCTCATCCCTTGCCAATTTTTTCAGAAAATAGATCACAGTGACAAGCTACATCAAATTTGAAGTCGTGTCATGGATCTTAATAGGTGGATCAGCCGTGATATCTGAAGTCGAGAGTTCTGGCTATATGAGTTTTGTACATGAGCATATTTGTTATTTAAGATATATTTATAGATTTATATTATACCATAAAAATAGAATTTATCTTATTAGTTTAACATGAAAAATCTTATAAGGTAGCTTATGATCAAAAAGAGTATAATGATTATTAGTGATAAAGTATAGTGTCGTAAAGAGTGTCACATGAAGATTACGTCATTTATTTTATTTAAAAAAAAAAATTTATACACGTAAAGTGTATGTCTAAAAGAAACAAAAGAGAAAAACGAATAAGAATTGCAATAAAAAATTCGGTTCGGAACAGAAGCTCCGCCACTCAAAACTAGGAAAACTTATGCCGAAATCATCCTCAACCATATAGAACCTAAAAGAAAGTACCAATATCAGAATTTCCTTATTTCCCCTTATAAAAATTACGTTTCGATAAAAAATTATATCTAAAATTAAGTCTGTTCAGATCAAATGGAATAATTTGCAAGTATTATTATAATTTTTTATGTGATTTGTTATTCCATATAATCTATTATTCATATGATTGATTTTATTTATTTGAACCCCATCCAAACTAACTAAAATTTTTCGTATTCATTGTTGCTTGATGTGCCATTGTTTTTTTTGTTTTGGGATAATTACATTTTCCTCTCCTAAGATTTGATGTAATTATACGTGATCCCCTATAGTTTGAAAAATTACATCTAATACCCCTAAAGTTTGCTTCTACCTAACAAATAGGCCCCTCCGTTAATTAAAATTCACCGAATTTATTGATATTAACAAAAAAACTGAATGAAAATCAATATTTCCCCTTGATTGACTTATTAAATACTTAATGCAGGCCAAACAAATCTTTTATTACTAAATTACCCTTATAAAGGTGAAGATATACCTCCTCTCATGCATTAACGTGTGACGATATATAAGGGTAGTTTGATCATAAAAAGATTTGTCTTACCAACAATAAGTCAGTACTAAGTCAATCGATGACAAATATCACCTTTAATTAATTTTTTTTTTACTAATATCAACAAATTCGGTGAATTTTAACTAACGGAAGGACCTGTTTGTTAAACAGAAGCAAACTTCAGGGGTACTAGATGTAGTTTTTCAAACCACAGAAGGTTTATAATTATACCAAATCTCAAGGGAGGAGAGTGTAATTATCCCTTTTGTTTTTTGTTTTTTTTCCAATGTACCCTTCATTTTAAATTAAATGGATACAGCTGAAGTGAAGTATAGAGAGATAGGTGATATATAAGGTTTAATTAGTACGACTAAGTTAACAATTAAAATATGAGATACATATAAAAAAAAGAAAGTAAGAACTTTATTTTATTTGGGTAATAAAATAAAAGATGGAGTTTGTAGGGGACCAAATTTGCAAGAATACAAAGACTTAGAGATAAATAAATAAATAATTTTGGGAGGTGTCAATATCTAATGAAAACTACCAATTCTTAAATAAATAAAATACTAGTAAGTACTAATTTTCAAAGGTTCCACCACAGTATGGACACTTTTCAAGTAATTACTGTAAATTATTTAAAAAATGGTGGGAGAAAATACTGCAAGACTTAGGTAAATTTCCAAGAAACTAAACAAGAAAATGCTTCATTAGATTGTTTCTTTTTTAAGAAAAAAAAGTTTGTCGGTTTAATTGAGTCTTCACTCTTCTTGAACGATTTCTCGTGGTTTCTTGTAATTTTCTTAAGCTTTTCGATGTAATTAATTACGAATAGGTCTCACTATAATAAATATGGCATTTAATCATGGTTAAGTATCATGGTTAAAATTAAATAATCGTAGCGAATAGTCATTGACCACGGCCTCGCAATGGTTGTCGGCTGTGGTTTTTGTGAGGGTGGCTAAAAGCCATGACGAATGTTTTTACCACGACTAAACTCCGAGGCAAATAAATTTTTCATGGTGAAACAACTAGTTTTTGCATCGGTTTTATTTAACTGTAATTAATAATAGTTATTTATCACGATTTTTAGCCATGGTCATTAAAAGTATAGTTAATATTAATTTTTTTTTTAGTGTCTCCTTGATACTACACCCGATGCACAACACTGGGTGACAATCAATGAGAGTTTTCACATTTGTAGCATATGAATTTGGCTATATTTTGTAAGTTCTTTTTTTTTTTAATTTATACTTTTGATTGTTTTTTTATATTGTGTGTATGTGTATATTTTTTAAGCCTATTTAACTTATAAAATAATGAAATAAATTTAAGTGAATTTTAAAAAATGATAATTTTTTGTAAATGTAAGTGGATTTTAAAATATTGAAATAAATTTAAGTGGATTTAACTTGGACTAGCGTCGTTGCAGCTCGAAAAACTAACGATCAAAATTTTGTGGGAAATGATCTAATTCAAATTCTAAAATATCGATTTTTTTTACAATTCATGAGGTTTTTAGTTATTAGTAATTTTTTGGGGGTTAAGTGAAATTTATCCGTATGTGATATGATAAATGAGCACAAACTTACTAGAAAAAAAAAAAAAAAAAAAAAAAACAAACTCCCTAGTGCTGGAAAAATGAAACAAATTTCCCCCATCTATTTTGCGTTGATAGGGAGGTAATTTACTTCATTTCTCAAACACAACGGGGTAATTTGCTAAAAAAAATCACATGAATTTTTGTTCATTTCTTATATCAATTACGTTTAACCCAATTTTTTCGTAGAATTAACCATGATTGAATTGAAATGTAAAAGCAAAACGAAAAAAAGGTGAAAAAAAAATTGTTACTATATTAACATGATAATTCTTTTAAATCCACTTCAATTTATTTCATTATTTTACAAATTAAATGGGGTTAAAGTATATACCAAGACACATAATATAAAAAACAACTAAAAGTATATATTAAGAAAATCTTACAAAATAGAGCCAAATGATATGTTACAAATGTGAAAAGTCTCATTGATTGTCACCCGGTGTTGTAGGATTGAGGAGACCTTAGGAATAATATGTATGTTCAATGAAGATTACTTTATTACCGTTGGGAAGTTGCTCAAAAGACAAAAATATTATTCGAGAACTTCAAAATTTCAAAACAAAATCAGAATTCACGTATTTTTTTAGTCGATTTGAATGGGACCTACATTGACCTTACCCGATGGCCCAGTATCATAGCCGTTGAACTGGAGACACCTAAAAGGACGACATTTCGACAGGTGAATCCATACAAATCCAAATATTTGACCTCGACTTGGATAAATACCCAGATGAATTCCACCATATACACAACATTCATTACAGAACTATGAACTAATACGCATAGATATTCACCGATATATCTACCAATGAAGTCGCCCATTCAAATAACATTCAAGTGGCACAATAAAATCATTAAAAATAGTACAAAATGAAGCAAATTAATGTCAACTAGCACAAAAATTTTCATATCTTCATGAGAAATTAATTCCCATACACAAACTATATATATATATATATTAATTAATAGCATTAGTTTTTCCTCCAACTATTGCACTCATCATGGAAAAAATAAGTGAAGAATGCATGAAAATCAGAAAGGACACTGATAAAGTTGATGAACAAAAGTTGATGCTCAATGGAAGGTCACAATGTGGGTGGTGGGATTAAAAGTTAGGCACCTTTTTTCACTTACCATTCTGCCAAAATATTCATTATGTATGTGTGTGTGTGTGTGTGTGTGAGAGAGAGAGAGAGAGAGAGAGAGAGAGAGAGAGAGAGAGAGAGAGAGAGAGAGAGAGAGAGAGAGAGAGATAGAGAGAGAGAGAGAGAGAGAGAGAGATATGATAGTGTTGGAAATAATTAGGTGTGAATGAAATTATATATTCAAACCAACCACTTCTCTTACATGTGGTAGTTCTCAAAATTTTCATGTTTGATGTTTGCAAAAGTTTGTTGTAATAACTTTATGTCTTATTCTTGGGTGGGATATATTTGAATTTTGAGCTGAGAATATATATATATATATATATATATATTGATTGATGCTAAGTAATGAATAATATTAAGTGGAATGCAAACATTCCCACCACGGAAGAAATTCTAAAGAATATGAATAAGTTTTCGAGGTCGAACATTGTGTCACATGCATGAACGAGAGTTCTTGAGTTGATTGCTCAATATTTTAGAATTATTTACAAAATGTAATGCATATATATGATCATAATATATAAGAATATTTATTTTGATTCAACTCGAGAAATCTTGTAATTTTTAAATGTGTGAACGATTTTTACGTATACAAGATTTATAACATTTAATCATGGTTGGTTGTTACGGTTGATAATAAATAGTCGTAGCAAATAGTCATTGTTGACTGTGGTTTTTGCGATGGTAGCTAAAAGCCATGACAAATGATTTTATCATGGCTCTTAGTTGTAGCAAGTAATTTTTTCATGATGGAAAAACCTGATCGGTTTTATTTAACCGAAGTTAATAACAACTATTTATCGTTGTTGTTAATTAGTCACAGCCATTAATATTGTGGCCAATAGTAATTTTCTTCTTGTGGTTGTAAATGAATCGAGTAGAGTTAAACACATTTTAATTCAAGTTTATTTGAATTAATATCGAGCTTGAAATATTGTGTTTGAATTTGGTTTCATTATTTCTCTAGACTTTAATTGAGCTAAAACGAGATGAATCGAACTCGAGTAATTTGATGTTTTAAAGTATATTTTATTATTTTTACACTAATCGAATCGAGTTTGAAAACTTATTGAAATTTTTTTTTATTCAAGTTTGGTTTGTTAAGTTTAATGAATCGAATTCAAACGAGTTTTTATTGATCAATTTCAATCGAATATCGAATAATTTATTTTATTTTTCAGCCCTAGTTTGAGCTAATTAGAGCCCTAATGATTGAGAAAAATTTGCCTTTAATTATGAGATTCATTATAAAGAAATATGCCTATTCTATTTTTTTTATCCTTGCAAAGTACAAGTTCTCATTATACTACACCTTATTGTATGCAATAAACTAAATAATTATTCATGAAAAAGAATAATTTTTAATTTATACTTGTGGGATTAATAAATACCTGTAACATTTTAAATTAAAATCAATCATATTTATATTGGAAATTAAAATATGAAAAGAAAAATTAAAATATTATTTTTAGTAGTACTTTATTCGAATTTTCCATCATAATGCATGGTGGCATTATTGAGTCACTATTGATCTCTTTTTACGACTTAAAAAGAAAAACGGGGATTGGGACATTAGCACTTTTTGTTGAATACTTTGTTGGATCAGAATCACGTCTTTAATATTCCTAGTAAAAGTCTCCAAGGCACTGTTTGGATCCAAAATTCGACAAGTTAAATATGAGGAAAAAAATATATTTATATCTATTTCAGTTAAATAAATTTAATATTTAAAAACTCGAATTGCTTGTGCTAATTTGTAAACAATTTCTTATCTCTAAAGACGAATAAATATTCGAAATATATATTTTTTTAATAGATTACAATTTCATCATTAATTCTAGGGTAAATTACAATTGCATTACGAATACCCCTCGTTGTTTGAAAAATTATAATACTCCCTTGACTTTAATGTCCATCTAACAATGAGCTCATCCCATTAGATTTTTATTCAATTTTTTTAATGAATTGCCTAAAATACTATTTTGGATTATAAGTTATGATTTTATATATTTTTTAAAATTTACTAAAATATTTTTATGGATTAATATCTCTATGAATTATTTATTTTAGCCACCCTAATATTCTTTTTATACTTTTCCAAAGTTTTCTTTTTAAATAAAACATTCAGCAAGGAAAGTAATACGTATAACTAACTCAAAAATAACTATTACAGTAAACTAACAACAACAATTAAAGTAGATCAATATCAACAAATTGGTGGGACTCATCTATGACATTTTACTCATAAGACCTCAACTTCGTTAACTAAATTAAGTCTTATTTCCAAGATTCAGAATATTCTAAAGACATAATTTTGATTAGGGATTTTCTTCGACTAATTCAACCCGAAACTTTTGCATCAATATATATGACATTTTAATGATACTTAATTATTTTTTAATAACAGTTAATTACACTTAAACCCCCTCTAAAATACAAAATACTTTTCCCGAAAAAATGTTTCAAATTATACTTACATGATTACATCCTTCCGAAAATTCACCTTTTAAATCTAACCTCTTTCAGTTATGGTTTGAACGAAAAATATTGATGTCATGCAAAAGGTTACATAAATTTTTAACTTTCCTATAATATTTTTACACTTGTAAGGGGACAATGTATATATATAAGGTCAAAAGGGTGTAATTGTAATAAAATATTGCTCCCAAATTATTCCCATTCACATAAATTAGCCATATATAAATGAAAAGACTAATCCTCTTTTAATGCTTTTTTAATTCCTATATATGCTCTGAAGTTAATATTATTGTTATATCTATTGGGTAAATTACAACCACCTCCCTTGAGGTTTGAAATAATTATAAATATCCCCTTCTTGTTTGAAAAATTACAAATACCCCCTTGAGGTTTGTAATTTTTAACCAAAGGCATGAAATTGATCATTTTGCTCTTAATTTTTTTTTTATCAAAATTGTTGTAAAATCAGCCGAGGCAAATTGCATTACTGTTCCTCCATGTAAAAAACTTAAGAAACATCTCCTTATGCATTATAGTCCAAAAATATTTTAAAAATTAAATTAAAAAATAATTCAGTGGATAAGCGTATTTTGGTCAGTTCACCAATAAAAATTGATGGAATGGTTATTTGTTAGACAGTTACAAATCTCAGGAGGATGTTGTAATTTTTCAAAAAACAAGGAAATATTTATAATTATGTCAAACCTCATAAGACGTAGCTGTAATTTATCCTACATCTATTTCTTAAAAATTAGTTGTTCAAACATAATGTAAAATCGAAAAGAAAAAGGATAAAAGGATAAGTGCTTAGATGTTAAGCATGAGTTAGGTTGTCACAACCAACAATATGAAGAGGAATCAATACGCAACAAATTATTTTAATTATTTTATAAATAATTCTTTTTAACAAAGTTATGGTTCCAATTTTTGTCCTAAAATCCACACTTTGTTCAAACACTATTCAATGTTGAAACCAAATAAGTGGGCCCAAAAGCCATAAGGATGGGAATCCCTTTAATAATAAGAAGAATATTGCTAAAGACAATAAAATACACAAACAACAATGTTTTTTTAGTTGCTTTTTTTTCTTTTCATGTTTTATAGATTTGTTCTGTTACGTTATTTGTATATTTAAATATTTAATTATTGATAAGTATATCAATAATTTTAAATTAAAGAATGTATATACAAAAACAATAAACAATTGAGCAACTATTATAAGAAAAGACGAACGTCAGTATACTTGAATCCACAACTTTATAATAGTGAGATTTCGTTATTTTTTGAGTTTGGTTTTTGATTAAGTGCCGATTTGGTTATGTGATTAAGTCAAATTTGTGTTCCGATTACAGGTGTAATTTTTTTTTCGTCCCATTCTTTTCAGAATCACTTTTGAAATTTAATTTAATCAAAATTGCATTTTTACAAATAGTTACAATTTTGGAATTACGTTGTGCACTCGA
This sequence comes from Sesamum alatum, assembly GCA_034509735.1. Lineage (NCBI taxonomy): Eukaryota > Viridiplantae > Streptophyta > Magnoliopsida > Lamiales > Pedaliaceae > Sesamum > Sesamum alatum. The sequence continues at coordinate 26,611,631 of JACGWO010000003.1, read as the reverse complement.
AATCACATGTCGAAATTGCTGTGGAGCACAACCTTTGGAATTCTACCGATATCTATTATACCCGTTAAATTCTATCAAAATCACCGAACATAATGTTAGTGTTGGAATTTAACTACAATATATATTCTAAAATAATTATGCAATGATCGGACCAAATTGGCCGAAGAATCGACTCATTTCTGGGTCCTTTTTTATTGTTCGTGATGGATTATTTCAATTAAATATGCTAAATTTTTGTTCATTATATCATTCTTTTTCATACAAATTGAATATATATATATATATATCTCTAAAATACATCAATAATTTTAAACTAATTCTTTTTTCAAAATAAACAAACAAACAAAAGAAATATATTATAAAAATAAGCATAAACATCATATTCACAAGACTTAAGTAGGACATTAAATGATTAGTGTCGAGCCAAATACACTAGTTTTCAAACTTATTTGAATTATTATTGAGTTTCAAAAAATACATCTGAATTTGATTTGATTATTGATCTAATCAAACGAACGTTAGTTGGACCAAACACAAGTCGAGCACGAGTAACTTGATGATTTCAAGTATATTATATTATTTTTAAAATAATTGAATCGAGTTCGAGTCGAGCTTAAAAGTTAACCAAACAAAAATTTCATTCAAATTTGATATGTTAAGTTTAATAAATCTAGTTCAAACAAATTTTTATCGATTAATTTCAATCAAATATCAAATAATTTGATTTATCTCTCAACTCCAGAGTCCCATATTTAATTATGACGGTGTACGCGTGTAAATACACCTTAAATGTGTGTATACAGTATACACAACTCTTTATTATCCAAACCCTACATAAAATAAAAAAAAAAAAAAAAACAAATCTAATTTTCCCTCTCTAACATCCAAACGTTTTAAATGGCCAGTTCATCGCCAACGCAGTCTGCCCCTTTTTCCCCCCACCTAAACAAAAAGGTCAAAACACCGACGCGTGTCGGTCGAGGCCACAGAAGTCAACCGGGTACCGACGGTTGAGTAAAGTAAGAGTGACTTGAGAGGCATGAAGAGTTCCTGCTGCGGATCCACGTGTAAAGACGACGCCGATTTCGTGGTGGCTGTGGACTCCATTAAAATTCAACTTGTCGTTAGGTTTTGTTACCAAAGTCTTTGCAACTCTGCTGTCAGGGGATCAAAATCCACCACTTTGTGTGTGTGAAGTGAAATTTTATTTTATTTTTAATTATTGGTTGATTGTGTGAATTTCACGAACTTTTAATTTAAAACGACCTTAACTTTGTTAGGTGCCATATATTCTAATGGGGTCTCAGTATTCAGATAATTAAAAAATATTCAAATTTTACTAAAAGTTACAAGAAAAGGTAAAAGTAAGTTATTGATTTATATATATGTTTTTATGTTGGATAATAATAAATTTAATTTGTGGACTACGTGTTAGATTTATTATGCTCGACTTTACACATGTTTAGGCCTACTTTGACCCGACGGTTGTATAATCAATTATGAGAAATTGATTTTGAAAAAAATAATTACAATATTTGGATTCACAATTTCAATAACTAGTTACAGTAAACCTTCTATAAATTAATAGTCGTTATATTGATAACTTCTTTATAATAATAATTTTTTTTGATCACAACTTGAGCCTAGGGTCTAAATTAATAATTTTGATAAATTAATAAAATAATAATTTTTCGAAAGACCTTTATATAAATCTGTGGTCCCTTCAATATTATAAATTAATATTTTTATAAAATTACAAATATTATAACTAGGACGACTTAGTAAAATATGATTCTATTGTTGTTTGCCTATTTTTTAAATTTAAATCTAGTTGTATTGCATCTCTAACTTTCCTTACTGCATCCAAAAGCTTCAGTGTTGCATTCCCATACTGTAACAAAAATTTGTGAAGATTATTGCCTCTACGAGTGCTTCCTTCCACGTACGGTTGCATGAAGAGTGTATATGCTTTATTCATGAAAAATAATGTAGGTTCGTTGAATCGAAAAAAATCTATTTCCATTAATAAATTATTAATTTATCGATTAATTAATACCTCTTTAAATTAATAAAATTACATAGTCCCAACATTATTAATATATAGAAATTTTACTGTAATTGTATGACTGGAGATTGTAGTTAAATTTCAAAAATAACCTCATGTCGAATGATTTTGATATAATTTAATGCGCACATACAATAGGTAAGTAGGTGCAAAATAAATGTTGTGGGATTAAGAGCTACAAATTTGTAGCTTTTATCAAAATATGATTTTGGTAAAATTTAATTCCAAAAGTGCATTTAGAAAAAATGCACCAAACGATACACAAATTTGCGTTTCCACTCAAAAGCTGATTTGAATAGTTCAATAGCAGGGCTAAACGGACACTTATTATTGGGTTATTAGAAAACCCATCTAAGTTTAATTACTATTTTTTTTAATAAGATTCGTTTAATTATTATATTTTTTTTATTACATTCAAATTCAAATACTAATTCAATACATCGACTTTCTAAAGCAACAAATATATTTAAATAAACAAAACAAAAAAAAAATATGATATTAATATGAAAGTAGACTATACACCCATATTTATGGACCCAAATACTCAAATACTTACATTAGACAGTTCAAAAAGATAAAATAAAATAAGCTATAAAACTATGTAAATCACTCAAACTTGGCTCGGTTCAAGTCAAGAAAGCTCGTCACGAACTGTTGATTACATAATTTAGGGATAATTATATTTATATCCCTAATCTATAATCTATTTATACAAACTACTTATATCTTTGGTGTAATTACATAAATCAATTCTAACAGCCAAAACATAAATGTAGTTTGTGTAATGATGTTGACGTTTCTACAGAGTGTATGTATGTATAATTTTCCAAAAAAATATGAGTGATTTGTGTAAATCTAGATATACAAAAGCACATATTTTTATTTAACAATAGATGTCTTTCACACCCAACTATACCGATGAGAAATCGATGATATTTTTTATGATTGTATCTGTTGTATTTTAAAAAGTAAAAATAATTTGTGCATATAAGTCATAGGTCATATGTGTAAATGTGTTTATCCCTATATTTTAAAATGAAATCCACACAATTTTTTCAAACTTGAAAAAAGAAAAAGCCAAAGTAGTCAAGTTTGGAATTGGGAATTGCAAAAAATCTACATCTATTGATTTGCTATTAGTATAGTGGTGTTATGGCGATTTTATGTAACTATTATTGTCGTGTGTGTGTGTGATATGGGTATTTATGTAACTCACGACCCACGTGTATCTGTGTGTATTCATTTCATTTATTCCTCCTCGTGTTTTCTTACTATTTCGTCCCTATCATATCATTTAAATATAATTTAAACATAATAAATTACATAACATATATAATAATATTTAATTAAAATTAATTAAATACTATCAAACTTAATTTAAACTATTTCTTTTATTAAATTACAAACTGCAATTTAATGTTTTTTTTTTCAATATGTTTAACAACTAAATTTCCAATTTTGTCTTGATTACACTAAGAGGGGAATTGAATTATTCATTTCAAATTTAGTTGCATCTTCTATTTCATTCAAAACATAATAACATAAAAATGTCAGATATCATTTTTATACATATATACGAATAAAAAAAATTCTAACTCGGATCAGGTTTAGTTAAACTTAAACCTATAGTATTGCAAGTGTAATACACTTATTGTGTGATTGGTGTAAAATTCAAGAAAAATGACCAATCCCATTACAAATGTATTGCATTTGTTATATAATTGATTTAGCTCGATCAAATTTAATCTGAATAAGAATCGTCCTGACGAACATATATTAAAAAGAGTAAAAAATGCAATGAGATTTTTGGAATAAAAAATCCGATCCAATTTAGAAGGGGCACATCAACTACCACTTAATGAAACGACAAATAATTAAGTATGACCATAACATCTTTTCTTTTCCTTAAAGAAAAAAAAAAGATATATTTTTTTTTCGTTTGGTGTAATAAAATAATAATAATATAATAATAATAACAACAAAATGCATCTAAAAATAAAATATAGAGAGTTGAAGTTGGGCAGGTTGAAAGTGTGTTGTTCACGTGGCGCCGGCGAGCGTGATGGTTAGCGCGGGGACTTTCCGAAACAGCTGTGGCGGTTTTATCCTCGTAATCTCCACCGTCCATTATCCTCAAATTCCCCAAAACGACAATCTGAGTCACCAGATCGAACGGTGGAGATGCGTCATCTCTGTCGTAAAAGCAACAAGTTTTTCAAATTTAGAAACATAAGCGCACACCAAAACCACAAAACCGGAGAAAGGAAAAGAAACTCAGTCACAAGCCAGTTGGAAACACCTCTTTCTCTCTCTAACTAAGGGCGTGTTTGGCTGACTGATTATGTTATAAATCATTTTTATTTTACTCACATTAATTCAGTTTAGTATTTTTTAATTGCTTGCTAAATAAATCAAATAATGTGTGTGTTTTCACAAAGTTGTCATCTTGAATATATTTTTCCCTATATATAATTTGGATAAGAATTAATTGAGCGACAAATCGGAACGTATGGAAATCGAGTAATATTTAGTATAATATTAATTACGTTTGATTTAGATCTATATTACTCAAATTTTACTAGGGTAAAAAATTCATCTGGCGCGTATGTATAATTTAAATTTTTGTTATAATAGTCTTATTTAAAGAAAGATAAAACAAATAACTTATTGGAACTAATAAATTGAATTAATTTAAAATTAATTGATTACAAAAATAATTATTTGTAGAAAAAGAATGTTATTGGGTGAAATGAAATTGTAGTAATTAAAATTTGATTTATGTATGTGAGAATTGGTGAAGCCTAATTAATTGATTGAAACAAACACGGCATTAATGCGTTTCCATTTATTTGTCTGAAAACACGAAACTACTCTTATTTATCCCTCTTATTACAATGATGACAACAAGAATCAATCCAATCGCTTCCAATTGAAAAAAACACTATCCCCACACGGCCCCCCCACCTCTCTCTCTCTCTCTCTCTCTCCCTTCTCTCTCTACAATTGAACTCCTCGCTTTCTTCTAAATGCAGAATATTTCCAGAACCCAAAAACCATTTTCTACTTGAAAAACATACATACACGCATTTTCCGGCGGAGAAAATGTCTTCCGGTTTCTCTGGGGGCGTCCCGGATTTCTTTACCGCCGGCAGAAGATCCACCGTCATGCCCACAAACATGAACAGTGGTTACGACACTAGGCTTAACCCACAACAGCAGTTTTCCTTCCGTTCACCGCTTTCCGGGATTCTGCCGGACCCGGCTGCACAGATCCACCGCACCGATTTGATTGGGAAGAGGTCACTCGCGGAGTTTCAACAGCAACAGAGTTTCTTGCAGCAGCAGAATCAACAGGGGTTGGGATTTTATCTCCGGAACGTGAAGCCGAGGCCTAATTACCAGCATGCATCGCCGATATCTCCCCTCTCTCCGGTGGATTTCTCGACTGTTCCGTCCATTTCGCCGGAAGTCTCATCGGGTTCTTCGGTTTCGAATTCTGTAAACTCGCGGTACGGCCTTCCGATTCTTCAGCAACACCGGCCTCAGTCTTTGACTCTTTCAAACAGAAATGTTAACAATGTGTCTACTAGAATTCCCTTGCCGAATTTGGGTGGACTGCAGAACAAAGGGTTTGGGAGTCCGGGTGTGAGTCTTTCGGGTCCGGGTTTGCAGGTTTCGGTCGAGGAGTCGGAGAAGAACATGATGAATCACCGTTTGCAAGAGCTGGAAAAACAGTTGCTCGGAGACGAAGAGGATGGAGAAGCTGTCTCTGTTGTTACCAACAGTGAGTGGTCGGAGACGATACAGAATTTGATAGGTCCGACCCAGAAGCCCATTTCTCCTTCTCCCACTTCGTCTTCTTCTTCGTGTTCTTCTACCTCAGCTTCCCCTGCTTTGCCTTGTCCGAAACAAACGTTGATCGACGCTGCGGTGGCTATTTCCGAAGGTAAGCCTGAAGCGGCAGCTGAACTCGTCACGCGCCTCCACCAGGTGGCCAACGCGGGCGGTACTTCCGAACAGAGGCTCGCCGCTTACATGGTTTCGGCTTTGAATTCGCGCGTGAACCCAACAGAGCATCCTCCGCCGGTGTCCGATCTTTATGGTAAAGAACACGCGGCATCAACGCAAATGTTGTACGATGTCTCCCCATGTTTCAAGCTCGGTTTCATGGCGGCAAACTTAGCCATCCTTGAGGCAACTTTGGAGCAGGGTTATGACAAAATCCATGTCTTGGATTTCGATATCGGGCAGGGCGGGCAGTACGTGCATTTGCTCCACGCACTGGCGGCGAAGAAGAAGAAGCTCGACAACAAACCCTTCGCGACGTTGAGGATCACCACCTTCACGGATTTCGCCACCGCCGGAGAGGAGAAACTGAAGATCGTCGGAGAGGGTCTCAAAGCATTGGCCAACAGAATCGGAGTTTCTCTGAATTTTCATGTTAGAAACTTCAATATCAGCGATTTGACTCACGAAAAATTAGAGGTACAATCTAACGAGGCCCTGGCCGTGAATTTTGCATTCAAACTGTACAAACTGCCTGATGAGAGCGTGACGACGGAAAACCTACGAGACGAGCTGCTCCGCCGCGTGAAGGGGCTGTCTCCGACGGTGATGACGGTGGTGGAGCAAGAAATGAATACAAACACCGCCCCTCTGATCCCGCGGGTACGAGAAACCTACGAGTACTACGGAGCATTATTCGACTCGCTGGACGCCACGGTATCCAGAGAGAACCCGGAACGGGTCAGGATCGAATCCGGTCTGGGCCGGAAAATAGGAAACTCGGTTGCGTGCGAGGGTAGGGATCGGGTGGAGAGAAGCGAGGTGTTCGGGAAGTGGCGAGCCCGAATGAGCATGGCCGGGTTCAAGCCGCGGGCGATGAGTCAACTCGCGGCCGAGTCGCTCCGGTCGAAGCTGAACTCGGGGACACGTGGCAACCCGGGATTCACCGTCAACGAGGAGTCCGGCGGCATCTGCTTTGGTTGGATGGGACGGACGCTGACCGTCGCATCTGCTTGGTGTTGATTTGACATCCTCTACTTTTTGGGGGGGCGGGGGGGAAAAAGCGTTAATTAGTTCCGCTAAGAAACGTTGTTGTGTTTACATAATTGTTGCTAGTGTTTGTATTAACGTTTTCGTAACGAAAATCAATGATGAGGAAAAACAACTTAATAATGTATTTTCTCATTCCTCCAACTTTGTTGGCCATTTTTCTTCATTTAATTTTCCATGGGGCTTTTAAATTATTTACCCAAATGCAAACTACGTAATCTCAATTTCAGGAAAATTGTTTTTGGGTTGAATTTGACGTTTGGTTTTGTTATTTCAGATTTTTCATGTCGTAGTGTTCATATCGAATTATTTCAGTATCCATACATTACAAATCAATCTTGATTATTATTTTGTTCGTATTATCAGTATTGTTATTCAAGAACAAGACCTTTTTGTATCAGCAATATTCGTATTATATATTATTTTCTTGAATCATGTCCACAATCATACTATATAGACGGCTCTTTAATTATTATTTCGACCATATATTTTCTTGACTTAAAAAAAAATCATGAAATTAATTTTATTTGTGCAAAAAGATCTTAAAATTGTACGACTCTTTCGGAGAATTTTTTAGTTTTGAAAATAAAAAAAGAATCAGTATTTTCGATTATTATTATTTTTTTAGAGAAAAAATAAAAAGAAGTGAAAATGGCAGTAGGTGATTTGTAAGGATTGGGTTTGCTAGGTGCAGTCTGGTCCAGAACTCAAAAGTGGGAAGGGGTGGGGTCCACGGGGAACGATTATTCTAGTATTTGGTTATGGTTGGGTATGGTTTCAGGTAGTTCTAGTTTGGTGGGAACACGTGTATTATTCTCATTTGTTGTCAGCGGGTCCACATTCCATAACTCTGGACCTCCAACGCAAATCACGAACACAAAGAATGGCGGGTGCCTTCACGCGCGCGTGGGGAACAATTTGGGTTTAACTCCCAATTTAGCACAGAGTCACCAAACATTGTACCCAACTTGCTGCCTAAATTTAATTATGCAAACATGTTACAACAATTCTACATTCAAGTTTGGTGCTAACAAACCATCCTCCCCTTTTTTCACATTGCATCTCTAACAAACTCAGTTTTTACATACTCGTTTACTTTTCATTATTAGGTTGTATAAGCAGTTCGATACATTCTGATAACTCATATCACGAGGTAAATTAATTGGTCGTAGTTAAGAAATATATTGTGCTTAGAGTAGATAAATTTGTATCTCTTTCGACTCCAACATGTATGTTTTTGTTATTTATTCGAATTTGAAAAATGTATTTCAGGTCTAATATAGTCGATGAAAGCGTCCTGCAAGGAAGGAACACATGAGAATAATACTGAAAAGTTTTGATTATAGCACTTCGATGTTTAAGTTAGTAAGATCGAAAGTGAGAAAATATAAAGGTCATAAGAATGCTCACGGTGGTAAAATATTATACCTGGAGGATCGAGGAACTGTTAATCCAAAGATGATCGTGTGGGTGATGAGTTCTTGTATAGTTGGGTTGAACTCGATTTGTGACTAAATCGATATAAATGTTTAAGAACAATTTAATCATCAAAAGCTTATTTCCTCATGAATTTTAGAAATGCATTTTGACAAATGAGACAAATAATAAATGATGCTGAAAATATAAAAACCCAAGAAAGTCATAAGCACTGCTTCCACCTATTTTTTTTGAATTTTTGACTGAAAATTAACTTTTTTCAAGAGTTCACAAGCACAGAAATTAATTGATCAAACGTAATATTATAACTTATTTCAAGTCAAAAGTTGAAAACTAAATTTTTTAAATAAAGACTTTCTGAGATAACTTTTCCAAGAATTAAGTTTACTTTGATGCGGTGGTCAGCACTTGGGTTCCTTGAAATGACAAAAATACCCCCCGAAAATCATTTAATTGCTTAAATGACACTCGATTTGGATCAGAACCTGATATTGAATCAAATCCAATAATATACTTGATCTCCATAACCGTCCGACTAAAACTAGCTTACAACTCGACTATCTCCATAGATATTGCGTACAACTTCCAGTACTACTTTAATCTACTCTCGAGCTTCACCTTATTCCGATCTCACTGACTTAAAAACTCACAACTCGAGCCATTTTAGTATTATTCTCACCGAGCTTCGTAAACGCACCAGAGTAAACTCGCAACCTCATACCAGAGCAAGAAGATACATATATAACTTAAAACCTAATCCCAATTCAGATCTGAAATCACACCAAAACCCTAGGGTAAAAAAAGAAAGAATTTGAACCATAAGGGGAATAATAAATGTAAAAATGTAGAAAAGTGAAAACAAGCATTTATGAGAAATAATGTAGAATGAATTGTTTGTACTAGTGGTGCTGCTGCTGCCCACTATTATTATTATTATTATTATGTGTGAGTTGCAGCAGTACTACAAAGGAATAAAAAACACAAGTACTTTCAGAAACTGTAGTAGTTCTAATTTTGATTTTCAAACAATATACACCAACAAAGGACATTTTTATTCCTTTTTTTTTTTTTTTTCTCTTATATATTATTCTTTCATATATGTTTCCATGTGCACAAACTTTAAAAATTCACCAAATTAGTCTAATCTCTAAATTTTTTACTTGAAATTTTTATGTCTGATTCAACGAATAAATTGTTGGTTCTGTCGCAAGCGATTTGAATTTCAAAGCGGAGTTTTGCCTAGATCAGGATACGGCACCTTATAATCCCATTTCATTGGGAATGGTTTTGATATGAAAAATTAATTGATTAATTGTTATATTATATTTTCCAAAATTAAGTTGTGTAATTGGCTCTAACTACTAGAGTCTACAAATTAGTCTAGGTTCAACGAGACAATGTAACGGTTTATTAGTTTGTGGAGGAAACCTACTATTCCAAAAAAATGAAAGAAGAGAATCCCCACAACGAAAGCAAAAGTCAAAACCTATCAAACTAGTAAAACGCATTAAATTACCGTAATAATCTCGGCAGACTGATCTTAGCATGTAATCGGGGTAGGTAAATGGTAAAGCAGTACTTTTTTCCTACCTCCCTTAAATAACACATTTTTCTTATTAGTATAAATACCCCTTCATTTGTTCATAGAAGGGACTTTTGCCTTGTAAGAATCCTGCTGTGAACGTGTTGAATCGCGCTCACTTAATACAAATTTAGTCGATCTCGCCTGTTAGCGACATTACTAGTGTAATAGACTCTGATTAGAGCCTAGAAATCAGTTTAGATTCAAGAAAATAATGCGTTGGTGAGTTCATACTGCTCACCGGCCGGCGAGATATTTGTAATTTTTCAAACAACGATGAGATATTTATAATTATGTCAAACCTTAGGAGAAGTAGATATAATTTACCCTTTTTTTTTTTAATTCCAAAATGATATATATATATATATATATACATAGACAATATTATGACATTTGTATACTCTGCATTTAGAGTTACGTCGACCGTAATATTCGGATTAGTCGATGATGATGATGATATTATGAGAATAACAAGTTAATTAATAATAAATGATAAATGAGGTAGGGTGTCCTAATTAATACATACGTGGAAATTATTGAGGTTGTCTGCCATGCCATGACGTAAGGGACCATTCCAATCATAATCACCCAACTTCCACTCTCTAATCATTCTTTCCTCTCGCAAAACTATGTTGATTTAATTCCCAATCAACCCTTTTTTCCTTAACCTTATTATTAGCCTTTTCCTAATATAAAAAAAATACAGTGGTCGGATAAAATAAAATTATAAAACTTATTAGATCTCAGCAACGATAACTCTGTAATTAATACACTCAGAATTGAAGAAATCTATTGGAATTTTAAAAATAAGTTCTGAACTCCATACTTTTATTCAAAAGGACAAACTTATAAGGTTCTGGTATGTTATTTATGGATCTTTAATATCATGTTTTCAAAATCTTACCAAACACTTTTTCAACATCTTAGAAGTTCTGTTACGTTGTCGAACAATTACGTTCTTTCGAATAAGAGAGTAATGCTGACAATATTAAATCCCAACAACATATAAATGTTGGAAAAAATGCAAGCAACCCTTTTGTGATATTGCAAATGAGCAAATTACCTGCCTATGAAAAATAAAAAAATAATTTACCTCCTTGTGTTTTTTAAAATGAATCAATTTACCCCATCGTGTTTGTTAAGCTGGAGCAATTTACCATCATGTCTTGGGAGGTAAATTACTCCATTTTAAAGAACACAGAGTGATAAATTGCTATTTTTTATTTATAATAAGGTAATTTTACTCATTTGAAATATCACAATAAGATAAATTACATTACACCTTATAAATGTTAGGGAACGAGGTGGCTAAGGCTGAAAAATTACAGCATTGAGGAGTAAATGGTCATAAATATTTTGGGGAGAACAATGATGGCATAGAGTTAATGTAACTGTAAAATCAAAAAATCTAGAGAAAAAGAGAGAGAGAGTGAAAATTGAATGTGGAATTGAATGATAATTGGGATGACGTTAGGTTGAGAGAGAATGGGAACATCAAATTAAAGACAAGTATAAATAATCGAAATGATTGTGGGGATGGGATGGGGAGAAGATTTGTAATAATTTGAAAATTGAAGGCAACAAATGAAATGAATGATAGATGGATGAAATTTTGTTGGATATTTATTGAGAGTAGGAAATGATTCGTACCACTTTTTTCCAAATCTTGCATTGCAATTACATGCACCTAAAAGCTGGAATCACTACAAGAAAATTTGTTACTGGATACAATTGTATTAATTATGGACTAAAATTATGGTAAAGATTTATTAATTAGTTATAATTAAACAAAAATTATTGTGAAAATTTAAATTATCCACCATGGAAACTTATTTTGCCATGGCTATTAGTCACGGCAATTATTTTTGCAACGCTCGCAAAAACCACGGTTGACAACCGTTGCGTGGTGGTGGTGAATGATTTTACTACGAGTATTTATTTTTAATATTGGCAATTAGCCATAGTTAAATGATATTTGTTTTCTAGTGAATTTAGCTTTAAATCAATCTTTGAAATTTTTTTTCTTTTGGGATAATTTTTTTACACCTTGATCGATGATCTTTATACGAATTATTCATGTTTTTTGTATAATTACATAAGTCATCCTTAATGGTAAAAAATAAGGGTAGTTTGTACAATAATATTGATATTTTTAGGGGGGTATATGTAGTTCTTTAGAAAGGATGATTTGTGTACATATTATTGACGTTTTTGATAGGTGTATGTGTAATTATTAAGAAAAAAAAAAAAAAGAGAGACTGATTTGTGAAAACAAACCATGTGTAACTTTTCATTTTCTTTTTATTGTTCATTGTTAGCCAAGGAAATGTTGGGTTGATTGTAATTATGACAAGTATATGGTGATTTTTGAAAAATAGTGTAAAGTTGATATTTATTTTGTTTGAAAGTAAACGTGAATTTCACACTCTTTTTTTTTCTTTTCTTTTCTTTTTTCCTCGATAAAATTTTAAAACTAAGAGGATGTTTGCATAAATTTATGGGATAATTACATTTACACCCCTCACCTATTGTCCATTTACACAAACCATCCCTGCCTTTTGAAAAATTACAGAAATCACCCCTGTCAGCCATTAAAATCCAAAAATACCCCTATTGACTTGGTCAAACTTTAATATAAATTTTGAAGGACAAAAATGCCCTTAGGAGTGTTTCTGTAATTACTAAAAGGTAGAGAGGGTGTTAATGTAATATTTATGATGATGAGTAATATGACCCATATATTTTTTTTAATTATTTATATCAAACTTAAATTTAAATTTAAATTATTTTATTAACTTTTTTTAATTGAATCTATATAAAATTATATTTTTTAATAATTGAAATATTAAATTATTCAATTAATATATATTTATAAAATTAGTTACTACATTATAAGTTTGAACTAAAAAATTATCATACTTGAATAAATTATTTGAAATTATTAAAATTGAAAAAATATTTATCCTCTATTTTTATTTATAACTAAATTTTATTAAAATTAATATATTGTAATTCAAAGTAATTTTATGAATTTTATATAAATCATATCAGAATTAGTAAAATAAATAATTTATTTATTAAAAAGATATTTTAAATTATTAATTTTTTTTTTAAATTATCCCTCACCTCCGCCACCCTGCCTGTGCCCGACCCCTCTTCCGTTTTCAACCGCCTTCGTTGTCGCCCTCCTTCACCTTCATCCGCTATCTAGGTATGTATGTACAAAAATATAGATATATATCATATATGTATAAATATATATTTTTTATATATGTATAAATATATATATATACATATATGTATAATTTATTAATTATAGTAAAATTTAAATACAAATAAGCATAGTGGATAAATAATTTTTTAATTTTAAGAATTTAAAATTTATAAAAGTGTGATAATTATAATTTAAATATATAGCCTAGTAACAAAATTTTTGTAATATATTAATTGAATAATGTAATATTTCAATTATTAAAAGGTGTAATTTATGTCAAGATTCAATAAAAAACAGTTATAAAATGATTTAAACTTAAATTTAAGTTTGATATAATTTATTAATTTTAATTATAAATAAAAATAGAGGATAAATATTTTTTTAATTTTAATAATCTAAAATAATTTATACAAGTGTGATAATTATAATTTAAATGTATAGCCTAGTAGCTAACTTTATAAATATATATTAATTGAACAATTTAACATTTCAATTATTAAAAATTATAATTTTTTATAGAGATTCAACTAAAAAAAGTTGATAAAATAATTTAAATTTAAATTTAAATTTGATATAAATAATAAAAAAATATATGGGGTCATATTACTCATCCTCATAAACATTACATTAACACCCCCTCTATCTTTTAGTAATTACAGAAACACCCCAAAGGGCAATTTTGTCCTTTAAAATTTATATTAAAGTTTGACTAAGTCAATAGGGGTATTTTGGAGTTTTAAATGCTGCCAGGGGTGGTTTCTGTAATTTTTCAAAAGGTAGGGGTGGTTTCTGTAATTTTTCAAAAGGTAGGGGTGGTTTGTGTAAATGAACAATAGGTGAGGGGGTGTAAATGTAATTATCCCTAAATTTATTTAAAATATCTTATAAGATATTTTTAAAGTTTATAAAACGTTAGAGTTTATTTTAAATATAAAATTTTAAAGTGTTTGGATAAAAGTTGATTGCGAAGCCTATTATGATTGAGATTGCATGAGTTCGTTAAGATTTTATAGTTAAGTTAAGAACTCTCTAGTTCAGATATTTTATGCTTCTTTTAAAAAAAACTACTAGCCATCATAACACGTCTTCGGCATGCATATATAAATAATTTTTCACGTTTTAAAGTATAGTATAAATAAAAATAAAATATATAAATCAACAAATCACATTTCACAAAAAAATAAAAAATAAAAAAAATCAACTTAAGGTATCATCGACATGACAAAAGAATTCGTGTTGTGGTATTAAAATGATGTGGTCACTTTTGCAAAAAAATATAAAATAATGATAATTAATATTTAAAATTAATTATATAATTATGGGTATAATTGTCGTATTAAAAAATTAGTCCGATTGTGTTATTAACCGTTATTTATGAGTGTAGATGATCTTTTCTTTTTATATAACAAGTCGTGTGGCACGCCTTTCCTGCATGTATATAATAAATAATTTTTTACGCTTTAAAATATATTATAATTAAATAAGAGTAAAATATATAAACTAACACATCACATTTAAAAAAAAAAGAAGGAAAGAAAGAAAAAACTAATTTATCAATTAATATAAAATTTGGAAAGTTGAATAAAGTAGCTACCATATCAATTGAGGCTTATTTTTGGCATTACAAAAAGTGGTGCGACGGTGTCATTAACCGTCATTTGTGAGTAAAAAAAGAGTTTCTTTTATATAATAGTATAGATATATAATTATGGGTATAATTGTTAAATATATTAAAAAATTGGTGCGACTGTGTTATTAACCGTTATTTATGAGTGTAGATGATATTTTCTTTTTATATAACTAGCCGTGTGGCACGCCATTCCTGCGTGCAAATAATCAATAATTTTTTACTCTTTAAAATATATTATAAATAAGAGTAAAATATATAAACTAACACATCACATTAAAAAAAAAAGAAGAAAAGAAAGAAAAAACTAATTTATCAATTAATATAAAATTTGGAAAGTTGAATAAAGTAACTACCATATTTGAGGGTTATTTTTGGCATTACAAAAAATGGTGCGACAATGTCATTAATCGTCATTTATGAGTAAAAAGAGTTTCTTTTATATAATAGTATAAATATGAATAAAAAAAAATTATCAAATACTTTTCCAACACCTTATAAACTCTGAAGCATACGCTGACCCAGTCACCCTTTGAAAACGGAGTTCAGGTTCATTTAAACAAGACATAGCCTAATATGTATGAATGCACATCTTGGAAAAAATTTCATAGTAATACATAATTCGGTGAAATACATCAAATAAAATACGAGATGTACCACTATTTTGTAATTATATTTACACATTATGTGTATAAATTATTGTTGTAGAAATTATGTTTATAATTATATCTCTAAATAATTGTATATATCAAAATAATAATATAATTTTTTACAATAATATATAGTAAGAGAATAAATGAAATAAAATTTGAGAAATTAGAAAAGCTGCACCGATAGAGAGTCACGACACTTGTCGCTGTCCTAAAGCCTTGATTGCCTCCCTATGTGCAGGTGTTAACGGCTGACCACAACTCCAGGATAAGACCCCATTAGCTCTCAGCAGTGTCTCATCCCATGTGCACGACCATGAGAAGACTAGAAACCAGTCCACAGTCACGTTGTCAAAACTCAAATATACTTGTAGGAGAACAAAAAGTGTTTCTCAAAACTCATAAATTATAAAACAAAAGTTCACTCTCTCAATGTGCCAAATGAAGAAAGGAAGTGGCCCTTTAAATAGTTGTAAAAATTTGACCGTTATAAAAGATTAAATGACCTAATTAAAACTCATAATATTATAATAAATCCAATTATAAACAGGCCACATAAATATATAAACGTAACTGTCAAATTATTAAACCTCATAAAATCACAATTAAATCAATGAAATAATGGGGCCATAAACCTCAAATAATATCAAATTAAATTGGCACATTAAGTGGAAATAATGTGTTGGAAATAATTCGACAATTTAGAAAAATTTAACGCTTATTTCCAACAATGATTACTTTTAGGTATACCAACGACAAATTTTAAACATGTAATGTGTATATATAAAGTATAATGTAAACACTTGATGTGCATACATAAAAGTTAATTACATTTACTTCTACTGATCTACGATTTATTTAAATAAAATACCTCTAATTTTTGTGTAATTGTAGAAAGTACTCATGTAAGTCAGAAAATAAAGGTATTTATGTAATGATGTTGACGATTTTGAGGGTGTATATGTAATTTTTCAAAAAGTAAATATGTTTTGTCTGAATAATGTTGATGTTCATGATAAGTGTACGTGTAATTTTTGAAAACTTAGTGATGATGACAAGATCAATCAAAGAAAGAAGGTCAAAGTTTTTCATACAGAGCAAGGAAGAATGGAGACCACATAATTTCAAATGATTATGTAAGTACCAAATTATTCCCAAACATTAAAATTGTACCCATTTACTAGTGAAGGAGGTTTTGTGGAAATATGAATTAGCGTCGGGCCAAATGATCAATAAGACCAAGTCCTTTATGACATTTAGCAGGAATACTCCACCACGGGTAAAGACTGAACTGACGACATTGATGGATGTGGTAGAAAATGTAAGCTATTCCTCCTACCTTGGACTACCAGCCTTTGTCGGTAACTTAAAGAAGGCAGCTTTTGACGGGATACGGGAGAAGATCTGGAAGAAGACAAATGGGTGGAAGGAAAGAACTTTGTCACAAGCCGGGCGTGCTATCATGGTTAAGAATGTTCTCTTAGCTATCCCTACGTATGCTATGTCATGTTTTCGATTACCAGACTCACTTTTGCAGGCTATAAGATCGATCCTCGCAGAATTTTGGTGGTCGAGAGGGGAGACAAAACGGATCCATTGGCTTGAATGGGATGTACTATGCCGCGCTAAATGGCAAGGAGGGCTCGACTGTAGAGAACTCCGCAGCTTTAACATGGCGCTGCTTGCTAAACAGGGATGGAAAATTGCTACAGAGACGGACAGCCTTGTAAGCCGAACCTTCAAGGCCAAATATTTCCCTCAGGAAAGCTTCTGGACAGCTAAAAAAGGTGGGAATTCCTCGTTTACATGGCAAAGTATTTTTGGCGCAAGGTCTCTGCTCGAACAAGGGGCACGGTGGATTGTTGGAGATGGTCGAAACATTAGGATTTGGAGGGATAAATGGATTCCGAGGCTGTCGACTTATAAGCCGATCAGGGTTCTAGAGCAAGTTAACGAACAAGCAACCGTATCTGACCTGATTGAGGAGGATGGGCGACGGTGGAATGAAAAGAGGCTGGCTGCTCTGTTTACCCCGGAGTATGTGGAGACAATCCTGAACATTCCACTTGGCAGGAGAGCGGAAGATAGACTGGTATGGCACTTCTCGAAAAATGGCCGATTTTCAGTTCGTTCGGCGTATAATCTGGCAAGGTCTATCGCACAACAGGAGAGGGGTGACTGCAACAAGAATGTCACAAAGAATAGCTGGGATTTCATCTAGTGAGCTAGAGCCCCACATCGAGTTCAGCTATTCGGGTGGAAAGCATGCAAATAAGCTGTGGCGACGGCAAGAAATCTGGTGAGGAGAAGCGCGAATGTTGATAATTTCTGCGGCAAGTGTGGGGTGGCAAACGAATATATCCACTATGTACTCCTTGCATGTGATTCTGCCAGGATTGCATGGGCATTATCGGATTTACCTTGGAGCATTATTTCTGACTGGTGTGCTAGCTGTGAAGATTAGATGAGGCACATTGCGAAACACTTTGATCCCTCGCAATTTGGATGGTTCTTAGTGGTGTGTTGGTCACTTTGGAACTCAAGAAATGCAAAGTTGATGGAGGGTAAGCAAGATGATCCGCTGAGTGTAATCCAACAAGCAAGAAGGTTCATGGTTGTGTTTTGGGAAGCGGATGTGGAGACTGAGACAGTGACAAAAACCAGCTCACCTACTAAATGGCAATTGCCAAATAGAGGATGGATAAAGATGAACTTCGATGGTGGAATCGACAAAGAATGGGGAGGAGGAAGTGTGGGTATCCTGGCCAGAAACAATGAAGGTGTTTGTGTTGGTTGGTGGATAAAGTGGTTTTCAGGCATTACGAATCTCTTGCATATTGAGGCTGTTGCTGCAAGATTAGCTGTGGAGCTTGGCTTGGCGTCGGGTTGGGAGAACGTGGTCGTTGAAGGAGATTGTCATGGTGTTATCCACCCATTGGCAAGTGGACTCTTTGAACCATCACAGATTGGCCTTGTGCTATTGGAGATCAGCAAGATGGGGAACTCTATACAAAGACTCAAGTGGAGCCTTGTGAGAAGAATTGCCAATGTCCCAGCTCATTGCCTTGCACAATATGCGAAATCGAAATCAACAGTTTCATTTTTACCTCAAATTGTAAGCACTGCCATTATGGCTGACCTTCCTTATGATTACTAAAATATGTGGTTTCCCTATCAAAAAAAAAAAAAAAAACACTAGTGTTTGGTAAGGGGCGAAATTATCTTTACGCGTCCCCACATTTATGACTAGTTTAGTATAAATAGTCCATAACTTCATTGTAAAAAGGGACTTTTCGATGAGCAAGAAGACAAAGGTTTGAAGTTTCTAACTTAAGACGTGTGAAGCGACTTTTCTGATTATTTCCCCATCAGATAGTGATACTTTATATAAATAGACTATAGATCAGGGAATGTAAATATAATTATCATAAAATACAACTCTTTTGGAAAAAATGAGGCATGTGAGTTGGATTCACCATAAATTACACAAGAGAGCTTAAAATGATCCAAACCATATGGATAAAATTGGGCCCATAAGCCTTTTTTTTGAAGGCTTCAGCCCATAAAGCCTCTCATCAGTTTAGGCCCATTTATCTGGTGGGCTTTTTGCACACATATATATATTAGCCCACGAGAGTAATAATAGTTCCGATAAATTTGACCGTTGGCTCTCTACCGCCCTTTTATATGCAAAAACTGCAAAAAGTTGGCAACATTTCAGAACTCAATTTCTGTAGCCGTTGAGAAATCGAAGAAGAGGGGAACGGAAAGGATAATCTTTTGTGGTAATTTCCGCGGAAATACGCAAGAAAGTTTCACTGAATTGAAGGAGAACGTCCGTCAAGAAAATTTTGCTGGGAGTTTTCGCTATTAAATCCTGCATTTTTCTGAGTAATTTCCAAGGTAAGTTCTCGTTATGGCGCAGGGATCGATAGCTGTGTGGATGCCTGTTTACGTGTGTGCATTGCGTTATTGTAATGTTGGCCATGAATGATTGTTTTCGTGATTCATTGCTTCGTTTAGACTGATTCTTGGGTTTGATGGTGTTTTGGTCTTCAATTTAGGGGCGCGTTTGGACTTTTTTCTAGGGTTGGAATGTCAGGTTAGGCGTATATTTGATGTGAATTCTAGGGGTTTTTTTTTCCTATTTTTTTCCGGTTAAGAATGCTGTAAAGGTTGTTTGCTTTGATTTTTGTAGGAATAAGGTGAGTGATTCCATGTATCGATGTCTCTCGATGACTTAGTTTCTTGGTTTGTGCCACTTCTATCTTTCATTAGGTTTCCTTTTCTTTTTCAATTTGAGTTATAGTTGAGTGTTTCAAAGTTCTCTCCCATTGCAGCAAATAGAAAGTGAGATTGAGAAGTGCAAAGGGTTTGCATTTCTTGAGTTATTCAGTGATCAAATTTTAGTGTATGTGTTCTGTATCTTATGAGGAACAAATGGCAATCAATTTCAAACTTAAAAGAGAAAATTTATGTACACTCTGAGCTTTCCTTCATGCTTGATTTCCTTGATACCTAACGTTGCTGAATGCCCAACCAGTCATTGATATGCAAAATGGCTTTAACCCCATCACATGTCACTCGTGGCTCGTTTCTTGGCGTTCTTGGTGGAAGGAAACATTCTTGTTTCTTGGTTTATTTCACTGTTTATTGCTAACACCAATGTACCTTATTAATCTTTAAAGGAAAAATCCTGTGAAAGAAAGCACGCATGGCAACCCCGGCTCATCGCCTGATCCAAGATCAGAACTTAAATCTACTCTACAATGGTAAATTTCACCTCTATTGCTAACAGTCACTTGAAGCAATTTTCCTTTCAGATTCATCTGCATATGTTAGTTATCTCGTGCGTTGATAACTTGTACAGGCGCTACTCCTGTGGGAAAGCCTAACGTAGCCAAAGCAGGTAAGAAAGGAGGACTTACCGGAAGGAAGGCTCTGAATGACATATCAAACTCAAGAAAGCCTTCTGAAATTCAGTCAACGAAGAAAGATAATTCCGCGAATATAATTTCCATCGAGAAAGATCCCCCTGGTGCTAAAGCAAGATTATCAAAGGCGGTAAATGAGAAAGGAAAAGTTGCAGGTAGGAAAGCACTCACTGACCTCACAAACTCAGTTAAGCCACTGGGACACCAGGCGTCAAGGGCTGGCCAGAAGTTGAACGCTGTTGGAGAAGAAAAAGGCCCTAGTTCTCTGGTGGAGGAGAGGTTTCTTCACAATCATCAAGAATGCATCAAAGCTCGAATGAAACCTGTTGACATGGACTACTTTCTGAAGTCAGTAGGACTAAATAATGGTAATAACAGTCGTCTCAAGATCGATCATAATCAGCTTTGTGTTGGTATTAAGTTCTGTCTGGATAATTAGTTTGCATTACCTGCTTATCAGATATGCCAGTGCTGCTATCAGCTAAGGGGGGACTTCAGTCATCAGCGAAGGTAAAGCTTTTGCGTTATCTCTTAACGTAATTATTTATTAAGTTTTATGAGTACGAAGGACATTAGAGACTGGTTTGTGAAGACGAAACTAATTGTTCATATATCATCAGCTTGAGAGTAACATGAAGCATTTGGAAATGGAAGAGATTCCAGAGCAGTTCTTGAAATCCGAGCTCTCCGGCTACCGTTCACTTGCCTGTCGATCTCCTCGATCACCAAAGCCACCATATGTGAACTGGGAGGACGACGATCTTTCTTATCTGACCGTGATTGAGACGCCTAAACTGTTGTACTCTTGAAGTTCCTATGATATAGTGGCTTGTGATAACTTGGAAGTCATTGAGCTAGCTAAGATTATCTGATGATAATCTCCTAGGACTAAGATTGGTTGGTAGTCTTTGTAGTCAACTAAATTGCCGTATGTTTGTGATTAATCAGTAAGCAGAGGTATCATATATGATTCCTGCAAAAAACTCGGTTATGTAATCTGATGGTTCCTGTTTCAATGTGGTAGTATCAAAGAGAAACTAGTAATGACCAGAAAACAACAAAATTTTCTTGCGTAAATGGAGTGTCAAGAAATCAATACGTTTAGACGGTTTAAGAGAAGTTCTACAAGAACTGCTCAATATGGATGGAAACCCATGATTCCAACCGAATCTACTTAGGACACATTTACTATGTGTTATAGGATTACATAGCAAAATATTAATTTGGAATTGTGTTTGTGATTATTGCTTAAATGAGTATTTAGTACATCATTTACTAGATGTGTGTTATTTGGATGATAGTTTCATAGGTAATTTTGTTTTCTGTTTACTTATATGGACTATTATGTGTATTATTTGGTTCATTTACTATTTTGCTTATTAATAAGACAAAATGTCAATTCAATTCACATGACCCAATGTTGATATGGGGTGCAAATTGGGTTTGCTCTTGTGCTTTTGTCTTCCCTTTTGCAAGTTGCAAGAGGGAACAAAATACACATTTCAGTGAGTGAGGCGCAAAAACCAAGAACGTAGAAGAGGAAAGTGAAAATTTTAGTCAACAAATGTGTCAGGTGCAATTAAAGCACCTGACATTTTAGACGGTAAATTGCACTAATATTAAGGGTAAAACAAACATACTCCTCGCAATAGTAAAGCTAAAAATGGAAACAAAAAACAATGCCAATGAAGGTGGATCATAGGATTTTCTAATCAAGGCCTCTTCGACCAAGAATAGTTAATGCCAAATTTGTGCATTAATGACGGGCTGGAGCCCAAAATGACGGGCCTCACTTTTTGCTAGTAAATAAGATATTAGCAAGGATTACGGAGGATATCATGGCTAATCAAACATAGTAAACAAGCCTTTAGTTTTGGGTCGGGTTGGGTTTAACATTTCTTAATGTGGGTCCAATATGATTTTGTTTAGTAAATTTAAATATGTCCTATATTGTGTTCTAATGCATCTTAAATAAATTCTTAATGTTTATTTTTATTAATAAATCAAAAGTCATTTTTAATAATATAATAGAATTGATGAAAGATATTATTATAGTCATTTATTACATTATGGGTCCTATATGAGGTTGGTGATGGATTTTAACTGGGTTAGTGATGGGTTTTAAAGACGTTCGTGGTTTAATTAATTAAACTTATTGTTGATCAAGGTGATTGCACATCACTAACTACTTCCACATTTTTTTAACTCTTTTCACATGTTTTCTTTTATAAACAACAAATTTAACAAAACACGTTAAGCATGTTTTAACTTAATTAAATTTTATTGCCCCATGGATCTTATATGGGTTAGTGATGGATTTTAAATAAATCCAACCCATGGTTTAATTGCTTAAATTCATTATTGATTATAGGAGTGTTTGCGAAACTTTTACTTTTAGAAAAGTGATTTCTGTAGAAAAAGTTAAACGTTGTAGCATAATTAAAAGTGCGTAGATAAAAGTTAAATTGGATAGTGTTTGGAAAAAATCACTTCTGAAACAATAAGATTGATTAAAGACCGTTTTGTCCCCATGTGTTAAAAAGATACTATTTTTGCTTAATATTTGAATTTGTCTTTCGATAATAATAATTATTTTTTCTCAAAAAAAAATCAATTAGTACATCTCATATTTTTAATTTTTTACAAATATTTGTCATTTATATTATTAAAATTTTGAATACTAATAGAAAAATTGAATGTTTAATTCAATAATATCCCCATTGTATATGTAATATAATTGATCATTCATGCACGATAAATAAACTTGCATGATTGTAAAAAAAATTATTATTTTAATTAATCATAACAATTTAGTTTGTACTTTTTATGCTATTGGAATCACATCAGATAATAGAAAAAATAAAATATAAAAAAAATTGAATATGTTAGTGATAAATTATTCAAATTATTTGAAAATTCGATCATCAACTTTAGATGAGCGATTTCAAAAATAAATTAAAAATGGTAAAATCAAATTAAAATTATTATAATGAGGGTAAAATAGTATAAACAGAAAGTTGAATTTATTTACGAAAAGCCAAAACAACTAGAAGAACCTTTTGGCTTAAAATTTCTTTTTGTAACAGTTCCAGAAGTAGAAGCTGGTATTCTAAACGGCTCAAAAGTGCGCCTTCTTTAGGCCATAAGCTGAAAATTGCTTTTTAAAAGCTCTCGCAAATACTCTAGTTGTACTATATAATAATTATTTCTACATTCTAACTTTTCGCATATTTTATGAGAAACAAGTTTCCCAAAATATAGTTAGTAAATTAACATTTTCCAAATTAGTGAGAAACAAAAAGAAAGTTAAGAATTTTATAAAAGAGTCAAAACTTGCAATTGATATATGATGGAGATAGAATGCATTTTTATCAAAATTACCAATATACCCTCAAATGTATGAGTATTTACCGAAATGCTATTAGAGGTGTTTATTGTTAGTGGTTAGTGGGGTGGAGCTAAATTATCAGAGTGCCCCCGAATATTAGATTACATCCGTTAGATTGGAGACGGTTGGAGGGTAAAATAGTATTTTTGCCCCCTCCTCATTTGTTATAAATAGCCATCAAAATTCTATGTAAACTTACTTCATTTCTAATTTGCGAAATCAATTCTTGAGAAGAGTTCTCAAGTTTCTTGACTCGCGATGTCGTTTTGTGTTATTATGCTTTGATCAAACGCTTCCCGAATTACATCCCATCAGCTTGGCGTCGTCTGTGCGAACCTGATCAGAGCATTGAGGATGAGCACCCGGTCAAGAGTCAGGAACGGGAATGCGGGGCGAGAAGAACCCGAAAGAGGAGGAGAGAGTCACGTGCAAGATCACATCCCGAAGAATCTGCCCGCTCACGATCTTCAGAACGAGAGGCAGGAAGAAGCCGAGGCTCCGCCTCCGCCCCCAGTCATTCAGATAACTCCAGAGGCACTTCGCCAATTGGTGGAAGATGCGTCTGTTGAAGCAACAGAGAAAGCGGTGACCCAGTTCATAGTAGGACACGCGTTACCCCCACGACCCCATCGCAATCGTAGAGGCCAAGACGCTCCCTTGGCCCCCGAGGGTTGCGAGCAGAGGCCCGGGGACGCCCACGAAGGTTTGAACTACAAAGAGGAAATCAGCAGCAGGGCCACACAGCCGAAGGACAACTATTACCCTTGTCCTCCTCGAAGATACGTAAGCGAAGAGGACTATTTCCCACCTCCTCCCCGGGGAAGACGAGAAGACAATTGTTCCCCCCCCCCCTCCGCAGGTACCACCAGTGCAGAGAGCAGTGTATCGAGAGATGGGCGGCCATACGCCTCCTCCACCCAGGTTCTCGAATCCCTTGGGACCCTCGCCCCTCACATTTTAGAAGAAGCCATTCATCCGGGGATCAAGATCCCAAGCCTCAGCGAGTTCAACGGAGTGGGGGATCCTCAAGACCACTTGGACTGTTTCCTGGCCAGAGCCGATTTGTTAGACATTAGCGACGCGGCTTATTGCAAGTTGTTTCGGACCACCCTCTCGAGAAAGGCGATGGCGTGGTTTAACCAGCTACCCCCGGGAACCATTGAGTCATTCGAGCAGCTTTCCCAGTGTTTCTTACACCACTTCACGATTAATAGGCGATGTCCTAGAACCGTAGCGTACTTGGTTACAATAATCCAGCAAGAGAACGAGAGCCTGAGGGAGTACGTACGGCGTTTCTCGGAGGCTATTTTGGAAGTCCCCCACGTAAACCTAGAACTTTTGGCAAGCATCATGCAGCAGAATTTAAGAAGAGGTCGATTCAAGGAGTCGATTGCTGGAAAGCCCCCCTCCTCCCAAGAGGAGTTATTGCTAAGAGCCGAGAAGTATATAAGAATTGAGGAGTTAGCAGTTTCGCGACCAACAAATCCATTAAAACGGAGGGCCACTGAGGAGGAGAAAGGGGTTCCCCTTAGGACAGAAGGAAGTAAGCGTGAACACAGACATGTGCTCCCGGGGGATTTGGCTCAGTACACCCCTCTGAACGCCTCGCGAACTCAAACGTTTGATGCAGCCAAGCGACAGGGGTTGGGATCGAGGCCACAACACGGAGGAAGGCCATCACTTGAAAAATGAGGGTCGAGGAGTTGATCCGAAGAGGTTACTTATAATAATTCGTGAGGCAAATGAAACAAGAGCTCCAGAAAACCGCATTTGGAGGCAGGCACATGGCACGTAAGAGTAAAGCAGGAAACGAAATGAGCTAGTAAGGACAACCTCCCAACTGCTGGAGTTGTGAGGATTATCTCGGGAGGCCCAGTAGGAAGAGACTCGAGGCAAGCTGGAAGAATCGCAGTGAGAGCAATGGGATGCAATGTTAACCGTGTCATCTTTAGTGAGATTGCAGCAGTGTCATAAGCAGATCTAAGAATGAGTTGGAGTGTGAGGCACTAAGTGAGGGGGGAAAGCTGGCTTGCGCTGCGGGAGCGACGTATGCGAGGGCAGATAGCGACTTCCAACTTGTGGTCAAGCAAGAGAATGGAGATTACGAAGCTGGAGGAGCAGTTGATAGCGACTTCCAACTTGTGGTCAAGAAAGAGAATGGAGATTACGAAGCTGGAGGAGCGGATGACCAAGTGCTTAGCAAACATTCGAGCGTTAAGAGGGAAGTTCAACGAGTTCACCCTAGAACAAATTCCGCGGTTATACAAGGAAGAAGCAAACTAACTCGCAAAGTTGGCCAGCTCATTGGCTCCTTTGGAGAGCATGAGAATAACCCTACTAACGCGAGAGCGACTTGAAGTGGATGTTGTGGGGGGAGAAGTTTTGACGGCGAAGAGACTTTCACCTAGCTGGAAAGAAGGTCTGGAGGCATTAACGCTGAAAATTTGAGATTTTGCCAAGCGAAGAGACTTTCACCTAGCTGGAAAGAAGGTCTGGAGGCGTTAACGCTGAAAATTTGAGATTTTGCCTCAAGACCCTAAGGAAGCAAGGGTAATCGAGCTAGGTCAGCTATGTTCACGATAATTGGAGGTAAGTTGTACAAGAGAGGTTTATTACAAACCACATCTCGGATACGTCGTCGGGGACAAAGCAGAGTATGTTTTACGAGAGATCCATGAGGGAGGCTGCGTGATCATTCTGGAGGTAGAGTGTTGGCATGCAAGGCCGAGGACACCTCTGACCTACAATGTGTAAGGATGCTTGGAACTTAGTGAAGAAATCCGGAATGCCAAGAGCATGCCAACGTCATTCACGTCCCAGCAGTAAATATGGACCATCGCGACACCACATTCTGACTAGCAGGCGAAAGTAACCAGCATGATAGTCTTCCAAAATTTGAGAACGAGGCTGGAGGAAGCTAAAGGAAGTTGGGTGGAAGGACGCCCGGGAGTCCTAAGGGCATATCGAACAATCTCACGACGAGGCACGGGAGAGTCCACGTTCAATCTATTCAATGGGACAGAAGCGGTCGTCCCAGTGGACATAAAGGAGGAAGCACTCATTACGCGACAATAGGAACCAATCAGCAATAACGAAGAAAGGCGAGCCAAACTGGATTTCAGGAGGGGCTTACGAATGGCGCGAATGCAAGGAGAGGAGCCTACAGAGCATTAATAGCATAAGCCCACAATGACAAAGTACGGCGTCGCGAATTCCAAGTCAGAGATCTGGTATTAAGCAAAGCTGACACGACAAGAAACGTTGCCACTCTAAGTCAATTCTAGATCTGATTCCCACACACGTGGAATATTGCTAGCCTCAAGAATCATTTTACTTAATACTTCGTATTTCTTTTCAAACGCCTTGTAATCCAGAATTACGGTAATGAAATATCCATATTTCTACCTACTTGTTATGGGCTCATATTAACTCTTTAGTTAGCAAGAGGGGGGATGGCCCCTCACATTAACACTTTATTTAGTAAAAGAGTGGGATTGCCCCTCACATTAATATTTTATCTGAGAGAGGGGGATGGCCCCTCACATTAATATTTTATTTAAGAGAGGGGATGACCCCTCACATTAATATTTTATCTAAGAGAGGGGATGACCCCTCACATTAATATTTTATCTAAGAGAGGGGGATGGCCCCTCATATTAATTTTTTTTTTAAAAGAGGGGGATGGCCCTTCATATTAATATTTTATCTAAAAGAGGGGGATGACCCCTCACATTAATATTTTATCTAAAAGAGGGAGATGACCCCTTACATTGATGTTTTGTCTATAAGAGGGGGATTGCCCCTCACATTGATATTTAGTTTAAAAAGAAGCAACTTAACATAATAAGCAATAGAGAAACAAAGTTTGATAACATAGTAAAAAGGAACTCCTACCAAGTTCCCATACGACGAGGAACCCCTGCGAAGTTCCAAAATATTTTGACAAAATGAACTCTTAAGAAGTTCCCCAAAACGACAAAGAATTCCCACGAAGTTCCAGAGTGTTCCAACCAAGGGAACTTCTACAAAGCTTCCGAAGAACTCAACGTGACGCGTCGCAACGCAACGCGGTTTGATGCGACGCGATACATGATGCGTCGCGACACGAGGTGATTCAAGCATGGCGCGATGCAAATTCATCATGATGCGTCACGACGCGAGGTGCTTCAAACATGGTGAGACGCAAATTCAACATGACGCGTCGCGACGTGAGGTGATTCAAACATGACGCAACACAACACAACTACAACATCCATCGAATGGGCTAGGGCCCCCTCGCTCCCATGGCGACATACGAGGTTGCAGAGGATGAGGGAGCAAGCAACCTCGTCCTCATTTCTTGACGAAAGGCGAGAACGGACTCGCGAATCATGCTTGCAATCACACTAAGCCCCAACAGAACTTCTTGCTCCGAGGATTGTTGGAAAAACGGGTCACTCTAAAAAAAATTTACAACCGCTGAGAGGAAGAGTTAGAAGTACGAGTCCTTAACAACTCTACTAAGGATAAACAAAATATCGAAAGCCTCAAGAGAGGAAGTTACACTAAGATCCCAAAACGTCGGATGAAACCCTTTAGAGTACACGAAAGAATTAGGAGCAGAGTGGCTGGCGCGCGACATCGAGGTCTAAAACGAGGGCTTGCGCCATTGAAGAAAATCGAGGAGTTTCCAACCTTTTCCTAACTTCAATTTCTGAAAAAATCTAGCGAATCATATGAACGCTCGGGTGAATTCCTGGTGCCCTAAATCAAAATCAGTTCGTGATCAAAATCGACGACTTCAAGACGAGCAAGAGAGCGGGGGACCAGGTGCCTCAGTCGGATTCTGGTCGAGGCAGATCACCTCAGCTTGATCCTGGTCGAGGCAAAATGCCTCGGCCGGGCCCTGGTCGAGGCGCCTCTCCTCGACCAACCCCGAGTCGAGACGTGCTGCCTCGACCCGGCATCGACGAACCCCCGACGACGCCTCGTTAGATATTTTCTTGAGTGCCTAACATCCTAAAATTCTTTCGAACTGGCAAATTGTTTCTGTTTTCCGGATTGACAAAGGATGACCCTTGAAAGTCTAAAAACGAAAATTACAACAAGAAAAGAGATGAAGAGTTATATACCCGAACCAACACGTTTCGACATTTTTTTGGAATGTAGCTGAGACCAAGAAGACAGACCAAACAAAGCACGATGAAGAAAGTTAGAATATCCCACCAAGTTTATATATAGAAGACAAAGAATCCTAACAAATGAAGGATTTGAATAAAAAAGAATCCAAAGAGAAAAAGAGGTCATAGTAGAAGGGGATTACCAAAAGAAAAGAAGAAGCTACATCAAGTATAGATTGTTTGTCAGAATTTCCAAATTTTTTTGACACATTTGGAAGTTAGGGGACTACTGATGAAGATAGAATGCATTTTTATCAAAATTACTAAAATACCCTTAAATGTATGAGTATTTACCGAAACGTCATGCAATGCGTTTCTTCTTTCCTTAAGTGGCTTTACTTTTCGTGTCTAACAACAAGTGTGAATGTATACGAAGTATGGAAATTAAAATCCTTATGAACAGTAAACAATTATAAACTATGTAATACGAGACGAGTCAGAGTTAGAGAGAGTTGACACAAGAATAATTAACATATAATGCTTGGGGAGTTGACTTTTGAATATTTCAATGTACTTCAATTTTCTAAATAAACATAATATTAATTAATATGGTTAATTGCACTTAGATTTCTTTTGAAAATACAAAATTATACTTTATCTTGAAAAAGTTTTAAAATCAAACTTACACCCCTTTCTAAAATTCTTCGTTTACACCTGATCCCCTTCGCTAGAGTTTGGACGAAAAATGTTTACGTTAGCAAAAAAAATACATAAATTTTCAATTTTGCTCCTCATCCGACATTCTCATGTATATTTTGAAATTTATATATAATGGGATAAATGTAATATATATATATATATGGAGTGAGGTTAATATTATTATATTTTTCCCGTATAAGTACAAAATTATTACATGGAAATGTTAAATGAGAGGTAAAATGGGTAATTTATGGTAAAAAAAATTTCTAACATCAGCATTTTTTGTTCAAATCCTAACGAAAATGTGTCAGGTGTAAAAAGTGAATCTTCATAAGGGGGTGTAAGTGTAATCTTAAGATTTCTTTAGGAGAAAGTGTAACATTGCTTTTTCACAAGGGATCTAAATATAATTAATTCTAATTAATACAAGGTCGTTTTTATTATGTCATTTAAATAACTTATATTACAAAGTAAACAGAAACTTAAAAGTATATTATTTGAGTTGAATATTTTGGTGGGTTTAAATTATTCATAGTAATGGACTTTCAAATTAAAAACGACTTTGTATAATGCAAAATTAACACCTTATTTAAATGTATGGCATTATTTGTACAAGTTGACGTGACATATATACCTAGGATAGTTGTTCCCTCGTCGGCCGCTCGCCGTCCTCTTATATTCCTTACATCTCTTCGGTCTCAACTATTAAGCTCAAAAATTTGTACGACTGTACATCAGTATTCCCCCAACTCCTTTAAATCAACTCACCCTCTCCATTTTCCAACATTATAATTAAGAATATCTGCAAATCATCACCTGCCGATTTTATTCATGCATCTCATCTTCCCAAAACAATATACACAAACGAGGTGAATTTTGATGTTGGGATAGCAAAGAATGTCGGTAGGCGACGCCAGGGGCAACGACACCGCTCGTGCCATCGACAACGTGCAGGCAGAAGATGTCGATGGCTTGACTTTGCAAGTGCCCGTCAGCTTCTCCGTGCCTAATTACATATCTCTAGCTCGCAAGGTTCCTTTCATGCCATTCAAACTCCAATGCAATAAACTTGTCGCGTGATTGATTTATAATTCAAAAAATATTTGATTCGATCAAACCTGATTGGGTAAGAAGTTTTCATGTTTGTTACGTAGGCTGGTGCAGAGTTCGTGGGAACATTCATTCTCATATTTGCAGCCGCAGCGGGCCCAATAGTAAACCGAAAGTACGACGGAGTAGAAACGCTGATGGGGAACGCAGCATGCTCGGGGCTGGCGGTGACGATAGTCGTCCTGTCAACGGGGCACATCTCCGGCGCCCATCTCAACCCCGCCGTCACCATAGCATTTGCAGCACTCCGCCACTTTCCCTGGATGCAAGTACCAGGTTACATCTCCGCCCAGGTGTCAGCTTCCCTCTGCGCATCATTTGCCCTCAAAGCCCTGTTCCCGCCTTTCATCTCAGCCGCCGTCACCGTTCCTTCCGTCGACGGCGGCCGCGCTTTTGCCCTCGAGTTCCTCATTACCTTTAGTTTGCTCTTTGTCATAACTGCCGTCGCCACCGATACTCGCGCTGTGAGTCATTCCTATTACAAATTCGTTTTGTAGAATTTTTTATACACATAGTCCTTATTTTGATGTATTAGTTTGAGTAAAAAAAAATAGTATAATTTATTACAATATTTGCTTTGAAATACTAAAATTAAAGTCCGTACTAAACACTGTTCAAGTTGCATAATTCATCCACTTTTGGAGTGGTATAAATTATCCTAATGACTTTTGTAAAGCCAATACTCATTTTAATTGTCCATTCTACCTTCGGGGAAAAAGATGTTTGTCTGTTAGATTTGGTGTTGAAGGGCTCAAAGGTAATTTCCCCACTCAAAGCATATGCATCCATCAATATAAACACTTGGTGGAATTTATCCTATTGCGTTAATACATGTAAATAAACACCTTATAATGAATACTGGACTTTTCTATCATTCATTTAGTTAAATATAATACTATCACTCATAGGGCATCTTTACTTGCAAGATTAGTCATAATTAAATAGCAAATCCTTACTTATATTCTGTTTATTTTTTTTAAGGGCGGCCCGTACTTAATCCCGAGAGCCCTTAAGTTTTGCTGATAAGTGGGTGATTGAAATTAGCCCCCCCCCTAAAATTAACTTATCACCTTTGATCACTTGTCATGACAAAATTTTGATATCCAAATTTGACCTCAAGTTCATTTTGTTACTTCCGATTTTGCCCCTCTAAGACTCAATAGTTATAATGCCTACCAACATCGTGATGTGACAACACATGCAGAAAATTTTTAGTGATGTGACAACACATGCAAAAGCACTATTCACATACACAAAAGTCAAGATAAATAATGATTTAATCCTACTTCTCAATATTCAAGTAAACAAAATACTAAACAATCTCACTTGCTCTTATCACAGTTTTAATCACATTTTAGTCAATCCACACTTAATTCATACCCAAAAAGTAAAGATGCCCTTAGTTAAATATAATACTATCACTCGTTTCATCCGATACTCTAAAGTAAATGGGTTCCATAGTATATGTTAAAGTGATTCTTGAACTCAACAAACTACGTACCAGGTCGGAGAACTAGCAGGGATAGCAATTGGAGCTACTGTAATGCTAAACATTCTTGTCGCTGGGTGAGTAGTATACTAAAATTGTTTCTCAAACTAGTTTTTGGTGGCTATTGAATCATTTAGTGTAACTCATCGATCGATTGTTGTTGGTTCAGGCCATCTACTGGCGCTTCAATGAATCCAGCGCGAACTATTGGGCCAGCAATTGCAGCAGGAAGATACAAGTCAATGTGGATATATCTGGTGGCGCCTACGCTCGGAGCTCTGGCTGGAACAGCTATCTACGGGCTGGTTAAACTCCGACCAGACGGTGAAGGCCAGACCAAGGGAGGTGGCGGAAATTCCGGCACCAACAATCAGCTTACCTCAGCTCAAGTCTGAAGAGTTATGCTTAAGTTTCATAAAGCCCAAGGAGGACACTTCATTCAAATGTTTACCCATGTTTCTATTACAAGGAATGACAACGTCCGGTTACATCCGAGTCAATCATAGTATTTGACCAAAGCTGTTGTTCTATGAACAACGGCTAATTCTAACTTGGATTGAGTTTTTTTTGCAGGGTTTAAATATAATATACTTAGGGCTCGTTTGGTTCGTGTGATAGATTAAGCGTGATTGGATTGGGTAGGATGGAAAATTGAATGATAGTTAATCACATTTTACATTATATGTTGTTTGGTTTGAGGTATTGTATGTAGGATATCCACGTGATAATATAGTATGGTGTTTGGTTGAAGGGATTATAAAATAGGGTAAATTACAGCCACCTCCCCTAAAGTTTGGCATGATTACAAATATCCCCTCGCTGTTTGAAAAGTTACAAATACTCCCAGGTTTGTAATTTTTAACAAGGCCATAAATTGACCATTTTGCCCATAAATTTTTTATCAAAATTGTAGAAAAATCAGCCGAGGTAAATTGCATTATTGCTCCTTTGTGTAAAATTTTTTAAAAAATCTTTCCCTGTGCATTATAGTCCAAAAAAAATTTAAAATTTAAATAAAAAATAATTCAATGCATAAGGACATTTTGGTCAGTTCAACGATAAAAATGGATGAAAATGGGTTATTTGTTAGACGGTTACAAACCTCAATGGGGTATTTGTAATTTTTCAAATAACGAGGGGGTATTTGTAATTAGGATAAATAGCAGACACCCCCCCAACGTATGGGGTCGATTGCACTTTAACCCCCAACCACTTTTTTTTTTACTAAATACCACCCAACCTTTCTAATTTTTGCACTTTACCCCTTTTTTTTGCATTTTTCGATCAAAATTTCGGTTGAGTAGATTCCACGCGCTTAGGGGCAATAAGTTGGTGGGTAAATGGGTAATTTCACCCCCTTTCCTGGCCAAGTGTTGCATATAACCCAATCCCCAATTTCACCCCCTTTGTTGCCCTAATTTCTAAAACTAAAGAGCTGAGAAAAGGAGAAGAGAGAAATTAAGCAAAATAGAATTGTGATTTGTGATACATTCAAGGTAAGTGGAATTTTCTCCATGCAATTGCTTCCATTCGGCTTGGATTGAGATCGGTCCATGATGCTTTCTTCAAAACTCGACTCGACTGCCACAATAGCAAGTTGCTTCCATTTTGCTTAGTTTCTCTCTTCTCCTCTTCTCAACTCTTTAGATTTAGAAATTGGGGCAACAAGGAGAGTGAAATTGGGAATTGGGTTATATGCAGCACTCTTGGGCGGGAAAAGGGGTGAAATTACCCATTTAACCATCAACTTATTGGCCCTAGGCGCGTGGAATTCACTCAGCCAGAATTTTGGTCGGAAAATGCAAAAAAAGGGTAAAGTGCAAAAATTAAAAAGGTTGGGTGGTATTTAGTTAAAAAAAAACAATTAGGGGGCAAAGTGCAATCGACCCCATACGTTGGGGGATGTCTGCTATTTACTCTTGTAATTATGTCAAACCTCAGGGAAGGTAATTGTAATTTACCCTATAAAATATGATTAAATGTAAAAGGGCTATTAAGGGTACCTCTTTTAAGTTATTTACATTTTATATTGTAGCTTGTGAATAATTACAAAAAATAAAAAAATAAAAAAAACTATAAATTGTTTATTGAAATACAATTGCTTCAAATAAAATCAATTTGTGAAATATTTCTTTTATTTTTTTTCTATATTCATATGAAATAGAAGTTCAAAATACGCATTCAATTTAGTAATTAATTAAAATTCAAATATTTTTCAAAAGACAAAAAAAAATGAAGTAATATTTTTTTATTATATTTTATTATTTAATTATCATAATTTGAAATACACTTTTTTAATCATGCATGTGATTCTCAAGTGACAAAAAATACAAAGTTAAAAAGAAAGTTAAAAGTCCCCTTGTTGTTCATGAGGAGAAGAAATATATGGAGAGAAAAAGAAAGAAGGGAGGGGGGTGGGGGAGAGAGAGAGAGAGAGAGGATAGAAGGGTAAATGAGAAATAAAAATTTTAATACTGGTTTATCATAATTTGTGGGATTGTGTATCCCACCTCATAACAGGTATCCATTATCACATAAATTTTGATAAATAAGACCGGGCTCGGTATTAATACTGGGCTCTTAAAATGCTAACCAAATATGTGATTAGACATGATAAATAATAATTTTATCATGCCTAATCACACGAACCAAACGGGACCTTATCATATCATTGATATATAATTTAAAAATTAATTCAAAAAATATATGATAAATATAATATACTTATCAATTACCAAAGAATATCACGTGTTGTATATTTGCAGCAATTAATTTATTGCAAACAAGTGTGATTTAAATAATTATTTTTGTGAATTGATAAAAATGTCTAAGTGGAAATTATAGAAATTAAATTTAATAGAATTAGGCATATTCCCGAAAAGGGGCCACATAAATTGACATCTTAAACATTACTTAACTGAAGATTTAATTCATAATTAATGGGAGTTGGTGTATAGGGATAGATATGAAGTAGGGGCATTTTTGTCATACCGACCAAATTAACGAGGGTAATTTCGTCCATACGCAACCACAAATACGTGGTGAAATCACTCTGTAGCTCGTCATCTCTTCTTACAGAACAGAGCAGACTAAAAATTCTGTAACAAAAAGACGAAATCCTTCATACAAGAGGAGGAAACACAATCCTACACTCCGAATTCTTACCTTGGAAATCATCGGAGACCTGTTCGCTGTTCGAAATTTTGACGATCCGACCGCCGTTTGTTAATCCAATTAGCGAACGGCACGGCGGAGCATTTTTCCCTGGGTTTTTGGTGGTGGTGATGGGAATCGGAGCAGGGGAAGTTGATTGAATCTAAGGGTTTGAATTAGTTTTTTATTTATCTTTTTCTTTGAGGATATTCATTTTGCTGGATTTTGTGAGAGTTGAACGTCAAAGGAGGGAAATGGATGATCTGATTTTCTACGATTGATTTTGTTGCGTTTAGAGGTATGTAAATTGAAAAGATAGTTCTGTTCATGCGTCTTTCCTTTTTATTTTTTAATTATTCTTTTGGGATAATCTGAGTTTGGTTTGTTTGTTGGTTGTTTTTGTGTTGTTATCATCAGAGGAGGAGGAACTATTGTCTTTGAATTTATGATTTGGCGCTAAATTTGATTCTGTGGATCTGTGGTTTCAGAAGAAACCCTAGGGTTTTGTTCTGTATTATGTTTTCTCGATAAATAACTTAACTTCAGTTCTGGCTAATATGAGAACATCGTTGAATTGCAAAAGCCTTTCCATTTTGAATTTGTATATGAAGAATAGTTTTAGCTCAATTATATTTTATATGGTTCTACTAAATGATGCTGCAAATTGGCAGTAGATTGTTGTTACTTTAGTAGTAATTTATTTTCCTTTACTGAGTGGGTTGCATTTATGTTGTTTTAGTTGGAACTGCATGCTAATGGTTTGAATATTCATTTGCTGATTGTAGTTTGAAGAGGTTTTGTGGATGGAGGCAAATAGATGTGATGTTAATCACTTGGATGCTGATGCCCTTTTGCCACCCCGAAAGCGGCTTCTGGCTGGATTGAAGAGACAGAGTTCTGATGTTAATTCCACTGCACCATCCACTTCTCGTAGTGCTGAGAGCGAATATGATACCCGTCTTAATAATCTATTAAGGTCACAGTTGAGTAACACAAATCTTTCAAATGAGGGGATTGTTGAAGCCTCTAGATGTGCTGCTATAGAAGCTGCAAAGGTTGCAGAGGCTGCAAGGGCTATTGCTGAACAGAAGGCTGCTAAAGCAGCAAAGGCAATGGCCGCTGCCAAGAGTGCCTTGGATCTTGTTGCCACTCTTGAGGAGGCTGCCAGCAAAGAAAAATGTCTAAAACCGAATAAGATGAAGAAGCATCTACCTGTCCAAGCATTTTACAATAAAAACAAAGGAAAATTTAACTGTAGAACAGATGAAGAATTGGCTCGCAAGTTGCATCAGGCCATCAATAGTTCCGCAAGAATTTTGAAGAACTCATCAGGTTCTGATTCAAAGAATCACAAGCATACGAGGCTGAAAACTTCTGCTGCTTCTGGGAGAACTAGTATTTGCAGTGGAATTCCACCTGGGGAAGGAAATCGACCTTCCATCAACACAAGCAATGGCTATGGTGTAGTAGAGGTAGATACTGAAGGTCCAGTGAAGGAGATAGACACGATTATGGTAGATTTGAACACATCAAAACCTGACAGAGATGATGGCATAAGGTTGGAGAATGGGGAAGGATGGCAACCCAGTAAACATGATCAACTGAAGTTGCAAAATGGTGAAGTGAGGGTTCCATCAAAGGCTAAGTCTCCTGAATCCTTGGATAGTTTTGGTAAAAAGAGGGGTAGAATTAAGCAGAAAAAATTGCCCTTGAGCATTTGTAGTTTCAGAGATCAAACCAGCCCCAAGGAGGCGCTGAAATCTCGAGGCATGCCACAGCCTGAAGACAACGGCGACAAAACTCCTGTGGTCAATCAGCCATTGTTTCCCGTGGGGACTCCTGGCAATAGTTTAATGCCTATTGAGAGGACACCAATGTGGAAGTGCCAAGCATTCAAAGCACCTGCTTGTTTCACGCAAAATAAAGTGATGCAGTCATGATATTCATAGTTTTACCTAAATAAGTGGAGTCTATCATGATAAGAGTCATGGCCAATTAGTTCAGTCCTGGTTTTTTGGTATAGATAAGGCCTTTTTTCGGTATTCTCTTTTCTGCATGTGAGTTCACTCTTATGAACTTCAATGTAATATCAACTGACTGATTGCCTTGATATGTTTGTTGCTGCTTTGTTCAGGAACCTAAGGTAAAAACAAGAAACAGGGACACTCACTGTGTGCATTATGTCCCCAGCTGATTGATAAAACAGCCCATCATTTTGTATT
This sequence comes from Sesamum alatum, assembly GCA_034509735.1. Taxonomy (NCBI): domain Eukaryota; kingdom Viridiplantae; phylum Streptophyta; class Magnoliopsida; order Lamiales; family Pedaliaceae; genus Sesamum; species Sesamum alatum. The sequence goes on along the minus strand of JACGWO010000003.1, from coordinate 26,573,907 downwards.
TTGAGCCAAATCTTGGAATCCCCAATATTTAAGTGCTGATTTTTCCCAATGCTCTTGCAGTTCTCAAGAACCTTACAGGTCATGTTCTCTTGATCAAAATCATATTGGCTTCTAGTTCTAGATGCTACGGTAAGGATCTCTGTGGGTTCTGCATCTCATTGTGTCTTTTCTTCCTTTTGGTATACAATTCTTGTGCATATCAACAATCTTGTTGATGTGGACAAAAAAGCTGATGATGTGTACTTGCTGTACTGCACCTTCAAGGAGTGTGATTAAAGATGGGTTTGTCCCAAACCTACACATTATGGTAAACGGCTCCGTTTTAGGGATAATAACAATTTGGATGTAAAATTACTACCATGCCCTTACCTAGAAATAGTACCCATCACTTTTGTATTATTCTTTACATTGATGATGGAACCTGATCTCATCTCCATCTCAGTGAATGTAGGGCAAAGAGGAAGTTATCTGAAAAAATCAGCCTTCACCCCACAAGTTTTCCATTAGAGTTGAGAATCTTGATAAGACAACAGAGTTATTGAATTCTTGGCGCACAACTTAAAATGGCAAACAGTCCTTAATTTGGTGATAGAATCAGACATGTCAACTGGGCTGGGCTTTCAATTTTCTATTTGGTGCTTTGGACTTTTGCCCTTAGGACTTTCTTCTGATCTTCTTGCCTTTTTGAGGTGGTCGGTTAAGATAAGGAAATTTTGTATGCTGAGGGGAAATTTTGTTATAAGACTATAAAACAAAACCAACCCTTGATGCTCAGAATCTTGCAATATGAAAGATGCGCACAAAACATGCAACAAGTTAACCTTGTGCAGAAATCCTACATGGGGTTGGTTGGATTGACATCACCTTCATTGCACTTAAACAAGATCTTAAGTTCGAGTCTTGCAAATAAAAAATACGTAGTAATATTGGCATGCATTCCACATCGATTACAGAGAAGAGTTTGAATTATTTTAAGTCTGAGAGCCTCCTTCACCTAACAAGGGTTCATTTTCAATGATAGATTCGTGGGGCTCATATGTAGGTGGAACAGAAAATACGCCTCGCAAAGGAGCATTGATGAGCACAACGCATCACCTAGTTAGAGTAGGGGTGCAAACGAGCCGAGCTTGGCCAAAAATTCGGGCTCGAGCTCGAGCATGACGAGCTTGTATCATATAGGCTCGAGCTCGAGCTCGAGCTCCAGGCTAGGTGCTCGAGCTTGGAGATAACGAGCCGAGCTCGAGCTCGAGCTCACACTCAGCTCGCGAGCTCATTTTTTTTTTTTTTCTAAAACAACGGAAATATATGGACTATTCTATATTGGAATACATTATTCAAAAATTTAATATGAACTAGAAAGAAAACATTCACAAAAAGCAAAAAAGAAAAAAAAAAGCAATACGATAAAAGAATTAAGTTCAATGCTCAAACTAACAAGTAGTGGATTGTTGTGGTGGATATTTAATATAACATTAAAATCCATATGAATTATACTAATTTTTTATTAAACTTCTTTTTAGATAATATAAATTAAAATACCATATTTTAATACCATCTAATATATGATGAATTTTGAAATAAATGCATTTTGTTATAGTAGATATTGGATTTATAACGATAAAATTCATATGAATTCTATTAAATATATTTTTACAAAAAAATTGTCAAAACGTACTAAATTATTGATTAAGCTTGTTTCTAGATAATATAAACCAAAATACCATATGTTAATATCATCTAAAACTTAAAATATAAGATATTGTAATAATTCTAATATATGGTAAATTTTGAAACAAATGCATTTTGTTGTAGTAGATATTAAAATTATAACGATAAAATTCATACAAACTGTCTTGAATATTCATTTTAAAAAAAATTATCAAAACGTATTAAATCGTTGATTAAGCTTGTTTTTGGATAATATAAACTAAATTCTCATAGTTTAATATCATCTAAAACTAAAATATGACATATTGACTAATAATTTACTATATGATGAATTTCGAAACAAATACATTTTGTTGCAGTGAATATTATAATGTAACAATAAAATTCGTATGAATTGTATTGGATATTTATTTAAGAAAATATCAAACTCGTACTAAGTTGTTGCTTAAGTTTGTTTTTAGAATATATAAATAAATAAACCATATTTTATTATTATATATAATTAAAATAAAAGATATATTGATTAATAATTCTAATATATATTGAATTTTTAATATAAGCTTAATATGATACTAAAATGTACTTAAATATATAAATATATGTATAAATAAAAAAAATAAAAATAAAAAGGTGTGAGCTCGCAAGCCGGCTCGCGAGCTCACGAATACAAGCAATTGAGCTCAAGCTCGAGCCGAGCTCGGCTCAACTTGCACCCCTAAGTTAGAGGTTTGTCCCTTGATTTTGGTGCAACAAGAGCCAAATTTAAATTATCTGAGTTCCAAATAAACTTTGTATCTTAATATTTAAGCCGAAAGAAGTTGTTATTTAATATTTCGTTTCAAATTTCAATTTTCTTTAATATTTATGAATGATTTCTCCAGAAATAATTTTTTGCATACATATATACACTCCATGAGTCATTAGAGTTTTACTTGATTAAAGCCAGCTTGATATCGAAAACGGTAAACTTCACTCTACATAGTTTCTTGTAATAAAACCGCAAATTCGGGTTTAATTGATTTGATTTATTTCTATTTTATTAAAGTTAAAGACTTTTATGGGGCATCAAGTCTACTATTAACCTTACAAGTATTGACATGTGAGCTCCTCAATCTCATCCACTTTCCATGTTAATTTAAGAGAAAACAACAAAAATTATATATTTTTAGAGGTATTATTAATATATTAGTTAATTGATCGCACCAAAATTGAAAATTTATTATATACTTCGAAATTTTTGCTTCAATACTTTTCGAATGAACGCTCTAGCTTTTTAAAATTTTAAAAGTTTTATAGAATTAAATATTATCTGAAATTTCTATAAATTAATGAAGATTATTATTGATGCAACTTGCGATTTGATCGATACCCCATTGCGCGAGGTATTATTCGTTGGGGTTTCGTATGAGCCTCACGATTTTGTCCTGAAAAGGCGACTCACTAGGGAGAAAAAGCATAGGGACTTATCAACCACTCAAGCTCCTCGTCTGCAACCGATATTAGATGTTTGCCCACATCATTACCCCCCCCCCCCCCCCACGAGAGATTTAGGACAAGCACATGGCCTCGTTCCCACATGCAGCGACAAATGATGCAGCTTGCAATTTGATCGATGCCCCATTGCGCGAGGTATTGTCCGCTCTGACTTCATATAAGCTTCACAGTTTTGTCCTGAAAAGTCGCCTAGCAGAGGAAGCATTGGAACTTATAAATCACTCAAGCTCCTCATCTATAACCGATGTAGGACGTTTGTCTACATCACTAAATACCATGATAATATAAACTAAAATAACATATACCAAAAGCTACATATTAATTGGTTTATAATTTACACATACTCAAGAGGAGAAATTGGGTTTGGAGGGGAAATAGGTAGTTGTCTCTTTTTCTTAAACAGTAATTACATGATTACATCAATATTGTAATAATTATAAGAACAATAAAACAATATTAATTTACGTAAAGTAATACAAATATACACACAAATAATACTCAAATTCATGACGTCAAACTTATTTAAGAAATTTAACCACTAAATTAAAACATCCTATGTGGCTGAAAAATAGGTAGTTGGTGAGGTTATATATTGTAGTTATTGAAGCATAGCTGTCATCTAGGTATGATTAGAGAGAAATTAATGTATTATACTAATTATGTATTTGGTTAAGTTGTAAGTGTAACTGCAACTCAATTATGTGAGTTGAGATATATAAAGAAAAAGGGGCCTCCATCCACATCCACATCCAACATCCAAAAAGTCAACCTACCCAACTGCAAATTGATACACTTCCTTTAATTGCTTATTTTATTACATTGATTGCAACATTCTTAATTGTCTTTCTTTGATCCAAACTACACTATTAAGAATTTAATAACAATATGTGGATCAAGACAACATAAAACACAAATTACTTAATTGAGGGTTGTGCTTATAAGTAATTTGTAAGTATTTCGGTAAGCGATCTGTATACTATCTATAAGGTTTGTGTTGGTTTATTTATGTTTTTATAATATTTTTTAAATGTATAATTGAACTAAAACTTGTAATATGATGTGTTTATGCAAATTAAAATACAAGGTGAATATTAGTTTAAAATCGAGAGTTTAGACTCATGCCAAATATATATTTCATAAAAAAAAATTGGAAAAGGGGGAAATGTCGCGAGCCCAGTTTGGAGATTTGTATTAAATTTTAATAATATGTATAAAATAACATTATAAAAATAAAATTTGAACAATATTTTAAACTATAATCTAGTTGTTCACAATTAAGAGTGTATTTGGATAAGTTTAATCAAAACTTCTTGTAATCTCATATATTTTAAAGACATCACATCTTATTTCAAAAATAAAATTTTAAAAGTATTTGGATAAAATAAGAGGATGAAACTTATAAGATAAATGCTAGTAATCGTATTTTTAATTAATTTAAAGGAGTTTGTTACATTTTTTTTTAAATAGAAACTCCATACTTTTTGTAAAATAATTTAAACTCGTAATTTTTTTTTTGAAAAACAAAAAAAAAAGATATTATTAAACGCTTTGTAATATCTTATAAGATATTTTAAAAGAATTATAATTTTTCCCAAACACCCTCGAAATACTGCTCAGCATCTCATGTCGGGAAAAAAACTTGAGAAGAGAATATTATTCAACGGAAAATATGTATTCTAGATTTTATATATGTTTTCGTGTAAAATAAAAATATATTGAATTAATTAATAAAATATGTATTTATATTGAACTATAGTATCAAATCAATATATTTTCAACAAAAATACATATAAACAAATATATTTACATTTTAAAAACTATTTCAAAAACTGAAAAAACTAGAAATTAAAACGCAAACAAATAGGGCCAAAGTAAGTAGAAGAGAGTAGAAAAATTGAATAAGAAGACAGATGCATAATGCATACCTGTTTCCTGTTTGGAAGTTTGTGGTGCAATTTGACTTTTTTTGTAAATTGTGGGGCCTAAAAAATAAAGATTTTAACTTCTTCTTTTTTTTTCTTTTTTTTGTTGGGGGGGGGGGGAGCTGGGGGGTGGGGGTGGGGGGTAGGGGGAGTAGGTGGGGTTCTCTCCGTGGATCTAAAGCAAACGCGTTTTGGGGATGGAAAAATAAAATAAAATAAAGAAAAAGACAAGTTTTTGCAAAGCACCAAATGCGGATGCTGCTGCTGCTCATATATTATTCCCTTCTGTATTTATGGTTAAGGTATAAATTCAATGTGAATAAGTATTTGGGATACGAGAAAACGAGCAAATATTAGGTTTGTTGGGTGGTCCTCCAATTAAAATATTTTGATGTTTAACTTAGTCGGGGGTGAGATTGAGGGAAAAATATGAAAATTATTCTCTCAAATAATGACATATTTTCGAGTGAAAATGGGCGGGTCTTAGTCATGTTTGAGCATTTGAAATCCTATTGAGGATATTTTTGTGTTTTCATTACTGGATCCCCGTGATATTTGTTGTGCCTAAACAGTTATTCCTATTTTCATAATCTTAATTTGGATGTACATTTGATTTGAGCTCGAAACTGGCGTTTTATTTTCTAGTTGTATGGATTGTCGTAAAGATCCCAAATATTCATCGAGATTCTACTTTAACAATCTCAGCTATATCCCTTCGGTTTTCAAGTCGATGAGATCGTCCCAAATGGAAACATTTTAAAATAGGAAACAAATTATGGCTGGCTTTGGATTGTTCGGATACGCATGGTACTAATTTGTTTGACAAGTCATCATATCAATATAATGTGTATCGTTGTGCGTACAGCTCAGCTTGGTTGTAACGCCACTGGCTCGACATGAATCTAACAAAAGTATGCGGTTAAATTATTACGTTATTTTTTTATTTTTTGCTTTTAGGTGGCAATCTAATCTTTTAATTTCGATAAATTTCTATATCTTATATACTTATTGTTAATAAAGTATTTTTGAAATTAAATATAAAAGACAATTACATCAAATATACTTATCTTAAGTTCTAATATTTATTTTCCTTTTATAAAAATATAATATTATAAAATTTGGAGGCATCGCGTGTGCAAAGAGTAGTAGAGGATAGAATAATGAATATTGGCCTAGTGTACTTTTTAAGGGACGTATATGTCCTGTTTTATTATATATTTTCTATAAAGAAAATAAAATAAAGGAAAATTGTAGGGACAAGAACATGACATTAGCTTGTAATTGACTTCAACCTTCTCATTCGTTTTACTAATTATTATTTCTTCAAACACAAAGTATTTCATACTCTACTACTTGCCAACAAAATAAATTAAAAAAAAATTATAAATATTTTTGTTTTGGGTTATGAGTATATAAATATTCAAAAAAATTGCGAAAAATGGAAATTGGTTGCGAGAACAATCTTAACTCGGCAATGTAAAATTGTCTGTCGGGCGCATCTGTACGAGAATCGAGACTGTTTTTTTCGTTCCAATGATAATTTATTAAAAAAACAAAGTTAATACCTCAAAACTGTAAAGTCATGAATCCGAATCTTATAAATGTGATTATGTATTTATGTTTATAATAGTTTATTGTTTGGTTGCGTTCTTTGTATATATTATTTGGTTTGGAATTATTATTGTATTCAACGAGTTTTTGGTATTTTGTGGTACCAATTGATATAATAAAATTATATTTATAAGAAAAGCATAATATCCATACTTCAAGTATGATTGAGCTCTTGTGAATCATAAGATATACAATTGATTAATAGAATAATTACATTTACATCTCTAAATTATAAATTATCTTTGTCTTTTGTATAATTACAGATACCATTCAAGGCAACCAAAAAGCAAAGGCAATATATGTAATTATTGCAACGCTTTTTGGAGAGTATGTGTATTTCTCCAAAAAAATAAAAAAAGGAGTGATTTGTGTAAATAATGTCAATTTATATAGTGAGTATATGTGTAGTTATCCAAAGGGCAAGATGACTTGTATAAACAAGCCGTAGATTAGAGGTGTAAATGTAATTATCCCATGATTTATATTTTTTTTTAAAAAACGAGTAACAACAATCATAAAGTAGGGTTTAATCCACGTGATATTGCTAATGAGTAAATTATTCCTCTTATGAAAACAAAATATCAATTTACCTACCATTTTTTTTAAAATGGAGCAATTTTACCTCTCTGTCTAGGGAGGTAAAATGCTCTATTTTAAAAAAATAAGGGATGTAAATTAATTTATTTTAAAAAATACAAAAAAGTAAATTATTATTTTAATTTTCACATGAAGATAATTTGCTTATTTGCAGTTGCCTGCATTTTTCCCTCATAATGCAAGCACAATTATATAAAGAGATGATTTTGTTTTCCAGATTCAATTAAATTAAAATTGAACTAATTTTCCTTTTTTTCGCACACTAATTTACTAATTTAAACACACAAGAAATTCAGTATGAAAAGAATAAGAAAAGAAGAAGAGTGTGTGTGTGTGTTGGGGATTTGGTGATAGCAATGAGCATCTTGAAATCAGGACCACACATTGTTCATCTGGATCATCGCCATTTCCACATCACATCACTCCTCAATCACCTTATCTGCATTATCTCCTCACTCACTCCTTCCTATTCTCTTCATTCAAATCCAACCCTTTTACTACTCTCTTATGTATGTATCTTCCTATTTTAGGTGCTATAATATAATTTTAATTAAATTAAATTAAAGAAAATGGGGTGTTTTCAAATTATTTTCTTAATTATTTATAGATTTAAGGGAAAAATATAAATAAAAACTTAATATATTTCGATGTTTTATTTTGTTGTTTCCCAAGAGCTGCATAGGAAATTTCCCTTAGGCTGTAGTTGGATTTGAGAAAATGATTTCATACTATATGAATTTGAAATTTATCAATGTTCAAGAAAATATATTCAAAATTAAAAATTGATGATGTTGACATAATTTCAATTTAGAATTATCCAAATAAATACAAAAAATTTTGTTATTAAGAATTTGTAATTCGTATTTTCAAGCCCATCAAATCAAATACATCCTTAATCTTCGCATACTGAAATATTCCCTTTAAAATAACAGTCTTTAACTAGTAAAATTTTCAAAAACGAAAACAAAAACAAAAATAGCTTATGTGTTCCCTTGGTTTAATTTTAATACTTTTTTCTATTGTTGTGTTTACATCAACGGATTTGGATTTAAGAATTCCAAATTCATCAAATTGTTTGGATAAATTCATGCCAGAGATTTCAAAATTTTGAACATTCATTCTAAATTATATTTTGTGGCATTGTGATGGATTTTAAATTCATTTGATATCGATTGATTTGAAATTTTTACTTCAAATCCTTCTCCCAAATCCAAATTCTTTTATCCAAATGCAACCTAATAGGAAATTATGCATTTCAAATTCTTAATAACAAATTATTTGAGTTTATTTGGATAATGCTAAATTAAAAAAATTTAAAGTTCTCAAATTCTATTGTTAAATTATATTTGATTGAATACTGATGGATTTCAAATTCTTTTTCAATGGAGTCATTTAAAATCTTTTTCAAAATCTTCCCATCAAATCCAAAAATTTTCATCCAAAGGCACCCAAAAGGATTTTATTTAATTTTAGCTGATGAGGTATAGTTTAGTTGGCGAAATTGAGGCCCCACGATCCTAGAGTTCATGTGTTCGAACCTCTGTGTTGGTTGAGGTTATTTCTACTGTATTGTAGATATGATTTGTTGCTGTAACAGCTAGGTGTTAGTTGATGTGATATTATTAATTTAATTTTTTATAATTGTCTCTATTCGATATTCATAGCTAATAAGATTGTATATAATCACAAAAGAATTTTATTTAATTTTTATGACTCATTAAAAATCCTATGTTTATATTTGCACATGTTTATTCAGCACGAACAGCTAATAATTATTAATAATTCAATCCATCATTACTTTTCTTACTCATGTTTACAACTTAGGCAGTAGGCAGTTCCTACTTCCTAGTCAAAATAATTGACATTTAGTACCAAAACCAAAAATTAAATTTCAAAAGTCCCCTATTTTCTTACTTGTATATATTTGAATTTACCATTTTCTTTTATAATATATAGTATACTATATATTAGGTAATTAATTATTCCTTACATGCATATGTGAAAAACACTCGAGTTTTAATTTCTATTTATTGGAATATTAATTTGGTACTAAAATAAATGAAATTCTATACGCTCACGTACCAAACGTACCTTTAGTATTTTTGGTAAATATGATACGGTATCTAAGCACAGATTATGCAGACTACATATAGAAAAAAATCAAACTCGTCGAGATCACAACTCGAAATATGCTCATTTTTTTTTAAAGAAGTGCACTAATATGATTTTATGCTACTCATGTCAGTAGTAGCTAAACCGAGTGTGAATTCTCGAATTAAATTTTGGTAATTGTGTAAAGTGTTAATTAACGAACTATATTTAAATCACACATAAAATAATATCATCCTAAAAAGGTTTAGAGCATATTACAAAATATGCGTAATTATCAACTAGATCTTAGTTGGCGAAGTTGAGGTCTCGTGGTTTCACCAATATCTTTATTATTTAATAGTAATTATTGGTTAATTATATATATTTAATAATTATATTTACAAATAAAAAATTGATTAAAATTTATAATATAATTGTACTGATTCACTTAAAAAAAAGGCTTGGAAGGATCTAATTTTGATTATATATATATATATTAATGGATTAACCTATAAATATTGGTAAATTTTAATTTTATTACTTGTAATAAGTAAGATAGATTAAAGAAACAAGTAGTAATAATTTGGGTAGAAAAATAATGGCTGGATGTGATTGGTGAGATGGGATGAAGTGATCGACGCCGCTAATGAGAGAGAGAGAGAGAGTGTTGACCGTAATTACCCGACAAAGCGGAAGTCGTTTCCGAACAGGACTAGGGCATCAAGGGGTAGTTTAGTCACTACAATCAATCGTCGAGGGTAGTTTCGACATAGTGGCAAGCATAAATAGGAGGTGAGTGGGACGGAATTACTCCTTCATAGCTCATAATCTTCGCTTCGCTTCGCTTCTCTTCTCTTCTCAGAAAGCCGAACAAAACATTCCAGAAGCCTGAGATATCATCTGAAGGCCGTTAATCGATCGAGGGTTGAAGATCCGACGGGCATCGTTCGCCGACGTTCGTGCCGGACGGCGCATTCTTTATATTCTTTGTGAAAATAAGAGCTGGAGCTGAAGAAATTTGTCTCTGGACCTGAGGGTTTCAGTTGAGTTTTACGTGGTGTGCGAGAAAACTTGTGAGATTTGGGCCATCGGAGGAGGATTTATCGGAACCTGTACGGTTTTTGCTCGGAGATTTGAGTTTTTGGACCATTGACACAGGTATATGAAACCCTAAGTTTTTTGATAACCTGCGTGATTTCTGTGTTAGTTGTTTTTGTGTTGTTCTCTTCACCGCCGTCAGACACGGAAATCTGCTTCCCAAGATCAAGATCTGTGGTTTGGGACAACCTTTCTAGGGTTTTCATCTTCCGAATTTGAGTTCACCTTCCATGGTTTCAAGATCTGAATCTGATTAATTTTAAGGGAAACGCTTCATTGACGAAGCAAACGAAGAGGCTATTTGAGTTGATTTCGGTTGGGGGATTTGTGTTGCATTATTCTGACTCTGAAGATCTGTTTTTCACATCTCCTGCCGCGCCTTCTATGAATAAATTGATGGTTTCTGGACAAGTGCGCATTCCGGTACATTAAAATCTGCAGCAGATCAAGATCTCGTTGTAGGGGATGATATTATTTTGACCATGTCGAAACTGTCCTCTTTTAGATGGTCGTTGTTGACACTGGGCTTCGATTTACCTGGTGAAAGGCCGCATCGAAAAGAGGCTACACATAGAAAGAAAATAAACCTCGGGCTTTTACTTTTCTTTCTTAACTTTAGAGTGTCGAATGATTTAATGGATGCGGAGATTGCCTCAATTTTCAACATATTTGCTACGAGAATGTGGAATGTTTCCTATTCTTTTATATGTTTACAGTGCCTCCTAGATCCAAAACTTAGTAAACGCTGGTAGTTTCCTCGTTTAAGTGTTGCTTGCAGGCGGGTTAAATCTGCGTTGGTTGATTTACCAGGTCACTGCCGATGATTAATGAAGACTCTCTTAAGCTAAAGCCCCATTAGATCCTTTCTCTGTTCACCATAACCATATGAAGAGTGCAAGCTATCATTTATGAAGGCATCAGTGGCACACAAACCCTTTAAGCCCATCTTTGCCCTGAGTTCTTATGATGCTACTTTTGATCTACGATGTATTTGCATAAATGAAACAAGTCTGTCCTGTTTTGATTGCGTGCAATTATTGGCCTTAATTGAGGTAAACGACGAGAGCTATTGTCAGAACACATTGATCTCGAGTAAATTGAAAGTGTTTAAAGGATGTGTTCCACCGGTTAAATTTTTAGAAAAGATCAGATCAGATTTGTTAAGACTCTTGAGGCCTTTGTTGCCAGATCTGTCGTTGCCCTCTAATGTTCTCTAAATTTATGAATATTAGATCTGTTCTTGTGTTCGACAGTCTTGGTGGTGTTTCTCATTCAAGTTTCCTCCCTGCAGGCAGGCACCTGTGGATGTGAGAAGATCAATGAAACTTCAACCCATGGTGAGAATATGTGATTGGTGGCTTGAAATTGTTTGGTGTGATTTCTTTCTATTTGACTAATAATACTGTCCTTAATTTAGGGACTTTCTATGTTGGCAACATAACATCTGTGTGAAGTGGAATATTATGAACATCTTATGACATCTTATAAGTGAAAATGTGCAGTTTGCTTCATGACTAGGATTTGACGTGACATGACTAGCAGAGAACATTTAGGAGAGATCATGGCATAGATCAGATTTTAAATTCTTATGTCTATATTTCCTGAACTAATGTGTTGTATCTGTCAAACTCACTTGTGCAGTTGATCCAGGACAGTGGTTTATAACTTTGGGGTTAAATTGGAAAGGAGGTAAGGTTGTGAAGGAGTCTGCTAAAACCTTTGGTTGTGGATTCTTTGTTGATGGGATAGAGCCCATATCTGCAAAATGCTTAGCAGTGTGGGTCTTGAAGTTATGAACTCCAGCAATCCAGAGTTAAATTGGAAGACAGTGACGAAAGGAAGGCGCTCCAGGAAGTCGATAGCTAGAAGCTTGAATGGTATTGCAAAAGTAGGCAATTCTGCTAGCCCGAAAAGAGTAGGAGATTTTTCTGGTTCTGATTCTGACAAGGTATATTGTAAGCTATTTATTGTCATTGCTATTTATTATTCAAGTCAACACTTCAACAACTACTGATTCCTATCCGTTGATATGGCAGTTTGGTGAAGCTGTTCTTGGACAATCAACCTCTAGTAAGTCGGAGAGTGTTCCAATCAAGAAAAGAAGACATTTACATCAAACTCCATTACCTCACTCTTGGACTCCCTCCTTGCGCCGTCAAGGTTCTCTCTCCCCACGAACGCGTTCTTCTTCACCATTTTCTGAAGACCAAGAGCAACTTCCATATCGTAATTGTTCCTCAGGTCAGAGGTTCTCCAACTGGCAATTAAGAGGAGTTGATGGGTCGACAAAAGTTAGATTTGGTGAAGGGTTTGATAACATCTTCCTGTGTGACCGAACAGAACATGAATATAATGATGCAGGGGACTTCTCTGGTATTGAACTTCTGGCAGCTGCTGCTAGCATGGATGACGACACTGATAATGCTAAGGAAGACGTTCTTGTTGCAGGAGATTCTTTAATGCCAAAAGACCCAGATGCATCCGCTTCTGCTGAATATTCCAAACTAGGTTTACATAGTGATGAATCTGCAAACTCCTTGAGTAATGCAACTGTGGGTGGAGGTAATACCGACTGTCCCCCAGCCTTGAACAACTCTGCTACTGGTTCACAGAGTACGTCTGGAAGCCCAGAAGAGGGGACAATGCGAAAGGTGAACAGACAGCATTGGGATTTAAACACTCTGATGGATGCTTGGGATGAACCATATGATAATTCAACTTCTGGAAATACATCAAAGGATGTTGATGATGTGCATATGGAAGAGAGGCAGAAGATTCCTGGGAATCATGTACTTTCTACTACAGATGGCACAGAAGATGAGTTGTCAAACCTGAAAATAGAAGAAAATAAGTCTACAACTGCTTCGGCAGATAGAACCTGCAGCAAGCTGCCCGCTCTTGAGGAACATTTACCGGAACCACCAAATAGTTCTAATTCTAAAGCTGCTGAAGAGGCTTCTGATCCGAAGGAAGATGTTGGCGAGAGGAAACCAAATCAAGTTTTAAGCTGTGATGCTCATAAGGAGGCTTCAAATCAAGTTATGAACACAGATGCTATTCTTGATCGTTCTCCTTTCGCTAAGCTGCGATGCTCCTCTGGCATGACTTCTGTGGAAAAAATCAACACTCTGTCGAGCCCTGTTGCTATAACACAGGATGAAGATTGTTCCAGTAATGTGAGTGAATGTGAGCGAATTACACCTTTGAATAGAATTCAGACAGTGGCTCAAGATGTCACCATAAACGATATGCCAGCCAGTGACCTATCGGAATCCCTGAGCAATGTCCAGCGTGAAAACACTAAAGATTTTCAAATCACCTCTGCACTGCATGGTATTATGATTTCTTTGAAGGAGACTATTGACAATGTCAACTAGGGAGATGTTGATAATTCTTGAGTAGTTTAGATGTAGTGAATTGCTTTATTCTCCATCTTAATATGTTATTGTTCTTGCTACAGGCACTTTTACTCAAGATGGTCGGTCTGCCCTAATTGCTGATTCGAAGAGTCAAAACAGTGGAACTTTTGCTTCTGGTTCTGCAACAGCTGATTGTCAGGGGCACATGGAGCCATCTGAACTTGTTGCCAAGCATGAGGATAATATCCTTCCTGATGAAGGATCGAAGAGGATTACGACTGAAGACTCATGCAAGAGCTGTAGTGCTGGAGCACAATGTGATGGCCCCACTACTTCTGTTGGAAAGATTAGTTTGGCTATTGAGGCCCGACACGAGTCTGATGTTTCTCAGGATAACCACTTTCGCATGGTTGATGGAGATGACTTGGCTAGGTTCCAGGAAGGGTATGATTCTCCATATGAGGATGGAGAGTTGAGGGGTTCATTTTTGTATTCTTGGGAGGACAATGAGATGGAAAATGAGTGTGTTGACTATGAATCTGATGGAAGAAATGGAGATGGTTCTGATGCTGCTGATTACCCTGGGTCTGAGATTGTTGAAGGTGGTTCTGAGGGTTCTCATGGCAGTCAAAGGAGAAGTTCGTCCGTGAAAAGATTGCCAGAAGGCACAGGGATTAAGACTGGGCCAAGTAAAGATTCTGTGAGGAGGCACTTTGTGAAAGATGACTCTGAAAATAATGAGATAGCAGGAAGGGGATCGAATGCAGGTTCTGGTACTACAGTTGAGCAGGCAGTGGAAATGATTATCGAGGAAAATGATGATGGTATCAATAGAAGACAGTTGACGGATCGAAGAGAAGCAGTTGATGTTAAAGTAACACAAATGGATGAATTTGCTTCAAAGACGGGCAGGGGAAAGCTTCAATCTCGTATTGAAGGACGATCATCTATGGAGGCAACTGATGAGAAGGATCTTCTCTTTATAGAGCAATGCAGGTATGAAAAAATTTCTATTAATGTGTTTGCCATTAGTCCATCTTATTCTTATACCCATGCAGTTAATGTTTTGTTTGGCTAGTGTATTTCGAACTCTATTTAATTCATATTGTATTAATTATTGTTGTATGTTTAGATCACGTCGCCTTGGTGGTTCATATTCTCGGCCTGAAAGGGATACGAGTCCGGACAAACACTTGGGTAGATATAGATCAGCTACTCATGGTGAAAGAGATGGAGTTCATCACTGGACATCGTGGGGTTCAAGAAGGCGATTTACCCCAAGTTATCAGGGAGCAGAGGGTCGTAGCCACACCAGGCCAAGAGGTATAGCTGGTGATTCTGCAGACAAGATTGGTGGATTTGACTATCATGATCCAAGGCAAACTGCTAGTTATTTATCAAAAGGCTTGCATAGGCCCCTCGTGAGGAGACCAACGGCGGAGAGGGATGATTATTTTGTTGTGCGGAGAAGAGTGCCACCAGCACGAGGAGCCAGCAACTATAGAAGCAGGGGACATTATTCACAACGTGCTGGTAGAGATTTGGGAGAGGATTTTGACCCTCTGCCTGATGATGCTGGAGCATCTGTTCGCTTGCCACGTTATCTGTCGAGAAGAGAAAGAAGCTTTTCCCCAGGTTCTGGTAGAAGTGCTCATATGCCTTTACCTCGCAGAAGATCTCGTTCAAGATCCAGAACACGTTCCCCCAGGGCATGGCATTCCCACAGAGAACGCTTCTTGGGTACTAGAAGGCACAGCAGGTCTCCAGATTTCAGGTCTGAGGCCAGGATGGAGAGAGTGAGAATGCCCTTTTCAAAACCTACTTTTGCATCCGATTTTGGAGAGGGTTACATATCCCCATCAAGAGGCCACTTCTCCCCACAGCGGAATAGTAGATGGGTTGATGATCGTACTTTTGCAGATAACCAATTAAGGCGCAGGAGATCTCCAATGAGAGTTTTCAGGCGCACTCAGAGGTTTGATTCTGTTGGTTCTTCGGGTCGTTTGAAGTCAGACGAGTACTTTAGACCCATGATTCGTCCTGGAAGATTCTCTTTCATGGCCAATAGTGGTGGTAGGGAATGCAAATTAGAATCCAATTATGATGATAGAAGGCGTGATGACAGTAGTGAGGTGATGCATCGAGGACTGCAATCAGATGATGGTGGGAATGTGAGGCGTTTCCGGCATGCAGCAGGAGATGATTTTGTGACAAGCAACTTGAATAATGAGGATGATGTCCGAGTTACTGACCCAAGGGATGTGCCTCAGACTCAGGGTGGTGGTGATAGGGAGGATAAGAGAGCATCGTATAAGATGTGATTGACGGTGGGGTTTGTGTCTGGTAGAGGTAGATTATGACAAGGAGCAATCAACAAAGAAGAGACCGAGCATGGCTTATGTGCTCTTTTCCTCTTGTTGGGGTTGATGGCTGGCTGGCTGGTTTTAGGTAGGAGGAATTCTATACCAGTTGATGAACTTGTTTTTTTCCCGTTTTTCAACCAAGTAGTCTGTCGTCGTCATCTAAGGTTAATTTTGCTGATTATTTTAATTGGTTTAATATTTTGGGAAGAGGCTGCTGCTGCTGCTGCGTGTTGGTGGCCGTGTTGTTTTTGTTTCCCCTTTGGTCGTTTTTATTGTATATCCTTTGGAAGAAAAGGCCGTTGGTGTAATGCCTCTTTGCCTTGGCAAGTCCGTGTTTTTGTGGCAACTTGCATCTGTTCCAGTTGTTAAATGCCAGTTAAATCTTGTCACTCGTGTCTGCACTCTTGCTAAAGGAATTAAGACGTCTTCTTATTTATGACATTTGACAACTTCGCATTCTACCGAAATGTAAGTTGGAAAAATAAAGTTGATCCAACTTACTGAGAGTTTGAAAATGAATTAGACTTTTTTGCTTTTTTCTTGAAAGAACTTAGGGACCTTATATTTTTTTTGTAAAAAAATATATCAAAATTGTACAACATTTTTAGAGACCTAATAAACTTATCCAAACACGTCTTGAGTTTTATAGTGTGAGATTAGAGTGCAAGTCTTGCGCATACATCGCTTGATTGTTCTTGTTGTTTTATCATAGTTAAAAGTGGGCGTGTTTGCTCAGACAGCTTAAACTATTTTATATTCTTTTTTCATGTTTATAGATAACCATTCGTATGGATATTTGTGTGTAATGTACATAGATATATCAAAAAATTTACATATGTATATATAAACTCCTAAGCTGGAATTATTTCGAAACGGAAACAGAAACTAAACATCACTTGTTTAACATCATCAGTATGCCAACTGCAAGAAAATGCTGCCATGGTTGCTATTCCTGTCTGATTGTAGCCAAATGAAAGTACTCCAAAATTTACCAGTTAAAGCTGAAAGATCTATAATGCAGGCTTTTGATCTTATCAGATGAACAAATTCCAGCTACATCTTCCCTCATCTTCTTCGGGCCGCTGACTAACACACCAACATCGTATTGGTTGTACTGAGATAGTATTCCTGCACGTAAGACCACACACGTTCCCGTTGTTTCAGTAATGCAGACATCACTTCACGGATAAAAAAGATTCCGGAACAAAAAATGGAACTTACTCTGCAGATTAGGCCTTTCGCCATAACGTACAGTAGTAACTTGCTTGAAAGACCTGTGAAGAATGCTTTCTAGTTCTCTTTCAACATTGAAACGCCACGATTCTGGCACTGGACACGACATGGGAGTTGGGCTGTCTGAATCTTGAATCTGTCTAGTATCCCTCATGTTCTGTTTCTTGTTCCAAATGAAAGCTAGAGTGGCAGCAATCACCACAGACACACACAAGAATACAGTACTAATCATCGATCTTGCAGCGTATGGATATATCATGTTGGTGTTATGATCGACCGGGTAGATGTAGTAATGGTTAAGCATCCCAATTAGCAGAAGGAAAATGATGAAAGATGCTAAGATAATAGCTCCAAGCCAGAGCCAGCTCTTTGAGCCTAAAACTGCAGAAACCGACCTGTCTACTACACTTGGCTTTAACCAGATGCTCTGGGGCAGTTTCTGGCTGTCTGTCGAGGGACTTCTGTCCCTAGTAACGTGAGCTTGGATTTGCAACTGCAGACGGGAAATGTCATGAGAAGTTCCAGACAACGGGAGAAGAAGGTCCAGCATCGTGAGATCTGCAGATTTCTTGAAAACAGCCACAAGAAGGATTCTTGGAGTCTTTTTGTTCGTGCTTGCAAGAAAAACCAGTTCCCTGATTATGGATATAAAAGGAGTAATGCCGCTCCCACCACTCACCAGCACTAGCATTTCATGCCTGCATGAATAGGACATCGATCCTGGTTTAGTTTAAAGAAGCATGTGGATTGTGAGATTACTTTGTTCTTTTATAAACTCGAACCTCAAAAATGAGGTTGATGTAGGTGAATATGGTCCTTCTACAGAGATATCGAGATGATCTATTGGCGTTGGAGACGAAAGCTTCTCGTAAAGCTTCTGAGACCAGCTTCCTTCACTTTTGATGACAATGCTGAGTTGATCCGGATCTGTGTTAGTATTTGAGGTGACTGTGAATGGATGCCATTGTAGCTTAGATATGCTTTTCATGTTGATGAACATAATGCTTGATGGATTCTAAGTTAGTCCTGGCAGCAAAAGATAGAAACGAAAATGAGCAGAGTATACATGATTCTTGATAATCGAAATATCAGGTTTTGTTGTTAGTGAGGTCTATTAAATTACATGGATATCAGCGTTTAACGTACTTGGATCTTTGGAGAAGTTGAGTTCCACAGTCTGGCAAGGCAAAACACGGGCGGAGATCAAGCGAACCCGTTGCTGGGATTGCAAGAATCTCAGAAAACGGTCGATCAAGAAGAGGTAGAATCCAGGGAGCATGGTGCAAGAATAAGAGAAGCCCACATGTAAAACGAAGAAAAGAACAAAGACAATGTACAGATGATGTGTGTAGAAGAAGAGCTCAAACAGTTTTCTCCTGACAACGGATGAGCTCGTGATCCACATGGCTAGCCCTGACAGCAAAGCTACTTCTCCGGCCACATTTGAAATCCCAACCTTGCTCCATTTCAGCATCTGCAGGTTTACAAAGGCACTGCTTAATTTGATCCTTAAACAAGTTCATATTTGTGACTTTGAAGTGGGAGAATACGATATACCTCCGACATCTGATGTGTATTAGCCCAGAAAATAACGTAACATAGACCGTGTGCAGTGAATAAGGTCAAAGCAGTATGGCCAAGCCAAATGTGATACTTAACGGTGGACTCTGACGTAAGTCTGACCAGGCGCAAGATTGGAGATCCTCGAGTCACTGGGAAGAAGAGGAAAGACAAACAGACGTTGCCAACGAGGCCTAGCAGGAGAGCTACACTGTCTAGCTTTACTTCCCACCTGTTTATCTCAAGATTTTCAGCATCATAAGCCTTATATCACAAGAACTATCGTTATCGGACAAATGCCAATTAGTAAACAGATTTCAAAAAAATATCATCTTACACAAGCTCGCCCATCTTCGATGCAGACTGTCTAGTGATGTTCTTGAACATGCTGTGTACATAGGCTGAGACAGACCAGACTAACAGTGCAACAAACATTACTAAGAAGGATAGTTCCATCCAGGAGACGATGCCAAGTGGGCCCCTCAAGAGTACCGGTTGTCTCCATGAGGCGAAACGTGGACCCCTTGGTGTTCTGCCAACAAAGTAGCAAAATTATGATTGATTGCTATATGAAACGTTCACGGATGATAATCAGATCACATCATTAGGTATGTTTACTTACCTGTTCTCATTTTCGTCAATGTACTTATCCAGGTGGAGATATAGACATCCCAATGTAGCAATAAGTAGGACGGGAAACGAGTAGATAAGAATATACGCACCTGTGCGTGTAATCAGAGGAGGTAACGAGTTAATGAAAACAGATTCTTGATCATTCAACTTTCTTACCCGACTACTTTGGAAAGGAGTAGCATGAGAAATCGAACCTTGTTGTCCAAAGTACATCGAATCTGCCTTTCTATGGATATCAGGCAACCAGTGCAGCCAGAATACATTTGTGGGCATCATTATCCATATCATAATGTACCCCAGAAAAATCACCAAAATCAGCAGCTTTATTGCAAGTTGAATACTCTTAATTTGTTCATGAAGCCATCTTTTTATTTTGACCGAATCCATGATTTTCAGACAATGATTTCACTGGAAGTGTTTTAGTTGCAAAGATTATGTACCATGAAGACTCTTAAATACGAAAAAATGTTATGTTTTACATGGACTACAAAAGAACAACAGAAATGTCTTAGCATATGGTCTGAATACGGACCGACTTTTTAACCTGTAGTCACAGTGTATATACAACATATAGATCAGCATGGTAACCAAAACAAGAGTTAAGTATCGTGCAACATAAGACCCGTCGTTGAGTTTGAGGAAACTATCTGTGTCTTAGTGTGTGCATTATCTGATAAAAACAGTTCAAGATTAATAATCCTGCATGTGTCTTTTTCTAACATCAAACTATTACTTTTACTGTTACCCCAATTGTTTAACTCTTCAGTCTTCTCAGAACAAGATTTGTTAATCACATTCTGCCATAAGCTCATTCAAATTTTATTCTAAAGAAACATAGGAATAAAATATTCCATCTGTCTTAAGCTAATGTTTGTTATGCAGTTTTCTTGGTTAAATAACTCCAGGCACACGGCACTAATAATAAGAGATTGATTCATCTTATTTCATGCAGAATAACAAGCCAAGGGGCAGGAAATGAGAAAACGGAACTCAGAACTTCAAACGGTGGTACGATACATTCAAACAGATCGAAGAAGCTTCAAACTTATCAAGCATCACTCAGCAAATACATTTGGTCGAATATACAATAAGCATAAGCACCTGTACAAGTTGACTCGATTTTTACATGGGGTTGCAAAATATTCAAATCAGAGAAGATTGTAAACAAGGATAACACGTATTTATGTCTCAATATCAGCTTTTTGAAGATTTAAACGAGGCTCGAGTTGAATCCAAAGACTGGTTTTTGAAGCAGAAATAAACCAGAAGAAGAGAAGTTCGTTGTGAACAACCAGGCACATGATCAGTGGCTGAAAAGGAATGAAAACTTACACAGAAACACCAGTTTTCCAGTATTACATGCATCACCAGTTGAAGCTGATAGACTCGAATTGCAGGTTTTTGGCCAAACCAGATGCACATATTTTCGCAACCTCATGGCGCATGCTTCTGGGGCCGCAAACTAGAACTCCAACATCTGATTCTTCGCGATCAAGCAGTATCCCTGCCATTGTATAGCACATAAGACACGTATTTATTCCAGTATCACGTTATAGGTTCACTATGTTAAGCTCTTGCCATTTCTTTATTCAGAAGTGAAATACATAAACAAAACCAAAAACTTACTCTTTAGATCAGGTCGTGCACCGAAATGCACGTTTGTGGATTG
The DNA here is from genome assembly GCA_034509735.1 of Sesamum alatum. Lineage (NCBI taxonomy): Eukaryota > Viridiplantae > Streptophyta > Magnoliopsida > Lamiales > Pedaliaceae > Sesamum > Sesamum alatum. The sequence continues at coordinate 26,552,609 of JACGWO010000003.1, read as the reverse complement.
AACAAGAAACTGAGTAGGAAGGCTCTCAAGTTCTCTATCTGAACCACATAACCAGGAAGAAGGTGACATTGTTGGTGTCGGCAGATCAACATTCTGAATTTGCTTCCCGTCAGCGGAAAGTTTTCTCTTTTGCCATAGGAAGATAGCACTAGTTGCTATTATGATACAGGCACATACAAGGAACATGTCCCAAAGAATTTTGAAGCTGTAATGGTAATTCTCTCCCTTGCGTTCCACGAGATATATATGGTAACGAGTTACAAAGCCCAGAAGTATGAGAAACATGACAAAGGAGGATGAGATTATTGCACCAAGCCATAGCCAGCTATTTTTGCCAAGAACTTCAGATATGGGCAAATCTGATGGATTTGGCTTGAACAGTTTTGTTTCGATTTGCTTCTTGGCATCAGCAAGGGGGCTTTCGTGTTCTTGAGTAATGTAAGCTTCTATCCGCAGTTGCAACTTGGAAATGTCTAAAGGAGTGCCTGATAATGGAAGCAAGAGATCTAGCATAGTGAGATCAGTTGTGTTCTTGAAGGCCGTGATGAGAAGAACTTTCGGAACCTTTCCCTTGGATTCTGTACTTCGGAAAATGATTTCCCGTATTAGGGAGATGAAAGGAGTAATCCCACTTCCTCCACTGATCCAAGGACTCACGGCTGAAAAAGTTTTAAGTTTGTGAACATGATGAACCTTACGCTAAAAACATAGCTGAATCTTCAAATGCTTGGCTATGAAGGAATACAGGAATTTGAGATGCTGCAAGTACAAAATGCTAGACCTCAATTAGTAGGATTACCTTAGAAAATGAGACGATGCAGGTCCATAAGGTCCTTCAGTTGAGACTTCAAGATGATCCAGAGAAGAAGAAAGTTGTTTGTAGAGCTTCTGCGTCCAACTTCCCTGACTTTTTATTACAACACTGAGCTTATCTCTCTCCAAGTTACTGCTGGAAACTACCGTAAATGGATGCCACTGTAATTTGCATATGCTTGGAACGTGCACGAATAAAATACTTGTGGGATTATAAGACAACTCTGTAAGGAAAGGCCGACAAGTTTTAATCAGAGAGTAGTTCAGTAAAAACAGTTCCTCATGTGAGAGTGCTGCTTCTGTCCTATATTCACCTGGATCCTTGGCGAAGCTCAGCTCCATGCTGCCATTAGGAAAAGGGCGTGTTGAGACTAGTCTCGTCCTTCGTCTTGATTGTAGGAATCGTAGGTATCGATCAATAAGGAAGAGAAATATTCCTGGAAGAATCATGCAAAGGTAGGCCACCCAACATGAAGCATGTAGAAGAAAACATAGAGAATATATAGATGGTGAGTATAAAAGAAAACTTCAAACATTTTTCTCCTAACACGATCAATGCTCGTCACCCACATCCCTAATGACAGCACGAATGCGATGACCCCCGCTACATTAGATAGATAAGTACTGCTCCACTGAAGCATCTGCATTAACGGATACATTAGATAGAATTTTTCGGATTTGGCATATTTGAATTTGAGAAAAGACATCAACAAGATCTATCCATACACAGACACAGACACAAACTACAAGTATGTACCAGGAACATTTGATCTGTCATCGCCCAATAGATAATGAATCCTATGCTGTGAGCAGCAAAAAGGACCATCGAGACATGCCCGAGCCAGATGTGGTACTTGATGCTAGACTCTGATGTGAGGCCAACCAGAGGTAGGATCGATGATCCTCGAGTCACAGGGAAAAACAGGAACGCCCAGCATGTGTGTCCGATGTATGAAACCCTGAGGGACACACTACGAAACTTCTCTTGCCCCCTTCAGAAGTGAAGAAAGGGCAGATTTTGTGATAACAGTCAAGAAACTAGTTCAAGAAAATTAAGAAGCTTATCGTACAAACAAAAAAATTTCACAGTTTTTATACATACGCTGTGGCATTGGGAGTGTCCATATAAAGTTTCTGAAAGCTGACATACAAGTAATTTGCTAGGGACCAGATCAAAAGTGCTACAAACATGGCAGCAAATGTAAGCTCCACGGCATTGACTATCCCCAGTGGAGCCATTACGGTTGCTGGACGTCTCAGGGAACGACAACAGCTCTTACTACTGCAACATGTTTTCAGTATCTTAAGCACTACACACCTCAATGTTTCTTGGAAAAAGGAAGAAGGAATCAAGAAACGGACAAACCCCTCAGAATTTGATGTCTTCTGGAGATGAAGATAAACACATCCCAAAGCAGCAATTAGCATAAGAGGAAAGCTAAACAGAAGAAGATTCGTCCCTGCAAAGCATATCAAAAACATGGGAAGGTCAAGAAAATTGCGAAAAAATAACAGGGAAATGAACACAAAAACCTCACCTTGTTCCCTGAAGTATGTGGAGTTGAGTTTTTCATTCAATTTGGGAGTCCATGAATTCTTGTAAGTTTTTGTAGGCAGCATAGCCCATATGAACATATACCCCACAAACACCAAAAGGAAGAAAATCTGCCATGCTCGACGAAATTTCATTTTCACTCTTCTGATGCAGTGACTGCAATTATCAATGTGTTCCTCTGAAGTTCAGAATTCGAGTTACAAACTTGTCTTGGATAGTACATGTACTACATTGAGGCATTCCATGTGTATATATATATATGGGGAGGCAATATCCGGGTACGCCATCATCTGTGAACTTGAAGAAAAAGCATGGTTCATGCACAAGTACTGGAATATCTATACTGAAGTTCATTTTGCAGGCTTCTAAAATCTCTAAAAAGTTGATTAATTTAGTTGTTTATCTTACACATATGAAAGTCAAAAGCTTACATGATATTTTGCTTCTAGGAGTCCATAGACGTAATGAAGTAATTCTCTAACATTTAACTGCTAGTTAAAGTAAAAACGACATGCTGAAGTTTTGTTCAGCACAACGTTCTCCTGATTTGATTCTTTTGCAACCTTCTTATCGTATTAACTGATGAACTAATGTGTTCCTCAAAATCCTGATACAAGAGGGACCAAAGATTGATCCGAACTAATTATTTCATTCGATCAATTTAAACAATCATGCTAAGATCTTTGCATCAAACAGGATTTCACGATTGTAGAGAATGTTCAAATTATAAATATAATTCCCTTAAGAACAAGACGGACATGAAAGCATATCACACACAGTGCACTACTAGCTCATATTCCAGCTTCACTTTTTACTGTTTTTTCCTCCCGTTTCGCTCCATAAGGGTCAATTTTCTTGTCACCAGATCATTTTTCGATAGTACTGATATTGCTACAGAAGTACCACACAAGTACAATTGACTTTCGGTTCTTCAACTCATGGTAGTACATATTGGCTAATTCATCAACTGGTCAAGGAAATATACTTTATTCTCCCTATCAATATATAAAATCTTGCAATATGCAACAAGCAAAGGCAATTATACTTTATTCCATTTCATGCGCAAGATTGAAGATCGTCAGGGTCACTGGAAAGACGAGGAAAGACAAACAAACATTGCCAACAAGGCCTACCAGGAGAGCTATGCTTTCTAACTTAACTTCCAACCTGCTTATCTCAAGATTTTCAGCATCATAAGCCTTATATTACAAGAAATATCATTTCACCAACCTTGTGGTACCGTAGGTTTAAGATTGAGATTGAGTTGGCCAGAGGCAACAGCTAATATTTATTATGCAGTACTCTTGGCGAAATAACTTCATGCACGGTGCAGTGATCATAAGACATGGATTCATCTCACGAAATCAGAAACCAAAACTTCAAATGGGGTGATGCTACATTCAAACACATCAAAGAAGCTTCATATTTATCAAGCATCATTCAGCAAAATACACTTGTCGAATATACACTTGTACAATTTGACGTGATTTTTACAAGGGGCTCTAAAAAGTTCGAACCAGGGAATTTCATAAACAAAGCAAAACACAAAACTATTTCTCAATATCAGCACGACGAACTTGATGGACAATCTGACATGTAATCAGCAGCTGAAAAGGAATGAAAATAAATACAGAAATACCATATTTTCCAATATTACATGCATCACCAGTTGAAGCTGATAGACTCGAAATACAGGTTTTTGGCCAAACCAGATGCACATATTTTTGCAACTTCATGCCGCATGCTTTTGGGGCCGCAAACCAGAACTCCAACATCTGATTCTTTGCGATCAAACAGTATCCCTGCCATTGTATAACACATATAGGTTCACAATGTTAAGCTTTTTGCCTTTTCCAGAAGAGAAAAAGTAAACGGAACAAACTCTTACTCTTTAAATCAGGCCGTGCACCAAAATGCACATTTGTGCATTGAACAAGAGACTGAGTAGGAAGGCTCTCAAGTTCTCTGTCGGAACCAGATAACCAGGAAGAAGGTGACATTGTTGGTGTTGGCAGATCAACATTCTGAATTTGCTTCCCCTCAGCAGAAAGTTTTCTCTTTTGCCACAGGAAAATGACACTAGTTGCTATAAAGACACAGGCACATACAAGAAACATGTCCCAAAGAATTTTGAAACTGTAATGGTAATTCTCTCCCCTGCGTTCCATGGGATATATATGATAACGAGTTACAAGGCCCAAAAGTATCAAAAACATGACAAAGGAGGATGAGATTATTGCACCGAGCCATAACCAGCTGTTTTTGCCAAGAGCTTCTGATATGGGTGAATCTGATGGATTTGGCTTGAACAGTTTTGTTTCGATTTGCTTCTTGGCATTCTCAAGGGGGCTTTCGTGTTCTTGAGTAATGTAAGCTTCTATTTGCAGTTGTAACTTGGAGATATCTAAAGGAGTGCCCGACAACGGAAGCAAGAGATCCAACATGGTCACGTCGGCTGTGTTCTTGAAGGCTGTGATGAGGAGGACTTTTGGAACCTTCCCGTTGGATTCTGTACTTCCCAAAATGATTTCCCGGATTATAGAGATGAAAGGAGTAATCCCACTTCCTCCACTGATCATCACTAAGGCCTCGCGGCTGAAAAAGTTTAAACTTTGTGAACATGATGAAGTTTAAGCTAAAAGGGGTAGCTGAATGTTCAGATCTTGGCTAATACAAGAATGCAGGAACTTCAGATGCTGCACATACTAGATGTTAGACCTCAATTATTATGGTTACCTTAGAAAATGAGACGATGCAGGTCCATAAGGTCCTTCGGTTGAGACTTCAAGATGATCCAGAGAAGAAGAAAGTTGTTTGTAGAGCTTCTGCGTCCAACTTCCCTGACTTTTGATTACAACACTGAGTTTATCTGTCTCCAAGTTACTGCTGGAAGTTATCGTAAATGGATGCCACTGTAATTTGCATATGCTTGGAATATGCACAAACAAAGTACTTGTGGGATTATAAGACAACTCTGTAAGGAAAAGTTGGTTCCAATTAGAATAATAGCTCAATGGAAACAGTTCCTCATATGAGAGTGTCGTATTCACCTGGATTCTTGGCGAAGGTTAGTTCCATGCTTCCATTAGGTAAAAGGCGAGCCGAAACTAGTCTGGTCCTTCGTCTTGATTGCAGGAATCGTAGGTAACGATCAATAAGGAAAAGAAATATTCCAGGAAGAATCATGCAAAGGTAGGCTACTCCAACGTGAAGCATGTAGAAGAAGATATAGAGAATGTATAGATGGTGAGTGTAAAAGAAAACTTCAAACAGTTTTCTCCTAACACGATCAAAGCTCGTCGCCCACATCCCTAACGACAGCACAAATGCGATCACTCCAGCTACATTAGATAGATAAGTACTGCTCCATTGAAGCATCTGCGTTAACAATTACTTTTATCAGAAGTTCTCCTTAAATTGTATTTAGCATATCTTAATTCGGAAAAAGCAGATCAACAAGATCTATCTACACATGCACAAACACGAATTTAAGACTACATACCAGGTACATTTGATCAGTCATTGCCCACCAATAGATAACGAATCCAATGCTGTGGGCAGCAAAAAGGACTGTTGAGACATGCCCTAGCCAGATATGATACTTGATGCTAGACTCCGATGTGAGGCCTACCAGAGGCAGGATTGATGATCCACGGGTCACAGGGAAAAACAGGAATGCCCAGCATGTGTTTCCAATGTACCCAAGCCTCAGGAATACACTACGAAACTTCGCTTCCCACCTTCAGAAGGAAAGAAAGGGCAGATCTTTTAGTAACAGTAAACAAAATGAAGAAGCTCGTTATACAAAGAAAAAACTTTTAACAGTTTCCGGTACATACACTTTTTCATCCGCTGTGTGCATATGGAGGTGGCCAAAGCTGACATACAAGTAATTTGCAAGGGACCAGATTAGCAGTGCTATGAACATGGCAGCAAAGGTAAGTTCCACAGCGTTGACTATTCCCAGTGGAGCCATTACCATTGCTGGACGTCTCAGGAAACGATAATAGCTCTTACTACTGCAAAAAATTTCAATATCTTGAGCACTATGCATCTCCAAGTGGCACTTTTTCAATTGGTACATTGGGGGTTCGGAGGGAAGAAATAATCAAGAGACGGACAAACCTCTCAGAATTTGATTTCTTTTGAAGATGTAGATAAACACATCCCAAAGCGGCAATGAGCATAAGTGGAAAGCTAAATAATAGAAGATTTGTCCCTGCAAAGTGTAGCAATAACATGGGAAGGTCAGAAAAATTTCAAAACATAAACCGGCAAGTCTATACAAGAACCTTACCTTGTTCCCTGAAGTATGTGGAGTTGAGTTTTTCATTCAATTTGGGAGTCCATGAATTCTTGTAAGTTTTTGTAGGCAGCATAACCCATATAAACATATACCCCACGAACACCAAAAGGAAGAAAATCTGCCATGCTCGACGAAATTTCATTTTCACTCTTCTGATGCAGTGACTGGAATGATCAATTTCTTCCTCTGAAGTTCAGAGCTTCACCGATCAAGTTTTCTTGGCTGGTGTATATATATATGGAGATGCAATAACCTTTATAAGCCATCATACGTCAAATAGAAGAAAGGGCATGGTTCATGCACAAATACTAGGATATTTGTACTGAAGTTCATTTTGCAGGCTTCTAAAACCCGAAACAAGTGGATTAATATTGTCATTTGTTTTGTACATACAAAAGTCTAAAGCTCACATGTTATTTAACTGTTAGTATAGTAAACAACGACACGGTACCATATTCTTCTTACCTGATTATTTTACAAACTTAATATCGAATCAACCGATGATTAATGCACAATGTTTTCACTCTTTAGCCATCGAATTATCTGCTCATTTGGTACAAGGTGGTGTACACTGTTAAAGACATCTTTACATTATTACGGGTCAAAATAGATTGATCTCAACTAATTATTTCATTGATCAGTTTAAACAATCATGCTACGATCCAAATTATAAAAACAATTCCCTTTAAGAACAAGGAAGACATGAAAGCATAGCACACGCAATGCACTACGACTAGCTCATCTTCCAGCTTCACTTTTTACTGCTTTTTCCCTCCCTTTTGCTTCATAAACCTCAATTTTCTTGTCAACGGATCACTTTCTTCCAGGTTCTTCTCATACAAACAACTATCATGAAATTTTTAAGCCATGTCAAAAGGAAAAAAAGGGATAAGCAATGCAAAGCCTGCACGTGTACGGAAGCAGTACTGCTACTGCAATGGAAGTACCATGCAAGTACATTGACTTTATGTTCTTCAACTCATGGTAGTACATATTAGCTAATTTTGAAAGAAATATACTTTATTCTCCCTATTAATATATAAATCTTGAATTTATGCATCATGTAGAAGGCAAATATTAAGAAGAAAAGGGACAAATTGCAAAAAATGTAATCAGTAGTCGGTGTATCGATGTAACGTGGAGACTTAACCATCCTAAATTATATAAATAAACATCCATGGGAGCATAATCTGTTCCAATTTGTTGTCTGTATTAAAATTTCTCAGATGGCAGCATCATCTCTCTGTTGACTTTTATGTTGCCTCATCAAGATATTTGTTACATTTGCTCCCACAATAATTATTTACAAGATGAACCAAATTATCTTCTTGAGTAGTAACATGAATATTTTGAGTTCTAGATTATCATCCCAGGAATTCTTACCACATGATGATGACAGGTGATTCTCATGAAAAATACTACCACATAGTATTTAGCAGAAACTCGAGGTTTTGACTTGGGGTACTCTGCTGGCAATTGTCCCTTGAATATATGCAAACACAACTCAAAATCTTGAAATGGGAGCCCATGTTTTCTTGTATTCAATGTGATGGATAATTTGATTTTTTTGTAGAACTCCCACTGGCAATTAGTATATTCTATCTGTTTCAGGATGAAAATATAAAGAGGTATCTCGACACAGAAAAATGAACAAAGAGCACACACACAACACACAGAATTTAGCTTGAAGCAGAATTCCTGATCACAAAATTATACAGGAAATCGTTATGGATAATCTGACCGTTAGAGGGGATCATGAAATTCTCTTGAAGTGAAGAATTAGAGGAAAAGAAGACACGGATATCCTGGTAATGAAACGAATGAAAGCATTTTATGACTAATAGCCAAAAATTTTGCGTCCTTGGTCCTATTACATGTATCTAAGAACTAGCGTTCCAAACCCGATGCCAAGAAATGTTGCACTTGATATTCCAAATATCCCTACAAGAATGCCGGGCACAACTAGGGTGCCCCATCCTTTTGCTGTGGCCATTCCACCGGCTGTCGTTGGACCTCCAATGTTAGCATTTGATGCTAATAGTATTAGTTTCTGATCGATCCGAAATAACTTTCCTAGTCCAAGTACCACAGCAAGATGAACAGTCACTTGGATAAAGGCAAACAAGAAAATACCCGGAGCTGTGTTGATCACGCTCCACAGGCTCCCACTAGCGCCCAGAACAGCAAAAAATACCTGTTTGGGAGAGAATCAGTAAGTTTTCTAGTAGCCGAGAAAGTAACCAATTAGTACTCAGCAAGGCTTATGGGATAAATCACCTAATAACCGACAAAATGTAGATAAAAGTCACATTGTATAACTATATTAAGGAACAGTTTGAGACATCGGTAGAATGTGTTATATTAGTAAGAAGTATGTAAGTAGTCACCTGCATTAGTACTAGAGCGAAAGCATCACCAGCAGGTGCCAGGTGGCGGAAGTAACTCGGGAGCAAAGTTGCTAAAAAGACAACAATTGCTGTAACAGCAGGAAGTTCGCCTCCTTTGATTCCAAGAGAATTGGTGAGAGAAGCGCCAGCTTTGCAGATAGCAAAGGAAACAGCAAATGCTGTAGCCATTTGGAGTACAGAAAGTTTGCTTTCGTTGGTTACTGCACCTGAAGAATCAGCTGCATAGATCGAACAGAAGCTTAGTTCCATGAAGTTTCTTACAAGTATGATCAAAGTAGAACAGGAATACTTAGTTTTTAGCAGAAAACAGAGTAGATATTCTAATATCTTGTACATTTATAACTGGGAAAGTCTGAGTAACTATGTAGTAGCTGATGGATGTCGGGCACCTAAACTTTTGACCTCGGTTTTTCTAATGGTACATACCATTAGTTGGTTTTGCAGCCTCGGCAGGTATTTTGGAGGCTAATGCAAACAAGACAAGAAAATATACAGCACATATGACGTTGTCTGCTGCTACACCTGCAGCAATAACTGATGGAGAAACAGCGAGTGCCTCAGATATAGCGACATAATTGATTGCTGCATGAACCAGAAATGAACTACCGTTACGTGAATGAAGAGGAGAAACATTTATGGGACAAACAAATATGTGAATAAGGGACAAGAGAAGGGAAAGCTAACAAGTATTGGCATGAGACTTTTGACAGCAACACTGACATTGTAATATTTTTTCCAAAATTACTTGCCTCCACCAATATAACTACCCATCAGAGCAGCCGCTATTTTCCAGTTGTCCTGCCCAAGGGATCGCATGGGCACCATGAGAAACGCCACTGTTGTCCCAACCACTGTTGCCACTGAAACATCAATAGGGAAGGAAGTATGTCAAGCCTGTTAGCACTTTTTGTAGACTTATCATATCTGGATCAGAAGAGTTCAAGTGTAAAGCATAGATCAACACTGAAAAAAGTGCTCACTCGACAAATATAACGCCACAACTTCATGTGCAATAGAGAGCAAAGAAAATAGTCTACTTTCACTTAAACAACGAAAGTATGCCGTTCAAAAGTTTGTTGTGGGCATAAAGTTCCGGAACTGACACTAGATATTGAACAACAGCCTTATTGCTCCCAAAGTCCGTTTAATAGGCAAAATTGCACTTAAGTGCGATAAAGTGGGCAACTTGAAAGACCAGCTGAACAAAGAAACTTACAAGTATTAATTTGAATAGTATGTCAATATCTGCACCATCAACATCAAATGATTCCAAGTAAAGTGCCACCCAAATCTACATGTCTAGCCTGCTGATCGGCCCTCCTACGTGAAATTACAGACGCTATGTCAGGTAACTCAGATTACGTGAAGTTCCTTTTGAAATACCTTTGACTGATCAAAAGAATAGCCTGTTCTTTTGGTAACTCAGACTATGTAAACTACAAGAGAAAGCAATTTCTACCCTTTATTCCACATTCAATCACACAAAATATCTTGATAGCCAACGAGTTATCCTCGATGAAACAGGGAACAGAGCTTTTGTGCATTTGAGAACCTACCTTTAATTTTTCTTTTTACCAACAAGCTCCCAGCTCACACGCAATACATTTTACAGTGTTTTGGTCTTTCAATAAGTTCACAAAATTGGCAACAGGTATGGCTTAAATATATTGAAAGGGTCTAAAGAATGACAGCAAATTCAGCAGGAAAGGATTCAAACAATAAACATCAATATCTAGTGACATCAATGGGGTTCACAAGATACTGAACTTATGCTTAATACTCAAAACCTTCACTAATAACGGAAGAATTAGGATATTAATTGGACCCATATAGAAACAAAGAATCCTCAGGAAGTGAAGAAACACACCTGATCCTAGCAAGAAAGCCAAGAACAAAGTCCCCGTAGTCTGTATGACTTGCTTCAAATCAGCTCTAAATAGCAGCAACGGTATAGTTAATGGCAGTAGATACTTAAAAACTACAGAGTAGGCCGGTGCATCATGCGGAATAATCCCCAGATTACTGGCAGCAAGCCCCACTAGAATACTCACTAGTGCGGCACTAACCATGCTGCCAATCTTCGTCTTCTCCGACCTTCAGTCCATAAATCCCACATCCAGGAAACAATTTTCAGTACGCAATTTTTTCAAAATAAATCAACAGCCCAATACTCAAAGCTCAAAATCTTGTAATCAAACATAAAACAGAGGCAGGCGAAGAACAAGAAAAGAAAGCCAGCGAAAAGAGCAAAAGACTTAAATTACCAGAGACCAAAAGTGCCGGTAGCGAAAAGGGAAGCCCACAAACCCCAGTGATCATCAGGAGAAACCAAAGGTGAGGTATTCGAATGAGAATTTACAGTTAAAGAACCGCTGAAAGGTCTGTTCTTGTGAAAATTCCTGTTTGATGAATGCGACATTGTATTTGCTAGCTGTTTGGACGGTACTTCGACGCCATTAGAGAATCCACAGAAGGTTGGCCGCAACGGAGAAGAAGATGACAGTATGGGTAGGTGCTGCAATGGCAGAGTCGCTGACGATGCCATTAGCAGCGAGCTTTGACTCTGGTGTGATGATTTAGCGACTTTGCCGAGGTTTATGATTGTAGTACTACTTTATCAACTCCCTGTGTCCCAGGATTCAGACAAATTTTAACTGGGCCACGTTGCAATCTGACAGAACCTAATCGGTGAACAATATCAGTACTCAAAGATAATATCCGAGGATAACAAGGTATCAAGTTATTGCCCTCTTGGTCAGAACGGATTGAGTGTGATAAAGTTACTAAAATTCAAATTTTCACTCTTTTACAGTGCCATTTTGTATCTTGGTGCACCAGACATATGAGCCAACTTGAGTTGTCTGGGTCTAGAATCCAGAGATTAATGCATCCAAGAACTGAAACATAAGGGGTTCACTATTCTTGGAAAGCTGTTAGAGTAATTACAAGAAGAACAGTAGTAGATTTGCCGTAGTCCAGGTTATGAACAAGCATTGAATTGAATGCAGCTAATGAGTCGATAAATAACCAGAGCTGGAAGGTTTGATCACTAGCAGTCTTTCGACCAATACAAGGTCACAATTTCCTAGTTTACATGAATTTCAAGACAGCTTCTCCGAAACCTATGCCAAGAAAAGTTGCGATTGCAATGCCAAATATGCCGGCAAGAATGCCAGGAACAACTAAAGAACTCCATCCTTTTGCTGTGGCCATACCGCAGGCCGTTGTAGGACCTCCCACGTTTGCGTTCGATGCCAGGAGCAGTAACCTGAGATCAAACCGCAATAGCTTCCCCAATCCAAGAACGATCGCGAGATGGACTCCTATCTGGATGAGAGCGAACAAGAAAATGCTGGGTGCTGTACTGATAACGTTCCTGATGCTCCCGCTTGCACCAATGACAGCAAAAAACACCTGATTTTTCAAATGTTTCATAGTTAGTTAAAGCTTTTCAAGAAAGGCTAAAAGACTGAATTCCATGTTCCTTCAGATCCTAACCCATAGAATGCAAGAAGAAATTGAAGAAATATGCAATCTAACACTCTTCATGGAAATAAAAAAACGAAGACTAAATCCATGACGAAAACCAACTTAAGATCAAGGAGAAGTAGGTGTGTGATGGTTGACCTGCATCAATATCAGTGCCATAGCTTCACCGGAAGGCGCAAGGTAGGCAAACTGATTTGGTAACATGGTTGCTAGAATAACAACGATAGCCGTAATGGTTGGAAGGGTAGCTCCTTGAATCCCGAAATACTTGGTCAAGAAACTAGCACTTTTGCATATAATGAAGGACGCAGCAAGTGCAGTTGCAGTCTGCAGTACAGGTAGCTTGTTATCAGATGCTGATTCCTCATAAAGGCCAGCATCTATCACACGGGGATAAGTTATAAGTTTGTAGCTCAAGATGCGTAGTTGGAAATCAAAGTCGCACATTCAAAAGTATCCAAGGCTGTAATGGATTTAGAAAGGTAACACCCACCGGTTGTTGAGGTTGTGGACTCAGCAGGTATTTTAGATGCCAATGCAAACAACGTGGTAAAATATATTGCACAAATAACATTGTCTGCTGCTAGTCCGGCAGCTAAAACCGAAGGAGTGACTCCAAGAGCTTCAGATATGGCAACATAATTAACAGCTGCGCAAGAAATAGAATTCATCAGTTACGTACAATGTTAGACAGATAAACACAAATCTTCATTTATGGGCACAACAACAAGAGCTACCCGGACATGAGGCAAGGTGCCATAATCCGATATAAACAACAGCAGCAGAACCCAACCAAACAGCCATTCCAAGAATGTCAACAGCTAACAATGCAAATTTGAAGATATGAAGCAACAACTTCTGTAAAGCATATATCAGAATACAATCTGAATTGAAATATATAACTAATGGTGTATCCGAATATCTCCGAACAGAAACTGGTTTACATTCATTTAGAAAAGCTTCCAGTGGGATCCTCCGAAATATCTAGCCACATCATATAGTAGGGAAAGCATTAGACATAACATTTCTATCCCATTTACATGCTCAATGCAGTAATTATGCTGATCATAACACAACAAAGACAAGATACATAACTACATATTTTCAACTGGACATCTATATCAACTTCCTGAGACAGGACGAACGTTGTTTCAAGAATCAAAACTAAGTTCTAATTACTACTGGATTACCTCCACCAATATGCCTTCCCATTAGAGCAGCTGCTATCTTCCAACCGTCTTGACCAAGTGATCGCATCGGCACCAACAGGAAAGCCACGGCAGTCCCTACTGTTGTCGCAACTGTTTCACACAAACCACAGAAAATTATTACAAAAACAATAAATGGAAGAGACATTCCTCACCCACATGAAAAGATCAGAACTTTATCAAAGTTCAACAATGTTGCACCTGAATACTTGAAGAAAACTACCTGATCCAAGCAAGAAAGCTAAGAGCAGTGTGCCAGTTGACCGTATAATCCGGCGCATATCAGCCCTGTACAGCAGCAAAGGAACAGCCAATGGCAGCAGAAATTCCAACACAACTTTATAAGCCGGCGCTTCACTTGCTATGATTCCCAAATTACTTGCTGCAAGACCCACCAAGATACTCACCAATGCACCACTCAATGTACTCCCAATCTTGGTCTTCTCCGACCTTGAATATATATAAGCACATAATGAAAAATAAACAAGAGCAAGAAGGAGAAGCAGAACAAGAAATCCCATTTTCTCAAGAAGAGATACCATTTACCATATGCCAAAAGCACCGGTGGCAAAGAGGGCTGTCCAGGTTCCCCATTGATCTTGCGGAGAAATGATGGGGAAATTCAACTGCGATTTGGCAACTACACTTCTGGCTAAACTCTTGGGATTTGTGTTCAGATGTAAGTTCAGGGATCTGTCATTGTTAGAAGAAAAAGTTAATAGAGAGGAATCTTGAAATAATGGGCTACGAGGAGATGGAATCTGGGAGGCGTTCTGGTGGGAAGGGAAACGAGACCGTTGCAGTGGCGGCGGAAGAGGAAGACAGTTAATGGGGTGGGAGGAGAGAAGCTTTAAAGCCATTCTCTGGCGGCGGTGTTGGAGAAGAAACAGAGCTCACAGTTAAAACTTTATGCTGGGAATCCCGAAAGGCTGAACTGCTGTTGAAAAAGATCTGGTGAATTACTACTTAGTACTTCCTTTGTTGCATGAAGACAACTTCGTCTGAAGGGGACACGTGTCGGAACACGTGATAGGTATGATAAAATAAATTCATATTCGCTCAATTGTTAAATTGTTTCTTATAACTTATTGTACTATCGGAATTTTAAATTTAGAGTAAAATTGTAAAAAGTCTAACCAGTAAATATACAGTATTAATTTACTTAAATTACAAAATATATATAATTTAATGTAATTTATGTTATGTGATATTGTAAATTAACAAAATTACCCTCTATGAAAAAAAATAATCAATTTATATCCTTATATTAAATTGCTTCGTTTTAAAAAATATAAGTAGTTAAATTGGTTTTTTTTTTTTCTAGAGAGGTAATTTGTTTGTTTGCAATATTATATGAGGATTGCTTGCATTTTCGTACCTATATATGAAATAATTATTATAATTGGCATGGTAATGTTGCTAACATTTAGTCTAAAATATGAATTCATTACTTGGTGAATTCATAGGTTACATAGATTAGAAATTAGAGAAAGTATTCTTGGCCCACATAGGAATATGATGGGAAAGATTTGGGCCTCGATGTTTATATAAGATGGATGTGGGGGTTTTCACACTCATTATCG
Organism: Sesamum alatum; assembly: GCA_034509735.1. Classification (NCBI taxonomy): domain Eukaryota; kingdom Viridiplantae; phylum Streptophyta; class Magnoliopsida; order Lamiales; family Pedaliaceae; genus Sesamum; species Sesamum alatum. Next base: position 26,537,247 of record JACGWO010000003.1, on the reverse strand, counting down.
TCCCATGTTGGAAGTTTATGCAAAACTCCTTATATTAAATTTAAGATTTGGTCTGTGCCCGGGGATAAGGGCTCGTGGGGATGGCGGCAACTCCTAAAGATCCGAGACATATTGCTTCCAGGGTTCACGTTTACGGTGGGTTCAGGAGAAACCTTGCAACTGTGGTTGGACCCTTGGCACCCCTTTGCTGTCTTGCTGCACAGATTTCTGAGAGGCCCTAGGCTGACAGGGCTCCGTACGTCCATGCTGTGGAACCGACGGCACCGATAATGATGATAATGATTAAAATGAGCCAATACAGAATGTCAACGGCATCGACATACTTGTGGGACGGACAATCATTTTTAATAATTATAATTATTGTATTTTTTTTGTGTCAATATTAAGAATTTTAATTATTATTTAAATTTATAATTATAATAAATTAAAAAATTATTACATATTATATTATTAAATTTTATATTATTAAAATAAAAAAATAGAAAGAAGTGTGAATTCATAGAATTCAACTTGACGCAATTCGACTTCAATTGTTCAATTGAACTCGAATTCACAATTCGACTTCACAGGTTGAATTATGTGACTTTAATATAAAATTAAAAAAAAATTAGTATAGTCGAACTCTATGAGTTCGACTAGTCTTAGTATTATTATATATTTTAATTAAATAATAATCCTGTTATTTTTTTTAAAAAAAATTGAATTAAAAATATAAATAAACATAAGTTTAAGGTTCAAAAGATATTTGAAGTGTTGTAGAGACTAGAGTGAATGTGAGGTGCCCTACACATGCGCTGTTGCCCGGCCCAATCTGGCCCGGCTCCAGCCACGGGCGTTAGGGCGAAAGGGTGAAAGTTTCAGTATATATCTTTTTGTAATAAAAATATTTGATTTTATCTGAAAAATTATTTGAAACGTTTTTAGTCCAAATCAGGTTTTAATTTGCGTTAAAAATCGATTTTATTGTTGCATCGATGTTTGTTGAATGCCTTTTCCTATAAAAGGTTGGTAATGCCTTCACACTTCACACCAACAAACTCACAACTTGAAATATCTTCAGCTCTCAAAATCTTCCAAGTTTTTTCTCTCAAGTTTCGAATTTTTCTCTAAAATCCACGAACGGGTTTTTCCTCCAAAAATTCGAGGTATGTTCTTAAATTTTTATAGGCGATTGAGTATTATTCGAGGTGTTCTTCGATACAGTGCAACACTGTAAGAACGATAACCGTCTTATCCTGATGAAGTTGTGTAGTACCCGATGCACAAGAATACGAGACGCATAATTTCTTTAAGGCAAACAGAATCAATTCTGTCAATCAATTCATATTTATGTTATGATACAACTCTCTTGTAAGTTTTCGATTTTGTATTTATGTTATAACAACATATCTAAATCGTTTAAAAATAGCTTCGAAAAAATCAAAATCATACCGTGATCACCTCTAATACATGGGATTAGATGATGAAAGGTAACTCGGCGGTGAGGTGGTCCAAACTTCACGTTAATCACAAATATAAAAATAATCTAATGATCACGATAAATCCATATATATTATGAAGTCTGAGTATGGACCTTCGTAAAATAAACTCCCCACATGATAACTTATTAAGATTACAAGGTTGATGAAAACGAACAGAATTTTCCAATCTTAAGAAGCTCGGGAAGTACAACGGTCATGAAAAGAACAATCGACTGAAATTTACTTTCAGTTTTTAATAGAAAATACATATTTTTAATTTTATATAGGTTTATATTTGAATTATTTATAGAAGTATGTTTTATATTAAACTATATTATTAAATTAATACATTTTATTTAAAATACATATAAAAATATTTTTTTATTTTAATTACTATTTCAACAACTGAAACTTGAAAATAAGAACATAAACACACGGGCAAGCAACACTTGAATTAGTGATGTTAATGAAACTTGACGGTTTATGCCGTTAAGAGTCCATGTATTGTAATGGGCTGAAGCCTGTTAAGCCAGAGTCCAGTTAGAGTCCAATGGGCCATCCAGTTACTGTAGGCCCGTCAGCTAGGATTTATTATTTACTGTCACAGAACCGGGTCGGGTCCAACTCCTGTTAATTTCCAAAACCCGAAACCCAAGACCACTAATATACTTAGAAGATAAAACCTAAAATTGGAAAATGGATTTTCATCATACTATATTTGTTATTTTATTAATTTATTTTTTGAAAATTTGTTGATTTGCGTCTTATAATAGTATTGAACAGTTATGTCATAAAGAATTCAATTCTTAATACAACTGATATTACTCATCCACTGTAAAAATCTAAATCAAGATCAAATACTACTCTGACAACACTAAAGCCCTTTAACTGTGAGTGTACAGTAGAACATCATACATCACTGCAGTCTGTTACAGCTATGCAATTCATCACCAATAAGAATTTAATCGATCACCAACACGTATTATTTTTTAAAAACATGTAGTGTGAGTCAATAAAAGGACATTATACATTAATCAAATCCTAATGATTTTAATTTAAAGATCTCAATCATAATATATTGTAATATCTTACAAGATTTGACAAGAGATGATAATCCATTATTTTTTTATTCCTTTTTTGTTTTTGTAATTTTAAAGAATGAAAAAGTCAAGTTGACATCATGTGCAATGTACCAACTTTATGAATTCCATGGTCACAACAATTTGGCACCCATGACCATCACATCTCACTCTAGAGGATTCAATGCCTAATGCCTTAGGCCCACCACCAAATAAGAGATATTAAAAAAGAAAAAGAAATAGCAAAGGTAATGATGTGATTTGTAACTTGATCGGTGTCTTTGTGTGAGGTATTGTCTGTTTTGGCTTTATACGGGCCTCACGATTTTGTTCAGAAAAAGCACCTCGTTAGGGAGAGGAGGCATTGAAACTTATAAACCACTCAAGCTCCTCATATGTAATCGATGTGGGGCGCTTGTTACATCAAATAATATATATATATATATATATATATATCACAATGTGCTTAGCTTGAAAGCATTATCAGCAAAAGTCCATTAAGGCAGAGTCAGACATATTATTGGAATAAATTCTTCAAAAAATAAAGCAAATTAAGATTGTGGGATGGTTGTTTGATGTTGCACCTACAAGGTAGTTGGTGACACCCAGGATGCTGATAAATTACATGGGCAAGATGGTAATTTTACAGGTGTGGTGGGCAACAAGGTATATGGGTAAATTACCTTGATACTTATGAGGTTAGGCCATAAAAATATAAAAATATTCCTTGTCTTTTGTAAAATTATATATACAAATCTGAATTAAAGTTATAATTACAACTACTCTCCCTATTTAAAGGCAAAACTTTAACAAACATCCCTTGAAAAATATTACAGTAACACCCGTTGGGGGGTGTAACTGTAATTTTACAAAAAACAAAGAATGTTTGTGTATTTTGACCTAACATCAAGAGGTGTCAATGTAATTTATATCCTAATATATACATCTAGCTATCGAAGCACACTGACTCAATGCATGTGTATAACTTTAAAAGTTGTAATGTTTATTTAATTAATTAAAGAGAAGGCATATAAAAAAAAAATAAATGATCAAAACTGATGTTTTCTTAAACAATTTTTCATTAACTTGAAATGTGCATGATAGGATATGAACATATCATTAATAGAAAATCTAAAGAGATGGTAATTTTACTTCAGAATAATTAAGGATATTTTAATCAGTATATATTATCTTTTAAGATGTAATTGCTCTCACTCCCTTATATTTTATAAATAGTATAGATATATTTTATGCGCCATGATAAAACATGCACCATGTTTGGTTTTCTTTCCGTCCCATCTTCGAAATGGGCCGAAAACAAAATCAAACATGGCCTACTTCGAAAATACCTTCACTCAGTGTTTTGGGAGGTTTTGGTCAACAAATATTATTATATACATATATATATATATTTATAAAAATGTATAAAAGAGTCATGATTTGACAATAAATAATATTTTTTATCTTTCAATATACAACACAATACATACAATACATTTCTAATAGTGGCCTTTTTCTTCTTTTTTTCTTGCAGAAAATTCGACCAAGTTTGTTAGGGAAAAATACAAGGACCCCCCTGTGATATAGGGAATGTTCAAAAAAATCACTGTGAAAATTAAAGTATCATTTACACCCCCTGTGTTATAAAACAAAGTTCAAAAACCCCTCTGAGGCCAGGTTTTGTTATGGACTCGCGTTGACTGCGCTTGGGCATGTAAAAAGTGCGTTTTTTGAACAATTTTACCCTTCCCTCTCTCCTTATATTACATATAATATATATAATTTAATAAATCTTAAAATAATAGAAATATATATTAATAATAAAATATTACTTTATATAAATATATAATTATATTAATATTTTTAATATAATATTCTTTTAATATTAAAAAAAATTAAAAGAGAGAGAGAGAGAGAGAGAGAGCGGAGGCGGCGAAGCCACCGCAGCAGAAGAGGGTGCGGCGAGGCGGCGTCGCCGTGCCCTCCTCACCACTGGGCGACGATGGTCGCCTCAAAATCTGGGCGATGCCGTCGCTGTCGCCCCCCTCTACGGGGGGTGGGGGAAGGGGGAAGGGGGAGGGTGGGGGTGGGGTATTTTTTTTTTAAAAAAAAATTATAAAGTATAAAATTTTAATTTATGTATTATGGATATATTATAATTTATAAATATATTTTAATTAAAATTCATATAATATATTATATAAATATAAATTTTTAAATATGAAGGTTATTTTAGTCATTGTTCCTAAAAATATGTATTTAGGTTGATCACGGGAGGTGTGATTCATTGTTCGTAACATAGGGGTGGTTTTTTATATTAAAATTTTAACAGGAGGGTTTTTTATATTTTTCCATATCACAAGGGGTCAAAATGCATTTAACCCAAGTTTGTTAAGATCAGAATCATCCAACACTAAGGGTTCGTTTGGTTCAAATGAGTGGAAAGGGGAAGTGAAAGGGGGAGGGAAAGAATAATAGTTTTCCTTCAAGTTGTTTGGTATGATTGGAAGGGAAGTAAATCTCAAACACTTTCCCTTGTTTGGTACGAGAAAAATAGATTGAGAATAAAAGACTAAGTTTTGTAATTTTACAGTTTAATCCTTTCTCTTCATTTTGTAGCAGAAAATAAACAAGTTAATATTATACTAATATCAAAGATTTAAAAACCTTATTAATAAAAATATATATCAAACAAGAACAATAATTCCAGTTTTACTAATAAAAATATTCATCAAAACGAATATTATTTATTTATTCTAAACTATTCAATTTAAATAAAATAAAAATTACTACCAGCACCCTCAAATAAAGAATCCAAATTCAAATATCAGCGCCTTTGTTGGTACCAAAAATAATTTTGTATATCATCTCCAAACGCATTGGAGAAAACAATGCAAAGAAGGCACGCATTTTCACAGGATTCTTTAAAAAGTAAAGAACCACATCCACAAATTACGTAGAAGGAACACCGATTAGGAAAAAGGGAACACAATTAGGGAAAATGATCATTCAATCAAGATTAATAGCAAATTAGCAATAATTTTTTTTGAAAAATCACAAATACAAAGTATGTTTACCGGATTGTTGACTTCGACGTAGTAGTTTTTTTAGCGATTTGGTTATATTTTCTCTGGTTATTATGTACGGTATGATCAACGGGAAGGAGAAAAGAATTGGAGGGAAATAGATATATATATATATGGGTAATAGAGTAAATAAAAAGAAAATATATATATTTTTGTCTTTATAGCCTTATAATTCCACTTTTCCGCCCAATTCCGAACGAAAACGAAATTGGACTCCGGAGGAGTTTCATATACATCCAGTTTTACTTCCCCTCCATCTCTTCCTCCAAACCAAACACTAAATTTTTTTTTAGATCCCCTTTACTTCCACTTCTCATATACCTCCACTTTTACATCCAACCAAACATACTCTAAGGGTTCGTTTGGTTCAAACGAGGGAAAAGGGGAAGTGAGGGGGGGGGGGGGGGGGGGGAAGGAGAGGGAAAAAATATTAGTTTTCCTTCAAATTGTTTGGTATGATTGGAGGGGGAGTAAATCTCAAACATTTTTCCTTGTTTGGTACGAGAAAATTAGATTGAGAAGAAAAGACTAATTTTTGTAATTTTACAGTTTAACCCTTTCTTTTCATTTTGTATTAGAAAATAAACAAGTTAATATTATACTAACATAAAAAATCTAAAAACCTTAGTCATAAAAATATATATCAAACAAGAACAATAATATTTTTTATTAATAAAAATATTCATCAAAACGAATATTGGTCATTTATTATAAACTATTCAGTTTAAATAAAAAATAAATTACTCGTGCCGGCAGCAGGAAGAGGGAACACGATTAGGAGAAAGGATTATTCAATCAAGATTAATAGCAAATTAGCAATAAAAGAATTCTGAAAAACTACAAGTGCAAAGTATGTGTTTACCTGATTGTTGACTTCGACGTAGTAGTTTTTTTAACGATTTGGTTATCTTTTCTCTGACGATTATGTACGGTATTATCAGCGGGAAGGAGAAAAGAATTGGAGGGAAATATATATATATATGTAGTAAATAAAAATAAAATATATATATCTGGACAATAGAGTAAATAAAAATAAAATATGTATTTTTCATCCTTTTTTCTTTATACTTCCACTTTTGCGCCCAATTTCGGACGAAAATGAAATTGGATCCCGAAGGGGTTTCATATACATCCAGTTTTACTTTCCCTCCATTTTTACCCCAAACAAAATACTAAACTTTTTTTTATACATCCCCGTTACTTCCACTTCTCCTATACTTCCACTTTTTCCACTTTTACCCCCAACCAAACATACTCTAAGTCAAATGTTCCAGGAATCTTGTCCGTTAAACTGCATTCTGCTGTCTGTGAAAACGGTGTGGATTTTGTTTGTACTTCAGGACCAACATCATATGCAGAAAAGATTCAGTAATTGCTGTCAATTTCTTTCTAAATTTCAGTAATACTGTAAGAACTGATCAGTGATTAAAAAATGACCTGTTTCTTGATTAAAAACTGATGAGTAGTTTTATACTATTAGATTCAATTTACTCATGGGGAGGGGACTCTCCCTCTTGCCATATAATATCCATTAACACCTGCAAATCCTTAATGACACTCTTCCTCAAAAATGGTAAAATAATGATTAAACTAATCCCATAATTACACACACTTCTCTGCAGACACACAATGTGATTAGTTACAGTAATGATGGTAATGGAAAAATGTGTGATCTTGACAAGTTCTTGAGGGCTACTGCTACTTATCACACTGGCAGTCTGGCAGTAAATCCAGAGGAAAAACTTGCTTAATAAGTACAACTAATTAATTATCAAGAATCAGATGAAAGGAACCCTAGAAAGAAATTCAAGATTCTGGGCTGCTGTCATTTAATGTCCATTAAAATCTGCACATGCAAAGCTTCATTGGTCAAACTTTCTGCTGTTCTTGAATAAGCTTTTTTATCTGTTTGAACAATGAGTTGTGGGTTCTTTTTTTTTTTTTCACTGGAGAGATGGTCAGTGTATTGTGTACTAAGACCCCATCAGTTGAATTTCTGGGGTTTAAAAGCAAACCCTTCATCTTTCACACTTAGATTTTTTCAGTCATCCATTTCATGAACAGTGATGTTCTCTTGAAGAATCCAAGATTTTTGCTTCTCTGAGCTATAAAGAAAGCCCTGTCCTTTCATTAACCTTGTTCATTCTCAAGTTATCAGCATCCCTTTTTCTTAAAGTTCAATTCTTGCGTCGTTGTCGGAGAATTTCTCTGGTTCTTGTTTCATAATTTCTTGTCATATGCTCAGTATAATACATTCTTAAGAGCCATTCTTCTACCCAGAAATTTTCAGCGTTATGGGTGCAAAATTTCTTCTGTTTCTGGTTTTAAATTGCTCTGCTTTCCTTTTCTCAACTGCTTTCACACCCCAAGATAATTACCTCATCAACTGCGGATCGAACGCTCCTACGGTAGTTGTTGATAACAGACACTTTGTTGGGGATTCATCAGACAAGGGTTCAGGTTATCTGTCGGAAGGTAAATCATTTTCTCTCACAAATCCTAAAACATCTCCCAATTCTCCTGTACTTTACAGCACAGCTAGAGTTTTCACTTCTGCTTCAAGCTATGCTTTTAGTATCAAGAGTGTTGGGACCCATTTGGTGCGTCTGCATTTCTCTCCTTTTAGTTCAGGGAATTATGACCTCAAGAGTGGGAAATTTGATGTTTTGGCAAATGGGATTTCCCTTTTGAGCAATTTTGGTGCTAATTCTACTGTTCTTAAGGAGTTGTTCTTGATGGTGGAGAAAGAAGAGCTTGAGATTTTGTTCAGTCCTTCTAGTGATTCCAGTCTTGCTTATGTGAATGCAATTGAAGTGTTTTCAGCACCCAAAGATTTTTTCATTGATGCTGCTGGGATAGCATTGATTACTCCTGATGGGATTCAAGAATTTAAGCAGAATGTTTCATCCCAGATTTTAGAAACTGTTCATAGGATTAATGTTGGGGGTTCGATGTTAACCCCGTTTAACGACACGCTTTGGAGAACCTGGATTCCAGATGAAGATTTTCTTTACTTTAAATCTGCTGCTAAAATTGCTCGGACGACTGATCCCCCGAACTACCAACCGGGTGGTGCAACTAGGGAAACTGCCCCTGATAATGTGTACATGACTGCACAGCAAATGAATATAGTAAATAGGAGTTTGAATTCTCTGTTCAATATAACTTGGGATTTTCCTGTTAGACCTGGAGGCGATATGCACTTTGTTCGCTTGCATTTCTGTGATATCGTTAGCGTTGCACTTAACACGTTGTACTTCAACATATACATAAATGGGGTTACTGCATACAAAGATGTGGATTTGTCTGTGCTTGCATTGCATCAGCTTGCTTCTCCTTATTACATTGATTTCGTTGTAAAAAACGCGAAAGGTTCTGGTGTAGTACGGGTTAGTGTTGGTCCTTCTGACTTGAGTACTACTTTGAGGAAAAATGCTATTCTTAATGGGGTGGAGATCATGAGAATGGTGAATTTTGTAGCTTCGCCTAGAAGGTCGAAGAAGAAAAGCTTGTGGATTTTGGTGGGTGCAGTTATTGGAGGAATTTTCGTCCTGGCTTTGGCATTTATAGCAATTTTGGCCATACTCAAATGCAGGAAGAGAAAACCAAAACAAAAAACAAGACGTGCTGAAAGTGCAGGTTGGACTTCTCTGCGTGCATACGGTGGCAGCTCACAGGCCACAGCATCCGAAGGAACTGCTCTTGCTTCTCCCGGTCCTTATGGATATTTTGGTCTGAAGATTCCCTTTGCTGATATACAGTTGGCTACAAATAATTTTGACAAGAGTCTGCTAATTGGATCCGGCGGTTTTGGCATGGTCTACAAAGGGGTTCTTGGCGACAACATAAAGGTTGCTGTGAAACGAGGCATGCCCGGTTCCAGGCAAGGACTCCCAGAATTCCATACTGAAATAACTGTTCTGTCAAAAATTCGCCACCGGCATCTTGTTTCACTTGTTGGTTACTGTGAGGAGCAATCTGAAATGATACTTGTGTATGAGTACATGGAGAAAGGGCCACTCAGACACCATTTGTACGGTACAGATTTACCACCTTTGTCTTGGAAGCAAAGGCTTGAAATATGCATTGGTGCAGCTAGAGGACTTCACTATCTGCACACAGGTTCTGCTCAAGGGATCATCCACCGTGACATCAAATCAACCAACATTTTACTCGATGAGAATTACGTGGCTAAGGTTGCAGATTTTGGTCTCTCAAAGTCCGGGCCGTGTCTGAATGAGACTCATGTAAGCACGGGTGTAAAGGGCAGCTTCGGCTACCTAGATCCTGAATATTTCCGGCGACAGCAGCTTACTGATAAATCAGATGTTTACTCATTCGGGGTCGTGCTTTTCGAGGTTCTATGCGCTAGACCTGCTGTGGATCCATTACTGACCAGAGACCAAGTGAACTTGGCCGAATGGGCAATGGAGTGGCAAAAGAAAGGGATGATCGAGCAAATCGTCGACCCTCATCTCAAAGGTCAGATAAAACCAACCTCTCTGAAAATATTTGGCGAAACGGCTGAAAAATGTCTGGCTGAATATGGTGTCGATAGGCCGACCATGGGCGACGTCTTGTGGAATTTAGAATACGCATATCAGCTTCAAACAAACGGAAGGAAAAGGGAAGAGCACAGACCGATAGATGTTACCTCAGACGATCCACGAGCACCTATGGTTGTTCCATCAGGCCGTGCTGGCATTGATGGAAACAGTGATGATGGTACTTCGGACATATCAACGAGCGGTGTTTTCTCCCAGCTGATAACCAATGAAGGCAGATAGACACCACGAATCGACAGAGTTAAATACATAGTTTCTTTCCAGATATTGATTGTGGTGGAAGGAATTCTTCCTAAGGAATTTCTTGCTAGATATTTCAAGTTTCTTTTTTTGCATTCAACTCACGCATGGATAATATACCATGTGTTTGAACTTGAGATCACTTTTTTTCTATTTTCGTAGGATGATTTTAGTGTTCTTGACAATGTGTAATCAGGATCTCAGACTTCAGTTGTACCACTCAATAGATTTTCCAGTTTCATCTGACAGAAATGATTTCCTTGTTTAAAGCATGTTTTTTTATTACAAGTAACACAAGATTTTGGTGAAAGTTGGAATCTTCCAATGAGGTGGCGCAAATTGACGCTGAAATTTCGCGGAACGGACGTTGACGACGGCGACGTTGATTGTCCGGTGAAGCGTCGTTGAGTGTGCGACGACGACGTGCTGATCCAGCGTAGATGTGGCGTGTGCTTGACAGTAGTGATGATGACGTTGTGCTGACTGTTGCTGATCTGGAAGGATTTTGTGATTCCCCTTTCTGCTCAAAAATCCCATTCTTCTGTTAATTTTCGCCAATTTGAATTCCTGCAGTGAAAAATATTCCAACAGAATTGCACTATTCGCTCCTTCATTTCAACTCAATCAAAATTGAAGTTTGAAATTGTTGTGGGCTTAGGGTTTTGAATTGAGTGGAATTTGTGTGGGTGGCAAAAAGGGGTACTGAGGATGAGGGATGTGATACTCCATGTCTACGACGTGAGGAATAGCGGTTACGACAAGACGAACAACACGATTCTGCAGATCAACAAGATTTTCAAAGATGGGATTGGTCTCGGTGGCATCTTCCACACCGATGTTCAGGTTTTTCGAATCCTTCTCGTTGTTTTGTGTGGGCATACTTGATTCTGTGCTTGATCATGAATGGTATTTTCTCGATAAATTGGGTTGTTAGGGTTTTAATGCTCCAAGTATCTGAATTTCTTTCGACTGTGGCTCAAGAATTAGTTGCATGCTGGTCAGGAAGAATTCATCAGTCTGTTGAAGACCACATGAAAAATTGTTAATTGCCATATCCGTTTCATTGCCCTCTTTCATTAGCAGCAAACGCCTCATTATTTTGAAGAACATAGAGAATGAGATTTTCAATAATGAATTGCCTGATAACTCAGAAACATGAAGAAGTTTGGTAAATGCCCATGAACAAATCTCAAAACTAGGGGTAATTATCCTTATAGTTAATGAGAAATGTGAAGGAGAATTGACTTGCTACTAAGAAAAAATTTCTTATTTTTCATATTTGGAGGCAATTGAAGAAAGCCGATAGCTGCGAAATTAAACCTGAATAAAGTAAAATAACTTGATTCAAGTTCCAGTTTCTCTGACATCCATCACAAACCATCGATTTCCATGAGGACCTCCATAACAGAAGCAATCCCCCCCAACTAGAAAACAGGCCCAAGGAGATCAATGCATACCAGGAAAACCCAGTAAAACTCAGAGCAGGTGTACTAAAAAGGCTAAGTCAGAACATTGAATTACTAATACACTCTGGCTACCTCAGGCTACTTCACCTAAACAATTCCCACATCAGTGGAATATGATTTCCACATCAGCAACACAAGGTTTTTTAATTCTTGCAGCATTTGATTGAGTTTGGCATGAAAAATACCATCTATCTTCAGGCACGAAAACATTCGGGGCCCTTTACCCCACTCCATAAGGGTTAAAAAGTTCCATAAAAAATTCCTGCTGAGCTCCTCTTCATTAGCTAATGCTCCCACTAGTACCTGTTAGATAACAGCCATAAGTACCTGGCAACTTATTGACAAATCAAGTAGCAGGAGACAAGTTAAAGAATAGATCATGCTTCATCAGAAAGGACATAGCTTTTAGTTTGAAGAACATTGTCCTCTCTGTTGTGTGGATTGAGGATTGGCATTGTTCATGAGTTTGTGCCGTCTTCTGGTTGCTAATTCCCCCATTCCCATTTTTGGAAACAAAATAGATAATCAGTTTGGTCCTATCAATGGGAAGGAAAGGTAAAATAAAGTGGGATGTGATAATAGTGATTATTTATCAACCAAACACTCCTCCTGAGGCTTCTTTTGACCAGCCCTAACATGTCAGAGTGGTTTCTTCAATGTATGCTATGTTTTTCATAATAAGCTTATATAACTGGCATTAGTACACATAGTATCAATTTCCAGAACATTTTCAACCTTAGTTTCCAGTTTATGTTAATGTAAATGTAGCAATTCTTGAATACATTTCTGGTGCATGGTATTCTTAAAGACTACTTGCATTCATCTAAGGAATGTCGCTTTCCTGTTAAGTTGCTGTTTCATTACAATTGATTGCGGTATGCAAACCCTCTCTCATTAGTAGGATTAGATCTTCTAAGACATCAGTGCATTAAGCTGGATGTTTGGAACTGCCCTTGATCTTATGAAGCAGTATCATAGAGTGTCATCTCTTACCTGTAGTGCATCATACAGGCATATATTTTCTAAGAGAATACTCATTTTTGGTGACTCTGTGCTGCATCATATGGGGTATCCCTGTTAAAAGAACACTCAGTTTTGCACTCACCAAAAGCTTTTCATCAATGTTGCAATTTCAGGATCCTTGTTCTAGTAAGCTCCTGAGGGTTGCATTGTCCACCCACATGATGCTTATTGATTTCCTTTGTATGTGCATTCTACTTCACTCATTGTTTTCATATTGACTTGCAGTCTCTATTCCCTCTTTCTTGACAACTTATGTGTTTGTTGTGATTTCAGTTCACTACAGATGGCTTTCGCCTAAATGATGCTTAATTCAATGTACACAGTTACTGAGGTTTGATTATGATCATGTGGCTAAATGTTCACTTGGTCAACAGGTTTATGGAGATGAGGAATGGTCATTTGGGTTCTGTGAACAGGGTAGTGGAGTTTTTAGCTGTCCGTCAACACAGAATCCAATGTATAAATACCGTGAAAGCATTAATCTCGGGAAAACATCCTTCTCTATCTTTAAGGTTAATCAGATATTGAGGGAATTGAGTAGAGAGTGGCCTGGACACTCGTATGATCTGTTAGCCAAAAATTGCAATACTGCGGAAGACTGGGCGTGCAAAAGCTTCCAGGTAATTGCCGTTCCTCTCTGAATCCCATTTGCTCTTTTGGAAACGCATCATTTAGTTTGGTTTGTGTGATGCTTTCTATACCTGAGAATGTGTGGTTAAAGTGCATCATCATTATTCTTTCGTCAGTATATAATTGCTCGCAAATGCTTGTAGGCAATCAAACATTGGCCATTAGATGGATGCCTCGGAATATTTTCCTCTCCCCTCCCTTTATTGCCAGTACATAGTCTAGCAATATCAATCCAGTAATTTGACAGTCATTTATTTGGTAAAGAGTTTAATCCAATTTTGAAGTTTATGTATCTGTTTAAATCACATTCAAGCTAGTGAAGAATGCGATTTATTATGTTATTCTCATAACTATGTGACACTTTGTCTGAAACTTCACTCTCTGATGTATATCAGATAAGCTGATATAACTAGCAATTGAAATCCGGAGAAACAGAGAAACTTTCTTGAAGCAACCCCCTTCTTAATGTAATTATTGATTGCCGGCATACATCTTATTATGAAGGCAGTTTCAATGATTTGTCGGACTAGTGGAAGGAAATTTCATGTTGGTGTGGATATACTTTTTAATGCACTCTGCATTTCACTTCTTTGACATTTGGAATGATAAAAATGAGCAACTTCTCCGCCCCTCTTTCCCTGTCTTTCTGCAAATCTGTTCTTATCTGTTTCGTAACAGGTTGGGTAAACAGGTTTGCAAATGCTGGTGACACTGCTATAGAAATAGCTGAGAACACAGCCTACAGAGTAAGATTCTGCTGTTTCTTTTTGCCGTTTTCTTGCAAGTACCTTTTGGACTCTACTTTCAGCTTCTTAGTTTGCATTTTACATTACCAAATGCAGAGAAATGGACAAGAATCATCATAAAAACCTATTAGTGAAACACTTTAGGTACTTTAATTCCGGCAGAATTTAATAACGTATCGTTATGTTCCAAGCAAGCAGCGAATGAGTTGTAATTGGGCCTATAGAGAAATTTTGAACATCATGCGTATCTCTAAATAACTGAGGAACTACCAATCTCCCTGCTATTCCATGGGTATAGATCTGAGTTTTTCTTATCCCATTTTGTAATCCTGACCCTGCATGCTATATATCTACACGTATGTTCTGACATATTACTCATTTTGGGTGTGACGCAGTTGAAGCAAGCTAAAACCGAAATTGTATCTGCTAGCAGAGTGGCATATCGTTTCTTAGCTGGAGTTGGATCGAACAATTCGAATGTAGCTCCAGATTCCCCTGGCAACTCTAACGGTGGGAGTCCCAGATTCCAAGCTGCCTGGTTGAAGAACCTTATTTCGCCTGGTGCTAAACCATCAACTGGTTCAAAAGTGGAAAATCAGGATCAAGATGTGATAGGTCAGAAACAAAGACAAGATGCAGAAAAAACACCTTTAACGTCTAACTCTCAACATAACATCTGATACTATATCGTCATCAGTCACCTCCGGACCAGTGCAGGGCATTGGCGATTGATTCGCTGTAAAAATGTTCGCCATTGACATTTGGAAATAGATGCCAAGGTTAGTGCCTCTTTGTGTAACATAACATGCTAAAGCTAGTAGTCTGTCTCCTGTGTCTTGGAATACAATTAGTGTGCAACTAAGAAGAGGCAGTTATACAAATAGACACATTGCTCTACTCACCGCAACTTTTCCAGTTGAGAAGACTGCTGATGGGGATACGTCTAAGGTCTATTTACATTATGTTTAATTCTTACATTGTTTGAGTCGAGATTTATCGTACAGCCATCGGTGTTAAGGTTCAGGTTTGGGTCCGCTGCAGCAACATAACCATAAACCCAGTTAAGGACAACTGACCGATGTGATCACTTTACATTCCAGTTCAATACTAACCACCTGACAGTTCTCCACAGAAATGGCGCAGCAACATCAACTCTACTACAGCTACAGATAATGACATTAATAGCACCACCAAATCCCAATCTCACGTCTGCTAGTTATGTCAAGTTCTATATGATGAATTTAAAATTTATCTTTACGAGGCAACAATTCACTTGTAAAACTTCATTTTATACCAGGCAGGCAACCATAATGCTATTCAGCAAATTTAAAACTTAAGGGGTTCAAGTAATCGAAAACACAGCAGAACTCAAAAAGCCAAAGTTTGCATACGTTGATAATACAAGCTTGATGTCTTATGAAAAGGACAGCTGAGCTCACTTCAGAATATATACAGAACATTATTCAAAACAACAAAATCTAGCACGGCACCGCAACTTGACCACAGATGATTGTTTCTTCTATCCTCTCAAGTCTCAACATACGGTTGATGATTGTTTCTTCTATCCTCTCAACATACGGTTGAACATGTACGTATCAACCCGTGCATCATCAGCTATCTTAAGTGATGAAACAGCCTGAGCAGCAAGTTGACCTGCAGACAAACCAATAGAGCCCAAACCGTCCTCTCCAAAACACTGAGGGTAGAATTCTCGGCCAAGAGAATCAGATGAGACCATGAAGTTTGAATTTCCCCAGTAATTCAACACACGTCCATATCTATGAGCATCAGAAACCCATCCAATATTTTCAAGTGAATTCTTTGACAGATCTTGATAAGGAATTAGAGACCTGCTTGCCCCCACAAAGATGTCCATGTTGCTAGCATTATCCCACGAGGTCAGCCCCTCATCCTTCTTCAGCATCATTTTACTTGAGTCGTCCGAGTCTTCACCAAGTAGGACATGCAGCGCAACTGCCTCAGCTATGGCAGCACCTTCTTCATCAAGCCTCTCCTGTTCTTCTTTCTTTTTCTGCTTCTTTTTTTCCAGTTCGGAACGGATGGCTGCTGAAGTAGCCAAAGCCTTCTCCAAGCGTCTCTTTTTCTTCTCAGCCTGTTTAATACGATCAAGCTCGTCCTTCACCTGCTTCTTCTTGGCTTTCCTAACACCGGCTGTTACTTTAGCACCCTCCATGATATCCAGTCACAGTCAACCCTAATACTACACTCTCCTATATATGCCCTGAACAACTTTTCCTGAATTTCCTCTTCGTTTTCCTAGAAATCTTCCCTAAGACGTATACATTATCTAATCAACTATATGTTTTCTTTCTTTCGAAACCTGTTATTGAACACTTAATCAGCTGAAAAAAAAAACTTTGAAAACTAGAAAAAGAGTAAATATATGAGAATATACCTACACCCACTCAGGTCTGAATGAATACCTCATTTTACGCACACTACATTCCCAAAAAGAAATAACAGGAGATAGGAGAAGTGAAAATTGGTAAGCACTTATTGATCTCTCCTTTATCATTGTTCCTAGTTTTCCACAGCCCCTGCTACCCATTTCATAAACTAGTTAGAAGAATGACTCGATTGATACTAATATGAAGTAACTAGTCTTCCCTGTTCAAATAATTCACATGGCCTTCCCTCCTGCAATGAACAAGAGTAACTCAGTATACGAGCCACGAATACTTAGAAAGAGTAATTAGTCATCAAAGACAAGGACTCCTATAACCATATATTGACAGCATAACGACGCAAAAGAAAAATGCCAAAAAAGCAGTATCAAGAAAGTGAAAATCTTCAGACATTCTAACTGCCATGATAACTCAAGTCTTACACGCCAAGAAAACAGTTCATAATCTAACAAAAGCCAGTGGAACGATTACAAAACGACAACTCACGAACCGCCACATAAAGTTCCTATAACCCACCCATAGTCCATACAAATACAGATATCAATAGTGCCAAAAATTAGCAATCTGACTGCAGGTTCTTCTAATTAAATCATTCTAGTTAAGAAATATTAACATTACCTAATATAAAAATACTCTCACCAAACTAGAGCAACTCAGACATATTCCCGTTTTCCCAATGAAAAGATCACAACTTCAATCAGCAAACGCATAAATTAACTAACAAAGTAAGAGAATGACTCAGCCCCCATTACTTGTATATTCTAGCGAATGATTAAAAAACCCCGTAGCATGACAACATATCCCTAAATTTCAGATCCCCAAAAAAGGAACAATATGTCCCCGAACCAGAGACTCCCACCAGACATGCGAGATCTAAACATTCAAAGAAACTTCCGATTTACCTGCAACATAAACCCTAAAATTAACACAATAATTCAATAACCAAAAACCCCTAAAAATTGACACACGATCCACTCAACACCAGATTCCTAATTCTCAATTGCAACAAAAAACGATCCATTTATAACAATTCAACACCGGATCAAAAAAACCCACATAACAAATCACAGAATTTCATACATAAATCCAAACAAAAACTAAAAAGACCAAAAATTCGGAGCGAAAATCAAGCAAACCTGTCGGAATCAAAGAGAAAGAAGGCGGCCTCCCCTCACACAAACAATTACAAAAGAATCTAGAGAGAGAGAGAGAGGAGAAAAAAGGCTTTGATTTCCGGATCTGCAATAAATGCGTGTTGTGCGTGAGAGAGATAGAGGGGAGGGAGAAAGGAGAAGGGGGAATGGGGGGAGGGATAAAATAACTGATCACATGAGGTTGCCGGTGACAAGAGACGGGGATGAGTAGGAGAAGGAAGGGTATTATTGGAAATTCACCACGAGATCAGCCACGTGTCGGTTGATGAGAGCGACCCAGAATTTCTGGCTTTCCAATTTAATCTGGGCCGGCCCCACTGTTAAGTTTGTAGAATCTGCACTTTATTTGAAGAGATTTCAGCCGTTGATTGGTGACGGCTGTGATGATGTTGGACGGCTGAGATTTAACCAGCGGCTGTGACGCCGTAATACCGTCATTGGGGTACAGTGCACCAGCAGAAGGAAAAGCGAAATTGAAGAGTAACTTTAAATGCAATTGTACAACGCTACGATCTCAAAATTTCTAGATATTTTTATTATAATTTTGTATTATATAATATATATATATTAAATAATATAATATAAAATAAAATTCAGACTGATACAATTTGATAGAATAGAACTTGATCAAGATTATTATATAAATAATGCAATCTCTAAGAAAGATAATGGATATTTCACTTAGGACAAAATGTGCAAGAATTTAAATTCTTGATATTAATTCTTTGACAAATCCTAGGTACGTGAATGAGACAGTTTTTTGTAAGAAAATAAAAAATAACTTGGCAGTTTTTTTATGAATGAGCAAGCGTATTAATGAAAAGGCATGTTACACTTTGGTTAAAATTGGGATTTTGTGAATAAGTTCGAGCCTCGAGGATTGAGGGATAGGAATGATCACGGTGTGATTTTAAGTTTTTTTTGAAGTTATTTTCAAATTGAATTGTTATTGACGGTTTGATGAAATAATGTTTGAAATTGTCACTTCCAAAACCAATATCAAAAGTACGATTTCAAGTGGTTTGCAATTTTAACATTTATAACAAAATAAGATGTTGAGGCTAATAAAAAACAAGAATATATATAGGTAAGACTCTTTCATGGACGAAAGGTAATAGATTGTCGGAATAATTAAAATTAAATACACAATAATTTAAGGACATACAAAGTAAAGTTTTTAAATAACAGAATATAACACGTTATGGAATAATTAGAGTTAAACATACTGTAGGGAATGAATGATATGGATAGTGCGGGAAATTGTATATTATGAAGTCAAGGCAAGAGTTAGTCTCTTTATCTTTAAGACAATTATTGCCCGCTCTGGTGCTCACGAAATCGGCAATTTGTCTTCCAAGTAGGGGTGCTCACCTTTTTTTAATTTTTTTTTCAATTTTTTATTTATATATATATTTTTATATATTTAATTACATTTCAATATTATATTAAGTTTATACTAAAAATTCACTATATATTAGAATTATTAGACAATATATCTTTTATTTTAATTTTATATAATAAAAAATTTGGTATTTTTATTTATATTTTCTAAAAACAAGCTTAAGCAATATTTTAGTAAGTTTTGATATTCTTTTTGTAAATTAATTGTAGCACCCTCTAACGGCACTACGACTATATCTTCCCTAAATATCACACTTAATGTAAACCCTGATTATATGTATAATTAGGCACATAATCTAGTCCCTATTGAGTATAATATATACACATAGTCCCATCATCACAACAAGAATATTTAATATCTCATCCACAAGATCATATATACATATATCAAGTACGACAAAAATGGGACTATTATAATTAGTTCACATGCTATTCTCGCTTTTAATCCAAAATGTGAATTCTATATTCCATTTATGATAAGGAGAAAACTGCATACTGGCCCGACCTGACTGGAATGCAAACCGTGGACCTAGTTGTCGTGAATAGGCACAACAAAATCTACACCTGAAAATATTAGCAGAGGGATGAGCCTGCAACTCAATAAGTAAATAACCGGTACCACTATACACGCACCTCAATTATATCAACAAGACAAAAACAAGCAACGTATATAATATAATCAACTTAATCAAGCACATTTCATTTTATTTCTCCACGTAGTCATCCCATAACACGATAACCAATCAAACTTGCATTTTCCTAGTTGGCTTACCAGAAAGGTGATATAGTGTTTTTCTCCACCAACTCAACCTCACTATTCATCCATATATATACATGAATCCCCTTGGCATGCCACACAGGCTTATCAATCTCATTTCGCATCAAAGCTCTTTCATTTCGCATCATAGCTCTTTTCACATCGCATCATAGTTCTTTCATATCGCATCATAGCTCTTTTCATTTCATTTTGCCACATAGGCTATTCAACAACATCAAGGGGTATTCATATCATAATTACATTTAATTTCCATCACTCCCTCGATTCCACATATCACCGTTCTTGTAAGCCAACTAGCCACATAAAACCACATAGCAACATTTTTCACGTACAAGCACATAACACTGGTATCAAACAGCCAATGACCTATCTTCCTCATTTCACTTTCACGACATAATCATTCAAAGTAATCATCAACCACTCGTACAATTCAAAATATATTAGTGCTAGCACGAATCATCGGCTCACATAAAAGTAATATCACTAAGAAGTGAAACATATATAGATAATACTAATTATTTACGTACACACTAATAGAAATAAAGAACATATATATAAGTAGCACTAATTATTTACTTACCTCGACTTACAACGATCTACTTGTACGTAGGGAGTTGCTCACTCATTCACCTTATCCCCCTTATCCTATAATAAGTTATAATGCATATAATCAACACACCAAAAGTATCGTAACTTCTAAATAAAATATTAAATAGTAATTATATATATTTTTCACCAATATCTCAATATTTCATTAAACCCCTCATCTTATTATATCTACCATTCTCAATAACCATTTTGGATTTAATTATCACCAAAACATACTCATTTTTAGTAAATATAACATTTTCATATATAATTCTATAATATTTCTCAAATAAAATTTCCAACCCGATTAAACTAAGCCAATCAATTGTAGGAATTATTAAATCTAGTAAATTAAGCAGTTTAAGCCATTAATTATAACACCCCTAATTCAATTGAGACATTTAACCAGGCACTAATTATAAATACTCAAATTCATAAAATTTTCCGGTTAAACACTAAATCGAATAATATAATTAACATTTAATAAATACACTTATTAAATAATATCATTATATAAATTAAAACTAATTAAAATAAATTATTTCTTACCTTATTTTCGCCGATCTGTTTCTGTGTGTGTATGTATGTGTTTAAAAATGTGTTGTGTGTGAGTGTGTGTGTTTATAAATGATGGGGGTGGGCGGCCCATCATTATCCCACCCCTCTTTTCCCTTTTTTTTTTAATTTTTTATAAACATTTTCAAAATACCCATTATGTCCTTTCTAATTTCTTAATTAATATAATTTGCTCCCAAATATTATATAAAGCTCCAATTTACTCCGTTCAAGTCTTAATATGATCATAATTTAATCTATAATATATCTACTAATTAATTAAATTTCTTAAATAATTATCAATTAACCCCATAATTATGAATAAAAATTTGTGGGCGTCACAATTCTCCCCTCCTAATAAAAATTTCGTCCCGAAATTTAATTAACGTACCGGCTCAGGGAATAAATATGGATACTTCTCTCTCATACTCTCCTCAACCTCCCAAGTGGCTTCTCTGGGAGAGTGATAACTCCATTTTACTTTCACCATAGGTATTTCTTTATTCCTCAACTTCTTTATACTCCGATCCAAAATTTCTATTGGTTCCTCTATGTACGTTAATCCCTCTGATATTTCTATCTCTGGTTCACGCAAGATGTGACTAGGATCAAATCGATATCAACGTAACATGGAAACATGGAACACATCATATATCTGAGACAACTCTGCTGGTAATGCTAATCGATAAGCTAGTAGTCCAACTCTCTCGATAATTTCATACGGCCCAATATATCTCGGACTTAACTTTCCTTGCTTACCGAATCTTAAGATTCCCCTCCATGGTGATACTTTCAGAAAAACTTTTTCTCCCACCTCATATTCCATCTCCCGGCGATGTTTGTCAATATAACTTTTCTGCCGATCTTGAGCTGCCTTCAAACACTTTTTTTTTTAACTGTCTGTACCTTATCCACCGTTTCTTGGACTAATTCGGGCCCCTCAAGTTGTCTTAATCCCTCAACGTCCCAACAGATTGGACTTCGACATTTTCTTCCATACAAAGCTTCATACGGAGAAAAAACCAATACTAGAATGAAAACTATTATTATATGCAAATTCTATCAGTGGTAAATGATCATCCCGGTTCCCTCTGAACTCAATAACTCAAGCTCTCATCATATCTTCTAACGTCTGAATGGTCCTTTCTGATTGTCCATCTGTTTGAGGATGAAATGCCGTACTGAAGTGCAAGCTTGTACCTAATGCCCTTTGCAAGCTTCCCCAAAAATGAGACGTAAACCGAGGATCTCTGTCGGAGACTATAGAAGTAGGAACCCCATGTAATCTCACAATTTCTGAAACGTACAACTCAGCCAACTTATCTAAAGAATCATTTTGTCTTACTGGCAAAAAGTGAGCCGATTTAGTCAATCTATCCACGATTACCCAAATAGCATCATGTTTTCTGAATGTACGTGGTAACCTAATGACAAAATCCATAGTAATCTTTTCCCATTTCCATTCAGGTATAGATAAAGGATGAAGCTTACCGGCTGGTGCTTGGTGTTCTGCCTTAACTTGCTGACAAGTTAAACATTTAGCCACAAACTCTGCAACATCTTTCTTCATGGTTAGCCACCAATAGTAGGGTCTCAAATCTCGATACATCTTGGTACTGCCAGGATGCATAGCATACGGTGCATAGTGCGCCTCGTGCATAATCTCCGTTCTCAATTCCTCTACATTCGGCACACACATACGCTTCCCATTTAATAACACACCATCTTCCTGTATTACATATTGATCGTTCTTTCCTTCTTGTACCTTGGCTTTCATTTTCTGCAAATACGAATCACTAATCTGTGCATTCTTAACTTCGTCCCTAAGGGAGGGCTTCACTTGAAGAGTGGCAAGTAAAAGATCATCACCAACGCTAAAACTCACATTTATTGCTCTGAGGGCAGCTAAATACTCCACATTATAGCAAATCATACCTGCTAATTGGTCCACCGTCTTTCTACTCAACGCATCTGCAACTACATTTGCTTTTTCCGGGGTGATAATCAATAGTACAATCGTAGTCCTTCAACAGCTCGATCCACCTTCTTTGCCTCAAATTCAACTCTTTCTGTGTTGGAATATACTTTAAACTTTTATGATCTGTAAATATTTGAAACGTCTCTCCATACAGATAATGCCTCCAGATTTTCAATGCATGCACAATCGCTGCCAATTCTAGATCATGGGTCGGATAGTTCAATTCATGCGGCCTCAACTGCCTCGAAGCATAAGCTATAACCCTTCCATGTTGCATCAAAACACATCTGAGTCCTTGCCGTGAAGCATCAGTATATACCACATATCCTCCATTCCCAGATGGCAATGCAAGAATAGGTGCTAAGGTAAGTTTTTTCTTTAACTCTGCAAAACTCTGATCACACATGTTGTTCCAATTGAATGGTGCATTCTTCTTTAATAAATTCGTCAGAGGCTTCGCAATCACAGAGAAGTCTTTTACAAATCTTCTATAATACCCAGCCAATCCTAGAAAACTGCGAACTTCCGATGCATTTTTAGGTGGCTCCCATTCCAAAATAGCCATAACTTTTGCCGGATCAGGTTGTACCCCTTGCTTCGAAACAACATGCCCTAAGAAAGCAATCTCCTCCATCCAAAATTCACGTTTGCTAAATTTAGCATACAGTTGCTTTTCTCTCAAGATTTGTAAAACTATCCTTAAATGTTGTTCATGTTCCTCGTGACTACTAGAGTATATCAGAATATCATCAATAAACACAATCACAAATTCATCAAGGAATGGCTGTAAGGTTTTGTTCATCAACGACATGAAGACAGCAGGGGCATTCGTTAACCCAAACGGCATAACAACAAATTCATAATGACCATACCTGGTTCGAAAAGCTGTCTTTGGAATAGACCCTGCTTCGATCCGCAATTGCCAATACCCTGATCTCAAGTCAATTTTAGAAAATACAATTGCACCCTTCAGTTGGTCAAGTAAATCATCTATCCGTGGCAGAGGATACTTGTTCTTAATTGTGATTCGATTTAACTGCCTATAATCAACACATAATCTCATACTCCCATCCTTCTTCTTTACGAATAACACTGGTGCTCCCCAAGGCGAAATACTTGGTCGTATAAATCCCTTATCGAGTAATTCTTCTAATTGCTTCTTTAATTCTTTCAGTTCAAGTGGAGCCATTCTATATGGTGCAATCGAAATAGGTGCTGCCCCAGGAATAGTTTCTATTTCAAAATCTACTTCTCGATAAGGTGGTAACCCAGGTAATTCTTCGGGAAAAACATCAGGAAAATTCCCTGACTACTGGAACATCCGACACACCCGGACTGACCTTTGTAGTATCACGTATACTAGCTAGATATGCTTCACACCCTTCTTTAATTAAATTAAAAACAGTCATAGCAGAAATTAAGCAATTAGGTATAACTTTTCTTTCTCCCACTATAACCGTCTTCATTTGCCCATTGATTTCTACAACCACCTCTTTTGTTTGACAGTCCACCAAAGCATGATTACTAGATAACCAATCCATCCCTAGGATAACATCAAACTCCCTAAGGTTTATCACAATCAAATCTGCATATAGTGTGACACTATCCACTACTATCGGACAAGATCTCACAACGGTATTAACAAATATAACCCCACCAGCAGGCATAGATACACATAAGTCATGCCCCAACTTTTCAATACTAGCATGCACACGTGATGCAAAATCATGTGATATAAATGAACAAGTAGATCCTGGATCAATTAACACATGCGCACCAGAATTGCAAATAGAAAAAGAACCAGTAATAACCTTAGGTGTAGTAGGAGCTTGTTCTCTGGTGATGGCATATACCTTTGCTTGTGGCTGAGATTGACTACTCTGTCCAGTTGATGTTGTAGAAATAGTCCCGCTACCCCGACCACCTCTACCTCGCCCTCTACTCGTACCAGCCCATTGTACATTTTCCCCCACACTACTGGGTCCTGAAATCTGAGATCCACTGGCGTCAATTCTCCACGTAGGACAATCCCTGACAATATGCCCTGGTTGGTGGCAACGATAACATATGATTGGCTGGACTCCCCAACATTCACCGGTATGTTTCCTACCGCAATTCGTACACGAGGGAATAGACCTTCCACTAAACGATCTGGTTGGACCCTGTCTTCCCCCAAATCCGACTGAGGTAGACCCGCCTCTACTCAAAGACACTGATGGAGACCTATTAGTTTGACTCATTCCTCGGCCTGTGTACCCACCTCTCTGAAAACCATAACTCTTAAAAGAAACTGCACCACTTGATCCGCTTGTAAAGTTAGGATTACCTGTCCACTTCTTCCGTTTAGCTTCAACACAAAATGCATTTATTTCAAGATTTATCATATATTAGAATTATTAGTCAATATCTCATATTTTACTCTTAGATGATATTAAAATATGGTATTTTAGTTGATATTATCTAAAAACAAAATTAATCAACAACTTGGTACAATTTGATATTTTTTCTAAATAAATATTTAATACATTCCGTACGAATTTTATTGTTGTATTTCAATATTCACTACAACAAAATGCATTTGTTCGAAATTCATCATATATTAAAATTATTAGTCAATATCTCATATTTTAGTTTTAAATGATATTAAAATATGGTATTTTAGTTTATATTATCTAAAAACAAGCTTAATCAACAACTTAGTACGATTTGATATTTTCTTTAAATAAATATTTAATGCAATTCATACGAATTTTATTGTTGTATTTCAATATTCACTATAACAAAATGCATTTGTTTCGAAATTCATCATATATTAGAATTATTAGTCAATATCTCATATTTTAGTTTTAGATGATATTAAAATATAGTATTGTGGTTGATATTATCTAAAAACAAGCTTAATCAACAATTTAGTACATTTCGACAATTTTTTGTATCTTGTTAAAAAGTTTAACGGTTGGACTGATGGGGTGGTTGAAATTTAGGTGAACTTAATTTGTGGGTGTTAGTTCGAAAATTGAACTTAATTCTTTTCATCGTATTGCTTTTTCTTTTTTTCTTCTTGTGAATATTTTCTTCTTGATTCTTATTTAATTTTTTAAATAATGTATTCCAGATTGTAGAATAGTCCATATTTTTTTATTTTTTATGTTATTTTAGGGAAAAAAAATAACCAAACTCGAGCTCGACTCGTGGGCTCGTGAGCTCGGCTCGTGATCTACGAGCTCGAGCACCTTATTTGGTGCTCGAGTTCGAGCTCGAGCCTGTACGATGCAGGCTTGTCGAGCTCGAGCTCGGCTCGTTTGCACCCCTACTTCCAAGATACAACGACTTTATATCTCAAAGTAACAACACTACAAACTTTGAGAAACAACGAACCAAACGATATTTTGAAACTCTCTTACTAAACTCTATTTGTAGAATGCTTTTATGCTTACGAATGCAATGAATGAGTTGAATTACTATCAACCATTTCTATCATCCATGATTAAAAATCAAATCAAATGAAATGAGGTGGCCTATTTATAGGAGTTGGAAAGGTGTTTCGAACGGACATGTCCAATCAGAAAAGATGCCTTTGAAAGGTTATGGCCTTTCATCCGAATGGACGCATCATATCATCCAAAGGGTTTCACCCGATGGACACATCATTTCAACCAAAGGGCACACCCATTAGGTTGAGCAGACACGATCGGATCATGATTGGGGCCCATCAACCATCATCTACATGTCACGAGCTATCATAAGCTATCACGAGCTTGTTATGCGTCGCACATCGTAACCAATCACTTATCACGATTTATTCTTCAATTTATCATTCACTATTTTTCAACAATCCCCCACATGAATGAAAATTAATGCATGTAAGCATGCAGACACTTAAGAGAGTTTCAACCAAGAAGTCGTTGCATCAGGATAGGTAGTTTGTGGCTTTGAACCTTCCTTAGGGAAATACCATCGGATTTACTTGGCTAATCAGTGAACATGATGTATTGAATTGTTCAGCCGTTGGTGTAAACCAAGACAATAGTATCCCCACAATATCTTCTCTAATATCTTTGGTTTTCACGGTTGAGTCCGTTTTTGCCCTGGACTCCATCTTGGATTAATAAGTGTTTTACATTTGAAGCGGCCCGTCTTCACACTTATATAGGTGATCTCCTATAATGTTCTTGACTTAGAATATGAATCATTAAAAGCTTATTGCTTAACCTCTACCCTTTTACTGACAGCACTTTTAGTCACTAGGAATGGGAAGGAGTAAAACTCCAAGTGCTTTCCACAATCTTTATAACTTAGTTGTCCCATTGAACCAAGATCTTGGGATCTCCAGTCAACAAGGTTGGGTTACCACTATAAAGATTTAATTGGCGGGTTTTAATCTCATTCCCCTCGACGAAGCATATACTTGATCTCTAGAAAGGCATTTCGTTAATGGATTCGCTAAATTATCCTTTGACTTTATATAGGCAATAGATAGATTCCATTAGAGATCAATTGTCTTATGGTATTATGTCGTTGACGTATATGTCTAGACTTACCATTATACATATTGCTTCGCGCCCTTTCAATAGTCGAACGACTATCACAATATATATCATAATAACAGGCACTTGCTTTTGTCCAACAAGGAACGTACCCCAAAAATTACGAAGCCATTCAGCTTCTTCTCCAGCTTTATCTAAAGTTATAAACCCTAATTCCATAATAGAATGAGTGTTTTTCTCAATATACATTAATCTACCAATCATTCTTGAAAATTCAATTTGACCTCGTGTTCACCTTGGTTCTTTGCTAAGTGTAGATTTCTATCTACATGAAATTAATGGGTGAATGGTCATGAACATTGAACTTTTTAGTACAATCTCAACATGATGAGATTATGATAAGACAAGTCTACAGACGTTTCAGATATCTTAGTCTCTACCATTACATCAGCTAAATATTATGTCTTTCATATCAAAATATTTTGCCAATACTTTCTTGGTAGAGATTGCTTCCCTTTGTCAACATAGCATCTACATATGGATCGACTATGAAAAAGGAACTAGAAGTGCCTTTAACATGGACACATCTATCACACTCGTTGACCTTGAAGTCACTTGACAACATTGTTTGTCAAATTTTTCATGTCATTTGTTATGAGCTTGTTTAAACCCATACAACAATTTGATGAGTCTACAGACCTTCTTTTCTTAGCCAGGAACGCCAAACCCTTTAGGTTGTTCCATGTAGATCTCTTCATCTAACTCGCCATTCAAGTAACTTTTGAATTCCTTCCATATCAGAGGTAGCTTTTCAATCATAGCAGCTACTTGGAAGGATTCACTGAGCCTAATTCCTTCTGCATGCAAGATCATTTGGAATTCTTGGACTTGGCTCATTACCGTTTTGGAATACACCATTTTGAATTTCGAGAAATTCCCGACTATGAATTTCTTCAAGCCGGCATCCTCCGTTTTGTATTTCTTTTTCAAGGATTCTCAAAAGGCTTTTGCACTCTTGGTTGAGCTATATACGTTATACAAAATATCCCTCAAGCCATTGAGGATGTAGTTTCTGCATAGAAAATTCCTATGTCCCCATGCATCAAAAGCAACCCTTTGTTGGGCATCAGTCTCCTCCTTAGAAACAACGGGGGCTTCCTCACTTAAGAACCTAGCTAGGTTCAACGTGGTGAGGTAGAACAACATCTTTTGATGCCATCTCTTAAAGTCGTTATCGGAGAATTTCTCCGACCTTTCTTCTTGGGCAGCAATTGGTTGTGGCACATGTGGTTGGACAACCATAGTAGCCAGATTAGCAGCAGCAGATCTAGTTGCCATAGCCGGATCGGTAGCATCAGATTCACTTGCCATAATATACAATGATAGATAATTGTCTTAAACTTGTAGGGAATGAATGATATGGATAGTGCGAGAAATTGTGTATTACGAAGTCGAGGCAAGAGTTAGACTCTTTATCTTTAAGACAATTATTGCCCGCTCTGGTGCTCACAAAATCGACAATTTGTCTCCCAAGATACAACGACTTTATATCTCAAAGTAGCAGCACTACAAACTTTGAAAAACGGCGAACCAAACGATATTTTGAAACTCTCTTACTAAACTCTATTTATAGAATGCTTTTATACTTACGAATGCAATGAATGGGTTGAATTACTATCAACCATTTCTATCATCCATGAATAAAAATCAAATGAAATGAAATGAGAGGGCCTATTTATAAGAGTTGGAAAGGTGTTTCAAACGGACATGTCCAATCAGAAAAGATGCCTTTGAAAGGTTATGACCTTTCATCCGAATGGACGCATAATTTCACCTAAGGGACATACCATTTCACTCCAATTGACGCATCATTTCAACCAAATGGCACACCCATTAGGTTGACCAGACACGACCAGGTGATGATTGGGGCCCATCAACCATCATCTACGTGTCACGAGCTATCATAAGCTATCACGAGCTTGTTATGCGTCGCACATCGTAACCAATCACCTGTCAACGATTTATTCTTTAATTTATCATTCACCATTTTTCAACATATGCAATAGATATAATATAATGACATTTGCAGGGAGAGAGAAGAGAGGCGTGGTGGAAGGAGAGGGAGAAGGGGAGGGCAAAAGAGAAAAAAGAGAAGAGGTGGGGGCGGGGGAGGGCAAAAGAGAAAAAAGAGAAGAGGTGGGGGGCGGGGGGCGGGAAAGGGTGTTCGACGGTGGAGGGGCAGGGGCAATGGAGGAGAGAAGAAAGAATAAGAGCGGCAGATGGAAGAGGGAGAGAAAATGAGGGAAAATGAAAGAGAAAGATGAAGAAGGGAAAAATTTTAATGGGCTTGGTTTGTTGTTTTAAATTAAACATATTTTTTTTAGTAAAGTCCAAATTTATGTTTTAGAAAATGAGTTTTGCAATATGGACTTTTGATATATAAACTTTGGACTTCTATAATTTGAATATAATTTTTTTTTAAAAAAATTATTTAATTTTATCAAATTATTATATATATATAATTTAAAATTTTAATTATATATTTAATGGTGTAGCTTGATTTTTGGTCGGCTTTTTTAGTTCTAAATCAAAACCAAATTAATAAGTACATTACGGTTTTATTCGAATTTAAGAATTACGGTTTGAACGATAAATCATAAAAAATAATTTGATTCGAGCAGTTCGAGCGGTTTTTTTTTTATCATCCCTAGTCATGGGCTCTAGTATCACCAGACGTGGTATTTATCTTACTTAATGTGAGTTTATTGTAACGGTTATTTGTTTTGTAATGAGTGTTTGCTTCAATAAAAGTGAAATTATTGTAATCACACTTTATTATATATGAATTTATTTATCGAATTTATGTATTGATATAATTATTTAATAAGAAGAAGAAGAAAAACTATAGTACAGATGGGGATATAAACATTGTAAAGAATATAATTATTCATTACACATTGGGATGTAATTGGCAATGGTTTACTTATCAAGACTTATGCTATAACTTATTTGTCCACCTCACTCCACTTAATTAATCAAAGTACATTCTTTACTCTAAATTAATATTACATTTCATATCAAACTCTATCTTTATATATTATCTGTATTATTATATTGAAAAAATATTTTTTCCTACCAACTTTTTAATATCTAAAGTCACCATTTAATTCATTTCTTTCCTTCAAAGAAAAATATGTTTCAATATTGTTAATAATCTCATAATTATAATTTTTTTCCCAATCAATCCACTACTCCACATTTTTCTCCCATCTTATAACTTTTCTCATATTTCTTTTTCTATATATTTTTTATAAACCCATAATTATAATTTATTTTTCGCTCCCACTTCACTCCACAACTCTTTTTTCTCAGGGACTTCTTTTCATCCCCACACACCACGATTTGTTTCTTTTTATAAATTTCTTTTTCTTTTTTCATCTCACATCACATTTCTTTTTTTATATGCTCACGGCTAAAGCGTGCGAGAACAACTAGTGTATATTATAAATTAATCTAATTTGGTAAAATCTTTGACATCCGCATGTTGATTCTCCCCACTCTCCCATTTGTCTTTGGTAGTTATTTTTTTCATGCATATCTTTTTTTCTAATATCATATCATTTTCTTTTCTTTATCACCATTTTCTTTATAAATTAATTAATATTAACTTGTTATGTTGTATATACTTTATTAAATATAAAAAATATAAATATTTTATTTTTAAATAATATTGATGCCCCCAAAATCCTTCATGGATTCTAAGCCCAAAAAGCCCACAGGGGGCAGCCCACCAGCGGGAAGGATAAGATCCTTAAACCTACCTATTGTTTTCATTGACATGGTAGGCCCAGAAAACGAGCTCATTCCAGCAGAACACGTCACCGTACAACTAGACACACATATTTTAACTTGCCAACTGATCAAGACACACACATCATACTCCACGATCTCGGTAATAGTCGCATGAATAGGCTAGGAATCCAGCTGGCCACATCTCTAGCAACAGCTTTCCAGAAAAATAGGAAAAGTTGGTAGGACTCGGTCAAACAGGTATATCTCTCTTGATATTCATCCAAATTCAGAACGGATTCTTCTGGAGTAAAGCCAAGTCAAAGAGCATTCCAAAGACGTGCAACACTCAGCAATTGAACTCCGATTTTTTAGCTCTAAACAACAGCTATAAACTATGTTCAAAAAAAAAAAAAAAAAAACAGCTATAAATTGACCCAATGTTTAGGGGTCAAACTTTGGTAACATTTCAACACTCTCTTTTTGCAATTACACATTTTCACACTCGTTTTCATTGTTTGCTAGCTAGTTTTAGCTCAGTTATATATGATTTCATCACTCGCACGAATCATATTTTTTTATTCTTCACAAATTACCATTATTCTCACTTTAATTTAAGTTTTCTTTTTCATTTTTACACTTTACAGACTTAAGTATCGGAGTACTAATGCGTCCTCGCAGGTTAGTCCCCCCAAAACCTTAGGATTTGTATAAGGATCTTTCAAAATTTACAGTACCTCAGACTCCAAGTACGCATTAAATATTAAAGAATTGCCCACACACATAGAATATACCGCAATTTGCTAGCTAGTATTGGTGATGAGACCTAAGTAATCAAAATTTGAAAGCTTAATGAAATTACCCAACTCAATTAACCAAAGAGTCCAAGTCAAATTAAGGTAAAATTAGCAGGTCAAAGTGCACAAAGCCAAGGGAGCAAAATGTCACTCCAGCTTAGTTGGAACCTATTGAGTGTTGACAAAATTGAGCCACTCAAACCTACTCTCAACCCATTAGTGGCCTAAGTAGCTTAGCTTACACGCCATGACTATTTCTCATGACACATCAACCTAAACACACACTAACAGGAGATAAGTACACCAACTGTAATTTCGAGATAAGGCCAATTGGCCCAACAAATAACTAACTTCCTCCTAAATAGACAATTTTTCTGTTGATGTGACAATTTGTCGTCTTGTTTGTGTGGAATGTGAATGATGTGGCGTACAAGTATATCAAAATTATCCTATGAAAATTATAACTTCCCTAAGAATTTGAGGATATCCAAATCATGGTCAACCAGTCCCTAAATTGTCTCATCCGACTCCTATAAATAAGAGTTTAGGTAAGTCCATGAGGGCAACTTTATTAAAAAACTTGAATTTCATTTGAACTTACATATTCAACTCACTAATTTGCCAAATTTCTCATTTTCATAGCACTCCACACACTTTTCATATATTCCCATATTTAGCCCATTGATTTTCATATATTTTCGCCATATTCTTATTTTGATATTTTCTTAAGTCAGTTATTAACTTAAGTATTAAAGTGCTAGCCCATATTTTACAAGCTATTTTAAAATATATATATATATATATGTATATCTCTTTATCCAACCTTTTGATATTTTGTGGTACTGTTGGACTCCAGTAAGCACCAATTGCTATGAACGATGAAGCAATGTGTGGAAATTGAGAAAGGTGCAAGAATTTCGTACCAGTGAGATTGTGGATTATTTTTATTTTAGTCCTTGTATTTTTAATTAATTTTCAAAATCATCCAACTATTTTTGTTATTTTTCAATTTTGTCCATTTGCTGGAATTTTGGCCAATTTCCACTTCAATTGAAGGGTATTTTTGTACTTTGCTTTATATTTATAAAAAAAGCAAAGAAAATTTGATTGGTTGCAAATATTATGGCATGGTATATATTATGGTATTATCTTATATTAATATATGCATACTCAAATGTGTGTGCATAATTATTTTTAAACTTAAAAAACTAATTAAATATTATTTTAAAAAAATATTTATTAGATAAATAAAAATTGCTAGAAGAATATATAAAAGTTTCGAGAGTTATTGAAAAAATGAGAGAAAAAAAAAAGAATGTAGAAATTGATAAAATAGAGAATACGAAGTTGAGTGGAGAGAGTGAGAGTAAAATAGAGATTAATAAAATAAATAAATAAAATTAAAAAATTGACATACCAATATAAAAAAAAGGATACTATAATGGTGCTTTTCAATTATATAAATAAATAGATATTTTTTGGATGGATCGGTATATCTGAATATACCGGCATAGTGATATACCTTATGTACTTTTTATTGTTGCTCCATTGATGTTGTCACTTGTCAGGGGCGAAGCTCAGCCCTGTCGAGCCCCAGTGGCCGACAGGGGTTAGCTTCAATTATCATAGAGTATTTGATGTTGAGAAAATAATTGTAGTTAATGAATAGCCCAATTTGAATGTCTTCTTTATGACTTTCTAAAAGTAATATGAAAAATAGTTCTTAATTGCAATAATTCCTACTATATAAATAATTTCGAATAATGTTAATGTAACCATAATTACTAGTATTGGGAACTTTATAACCCTTTCATTTGTCATAGTAATAGTTGTAAGAACTAGTTGTATTTGATGGAAATGTGTTCCGCAGTTGCATAATTATTTATAAAGTATTAGATTAATTGATTTAGAAGAAGTGATTTTAGCATTTAGGTTCACAAATTTCATAACTTATTAAACACATGTAGTTTTCGCTAAATTTCAAAACTAATCTTATTCTTAAGGTAAATGAAGGATTTAAAAGTTATTTATTAGGCATATGAGTAATTAAATATAATTGCAATGAGATTAAAAGCTACAAATTATAGTTTTTTTTTTTTCACAATGTGATTTTGATTGAATTTAATCCCAAAAGTCATTATTGAATTTTTTGACCAATCGGATACTTTATATCACTATATTTTTGTATTTAGTTTGTAATGGGTTATGTACTAACTTAAATTTTTTTATTAATTTAATATTTTTATTTAAATTAATTAATTAAATTTTGATAGAACTAAGCCAACTTTCTGGCTTCGCCACTGGATGTTGTTGTTGGTTGAATTTGAAGAAGACATAATCAATAATTGATTGAAAATAATACATGGTTGATGATTGTTTTTTATATTAAATAGATAAAAGAAAAATATGAGTTGATTGGTGGATACTTGCAAACTTCTTGCTGCATTTTTTTTGCTTTTGTCAAATTTAATTTGTACATTTCATTTCTAATTGTACAATATATTATAAGGGAGTATGTTTGGCAAAAGACCAAATTTCAATACTTTCAAATGGTCAAATTTCTATGGTTATAATTTCCTAACCATCATAAGGGACTAAATTGAAATTGAGTTTGAAAAACAGAGGGATGTTTTTACAATTGTGTATATTTTACCAAAATTTTTGGGGGCATATTCGTCAAAGATCATTTTTGACCAAAAAATTGGTCAAAATTCCACTAGAAGGATGAAATTAAAAATAACAAAAAAATTAGACCATTTTGAAAATCAATTAAAAACACAGGAACCAAAATAAAAATAACCCGTTAGATTGTTGATAAATATGTAGGTAGTGAAATGATAATATTGGGAAAAACAGGGTAGCAACATGATATTTACCCTCATAATTTCCCTAGACTAGATATCCCACTGTTGAGCAGCTTTCCGCTTCCCCCACCCTGCTGGCTGCTCAAGCTCAATCGCCATTTCCCATATCTTCTCATCACCGTTTCAGATTCCTCACGCAGTCATATCCACACACTGTGACGGTCGTTGCACTGATTTTCCGGCGGACGGGAAGCCAAGAAATGATCTGTCTCCAGCCCATTACTAAACCCTCCCCCTTCTACTTGGCCCCCAAAAAACCCCTCAAGAAACCCCTCAAAACCCCAACTCCAATCCACTCCCTCCTTCAGTACAACCGCAAGCCTCAGCTCGCCGGGGAAACGCCGCGAGTGGTGGTCATTACCTCCGGTAAAGGCGGCGTCGGCAAAACTACCACCACCGCCAATATAGGCCTCTCCCTCGCCCGACTTGGATTCTCAGCTGTCGCCATTGACGCCGACGTCGGTCTCCGCAACCTTGACCTCCTTCTCGGCCTGGAAAATCGTGTCAATTACACCGTTGTCGAAGTGCTCAACGGAGATTGCCGCCTGGATCAAGCCCTAGTTCGGGACAAACGATGGTCAAATTTCGAACTTTTGTGCATTTCCAAACCCCGGTCCAAGCTCCCCCTGGGATTTGGTGGAAAAGCCTTAACTTGGCTAGTTGAAGCCCTTAAAAACCGAGAAGAGGGCGCACCGGACTTTATACTAATTGACTGTCCGGCGGGAATTGACGCTGGGTTTATCACAGCTATTACGCCTGCCAATGAGGCGGTCTTGGTGACGACGCCAGATATCACTAGCCTACGGGATGCAGATAGAGTGACGGGCTTGTTGGAGTGTGATGGAATTAGGGACATCAAGATGATTGTGAATAGAGTGAGGACGGATATGATTAGAGGGGAGGATATGATGTCGGTTTTGGATGTCCAAGAAATGCTGGGGTTGCCTTTGTTGGGGGTGATTCCTGAGGATTCTGAGGTGATTCGAAGCACAAATAGAGGGTATCCGTTGGTTTTGAATAAGCCGCCTGCTTTGGCAGGATTGGCATTTGAGCAGGCCGCTTGGAGGTTGGTAGAGCAGGATAGTATGAAGGCGGTGATGGTGGAGGAGGAACCCAAAAAACGCGGGTTTTTCTCTTTCTTCGGAGGGTAGATTAGTGTGATGAGACCATTGAGCTACAGTTTCTGTGGGACTTGAGGAGGAGTAACTTGTATAGTAGGAAGTTAAGGTTTGCCATTGTTTCTCTTGTTTTGATTATTTCACGGTTTTGTCTTCTAAAAGCTAGAGGTCTTGGTTTATGATTAGAACCTGTTATGTTTAGTTGTGATCAATGTGGATGAAGTGTATTGTGTGCTTAGGAGCAACAGAACTTCTTGGATGATTGATTATATGGTTGGGGAGAGCTCTGTGGATTTTGGTTTCTCTTCATATGTGCTTCATTCTTCAGCTCTCCCAATCGGCTCTGCCTTGTTCAAGACTTTATTTTTCCTCTTTATGCTTGTCCTGTCAAGAAACTGGTGGTATTGTTTTTTCTTCTTATAATTTAGATGCTGCTGGTAATTGACATTCTGGAATTATGTTTTGTTATTACACTAGTCCTTGATTTTCATATTACTCAGGTGGATATTTCTTTCTCAAATATATAGACTTGTCGCAGATTGACATCCATGACATCCACGACATTTAGTTCAGTTCGTGCGTGGGATGTTCAGAAAGAGTGAGACTTGTATGTCTTGGCACAACTTTCCTATGTATCCAATCCAGGTTAGGAATTTTGTATTCGCAATAAAGGCGACTAACTCTAGGCCGTTATTCAAGCATAGACTCGTTCAATATATGCTCATTAGTGCTTTCATTGTGGTTCATATTTCTGAAGTATGGACAAGATTTCAATTTAGTCTCGGGAAAGTAGAGAGAATTAGCGGTCCAGGCATTGATTACGCATGTTTTACACTTTAGCTCCAGGAATTTGATCATATACATATCTACGACAACAACTCAGAGTGCTAGGAAATGCAGTTAATGAATATAGGATTATGTTTTTATAGTAATGATGAAAACTGCAAATCTTGTTATTGCAGAGTGTGATTCTTGTTATTGCAAGATGTCCACATTTGCAACTCTTGATTGGTATTATGAAAAAAAAAACTCATCCATCTACTATGGTAGTTTATTGGTGAACAAAAATACAGGTGAAATAGGCATACAAGTGATTAGGAGTTGGGGGTTGATATTTGCAGTAAATGATGCTTGCAGGTTTGTTTGTGAAAATAAAGATGACATTTATGATGGAGACGTCTCCTAGGAATGGTGTATTTTTTTTTTTTTACCCACACACGCACCCACTCATACGCTCCCAATGAATTTAGAACCCAAAACCTCAACAATGAGATTTTGAGCCCCAAAGCATTAGGGTGTCCCCTTAAGGACACGTCTTAGAGGAATGGTTGGAGCCTCTGAGGTCAGCTTTTTGGTTCAAATTTTTGTATTCTTGTCATAGGCTTTCTGGTTATGTATTCTACTGCCATAACTTCATATTTATCCAAGTTGAATTTATATCTTGATTTCAAGCCAAGCAACATATAATAACAGTAGATTTGGTAAACTACGTAATATTCACGAAAAAGAATTACCAAATATTTCTTCTTGAAAAAGAAATCTTGAATTGACATCTAGACAACCATGCTACATTTTAGCATAGCATTTAATTTCCAAAGTTCACAAATGACACAATCTGTGATTGTATATTATAGATTTTGCAACATTGTTGTATGATACACCTGCAAAAATAAGATGTTAATAACATGAACCAACATGATTGATTCCTGTAAGTTCATACAAGAATGTTAAATGTATAACAACAAAAACTTTTAAAGCAAGCTCATGAAGAAAACCTAACACAGTAAATCAAAATGGTGATAACATGGGCTTTACAAAGAAATCAGTGCAATAAACTTGGGTTCCAAATTCTCATGTTATTGGGCTTTATGGATGATAACAATTGTAAAGCCCAAAACATACTCATGTGAGGCCCATGGGCTTCACCTTTTACTACTTTAATTATTCTAAAACTAAACTATGAGCCCAGTAAAGTTCTTCCTTCCGTTTAAAGTTGAAAATATGAAAATGGGAAGGCAAAGTAGTTCTCCTCTTGCTATAAATAGGGTAAATTATATTGATACATCTGATGTTAGATGTAAATACACAAATAACTTACGTTTTTTTTTTATAAAATTATAAATAAAGCTCTTAAAATTATATTTGTAATCAAAAGTACACATCTTATTCGCTTTTGGTCCCCAAACTTTGATACTTATTCGTTTTTGATCCTCCAACATAGACCCATTACATTATTGGTCCTTAAACATCTATTTTTTTCACGATTTTCGTCCCTGCAGTTAATTTTCCGTCAAAGTTGACGGTAGAGACTCACGTGAGGCGGAGAATGGCAGGAAATTAACATATTTTTCCCCCAAGGTTTCCCTATTTATTTCTTTTCCATGTTACTATACTCATTTTCATACATCTTAACACCATTTTTTCCTCTCAAAAGGCAACAAAAGCTCCGAAATGAGCACAAGCAGCAACACCTCATATTCCCACGAAAATGCAACAACTATATTTTGCTATTGTGGTTTTAAGCTTCCATTAATGACATCATGGACTCCTCGAAGAAGATATCATGCTTTCACAAATTATGGGGTAAAGTTTATTGATTAATTCAGTAAATAAATGTCGTTTTTTTTTTAATATTAGAAGCTGAGGTGATGATTTAAATGAATTGATTTCAGAAGCCCGGATATTATGGATTTTTCAAATGGTGGGATGATGAAATGTGTGAGAGATCGAAGAAGATAATACCTGGTTTGTTGAGAAAAATCAACAATTTGGAGGATGAAGTTAAAAGGTACAAGGCCAACGAAGAAGAATTGGAAAAAGAAAATGAATCAACAAGAAAAAAGAAGAAGAATCTAGAGAAGTTGATTGCAAAATACACCAAGAGGCTGAAAATTATGTCAATTGTATTTGTTATTTTGATTTGTATTATGATATTAAAAATTATAGTTGTTTGATGATGTATTGTTTAATGATGTATTGTTATGGGTTTTTGTTGACATTTTAAATGCATTTAAGGTTTATGGGATGAAATCTCTCAAGTTGTATAAACCCTAGTGTAAAATTGGGGTTTTGGCTATTGTTTTTCAGATTTCTCTGCCTCACATGACTCTCACGTGAGTCTTTTCTGTCAACTTTGACAGAAGGTTAACGGCAGGGACGAAAATAGTGAAAAAAGAGATGTTTAAGAACCAATAATGTAATGGACCTATGTTGAAAAACCAAAAGCAAATAAGTAGAAAAGTTTGGGAACCAAAAATGTAATTATCCCCAAAATATGAAAATGGGAAGGCAAAGGTTCTCCTCTTGCAATAAATAGGGTAAATTATATTGATACATTCTGATGCTAGATGTAAATACATAAATAACTTATGTTTTTTCATAATATTATAAATAAACCTCTTAAAATTGTATTTGTAATCAAAAGTACACATTTTAGGTACATTACGCTAAAATCCCCCTAGGGAATGTACCTGTACTTTGTATAAGTCATTGAAGTGATTGTATATTTAAACTTAACCTTAACGCATGTTGATATAATATATATATATATATATATATATATTTTTATTAAATAAGAGTTTTTTTTTTTTATATTCAGAGTAATAGTAGAATATATCACTCAATAGATACAAAAGTTTAAACTCATGAAATTATATTAATAATTTCCCAAAAGTATTTAATTCAATAGAAAGCTCCATGAGACTGATTTTCATCTTATCAAAAAATATGGGAATTTCAGACCAATTTTAGACGCAAGACCGAAAGGAAGCACAGAGAAAAGCAAATCATAACATATTAAGACCCCACCCATCACCCATACTTTGGACTAAATTCTATCTCAAAAATCAACTTTATGCAATCCCTTTTATTTTTGTATAGAAATAGACATCCAAATCTTGTCAATAATGCATTTGCTTACAACGTTTGTGTTCAAAAACTGCTTAAGCTCTTCCAATTGAATTCAAGAAAAGAAAATAAA
Organism: Sesamum alatum; assembly: GCA_034509735.1. Taxonomy (NCBI): domain Eukaryota; kingdom Viridiplantae; phylum Streptophyta; class Magnoliopsida; order Lamiales; family Pedaliaceae; genus Sesamum; species Sesamum alatum. The sequence continues at coordinate 26,497,038 of JACGWO010000003.1, read as the reverse complement.
TGTAAATTTAGATTAATGATTAATAGAGTCGAGGTAAAATAAGTTGTAATTAAGTCGAGCATGAATTGAATTTGAATAACTTTTTTTTTTTTTTTGGTAATTTAACTTGTTCATTAATAAGGCCTCTTGTTTATCAGGCTGGATTAGATAGTACATCGTGCAATCCGTACTAGACACTTGTTTACTTACAAAATGCCCAATCTAGAATAGACAATAGTGACACGGTATAAGTGACTTCAAGCTAAATTTCAATTATGTTGGGAATACATTACTGGTTGTTTGACGTTGGATTTTGCCTTCCAGATTTTCACAAAATTTTGTATTATATGTAGACAAATTAATAAAAGCATTAAACAATTCCTATTCTAATCCATAATACTAAATGCGTGATTACTTTATCTAGCTTATTTTAAGTGTTTAAATGTGTTTTTTGAGCCCTTTAAGGTAGCTGCCCTTAGGCTCTACCTTAAATACAGTTTAATTAAACAACCGGGAACTAAACGACTCCGCAAGAGGAGGCGAGAGCTTATTCGAAGAAGAAACTCGAAGCTGACATCTTAAGGAGACAAGGAGCTAACCGAGCCGACCATTCCTGAGGGATAATTATATTTACACTCTCTGACCTATAGTTTATTTATACAAATCAATCATGCCTTTTGCATAATTACAGAAATCATCCTTGATAATCAAAAAATAGGGGTAGTTTGTGTAATAATGTTAATACTTTTGAGAGGTGTAAGCGTAATTCTCTAAAAAAATAGGGGTAGTTTGTGTAAATGATGCTTACATTCTAGTGGGTGTATATGTAATCGTTTAAAATGCATAGATGATTTGTCTAAATAGACCATAGGTTAGGGAATATACATGTAATTATCAACATCCGAGTTTGAATTTTGTCCAATTTAATTTATTTTACAACTCTGATTCACTCAATAAATTCTCACATTTTATTCCTGACAAATCAAACTAATTCCCAAAACAATTATTTCATGTTTTTTCATGAGTAAATTCAGTCGTATTTGTCATTTTTTTTTAAATAATGAGCAATGAACTATAATTTAAACAATTTTTATACAGCAATCAACTGCTATTATAATATTGAGTCCACAGTATAACAATATCTCTATATCTACCAACACTAACATTAAAACAACCAAATGAATCATACAAACATTATATAAACCAAACAACTCCCTACATTCGTAGTACTCGAACCCACGATCTCTTGATTGCAGACCTCAACCTCATCATTCGGGCAAGAGATCATCGATCATTCATATTTTTCATATTATTAGCAAGTAAATAAATGTATATGAGAAAATTAAATAGACAAGAAAATTGTTAGTTAGGTACATAAAGGTTTGGTGCCATGGTATATAGCACTAGAATTCCACAAATTAAAGTGATAATTGAGTGGAAAAACAAAAAGAATTGCATCATCATCATCCTCATATGAAATTAACTACCACGTGTCTCATATGACCATAATTAATGTTGGAGGCCAATTGAAGTTAAGAGTCAACTTCATTCCACTTCACTACCAATATTATTCAATCACTACATTACTTCAATTTTATGTATTTCAACCATTGACGACATACAATTTCTCAATTTATATAAGTATATTATTGTGATTATTTAAAAAAAACAGTGATAATTTTATTCTGAATTTCAATTATCAATAATTATTGTATATTAATTACTAATATTGTATATATACAACTAATCAATAATTACTATTTCAGTAGACCAACCAACCACTATTGAAGTAGAGACTAATACCCACACATTGATAGAACTCGAACACAAGTATAAGGATCTCAACTTCACCAATTAAGTTTGGTCTTATTAGCAAGTATGTTATTGGTTCATAATGTTTGATTAACAATATTGTAACAAGAAATAAAATACTTATTTTCTTCACATAATATGTCCACTAATTTCTTTAAAATAAATAAAATAAAATAGAAATGTCGCATAAACTTCTGAATTATTCATTAATAGTGAATATTTGAAAAGAGGATAGAAGGATCAATTATATTAAATAAAAATAAATGAATTTTATCTCAATCACACCAGAAATCAAAGCAATACTTTTGAATTCAAAGAGGAAAAATTATATTAACAACCCCTTTGAGTTTACGTTCAAATACATAATCACTTCCAACTTTTTACAGGATCACACATAAACCCTTTTAGGCTATAATTGTAATTACAAGTACACAAATATTCCATTGCATAAATACCTCCTAAAGTACATTACACTAACACCCCATAAAAAAGTGTAATTGTAAGTAGGGGTGAGCGTCGGGTCGGATAGTTCGGGTCGGGTACCCGAACTTTCGGGTAGGTATATTGACTACCCGATCCCGACCCGAAATTAGTCGGGTACCTGAATTTTTTCTTATTTAAAAATAAAATAAAATTAATATCAATTATTTTCAGAGGCCAATTTGCCTCTGAATACATTGATTCAGAGGCTAATTTTTGCCTCTGAATCAATGTATTTAGAGACAATTTGCCTCTATTTTTTTAATAATTAATAAAAAAATAAAAAAATAGAAGGAATAAATTACTAACAAATAAATAAATAATAACATTCATTTGACAACCAATTAAATGCACAACTAAAAATAACATAAATAAATAACAATTCAAGTTTTACAATCAACCAAAAGATAATGAATAAGGATTGTGAAACCTTAGTCTTACATTATTAGTACTTTAAAATTAATAAATTTTTTTTTTTTTTTTAAAACTTCGGGTACCCGATCGGGTAGTTCGGGTAGGGGATTCCTACCCAAACCCCGACCCGATGTTTTAAGATTGGGTATCGGGTTACCCGATACCCAATTTTTTTTTAAATAAAAAACCCAAAAAAAAAAATCCGAACTCGTTCGGGTCGGGATCCGGAGTACCCGACCCGAACGCCCACCCCTAATTGTAAGGACCCTTGCACCCCGACCCTTGAGCCGATAAAGCTGCCCACCCTATGATCCACAACTCAAAATGAGCCTTGCCACAAGACGCGGACAGTCCCCATGATGCGGTTCCCTCTTGTCCTTTGTCGGATTGGGTGAGGGGAATCCCTCACAATCGAGCAATTGCCTGCGCGGATTCAAATACACTCACAAGACACACAATAAGAATAAAACCAATAAAGACTTCATAAGGAAATTTTACAAAAGACGATGTGTCTATATATTTAAACCTAACATAAAGGGATGTCAATATAAATTATCAATCAAACATTATTTATGAAAAAAGTATTTATAAATTATACATCAATTAATTAAATTAAAAAAAAATGATTTGTCCTTAAAAAGTAGATTGGCGTTTATAGGAAGCATAATTGGCGTGAAGACTTGGCGGGTATGAAGAACACATCATCATTAGAACAGTTGAAATGACGTTAAATTAGTTAAACAATAATATCTTCTTTTATTTTTTTTTTATTTTTATTTTGATGAAGTTAACAATAATATCTTTTGAAAAGCTGTGATTAGAACTCTGAAATCTGCTGTCTCTTTTTACATCCTCAAATTACATCGTGGGACGTGTTTATCCCCAACATTGGGTGTATAAGTGGACCATCCACTTTTATTGGATAGGTGGAATTAAATGATTGGTCCACCATTTTACACGTATGTATTGTTAGGTAAATTATTGGAGACTTTGAATAAAAAATAAAATAAAATTATTGGAGACCAACAACAAAGTGGGAGGACCTTTCATTGGTTTAAAAATAAATAAAACTAAGTGTGGACAAGCATGCATACATATATGTCTTATTGGGGGATTAATTATTTATTTATGTATTTGTGTAATGGTTTAGTTGACTAATCTAAATGTGTGTGTGTATTGGTGAGACTAAATTTCGTGTCATCCACCAATTAAGAAAGTTTGGGTTTTATTTATTCTTTTCTTAATGTTTTTGTGACAAACATAATGTCTTAATTTGAAAATGTCTGATTTTGTTAAATGATTTGAATTTTGGGATGTTATAATTATGAGTATTGTGATATGATAGTGATCTGGATCGAGGTAAGTAATGACTCGACGAGTTGAGTCTGATGTTTAGTATTTGAGGTGGGATTCACTTAATGTTTCGATTTGAATGACGGATTGGCCTACAGTACAAGTCTGAAGCTTATTGGGCTGACCCCTAGTTAAAATCCTTCTGAGCTTAACTCATTTCGTTTAAATTATATTAGTGTCGCAGAGTTAGACCTCAGTCATAAATACATACTTGTCTTATGGAGTCTCTCAACATTTATAGGAGTCAATATGTTAGAAGGTGTTTGGATCTACGGTGTCCAATAACCTGTCATTGGATGAGTTTAAGTTCAACGGTTGTCGAGTCAGGCATGTCAGGTTAAACCTGACCAAAATAAAAGACGCAGACCCTTATCCTATTTCAGAATTTTCGACATTCTAAAGCACAATTTGATCTTTCTGGAGATTGTTACCTGTTTACTCCCATCATACACGTTTTAGACATTAATTTAAGAAAAAAAAAGTAGAAATAATGTGATAAAGTTTGTAACTTCGAAATCTCTCTATATACATCGCAATTTCTTTCAAAAGAAAAAAAAAAAGTTAAGGATATATATTCACAATCCTATAATGCTAAGCAATAAGTTGAGTGCAAAATTATCCAATATTCCAATCCCATCATTCTTTTCCTTTCCCTTTGTAGTGGTCTTTGTAGTAAAACACATCATTTAAAAAAAAAAAAAAAAAAAAGAAAGCAGCAGACAGCCAAGGGAAAAGGAAAAGGTACAAACAAAAACAAGCAAGCAACGAAGCAGACAAACACGTAAAAAACTCAAGCGCCACGTGCATAACAAATTTGGCAAGGGACAGTTATGGTTTAGGCCAAATTGATATTGACATTTCCGCACATCATCGTATTAAAACACAAAGGTCATCAAATGCTGGTAAAAAAAAATATAAACAAAATAATTTCATGTCAATTTTAAGCATCCTTATGTACATATTCGTTTTATGAATTTATATGACATAGATGTTGAAATATCTGTATGATGTATATACAATCCCGTCGTGAATATGAACTGATTTTTTTGGCAAAATGACAATTTTAGAGGGATTGAAAAGCAAAGAATCGTGGAAATGTACAAGTCGTGAAAATTGATATTTGTGATAATACTCAACTCTTTATTTTTCAATTCTTGCTTTTCCGCAAAACCAATCAACTCTCTTTCAACATATAGAAAATTCAAACTAATTACATTACGGGCGTATAACAATTACGACAATTTATTAGTCTGATGTTCAGACATAATTCAGATCAAACTTTTCTATATATAGCATCAAATTGTATACATATATATACATTATTTGACCGCCCCAATGTTTTTTTCTCCATTCCAAATATGTACAAAAAAACACTATCACAAATTATTGGACAATTTAATCCTTCTTTTAACTTCCCTCTCCAGCTCTTCTACTCCTCCTACTTCCTCAAGTTCCTGCACCAAGATCAAGACCAACCGATTTTCATAGTTAGCTCAAAAGGTGTAGACACTCTGTGTAATAGAATAAGAAAAATTCTAATCCAAATCGAGTTTGAATAGACCTGAACAAATTATATCGCAAGTATATAATTGATGTACAGTTCAGTAAAAGTGACCAATCACATAACAAGTCGATCATACTTGCTTTGTGATTGGTATGCGATTAAATCTAATTTGAATAAGAATCTTCTATAAAATAATACAAAAACTATACATGAGAGACATAGTTAGTGGGGAACCTTGTGTCCTAAAAACAACCCATATGGGACTCCATTGAACTTGTCCGAGTGGTGGAGCTGAAATCACGGACGTAAAAAATTAATCAAATGTTATAATAACCGTTCGATTAATTCTGTAGTAAGATCAAGACATGAATAATTAGTCAAATCTAGATCATGAACATGATTTTTATACCTGATGAGCTGCTGCTACTCTTCTAAAATAGGGTACATTAGCAATGGGTCCCACCGGGAATCTCCTGTGGACGAGACCATCGTGGACGAACATGTAGGCCATGCCAAAAACCGTAATTCCAAGACCCTGCACCAGATTGATGATGGCGGTGTGATCAACGTGATTCTCAACAGTACAAACTTCTTGAAAGAAAAAAACAATCAAGGATGTTCTTCCCTTTTTCCTTCTTACAATCTAAAATAATCGAGTAGGGTTAACAATTTCTTTATTACAATCATGATGTCTTAATTGCTGTTTTAGTGAAATAAAGTATAATCAAGTCATTAGTGGGTGATGACAAGAATGAAAATATTTACTCACAGCGCCGAAACAGAGGCCAGGAACGAGGCCTTTGTTGAAGAAACCAAAGGAGAGGAGGGCTATGGCTGGGACAGCATTAATTATCGCAAAAACATCATTAAGCTCAAAAGGCCCTTCTCGCGGTCTGTGGTGCGACTGCAATTAACATGTTATTTTAGCAGTAATTAATGTTTTATATCAAAATAGTTAGAGAGAGAAATTTTCTTGAACAACCGAATTACGAACCTCGTGCATGTGCCACAATGAAGCGTGCCAGAGCGCTCTGTGTGCCCACCTTGCCCAGAATTCCATTCCCACCTGAATTAATTACACCAAGAATTTCATCAAAGAAGAAGAGGAAACAGAAGAATGTAAGAAAATCATACTCGAGAACAGTGTAATAAAGAGGGAATTGATGTTTTAAAGTTGAAAATTAGCAGTGTAGGTGGAACTTACAGCAGCACCAACAGAGAGAGCAAACGTACCAAACATTTCTGCGAAAGGTACCTCTCCACCCTGCGTAACACATGAACAAACACACTCATACTCAAAACTCAAAATTCTTACACGGAAATAGCCGCCGACAGCAAAAACAGACATTTGAACAGGAGAATTAAGGAGCAGAAAGTTACCTCCATTTGCCAGGAAAATCTGTAATAAACAGCCATGACGGCCATGGAAGTAATCCCAAGGCTGGACATAACCGCCGCAACTAAATAAGTAAACCTCTCCGATTTCTTCCTGGCCACTTTCTCCGCCACACGCGCCGCCGCCGAGATTTCCTCCGCACTCTCTTCTTCACTTTCCTTTCCTGAATCCGGAATCTCCAGCCGCCTCAACTTCTCATCCTTCAACACGGAACAGACAGTCAAACTAGGTTTCCTGCTCTTGTACGTCAAAATCCTGCCGATTTCCAGGACAGGGGGGCACAGCGGCAAAGCAGGCGTGCCGACTGACGCGGTTCTGGGACTAAGAAATGCGGCGTGCTTGAAATGGACAACGGTCTTTGAGGTGGTGGCGATGGATATCCTGACCGCCATGGACGGTGGTTCTGCGGCGGAGGGGGGTAGGTGGGAGTTGAAAAGGGGGCTGAGCTTTCTGTACGTCGTGGACGTAGACCACATGCGAGGTTCGTGAATTGTGAATGTCGTTTCTGATTCAGCTTAAATACAGAGACTGGGGTATGTATGTGCCCGAAGAGCACCAGTCAAAATTACGAAACTGCCCATCGCGGTGGGACCCAAAACATTATTGTTAATTATATATATAATTCTAATTTTATTTTTGTATCATCTTTACATTTTCTATTAATTAATCACCGAGTATAGAGAAATGGATATAATTACGAAAATATATAAGTACTAGAGCATCTTTGTCTTGTAAAGGTGGATATAATTTGAACAATCGATACATAAATTTAATTGCATAAAATATTTGATGCAGCTTGCGATTTGATCGGTGTCCTATTGCATGAGGTATTGTCTCCTTTGGCTCTGTATGAGTCTCACAGTTTTGTCCTGAAAAGGCACATCGCTAGGGAGATGAGGCATTAGAGCTTATAAGCAACTTAAGCTCTTCATTTGCAACTGATGTAGGTCGCTTGCTACATCACTAGCCCCCCAGACGAGGGGTTTGGGATCAGCACATGGCCTCGTTCCCACAGACGGCGCCAAATGATGCGGCTTGCGACTTGATCGGTGCCCCATTGTGCGAGGTATTGTCCGCTTTGGCTTTGTATGAGCCTCACGGTTTTGTCTTGAAAATGCGCCTCGCTAGGGAGATGAGACATTGGAACTTATAAACCACTCAAACTCCTCATCTGCAACTAATATGGTCGCTTGCTACATCAATATTATTAATTCTTTATTTGTATATCACGAATACAAACTGGTTGTAGGGTTGCGTAATGGATTGTTAATATTTAATTATAGAATAAATTACGATGGACTACCCTAAATTTATCATAAATTACAAATATTTTCTCCTATTTGAAAAATAACAAATGCCTACATGAAATTAATGATCGTATAATAAATACCCTTCGTGACAACCCATTCTAATTTGGAGCGTCTATTTTTTTTAATTTAAATTTTAAAATGAATTGAATTTAACATAGTGTTGGAATTCCGAAGAAAAAAAGGTGGCTGGTGGCGTTTTCGGTATAATGTCGGTAAAGTGAGTGGAACTGTGACATGATTGGAAGGGGGCAGGGTATTCCGGGCAATAGGAAGATGCCACGTGCCGTAGAGTGAGTCGGGCAGCAGAGGAATGTGGGATGGGCTGCCCACCGTCAGGTGGCGGAGGAGCAGACACCAAATCCTCCACTTGGTGGTGGCTGGCGTCATCTACGGCCGTGGACGCCAAACTCTCTCGGCGGTGTGGAAGCGGCCACGTCTTCTCTTGGCTTCAAGTGCGACCTCAGAGTGGACGGTTTTAGTAATAAGAGAGACCACCTTTTCGTGATGTTACTGTGTCTGGACACAGCTTGCCACAGTTTCTTGCATGTGCTTCATGGAAATTATAGTTGAGATTGAATTATACAATAAATGCAATATAATTATGTGATTGAAAAAAGTAATTAATCATAAGATAAATTTATTATATTTATTGTATGATTGAGTTGATTTGAAGAAGAATTTTGTGATTATGCGATATTATTTTGTAAATCAAAGTAATATGCTACATTTTTTTTTTTGATAAATTGTAATTCATTAATAAAAAACGGTAATATTCAAGTGATGTAGTACCCTTGTCACAAAAGAAATTCGGTAACAAACAAGGAGGTGGGATTGGTCCGTCCCAATTTGCTCCATGTGTTCATTTGGCAATACCATGTGCAAATAAATTACATAATCGTGGTATCTTTCTAAAATCCCACGACCGTCGATTATCCCAAATTTTAAGAGAGTCTGCGAGTGCAACTGGATCTGCAACTATGCTACATAATATAACACTAATTATTTGATTGTATAATGTATTTATTGAGTTTATAGGAAAAGGAAAAAAATTGATGTGGTAAAATTTATGATTCGTTGAGCATTGTACAGGCCAAAACTACATTAGTGCTACTTATATATGTTTTTTTCTTTTCTTATTAGTGTGCGTACGTAAATAATTAGTATTATCTATATATGTTTTATTTCTTGGTGATATTACTTTTATGTGAGTCTGTGATTCGTGCTAGCACTAATCTATTTTGAACTGCATGAGTGGTTGATGATTACTTTGAAATGATTATGTCGTGAAAGTGAAATGAGGAAACCTAATGAGATATGTCATGGGCTGTTTGATATCACTGTTATGTGCTTGTACGTGAAATATGCTGCTATGTGGTTTTATGTGGCTAATTGGCTTATAAGAACGGTGATATATGGAATCGAGGGAGTTGATGGAAATTGAATGTAATTATGATATGAATACCCCTTGATGTTGTTGAATAGTCTATGTGGCAAAATGTAATGAAAAGAGTTATGATGCGATACGAAAGAGCTATGATGCGATGTGAAAAGAGCTATGATGCGAAATGAAAAGAGCTTTGATGCGAAATGAAAGAGCTATGATGCGAAATGAGACTGATGAGCCTGTGTGGCGTGTCAAGGGGATTCATTTAAAGATTATGAAATAAAAAATGAGGTTGAGTGGTGGAGAAAAACACTATATCACCTTTCTGATAAGCCAACTAGGGAAGACGAGTTTGATTGATTGTCTTGTTATGAGATGATTACGTGTAGAAATGAAATGATACATATTTGGTTGAATTGTTTATATTTTATATACATTGCTTATTTTTGTCTTCTGTGAAACTATATTTGAGGTGCATGTATAGTTGGTGCCGATTATTTACTTATTGAGTTGCAGGCTCATCCATCTGCTAACATTTTTCAGGTGTAGCTTTTGTTGTGCCTACTCACGAGAACTAGGTCCATGTTCTACATACGAGTCAGGTCAGGGTCAGTATGCAGTTTTCTCCTCATTGTAAACACAAATAGAAGTCTCATTTTGGATTAAAAACGAGAATGTCATGTGAACTAATTATACAGTTCCATTTTTATAATTAGTGGTAATTATATTAGTGGTATGCCGTTCTCGTGTGTATATAATAAATACTTTATCACGTTTTAAAATATATTATAAATAAAAATAAAATATATAAATCAACACATCACGTTTAGAAAAAAAATGATATTTGCACAACAAACGAGTGTAGTCATATCACAAATAGTGTTTGTGATTAAAAAGTACATTTTTTATTTTATTTTATATAGTTTTGGGGTGTACCAGATAAGTAAAAATTGGTAGGGGTGCTCATAGTGCGGCTTCGACTTTTTTAAAGCTATTTTCAAAATAAATTATCATTGGCGGTTTTATAAATGAGTTTTTTTTAAACCAAAACCAAATGTGCGATTTAGTGCGGTTTCGGGCAGTTTGGCTATTTTAAAAATAAGACATTGAGACTAACAAAAATCAAAAAATAAAATAAATATTTGTATTAAACAAGCAAGAAAGACCAACATTATGCACCATAGCCTCAACGCTCCACAACATTAAGTAGATTAGATATAAGAATATATATATATATATATATATATATATATAGTACTTAATTCTTGAACCCGTGAGTTTGATATCAATATTGACAATCTAGAAAATTAAGCAACAGAGAGACACTTAATCCAACAAAGGCCAATGGTCGTTAATAGACATATCAAATATGTAGTCAAGAAAGCATATCAAATTTAATTACATTTTTCATCAATATTTGATAATTAGTAACAAGTAATACTCTAGATCATACAATTCATATTATCAATATTCTCCCAATACTTATTAAATTTGTCTCATACGAATAGCCATTGATGTATGTGATAGTTTCTCTTATTCATCATAGTAGACAAACTCACATATAAAATTGTAAGTTCAAAAAATGTATTTGAAGTGATATAAAATGAACTAGATAATTTCAAAGTCACGTTATAGAAGATTTTCAAAAACTTTTCAAAGTTTCTGCAGCTGCACTTGGCGAAGGCAGGAGAAGGTGAAGGAAGAATCTAATGGGTTTAAAATTCCAATGGGCTTAAAAAATATCAATACATTTTTTTTTTTATAAAGTCCAAATTTAAATTTTACAAAAATGAGCATTGAAATGTGGATCTTTGATAATATACAGGTTTTGGACTTACATAATTTGAATATGAATTATTTCAAATAATTAATTATTTTATCAAATTATTATTATATATATAATTTTTTTAAAAATTATTTATTTAACCGTTCGGTTCGATTGATTTTAAGTGGTTTTTTTAGTTTTAAATTAAAACTAAATCAATAACGCAGTGCAATTTTACTTTAAATTTAAAATTATAATTTATAATATATATCATAAAAAAAATAATTTAATTCAATTTGATTCGGACAGTTTGGACAATTTTAAATATTTTTTTGTCACCCCTAAAAATTGGTGTGCGTTAGATGCAGATGCAACATTGTACCTGGACAGTAGTGGCCCGAAATGAAGCCCAAATCTGAACATTGGATCTGTGCATGTTTGTCAAATGCTGAGATCAGATTTGTCACGTGGGCCTACGGGTCATCTCAAATCGGATGGTCCAGTTCAGTCCTTCACCCGGATTTTCGGTTTTTTGTTTGGTCTTGGTGCAGCTAACATCAATTTTCGTCTCCTTTCTATTTTATTATATTTTTATTTTTGTCTGGGTGGGGTGGGGGTGGGGGCATATTCATATTTCTAAAACTAGTATTACACGATAATGAATATTTCTCCAATATAATTAAGGTTACACTGACAACTCTGAAATTAAATCAAAATATACAAATACCTTCTAAGTTTTGTAAAATTATAATTAAACTCCCTGAGGGGTGTTTGTGTAGTATTTTTTATGGAATGTCTGTGTAAATTTTGCCTCTGAATAGGGGTGTGGTTGTAATACAACTATAACTTCAATGGGTGTATTTATAATTCTATAAGAACCAGGGGGTGTTTGTGTAAGTTTTGCCTCTGAATAGGGGTGTAGTTGTATTACAACTATAACCTCAAGGGTGTATTTGTAATTTATAAGAAGAAGGGGGTGTTTGTGTAATATTTTTCAGGGGGTGTTTGTGTAAGTTTTATCTTTGAATATGAGGTCTAGTTGTAAAACAATTATAACCTCAATAAGTGTATTTGTAATCTTACAAAAAGCAGGAGTATTTGTATATTTAGGGGTGCTTCTAATTGCTTTGGTTTTTCTGTAAAATACATTCAACTTCTTGGTTGATTATTTTACCATTATTATAATAATCTTAATTCGATTTTACCTTTTATGATTTATTTCAAAATTATTCAGCTAAAGTTGATGTTATAGTTTTCAAACAAGTTGAATAATTTTTTTACTAACAAAATTTATAATTCATACTTAATATGTTAGAATTTTATATTTTATTTTCTTTATTATATGATATTATTCCTATATCATAATAGAATATAAATTAAATTTCTATGACTAATTAAAAAAGATATAGTTTTTGGCAGTCATGCAAATTTATTTATTGTGTATGAATGAACAATTATATTATATAGTGGGAGCATTATTTCCATTAAACATTCAGTTTTCTATTAGCATTCAATAATTTCTAATGATATAAATGACAAATACTTAAATATGTGATATACTAATTGAAATAAAATTTATTATTCTTTGAGGAAAAATAATAATTATATTATTATCAAAAGACAAGGGCAAACATTAATAAAAAATAGTATCTTTTTAACAAATAGGGGCAAAACGATCTTTAATCAATTAAGCTTGTTTTAGAAGTGTTTTTTTTTTCTTCTAAACACTATCGAATTTAGCTTTTATCTTCTTTCCACTTTTTTTACAAATATTGTCTACTTTTGATTTGCTAAAACTTCCAACTTTTTCTTCAAAACACATTTATCTAAAAGCAGAAGTTTTGCAAACACTTTCTAATAAGCCTTCCTTTCATTTTTGTTCTGGAAGAAGAAACCTTCGTATCTTAATGCACGTACTTAATTTAGAGGGTGTTTGGCTGAGCTTATAAACTTTTTAAAATATTTTATAAAATGTCTGAGAACATATAAGATGTTACAAAGTGCTTGATAACCTTTTTAGAAAAAGATCTTATAAGCTCTCAAAATAATGTCAAGAGCTTATAAGATCTTTAAAAAAAGTAAGGAGTTGCCAACTTATTTTTAAAATCTTAACAAATTTCTTCAAATCAATTGCAAATTTATCATTATTAATATTTTATAAGTTGCATAATCTCATTTTATCTAAACGCTTCATGAATTTATTTTTAAAATAAAATATAACATCTTATAAGTTATAAAAACATATAAAATATATGATGAGCTTATAAGACCTTTTAAATAAGGTTAATCATACATCCTTTTATTTGAAGCTATTAGAGCGATTGGTTACATATTTCGACACATTTTAAATAATGTAGAATATTCTAAATAAATCATGTATTGAAATTCATATGCAATTATCGTCTATATACTGTACTTTTAATAAAATTGAATGGAACACTCCACATGTAATTATAGTGTTGTGATCATGGACGATTATGAAAAATTTAAAAATTCATGTGGAGTGATTCTGAAAAAGGGTCACAACATATAACATGAAGTGATTGTCTTCCATATATTTATACTAATATATATAAAAAAAAATCATATTTTTACTCACAAAGAACGATTACTTATACCCTAAATTACTTTCTTTTATTTATTTATTTTTAAATTTGATGTGTTGGTTTATATATATATATATTTATAATATATTTAAGAATATAAAATATTATTTATTCTATACACTCAAAGATGACGTGTCAAGTCAACTAGTATATGAATGAGTTGGAGAGAAAAATGCGAAACAATTTGAATATTTGGAGTTCCAATTAATATGATATTTATAGTGAAAAATAAGGTAAAATTTTCAAACATTTTGGTTGAATTTGCTTTAAAATTTTCAGGAAATTATATCTAGGCATTTCTAGAGGACAACTGACATTTTGCACCCTTGAATTATAGAGGTTTTGCACAATGTAACCTTAAATTATAAAAATAGCACTTTGCACCCTTCAATTATATACTTAGTGGCACCACACACCCTTCACTCGTTTCCGACGAGTTTTCTTGCCGGAAAATTATAACAACCGAAATATGAAGAGTTTTCCCCCCAAAACAAATCGAGTAATTGCCATTTTTGAGTTTTCTTACCATTTCTGAAAATGAAATCAAGCATTAATAAATAAGAAAGATATATTATAATGTCTGAAATAAATTATTTAAATAGATTGATAGAGTATATTGTTGAATTCAGAGAATCCAAAAAAAAAAAAAAAAGAAAAAAGAAAGTTCGAGTTGAAGAGATTATGAAAGCCTGCTAAAGTCAACCTAATCTATTTTTTTTTGCGGATTCTTAAAGGACGATCTATTTTAAGAGCGTAAAGTGCCCAAAATATAATTTTAGGATATGTTATGCAAATGAGGTGTATTTCAAGGGTGCAAAATGACAATTAATTTTTTTTTTTGGAGGGGAGACTATTAAATTGACAAAAAAAACCCTTCATATTTAGGTTGACATATTTTTCCGACAAGAAAAGTCACCAAAAATGAGTATAGGGTGCGTGATGCCAATAAATATATAATTGAAGAGTGCAAAGTGCTATTTTTACAATTTAAGATTGCATTGTGCAAAACCTCTACAATACGAGGGTGCAAAATGCCAATTGTCCTTTCCTAGATTAGCCTCTAATAAGAAAACCTTGATGTACTGTATTTAGTTGGTAAGACAAAAATTTGAGCTTTGTTCAATCGGTCTCTAAGACCGATCATGTAAAAACAACACAGAAAAGATCCAAATTATAATTTTTCAATATTTAAGGCAGTAAAATCGTTTAAATATAAAGCTCATAAGGATAGTTGGGATATCAAGAAAGTTGCACCTAAAGCATCGATCGATGATGTGTATTATAGGTACTTTAAAGTTGTATAATTACTTGGGTTGAAGTTGGGTCGATACAACAAGTGCTTTAAATGCAGAGGAGGCCAATTAAGATATTAATTAATATAATTGAAAATATTTATGTTATTTCGGAATATATAAGTATGATCCCCACATAAATAATAAAGAAAAAGTATAAAAGCTAAATTAAATTAATTAAGTGTAATGTATTCTTGTAATCCCCTTCTTTTACTTTCTTCATTCAACAATGAAATTGAACTTATTTAATGATAAATCTAATATAAAATTTAGATTTTTCATTCCAGGTCTATGAAGCGGGTCTCAGACTGGATCGTTAGTTCGGGTCAGGTCGCATGACCCTACCCAACTAGATTGTGCGAAGATTTTGAGCCCAGTATGCAATTTTGACCCTTTGTCAAGTTATTTGTATCTTTTTTAGAGGAATGGGGTACACCCTTACATCAGTCTTGTTTGTTTGTTTATTTTAAATACTAGCTGTTTTGGCACGCCGTCCTTGTGTGCAATATAATAAATAATTTTTTGCACTTTAAAATATATTATTATTATTATAAATAAGAGCAAAATATAAACCATTACATCACATTAAAAAAAAGATAAAAAACTAATTTATCAATTGATGAAACTTTGGAAGTTAAAATAAGTTGGTTATATTATCGGTTGAAGGGCATTTTTGACCTCACAAAAAATGGTGCTGCGGTGTAAGTAACTGCCGTTTATGAGTGTGGAATGAGTTTTCTTTATATAATAGTATAGATAATGGTTGATTTAAAAATATTAATATATTAAATTAATATTTAAGTTTGTATGTATTGATTTAGCAATGAACCGTACCAAAGAAAAATTACACAATATCAATTTTGAAAATTTTCAAATCAGAAGAATTCGAACCAATGCCCTTTTCTTAATTTAAAAAAAAATAAATCCAACTTTATTTCAGAATCAGAAGTCCTCATTGTTAGACTATTGTTACAAAATTTCCATTTACTTTGGTAAGCATTAACTCCTTTTTCCCTCTAAATTATTATGGAAAGAAAAATAATACCTACGTTTAAATACTTTTCTTACCCTTTTAACCTAAAATTAAAAAAAGAAAATAGAAAGAACCTTTTAATTTTTCCCAAGAAAGACTAGATTTCGTTGCCCAAATGAGTATCATATCATTAATCAAAATAGTCAATATTCCTAATTTAATTGACGTAGTCGAGGCTCTACGATAATAAGATTATAAATTTTAAATTCGACCAATTTTTGAATGTTGGTCTACTTTAATTTATAATTATTGGTTTACTCACTAATAGTAATTATCAATTAATTATAAAATTTTTGCTATAATTGCTATGATTTTAGTTATAACTAATTCTCCAGAACAAGAAAAATCATGAACCAAAATTCAGAATTAGATGATGAAACATTTTTTATCACACTGCGGAGTCAATGTCATATCTACGTATATATTGATATTTCATTGCAACTTTTAAAATATAATCTATCTGGTTTAATTATATTTTATAAAAAAATTTAAAAAAAGAAACACATATGACATCGATGTGTGAAACCAAAGCGTGATAGAAAATCAAGATCGAAATCATATTATCATAATCTCCCATTTTCAGCATTTATTCAAGAAAAGGGTTTAGTCAAAACCTCCATTAGAAAAGAAGGATAAATTACAGCTACCTCGCATGAGATTTGATATAATTATAAATATCTTATTGTTTGAAAAATTACAAATACTCCTATGAGGTTTTTAACCATCTAACAAACAATCCATTTTCATTCATTTTTATAGGTGAACTGACCAAAATGCCCTTATGCACTGAATTATTAATTTTTTATTTAATTCTTAAAATTATTTTGGACTACAATGCGCAGAAAGAGGTTTTTTAAGTTTTTTTTACACAGAGAAACAATAATTGAATTTGCCTCGATTGATTTTTCTATAATTTTAATAAAACATTCAAGGGCAAAATGGTCAATTTTAAACCTTTGATTAAAAATTACAAACCTCATGGGGGTATTTATAATTTTTAAAATAACAAAAAAATATTTATAATTATGTCAAATTTCGTGGGTAACCCAAAAGAAAAAAGAAAAAACCAGCGGCTGGGGCGCCTTTTCTCACTTAGTAAATGCCCCTTAAAAAAATACTGCATATAATCTATCTCCAAAATTATTGTCTTCTTACCCTAATTGCATGAATTTCATGGATTTTGTATGATTATGACAACAACATATGGAATTTACTACAACCCTCTTAATTTCTATATAAACCCATGAAAACCTTCCTTTGAGCTCTCATATCAATTCTCATTGTTCTTTTTCACACACCAAAATGTGGAGTTACGTGAAATCCCATGTAAGTATTTGTTGAATTTGCATGAGTTGTGATTCCTTCTTTCGTTTCAAAACCATGTTTCTTGATCGATTTTTTCTTGTGTTTTGCGCAGGTTGTCGGGGAGTTCTTGGCCTGTTTTGTAGTGGGATTGCTGTGTCTGAACGTGGTAGAAAGTAGAGATTTCAACTGCCGGGAGGAACAAATCCAATACTCAGCAATAAACTGTCGGAAACATACTGCTCTTTTGACGGATTTCGGAGGGAAAGGCGATGGAAAAACCTTGAACACGGCTGCGTTTAAGGCCGCCATTGCTAATCTGAGCAAGGTTGCGTCTGACGGCGGCGCGCAGCTTGTTGTCCCCCCCGGAAGGTGGCTGACGGGATCCTTTGATCTCACTAGCCATTTCACGCTTTATATTCACAAGGATGCTGTTCTTCTTGGATCTCAGGTTGTACCTTTCTTCCATCACTTCTTACATTAATTTAGTACATGTGGTGTTTAAATGAGAGTTTACTGTTTTTCTTGATTTGATTTTTTTAGTTCGTGCTTGAATTCTGACAGTTCTGATAGAAATGTTTGTAGATTCTAACAATGAGAAAGTGTTACAGGCAGAGTCGGATTATCCTCTAATCGACCCGTTGCCCTCGTATGGAAGAGGAAGAGATGCTCCAGGGAAAAGGTTTGCCAGTCTTATTTTCGGGACAAACCTAACCGATGTTGTCATTACAGGTACTTATTACAACTTAAACCTGTCCAGGAATGTTTAAAGAACTGTAAATAATTGTTTAAGATAGAAGGGCTGTTGGCAAGAATCTTGATCTTCAAATCTTGGTGGCAATTGAGTTGAAAAATTTATGAATTTTGATGTGTTTTTAGGAGGGAACGGGACGATCGATGGACAGGGTGCAATCTGGTGGAAAAAATTCAAAGAACATAAGCTTAAGAACACTAGACCTTACTTGATTGAGCTCTTGTTCTCAAATCAGGTTCAGATTTCTTATCTTACCCTCACCAACTCTCCTTCTTGGCATGTTCATCCGACTTATTGCAGGTGTGTCCAGTTTTTGTGCTCAAACATGACTATAGTGATCTGATATTTAGTACTCTTACTGACTTTGTACGGAAAATTGCAGTGATGTCATCATTGAAAACCTGACAATTCTTGCACCAATTGATGTTCCAAACACAGATGGGATCAATCCAGGTGGGTGTGTGTGTGTGTTTTGGAGTTTGAGATAACTATAATGAATGAATTTGAAGACATTTCCTCCATGTTTTCCTGCAGATTCCTGTTCGAACACACGCATACGAGACAGCTATGTCGTCTCAGGCGATGATTGCATTGCGGTGAAAAGCGGGTGGGATCAATATGGGATCAAATTTGGGATGCCCACACAACATCTAAGCATCAAGAGGTTCACATGCATTTCACCTGACAGTGCTGTCATTGCCCTTGGAAGTGAAATGTCGGGTGGGATTCAAGATGTTCGAGCGGAAGAAATCTACGCCATCAACTCACAGTCGGGTGTCAGAATCAAGACAGCACAGGGACGAGGAGCCTACGTTAAGGACATATTTGTCAGAAACATGTACATGAATACTATGAAGTATGTTTTCTGGATGACGGGCGCTTATGGTTCACACCCTGACCCAGGCTACGACCCGAAAGCACTTCCTGAAATAACAAACATAAATTACAGGGACATGGTTGGGAAGAATGTTACAATAGTTGGTGATCTTTCTGGAATCCAGGGCGATCCGTTTACTGGAATCTGCATATCTAATGTGACAGTTGAGCTGGCCTCAAAGCAACCTTCAGTTTTCCTGTCTGAGAAGAAGAAGAAGTTGCCATGGAACTGTACTGATATTGCAGGGGTGTCGAGCCGAGTGACCCCAACGCCTTGTGATCTTTTGCCAGAAAAACAAGTGGATTGTGCTTTCCCTGCCGATGTGCTGCCTATTGATTTGGTTCAGTTGAAAACGTGTTCTGTTGGTGTTGGCATTTGAGTTTGTCTGTGCTTAGGTTTTGAAAGTTGTTTGATGTCCTATATTGAACAAAGTTTTTGAAATCTTTTTAGGTCTATGGATTCGATTTCGATGAACTTATGTGCTTTGTATTAAATGCATTTCTGGGCTCGTAGCGTAGGTCATTTAGCGTTTTCATCTTTTAACTTTCTATATTCAGCCTTAAATGGACAAATATTTCACAGTTTTAAGACAAAAAATGGCGCTATATGGAAACATCTGTTTCAAGCTTAATGCCCTGATTTATGTATGTTTTAGCAGAGTCAAGAATTCTACCTTTGTAGGACAAATGAAAATGTACTAGGAAACAAATGGAATCTGAAACATTTTCCAGACATGAATAGCAAAGGTCTAATAAACACTTAAGGTATCAGAAGTTGGCAAGAACAGTGACAGCTCTGAGTTTTTGAATACTGAAGCTATAAGTTTGAGTTTGAATGCTCTTTCTAAACTTCAGGCAGCTGGTTTTCGCTCAAGGAACTATGTCGAGAAGTATGTCTGTTAACGACATTCTCCTGCTGGAAACAAACATGGAACTATGAGTACGATGAAAGTTCGGTTAATATAAGACATGATTCTGCTAAGAGATGATGTGTTCTTACATCACTAAGTAGCAAGTCCCGCGGCTCAAGCATATGGATAATTTCTCCCATTTTAGGCCTTCTCTGGACTTCAAAATCAACACACCGGAGAGCAATTAGCAGAACGCGTTTCAATTCCTTTATAGACGGCAGTTCAGGCAACTTGGGGTCGATTATAGCATCGTAGTTTTCTTCAGATACCAGGTGTTTTACCCGATCCACCAAATATTCCTACATCACAAGTTCTTGATTTAGGATCCTGTCATGCAAATGTTCCAAGAGAGTTGTGTTTGAGATTTCACCAACCTCTATTTCATTCACAGTTGCCTCTACTGCATTTTTCCCTGATACGATCTCCATTATAAGTATCCCAAAGCTGTAAACATCGCACTTCTCGTCTAAACCACGAGCCCGGTTGTATTCTGGAGCAATGTAACTAGATATCCATCATAAATATGTTAGGCCAATCAGTAATGTACTACCACTACAGGTAAGATTAGTGAAGAAATCTCTTGTTTTCAGACAAGAAGTAGACTATTTACCCCGACATTCCTGTTGTAGGAGGAGCTGTTGCACGATTCCACTCAGGACCTAAGAATTTCATGATCCCAGTATCAGAAATCTTGGGATTCCATTGTTGATCAAGTAGTATGTTGCTTGAGTTCAGGTTTTGATGAACGACTCGAGGCTCCGTATCTTCATGGAGGTAAGCTAAACTGAGGAGACAGTTCTTGAAAAAGAGTTACACAAACTAAAATTTGCATTAACAGAACAAGAAAGCTGGTAATAAATTCAAGTGGAGAATATCAAACCCTTTCGCGATTCCTATGATTATCTTCATCCGAACGTTCCATGTTAACGGGCTGACTTCGGTTAGGCACCGGTGCAGCCATTGCTTAAGATTCCCATTTTCCACATATTCATACACAAGCATCCTGATCATCAATTTGAAACAACAACAATGCTTAATTTGAGTGTTTTAATAGCTTAAACTTCTGAATTATCGTCCCGGCAAATGGCAGAAAACCTGTGATTTCCTTCTGCACAGTATCCCAGCAACTTCACCAGGTTCCTGTGCCTGATCAACAACATTGATTCTGCTTCTTTCATGAAAACTCTCTTACCACTCCTGTCAAACACAAAAATACAAGGTTTCATTTTATCCAACAGAAATCTAGTTGTTCACAAACACAAAACCTACCTATGACTGAACAATTTCTTGACAGCAACTTGACTGTTATCCATGAGCAAACCATGAAAAACCATTCCAAGATCTCCACTCCCAATCACATTTTCATAAGCCAGTCCATTAGTGGCCGATTCGATCTCCATCAACGTATACCGGCTGACAGGCCCCGTCTCGACAGCCACACACTCCACAACAGCCACATTGTCAGTACCATCATAGATTCTCTCATTACAGGACCGCTGATGATCAGTGTACATCACCTGTTTCTCCGGGGTCCCGATACTCATCTCTATGTCCCATCCGTGTCGGGACGACAGCCTCCGGTCCATGGAACAAGTGCTGTAAGGATTGTCATCAAGACTCTTTGATGCTACACATTTTGCTGATGATTTTTTGCGGTTTCTTCTGAATTTCCAAGAGATGAAAACAAGAGTGAAGATTAGAACAAGTATGAGAGCTAAAACAAAGCACATGATGACTGCAACCCATAGTTTGAGTCCAAAGAATGATGTTGGATTGCAGAGGTTGTTCTTGATGGATGAAACGTTGAATAACATGACGGATTGGTTCTTGGATTGGATTTAGGAGTTAGGAGAGATGAGGAAAACTGAGTTGTATGTGTATAGAAGTTGGGTTTAATTCCAACTCTTCTCGAATTCAAACTGTAGATGACTTAACTGAATTAGATAAAGAGGTGGGAAAGAAATATGACCAACTTTTTTTTTTTTTTTTTTCCCATTTTGTGTTTTTCATAGTGTTTTTTAATTTTTTTCCTTTTAAAATTCGTTTGGTTCAAACGAGAGAAAATGGGAAATGAAAGGGGAGGGGGAGGGGGACCAAAAAAATAATGGTTTTCCTTTAAGTTGTTTAGTATGATTGGAAGAGACTAAATCTCAAATACTTCCCGTTGTTTGGTATGAGAAAATATATTGAGAAGAAAACACTAATTTTTGTAATTTTATTGTTTAACTGTTTCTCTTCATTTTGTATTAGAAAATAAACAAGTCAATATTATACTAATTTAATTTTAGTATAACGAAGATTTAAAAACCTTATTAATAAAAATATTTATCAAACAAAAATAATAATATTTTTTATTAATAAAAATATTCATCAAAATGAATATTATTCATTTATTCTAAACTGTTCAGTTTAAATAAAATAAAAATTACTATCAATGCTCTCAAATATGGGTAATTGAGTAAATAAAAATAAAATATGCATTTTTTTGTCTTGTTGGCCTTATACTTCCATTTTTCCCCCCAATTTCGGACGGAAACAAAATTAGACTTCGGAGGAATTTCATATACATCCGTTTTACTTTCCCTTCATCTCTTTCCCTAAACAAAATACTAAATATTTTCTTATACATTTATTTTTACTTCCAATTCTCTTATACTTATATTTTTTCTCCTAACCAAACATACCCTTAAAGTTTTAAGTATGTGTGTAGTACTGGTTAATAATCTTAACATTCACGATTTAAGGAAAGAAACCTCTCATTGTTGCATAGTTCCAGTCTGAGTCCACATTTTTAATGTATTTGTTCTTTTACTTTACAATTTTAGGATTACAGTGAAAATGAAAGTCTATTTGTTTGTGTTTTCATTTTCAGTTTTTGAAACAGTAATTAAAGTAAAAACATATTTATTTATATGTATTCTCATTGAAAATATATTAATTTGGCACCATATTTCAATGTAAAACACAATTTCATTAACTAATCCAAACATATTTTCATTTAACATAAATATCTATACAGCTCAAAAATGAAAATGAGAACACAAATCAATACAGCTCAACTGGAAACCTTAGAAATTAAAAAACCTCTCAAAGACAGACAAAAATATTTGATGAGATTGTTCAGATTTCAGAAGAAACAAAGATTAATATTAATTAGATGTTTATGCATGAACATATCACATTTCATCATAGATTTATATCCGGAAAATGCATAAAGCTGGTTCATTTGTAATCCTGAATCTTACAGAGAAGAAAACTATAACAAGAAGTCAGTATAGCAGCTTCTTTCCTGTTGTTGCCCAGTGGACAAATTAGTATCAATTGATTCAGCTCTTGTAATATAGGCAGTAAGACTTAAGGAGATCCAGTAAATACAAATTTGGATTAATTAGTTCTCCAGTAAAGTTTACAAGAAAACTACGCCTTGCCGACAGTGATACAGACTCCGAAAAGGTGTATCAGTTCTATGGTCTTCCAAAATGGACTGGAGGCGGCATGCAGAGGCTCTTGATATCACCATGGAATGGTTTCTTCATTGGGTGCAACTTGATCTCATATAGCTTTGGCCATAACTTTCCAGTCACTGTATAAAGAAAACGAAAGTGTCGCGATATTACATGCTTACACCAGGTTAGCTTATGTAAATTGAGAGTTTCGTAAGAAAACTACAGATCAAAAGTCACCACACACACTGCAGACAGAGAGGGAGGGGGGGAGAGAGGTGATACTGACAGAAAATGGCTGAGCTTACCAAATAGACGGTTCCGCTCCTGATCCCATGCTATGCCATTCAAAACATCGATTCCCTGAATTTTTTGTCGAATTTTAAGTAAGTATAACTACGGAAACAGTTTCCTATACATATTCAGATACACATCATGTGAAACATTTTACCATGTTTCCAGCCGCTATTAATTCTTCCCTGTAATACAATAAGTAAATGATGAGCTGATGGAGCTCTGAGGAGAGAAGGTTTATCTGATTAGTGAATACTGAATAGTTTGAAATAGGAAGAGGAGACAGGACCTCAGATTTGGGAGGTATATCCATCCCAATACAACACCACCTTTAGAAGATAATCTTGCGATGCAGTCAGTCTAGCAGAGTGATGGTATATATTAATCCAATGTCATGAATATCACAATACATATACGAGATTTAATGGAAAAACATCTCTCAGAAAAGTGGAGTTTCTATAACCAACCTGCCAAACATTTGCCCATACTTCACCATTCACATACTCCAGTTCATTTAGGTTGTGAACTTCATCTCCTTGGTACTTGACTGTATGCTTTTCAAAAACTACACAAGATATACAAGTAGAATTTAAGGACTCGAGGAAGAATATACTAAAAGCATTATGGCAATGTCATCAGATACTTAAACAGATATGATGTCAACCTTTCAATGTTTGAGGGTCAATCTTATACAAGGTTGATGTTCCGTCACTTCCAAATAGAACTTTTCCATCAGTTGCCAACCCCCAACCATCTTTCATTTGATTACTAAACCTCCCAATCTGCATAAGATGCAGACATATCTAGGGATTCAGATGAAGAACCATTTATTACACAGTTCACCTAAAAAGAGATATCAACATTGTGACAGAAAATAATTGAAAGTTGATGAAACTAACTAATTGCTAAGTTAACCACCTATATAGAGACCATCATTGAGATGCATATCAGTTCTGAAACTTATCAAAAGGGACCAAATATTACTGGATATTGAGGCAGCAATTAGTAATAGGATGACACTCAGATAGCCTATGAAGCAACTGCTTTTGGAGAAGCTGAAGCCTTTGTGGAACTGAACACGTTTCCATTAAAAATACATTCAAACTGGTCAATGACCCAGTTACATTAGAACATACATCCAAAGGAGAAGAAACAAACTCTAATGCCTATGACACCATATCATTTATTAAGCACATAAACTAGCATTGTGGACACAGAACTCAACATAAGACACATTTCACTATTTCGTCACTTGAAAGTATCATGGTACCATATCAACTTTTAACATGAAGAGAACTATGTATATACACAAAGTACAAAGTCAAAAATGAATACTTCAGAAGTTTTGCTCTTCTATAGTCTGACATTTAACTAATCTCTGGTGTGCTGCAATTTAGGAAAATTTCTAAAAATTCCAATGTTAGGTGAGAGAATCAGCCAGCACAACACTGGATGACATGTTAGGAAACACCTTCAAAAAGAAATATAATCCGTACAAAAAAATTATCAAACACAAATAGCATGAACATATACATTGGAAGATGACTTAGAAAGTAATAAAAAGCGGAAGCACAAACTTTGCTCAAGTTATTTCGGTCATATACGAAACCAGTTTTGGTCAGCCAAGTAACTTGAAACAACCTACAAAAGTACACAGGATTCATGCATTAGAACAAGCAATTTACTTTAAATTGAACATAAATAGATGAGCTAAAAGAGAACTTTCTACTAGTTCAACTTAGCACGGCAAAACAAGGACAGTCACAACACATTAACATAAAAACAGAGAAGACTGTTATATGATTAGCTTGGGTCTTATTGTAATAGAGAACTAAGCGGTAATCATCACATCTCTTCACAGAAGTAGAACACTAAAACACAAGCTTTATCTGGTTATGAATATGTTTATTCTAAAAGACATTGTACTATTTGAGAGTGTGATCTACTGAATAAAGGTAAAGCACAATCAAATGACAAAAATTGTTTTGCACATACCTATCACCAAAAAGAGTTAGCCCCTCCCCAAAGTAAGAGTCCTGCATTCTGTGAATAGCCTCAACCTGTTAACAAGAAACAGAAGCACTTCAGAAATACATAGTCTAGTGAGACCATACAGATGTTTCCTGTTGCTTATGAAATTCAGAAACAAAGTTGTTCTTCTCCCACAAAAGATCTGTCAAAGATACCGAAAAATAGTAAACTTTCAAGAAGTTCTGGACAAAAGGGATATTGATAGAAAAAAATAATAGCTAAGATAGTTTTAAGCGAAACCCAAAGAAAAACTAAAGCTCTGGATCTGTGGTTGATCTATACATTTGTACCTTCCCTGTCTGGAGAGCAACTCTGCGAACAGATGACTGCAAATTTAAGATAAAGAAACAGAAATGTATGAATTCAGGAGAAACTCTGCATATTTAAGCCATAACTAAGGAACGAAAATGCATGCAGCAGAAACCTATGTACAAGCAGCATGAGAGTGCTTACAGTACACAACTTGGAATTTTAATGACATGCTTAGGTTTCACAAGAGAATTGCACAATATGAAACTAATAAGCCTAATATCATTATTAACAGGTGTCGCAAAGGCCTATTCACAATGCTATCCTGGGAATATAACCAATATAGAAAAACATAAATTGATGGGACTTTTCTAAACTTTTTATTGTGGCAATATTTTGACAGTAATCCCCAAAGAGACCAATCTTTATTTCTGACATCCAGGCCATTTTGCACCACCTACAGGTAGAAGTCTTTAATTGAAAGAAAATTGCTCATTTTTTAAAGATGATATTCTAACATGCTTATCAGATCTCCAATGCACAAGCTGTATCCATTTAATAGATATTCTCAGATATGGACATTACTCGTTGAACTAGCTACCTGTCTATCAAATGTTTGGGTATATTTTGAAATATGGTACCACAACAGAACTAAATTTGCAAGATGGAACAATATACTAATAGATATATGTATCACAGAAGACAAAACATGGTAAAACAAACTCACATGTCCATTAAGTCCAGTTGATTCAAAAAGGGTATCATTTCCACCATACAAAAGCCCCTGAAAAGCGAACCTGGTGTTGTTCAGCATCCATAAAGCTCAATGCAATATGTTATAATCTCTCTATCTCTTAACATCTTTTAATTTAATGACGGAGAAAACCTTCACACAATGCCGATCATATTGAAAGCTATACATAAAGGATGTATAAGTCTACGAATATTCAAAGAAATCATATAAATTCATGTACGCTAAGGTACTTGTGTGGAATGCCAATAAAACGGCACTCAACACATCGGAAGCAAATATCTTATTTTATTCGCACCCGGCATAAAATGTAATTTTCAAGATTATGATTACGACTGCAAGCACCCATCCCACTTAATCTGTTATCATAGAGAGGAACAGCAAATGGATAACAGAAGACGCTCATGCATCAAAATTTAGTAGGAATTACAAGCCAACTATAATAACTAACCTAAAAACCAATAAAAGATTGGATCATTGTCTATCAGTGATTCATCAAAATCTAGAAAAGACCAACCCACCAAATTCAGATAAAACAGACCTGAGTAAAGGCATTCGGATCATGAGGGAACCTATTCACAACTTCACCACTATAAATTCGATCCACGTTTGGGTCCGAACCAAGCGCGCTACGCATATTGGACGAAATGCTTAAAACAATCAGAATACACACGAACAGAACAGCGGAAATCAGTAAAGGGACCATCCGGTGAGTCGAAAGAAACGAAGTCGCAGGAGGGGCCATGGAATTGCTGGGGGAATTATAGGGGTTTGAGTTTGACGAACGCTTGTTAGATTTCTTCCTCAGCGATTTGATAGCCATGGCAGCATAGAGCACTCATTGGTGGGGCAGTACGGTGGCAGTCTGTGGGCGGAGGAGGTGGTGGTGGTGATGCGGAGGCGTTTCAGCCTTGCTGGTCCAGCCGTGTTACTGGTTTGACTCGAGAAAAGAGAGCGTTATTGCATTTTGCCCCTCAATTTTGCAATTTCACACTGTGGGGTTAATTAAAGCCTATAATTGGGAGCATACTCTATGTGGTTTAATACTATTTTAAAATAAAATAATTGAAAACAAAATAATATTTTAATAAAGTATGTATAAATAATAAATTGATATTATTAGATTTAAGAAATTAGTGATAAAAAAAATAGGGCAAATGGATTTCATGGAATTTGTTATAATTATAAATATCCTCTTGTTGTTTGAAAAATATAAATACCTTCATGAAATTAACAATCGTCTAACAAATACTCTCTGTGACAGTTCATTGTAGTGGTATTTGTTAGATACTTATTAATTTCAGGGGGTATTTATAATTTTTCATATAAATGAGGGAGTGTTTATAATTTTTCAAATAAATGAAGGAGTATTTGTAATTTTTAAATAATAAAGAAGTATTTATAATTATAATAAATTTAAGGAGAGTCCATTGCAATTTACCAAAAAAAAATATAATGTAATTTTGTTTTAGAGTAATAATGATGTAATGTTAGACCGAAAGAAAAAAAAACATGAAGAAAATTTATCAAAAGATAGTGGGCAATAGAAAGATAGATAAATAAATATTTAAAAAATTACAAAATAACAGATAATAAAATGTGAGTCCCCAAAAAGCCCCTCTATCTTAATGGTAAATTATAGATTATAGATTATGCTCAATTTCATTAAGGAATTTAATTATTTACAAAAGATTACCTTAGTTTTTAGATTATTTATTATATTAAGTTCTAGATTTAAAATATTCAATGAAATACAGCAGCCGAATTTGACAATATCAAAATCATCTCCAAAACACATTCCATGTTTGCATAAACCATAATTGACAAAAAAAAAATAAAAAATCATTATACATTGATGAAAATTATTTTTCTTTGACTCATATATATAAAAAAATATTAATTAACCTAATTGAATTGATGGGTTTATACATTAAATGAATTTTAGCTAGGACCATCACAGCAGACCTAATATACTGTTATCTTTAAAGCAATTCGATCTTCATAAATTGTGCTACTCCAAAACCTGAATGTGTGATTTCAACACGGATGAAATATTACTAGTGAAAAAAATTGCCATTGGAGATGACGTCAACATAAAGCCATTTTTTATTTTTTATTTATAAAAGTGGAAGTCAAACTCCCTGAGTTCGACTGGAGTTCGACTTCCTCTTTTTTTAATTTTTAAACTGGTTTTTTAAATTTTAATATTTATAATTTTAATCATAACGGCACCGACATTAATTTTAATTTTATAATTTTCTCAATTTTAATTTTTATTTTATATATAACAATTTCAATTTTAACTAATAATTTAAAAATTACACCACCCAAAAATTTATACTTATACTAAAAAAAATTTAAAAATTAATTTATTGAAAAGAATACAATCAACTATTACAATTATTATTATCTTCTACGACCCCTCACCGACGCATCAACTTATCTTGAATGACCCTCCCTTTGTTGGTATTGTTGTCTATCCTGCATTTGTGTCCGATCCATCTTGTTATGAGTACGTGATGTTTGGCTTCTACCAGGATGAATGATGCCACGCAGAGTAGTGTCATGGACCAACTCAAATTCTAGAACATCTCAATAATTTTCCGCCATCAAAAGATGAAAAGACTTAGAATATGTTCTCCTATAAGCCATTAAATCGTAATAGTCCGTAACCATTGATGTGACATTAATTCTATATGCAGCGAATACCTTTTGAGCATGCGAGCACGGGATGCCGAATTGACTCCATTTGCCACATGAACATTCTCATGTGGCAATTTTGACGACGTGAGTGTTGAATCCATGTCCAGACTGACGCTTTGTTACAACTGAGGCAGACTGTTGATGTTGGTTGTATCTCGTCACAGCATATTCAACACTTTTTTTGAACCAATGTTGAAATAATTTGTATGCAAAGTCCGTCCACAGTTGGTTGTTTCTTAACATGGTATCACTTTTTGTTATCCTCTCACGAAAATAATGGACTGAACGAGCAAATGGTATTTTCACTGTTGCGGTCATAGGCAAGCGGCGAGCCCCTTTCAGAACTCCATTGATGCACTCTGACATATTGGTCGTGAGAATTCCGCACTGCCATCCGCCATCGTGAGAAGCTGTCCATTTTTCCCTTTCAATCCCGTCTAAGTACACGCTTATAACTTGTGCTCCTTTATTTCGTCCATGGTTCGATTGAACTTTCTGATTTGATATTCAAAACCAGCTCTCCAATAAATGTCATTCAATTCCACATTCTTGTAGACCGTTGAAATTAGAACGCACGTGCCTCAAGCAATATTTGTGCATTCCTTGGGGTGGCACAAAATTCAGAATTACATTTACTGCTCGAAGAGACCGGCATGACGGTCATAAATAAGGCACATCCTAGACCGTCCTCTTATAATATGTTTGCTCAATATTTGAAGAAACCAGGTCCAAGATAATTCGGATTCCTCATCGACAATGGCAAATGCAAGAGGAAACACATATTGATTCCCATCTATGGCAGTTGCAACCAACATTTTGTGCTTGTATTTTGTGTATAAGTGTGTTCCATCTACACTGATGATATTGCGGCAGAATTGGAATGCGTAATTTATCACGTATGCATTGCTTGACCGCTGAAAGTATTTATGCTCCCATTCAACAATTGTCCCTTTTTATACTTTTGGAGAGCTCCCTTGTAACTTGTTAGCTTTCGAACTAAACTCTCACATGTGTCATAAACAGTTTCACGGGCCATCTTCAAACTGTACCATACCTTTAGTTATGGTAGTCGAGCCCTGTATGATTCTTCACTGTTTGTATGATAGCTTGATTCCATATGAGGGTCGCATTTTACCTGCCAATATTAAAGAAGCAACAAACCTTCTGTCTAAATTGCAATGTTCAAGGGACACATTGTTAACAACACATGTGTGGTCCCCCCCCCCCCCCCACATTTTGTTATTTCCTAACGCCCGTTTCTCGATTTTATTTTCCTCGAAGCTCCCATCTACACAACATATTTGAATAGGAAATAAATAAAAGATCAATACACTTTCTCGTAACATAGTGATAGACGACCATACAATATTGATACGTACCTGGGGTGCTATGTATACAGACGACTTTTTATTTTTTTGGGTACTCTCAAGTACCACATACTCACGCCGTGCATGTTGTATCAAATGATCTTTTACCACTCCTATTAACTGATCTTTATTTTGGAAAATCATTCCCACATCAAGTCTCCTTTTATTAGCATCATAAAATTTCGCGTACTTTGAAGACGAAACATCAATGGTGTCAGCAGGTATCTACCGGAATGTACGATTAAAAAATAGTATAGAACGATAAAACATGCCCTCATTACTTTTATTTGGCATAGACGGTTCATTGGTTGGTGGCATACCTTGAGCGTCAGTTGCAAGTGTTTCAACCATGTCATTTATGTTAACTTCGTTCTCAGGGTCCTCGGGTGGCAACTTCATCTGGTTCAGAATTATAATCTGAAAAATTGGCAACCTCGACCAACCAATTTCGAAGAGGCTATGCAAATGGTTGACCGGATCGATATCGGAATAGGCCATGTTCGCGAAATGCTTTCTCATCTTCCGATGGATAATAGGCCCGATGAACAAGCAACATCACAAGATAATATTCCATCCTCGTCCCACAGACAACGGAGAAGTAGTAGGAGAATGTCTACAAGTTCGGTTAGATGTGATGATACTGTTGGAGCAGATATAGCTGGTCCATTCACAGTGCACACACCTCTACCTGTATATCAAGATTGCTACGTGCCTCAACTGCCCCAACAAAGTGATTGGTTTGATTCAGCTCCATACATGCCACAACCAACAAGCTTATTATGGACACGTTAATCTTGACCTTGGCCTTGGCATAAGTCAAACATATGCATCAGAGTATAACATCTCACTAATTTCATTTCCATGATTTGGTGCATATTATGATTACGGGGAATCTAGTTCTGCAACATTGTCAAGTCGGTTGCATATAATGCTGATAATGATGATAAAGCGGAAGATGAGCCAACACAAAATGTGGGTGAAAAAATAAGAAGACCCCGGCGCCAACGGCACCGACGCACTTGTGGGACGGACGGACATTTTTAGGAATTGTAATTATTTATTTGGATTCAATTTTTTGGTTTAAATATAATTTTTTTGTGTAAATATAAATTTTTGGGTGTAATTTTTAAATTATTAGTTAAAATTTAAAAAAAAATTAAATTTAATGATGTTGTCGTTTATAATTAAAATTGTAAATATTAAAATTTAAAAAAATATATATAATGAGTTTAACTTCAAATTTAAAAATAAAAATAAGTATGAAGTCGAACTCAGGGAGTTCGACTTCAATTTTATTAAAAGAAAAAAAGAAAAAATGGTGAAGTTAAACTCTTTGAGTTCGACTTGCACCATTTATGTTAATATACATATTTTAGTATTTATTTTTATTATTATTTTTTATTTTGATATTATAATATTAAATAAGCCAAGTCATGACCCCAGTTTGAAATCTCGTAGCTAATTATGCCAATTTTTATTTTGAAAAGCTTGATAAATATATACATTTTAAACAATGAGTAAAAGCTTGTCAAAATAATGTTACACCTTTCTAGAATTTAATATAAAATAAACATCGTTGAATTTCCCACCATTTCCCAATATAATAACTAATTAAACTAATGAATTCACAAAAGTTAATAATAAATTATACCACTTAAAAGCTAGAGGTCCAAGAGGCCCGACCAGCCCAAGCCTTTGTCACCGTCTTGCAGACGGAGCCTTGTGCGGAGGAGAGCCCATAGGGACTCACGAGGCTTATAAAAAGGGCTTCTCTCCCCTCCCCTTGGTAGAAAGTAACGTTTTTTTGACCGCTTATTGCTATTCTTTTCACTCGTAATTGTTATTCTTACTATTGTTTACTAATTCGAATATAGAATTTATAACACATTTTTTTTTTACAAATTCCCGTTTTAAGACTTACGAAAACTTAAACTCAAAGACCTTGAATTGGGTTCACCAACTTTTTGCTCACATCAATAATAAAAAAAATACTTATTAAAATTCTGTAATTTTAAAAATTAAAATATACAATAGTGTCTTAAGACAAAAGACGTACAAAGCCAAGGTATTTTTTTTTTATATATAATAGTTGTCGCTGCATGCGGTTCTCGCGAGCATATAAAAAAGAACTGTGTGAGATGAAAAGAAAAAAAAATTATAAAGGAATGAGAAAAAAAAGTTAGTAAGGAGAAAAAAACATGGAGTGATGTGTAGTAGGTTGAGAGAAAAAAAATAATAAAATCACCTTTCTGACAAATAATATTTTTAAGGAAAAAAAAGAATTTAAGGATAAACTTGGACATTCAAAAATTGGTACGCCAAAATATTTGCTTTTATAACAGTATAGATATAAAAGATACTTATTTTCTTACAAGGCAATTAATTTATTTTATAGTAACACGCTATGCGGTTTGTACACTTTGAGCTAACACGACTTCATTTCAGACACTAAAAGCGTGAATCTGAAATTTGTGCGGGAAAAAAACGAAGGGGAAGGACAAACGAACATTTCCAGATAGGAGTAGAAGGCTCCAGAACCCTCCCCAAGACATCGTTTCTGCTTTGCTTCTCCTTCGCTTCTAACGTTAACCAATCGAACCTCCTAGAATTTCTTCCCAGATTATATAAAACCTCTCTGCATTTTGCTCTCCTCACAAAAAGTTCGAAAAGCCCACGAAATATCTGCTCTCAATTCGCTCTTTTCCTCTACAAATCATTCAGAGTTTGTTCTCTGCTTGATAGTCTTTTGTGTGGAAGGCCGGAGTTCAGATGGCGGACGCGGAGACCTTTGCATTCCAGGCTGAGATCAACCAGCTTTTGAGCTTGATCATCAACACATTCTACAGCAACAAGGAGATTTTCCTCCGGGAATTGATCAGCAATGCCTCCGATGCCTTGGACAAGATCCGATTCGAGAGCTTGACTGATAAGAGCAAGCTCGACGCTCAGCCGGAGCTGTTTATCCGCCTCGTGCCGGATAAGGTTAACAAGACGCTCTCCATCATTGATAGCGGTATCGGCATGACTAAAGCAGGTAAATGTCTATGTTCTGTTTTGTTTTGCTATGTAGCTTGCATTTCTGAGTTGTGTATTGATTGATTTCGTAGATTGCTGTCTTTGTATATCATTACTTTGATAGCGTATTAAGTGTTGTATGCATGTGTATAGTAGGGAAATTGTGTTTGAATAAATTCTTAAGCACTTGTTTCTGGATGAAATGCGAATGGTTACTGATGAATACTGTTTTGTGTATGGAATTTGGCAGATTTGGTGAACAACTTGGGGACAATTGCGAGATCTGGTACGAAGGAATTCATGGAGGCGTTGCAAGCCGGTGCTGATGTTAGCATGATTGGTCAGTTTGGTGTTGGTTTCTACTCTGCTTACCTTGTTGCGGAGAAGGTAATTGTCACCACCAAGCACAATGATGATGAGCAGTACATATGGGAATCACAAGCTGGTGGTTCATTCACTGTTACGAGGGATGTTAATGGCGAGCAGCTAGGCAGAGGAACCAAGATCACCCTCTTCCTGAAGGAGGATCAGGTAAATAACATGCAGACTATCTGAATATTGTCTTCCAATGGTAAATGTTAGTTGAAGTCTTGATACTGATTTGGTGTACTGTTGGATATGCAGTTGGAGTACCTTGAGGAGAGGAGAATCAAGGATCTTGTGAAGAAGCACTCTGAGTTCATTAGCTACCCGATTTACCTGTGGACTGAGAAGACCACTGAGAAAGAGATTAGCGATGATGAAGACGATGAGCCGAAGAAGGAAGAGGAGGGTGATGTTGAGGAGGTTGATGAGGAGAAGGAGAAAGAAAAGGGAAAGAAAAAGAAGATTAAGGAGGTTTCTCATGAGTGGCAGCTCATCAACAAGCAGAAACCCATTTGGCTCCGTAAGCCGGAGGAAATTACAAAGGAGGAATATGCATCTTTCTACAAGAGCTTGACTAATGACTGGGAGGAGCACCTAGCCGTCAAGCACTTCTCTGTAGAAGGGCAGCTTGAGTTCAAGGCTATCCTCTTTGTTCCAAAGAGGGCTCCTTTTGATCTCTTTGACACGCGAAAGAAGATGAACAACATTAAACTCTATGTTAGGAGGGTTTTCATCATGGACAATTGTGAGGAGCTCATTCCGGAGTACCTTGGATTTGTGAAAGGTGTTGTTGATTCTGACGACTTGCCCCTCAACATCTCTCGTGAGATGCTGCAGCAGAATAAGATTCTGAAGGTTATCAGAAAGAATCTTGTGAAGAAGTGCATTGAGATGTTCAATGAGATTGCGGAGAACAAGGAGGATTATAACAAGTTCTATGAGGCTTTCTCAAAGAACTTGAAGTTGGGTATCCACGAGGACAGCCAGAACAGGGCTAAATTGGCTGACTTGCTTAGATACCACTCGACCAAGAGTGGTGATGAGCTGACTAGCCTGAAAGACTATGTCACAAGAATGAAAGAAGGCCAGAAGGATATTTACTACATAACTGGTGAGAGCAAGAAGGCCGTTGAGAACTCACCGTTCTTGGAGCGTCTCAAAAAGAAAGGCTACGAGGTTTTCTACATGGTTGATGCCATCGATGAATATGCCGTTGGGCAGCTGAAAGAATACGATGGCAAGAAGTTGGTTTCTGCCACCAAGGAGGGATTGAAGCTGGATGATGAAACCGAGGAAGAGAAGAAGAAAAAGGAGGAGAAAAAGAAGTCATTTGAGAGCCTCTGCAAGGTGATCAAGGACATTCTAGGTGACAAAGTTGAGAAAGTTGTCATTTCAGACAGAATTGTTGACTCTCCATGCTGTCTGGTGACTGGGGAATATGGTTGGACTGCCAACATGGAGAGGATTATGAAGGCTCAAGCTTTGAGGGACAGCAGCATGAGTTCATACATGTCGAGCAAGAAGACCATGGAAATCAACCCGGATAATGGAATCATGGAAGAGTTGAGAAAGAGGGCCGAAGCTGACAAGAACGACAAGTCAGTCAAGGATCTTGTGCTGCTGCTCTTCGAGACCGCTCTATTGACTTCTGGTTTCAGCCTGGATGATCCAAACACCTTTGCATCAAGAATTCATCGGATGTTAAAACTTGGTCTTAGCATTGACGAGGATGAAACTGCTGAGGATGCCGACATGCCTGCCTTGGAGGAAGAGGGTAATGAAGAGAGCAAAATGGAGGAGGTCGATTAGACATTTGTTGATACAATTTTCTTAATGGTCCGATCTTCTGAGAGACTGAGAAAGTGCATTTGCAGTTTTCTTTCTTTTCTTTTTGGGTGGTGTGTGATGGTTCTGTAATTGTGTAAGGTGGTTGCCGCTTTGTCTCACAGATCAAATTTGAAATATGATGTTGTAAACCTCTGATCATACCCTCCTACTACTACTGTTTACGCTTTCTATATCTTTGCTGCTGTGAGTTCCATTGCACCTAAAGGGTAAATCAAAGTAGTCCCCGGGTTTCCATAGGGGCCAGTTACAATAGGGAGAGAGGGAATACACCAATGGTGATAGACTTGCCATTCACTCGCCACGAACCATAGAAGGAAAGCGAATGGAAGGCGAAAATTGTGAATGCTTGCGTGAAGCACTTCCAACAACTAAACCAAAAGAAAATGCACTAACCTAGACTCTTCGAAAGGTTAGGCTTTCAGCGGGAACTTAAGACTTTGGTTGCCCACTGTTGCAAATTTGTTACAGCACAGTTTTTTTTTTTGTTTGCCCGATTTTTACAGCATACAAGAATGCAACATAATGATCAATCAAACCATACCCTTAAATAATGTTAAGCAAGTACATAATTAGAAGCCATTTTTCTACTTCAACAACAAAATAAACATCAACAACAAAAACAAACAACCACTAAGTATACACAAAAAATCAAAATAATTTTTTTTTTTCTTCGTGAGCATATTTTGATCTTTCTACGCTAGATATCCTTGAAACTACTTAACATCACTTCAAAATTCTTGTCCATTTCATAAAAGTCTTTCCCAACAAATTCTCCACCAAAACCCCCACTGGAGCACCACTTTAAACCAAAAAGCCTTTTTCGGTTTAGCCCATTGAAAAAACTTGCAAATATAGAATCTGCAATAATAATAATATAGCTTTTATCAATGGAGGGTTTTATTGGAGAGTACACTCTACGCATCTCTGCCTTCACAATGCAATAACAATGGGGTGTTGAATGGTATCTCAAAC
The DNA here is from genome assembly GCA_034509735.1 of Sesamum alatum. NCBI lineage: Eukaryota > Viridiplantae > Streptophyta > Magnoliopsida > Lamiales > Pedaliaceae > Sesamum > Sesamum alatum. Next base: position 26,459,828 of record JACGWO010000003.1, on the reverse strand, counting down.
CAAGAGATTGCTTCACACTTTGCTTGACATTCATCCTTCTAGCATATGGAGAAGATATTGAAAATTTTTAGCTTAAATCGTGTGAGCAGACTCAAAATGAGAATCGCTTCAGAATTTAGGCCCTCTATGTCGAAGAACAGGGCTAATTTTGTCAATTAATAGATAAAATGAGGTAATATGTTGAAGAAGGCCCTTTATGTTGAAAAAGGGGGCAAATCTTGCTACATTTTTAATACCACATGGGTTTTTTGTGCCTTTTTTTTTCCAATTACGAGGGAGTTTTTTTAAAATTAGGAATACATTATGGGTAAAATGCTTCTAACCTGTTCATAATTTATGTAGTTAAAAGGGTTGCGCCGTAGGTTTCTTGCTTTTGTTTTTTTTTTCAACTCTTTTGTAATCTTTGGAAGATTTGATCGAGTGATTTAAACTTCTACCCAAGCAACATATTGTGCATCTAATTATAGTCATGGCATCAATTTTGTAAGCAACCGATTCATGAATTTCTTTTAGCGTACGTTTACGATTCAATTAACTACTATATGATTCACTTGTATAATATTATGCGATATTTCAGTGATATCTAGTCAGGCGTATTGCAAAACCAAAATATTCTGAAAGGGATTCAAGTGTAAATTTCAAAGTTTGAAAAGACAAATATATGCAACAAAGGAGCAAACAAAAATTGACCCCAAATTTCATACCCCTACACTGTTAAATACTCAAATATGCAGATATAACCGGTATGCCTATAATTAGGAATAATGCATATACTTTACACATGATGCTGATTGAATTGCTCTACGTTCCTGCAGTTCTCAGACAAAATATACGTACTGAATGAATTGCTCTGGGTTCCTGCAGTTCTCAGACGTGTACATGAAAATTCCGAAGAAAGCTCCTCATTTCAATTTTTCTACGACTACACAAACTTAATCTCAGGTCCACTTCATGCATTTTGCGAGTCAAACCACAGAAAGGGAGGGGGGAATTTGGGGTTGAAGAACAATACGTATATCACCAAGAGAACACTTTATAGCAGGCAAAAGTGCGCACAACTTGAACAGGCCGGACACAAGTTCTTCAAAGTAACCAAAATTGTAGACTAACACCAAAGTACATAACAATATCTCAATGCAGAATTTAAGTTTAGGTTCAACATAATTTCGTCCATATGCGTCCCTAACAAGAACTATTAAGAAATGAGCACCTAGCGAAGTTAACTTGAAGGCGCTCCACCAAAGCCACCAGCACCTCGGCCAAATCCAGGACGCCCACCAGGACCCTGCATGTCCAACAAAGTCAAGGTTTAGATGATGGTAAACTTAAGTCATATTTCTTTCCCATGTGCGGTAGCAAATATGTTTAAGAACTACAGAGGACATATAAATTTGAGCACTAAGATTAATCACAGCCCAGTCTTCAATACTTTCAACTCAATCAATAAAGACATGCAGAGCAAAACAATAGATAATCAGAAAGCCCCAACAGAATCAAATCTACGAAAGAAATTTATCAAAACTGTGAACCTTCTCCACAAACAGACCAAGGAGAAGGTTGATTACTGGTGTATAGAAATGACAACAGTGAGCTGTGTCAAGGTACTTAACAGAAATGAATGAACATGGAAAACTAAATAAGAATCCATCTACAGCAGTAGTGTAGCAGGAAAGGAATCAATGTTCATTCCGCAACACGAATCTTATAAACTTATTTCAAACTATACGAGCATTAGACCAACAAGCAGGGGGTTCAAATGCTGCTCCTTGCAATATTAAATATGTTACTCATAGTCATACACAAATAAGCACAACCCATAGAGGCACTCAACTAAGGTTAATCATGCTCTAAAGCAGAACTAGAAAAATGCAGACAAATACTACCCTTGGCATATGGAAACAACACCTATATGCCTATAAACACAGAACCAGTAAATTGAAATTACCCTGAAGGCAGGCTGGTAATCAGCAGGTGCTCCACCTTTCTCGCCACCAAATTCACCTGGTGGTCCTCTTGGCCCACCACGGTAGCCATCCCGATCACCGAATCTTGGTCTGTCACCATCAAATCTAGGAGGCCCACTGTGTCAACAAAACAGATACACAGTCAACAAGAGCAATAGAAATACAATACAAAACATGCTTACATAACATCAGAATAATAAAAATAAACCAACTAATAAGCCCAATGCATCAACAACAGATGAGGCATCATAAAATGGCCTACAATTAAAAATGGTGCAGAGCCCAACTATTAAATCTATTTTGCACGACTAAAACCAGACAGCAAGAAAAGAAAAAAATCATATCCCCAATTCAAATATTTGCAAATTCGGGACAACTACAACAAAAACAAACCATCTGATAAATCCTGCATACATCATCCAAGAATAAGATATCAAACCAGAACTTTATAAAACAGCAAATTTAAATATTTAATTAGTACAGTTTCAAGCATTGAACAGCCCAAGAAACTTCATTATTCAATACTAAACAAACCACATCCTCAGACATCTCCACAAGAACAAACACACATGAGTACTTACACCCCATCTAAAAATTATAGAAACAAGAAATATCCTCATACATTGCGATTGACGAACACCTAAGCATCAGGTTCCATTATCGCCAGTAAAAGTATATGAATCAATCATATTTCCAAAATCATTGCCTAGCATTCACATTGTGATACATTCTAAACCATATATAATACATACAAACCACAAACCTAGTAACACAACACATAAAAATTGACAAATTAATTTACTTACCGAGGACGATCGCCAGGGGGTCCACCCATGGGACGGCCAAGGGGTTTGGCAGACTTCTTCAGCGTGGCGGGAACAATTTCCGATGGAAGGTTGAGGTATGTGCGGAGGAACTCAATTCCATCGTTAGTAAGATACCAATAATAATGCATCCATGCGAAGGTCTCACGCACATATTCCTTTGATTTGAAGCTCTGCATAAGCTTAATCACCTGGAGATTAGGTACATCAATTTCCGGGTGCTTCGCCAAGTTGAAATCCTTCTTAGCATAGCACACACCCTCTGTACACATACATAAACACAAGAATGCGAATCAGAAACCAAGATGCGTGTAAACACAGTGTGAATGAGAAAACACAAATTTAGTCTTACCTTGAAAGAGGTACTTGGAGATCTCTCTCCTGTTCTTCTCTGGAATGATCTGAAACAAAAATACAGTAAGAAATTAATCAAACTAAACCATATCTCCAATAGAACTAATTGCGCAAAAAAGTTCAGAAGAAAAAACAAAAACAAAACTACAGATTCATGCGCGAATGCAATGGAGAAAGGAGATGAGAGTTGTACCATGGCTGCTGAGGTTGGCGCTAGAGAGAGCAGCGAAGGTAGAAGATACAGCAGCTACACGGTGAAACGAAGCCCTAGTTGTGAAGATTTAGGGTTTCTTATATACGTATAAATGGGCAGGGTAAGCTACCCAGGCCCATAGAAAGCCCACGCTATTAAGGCCCATAAAAGCCCACAATCCGTACCCGTAATCGATAGAACTAGAGGTGGCAATATGGGTTAAGATCCATGGGTTCAACCCAACCCAACTAGTTTTAGGTTGGATTGGGTTGTATTATTTTAAAATGAGTTGATATGGATTAAAATTAAATAAATTAAATATTATATGAGTTGGATATGGGTTTGATGTGGGTTGAATATGGATTCAATATGGATTTTAATGGGTTCAACTCATAAAAAATTTTTTTAAAAAAAAAACTCACTCAACTACAATTGGCTTCACCGGACACACACACACACACATCAAAATTCACTCATTTTTTCCTTCACCAAACACACTTTTCTACTTCACCAAACACACACATAGACACACACAAACACACATACACTATCACATTTCTCTCTCTTGCACTCATATTAAATAACGCCACCAGTAGCCGACCTCCGTCGTCACAACCCCCATATTCATTTCACTTCTAGCATTCAACAATTTTTTCTTTAAACTAGTTGTCGTGCCACGTCGTTCGTGTGAACATATAATAAATAACTTTTTATGTTTTAAAATATATTATAAATAAAAATAAAATATATAAATTAACAATCACATTTCAAAAAGAAAAAAAAATTATTTACACAACAAAATAATTAGTGTAGTGGTGTTGAAACGGTGTGACGTCTCTTTTGTAAAAATAAAAAAACTACAATTAATTTTTTTAATTCTAATATCAATAACCTCCTCAATGAATATTAAAATTTTAAAATCATAAGATGTTTAAAAAAATTATAGTTAATCCAAACACCCTCTAGAATTTAAATTAATAAAATAGTTTATACTAACTCGACTCAACCCATTTACAACCCAACCCATTTTGAATATGTTCACTTGAACTCATATTAAACCCGACCCATATTAGACCTGATTCATATGGACCCAACTCAAACTCGATCCAACCCGCCCATTTATCACCCATAGATAGAACTGATATACCCGAATATCTACGGGTTTGGATTATGAGGATCTGAAGGAGCCCTGAAAAATGGGCTGGACCTATGAAATTGGGATTTTGTCTAGTGGGCCAGGAATTATTGGGTCTAATCACTTTTCTTAATTGTGTGTTAATCATATAAAAAACATATTCAATAATATTTATTGGCCTCGTTTGATTGTGTGATAGAATTAGACATGACATGATTGGGTGGAATGAAAAATAGAATGATAGTTAATCTCATTATACATTATATAAAATGTTTGATTTGACGTATTATATGTGTGATATCCCATATGATAATATAGTATGATGTTTGATTGAAAATATTATAAAACATGATTAAATATAAAGATACCATTAAGTGTATCATTTTTTAAGTTATTTTTACTTTAACATTGTCAAAATGTGTTTTCTTACTTAGTGCCTTGACCAAGGCAAAGAAATTTGATTAAAAAAAAATTCTATCAGGGTAAATAATGATTACCTCTCATAAGGTTTAATATATTTACAAATATCTTTCATTGCTTGAAAAAATATAAATACCCCATAAAATAAATGTAGTCCCTAGACAGTGAGATGGAATTACTATTTTATCTTTGCTGAATTTTTTAAAAAAATATTTAAAAATTTAAAAATGAAATCTAAGAGTGAGTAAAGTAAATAATCCGTAGGGCATATTAACCTATAGAAATACTTTAGAAAATTCAAAAATAAATATATAAAATTAGAATTGATAATTTGAAAGGACATTTTTACCAGTTCACCACAAAAATTGGATAAAAACCTAACAGAATTGGATCGTTGTTAGAAGAACGTTACAATCAGATCGGGGTTTGGGTATTTATAATTTTTCAAATAATGATGTGATATTTATAATTATACCAAACCTTAGAGGAGGTCGTTGTAATTTATCCTAAAAATTGTGCAGGAGATTAAAAAAAAAAAACACAATCATCCCAAACATAACTTAGCTATAATCTTTGTCTTGAGTACTCAAACGAAGAGGTTTGAGGGAAATATTCTAATTCGGACCAGGTTTGGCTGAACCAAACCAATCACAGAGCAAATATGATATACTTGCTATGTGATTGGTCACTTTTCCTTGAACTGTACACCAATCACACGACAAGTGTATTACACTTGCTATATAATTGATTCAAGTTCGACCAAACTAGGTCCGAACTAGAATTTCCCGTGGTTTGAGCTCTTCATTTGTTTTTTTTTTTTTTTTTGATATAATGAGCTCTTCATTTGTTGCCTGTTCTGCTACTAGCGGTTCCACCTTTCATTTGGTCCAGCCAGCTTGAATTTATGGTAGAAAGCAACATCAATCTACATAGAATGTAAAAAGATTCTCATTTCCAGCATAAAGTCAAAACTAAAGCCTGATTCCACACGTCTAATATAGCTCTAGTTTGATGAACTAGATGGAAATATAAATAGTGCTGACATGGTCATGGATGAAGACCCCAAAATTCCACAAAAATAAATTTCAAGATAAATAGACATTAAATTTATCAAGTCTTTACATCGACTTCAGTTGACAAGTCTTGAGAGGTAGGTTTATCTTAATCAAGTATGCCTGTAGTCTTGTTGACTGACTTTTACTCAAAGCTGCTAACGCTTATATAATTGGTGCAGGAGGGACTCAAAAACACATCATCCCAAAACACTACTCAAAATGAAGTGCTTTCAGCTTCTTCCTTTGTTGCTTGTTATGTTGCTAGTAGCAACAACCTTGGGGGCCGTCCTCGGACGTTCTTCACAAGTCACTAATACTAGTAGAGTGAGGTGCTTAGAGAAGGAGCGACGGGCTCTTCTCGACATCAAAGACGAGCTTGTTGATAGATACGAAAAACTTTCTTCTTGGGACAACGAGGAAAGTAAAAGGGACTGTTGTGAATGGAGAGGAATCGAATGTCATAACCGAACCAATCGTGTCACACAGTTGGATCTTAGTTTTGATAATTTGCAAGGTAAGATTAGCACTTCACTACTTGAGTTGCATCACTTACGGTATCTAGACCTTAGCTTCAATGACTTTGAGCATGCCCCCATTCCTGAGTTCATTGGTTCACTCAACAAATTACGACATCTCAATCTTGCAAATGCTAATTTCTATGGACCAATCCCACGTCAACTAGGAAATCTATCCAAGTTACTCTACTTTGATATTTTTTGGAATGAATGCTACAGTGAAAACCTTGATTGGATCATTAGTCTTGATTCACTTGAACACCTTAGCCTGAGTTCTACAAACCTCTCAAAAGCAACCAATTGGTTAGAAGCAGTAAGCAAATTGACTTCCATAAAAGAGTTAGATTTGAGTGATGTAGCTCTCCCAGAAATTACCCTTTCTTTGCTACCAAAAATCAATGGTTCCTCGCCCCTTGCCATTCTTGATCTCTCCTCCAACTCATATCCATCAATCATGACGTTAATCCGTTGGTTCTCAAATTTCAGTAGCACTGGTTTGACATCCATCAATCTAGGTGGTAACAACATGGCTGGTCCAATTCCTAATTTTTTTAAGAACATGATGTCACTTGAATATCTCGATCTAAGTCAAAGTGATATCCAAGGTGGGATTCCTAGGTATTTTGGGAATCTGAGCAGTTTAACAAGCTTAAATATGTACGAAAGTAACTTGACTGGGGACTTTTTTGAGTTAATAATGAATTTGTCTGGACCGGTACAAAAAAAAATAAAGTACCTTGGTTTGAGTGAGAATAATCTAAGTGGATTTTTCCCTAATATGTCAAGGTTTTCTTCCTTAATCCACTTACAACTAGAGAGAAACCAATTGAGTGGATCCATCCAAAAAGGCTACCTACGACTTCGTCATCTTGTTTTTCTTGCTCTGTCTTCAAATCGATTTACTGGTCCAATACCTGATCTATCATTCTCTTCATCATTGGGATTTTTACATCTAGACAACAATATGTTTAATGGAACTTTAACTCACACCATTGGACGCCTCTCTCAATTACGAGTGTTGGACTTATCTTTTAATTCATTTTTGGAAGTTAAGTTCACCCCTTACTGGTATCCTACTTTCCAACTGGGTACTTTGATCTTAAGGCAGTGTAAACTAGGGAACTACTTCCCAACATGGATCAGAACACAGAAAGAAATTGAACATATCGATATATCCAATACTGGGATATCAGACGTTTTACCTGGATGGTTTGTTCGCATATCTCCTAGACTTATATATCTGAATGCATCAAACAACCAAATGTATGGTGTTTCTACCTTGAGAGATTCTCTGCTTCCTCATTCTCGTCTTCGTGCCACGACATTGGATATATCAAGAAACAAAATTTCGGCCTCAGTAAATTTTTTGTGCTATGTCAAAGAGTGGGGGCTGCTCGACCTCTCAGATAACCTTTTCTCTGGTCAGATTCCTGATTGTTTCGCCAACTTTCAATGGCTAAGATTTCTTAACTTAGCAAATAATCATTTGTCCGGGGAGATACCACATTCAGTTGGCTCAATGAGTGCTCTTACATTGTTGCATCTACGTAACAATAGTCTCCTAGGTGGACTTCCGACATCTATGAGAAATTGCACGGGCTTAGAGATGATTGATGTTGGAGACAATAGACTTACTGGAAAAATACCAGATTGGATAGGAGATAGCTTCCCCAAGCTAAGAGTTCTTATCCTCCGGTCTAATGCGTTTTATGGTAGCATGCCTTCCAATCTATGTCGTCTAGCAAAACTTCAAATCTTAGACATCTCTTCCAACAAGATTTCCGGAGTTATACCAAAGTGTCTTCAAGATTTCATTGCCATGACGACATACTTGAGTTCTGATCTATTCTCGAATCCTTGGAGTGAATTGCTAGTCCCATCAAATTTCACATGGCAGATGCCATATATCAAATCCTTTCAAAGTGCATATTTCATGTGGAAAGGAAAAGAGGTGAAGTACACAAACCATTTGGGACTTGTGAAGCTAATTGATTTTTCAAACAACAGTTTAGTAGGTGGAATCCCTTCCGGTGTCACAAAGTTAGTTGGTTTGGTGGGATTGAATATCTCTGCAAATAATTTAATCGGACACATTCCTCTAGACATCGGCCAATTGAAGTCCTTGAATTTTCTTGATTTCTCAAGGAACCACCTCGATGGTGGTGTTCCCACTAGTCTTGGCGATCTGAGCCACCTCGGAGTCTTGGACTTATCCTACAACAACTTATCTGGAAGAATTCCTCTAAACAGTCAAGGACTTACTTTCCCTGAATCAGTTTATGTCGGTAATGCTGGTCTATGCGGGGTACCACTCAATAAGTCTTGCCCGGGAGATGAATCTTATCAAGATCCAAATTCAAGAGTCGGAGGTAGCAATGTAACGAACGAAGGGGAATCTGAAGATGATAGTTTTATAACAGAAGAATTTTACATCACACTTGGACTTGGTTTTGTTGTTGGGTTTTGGGGAATCCTTGGAACAATATTGTTCAATAAGAGATTCAGATATACATTTTTCAAGCAGTTGGCCACCATTGGCGATTTAGTGTTCGTAAGAATAGAACTCAATAAGGCTCGTTTGGAAAGGCATTTCCAAAATTGGTGAGTACTTACTTCCCAATTATATTAGTTAAGTTTTCTTTTTTAATAATAGCTGATGTTTTTTGGTACTTTCGCCAGGTATTTCACCAACACTTGTAACTATTAAAAAATCACAACCCAATTTGAACTTTTGTGATCTCTTTCATTCATTGTGTAAAGCAACTCTATTGTACTACTAATATATGCCATTTTTAATATTAAATATTTCACAAATGAATATATATTATTAACTACGTCTGATTTATGTTTTTTTTTTTTTATCTTAAATATAAATCTTGATTACTTTGGCAATATAGGGCAAGAAAGGATTTACTAGTAGTTATTCCCAACAAATTTTAAGTTCAAATAACGAGCATGTCTACCAAATACAGATGTCAAAAGGCAAAGGAATCTGACAATTTTTTAAAAAAATTAAAATTATGCATAGTGTCTATGAGAACATTGGTAAGGAAAAAAAAATAATACCTATGAGAAGATAGAATCATTGGTCCGGTACATCAATTTTCTATTAGTTTAGCTTGAATTGTGATTAGAAACAAAATTATGTACTTCCGATGTAAAAAGATTCACATTTCTATTATGAAAAAATTGTGTTTTCCACCAAATAAAAAATGACTCATAATTATATGCAGCTAATGCAATTCTAATTTGTCAACCCATATGAAAATATATGTGGTGATGAGGTCTCGGGGTCGTATGCTCGGTCATTCCAGGTTGGTCCTCGATTCGATGTGAAATAAGCTTGAAAACAGCCCAACATCAGGGTTGTTAGGATTGCCTCTAGCGTAAACCCTTCAATGGTCGAGTTAAGAGAATGGTCTGAGGGTTTTAAGGTCGGAGCTAGAATAGTAAAAAATGCATTAATGATACCTGAATATTCGATTTGTTGGGGGTATTTATAGTTTTCTCGCCGATGTACTGAAGACATGTGGGCCAGGGGGATGAAGCCACGCGTCCTCCATCCTGTGGTCCTTGTGGTCCAGACCCAGAGTGGATCAGGTTGATTCAGATCCGCTTTACTTGGTTGGCACGTGGATCCTCTACTTTGCTTAGCTGGATAGGCTACTTTGTGGGCTAGGGCCAACTTTTGAGCTATATAGGCCTTAACCCACGTCACTTATGGATCGAATGGGCCTTAACCCATATCATGTAGCATGTCATGGACAGATTGATAAGAAAGACTAAAATTCTACAAAAAAGTCGTTTTTGTTGGTCAAACTACAAAACATCAAATCTTTCAATTGTAAGACCATATTAATCATGCAAGTTTTTCTTTGTCGTGTTTTCAAGGGCGCGAGTCTAAATAAATGCCAAAGTTCTCAAGTAATTCCTTCATCTACTCATTAATATAAATTTAATAAAAATATTATAATTTAATAAGTCTTTACAATTTGTTTCTTAGAAATTTAGCACATGCATCAGACGTGGTAAAAATACTAGTATTAACAAGTTCACATATGAATATGAAATTATTTTTTAACAAAAAATTGAATACGCAATATTTAAATCACAACTAATTTCTTTTTCTATTAATCTTAAATGTAAATTGTAATTTCTTATACGGATTCTTCTCGAATCTAATATTACATATACTAAGTTGTCATAATGTTGTATTGAAAATTTGGGACAAGGTGTGTTAGAGTGAATATGTGTAATTGCTAACCTCAATGAATGGAATACGAGTTGAGTTTCTTAGTTATAAGTATACAAAACAAACTACCATCAGAACCACGTCGGGAAGAATCTGGTTATAGCTCTTCGATATTTAAGTTAGGTAGGTTGTAAGAGAAATATGATAGAATGTCGTAAGGATATTAGGGTAGTAAAAGTTTTATCCCTGCTACATGGAGGGCTGCTATTTATCGATATTCTTCAATCGTACGATTTCATGTAAATTATAAACACTAAAATGATAATATGGTCACGGTCGACATTCCATACATATTAGGGGTTAGGGATGCACCAGACTCAGGTCGTAAAGACCTTGAATTAATAAAATAGATTCATAGCTTGTCTAAAGATTATAAATATTTTGTAGGAAAATTTTGATACGACCTTATTAAGATAAACTGATCTGGAAATAACATCGACCAGGTTTGTATATTTTCACAGATTTAAACTACCATGAACTGATGCACATGAAGCAGTGAAGTATTACATTGGGAATCTTCAATTTGGTTTTAATTTTTATGTGACCAAATCATTTTGAATTCTTGATGACACAAATTGAAAATTCACCGTAACATCATAGTTTATCAATTCAACTTAAATCGAAAAGAATACTACTTCATGTTTTATTGAATATGTTGAATTTAATTGTATGATATTTATAATAAAACATCTTATATGTTATTACAAAAAAAAATTATTTATTTAAGAAATAATTTATTAATTCAATAAACACACAAATAGTATTATTATGTTTAAGCCCATTTTAGAGGGGTTTAGAATCCACTAAAAAAGACAGTCTTTCTAAATCTTCTCTCCTTTGTCTTGTCTTTAATTGATTATGTTTTTTTTTTCCTAACAATTTAATATTTTATTGGGCTTTGTAAGTGTTATAATACAATATTTTTATTGTTAATGTATAAAATTATATTATTACTATTATTATTGTTATCATTAATTTATATTATATTTTTGCATATAAATCATTTTTCAATAAAAATAATAAAAATTATATTTCGTATTGTTATTAATTATTGTAGAATAAAAGAAAAGAGAAAATCAAAAATTTGAAATGCTTTAGAATCATTAGCAAAAATAATGAACTTTGAAATCATTGATACAAATTCCTTATAATTCCAAATAAGATATTTCAAATATATGGATTTAAAATCCAAGGAATTTTAAATTTATTCATTTAAAATCCTTAGCCAAATTCAAATTCGTCTTCCCAAAAGCAATATTTTAAGGGAATTTGTGATAAAGAGGGAAAACAACCTTATACATAAAATGTTAAAATAATATTCTTTTATCCACCATAAAGTCAAAGCTGAAGCTTAATTTAAAGTTGTTATAGAACTTTCTAATGCTAATTTAAAGACCCCAAAATTCCACAAAAATATAAATATAAAATGAAATTAAGGACTTTGAATATATCAAGTCTTTATATAATATCGACTAATTTAGTTGGCAAGTGTTGCTGACTGATTTTGGTCAGATTTCTATTAACGTTGTCATTGACGGATATAAGTTGGATCTTAGTTTTGATTATTTGCGAGGTAAGATTAGCACTTCACTACTTGAGTTGCAACACTTACAGTACCTAGACCTTAGCTATAATGACTTTGATCATGCCCTCATTCCTAAGTTCATTGGTTCACTCAACAAATTACGACGTCTCAATCTTGCAAATGCTAATTTCTATGGACCAATCCCACGTCAACTAGGAAATATATCCAAGTTGCTCAATTTTGATATTTCCAGGAATTCTTGCTACAGCGAAAACCTTGATTGGGTCTTGAATTTTGGTTCACTTGAATTCCGGCTTATTTATATATTTATTATAAAAAAAAATAAAAATTACACGTGTACCGTGAAAACGGTACACATTATAAAAATATAAGCTGGCGACCCACTATTAAAAATTATTTTTTTTAGTTGGGTCGCCAGCCCAGCTGGCGACCCAACTAAAAAAAAATTAATTTTTATTCTGTGTCGCCAGCCCAGCGGGCGACCCATGGTCGCCGGCTGGGCCAGCGACCCACAGTCGCTGGGTTGGCCTGGCAACTTTTTTTTTTAAAAAAAAATTTGTTTTTTATTATATTTAGTATATAATTATAATAAGTGATAATATATTTAATAAGATTTACTAATTAAATTTTATTTTATTATTAAATAATTAATTTATTCGAATAAGATAATGCTATTACAATTTTAAATTTTTTTTATAATAACTAATAAACTTAAAATTTTTCAAAATAATGTACCAAATACTTGAATACACATTTTTATGTAATTTTTTTAGTGTAATTTTATGTACAAATTATAAAATTCAGAAAATGTAGGTGATAGGGGGTAAGCCAACATATTGACGTCCAAAAAAAATAAGTGTAAGCCAACATATTGACGTCCAAAAAAAACGAGAAGAAGAAGGAGAAAGAAAAAAATTAAAAAGAAAAATGCAGGGGAAATAATAGGAAGGTGTATTTGAGTTGGATAAAAGAGACTATTAAAACATAAATATGTGTTGTTTTTTCATTGAGGGTAAATCTCATGTTTTTATTTAATTTTTTTTTATTAATATCAATAAATTTAATGAATTTTGACTAACAAAAATACTATTTATTAAATAGAAACAAACGAGAAAGGTACTAGAAGAGGGGAGTGTAGTTATCCCTTTTTCTTTTTTTAATTTCTCAAGATTATGTATTATCTTTGTTTATGAATATTTTTTTTAAATCATAATATTTATACTTTATTATATATATATATTTTAAGTATTCTTTTACTCTACAAAAATTAAATAATACAATATATATAAATATTTGATTTTAAATAATGATTAAAAATTATAAACATAACTAGAATGCGCCACACTTACCGGTGTATATAATTAAAAATAATTTAAAAAATTATGATTATAAAAATTTAAAACTAAAAATAATACACTAAAAAATTATATAAAAATGTGTATTCAAGTATTTGGTACATTATTTTATAAAATTTTAAGTTTATTAATTATTATAAAGAATTTTAAAATTATAATAGCATTATCTTATTAGAATAAATTAATTATAATTATTTTTAATAATAAAATAAAATTTAATTAGTAAATCTTATTAAATATATTAACATTTATTATAATTATATATTAAATATAATAAAAATAATTTTTTTTTTAAAAAAAAAAAGGTGTCAGCTGGGCCGGCGACCCATGGTCGCCAGCCCAGCGACCGTGGGTCGCTGGCCCAGCCGGCGACCATGGGTCGCCCGCTGGGCTGGCGACCCAGAATAAAAATTAATTTTTTTTTAGCTGTGGCGAGCTGGCGACCCAACTAAAAAAAATAATTTTTAATAGTGGGTCGCCAGCCCAGCTGGCGACCCACTATATTTTTATGATGTGTATCGTTTTCACGGTACACGTCTAGTTTTTATTTTTTTTTTATAATAAATATATAAATAAGCCCTTGAATTCCTTGATCTCAGTTTTATAGACCTCTCAAAGGCAACCAATTGGTTAGAAGCAATAAGCAAATTGACTTCCATAAAAGAGTTGCACTTGAATAATGCATATCTCTCCTAGAAATACCGCTTTCTTTACTACCCAAAATCCATAGTTCATCTCCTCTTGCCATTCTTGATCTCTCATCCAACTTATATCCGTCAATGACAACGTTAATCCGTTGGTTCTCAAACTTCAGCAGCACTATTCTTAGATCCATTCGTCTACGTGGTAACAACATGGCTGGTCCCATTTTCAATGTTTTTGAGAATATGATATCACTTGAATATCTTGATCTCACTCGAACTGATATCCAAGGTGGGATTCTTAAGTATTTTGGGAATTTGAGCAGTTTAACAAGCTTATATATGTCTGGAAATAATTTGGCTAGTGATCTTTCTGAGATGATGATGAATATCTCAGCTGGGCCTGTAGCAAAAAAGCTAGAGAACCTTATTTTGGGTCGTAATTATTTCAGTGGATTGTTACCCAATATGTCAAGGTTTTCTTCTCTGTACGTATTAGATCTATCAGTAATTCTCTGTACGTATTAGATCTATCAGTAAACCAATTGAGTGGAACCATCCAAGAAGGCTACCTACGACTTCCCTACCTTTTCATTCTTGATCTTTCTTACAATCAAATTACTGGTCGGGTACCTGATCTACCATTATCTTCAGCATTGAGATATTTAATTCTATCCAACAATATGTTTAATGGAACTTTAAGTCAAAGCATTGGAAGCCTCCCTCAGTTAAAAGTATTGGACTTATCTTTTAATTCATTTCTGGAAGTTAAGTTCAACCCTGATTGGGTTCCTGCTTTCCAACTAGTTTCTCTGAGCTTGAAGAAGTGTAAACTAGGAAAATATTTTCCGATGTGGATCAAAACACAGAAAGAACTTGACCACATCGATATATCCAATACTGGAATTTCAGACATCTTATCTAGTTGGTTTGTTCATATATCTCCCAGTCTTGTATATCTGAATGCATCAAACAACCAAATGCATGGTGTTTCAGGCTTAAGTGATTCTTTCCGACCTTATTCTAATCTCAAAGCAGTGACATTGGATATATCAAGAAACAAAATCTCGGGTTCAATAGAGTTTTTGTGCTATGTCAAAGAGTGGATGTTGATCGACCTCTCAGATAACCTTTTTTCGGGCCGAATCCCTGATTGTTTTGCTAACTTTAAATTGTTAAGATATCTTAATTTAGCAAACAATCAATTCTCTGGGGAGATACCTTATTCGTTTGGCTTGCTAAGTGGCCTTACTTTGTTGCATTTACGTAACAATAGCTTCTCCGGTGGACTTCCCACATCTATGAGGAACTGCACGAGTTTGGAGATGATTGATGTCGGAGACAATAGACTTACTGGAAAAATACCTGATTGGATAGGAGATAGCTTTCCTGAGCTAATAGTTCTCATCATCCGGTCTAATGTGTTTTATGGTAGCATGTCTTCGAGTATATGTCATCTAGCAAAGCTTCAAATCTTAGACATTTCTTCCAACAAGATTGACGGAGTTATGCCAGAGTGTCTTCAAAATTTCATTGGCATGACGACAGACTTGAATCCTAATCCATTTTCCAATTCTTAAAGGCCTCCTTTACTTGCAAGGATTAGCCATGATATCATGGCTAATCCTTGCTAGTAAGTTGTTTACTTTTTTTTTGTTCGGCCCGGGATTATGGACGAAGGCCCGTGTTTTTTTCGGATTATTCCCTGATTAAAATCCCCCTCCCTACCCTGAAATTAGTTAATCCGAATGGCCCACCATTTTTGATTACTTTTTTATTTCCGTTCTTGTCCTCACTTTTTCAATTTTTCATCCCTTTTTGCCCTTTGTTTTTTTATTATATTACAGCAAAATTATTGGTCTTGATGTGACCATACATACATGCTTTTTGACCGAATATTATGTCTTCTTCACCATTGTTGTTATTTCTTTCTTCATTGTACCACCTACTCTCTCATCTACTCAAGTAATAACAATTCGAGAAGATGAAGTTTGCCAAGGCTGTTGTATAACTTTCAAAAGGGTTGTTCTTCATACCGTCACTAAGGTAACGTCTGCGACTTTTTTGGAATTTTTTTTTTGGTATTTTGATTTCAGCACCTTCCAAATTTTGGATTCATTGCAGTTAACTGAAATTACCCCTGGAAAATATTAGCTGTTCTCCGAATCATTTTTTGAACTTTGGTCCAATGTCTTGTTTTAGCTCGACTTCGCACTGCTTTTGGACTCCATTCAAAGTCCCCGTTTTTTAAGATCTGTCTACGGAACCTGCACACGACGAAGAAGAAGATACGCTTGAATGTTCTCTCTTTAAATCTTAGATGAAATCTTCAGTTAAATGTTGGGTACTTTGATTTAACAGCTCAGAAAACTACACCGGCGACGGAGGAGGGAGTGAAGAGAATACTAGTGCAGGGAAAATATGAAGAAAGATGAAGAAAATGGTGTTTTGAGTGTTGGTCACTCAACACATCAAATCATACTTTTTGCAAGGGTAAAATTAGAATTTCACAAAAAAAAAAAATTTAATTCACATATTTCTAGGACTACCATGATTTAATCCTAAACCTAATTGGATAAAGTATACAAACTATTAACTAATCCCACATCCATTAATCTCGAATTTAATCAAACTTTAATCAATCTATATTTAATCACTACCAAAAAAGTAAAGGACGCCAAAGTGTATTGCTATGTCCAGATTACAGATTTGAAACGTCAAATATCAAGTCCTTTCAAAGTGCATATTTCATGTGGAAAGGGAAAGAGGTGAAGTACACAAATCATTTGGGCCTCGTGAAGCTAATTGATTTTTCAAACAACACTTTAGCAGGTGAAATCCCTTCTGTCATCACGAAATTAGTAGGCTTGGTGGGATTGAACGTCTCTGCGAACAATTTAATCGGACACATTCCTGTAGACGTTGGTGAATTGAAGTCCTTGAATTTTCTTGATTTCTCAAGGAACCACCTCAATGGTGGTATTCCCACTAGTCTTGGCGATCTGAGCCACCTCGGAGTCCTGGATTTGTCCTTCAACAACTTATCTGGAAGAATTCCTCTAAACAGTCAAGGACTTACTTTCCCTGAATCAGCTTATGTAGGTAATCCTGGTCTATGCGGGCGACCACTCAATAAGTCTTGCCCCGGAGATGAATCTTATCAAGATCCAAATTCAGGAGTTGACTATAGCAATGTAATGAATGAAGGGAAATTTGAAGATGTTAAGTATATAACAGGAGGATTTTATATCGCACTGGGAATTGGTTTTATTGTTGGGTTTTGGGGAATCCTTGGAACAATATTGTTCAACAAGAGATTTAGATATGCATTTTTCGAACAGTTGTATACCATTGGCGATTTAGTGCTAGTAAGAATAGAGCTCAATAAGGCTCGCTTGCAAAGGCATTTCCACAATCAATGATTTCACCAGCACTAGTAAGTGCTACAAGTTCACAATTTAATTTGGACTTTTGTGATCTCTTTCAATTGTGTAAGCAATTCTAATGTACTAATAACATGTGTGTCATGTTTAATATTAAATATTTGATTAGATACCATTAATTTATGATCTTTTTGAAATTTTAAATATATATTTTGATTTCTTACTGAGTAATTTTTGGCGAACCCTAAAATTGCATATAACAAGAAACAGATATTACATGTATAAACTTTACAACTTTCTATAGCTCATGATAGCACTTCTGTGGTTTTTTCTGAAACTCCTCGAAGAAAAAATGTAATTAAACATGAATTGTAATACATGGCAAAGAGTTTTTTAGACAATTAAGATGATGATTCATGTAATTGAATTATATTTTTCTATTTTCTATCTGCGAACCAATTTTAAAGCCCTTATAACAATTTTTACAATTAGAACACCCTTCAATTTTAATTAATTAAGACAAAAAATTAGATAGCATACCAAAGATATTGCAGTGAGAAAACAAAAGTTGTAACCAAATATCATAAAGATTTAAGCCCATTAAAATTCAAATTTTTCTGCACATAACCTATGAGGAGTTAGTCACATATACACAAATCAGAGTTAGAGGGTGTTTGGCTAAACTTTTTTAAAACATCTTATAAGCTCCTACATCTTATAAGATGTTTTAGAAGCTTATAAAATATTGAATCTTATTTTAAAAATAAACTCCTAAAGTGCTTGGGTAAAATAAGATGTTAACGATTATAAGATGTTTTCACATCTTATAAGATGTTAAAGTGTTTGGCATAATAAGGTCTTGTTATTGGTAAAATGACCAAAATGGATATGATACTATTAGAATCAAATAAATTGTTATTTTTGTTGAATATTTTGTATTTAAATATTTTTAAAATAATTTTATAAAATAGTACACATTAGTTTAACTTCAAATAAAAATTTATCAGATAATTATTTTACAAAAATAAAAAAATAACGGATTATGACCTAAATTTTGAATAAAAATAATATATATGTCCATTCATGCTAGTCGAATATTAATATGAATATATGTATGTTTTTCTCTTGATGCAATGGCTATTTCTAATAGTATAACTTATAATGTATTGAATTTATGTTTTTTCAGTAAATATAATATCATAGTAATTTTATTCTTGTTTAGCTATAATAATTTATTATTTAATAATGAAGCATCTTCTCTTTTTTAAATAGAAAAAAAAATAATAACAATAAAGAATTTTAAAATCCTGAAGAGAAATAGTATCTATATGTGTGTGTGAGAGAGAGAGAGAGAGAGAGTAGGAAAGTACTGTGTGCGTACTGTGTGAGTGTGTGTGTTTGTGTGTATGTAGAGAGAGTGTGTGTGTGGAGAGAGAGAGAGAGAGAGAGAGAGAGAGAGAGAGAGAGGGAGTGTGTGGAGAGAGGGAGAGTGTGCGTATGTGTGGTGAATGAGAGTATTTTTGTCATATAACATATTAATCTTATAGAAACTATAAGATGTTTTGAAAAAAGTTAAAAAATGTTTATTCACACAAATTTCGTATCTGCAAAAAATAATTACACGACAAGAAAAATATGGACCAAACGATATATTAATTCGAATATAAAGTGGTTTACAATCTCTGAATTTAAAATAACCCCCTGATTCTTCTCTACGAATGTGGATTCAAGGGCTTGAAGCTTGTTCTTAAATCGAATGTGTAATCTCCCTCTTGATTTGTAGAAGGCGATCACGTAGTACTTTGAAATTTCGTATCAAAGCCTTGTAGTTGCAGAGCTTCGTCGTAGGAGAAAGCTTTGGACTTGCTCTTGCTCGATTTCTTGCTTGTGTTGTCTGTCCTCCCCTTTGTGTGAGGTTGAGGCCCTATTTATAGGCAGGAGCTGGGCTTTAGCAGCTTGGGCTCTTCCATTGGGCTTTATCACCGTGGGCTTTGACATGGACTAGTCTTCTGATGGACTGTGTTTCTGAACATGTACTTGGTCCATTTTTAGCCAATCCAAAATAACATATATATTTATTTCGGATTGACCCATAAAAATACATAAGACCCAAATTTAATATGGGTTTATGAATTTAATTTCTTCGTGATGAGCCCAAATTTATTATGGACTTTTATCTTGGAACCCAATTGCTAGCCGATTTATTTGGGCTTTAATTGGTAATTTATTCCAAAATATTTTGACGTCAACAGATGCCCCCACTTCAAGGCTCGGCGAAGAACATGCCAATTATTTTCGGAGACGTGACTTGAAGTCGTTTGACTTTTTTTTTTTTTTTCAATGAGCTTGTGGATATCTCTTTTGTCGTATCGGGACCATCTTTCTTCTCTTTTGTCTTGTGAATATGACCCTTTAAGAGGAATGTATTTATTTCCCTCAGCCTTGCATTTCAGAAAAGGAACAGGCCCATTTCCTTTGATCTTTTACGACAGTCGATTGATGTCTTCAGCAAACCAAATTTCTTCCTTCTTTCTCCCTCTTTTTTTTTGATGTAGGGCCCACCATTATAGAATAATTTATGAAAAAATCACTTTATGGCAGGAGTAATTGCTGAATATAAATCTCTGTCACAACACTTTGCTTCATTTTTTCGTGTTTCTTTGTTTCGGCAAGAGTTTTCCAACAAGCAAATTTTCCTTTTATTGCTACAGTAGTTTCCCTCAACTCTTCTTTATTCCTTTCTCTTGACTTTGTAAATGATGGTAGGTCTTCCCTATTTAATGTTAAGCATCAGCTATGAAAGAATAGCTGAAACCGTGTATCTCCTTCAAACCAAAGAAAAGATAAAAATTTTCTGCTTTGATTGACCGACGGCAGTGAAGTTGATGATGTTCTTCTCATTCAAGGCGACTTGGTTCTTCTTTGGTGCCATTGAATGCTTGGAAGTGATGATTTGAGTTCTTGCGTAGAATGAAGGGATGAGGGGTAGAGATGGTCCCACTGGGCGTGCCAGAAATTTGTTCACAGAAATTTCGTGTCTGCAAAAAATAATTACACGACAAGAAAAATATGGACCAAACGATATATTAATTCGAATATAAAGTGGTTTACAATCTCTGAATTTAAAATAACCCCCTGATTCTTCTCTACGAATGTGGATTCAAGGGCTTGAAGCTTGTTCTTGAATTGAATGTGTAATCTCCCTCTTGATTTGTAGAAGGCGATCACGTAGTACTTTGAAATTTCGTATCAAAGCCTTGTAGTTGCAGAGCTTCGTCGTAGGAGAAAGCTTTGGACTTGCTCTTGCTCGATTTCTTGCTTGTGTTGTCTGTCCTCCCCTTTGTGTAAGGTTGAGGCCCTATTTATAGGCATGAGCTGGGCTTTAGCAGCTTGGGCTCTTCCATTGGGCTTTATCACCGTGGGCTTTGACATGGACTAGTCTTCTGATGGACTGTATTCTGAACATGTACTTGGCCCATTTTTAGCCAATCCAAAATAACATATATATTTATTTCGGATTGACCCATAAAAATACATAAGACCCAAATTTAATATGGGTTTATGAATTTAATTTCTTCGTGACGAGCCCAAATTTATTATGGACTTTTATCTTGGAACCCAATTGCTAGCCGATTTATTTGGGCTTTAATTGGTAATTTATTCCAAAATATTTTGACGTCAACAATGTTAACTTTTTTTTAAGAGCTTATAAGATCCAAATGCATAAGATACAAGATGCCAGTAAAACTAAACACAAAAGATGATGAGTGGCCGTGTTGGCCAATCTTCGTGTGAAACAGAAAGAGAAATTCCCCCTAGCAGGGATGAGGGAGCGTATATCGTGAATAAAGAACTAAAACACCAAAATGCATAAGATACAAGATGAAAAATGCATTTAAGCCAAATAAATTAGAAAAGGGATCGAACCGAGCATAAAATTCTTACAAAAGGAACTAATTACACGAGTGGATACACATGGCTTCATCAATCATCAAACAAACCGATTCCAACAAACTTAATCACAACCTAAAACTGATTGAATCAAGATGAACAAAATATAACCATAACAGCCTCTTATGATATATATATATATATATATATATGGTGTTTCAGAAGGGGGAGGGGCCGGCAGTGCTGGGGCGAACGTCGATCTCCTGAGTCCAGGTCGACCGGTCCTAGACGTGCAGATGCCATCAGTAGGTCTGAGTCAGGGCGTCCGGGTCCCCGCGTGCGTAATTTTTTAAATACATTCATCACACACGTGATGCATGAATAAATAATAATAATAATAATAATAATAATAATAATAATAATAATAATAATAATAATAATAATAATAATAATAATATTAATATTAATATTAATATATATTAATCAGTATGTTTAACCACTACAAAAAAAATGCAGGAATAGGAACGGTAAGGTGCGACCGTTCCAGTTACCGTTCCACGTAGGAACGGTGGTAGGAACTGTTGTGGAACGGTAAACCGTTGATGACATCAGAGTCGTGCTAATAGAAATACAAATTAATAGGAACGGTCAAACCGTTCCTATTAGAGAGCCAAACGTAGAGTGCCAAATTGTACACCTATAACCGTTCCTAAAAGGGACCTGATATATTTTGGACCTCAATTTGGAACACATGTGTAAGATTTGGAACGGTAGGCGGACCGGGAACACGAACCGTTACTGTATGTGCTCCAAAGACCGTGTCAATTTTGGACCGATTGGCTGACCGTCCCAACATGTAGTCCTACAGGAGGCCCTTTTACGCCATGGAAAAAAAATGTAATGCAATTACCGTTCCAAATTACGGGTATATAGTAAGTGAAGCTGTGTTACAAGTACCGGTCCTAAATGTACTCCAAGTAGGAACGATATGTTTTGGTTGTGTGCCTGATACCGTTCCTAATATGTGCTAACGGCTATATTACAACAGTAACTTTGCCGTTCTGTTACCTCTCCTGAGACCGTTCCTAAAGATGGAACAACGGCTAGTTTTGTGTTCCAAATAGTAATCCAATGGTTTCTATATATATGTCCCCCTTCTTTGTCATTGTTCGTATACTTATTCTCCAACTCATTTTGTATTTGTAACTCCCCCTCCCCTTGATTCTTTATACGGAAAATCGAACATATCAACTACCGAGCGCGAATTTTGGATTGATATTGATAGGTGTTTTGCTCAGGTAAGTATGCAAAATTCTATTATTTTTGCATATATATAATTTACTCTCGTCATTTAATTGTTATTGTGAATTATACGTAGGACCAATCATGTTAAGACAGTTGAGGAAATGGATGTATGATCAAGACGTCCTGGGTGTGACGCCGGAGTTTGAGGATGGTGTTACAACATTTTTAGAATGGGCCTAGTCTCAGCGTGCATATATGGACGGGGACAAGATTAAGTTTCCCTGCCGGAAGTGCAAAAAGAACGGTTCAAAACACCAGACGAGGTAAATTTTGTGTTGTGTATGAAAGGGTTTATGCCAGAGTATTACAATTGGACTTCGCATGGTGAGGAGAGGGTGCAGGAATACTTTGAAGCATTGACAGCGCCCCCTGTGCAGCATCAACAAACGCCACCCGTTCAGGATGAGGGTAGTTCGCATTGGGGTGATGCGGCTCAGATGGATTGGGCGCAGAGGATGGTATTCGATGCCGTCGGGCCGTCATTCTGGTCTTCGTACAACCAGGAGGGACCGACTGATGATGGTACTCGATATTGTCCATCTGATGTGGGTCCTAGTTTATATTACGATTCGGGGCCCTATGATTATGTGTCTGGCTTGTCAGACCGTTTTTTTGATGTAGTTCATGCTGCGGACCAACCTTTGTGGAATGGCTGCACCACGATTATGTGTCCAAAAAAATTCGGGGCCCTATGATTATGTGTCTAAAAAATTTTCTGTAATTTTAAAGAATTTTCTGAAAATTCGTTACATTTTATCAAAATTTTGTAATTTTGAGAAATTTCTGAAATTTCTGAAAAACTTTGAAAATTCTGAAAATTTTCTGTAATTTTTAAAATTTTGATGTTTATGTAATTTTAAAATTTTTTATGTCATTTTCTATATATTTTAAAAAAATTCAGAATTTAAAATATTTAAAAACTGGAATTTTTTAAAAATCTGGAAATTTAAAATATTTAAAATCTGGAATTTTTTATAAATATTTAAAATCTGGAATTTTAAAATATTTAAAATCTGGAATTTCAAATATTTAAAATCTGGAATTTTTTAAAAATCTGAAAATTTAAAATATTTAAAATCTGGAATTTTTTATAAATATTTAAAATCTGGAATTTTAAAATATTTAAAATCTGGAATTTCAAATATTTAAAATCTGGAATTTTTTATAAATCTGGAAACTTAAAATATTTAAAACCTGTAATTTTGAATTTTTTAAAAATCTGGTATTTTTAATTTATCAAAAATCTGGAATTTTTAATTTTTTAAAAATCTGGAATTTTGAATTTTTTAAAAATCTGGAAATTTAATATATTTAAAATCTGGAATTTTGAATTTTTTAAAAATCTGGAATTTTTAATTTCTTAAAAATCTGAATTTTTTAGTTTTTTAAAAATCTCGAATTTTTATTTTTTTAATAATCTAGAAATTTTAATTTTTCAGTAAATTCAATAATTAAAAATATGATAATTTGAAGGAATCAGTGCAATTTTAGGGTAAAATTATGGTATTTAGTATAAATATGTACAGTTGTAGAATTTAGTTTGCATATATATAAAATACATTAGAAAATCTTTATTATTGAAATAAATTGATACTTATGTGTATTTTTTAGATAATGTCTGGTCGGGATTTTCCACCCCGAGGAGGTGGACGTGGCCGTGGTCGTGGTCGTGGCCGCGGTCGCGGCGAACCGGCTATACCGCCGGCCGGTGTTGCTTCCCAGGATGGGGAAGCAGTTTTTCGACCACCACCACCACCGGCAGAGCAGGCACCCGCACCACCTGCGCCGGATTAGCAGCCCGATGCGTCTACTGCTGCGCCGGATCAGCAGCCCGGACCATCCACTACCGCACCGGCGGTCGATCTGGCCCGTCCATGGGCTGCCCCACCACCACCACCCCCACCGGCCCCCACCACCATCCGCGCGCCAGTACATCACACTCACCGATGCGAGGTACAATTTATGTTTTTAATTTTTTTTTGTAATTTAAATTAATATTTTTATGACATACTAATTATTTTGTAATTTCAGTCGTGATCGGAAGATCCACGACCGCATGTACGCGGTCGTGCGAAGACACTATCCCCATCCTTGGGGCAGTTTGCGCAAAGTGCCGCCAGAGTACCAGCATTTCTGGTTTGAGAGTTTGAAGGTAACAGGAATTAATTTTATTTTAACAATCTAAGTTAAAAAATATTTATATATATATTTTTAATACAGATGACGTACTGGTGGGACACCGACGACGAGTCGATGTTCAAGATCTTCCATATCTGGGTGGGGAAGTTCTTGAGGAAGAAGTTCGTCCTCGCTAGACAGTCGCTGCAGAAGCCTCTATGGCTGGCGAACGAGGTGTGGCGGCAGCTCCTCCTGTACTGAGATTCCCCGGAGTTCCAGAAGGAGTGCGAGAAGAACAAGGCGAATTGGAACGCCAACCCAGCCGCATCCACTACTGTGTACCGCGGGGGATCTGTCTCCGTCGGTATGCACAAGCGGAAAATGGTAAGATATCTAATATTATTTCAATTATTTATTACTATTAAATTAAAATTGTAATAACTGTTTCCCATTTCTTTTTACAGGAGGAGCAGCTCGGCCAGCCAGTGAAGCAGATGGAGTTATTCTCCAAATGCTACAAGAAGAAAACCGACGGCGGCTGGAGCGGATCGAGGGCAGCGGAGGTGGCGGTAAGTTGTAATTAATACATTCTACAGTATTTTCTTAAATATTTTAAAATTTTCTAATTTATTGTAATTATTTTTGCAGGAGATATTCCAGAAGATGATGGAGGATGATCAGTCTCAGGCCCCTGAGGATCTTGCTTCCGAATCAGAGGCCTCGGTGGCGCAGCAGACCGAGCAACAAATGTGGCTGAGTTGCGTCGGGCGCAAGAACAAGGGCGGGTATTTGGTCTTGGTTCTGAGGCCCTGGCGCTCGGCCAGACCGTTACCTCGCCATCGCCACCGCCACCGCCCGCGCCAGAGCCAACGCCTCCGTCAAACATGGAGGGTCGATTGGGCCGCCTCGAGGAGATGATGGCGGACCTGATGGGCATGGTGAAGGACATGCAGACCAGTCGCTCCGGCGCCGACCCGTCACGGCCTCCTAGAGACCCCACCCGTCCAGACATTGACAAGATGGACTAGGCCGATGGGGACGAACAATGAATTATGTATTTTTTTTTATTTTTTATAATCAAATCGGATAATATTCGTATTTAATATAATTTTTATTTCTAAATTATGCATTTTTTATATTTAAATATTAATTATATAATCAAAATATTATTATTAATTTAAATGATAAAAACTATTAACATTAAAAAAACAAAAAAAAACATTAATTAGGAACGGTACTTTAGACGGTTCGTATTCGCAAATTACTGTTCCTATATTTGACTTTTTCAAAAGATTTACCATTCCCAATGCCGATGACAAAATCATTCCAACTCTACACGTTAACCGTTCCTAAAGACGGAACTTACCGTGCCTAATTGTATTCCAAAATCAATCCTTTCGTGGTTAGGCTTTCGTTCTAAAAACAATAACAAAAATCGATCCAAAACGTTATTCCAAAGTTTGAGTACAAACACCGTTCCTAAACGTCGCGACAAAATATATTCCAGTTACCGGTCATAATCTTTACAACCAACCGTTCCTATATGTATTCCAGACACCATGCTAAATTTTATCTACAACATAAACGGACTGTTCCAAACAGAGTTCTAAACACCGTTCCTAATTGCGCGATTTGTTTTCGATATTAGCGTTCCTAATGTTTATAAAGTGTTCCAAATGCAAAAAAAATCAAAATTATACGTACAAAGGTAATTAGGAACGGTAGAACTAAATAGTGCCAAACACCGTTCCCACATAGGAACGGTAATCTCGTTACCGTTCCTAATAATTAGGATCGCCTCTTATTGCCACGGATATCCTCCCGTTCCTCAACCGTTCCTAATTGCAGTCCAAAATGTTCAAATGAAGCATTTATCGTTCCAAATAATTAAAAAACCGTTCATGTTACCGTCCCAATCAGCGATTTTTTTGTAGTGTACGTATTTTGGTCAATTTTAGTATGTATATGATCTACTTTAGATCAATGTTTAGTAGATCATTAATCATATATTTGTTAATTGTGTGATCTAAAATGATATTATGTAAAATAATTAACTAAATGTTTTACAAAGGTAATTTACAAAAACACTTGATGGATGAGTGTAATATAGCTATACTATTATTAAAAAAAAAAAAAAAAAAGGGTTGTTTTCCTCTACTAAATGATAGTTATATCTTATTTTCAATTTTTTTTTAAATTTTGCTCTCCAAAACAAAGTGAATTTTAACTTGAAATAAGTATATTTATTAGGATTTTCAAAGATAAATACACTTTTTTAACTTAAAATTCAATTTTGTTTTGGAGGCTAAAATTTGAAAGAAGTGGTAGAAGTATGAGATAACCGCCATTTATTAGAAGAAAATAATTTTTTCTTTTATAATAGTACGTATATATATATATATATATATCATTAGAAGACCCTTCAAATTATAATAATTATTTTAACGTGTTAGAAACACATGATTATAAGACAATTTAAGATTTGAAAACTCAATATTTGACATATGTTCGACTTAAAATAAAATGTGTTTTAGAAATTAGATATCACCAAACAGAGTGCATTGATCTCATACCCAAAACTCCAAATTAAATATTTCCGAATGGGACTTCATGTTGTATAAATTGGATAAAGTAAATACAAATTTATATTCGGAAATTCACTTAATATTTGATAGAAATGTTAACAATTTAAAAAAGCAAGTCTGCAATATTTAGAAAAATTCAAATATATATGAAGAATATCAATAGTAATATTGAAAAAGTAAGTTTCAATCTGTATTGAAAGTCACTTACTATTACACAAAACATTTAGAGTTGATAAACTGGTAAATTCCAAATAAAAATAAGATGGTGAGAAATAAAATACTTCAAAGTATGTCTTCTTGACAGAAAGTTTGAATAATTTTTCTAATTAAAAATTGTACATATAGCCCATGAAAATACATTAAAAAATGGTGTTTGAAACTACATGGAGAATAATATGCATTTTTTTAATGCCATATAAAGTTTAAGATTACAAAAAAAAGAAATCACAACTACATATTGACTATTGCTAACTTGATATTTTTAACTTTTGATGCAAAAATGCAAATCAACGGCTTATGAGTCTATATATATGTAGAAGATAGCAGAAAAGGAAAAAAGAAAATAAATAACATATTAATTCCATATTTTTTTATTAAGTCCAAATTGTGGATAAACATATTAACATAAGTTTGTGAGAGAAGTTTTAAACTTTTAATTGGGTTTTAATTTATAGAGAAAAAAAAAAGAAAAAAATTGTGTGGGAACATGGGTAGTTATGGCAAGAGGGCATATTAGGTAGTTTAAAAATTTGGTATGAGAACTACCAATATTATGTTGAATTTCTATTTTTGCCCTCCACAAATTATAGATTTGACTCTATATATGGAAATGAATTATGGAAAAGCAAAGGGTAAATTTTGTAAAATGCCTAAAATAACTTCTATCTGTGACACAAAAGAAGGTTTGCTTTTATAATTAGTATAGATAAACAAATCAAAAATATTTATATATTTGATATTTTCTAAAGAAAATCAAAAGAAGAAATTTTTAAAAAAATTAATCAAGAAATATGGATTTCTAACTACTTAGATTATTATAATTCACATTACAATCATACAATAATAAATCAAAAAGTAACTATAGATTTTGAATCTCTTTTGCGCATATATCTTTGGCCCCATATTGCGCAGGACCTGAGAACATCTTTCCTCTGCCCTTTAAAATCTAGACCAATGGAAATTATATTTTCATATCTATAAAATTTCCATTACTCTCGCTACAACTATCCATCCCTTCTACGTACTAAATATTTTGCAAAATAAACATTTGTGCCTTCAATTTCTTTTGTTGTCTGCTTAAAATTCAAATTCTTGACTTTTATTTTGAATCCTTTTCCCCTGTCTCCTCCGTCGACTGAAAGAAGCTGAGAAAGGAATTAGAAGAAAGTAAAAGGAAGTATTATCTTTATTTTTTTTTAGGAAACAAAAGGAATAAAGTCATGAAGAAAGAATCAAATTAGAAAAGCCTTTGATTGTTCACCAACAATACAAAATAATATATGTGAAGCCGATGCTTCTATATGAAGTCATGATATCTACAAATGGATAAATTCCATCACAACATTTAGAAGTAATTAATATACCACTTTATTTTATTTATGATTAGAGGATTTTTGCACTTGCTTTAGCTTATATTTAAAAATTTATACAATTGAAATCGCATGAATTAGCTGATAGTATCTACAAATTGATGAATTCCATCACAATATGTACGCACAAAATGTCAAAATTGTATCGTTTCTACGGATGAATTAACCACTGTTCCAAAAAAAATATATATATTTATATATAATCCACAATATTAATAGAAAAAAGAAAAAAAGAATAAAGAGAAATTTCACATTTTTATTGCAACTTCAATTCTTGAAATTTAGAAGCTAGAAGAAACTAATTTTGCTAATTTCTCATTGCCATTCAAATCACATAACTTGAGTAATTGAAAGTACATGTGTAAAGAAACAATTTAGCATATGAAACTGAAAATGAATCGAATTTTATTGAAAAAATACATAAATTAGCAATAATTGTTTTAATTAACAATTACATCTATTAATTGCTACCTATAACAATTATAACAAAAAATAGATAAAATTTTATCAAAATTAATTAAAAAAGTAATTTAGTAGATTTAATGGTTATATCTATTAATAGATATAAATATTTAAAGTTGTTATAGTTAACAAATATTGACTAAAAAAATTAATAAAAAATTATAACATTGTTAAAAGTTCAAATAGTATTTTATTTAATTAATAGAGAAAAGAAGTGATTCCTCAAACAGAGAAAACGAGGAATTTTTTTTTTTTTTTTTTTTTTTAAAGAAATGAGGATTGAGATGAGAATGTGGAATATGATAAAAGGGCATACGGTGGTTTAAAATTTAGTGTGAGAATTACCAATATTATGTTAAATTTCTCTTTTCACTTTTAACAAATTATAAATTTTACTTTGTAGAAAGAAATCTAGAAATGAATTCTGCTAAAGCAAAAGGTAAATTTTGTAAAATACGTAGAATAATTTTCTTTGTGGACACAAAAGACATTGTTTTTTTCTTTTTTTGTTATTAGTATAGATTATTGGGAGTATACTACTTCAACGTAACAATTACGATGGTACGCCCAAAGTAGAGGGTGTGCAGCAATTTTTCCCTCTTCCTGTTGGCACAAACAGTTAGTCTAAAAAATACCCCATCATGATAACTCATTGTGGGAGGTCTTTGTTAGACGATTATTTATTTCATAGGGTATTTATAATCTTTTTAAAAAGATGTTTCAAAATTATGACCAATATCATTTTTATTTTTTTTTTTGTAATTTACCCTTAGATTTTTAAGGATAATTATAATGGATTACCCCTTACGAAAAAAATTATCTAGTATTTTTTAAAATAAAATAATTTACTAATAATGGATTTAATGCAAATTACCCCTGTGTTATTGAAAATGAGCAAATTACCCCATATGAAAAAACAATTAGCAAATTACTTCCTTGTGTTATTCAAAATAGAGCAATTATCCCCCTCACGCGATTTCGTGTGATTCAAGCACATTTTTTTGTATTTTTTAATTTTTTTAATTTTAATTCAAAATTATATTTTTACCACCGTTGGATCTATTTGATCTAAGGTCCAAATTAACTATTAGATCAACGGTCCAGATTTTGTTTAATTTCAATCAATAGTTAAGATTTAAACAACAATGTAAATTAAAATTTCAATTACATATATGTATGATATATAATTAAAAATATATATTTTAAAAGTTAAATATATATATATATATGGAGAGAGAGAGAGAGAGAGAGGAGAAGGGGAGGCGCCGCCGCCGGCGACGAGAGAGGCGACGAGAGAGGTAAGGGAGGGGTGCAGAGAAAGCGGAGACAGGGAGGAAGCCGCGGTGACAGGAGGGGGCGACGCGAGGCGGACAGGGGAAGAGGGGAGGCGCGCGAGAGGAAGAAGGGGAGGGGGAGGGTCGCGGAGGAAGGGGAAGGGGAGAGGGCGCGCGGACGGGGAAAGGGGAGGAGGGCGAGCGGAGGCGGGAAATTTGGGGGTCGCCGACGGTGTTTGGAGTTGGGGAAGGGGGCGGCGACGATGGGCGACGGGGCTGGGATGGCGTGGTGGTGCGACGACGGTGCGGCGGTGGGACTAGAGGGGGAAGGTGCGGCGGTGGTGGTTGGTGGGGGTGGGTTGGCGGTGGCTTCTGGTTTGGTTTTTGTTTTTTTAATAATTAAAAATTGTATATTATTGAAAATATTTTATATTATATAAAATATTTTTTTTTGTACTTTTTAATAAGATTTATATATATTATAAATATTAACAAATTATATATAATATATTATATAAAAATAATATTTTATTCAAGAGAAACAATGCCCATTTGTAGGAAGGGCGAGTGTATTACACTACTTATTTCAAAGGGATAAATTGCTCTTTTCTTAAAAACACAAGGAGGTAATTTGGTATTTTTTTTTCACAGAGTGATATATTGCACATATCCTATATCACAGGGGGTAGGATGCATTTTTCCCTACTAATAATACATGTCATGTCCAATATTAAATATTTCACAGTTGAATATTTATGATTATCTACGATTAATTTATGATCTTTTTAAATCTTGAATATAAATCTTCAAACCTATGGAATGCAATGTGAGAAAGTGTAACAAATGGGATGAAATTGAAAATGAGCTTAATATATAGGGATAATTATATTTACATCCCTTCACTTATTGTTTATTTACATAAATCATCCCTATTTTTTGAAAAATTACAGAAACCGCCCTTGGCAGCCTTTAAAACCCCAAAATATCCCTATTGACTTGGTCAAACTTTAATATAAATTTTGAAGGACAAAAATACCCTTTGGGGTGTTTCTGTAATTATCAAAAGATAGAGGGGGTGTTAATGTAATGTTTATGAGGATGAGTAATATGACCCTATATATTTTTTTATTATTTATATCAAATTTAAATTTAAATTATTTTATTAATTTTTTTTAGTTGAATCTCTATAAAAAATTATAATTTTTAATAATTGAAATATTAAATTATTCAATTAATATATATTTATAAAGTTAGCTACTAGGTATACATTTAAATTATAATTATCACACTTGTATAAATTATTTTAGATTCTTAAAATTAAAAAAATATTTATCCTCTATTTTTATTTATAACTAAAATTAATAAATTATATCAAACTTAAATATAAGTTTAAATCATTT
This sequence comes from Sesamum alatum, assembly GCA_034509735.1. Classification (NCBI taxonomy): domain Eukaryota; kingdom Viridiplantae; phylum Streptophyta; class Magnoliopsida; order Lamiales; family Pedaliaceae; genus Sesamum; species Sesamum alatum. Next base: position 26,427,567 of record JACGWO010000003.1, on the reverse strand, counting down.
TATAATTTTTTTATTGAATCTTTACATAAATTACACCTTTTAATAATTGAAATACTAAATTATTCAATTAATATATTACAAAAAGTTAGTTAGTAAGCTATATATTTAAATTATAATTATCACACTTTTATAAATTATTGTAAATTCTTAAAAATTAAAAGATTATTTATCCATTATGTTTATTTGTATTTAAATTTTACTATAATTAATAAATTATACATATATAAAAAAATATATATTTATACATATATGATATATATTTATATTTTTGTACATACATATTTAGATAGCGGATGAAGGTGGAGGAGGGCGACAACGAAGGCGGGTGAAAACGAAAGAGGGGTCGGGCACAGGTGGGGAGGCGGGGGTGAGGGATAATTTAAAAAAAAAAAAAATTTAAAATATATTTTTAATAAATAAATTATTTATTTTACTAATTCAGATATGATTTATATAAAATTCATAAATTATTTTGAATTATAATATATTAATTTTAATAAAATTTAGTTATAAATAAATAGAGGATAAATATTTTTTCAATTTTAATAATTTCAAATAATTTATTCAAGTATGATAATTTTTTAATTCAAACTTATAATCTAGTAACTAATTTTATAAATATATATTAATTGAATAATTTAATATTTCAATTATTAAAAACTGTAATTTTATATAGATTCAATTAAAAAGAAGTTAATAAAATAATTTAAATTTAAATTTAAGTTTGATATAAATAATAAGAAATATATATGAGTCATATTACTCATCGTCATAAACATTACATTAACACCCCCTCTACCTTTTAGTAATTACAGAAACACCCCTAAGGGCATTTTTGTCCTTCAAAATTTATATTAAAGTTTGACCAAGTTAATAGGGGTATTTTTGAATTTTAATGGCTGGCAGGGATGATTTCTGTAATTTTTCAAAAGACAGAAATAATTTGTGTAAATGGACAATAGGTCAAAGAGTGTAAATGTAATTATCCCTCATATATAAAACTAAAAATATGATTTACCTCCAAGACATCATGAATTGAAAGACCCAAAAAGAAAGTTTTGCGTTTGTCATACGGTAAAACATCAAGTCTTCTAATCGTACAACCACATTAATTATGCAAGTCTTTCTTTGTCGTGTTTTCTTGGTTTCTTTTTATTTTGCTTTCGATTTTTCTTTGTAATTACTTTTGTGCATCGCACTACAAAAAAAAATATGACATTTAATCATGGTTAATTGTCATGGTTAATACTAAATAATCATAGCGAATGGTCATTGACCACGGCCACATAACGATTGTCGGCCGTGATTTTTGCGAGGGTGGCTAAAAGCCATGGCGAATGTTTTTACCACGGCTAAAATATGTGGCAAATAAGTTTTTCATGGTAAAAAAGCTAATTTTTCCATCGATTTTTATTTAACCGTAGTTAATAATAGTTATTTACCACGGTTTTTAGCCATGGTCATTAAAAGGTAGCTAATATTGATTTTTTTCAAGTGTCGCTACTATGAGAATATTGACTAAAAAAAAGATAATTATGAAGAAAGACTCAAAATTCCGAAAAAGCAGTTATGCGTTGGTCAGACGGTAAAACATCAATGCTATGTTTGGATTCGTTTTCTCACTGATGTTGCAAGAAATCAAAGAGTAATTCAACAACAACGTAATTCGATGATAAATATAATAATTGATTTATTTTATTGGAACTGGCCACAATCACCAATACGTACAAATCGATCCAAGGGAAAATGATAGAACAAATATATTAGTAGAGTTCTTACAAGAGTTCAAGATCCCTCAAATGAAGGGGTTGAGCCCCTATTTATACAACGATTCTATTTATGGTAAGTATGGTGTATTGTTTTTATTGCCCTTCGTCTTCATATTCTTGGATATAAATGGTAACGTCTCATGGAGACGTTATGGTCTTTTCCTTGCTTTGTCATTAATGGAGGAACTTCCATGGATTAAGCCCTCTTTGCATGATTTCCTCCATAAGTTGATGACCTTCATTACATTTTCCTTGATTTCTTCTTATTTGATGGAGAGAGGTAAATGCCCTTAGACTTTCTATTTTTCTCCATGTCACTCACCATCTCGTAGATGGTGAGAAAACAAAATCAAACATAACATTACCAAAAATATTTTCACTGGCTGTTTTCTGTAATTTTTTCATTCTTCTATACAATAATATATGATATAATTTAATTCACCTACAAATAAATAATATTATTATATACATAGATATATATATTTATAAAAATATATAAAAGAGACATCATTTGACAATGAACAATATTTTTTGTTTCCTATATATAACACAATACATACAATAAAAATGAATATTACTATATACATATATGCATTTATAAAAATATATAAAAGTGACATGATTTGACAATGAACAATATTTTTTATCTCCCAATATACAACACAATACATACAATACATTTTTACACTATTTAAAATTAACTCAAAAAATAAATCCAAACATACAATTATCTCTAACACACTTATTTATCTTTATTTTTCTCTCTCTATCTCTACAAAACAAAACAAAACAGTCCAAAAATAAAACCAAACATAATGAACATCATCCAAAACACCTTTCACTGGGTGTTATGGGTAACTTTGACCCATTCTCCCGTGCATACATACATACACACAATAATATATTATATAATTTAATCCACCTACAAACAAACAAATATTACTATCTACATATATACATTTATAAAAAAATATATAAAAGAGACATGATTTGACAATAAACAAAGTTTTTTGTCTCCCAATATATATAGCAATACATACAACACATTTTTTACACTATTTAAAATTAACTCCAAAAATAAATTCAAACATAAATCATATCTCTAATACATACTTATTTATCTTTATTTTTTTCTCTCTGTCTCCATAAAATAAAACAAAGCACTCAAAAAATAAAACCAAACACAATACAAGCCTTTCAATCGTACAATCACTTCAATTAGGCAAGTGTTTCTTACCGTATTTTCAGCAAATTTTAAATAAATACAAAATTTTAGATGAAACTTCCTCTTTCTTTCTTGCTTTTTTGTTTCCTTGCCTTTCAATTTTCCTTTATAATTTGATTTCATTTTCTCCTGCGGGGGCGATTCAATGTTATTAAATCTAATCGGATCGATAGGTTCAATCAGTCCGACGGAGAGCTAACCAAGCATCCGATCCATGTCAATGGTGTAAATTCGATGTCAATCGAACTAGTGTGAACCGGGTAAAATCAATCAAACCCAGTCCAACCGCAATCCAATTGACATGGTCTTGATTTTTTTTTTTTTTTTATAAATAAAACTAATAATATAATAAAAATATATATTCCACTAATAAATAATATAGTAAAATATATAGATAGAAGAATACAAATTGCAAAAAAAATAACTAGGCAATTGCTTTATAGATAATTATTCAAACAAATTGTCACAATATTTATAGTGTAAATAGTTTAAACTTATCTTATGATTTTTCAATGTGAAATAAATGAGAAAGTGTTTAGATAAATGAGAAAGTGTTTAGCTTTTTGGTTTATATTTTCCAATGTGGAACAATAAGAAAATATTTAAATTATATTTGACTTATACTTTTTCAATGTGGGATAACGAGCACTTTTAATAGCCAATATATTTTTTCTTTCCTTCATAATCTATTTCTTTCTCCTTTTCTCTATGTTTCTTCAATATATTTTGATTTTTTTAAAAAAATTATACGAAGACAACGATTGCGAAAATATTATTTTAAATTATATTTATTTAATCAACTCATATACAATATACTTTGAGGATTTTCAATTTAAAATTTATGTTAGTTTGAATTTTAATTTAATTTACTTCCTCCAACAGGTTTTTTTGTTTTTTATTGTTAAATTATTATAAATTGTACCTTTCATAAAAATATAGTTATAAATTATATTTATTTAATTTATTGACATATGATATATTGATATGCCACATATATATAATAAGGTCGGGGTTAATTGACTTTTTTAATCTGATTCGATCGATCAACTTCAGTAACTTGACCGATTCAATAATTGATTCAATTTTGAAAATATTGGTTCGGTGTATCTTAAACGACAATGAATCAAATACTCCTTTTCCCATGCACGCACCCACTCACACACTCTCCCAATGGGTTTTGAACCCAATATTTTTACAATGAAATATTGAGTCTCAAACCATTAGGGTGTCCCCAGGGGACATGAATCAAGTCCTATTGAGTATTGACTCATGGACAATTATTTTAAACCCAGAACGGACCGGCCGGTTCAGTCGGTTCAACCGGTTCGACCAGGAAGCGAACTTGAGGCCGGTCCAAGTATAGGTGTAAAAACCGGGGTGGTCAAACCCACCGCGAATCGGTCAAAACCCAAAAAAACTGAGAAAAATTAGCCAAAATCAGTGGAAATCGGTTGACTCAGCTTCCATTTAAAAAAAGAAGAAGAAGAAAGGGAAGAAAAGGCGTCGGCGGACGGGCGAGTGGAGCTAGTGGGCGAGTTCCGACGTCGGACGGTGAGTGATTGGTCGTCTAAGGTGGGGATGGAGGAGAAGTGGAGAACTAAGAAGAAGAAAAGGGGTTGGTGGCGAGAGAAAAAGGAAATGAGAAGAGAAGGAAAGTGGAAGTGGATGGTGGGAAGAGAAACGGAAAAGTGGGAGGGAGAAGAAGGAAAGGGCGTAGGTGGAGAGTGAAGAAGGAAAGGGGTAGGTGGGATTAGTTTAAATTTTTTACTTTTTTATTTTTAGTAATATTATTTGTTCACTATTTATATAGTTTAATTTTTAATATATTTTTTATAAAATACGAAAAATAAATTATATATTTTATAATTGTATTAATCCTATGAATTATTTTTATAAATTGTTTGATATATTTTTTGTGTTGCTTGTTAAAATTTTATTGAATTATTATTATTATTATTATTATTGTTTAATTGAATGAAATTTATTTTGAAATTTTTGAAATTTTTTGTTTAAATGCATTTGTTTTTTTTTACCTTAAGCAATGAATATATAATGTGTATTAATATGCTATATATATACATATAAAATATATTCCGAGTCTATTGATTTTTTAACTCCAATCAAATCGATCGAACCCAATAATTTACCCAGTTCGATCTTCGATCCGATTTTCAAAACATTGATCATGGGTAGTCTTGTTGGGGTTGACTCACTCTGCCCAAAAATCAACTCTAGATAGTGATGCTTGCATGGTTAGCGCAGCCGTGTAAGAGACGCTAAAGCCAGACATACACAAACACAACTCAGCCACAAATTATAGCAATTCAATCTGGGTTAAAAAAGACAAATCACTAGTTAAAAGCATTTAAAGAATACATATTACTTGAATAAAATATAATTATTGCTCATAATTTCGGTACATTATTAGAATTTTGCATAATACCTATTGGAGCATTGATAAAATAAACTAAAAAAAACTTAACACGTCAAGTTTCCATTAGTTCAGCTTGAATTTATGAATAAAGCTAATACTACGAAATTTTAATTCAAACTGGATTTAATCGGACCCGAATCAATTGATAAGTACAAAATATTTGTCATGTGATTGGTGTATAATTTAATATATATATATATATATATATAATCAATCACAAAACAAGTATATCACATTTAACTTGTGATTATTTTGGTTAATTCAAACCTAATTCGAATAAGAATTTTTCATGCATCCATGAGACCGCGAAACATCAAATCTGCTGATTGTACATCGACTTTTTGAGGCGGGCCCTTCATTTGCCGTGCTTCAGCAAGTGTTGGATAAATGCCAAAAAAGAAATTAATGGGACTCCCTCTTTCTTTCTTGTTTCCTTTTGATGTTTCTTTGACTGACTTTTGCTCAGAAAATCTATTACAAAGATACTAATGCTTATATATTTGGTGCAAGAGATTCAAGAAACCAATCATCCCCAAACACAACTCAACTATAATATCTTTGGTAGTAAAATGAAGTGCTTTCATATTCTTTTACTAGTAGTAGTAACAACCTTGAGACCCATCCTCGCACATTCTTCAAAAGTCAATAATACTAACACAATCAGGTGCTTGGAGAAGGAGAGACGAGCTCTTCTCGACATCAAAGGCAACCTCGTCGACACCCATGGCCGGCTCTCTTCGTGGGGCGACCAAGAAAATAAAAGGGACTGTTGCAAATGGAAAGGAGTCCATTGCCATAATCAGAGCAATCATGTCACACAATTGGATCTTGTTTATTACCTATTACGAGGTAAGATTAGTACTTCGTTACTTGAGTTGCAGCATATACGTTACCTAGACCTTAGTGAAAATGACTTTGAGTATGCCCCCGTTCCTGAGTTCATCGGTTCCCTCACCAAATTAAGGTATCTCAAACTTTCGAACTCTAATTTTAGTGGACCAATTCCACATCAAATAGGAAACCTGGTATCACTTGAATACCTCGATCTAAGTAGAAATGATCTCAAAGGTGGGATTCCTAAGCAATTCGGGAATCTAAGCAATTTGATAAACTTAAATGTGAATGAAAATAATTTGAGCGGTGATATTCATGAGCTAATGTCAAATTTGTTCGGGCCGATTGAGAAAAAGTTGGAGAATCTTGATTTGAGTATGAATGGTATTAGTGGATTGTTTCCCAACATGTCGAGGTTTTCTTCCTTGTCGACATTAGATCTCCACGGAAACCAATTGAGTGGACCCATAAGAGAAGACTACCTTCGACTTCCCAATCTTACTTCTCTAGAGCTATCCTCAAATCGAATTATTGGTCCAGTGCCGGATCTATCAGTCTCTTCATCATTGGAATATTTGTATCTGTCCAACAATATGTTTAATGGGACTTTAACTCAAAGCATTGCGCGCCTCTCTCAACTACTAGAACTGGACTTATCTAAGAACAAATTTCTAGAAGTTGACTTCAGCCGCGACTGGACTCCTGATTTCATTCTAGAATATTTGGACTTGAGCTTCTGTAAACTAGGGAAATATTTTCCGACGTGGCTCAAAACACAGACGGAATTACTATTTATTGATATATCCGGAACCGGAATTTCAGATACCATATCGAGTTGGTTTGGCAGCATACCTTCCACACTCATGTATCTCAACGCTTCAAATAACCAAATGCATGGTTCATTTCCGAACTTCTCATTCAGCTCTGGACATCCATTACTACCTTATCTGGGAAGCTATAGAAGGGTGTTGGATTTATCAAGAAACAAGATTTCAGGTTCAGTAAACTTTTTGTGCGATATCACTGATTGGCAATTGCTCGACCTCTCAGACAACCTTTTTTCAGGCCAGATTCCTGATTGTTTCGCTAACTTTGAAATGTTAAGACATGTTAATTTAGCAAACAATCACTTATCTGGGGAGATACCTTATTCATTTGGATCGCTAAGTGCTCTTACATTGTTGCATTTACGTAACAATAGTCTCTCCGGTGGACTTCCCACATCTATGAGGAATTGCACGAGTTTGGAGATGATTGATGTTGGAGACAATAGACTCACCGGAAAAATACCAGCTTGGATCGGAGATAGCTTCTCCGAGGTAAGAATTCTGATCCTCAGCTCCAATGGGTTTCACGGTAGCATGCCTTTGAATCTATGTCGTCTAGCAAACCTTCAAATCTTAGACATCTCTTCCAACAAGATGTCCGGAGCTATACCAGAGTGTCTTCAAGATTTCATTGCCATGACAGAAAAGCAAAATCCTTATCCGTTTTGGGGTCCTAAGGAGACGTTTCCGGTTACGCAGATGTTAGAAAATGCATATCTCATGTGGAAAGGGAAGGAGGTGAGGTACATAAACTACGTCGGCCTTGTAAAGCTAATCGATTTTTCAAACAATGAGTTAGTAGGTAAAATCCCTTCCAACGTCACAAAACTAGTTGGTTTGGTGGGACTGAACATCTCCCGAAACAATCTGGTCGGACCCATTCCTTCAGATACTGGTGATTTGCAGTTCTTGAATTTTCTTGATCTTTCAAGAAACCGTCTCTCGGGTAGTATTCCAAGCAGTCTATGCGATTTAAGCCATCTCGGGTTGCTGGACTTATCGTACAACAACTTATCCGGAAGAATTCCACTGAGCAATCAAGGGCTCACCTTCGATGAATCAACTTTTGAAGGGAACGTTGGTTTGCGCGGGCTGCCACTCAATAAATCTTGCCCTGGAGATAAATCCCATCAAGGCCCAAATTCAAGAGTTGACGGTAGTGATGTAGAGACTGGAGATGAGTTCGAGGACGCTAGGTTTATAACGGACGGATTTTATATCCCTCTAGGGCTTGGTTTCGTTGTTGGGTTTTGGGGAATATTTGGAACAATACTGCTTAACAAGACATTCAGATATGTATTTTTCGAAAGTTGGAACACGATTAACGATCTAGTGTTCGTTAAAACAGAGCTCACTAAGGCTCGTTTGCGAAGGTATTTCCAGAATCAGTGAGTACTTATTTCCTGATTGTGTTAAACTTTCTAATTTTCTAGTAGTAATTTCACCGGTGGTGAAAAATGTTAAGAAATCACTGCGGTTTCTTTCAATTGTAAGCAACTCTATTGTACTAATAATTAATATGTAATGTCTAATTTATACACTTCAATAAAATGTGAGCAGTGAGCACATCAACAACGGCTTTTGATATGTTTTTCAGTGTAATACTGATGCTGGTTTGGAGACCAACGATGTTTTCCAACTGTGATTAATTATTATGGTTAAAAGTAAAATATCGTGGTGGATACAATTATTATGGCTGTGTAACGACTATTAGTCGTTGTTTCTGTAAGCGATGGCAAAACATTTGCTACATCTAACGACTATAACAAATATTTTGGTTATAGATAAAACCATAGTGAATATTGATTAACCATGACCAACACTTAAGTTTTTGCATCAATTTTATCTTATCATAATAAATGGTATTGATTTATTACGATTTTTAAACCGTAGCGACTTATAGTGCTGGGAATAATATTTAGTTTGTAGAGGCACCGACTAGTAGGCAAGAGGTGGAATGACTAAAATATTCTTATTCAATAGTTAATTAATTATGTCAAATCTTTTCTATTAATGTATATACAAAATTTAATCTATTTTATCAATTTGATCGGTTATTCACTTTAATTTTTCTTTTACTTTATTAATTAAATAAGTATGATAAAAAATTAAATTAAGCACACTCAATAGTAGGGATGCAAGATGAGTTGAGCCGACTCGATTTCGAGCTCGACTCGAGCTAGAACTGGTATATATTTGTTCGTAAGCTTGCGAGATTTTTCTAATCTTTTTACTTTTTAATTATAAATATTTTTATATATTTAACTTCATATTCAATATTATATCGAGTTTATATTCAAAATTTACTATATATTAGAATTATTAGTCAATATATCTCTTATTTAGTTTTATATGATAATAAAATATGATATTTTTATTTATATTGTCTAAAAACAAGCTTAAGCAACAATTTAGTAAGTTTTAATAATATTTTTGTAAATAAATATTTAATATAATGCATAAATTTTGTAGTTATAATGTGAATCCACTCCAACAAAATGCATTTATTTCAAAATTTATCATACTATTTATATATCTATTAAGTATTTCAACAAAATGTCCCCCTCATCGTCCTCGCAAATCCACCCCCCCCCCCCCCCCAGCGTTGTCATCCTCCCAGTTGCCCGTCGCCCTCTTCTCTCCCCCCCCCCCTCTCTCTCTCTCTATATATATGTATATATAAATAAATAAATATATTTATGTATATAGAACTTAATATATATATATATATACATAACTATCATTTTAAATTAAAAACAAAAAAATTAAAAAGAAAAATCGTGCGTGTAACATACTAAACACGACAGAGGATTTTTGCTTCATTGTTAAGAATATAAGAAGATAAATTGTTCTTATTAATTAACACGTGGGAGTAAATTGCATTTAAACCTATTAAGAAACATGATTTCGGGTATAGTTGACTTCTTGTGCTTTGTTGAAGAGTGGGTGTTGCTCGATCTCTCGGACAACCTTTTTTCTGGACGAATTCTTGATTGTTTCACTAACTTTCATTCCCATGACGACAGACTTCAATCATGATCCATTCGCGAGTCCTTGGAAGGTATTGGTAGTTCCATCACATTAAACATGGCAGATGTCGTATATCAAATCCTTTCCAAGTGAAAATTTCATGTGGAAAGGAGAGGAGGTGAAGTACACAAGCCATGGACCTCATGAAGCTAATTGATTTTTCAAACAACAGTTTAACGGGTGAAATCCCTTCTGACATAACAAAACTAATTGGTTTGGTGGGACTGAACATTTCCAAAAACAGTATTTAATCGTACATTTTCTTCTAAACATTCGTGACTTAAATTCCTTGAATTTTCTTGATCTTTCAAGAAACTGCCTCTGGGGTGGTATTCCAACTAGTCTTGGGGATCTAAGCCACGACGAATCTTGGACTTGTCCTACAACAACCTATTTGGAAGAATTCATCGGAACAATCAACGGCTTACTTTCCACCTTATGTAGGTAATGTTGGTCTATGCGGTCGACCACTCAATAAATCTTGTCCGAGAGATGAATCTTATTAAGATTCAAATTCAGGAGTACTAATGTAACAAACTAAGGTCCCATTTACTTTGAGGAGAGTATTAAATGAGTGATATGATTATGTTGAACTAAATGAATAATAAAAAAAATATTAATTGTGATGTGTTTATTTACATGTATTATTAAAATCGGATAAATCTATCAAGTGTTTACTTTGGTGAATATATATGTATTTTGTAGCAAAATTATCCATTAGTCCTTTTAGTACAACTAGAAAGCATGACGTGCGATGCACGTGTACACATATATTTTTAGAAGTAAATAATCATTTCTCATAAGTTCTTGATATTATTCATTTTTTTGTCGTTGAAACATTAGTATAATACAATTATATTTTCAAACAAATTGATAATAATTATTTAAATTGATAAGAAAATTATTCAATTCTATTATTTGTAATTCACTTTCAAAATTTAATTAGTACTATTGAATAAAGAGATATTCCCAAAATCAAAATTTTGTATTTCATATATTCACTAATGATTATTTCATTATTATCAAACCAATTAATATGAAAATATAAAATAATAAAAATTAATATGAAAATAAAAATAATTAGTCAAAGCTCCTTATCTTGGATAGAAGAAATTCCAATTTAATAAAATAAATTGATCAATTTTATTTGTAGGTTTTATTATGCCTATTTTCTGTTGTTTAATTTTGTTTTATTTTTTGTTACATTTTGTATGTGTGTTGTATGTTTTCTTTTACTACTATATTTGAATGTCATTTATTTTAATTTATTGACACTATTACAAACTAATTATTTATCGACTATTGTTATAAAACTATAATAAAATTGGACCATAGTACCAATATTTGTATTGTAAGATCCTATAATGTATGTTAATCATATTTCGGTATTAAATTTTTTATATTGTCAAAGCAGTATTTATATACTTTATTAGCTTCTAAATTTTGAAATATTATTATATGAAAAAATTCACCGTTATAAAATAAACAATAGATGTAAAAGTAAATATTTGGATTATCTAATACTAAAAAGATCAAGTCATAGAGATTCACTCAATAGTTGAATTTTCATAAGCAATTTCAATTTAATAATATTCTAGTCATATATCAAATTTTATTCTCTACTCATACTTTTTAAACTTTTTATTTACTTTTATAAATTTATTACTCGAAAAATATATTAATCTTATTGGCTTATTTATTTATCATCTCCTTTTCTAATTTGTACATAATCTACTCAGTTTTTATTTATTGTTTTAGTACTAAGTTTATTCTTAAAATTTATTAATTTTCTTAATATGAAAATGTAATTGTACTAATGTGTTAATATATACTTATTTTAAAATTTTATGCTTTTAATTGTTATTGTATTAATGTTTACCCACCATTTAACTTTTATTATTTTCATAAGGGGAAATAGTATTTTTCAGTCCGTAACTTAGGTCCTTTACATTTTAATTTGGTCTATTGATTTTGGGATTCTCACTTTCAGTCTCGTAAATATTAAAAAATAGCAATTTTTGTTCCATAACACCTTTCCCTCTGGATATTCAAACGAAAATGCCATGTGGGCGTTAAGTGTATAATAATACGGGGACTAAATGTTACAACTTTTATGCACCTTTTAAAGCATAAAAGTAGTTATATATGTCTCGTTAGGACCTACAATTATATTAGTTAATTTACTACTCAATAAGATAAGATTTTAAATTAAATTTTTTATTATATTATTATTTATATTCTTCTTCAATGTCTATGTCTTGGGGGTGCAGAGGGAGGGGAATATGGTGTTTTGCCTATTAATATTGAAATAAAATCAATTAGTTAGCTCTTTTTCAAATTTCAATAGCACTTCTAATTTAATCATATTGATTATTTTTATTTGTAATTAAATTTTGATACTTAATCGTTATTCGATTTTAGAAGCAATTTCATTTTAATAAAATTGGTCAATTTTTATTCGTAGATTTTATTGTGTCTCTTTGCTATTATGTGATTTAGCTATGTCATGTCTGTGTATGTAATATGTTTTCTTTTATTATGTTTTGAATGTCGTTGATTTTTAATTTATTGACACTAAATGATTACAAGCTAATTATTTATTGACTATTATTATAAAAATATAATTTAATTGGACAATATTACCAATATTTTGTATCGTAAGATCCTAATCTTAATTATATTTTAGTATCAAAATATTGTCAAAGTATTATTCACATACTTTATTACCTTCTAATTTTGAAATATTATTGTTAAAAATTTGTATTTCGCCTTTATATTGCAATTTAATTCTATATATTTTTAGTTTAACTTCTTAATTTTATTTTCATATGCACCGATTGGTATAATCTATTTCTTAATCAATAATATATTATGTTACAACTTAATTTTTCATGTCACATTTGTTGTTGTAATACTTTTATTCTATTAACTGATATAAAAAAAATAGATGTAAAAGTAAAGCATTCAGGATTATCTAATACTAAAAAAAATCAAGTACTAAGATATTCACTAAATAGATGAATTTTCACAAGTAATTTCAATTTAATAATATCATATCCATATATCAATTTTAATTTGTAGTTAAATTTTGATATTTATTGAAAATTTTGATATATCCATATATCCACATATCCATATATATATATATGTGTGTGTGTGTGTGTGTGTGTTTGGATTAGTATTAATATATTATTCATGTGTAGTTTATTTTAAATTTTAATGTGTAATGGTAAATTAAAACTTCTTTAATATAATTAAGATTTCTTCTAGCAAAGTAATTGTGTTGAGATATTATTTGGCATATTATTTTTTTTTAGTTGAACATGTTATTCCTAAGTAGTTTAGAGCAATTACGACTCTTAAATATTTTTCTTATAAATTTTTTTTTATGACTAATTTTATAATATAATTTTCTATGGATGTTTTAGAATTTAATGTGTGATAGGCCTATGTAATTAGGCTCATTCATAATTCACGATTAGAAGCAGGTTATTAAATTCTATGTAATTGGATTCATTCATGATTCACAATTTAGGTTTTTTTATCCTAAATTTATATGGAGGAGGTTTAGTATATGTAGAATTCTAAATTGTTAAAAATTTGATCAGAATCTATAATATAATAATTAATAATATTTAAATTAGGGTATATTTATCTTTTCACAATGGGGAACAAACAACTTGAGTATTCACACATTTATATAGAGTATAGATATAGATATATGTTTGGATTAGTGTTTTATATATTATTCATGTGTAGTTTATTTTAAATTTTAATGTGTCATGGTAAATTAAAATTTCTTTAATATAATTAAGATTTCTTCTATCAAAGTAATTGTGTTGAAATATTATTTGGCATATTAATTTTTTTAGTTGAATATGTTATTTTTAAGTAGTTTACAGTAATTAAGACTCTTAAATATTTTTCTTATAAAATTTTATCTTTTTATAACTAATTTTATAATATAATTTTCTATGGATGTTTTAGAATTTAATGTGTGATAGGCCTATGTAATTAGGCTCATTCATAATTCACGATTTAGGTTTTTTTTATCCTAAATTTATATGGAGGAGGTTTAGTATATGTAGAATTCTAAATTGTTAAAAATTTGATCAGAATCTGTAATATGATAATTAATAATATTTAAATTAGGGTATTTGTCTTTTCACAATCGAAACAAATAACTTGAATATTAACACATTTATATAGAATATTAGATTTATAGAAACCACTATTTTCTCCCAAATGTTGTTTGTATGTATAGCCTAATTTTGCACTACAATTTTGAAGAAAATCCTATGCGAATTTTCGTGAGGAATCGGAATTGGTTTGTCAGGTGCATTGAGGTAAGTAATTTGTTTAAATTCTTTGTTCTATTTATTTTGTTTCCTTCAAATTTCGCCTGGAATTTTTTTTTCTTTTGTTCTTTTTCGCTATTTTGTTTAGGCATTCGTTAACTTTTGTATTATCTTCTTTTTTACTGAATCTTAATTTGAACTACTTATTTCCATCTTCAAAATTTTATTACAGCTTGCAAGAAAATGTCCATTCGTTGAAGCTTCTTACTTAGTATGAAAAGTGGGAAGAAATGTAGAGTATAAAAGGAAGAAGAAGAGGAAAATAAGGAAAGTGGGCTTTGTTTGTTTGATTTTGGTAGGTGAGCTCTTCAATAATGGGCTTATTTATTTATTTAATATTAAGAAAATAAAAAATAATAAAAATAAAAATATTATAATATATATAATATAATTGGTAAAAGTCGAACTCAGAGAGTTCGACTTTTACCGAAATTTTATTTTATTTTTTTTAATTCCTGAAGTCGAACTCCGAGAGTTCGACTTCAATCATATGAAGTCGAACTCTCAAAGTTCGACTTCTTTTTTTTATTATTATTATATTATAATTATTATTTTTGCGTATATTCAATTTTTTTTTAATTTTATTATTATTATTATTATTTAATCTGCATATAGTTAAAATAAATATACAATAAAAAATATTTATCAACACAAAAAATATAATTATATTAAAAAAATTATATTTAAATCAAAGAATAAAGTTTTAAAAATTATTTATAATAATTACAATTCTTAAAATTATTGTTGTCTTCTACGACCCCTCACCGACGCATCAGTTTGTCTTGAATGGCCCTCCCTTTGTTGGTATTGTTGTCTATCTCGCGTTTGTGGCCAATCCATCTCGTTAGGAATACGTGTGGTTTGGCTTCTACCACGATGAATGATGCCACGACGTGAGTGTTGAATCCATGTCCAGTCTGACTTTTTGTCACAACGGAGGCAGACTGTTGGTGCTGGTTGTATCTCGTCACAGCATGTTCAACACTTTTTTCGAACCAACGTTGGAACAATTTGTTTGCAAAGTCCGTCCATAGTTGGTTGTTGCTTAACATGACACCACTTTTGGCCATCCTCTCACGAAAATAGTGGACTGAACGAACAAATGTTATTTCCACTATTGTAGTCACAGGCAATCGACGAGTCCCTTTCAGAACTCCATTGATGCACTCTGACATGTTGGTTGTGAGAATTCCGCACCGGCATCCGCCATCGTGAGAAGCTGTCCATTTTTCCTTCTCAATATTCTCTAAGTACACAAACGCTTCTAATTTGTGAGCGTTTATCTCGTTCATTGTTCGATTGAACTTGCTGATTTGATATTCAGAACCAGCTCTCCAACAAAGGTCCTTCAGTTCGACATTCTTGTGACGACTGTTGAAATTAGAACATACGTGCCGCAAGCAATATCTGTGCACTCCCTGTGGTGGCACAAAATCTGGAATTTTTTTCACTGCTCTGATGAGACCCGCATTACGGTCAGAAATAAGACACATCCCAAACCGTCCTCTTATAATATGTTTGCTCAATATTTGAAGAAGCCAAGTCCAAGATGCTTCGGATTCTTCATCGACAATAGCAAAAGCAAGAGGAAGTACCTGTTGATTCCCATCCATGGCAGCTGCAATCAACATTTTGTGCTTGTACTTCGTGTATAAATGTGTTCCATCGACACTGATGACATTGCGGCAGTATTGGAACCCATCGATACACGGTTTGAATGCCCAGAAGACGTATTTTATCACGTATGCATTGCTTGACCGCTGAAAGTATTTATGTTCCCATTCAACAATCGTCCCTTTATTATACTTTTGGAGAGCTCCCATGAAGTTTGGTAGCTTTCGAACTGAACTCTCCCATGTGCCATAAACGGTTTCACGGGCCATCTTCAAACTGTACCATGCCTTTTGGTATGTTATGTCGAACCCTGTGTGGTCCTTCACAGTTTGTATGACATGCTTGATTCCATATGAGGGGTCGCATTTTACCTGCCCTAATAATAAAGAAGCAATGTACCTTCGTCTAAATTGTTGTGTTCGAGGGACATATCGTTAATAACACATGTGTGGTCCCCCTTATATTTTGTTATTTCCCAACGGCCCTTTCTCGGTTTTATTATTCCACGTAGCTCCCATCTACACCATACATCTGGAACGTGGAAAAAAAGAAGAAGATGAATACACTTTCTAATAAAATTATGATAGACGATTATACATTATTGATACGTACCTGGGGTGCATGTTTACAGACGACCTTCCATTTTTTTGTGGTACTCTCAAGTACCACATACTCACGTCGTGCATGTCTTATCGAGTGATCTTTCACCGCTCCTATTAAATGATCTTTATTTTTTAAAATCATTCCCACATCAAGTCTCCCTTCATTAGCATCATAAAATTTTGCATACTTTGACGGAACATCAATGGAGTCAGCAGGTATCTCCGGGAATGTACGATCAAAAAATGGTATGGAACGGTAAAACATTTCCTCGTTAGTGTTATTTGGAATAGACGGTTCATTGGTTGGTGACATACCTTGAGAGTGGGATGCAAATGTTTCAGCCATGTCATTTATGTCAGCCTCGTTCTCAGGATCCTCGGGTGGTATTGGAAATGCAGCTTCATCTGGTTCAGACATATGATCTGAAAAATCGGCCAAACTATCAGCTTGAGGATCTTCTTCATGATCCTCTTCAGGGTCTTCTTCGAACACTGGCTCGTCGTTGCTCCGTGAATGGGTTGCCCGGGGTTGAATTCCAATATTTTCCAGGCCTTGTGTAACAGCAACCACGTCAGGTGTTGAGTCATATACGCCGTAATTTGAAGCACTCCCAAAAATATCACCCCCAGACGGGCCAGTGCAAAAATCACCACCAGATGGACCTGCAAAAAAATTACCATCGGAAGGACCGGCTAAAAAATCGTGGTTGGAGGAAGAAGATAGACCTTCATTGGCTAAAAGTGATATGTAGTCGCCCCAAGGTTGGCTAAATGTATTTGATGGCTGTGATGGGTATTGATGTTCTTTTTCAATATATATTTCTAAGATTGGAAAGCCTGATACAGGATCCAAAAAGAATGACAAAGTGTCATCGTCTTGGATTGGCATGAGTGTCTCTTTGATACGACCGAGATAATGGCATGCATGTTTTGCGAATACTTTCAATGAGTATTCGTTGCTATCAACACCTGTCTGCTGGTATAACCTCGCTATGAATTGAGAATAAGTTGATGAACGAGATACCCTCAACATTGCAAAAGGCAAACGATCGTAGGTCACTGACCAACCATCATTAGATACCTCACCACCAAAGTACAAAATAACTTCTATTCTAGATGATGAAAACGACATTTTTTGTAGATGTTTTACGATAAACACAAAAATATTTGCTGGAGATAGTTTGGATATAAGGTATGTTACACTAATGTGGGATGAGTGTTATGAACCTTGAGCACATCTATTTATAGCACTAGAATGCACTTCACGTATCAAAATTAATATATATATATATATATATATATAAAGGCTGCATGATGTGACTTCATGATGCAGCCTTATCAAAGGCTGCATCATGAAGCACCTAAGTCACGGGTTCAACCCGTGACTTAGCTGCATGATGCAGCCTTTGATAAAGGCTGCATCATGCAGCTTTTTCTCGGATTTTTCATCGCGTGATGTATTTATATGTTCCGTCTCAAATATCTGTTTTTCAAAGTAGCAAAATCTTCAATATGCGGATGGTGCATTTTGGACACATTTTCAAGAGCATGCCCCACATCATAGGGTGTTGGCAGTACTACACCAAATGGGGTTTTATGGTGTGTACCGATGCGGCACGATTGTGTACGATGCGCATCTCATCACAGCACTAGTTGAGAGGTGGCGCCTCGAAACACACACGTTTCACTTGACTGTAGAGGAAGCGACACTGACCCTACAAGACGTCCAAATAATATGGGGACTCCCAATAGACGGACTTGCCGTAACCGGAGTGGATTGGGAGAGATCTTGGACAGAATGGCAAGAATATTGTGCTCTTTATTTGGGTTTCACGCCCGACGATGGGGAACTTAGGGGTTCGTGTGTGTCCATAAACGCAATTTTGCGTCACATTACACCGATCAGAATTGATGATAGCACACCGTTCCCCAATATTGTACAATATGCACGTTGTATGACATTAATTCTTTTCGGTGGGGTGATGTTCCCTGATTCATCTGGGCATCTGGTATCATTACTATATGTCCAGAAATTAGAGGATATCGACGCCGTCCGAAACTATAGTTGGGGCAGTGCTGTGCTCGCATTCTTGTACCGTGAATTGTGTAATGCCAGCACCAAAGGCAAAGCCCAAATTGGTGGCCCGTTGCAGTTACTGCAGGTAAAATTAAATATTTACATTTCTCATTAACTAACTTATTGCAATATTTTATTTTTGACACAAGCTTATTATTTTACAGATTTGGGCTTGGTCGCGTATCACACCAATAACACCCGGTCTTGGTGATGAACGTGTAACGATGGGGCCAATACAAACTTATAATAATCGGCTCCTTCCAATACCACCGTACGGTTCAACGTGGAACAAAAAACACAACTTCACCCGCACTGTACGGTGGACTGTCCGGGTATTTAGAGATATGCTAGATAGCATGACGGCTGATCAGGTAAACAAGACTCATCGTTATGCATATTTATTTATGAATATTAATTACCCACTAATTTAACATATTTGCTTTTATTTCAGTTTCTTTGGCAGCCGTACGACATGAATTTGGAGAACATTCTAGCCTACTCAGATGAGTTCAACCCCCAGTTGTGGACATCAATATGTCCCCTAATATTTTATGCCATTGTGGAAATGCATCATCCCGAACGGGTACTTCGTCAATTCGGAATGGGGCAAGACATTCCACAGGGTACAGACAGTCGGGAATTCAACCTCCATAACATTTCCCGTAGAGCACGTGGGGGCACAGACTGGGAGACTCATCACGCGATATACGTTAGTAGATGGGGTAAACGAGATGAAACGATTGTGCGCCGACCACCCATTTCCAACGGAAGAGATACAGAAAATGGATATTGGAATTGGTACGGTAGAATAACGCGTCGATTCGTCTCATCATCTACTGATAGACGTGTGGAGAGTGGCTATCAACCTGGACATGCACCAACAATACAACATGTGGTATGTTGTGCAATAAAAATTGATTCATGTTACACCCATTTTTCTCTTAGATTTAAATTCATTATTTTAAAATTGGTGCAGGAGCAATATGCAGAGACCCTTCATCTAAGTGTTCAATCTCCACCAACCAATTTCGAAGAGTCTTTGCAAATGCATCAGCGGTTTATTATCGGAATGACTGAACTTCGTGAAATGCTTTCTCATTTTCCAAGGGATAATCAGCCCGAACAACAAGCAGCGCCACATGATAATGCTCCGTCTACGTCCCACAGACAAAGGAGAAGCAGTAGTAGAATGTCTACAAGTTCACTTAGAGGTGATGATACTATTGGGGCAGATATAGCTGGTCCATCCACAGTGCATACACCTCTAAATGTATATGAAGATTGCTACGTGCCTCAACCGCTCCAACAAAGTGATTGGTTTGATTCGGCTTCATACATGCCAAGCCAACAACCTTATTATGGACAGGTTGATCTTGACCTTGGGCTTGGCACGAGTCAAACATATGCACCAGAATATAACATCTCACCAATTCCATTTCCAACATTTGGTGCATATCGTGATTATGGAGAGTCTAGTTCTGCAACATCATCAAGTCGGTTGCATATGAATGCAGATAATGATGATAATGTTGAAGATGAACCAATACAAAATATGGGTGAAGAAATAAGAAGACCTCGGCGCCAACGGCACCGACGCACTTGTGGGACGGGCGGTCATTTTTAAGAATTGTAATTATTATAATTAATTTTTAAAATTATATTTTTTAATTTAAATATAATTTTTTTAATGTAATTATTTTTTTTTTACATTTATATGCGTAGGAATAATAATAATAATAATAATAATAATAATAATAAAAAGAAAGTAGAAGTCGAACTCTGAGAGTTCGACTTCAAGTCGAACTCTCGGAGTTCGACTTCAAGATTTAAAAAAAAATAAAATAAAATTTAGGTAAAAGTCGAACTCAGAGAGTTCGACTTTTACCAATTATGTTATATATATTATAATATTTTTATTTTTATTATTTTTTATTTTCTTAATATTAAATAAATAAATAAGCCGTGTCATCTACCACAATGAGGGTAAAATAGACATTTGCCAGAAGGTAGAATGATTGTATTAAACATGTGATAAGTTATACCACCTCTTTTGGTGCTATAATTAATACAACCGTAACAGTAAATAGTACAAAATTTTCAATTAATACAGGGGCCCAGACAACAAAGTGAACATTATATTAATTTTTTTATTCAGGCTAATATCAAAATAAACAGGGCCTAAGGGGAGAATGAAGATGATACGTTTATAAGAGGAGGTTTTTATGTTGCTTTTTGGTTGTGTTGTTGGGGGAAAAATTGGATTTTACGTCCCATAACTTACATCGTTTTTTATTTTGATCCTATTCATTTTTGACGTAAAAATTTTAGTCTCATAAGTCCACAAACGTTGCAATTTTAGTCCCATTGACGAAATCCGTTAAAATTTTAACGGAAGGAGCACGTGCATGGGACTAAAATTGCAACGTTTCATTAGATGTGACTTATGGATTTTTTAATGGATTTTGTCAATGGGACTAAAATTGCAACGTTTGTGGACTTATGAGACCAAAATTGCTACATCAAAAATTTATGAGACCAAAATCACAAACGGTGTAAGTTATGGGACGTCAAATGCAATTTTTCTTGCTGTTGGGTTTTGGGGAATTCTTGAGATAATATTGCTCAACAAGAGATTCAAATATGCATTTTTCAAGCAGTTGGATACCATTGGCGATTTAGTGTTAGTAAGAATAGAGCTCAATAAAGCTTGTTTGCTGAGTTTTTTTCAAAGTCGGTTAGTATTTATTTAATAGGGAAAATGCAAGTAACTTCATGTGATATTGTAAATATGCTAATTACACCATATAAAAAATAAAATAGCAATTTATCTCCTTATGTATTTTTAAAATGAATCAATTTATCTCCTCGTGTTTTTCAAAATAGAGCAATTTACATCTCTAGACAGGTGGGTAAATTGCTCAATTCTAAATAATACAGGGAGATAAATTGCTATTTTTTTTCATAAGGGGTAATTTGCTCATTTACAATATCACATGAAGATAAATTGCATTAGACCCTTTATTTAATTTCCGATTATGTTAAACTTTCTTTTCTAAAAGTACCTTAAGCTTTTCTTATGCTCTCAACAAGTGATTTCCCCAGCACTAGGAACTGTCAAGAATTCACAATCCAATTTAAACCTTTGGTGATCTCTTTCGGTTATGAGCAATTATTCGTTTGTACTAATTAATAATATGTAATTAATGTCTAATTTAAACTCTTTATTAAAATGCGAGCACATCAACAACTATTTCTTCATATATTTTTATATGTAATGTTTAAATTGGCAAAAGATAATATCAAATTAATATTTTCTTTATTTTTCCTTCATCCTCTTAATTTTTTGTTGGAAATTTTAAGCACGTCTGAAAAGTAATAGTTCTAAGTACATCATATATAGGACTATATATACAATTAAACGACAGCAAATTTCTGTTTTTCTTTTTTAATGTTAACTGTAAATCTTAATTTCTCAACGACGGATTATTTCTCGAAACTAAAATTACATATACCAAGTTCTACAACAAAAAAAAAAAATCAAAAATTTCAAAATTATACTTATATTTATTTTAAGAAAATTTCGTTTACAATTGACCGACTCCAAAAATTTAGAAAAAAATTTTTAATAAAAAAAATATTCTCCATACCAAAAATTAAAGAAAAAGAAGCTCTAGGAATACATAATCATCTGCATCATACACCAATTTTTTTATTCATCTAGCTTGGAACTTATGATTAGAAACAACGACATCTACTAATTAAAATATTCTCATTTCCACGATGAAGGCGTGTTTTCCACCAAGTGAAGACTGAAACACGATTTCACGCGTTTATTGTAGCTTTGAATTTATTTATGTTTAGGTAAATGGATTACGATTTATAGATTTAACAGATGTAACAATCAACATATCAATTATTAATATTTAATATATAATAATAATATAATATATAAATTAACTAATAAAAATTATGAAAGTAGACTAATTATAAATTGAACAACATCACGTGCACATTTTATGAGGTCTAAACCCATGATCTTGTGACTATATATGAAGTCTCAGTCTTACCAACTAAGAGGATGCTTGGTGCACTTATAAGATGTTGTTAGAGCTTATAAATTTCTAATATTTTATTTTTGGATCTTATAATCTCATTCTTCGAAAAATATACTCGTGGCATGTCAAAAGCGGTTAGGTAACTAGTCAGTCTTGTATTTGCTTTCATTTTGTCTTGTGGGATCGATTTCTTTTTATACTGACCGTCATGGTACGTCGTTCTTATGTGTATATAATAAATAATTTTTCACGTTTTAAAATATATTATAAATAAGAACGAAATATATAAACCAACAAATTATAGTTCCAAAAGAAAAGGAAATAAATAAATAAAAAAAAAACCAACTTAAGGTATTATCGAACAATAAAACAATTGGTGCAATGGTGTTAATTTTTAAGATTATCGAATTAGGAGTATGATTATCATATATAAAAATTGATGTGGTGGTGTCATTAATAGCCGTTTATAAGTACAGAGAGCCTTTATTTTTTATATTAGTATAGATCATTATAAGCGGCATTATTGGTATATATCTTGTGGGGTTGATTTACTTTTATTAAGCCAAGTCTTGGTTGACTTTTGTTTAAACAAAAACAAAACTATCTCAAAGACTAATGCTCACAGAAATGGTGCAAGAGAGATTCAAGAACTCAGCCATAATCTCTCTCAGCTTGACTTCATCCCATAAACCATCAGATCCCAAATGAAGTGCTTTCAGTTTCTTGCTTTGTTGATTGTCCTGTTACTAGTAGTAATAACCTTCATGCCCATCCTCACACATTCTTCCCGAGTCAATGATATTAATAGAGTCAGGTGCTTGGAGAGCGAGAGACAAGCTCTTCTCAAGATCAAAGACGAGCTTGTCGACGCATATGGCCGACTCTCTTCTTGGGGCAACGATGAAAATTCAAGGGACGACTGTTGTGAATGGAGGGGAGTTCACTGCCATAATAGATCCAATCATGTCACGCAATTGGATCTTGCTTTTAATCAGTTACAAGGTAAGATCAGCCCTTCGTTACTTGAATTGCAGCACTTACGATACCTAGACCTTAGTTACAATGACTTTGAGTATGCCCCGATTCCTGAGTTCATTGCTTCACTCACCAAATTACGGTATCTCAATCTTGCCCGTGCTAATTTCAATGGACCAATCCCACATCGGATAGGGAACCTATCCAAATTGCTCTATTTTGATATTTCCCACAACGACTGCTACAGTGAAAACCTTGATTGGGTCCTTAGTCTTGATTTGCTTGAACACCTTGGCCTGAGTTCTACAAACTTGTCAAAGGCAACCAATTGGTTACAAGCAGTAAGCAAACTGACTTCTATAAATGAGTTATACTTGGGTGAGGGAGATCTCCCAGAAATACCTCTTTCTTTACTACCCAAAATCAATGGTTCCTCCCCTCTTTCCATTCTTGATCTCTCATCCAACTTGTATCCTTCAATCATGACGTTAGCCCATTGGTTCTCAAACTTCAGCAGCACAGGTTTTACATCTATCAATCTAGCTGGTAACAGCATGGCTGGTCCCATTCCTGACATTTTTGAGAACACGATATCACTTGAATATCTTGATCTCAGTCAATGTGATATCCAAGGTGGGATTCCTAAATATTTTGGTAATTTTAGCAGTTTAACACACTTATATTTGTATGAAAGTAATTTGACTGGGGATTTTTTCGAGCTAATAATGAATTTGTCTGGACCGGCACAGAAAAAACTAGAGTACCTTGTTTTGAGTGAGAATAATCTAAGTGGATCGTTCCCCAATATATCAGGGTTTTCTTCCTTAATCCATTTACAACTTGAGAGAAACCAATTGAGTGGATCCATCCAAGAAGGCCACCTACGACTTCCCCATCTTGATTTTCTTGCTATGTCCTCAAACCGACTTACTGGTCCAGTGCCCGATCTATCATTCTCTTCGTCATTGGGATTTTTACATCTAGACAACAATATGTTTAATGGAACTTTGACTCAAAGCATTGGACGCCTCCCTCAGTTACTAGTATTGGATTTATCTTTTAACTCATTTTTGGAAGTGAAGTTCAACTCTAATTGGATTCCTGCTTTCCAACTAAGTTATTTGAACTTGAGACAGTGTAAACTAGGGAAATATTTTCCCACGTGGATCAAAACACAGAATGAACTTGAACATATCGATATATCCAATACTGGGATTTCAGACATCTTACCTAGTTGGTTTGTTCTTGTATCTCCTAGACTCATATATCTGAATGCATCAAACAACCAAATGTATGGTCCTATTTCAGCCTTAACAGATCCTTTGCTACCTCATCCTCGTCTCCGTGCAACGGTATTGGATATATCCAGAAACAGAATTACGGGTCCAGTAGATTTTTTGTGCTATGTACAAGAGTGGGGGCTGCTTGACCTCTCAGACAACCTTTTCTCTAGCCAGATTCCTGATTGTTTCGCCAACTTTCAGTGGTTAAGATTTCTTAATTTAGCGAACAATCACTTATCCGGGGGGATACCTTATTCATTTGGATCACTAAGTGCCCTCACTTTGCTGCATTTACGTAACAATAGTCTCTCAGGTGGACTTCCCACATCTATGAGGAACTGCACGAGTTTGGAGATGATTGATGTTGGAGACAATAGACTTACTGGAGAAATACCAGATTGGATAGGGGATAGCTTTCCTGAGCTAAGAGTTCTTGTCCTCCGGTCTAATGTGTTTTATGGTAGCATGCCTTCGAGCATATGTCATCTAGCAAAGCTTCAAATCTTAGACATTTCTTCCAACAAGATTGATGGAATTATGCCGGAGTGTGTTCAAGATTTCATTGGCATGACGACAGATTTGAATCCTGATCCATTCTCGAAACCTTGGGGCGAATTGCTAGTTCCATCAGATTACACATGGGAAATGTCGAACATCCAATTCTTTCAAAGTGCATATTTCATGTGGAAAGGAAAAGAGGTGAAGTACACAAACCATTTAGGACTCGTGAAGCTAATTGATTTTTCAAACAACAGTTTAGAAGGTGAAATCCCACCCAGCATCACAAAATTAATTGGTTTGGTGGGACTGAACATCTCCCGAAACAATTTAGTCAGACAAATTCCTCTAGACATCGGCAAGTTGAAGTCCTTGAATTTTCTTGATTTCTCAAGGAACCATCTCGATGGTGGTATTCCAACTAGTCTTGGTGATCTGAGCCATCTCGGAGTTTTGGACTTGTCCTACAACAACTTATCAGGAAGAATTCCTCTGAACAATCAAGGGCTTACTTTCCCTGAATCAGCTTATGTAGGTAACGATGGTCTATGCGGGCGACCGCTCATTAAGTCTTGCCCAGGGGATGAACCTAATCAAGATCCAAATTCAAGATTCGACGGTAGCAATGTAATGAAAGCAAGAGAATCTGAAGATGACGGGTTTATTACAAAAGGATTTTATATTACACTGGGACTTGGTTTTGTTGTTGGATTTTGGGGAATCCTTGGAATGATATTGCTCGACAAGCGATTCAGATATGCATTTTTCAAGCAGTTGGACACCATTGGCGAATTAGTGTTGGTAAAAGTAGAGCTCAATAAGGCTCGTTTTGCAAATATATTTTCATCCTCGGTGAGTAATTAATTTCTAGTTATGTTAAGCTTTCTTTGTGCACTCAGCAGGTGATCTTGAAAACAATGTAAATTATTGAGTTCATAATCCAAGTAAACAGTATTTATTTTTTTTATTTTAAACATTTGTGTTCTCTTTCATCTGTAAACTGTTCTATGACGTTACTAATGATATTTCGTGCTGATATCATAAACTTCACACTGGACTATATGATTTCCCGAAAACTAATTTCTAGATGTAATTCTTACCTACAATGCAAGTCTTGATTTCTGAAGAACAATTTATTTATCAAAACCAAATATTCCATATACCAAATTTTCATTCATAAACTGATCTGGAAATTGTGCATCGACCTGAATTCAGGGCACATTACTACGATGCATGGACACTGACACGGCGACCCGGAGACGATACGATACGGTCATGGCGACACAGAAATTTTCAATAAATTAGGACACGACACGGCACTGACACGACTAAATATTATATATATATATATATTCTAAAATTCTCATAAAATTAAAATATGAAATATGAAATATATCAAGATAAACATAAAATAAGCATGTGTTATGTCTAAATTTTTAACCAAAATACATGATTTTAGAAATATACATAATCAATTTATTTTAAAAAGTACACAATGAAAAAAAATAATCCTCCAAACTAGTTAAATTATAATGACCGTCTCTCGATTTTTTAGTAATTTCATCCCAAAATTTTTAGTTTGAGAGAAGTGGATTATTTTTTTTTCTTTTTTATTTTGTCTAAAACTCTTGTTTTTTGAAAAAAATTAGTACAAAACTTTTTAAAATTATAAAAAAAAATCATAAACGTGTCGGACACTCCCTTGAAATGTGTCGGACACGCCAATAGGCGTGTCCGATACCGTATCCTTTTTTTTTTAATTTTCGGACACGCCTATGCCATGTCCGATATGTGTCCGAGGCGTGTCCGTGTCCGACACAACATCAGGTAATTTTTCGGAGTGTCCGTGATTTATAGCGGGCACAAGCTTTGCTTGGTAATAGCAGGACTGTTTTAACTCCACTGTCAGAATACGTAGAAGTAGGAAAAGAAACACAACTAATTCTCCAAATGCCAGACAGACAAACATAGAAGCATACAGTGCAGCAAATTTTATTGAAATGAAAATTTAAATTCATTACATGAAGCAGCTCACCTCTTCTATATATAGATTAATCAACAAACTAAACTGCCATCTTCTAAAACAAGAGGATCAAAATTTGCATTTACAAACCATTTTTCAGAATTTACATTCCCGCAATACAATTTACTCTCAATTCTAATTCTCATATTATTGCACTTTTATATAATTTCATAAGATGTTATCAGCCCAAGAGCTTTACATTTTCAAGATTAGCTCCATCTAATCATCAAGGAGATCATTGTAGTAAGATTTAATTTTCGAGGTAATATTCTAAAATAACATATCTATAAAATACTTCATTAGTTACATGTTTTGTATTCATAGATTGTTGTTTATTAGAATATCCTTTACAATTATATGATATCTTGGTTTTGAAGATTATATTATCATGTGAGCATGTTAATTCTGATATATTATATGCATGTCATAACTATCTACTTATTGATTAATATTCTAGTCTATATGTATTTTAAAATATTGGATATTGTCTAACTTGTCTTGTTACCTTTATGATAGTACTATTGTATCGAACCTTGCAAAACTTGACTTTGTGGCTCTTGAAATTACAGGAAAAAATTATTTATCTTGGGTATTAGATGTTGAAATTCATTTGGATGCAAATGGTCTTGAAATACTATCAAGGAAAGTAACAAAGCATTTAACCAAGATAAGGCCAAAGCTATGATTTTCCTTCGTCACCACCTCCATGAAGGACTAAAAATCGAGTATCTTACAGTAAAAGACTCACTTGCTCTTTGGAATAATTCGAAAGAAAGATATGCCCACCAGAAAACTGTAATTCTTCCAAAAGCTCGCTATGATTGGATGCCTTTGAGATTGAAGTATTTTAAAATTGTGAGTACAATTCTGCAATGTTTAGAATCAGTTCTCAATTGCAATTATGTGGAGAAAACATCACTGATGATGATGATATGTTAAAAAAAATATTCTCCACTTTTCATACATCCAGTATGCTCCTTCAACAGTAATATCGTGAAGGGGTTTCACGAATATTCTAAGTTAATTTTTTGTCTCATCGTGGCTGAACAAAATAATGAGCTTGTGCTAAAAAATCATGAGTTCGGCCCGACTGGTTCTGCTCCATTCCCTGTAGTGAATGTAGCAACATACAACCACTATAATCATGAACCATATCGTGGTCATGGTCGTAGCCATAATTGTGGTCATGGCCGTGGACCTGGATATCATGGCAATCATTCTAAGAATACATCTTTCCACCAGAGGTGGGCAAAGTAGCAAATATATGGAGAATTCATGCTATCGTTGTGGTGGCAAAGGTCATTAGTCTCAAACCTGTCGTACGCCAAAGCATTCTGTTGACCTTTATCAAGAATCGCTAAAAAATAAGAATAAGAATATTGAATCAAATTTGTTGATGATGAAAATTGATGAGAACACCGAGGGTATCCAACGAGCTAAGAAATTCAAGATCAATTCACCAAAACTTAACCATTAGAAGTGGGCCAATGACAAGAGGAAAGTTGAAGAGAATGCAAGAAGCAATTCAAGCCCAGGGAAGCCCATAATAAGTGGTCAAATTTCATCCAAGTGCCGACTTGTGGTCAAAGAAGACTTCTTAATTAGATTCAAAGTGCATTTATCACATACAATACACCAATTTTCGGATTCACATGGAACTCCAAAAATTTTACTCGTTTTTGACCAAGAATGCATATTATTTTTAGTCATTTTTTGACTAGTTATTGAATGTACATCCACCAAGGAGTCACTTGGGGATATGTGTGGTCAATTTGGAAGTGTTTTGGCCTATAAAAGGCATATATCAGCCATGTAACTGGGAACAACCAAGAAGTTCTAAGTTTAAGAAATAATGAGAGAGTTCTCATATTTTAGAGAGTTTATATCCTTATTTTAGCCTTAGTGAAACCTTGCTTTGTCAATCTAGCTTATTAGGTTGGTGATTCAAATTCACAAAGCCCCCAATTCGTGCTCGACCCAAGTGTGTCGTTGTGTGAATTGGTTTACTCGTGCCCGTGGTTGGTTAAATGTTCTAAGTAGCAGGTCACGTTCATATAACATTGGTTGGCTATTTGCATTCCTCAGGTCACGGACCTCTTTATCCATTTCAAGCCTACATCGTGAAGATCGGGCCACCCATGGCCAATACCATATCAAAAATGATGGATATATTAATATAACTCATCTGGATGTTGCTGACTTTTTTGCTGATCCAAATGGAAAAATTGATCACTTGATAGTATTCACAAATAAATTTTTTATTACTTGTTTAGTATTATGAATTTTGTATCCAGTATGTTTTCTACGATAATGAAGAACTTATTTACATAATCGTTCCTCATTAGTAGCATATTTTGATGTTGGTTTTATATTTTTGTCATGTTTTAATCAAGTATGAGTGTCCAGTTGGTTAGCGCCAACATCAATAGTGAAGATATGTGTCTCGTTGATTGTGTCACAACTCCCTCTATACTTAAAGATAAAAAATAGGGAGAATTACACTTTTGGTCCCTCCATAATACCCCCAAAACATTTTTAGTCTCCCTTCATTCGCGAGTTACACTTTTGGTCCCAATTAAATACATTTTTGAATAGTTTTGATCCTGCCGTCAATTGTGCGTTAAGAGTTAACGGCAGCAGCACGTGATGCGCATGTGATGGTCATTTTGGGGGGAAATTGGTTGGATTTTAGCTCCAAAATTGCTTGCCCTAGCATATAAAGCCCATTTTGGCACCAAAATGTCTCAAAAAAATTACAACCCATATTCTAATTTGCATTTCATTGACCGAAATTTGTTGCTCAAAATCCAAATTCTAGTCATTTGCTTACTTCTCCTAGCTATGGATCTCGCTTCTCCACTCGCTTCCAATTTCTACTTCTTCATGCACGAAAGAAACCTCACTCAAAACACTAGTTTAGGGGTCGAATTAGCTCAATGATCCACACTAACGGGTTGGTTTTCAGAAATTACAAGGTTTTCTCGATCAATTTTGAGGTAGTGTGGATTGAAAATTTTGTAATTAGGGTTTTGGTAGAGGGAAATGTGGGAGACGGGTTCAGACTTGGGATAAATTGGGGGAAGTGGCTGATTTGGGGAAGAAAAGAGGCTCACATGCGCCACACATGCGTATTTTCCGTTAACTCTTAACGGACAATTGACGGCAGGTCCAAAACTGTTCAAAAATGTATTTAATTATGACAAAAAGTGTAACTCACGAATGAAGGAGGACCAAAACTGTTTTTGGGTATTATGGAGGGACCAAAAGTGTAATTCTCCCATAAAAAGTACTTCTCTTATTAGTAATGCAAGAAGCTAATGTTAGTATTATATTCGGTAGTGCAAAGTTAATTGAGGGCTCCGGAAGAACTAATGTATTTTTACCTGGTGGATACAATTTTATGTTAATGATGCACTTTATTCCATCAAGTCTGAAAGAAACCTCCTAAGCTCTAAAAATATCTGCCAAAATGGATATCATATTGAGACAACAAATGAAGAGAACATTCATTATCTCTATATCACAAGTGTGATCTCGGGGAAGAAATGTATATTGGAATACTGGTATTTTCTTCTAGTTTGTACTACACATATATTAGTACAATTGAAACTCATACTATCATAAACTAGAAGTTTATGAATTATAAAAGGTTTGTTGTTTGGCATGATCAGTTGGGTCATCCCGGAACAATTATGACGCGGAAAATAATTGAGAATTCATTTGGACATACATTGAAGAGCTAACAGATTCTTCACTCAAGTGATTTCTCATGATGCTTGTTCTCAAATAAAGTTAATTATTCGACCATCATCAGCAAAAGTAGAGAATGAATCTCTCACATTTTTTGAACATATACAAGACAATATTTGTGGATCAATCCATCCGTCATGTGGACCATTTCGGTTTTTATAGTTTTAATTTATGCATCAACTAGATGGTCACATGTGTCTTGTTATCATCTCGCAATATAGCGTTGCGAGATTGCTTGCTCAATTAATTCGATTACAAGCACATTTTTTTAATTATCCAATTAAGAAAATAGGCCTTGATAATGCTGGAGAACACACTTCTCATACTTTCAATGACTATTGTATTTTTATTGAAATTGATGTTGAACATTCTTAGCACATGTTCATACACAGAACAGTCATGTAGAATCATTCATTAAGCGTCTACAATTAATTGCAAGACCATGCTTATGAGATCAAAACTTTCCATTTCTTGTTGGGGACATGCTATTTTGCATGCAGCTGCACTGATTTGCATTAGGTCAACAAGTTATCACAAATCTTCTCCCCTACAATTGGTTTTTGATCAGGAATCTAATATTTCTCATCTAAGAGGTCTTTGATACGCGGTATATGTTCCAATTGCTCCACCACAGCGCACTAAGATGGATCCTCAATGGAGGTTGAGAATTTATATTGGATTTAAGTCTCCTTCCATAGTAAAGTATCTTGAACCATGGATAGGAGACTTATTTACGACTCAATTCGTCAATTGTCATTTTAATGAATCAGTTTTTCCA
This sequence comes from Sesamum alatum, assembly GCA_034509735.1. Classification (NCBI taxonomy): domain Eukaryota; kingdom Viridiplantae; phylum Streptophyta; class Magnoliopsida; order Lamiales; family Pedaliaceae; genus Sesamum; species Sesamum alatum. Next base: position 26,395,435 of record JACGWO010000003.1, on the reverse strand, counting down.
ACATTGGGGGGAGGGGGGAAGAGTAAGTAGCTGGAAAAGCAAATTAGTTCGAATGAATTATCATTATCTCATCTTGATCCTCATACTAATCAAAATGAACTAGAAGTTCACAAGATAATTCATCTGCAAAGTTTAGCTAATCAACAATCACATACATTTACTAACCCAAAATGAGTAACTAAATCTCATGTTCCAGCACTAATGCTCCGATAAAAATTGATGTCCCTGTCGGACAAGCTAATATTGAAAATGAGCCTAAAGCATGCCTGAAGCGGGGTAGGCCTACTGGTTCCAAAGATAAAAATCCTCGAAAAAGAAAATAAGCTATGAATCAAGATGGTCAAATCAAGGATACAACTCCAAAAAAGTCTCCAGGCATAATTAATATGTTAGTTTCACAAGAAACTCAAGTACCTAAAACTCATGAAAATGAAGAGATCTCTATGAAATATGTCCTGAATAGAATATGTTGGAATAGAAATGAAGTCATCGGCGATGATATTTTTGCATATAGTATAGCACTCAATATAATAAATGATAATGAGGATTATGAATTAAAATATGTCCAGGAATACAAATAAAGAAATAATTGGCCAAAATGAAAAGGCGCAATTAGGGCGTAATTAAACTCGCTTGCACAACGAAAGGTTCTTGGACTTGTAGTTCATACACCTGAAGATGTAAAACCAGTGGGATACAAATGGGTATTTGTGCGAAAACAAAATGAGGAAGGTGAAATTGTCAGATATAAAGCAATACTTGTTGCTCAAGGGTTTTCGCAAAGACCCGGTATTGACTATGAAGAGACTTTTACTCTCTTGTGGTGGACGCAACTACTTTTAATACTTAATTAGTCTGGCAGTAAAAGAAGAACTAGATTTGCGTCTTCTGGATGTCGTTACAGGTTATCTATATGGCTTACTTGATAATGATATATATATGAAACTTTCTGACGGATTTCATTTGCCCGAAGTATACAATTTAGATTCTCAAGAATATTATTCTATCAAATTAAAAAAGTTCATGTATGGGTTGAAGCAGTTTGGACAAATGTGGTATAATCATCTTAGTGATCATTTGTTGAATAAAGGATATAAAAATGATAGCATCCGTCCATGTATTTTCATGGGAAGATCTGAAAATGAATTCGTCATAATTGTAGTTTATGTTGATGACTTGCACATTATTGGAACTCCAGAAGAGCTTCCAAAGGCCATAAATTGCTTAAAGAAAAAATTTAAGATGAAAGATTTAGGAAGAACAAAATATTGTCTAGGATTGCAAGTTGAATATTTTAAAAAGTGAAATCCTTGTGCATCAAGAAGTTTATATCGCAAAGGTGTTAAAGTGATTACATATAGACAAATCACATCTATTGAGCACCCCAATGGTTGTAAGATCATTAAATGTGAAGAAGCACCCTTTTAGACCTCGAGAAGGTGATGAAGAATTACTTGGTCCTGAAGTACCATACCTTAGTACAATTAGAGCACTAATGTATCTTGCTAACCATACAAGACCTGATATAACATTTGTATTAATTTATAGCAAGATATAGTAACGTGAACGCATTGCACTTGAATTAAGCATATACTTTGCTATCTTAGAGGTACGATAGCTATGGACTTATTCTATTTGAAAGTACCCAATTCCGATCTAATTGGTTCTGCAGATGCTAGCTATTTGTGTGATCCTCATAATGGTCGATCACAAATTGGCTATTTGTTTATTTGTGGTGGTAAAGCAATTTCCTGACGATCTATGAAGCAAACATAATAGTCACCTCATAGAATCGTGTAGAAATTATAGCAATACATGAGACAAGTCGATAATGTGTCTGGTTGAGATCCATGATTCAATACATCCAAGGGACTTGTGGATTATTATTTGAAAAGATTATCCCAACGATCTTATATGAAAATAATGCGGCTTGTATTGCTCAATTGAAAAAAAGGTACATAAAAGGGGATCAAATGAAACATATTTCACCAAAATACTTCTTCACTCATGATCTTCGAAAGAATGGTGATATTGATGTTCAATAAGTCCTTTCAGGTGACAATTTAGCATATTTGTTGACCAAGGCACTTCCTACTGCAATATTTCAGAAGTTGTCCATAATATTGGCGTTCGTCGCCTCAAAAATCTCGACTGATATTTTAATAGAGTACATATGCACTGCACTCTTTTTTCCTTGGCAATGGTTTTTCCCACTGGGTTTTCCTAGTAAGATTTTTAACGAGGCAGTATACAATTGTGTATTAATGAATAATGTCATCTTTTCCCTTCACTAAATTTTTGTCCCTCAGGGTTTTTCCTAGTAAGGTTTTAACGAGGCATATTCTTGATTAATAAACATCCAAGGGAGAGTATTACGAAATTTCAAGTTTGTGAATGTTCATCTTCATCTCCCATACTCTTTACATTCTCTCATAAACTGTAAACTCATATCATTCATCTCCCCTCATCAAAGATGAGACTTTTAGTTGTAATTTTGAAACTTATAAATAGTTATATGGTGATAAGTGGAAATGATATAAAATAACTTTTTGGTTTTCCACTTAACTTTAATTTTCATATTGTTGTATTTTTATATAATTAATAAGACAATAGATATTCGAGATTAAAAAATAAATAAAATAATAAGACAATAGATATTTATAATTTTACTTTTGAAAAGTTAAGTGCATTATCACAACAATACTTTTAAATTATCACAAAAAACTATTTTAGTGCCGCGACGTCCTTCACGTAATTCTAAATTACTCTCTATTTCTTACTTCGATAGAACCAATAATTTTAAATTCTTAATAATGAAATAAAAAATTTGACGATGTTTTTTAGTGACACCTTCTGTCCAATTTTTGAATAGATAATTATATCCTTAATTATAGTTTTAAAAATTAATTGTAATATTTTTTAGTTTTATTTTTTTTAAGTGACACCAGGTCATTTTAACACCACTACACCAATAATTTTAATATATCGCTAATACCTTAAGTTGACTTTCTTTTATTTTTTATGTTTTTCTTTTTTAAAATTAGAGTTGTTGATTTATATATTTCATTCTGATTTATAATATAATTTAAAATATAAAAAAATATTTATTATATATACAAAAAGAAGGCGTGCCACGACAGCCAGCTTTTTATAATTAAAGAGCTTGACCCTTTTGGTGTCGGCCAATTCTTTTAGTTTGTCACTCTTTTTTATTTTTTAAATTATCTCATCAGTTTTTATATTTTCCTTTCTTGTAACCTCTAATTTTCTCTCTTCTGTAGCTCTTCTTTCAATAACTTCTCCAAAAAAAATTTCTATTTTTGTATTATTCTTTATATAATTAATTAAAATATATATTCTAAATTAATAATTATTTTTTCAAATTCTGAATTGATTGGTACAAAATTTTAAATGTGCCAAACACACACCAATTCAATTTGACTTAAAACAGAAAGGACCATGACCAGTAGGCATATTATTTCAATAAAATATATGTAACTGGTCAAATCTTTTTGCAGATACTAGGATTTTACATGGTACCTACCATCAGTGTTTCAAAATTCAGCTCGGATCGGTTGGTCAGACCGGTAGAACTGTGACTCGGTCCTTAAAATAGTCCGGTCCAATCCATAAAATCGGACTAACCTCAAAATCGTTCTATTTTTTGAAAATCGCTCAAACCGTCGGTTGAACCGGTGACCTGATTGACCCAATCCCGGGTCAAGTGAACCAGTCGATTCATGAACTTTTTAAAATTTTCAAAAATAATAAAATTTAAAATTGAACCATGAGATTACATATGGAAATTGAGAAAAAAAAAAAAAAAGAAACCAACATCTACTTTTTAATAATTACTTCAATTATATATTTATAAATGAATAAATTCATTAAGTCCGTAATCTAATTAAATTATTATTTCTTATTATTACTTAAGTTTCTAATTAAATAGTTAATAGAATAAGATTTATATATTATTTTTGAAATGGAGGTGCTAATTATTTATTGAAAATAACATTTAGTTATAACTTAATTATAATGGTAAATAATTCGTTATTTTTGTTATTTACACAGTTTTTTTTATTTTTATTCTTGGTCTAAATCTTTAATATACTTATTTTACTATCAAGTCTTGAGATACTTTTAATTCTTATATGAACTTCAACAAAAACTTATTTATATTTTTGTATTTTTTATTATTTTAATATAATTTTATATATTAATTTTTATTATGATATAATTATTACATTATTGGTTCGACCACGGTTCACCCGACAATTGAATCAGTGACCCTTGATCCACTCAATTTTCCGGTTTGATAAACAGTCTGAGTTTTAAAACATTGCCTACGAGTCGCCAGAATATTTATCGAAATAAAAAAAAAAAAAAACTCTAGGAATACGTAATCATCTGCAACATACACCAATAAATTTTGAACCGTTTATATTTCATTATAAAAAAATAAATGCAAGTGTACCGCTGAGAGCGGTACACTTGCAACTTATGATTGGTCGCTCCCCAAGGCAGCAACCAGCATTTTGCCTTTTTTTATAATTAAAATAATGATTTTTTATTCACTTTTTGATCGCGAGCCCAGCTCGCGATTGTTTTCCTTTAGGTTTTTCTTTTTTCTTGGTTTTTAATTTAATTATTTATTAATTATTAATTAAAATTTTATATAATAATGTATGTAATTATATATAATTAATTAGTAATATATTAATTATACTTATTATTTAATAATGTATTAATTAGTTTTACTAAATAAATATAATATAATTTTTAAAAATTAATAAATATATTAACTAATACATGAGTCAAACTCAAATATTTTTTTCCCCTAACTAGTCGAATTGAGCGTGAACCAGCTTGAAAACTTATCGAAAGAAAATCTCTTTTGTACAAATTTTGTTTGTAGAATTTAATAAATCAAATTCAAACGATCTTTCAAATAAATAAAATTAAGTTTTTAATAAATAATAAATATATTTATTAAATAAATATAACCTATAATATTACATTGTGTCACAAAAAAAATATTATAAAAATAGTAGTAATTATAAAATATGATAATGACCACCAGTCTTATAAGTATGCCGTTTGTATTGGTATCGAGTTCTCTTTTTTTTTTCTTGGTCACCTATTGGTTCTATTGGCTCATTTTATTTTTTAAACTATGATTAACAACTATATTTTTTGAGATATTATTATTTTTTAAACTATGATTAACAACTATATTTTTTGGAATATTATTATTTTTTAAACTAAGATTAAAAAATAAAATGAACCAACAAAACCAATAGGTGACCAAAAAAAAAAAAGAACCCGGTACCATTACAAACAACATACTTATGAGACTGGTGGTCATAATCATAATTTATAACTACTACTAATTTTATAATATTTTTTATTTTTTGTGACACAATGTAATATTATAAGTCATATTTATTTTGAAAATATATTTATTATTTATTAAAAACTTAATTATATTTATGTGAAAGCTCGTTTGAACTTGATTTATTAAATTTAACAAACTAAATTTGTACAAAATGATTTCCGTTCGATAAGTTTTTAAGCTGGTCACGCTCAATTCAATTAGTTAGGGAAAAAAAAGTATTTGAGTTTGACTCATGTATTAGTCAATATATTATTAATTTTTAAAAATTATATTATATCTATTTAGTAAAAATAATTATTATATTATTAATAATAATTTTAAATTTTAAATTTTAAAATAATAATTAATTAATATTAAAAATTAACTATATATAATTAAATATTAATTATTTAAAATTAATAATTAATAATTAATTAAATAAAAAACTTCAAAAAGTAAAAAAAAACGCAATCGCAAACTGGGCTCGCGATCGGGCTTATTTAATAAAATAATATAAAAATAAAATAAAATTACAAAAATAATAATAAATTAAAATAATTAACATGAATAATGCTAGTCGAAGTCTGAACTTTGACTTCTGAATTTTTTTATTTTTTATTTAATTTTAGTTTGAAGTCGGCAGGAGGGCAGAGAAAAAGGTGTGTAAAAGGAGGAGATAGCATTTTTAGAGAGAGAAATAGAGAGAAAACGTGTTGGGATATTTATGTGGGGTGTGTGTGTGTGTCCGGTGTCGGTGTGTGTGAAAATTAGACAAAGAATAATACTTTGGGGGGTTTGGGAGTTAAAAAGCAATATTTGAAAAATAAAATATTTCTGATTTATAATGAATATATTGAGAGGAATTATTTATCAAGTTCTTTTAATATTATTCTATACTAGTTGGATATAGCATATTCGGTGTATGTGTACAAAAAATTTTAATAAATAATTTTCATATAAATTTTTCCTACAACAAAAGGTTTTAGTAAATAATATTAATTATTTGGAAAATAAAATATTGCTGATTTATAGTGAATATATTGAGACAAATTATTTTATCAAGTTCTTCTAACATTATTCTGTATATAAAATTTAAATAATTCTACAGTAGTTTTATAAATTTGAGTCTCACAATTGCGAACATAAATTTATTTTTATAATAATTTATTATTATTTTTATCTCATTTGAACATATTCCTTTATATACTTAGTACATTATTAAGTTAGTATTTGAATTTAAATATATTAAATGATGTGAAAATAGAATCTATAGATACTACTGTAGAATTATTTAAATAAAATATTTATCTATACTATATGATGCGTATTGGGGCCCAGCAGTACCACAAAATGTCGAGAGACCTTCACGAAAATTTCAAGATTATTGTAGGAGAGACTAACCTACCAAAAGAGTATAGATGTTACTTGAGACTTGAGTGATAATTCGTGTAAGAATATGTTAAAAATAATTTGAAGAATGTACTAAGTATATAAACGAATGCGTTCAAATGAAATAAAAATAAATTTATGTCGCATTTGTGATACTCGAATTTATAAAACTACTGTAGAATTATTTAAATTTTATATACGGAATAATGTTAGAAGAACTTGATAAATAATTCATCTCAATATATTCACTATAAATAAAAAATATTTTATTTTCCAAATACTTAATATAATTTACTAAAACTTTTTGTTGTAGGAAAAATTCTTATATGAAAATTATTTACTAAAATTCTTTAAATTTTTTGTACCCATGCATCGAATGTGCCATATCTGACTAGTATAAATAATGGTAGAAGAACTCTATAAATAATGAGTCTCAATATATTCACTATAAATAAAAAATATTTTATTTTCCAAATATTGTTTTTTAACTCCCAAACCCCCCAAAAAAATTATTGGCTTTGTTTGGTTTCATTTCCAACTCGTTTCCGGACAATAAGAAAATAAAATCAAATATAACATAATCTAAAATCAAATATAACATTATCTAAAATCAAATATAACATTATCTAAAATTAAACATAACATTATCCAAAAAACCTCTAATTTTCACACACCGACGCACACACCACATAATTACTCCAACGCGTTTTCTCACTCTTTCTCTCTCTAAAACAATCTCCTCAAAACCATTTTTCCATCGTTGCTACACTTCCTCTCTCCGCCCTTTTCAAACTCTTTTTCTCTCTCCTCTTCCTACTTTGCAATTATGGAAGTCGAAGTTCAGAGTCGAACTCTGAAACTTCGACTTCAAATTAAAATTAAATAAAAGAATACAGAAGCTATTATATTTATGTAATCAATTTATTTACGGGGTAAATGTATTATATATTTACATCTACATCCTAAATAGATTTTCCCATCTTGTTGTGAAATTTGGACTTAATTGGGACTGAATTAAACTAATCCCATCATTTTATTAACATGTGAGTTAAGGTGCACTAAGGGTCGGCTCCCGGTCCAGAATCGACACGGACCAATAAAAAAACCCAGTCCAAGATCATTGCACTACTGCTTATGGCCGGCCCTGAAGGTGGTCCCGAGCCTTAAATCACTCCCAATTGTGTCCATTTTAAATTCAAGCTCAGCTCATGGATCAACCCGATTGAGGCCCAGATCAAGTCCAATGTACCTATTTATTTTATTTTACTTTTATGAAATTGAAGTTTTTTTTAACAATTACATAATGTTATGGTTGTACAATAAAATAAATAAATAATAAATTAATTCACACAAAACTTTATAACTAGAAAAAATAACAGTTAAGACTATATTAAACTTAAATAATAAATTAAATAACAAATTTAGATAATAATAAATTCAAAAAGGACTTAAAACAAACAAGAGTACTAAACTACTAAATTACAAAAAATCTAGAAGTAGAACAATATCGCTAAAATTGTTAGAGTTTCAAATGCATTAAAAGAACTACTAAAATAATCAACTAGAAGAATAAATAAAAATTATGGGGTAAATGTAATATATTTATATATATAATCAAAAGGATAGAATTGTAGTAAAATATTATTTTTGAATTATAGCTATCAGATAAAAAAAATAGTCATTTATGAATGAAAAAACTAGTATTATTTGTACTTTTTTTTTACTTTTTATATATGGGTTGAGTTGAACATCATTGTTGCATCTATTTCTTGAAGCATTGGATAAAGTACTTGAACAAGACATTTTCAATAAATAGATGCAATAATTATATTAACCTCACCCCATGTATAGGAAGTAAAAAGAAAGCACCAAAAAGATGACTAATTTTTTCATTCATCAACCCTTACTCTTTATTCAATGATTATAATTCTGAAACAATATCTATGCAATTATATGCAATTACACACTTTTGACTTTATATATTACATTTTACCCCCCTACAAGTATAAAAATATTACTAGGGGAATGTTGAATAAGTGGTTAAATTAAAATTTTATGTAATTATTTTGTTAACAATCAACATTGTCCGCCGAACCCTAACGGAAGGAGTCAGATATAAATGGAGAATTCTTGAAGAGGTATAAGTGTAATTTAAAAAAAAAAATTAGAACAAAGTGTAATTTTATAATTTGAGAAGAGCTCTAAAAATAATTAGTCCTTATTTTTTAATTTCAAACATTAATAATTATAACAAATAACATATGAATCACTAATATTAAATACTTATAACTAACCAACCACTAATATAAAAATAAACTAATAACTACTATTAAAAACACACAACACTCATCGATATATTTGTGGGATTTTAACATGTATCTAAACCAATTAAACTCGATCGTGCCATTGGCCTGTAGCTTAATTTTTTTTAACTAAACTGAAATATTTGTAGCATGTCAAAAATAATTAGGTAACTTATTAGTGGAAGATAATTATGAATAAAGACCCAAAATTTTCCACGAGAAAGTGATTTAATCAAAAGATGAATTATCAGTATTTTAATCGCATATCCTCGTTTTTTTAAAGGAAGATCAAAGTTCGTTCTCCAGCAACCTTGGAGACAGCCACGTATCTCTTTATTTAATGTTGTTTCAAGTAATTTCTAGATTATTGTCAAAATTCTGATAAAACTTCCTTTTTATATAATAATAAAAAAAAAAAAAAAAAAAAACTTGGTTTCTTCTTTTCTTTCCCTTCCTCTTTTTCGTTTGTTTTACGTTTTTCACATGTACTCGGTTTCATTTTCTCTTGTGGGGTCGAATACTTTAGTTAAGCTAAGTCAAGCCGGAATGTAGTCTTCTTGGCTGACTTTTGTTTTTTTTTTTAAAAAAAAAAAAAGACTATCGCGAAGACAAATACTTATATACCTAGTGCAAGAGTTCAATAAAAAAAATCATCCAAATATCACGATTCAGCCCATTCTAATGAACCATCAATACTCAAATGAAGTGCTTTTGGCTTCTTGCTGTGTTGCCTCTGTTACTATTAGCAACTTTGAGGCCCATCCTTGCCCATTCTTCACAAGTCAATAATTCTAATAGAGTCAGGTGCTTGGAGAGGGAGAGACAAGCTCTTCTCAACATCAAATCCGAGCTTGTTGACACATATGGCCGACTATCTTCTTGGGACAACGACGAAAGTAAAAGAGATTGTTGTGAATGGAGTGGAATTCAATGTCATAATCAGACCAATCATGTCACACGATTGGATCTTTATTCTTTTGGATTACGAGGTAAGATTAGCACTTCATTACTTGAATTGGAGCACTTACGATACCTAGACCTTAGTCAAAATTTATTTGAGCAGGCCCGGGTTCCTGAGTTCATTGGTTCACTCACCAAATTACGGCATCTCAATCTTGGCAGTGCTAATTTCTATAGACCAATCCCACGTCAAATAGGAAACCTATCCATGTTGCTCTATTTTGATATTTCCTGGACTGGTTGTTACAGCGAAAATCTTGATTGGGTCTTTAATCTTGGTTCACTTGAATTCCTTAATCTCAATCATACAAACCTCTCGAGGGCAAACAATTGGTTAGAAGCAGTAAGCAAACTGACATCCATAAAAGAGTTGCGCTTGCATGATACATCTCTCCCAGAAATACCTCTTTCTTTGCTACCCGAAATCAATGGTTCCTCACCTCTTGCCATTCTTGATCTCTCAAGAAACCCGAATCTATCAAACTCTTTGAAGTTAATCCATTGGTTCTCAAACTTGAGCACTGGTCTTATTTCCATTGACCTCAGTAATAACAATATGCATGGTCCCATTCTTGATGTTTTTGAGAACATGATATCGCTTGAGTATCTCAACCTCGGTCGAAATAATCTTGAAGGGGGGCTTCCTAAGTATTTTGGGAATCTAAGTAGCTTGACAGTCTTACATTTGGGTTTAAATTATTTGGCTGGGGATATTTCTGAATTGATGATGAATTTGTCTGGGCCTGTGGAGAAAAAATTAGAGTATCTTAAATTGTATTATAATAATCTAAGTGGACTTCTCCCCAACATGTCAAGATTTTCTTCATTGTCGACATTACGTCTCCAGGGAAACCAATTGAGTGGAACCATTAGAGAAGACTACCTACAGCTTCCCCATCTTACTCTTCTTCATCTGTCTTCAAACCGAATTACTGGTCCAGTACCTAATTTATCATTTTGTTCATCATTACAACATTTATATCTAGCCGAGAACATGCTTAATGGAACTTTGACTCCAAGCATCGGACTCCTCTCTCGATTACGAGTGTTGGACTTATCTGTCAACAAATTTCTGGAAGTTGAGTTCAGTCCTCATTGGGTTCCTCTTTTCCAATTAGAGTATTTGAGCTTGAGGCGGTGTAAACTGTGGAATTTCCCAACATGGCTCAAAACACAGAAAAGACTTGCTTGTATCGATATATCCGATAATGAAGTTTCAGACATGATACCTAGTTGGTTTGGTGGCATAGCTTCTAAACTTATCTATATGAACGCATCAAATAACCAAATTTATGGTTTCTTCCCCGACTTGAGAGATTCTTTCCTACCTCCTAACAGTTTTTTTGGTACGAAGGTATTGGATATATCAAGAAACAAGATTTCAGGTTCAGTAACTTTTTTGTGTGATAGTAGAGAGTGGAAGTTGCTTGACCTCTCGGACAACTTGTTTTCCGGCCAGATTCCTGATTGTTTCACTAACTTACGCAGTTTAGAGTATCTTAGTCTGGCAAACAATTACTTATCCGGGGAGATACCTTATTCATTTGGCTGGTTGAGTGATCTTACATTGCTGCATTTACATAACAATACTCTCTCAGGTGAACTTCCCACATCTATGAGAAATTGCACAGGCTTAGAGATGATTGATGTTGGAGACAATAGACTCACCGGAAAAATACCAGATTGGATTGGAGATAGCTTCCCCGAGCTAAGATTTCTTATCCTCCGGTCTAATGCGTTTTATGGTAGTATGCCTTCGAATCTATGTCGTCTACCAAACCTTCAAATCTTAGACATCTCTTCCAACAAGGTTTCCGGAGCTATACCAGAGTGTCTCAAGCTTACACAGCCATGACAGATACAAGGAATATTGCAAGGAATATTGCTTCGTTCTGGGATCCTGTGATGTTAGAAAGTTATCCTGTTAGTGACTTTTACTACTCAATATCACCCGTATCTTTCCAAAGTGCATATTTCATGTGGAAAGGAAAGGAGGTCAAATACATAAATCATGTGGGTCTTGTGAAGCTGATTGATTTTTCAGACAATAATTTAGTTGGTGAAATCCCTTCCAACATCACAAAATTAATTGGTTTGGTGGCATTGAACATCTCTGGAAACAAATTAACTGGGCCCATTCCTTTAGATATTGGTCACTTAGAGTCCTTGAACTTTCTTGATCTTTCAAGAAACCGCCTATCAGGTGCTGTCCCTGCCGATCTTGGAGTCTTGGATTTGTCGTACAACAACTTGTCTGGAAGAATCCCTCTTAGCAATCACGAACTTATTTTTGATGCATCATCTTATGTGGGGAATGTTAATTTGTGTGGAAAACCGCTCAATAAATCTTGCCCCGAAGATGAATCCCTTCAAGACCCGAATTCAAGAGTTCGCGATAGAAATGTAATGATCAAAGGGGAATCTGAAGATGATAGGTTTATCACAGGAGGATTTTATGTCGCATTGGGACTTGGTTTTGTTGTTGGTTTTTGGAGTATTCTTGGAATAATATTGTTCAACAGGAGATTCAGATATGCATTTTTCAAGCAGTTGGACACTATTGGCGATCTAGTGTTTGTAAGGATAGAGCTCAATAAGGCTCGTTTGATGAGATATTTCCAAAGTTAACGAGTGTGCAATTATTTCTTATTATGTTGCACTTTCTTTCCTGAAATAATTAAACCGTTCTTTGTATTTATTTATTTATTTATTTTTTTGAGTGAAAACTATAAATTGTTATTAAGTACTTTTTTTTAAATGAAAAGGGTGAAATTATTATTAGTTGAAGTAAATCGTTACAATCAGTTCTATCAAATATCAATATCAAAAAAAGACAATTACAACAGTCATATCTTAATCAACAATATCACATAAATTAAATCCAAACAACACCTTATTATTACAGTGTTTAAACTGTACCTACTATATATGCAGTAAAACATCAAACCACATAGAAGTTCAATTTCATGAGTTTGCCAATAATAGGAATTGTTACAGAGTTCATAATTCAAATACAATTATACATCGTATTTATTGGTCGTATTTTGAATTTAAACTTATTCAAAGAAATCCAACAAATTCCAAATTCATCAATTCAAATGAAAATGAAAATGAAAAGTTAACTTCATTACAAGAATGAAGCAACATCACCTCTTATTTGAAGCAGAGAAGTATTACATTGGCAATCCTCAATCTGTTTTTAATTTTTTTAGGGACCAATAATTTTGAATTCTTTACCATGGAAATTGAAATATCGTCGTAACGTCATAGTTTTTACCAATTCAACTTAGATCCAAGAAAAAAGGGCTCAGTAGGACATATTACGTCAATAACATATAACTGGTGACAATTTTTAGAAAATTATTAGAATTTTACATAGTACCCGATGTGTTACCATGATCCATATATATAGCATAAATCAATATTACTAATCACTAACAAATAAAAACAATGGTGAAAAATTAAATTTTTATTACGATTAATTAATATTGTCATCATATTTAGTCATGGCGAAAATATTTTGGTGTCACTTGTAGAAACAACGACTAATGGATGAGACTTACAAAAACAACGGCTAACAGTTGGTGCGGAGCAGTAGTTAATTTACATTCACAATGAATTTTTTCTTTTAACTATAATAATGTCTATAGCTAAAAATCATATTTCTTCTAGTGTTTGTTATTTTGTTGTATCTAATGTTTTCTCTTCTCTCACCTTTTCCTTATTTAAGGTTTTTATATCTTCTCCCTCTTGTATTTGTTTTTCTTCTTCCATTTATATCATTTAATCATATTTTAATTATTCTTCTAATTCAAATTCATAAATAATTTTAAGAGTTAAAAGAACCTTAATTCCACGTATAAAGTACAATAGATATTTTAAAGACTAAATTACAGTCATCTCCCTTAAGATTTCGGATAATTATAAATAATTTCTCGTTGTTTGAACAATTACAAATACCTCCTGATTTAATGTTTGTTTAACAACAAGCTTATTTCTTTTGGTTTCCATCAAACTTTTGTAATGAACTAGCCAAAATACTTTTCAAATTATAATTATCATTTTTATATTTTTTCAAATTTCCTAAATATATGTAATGGATTAATATTCTCTATGGATTATTAAATTTACCCACCCTCTAATTCTTTTATATTTTTTCAAATATTTTTATTTAAAAAAAATCAACAAGAGTAAAGTAGTAACGTCACTTAGGGGAGGTAGTTGTAATTTACCCTGTTTAAATATCAATTTTATGTCGTGTATCATATGAAGCAGAGAAATATCGCATTGGTACTCTAGTACTCTACTTTTTCTATTATTATTTTCTACCCACGCACGCACTAGCACATATACGCAGTTAGTGAATTTTGAACCCAACGTCTCAACTATGAAATATTGTCATGCTTAACCATTGGGGAGTTCCTAGCAATAGAAAATTATACTTTCCTTCAAAGAAGTTTCAAATTACACTTACACCCCCTCCAAAAATTCTCTATTTACACCTAATCCCTTCTGTGAAAATTTGAACGGAAAATGTTTACATCAGCGAAATAAATTACACAATTTTTTTATTTTACCCCTCAATTAACATTCTTTTGTATATTTTTGTACTTATAAGGGAATAAATGTCATGTATATATAGAGATGAGGTTAACATTATTACATTTATTCCTTTGTAAGTACAAAATTTTTACATCGGGATGTTAAATGAAGGGTAAAATTGAAAATTTATGTAATATTTTTTGTTAACGCAGTATTTTTCGTCAAAATCCTAACGAAAGGGGGTCAGGTGTAAATGGTGAATTTTCAAAAACAATGTAAGTGTAATTTTAAAACTTATTTAGAAAAAAATATAATTTCACATTATTAGAGGGATTTTAAGTACAATTAACCCAAATATATATACTGGTTCAATATTTTTGCATATGAGTCTATGACAAGGAGGATTCTACACAGTACCTAAGAGAGCATTAATCAAAAACAAAATAAAACAAAACAAAAAGAAAAAAAAAAACTCTAGGAATACGCAATCATCTGCATAATATATCAATTTTCCATTCATATAGCTTGAATTTATTAGAAACATCTACTATAAAATAATTCTCATTTCCACCATCAAAGGTTTGTTTGCCGCAAATCATGATTGAAGCATGATTCCACCAGTTTGGTGTAGCTTTATTTATTTATTTTTATTTTTTTGATGAATGAATTACAATTATATAATAAATACGACAATCTGCATATCAGTTTTTATATTATATAATAACTAAATTTATATATATATATATGATGTAAGCAAAATAGTTCAATCAAAGTTGTTTTTTTTGGACTTGAACAAAGTAGGCCTGAATTTCTGCAAGTTTGGACAGGGAACCTACAAAAAAAAATATTAACACTCCGACGCTCAAGTCAGTAAACAATTTTAGAATAAATAAGTTTGAATGCAAGAAAAAATTAGTGATAATAATGAGCATCAAGTATGCTAAGTGTAAAGAGAAATTCAAAGATTAAGAGGATAGAGAGACGTTACTTGCCCAGCCAGGGGGGTTGGTATTTATAGAGGGAATTCCTTGGAGTAAAAGAGTTCTGGTGGGTTTGATTGCTACCCTCTAGAACCCTGTCGGGACTGACCTCCTAAAGAGGGGGAAACGATTATGAGATTCACCCTAAATAAGGGGGAATGTTTGGATAATATTTATCCAAACTTTCTTGACTGAGTCCATGACTCCTTTCTTCACAGGTCTTTTCTCCTGAGCCCGGATGGGCCTCCTTCTTTTACACGGACCTTGCTTCCTTGAGTGGGTTGGTTCTGACTTCTTTCAGGCTGTCCCTTGATGTGTGTTGGGCCCAAAACCCCTTAGGTGGATCCTTCTACTATTTGGGTCGTGAGTATGGGCCAACACTTTAGGGGCATATCAATATATATTAAGTTGTATATATATAAATATATATACATATATATATGTATATACTTATATATATATATATAGAGAGAGAGGGGGGAAGAGGACGGAGGGAGAGAGAAGGGAACTACCGCCGACAAGGGAGAGGGAGACTGGGTTGCGACCTGGGGAGAGGATGAGGGGGAAGAGAATCTAGGAGGTAGGAGAGGAGGGCGGTGGATCCGAGAGGAATGTGACAAGACGGCGGGAGAAAGGTGAGGAGGCGGCAAATTTGGGAGGGGGAAGAGGGGGAGTTGGCGCGACGAGGCATGGGGAACGGGCGGATGGCGATGGAGAGGAAGGGGAAGGGGCCACGACGGGCGGGGAAAAGGGGGGTGGTGATGTGGACGTGGGCGCGGGAGGGAGAGGGAGGGGCCGGCAGCAGCGCAGCGGTGGCAGCGGCCGATGAAGAAGAAGATGAAAATATATATACATTATTTTTATAATAATACATGCAAAATATTAAATATATATATATACATAATAATATTTTTATTGGTCAAGAACTAGGTCCAGATGTAGCAGACGCACGTGCAGTGCACCGTTGGACTGGGGAGGGTATTTTGCCCTATTTCTAATAACACAGTAGGATAAATTATTGCTTTATTTTCCACAGGGGGATAAATTATTCATTTCCCTTAACACAGATAATAAATTACACTTTTTCTTATGTATATAACCAACCAAAATCTGCTACGAAAATAAGTCATAACTATTATGAAAAGAAAATACCTAAACACGCATCGATATTATAATTTTACAGTTATAAAATCTCAATTTTTTCAATTAAATTAGGCGTAATTAGCGTGTGGCATGCCAAAAATGGTTAGATAACTTATCAGTGGGAGGTAATTGTGGAGAAATATTCGAAATTTCCACAAACAAGTAACCTTTTGTTGATTTTTTTATTATAATGACAAAAGAGAAAGCGAGGGTTACTCACTCAATTGTTATCTCCTCATCTCAGAACACTGCCTCCATAACCTCGTCCTCATGAAGAGGTTCGTTTGAAAATTCTAACTCAAATCGAGTTTGGTTGGACCTGAACCAATTATATAACAAATATAATACACTCGACGTGATCAATCACATGACAAGTGTATCACATTTCCTTTATGAGGTTTGGTTCGACCAAACTTGATTCGGGTAAAGAAAATTTCGCGTTCCAGACCCTTTAACTTTCTTTGAGACCATGCATGCCCCAACTTAGCTAGCATATCAGCACACTTGTTGGCATCTCTCCTTATCTGTGTGACTCTTGTCTCCCATGACTTTATTAGCAGCATCCCTACCATTAAGGCAGCGCAATGCAAATATCAGATTGAGCTAAACTCGTATCAAGCCTAAGTGAGTTGGTGAGGAGTCTATCATGAAGATATAGCCAAAGGAAAAAATAAATAAATAAATAAATAAACTTCCGGGGTCATTGAATTTTCCAAATGGGAGTTGTTCAGCCCCATTTCATTGTTGATGATGCGGTACGCTGTCCGATATGTGAGCCTACCGTTGCTAGAAGCCGACCAAATCCTAGTGTCTTTCTATAGGGGTAGACATGATGCGGTGCTTGATTTCATCGGGAACATTGGTTTTTAGACCAGACAGGTTCCACTGAGCATTTGTGCCTATGTAATCAGCAACAGTGACAAGTGTTTATTTTCAGGTCTATCAATGTCCGAATCAATAGATCACAGATGGATTCTCTACCAAGCCATCTATCATACAGAAAAGGGATATTAGCGCCATTCACCATTCTCCACCTGATGCTATTCATCCTGACGGCTTTTAGTGATGCCCTTCCATCCGAGCTAAGAGTTTCTTATCCTCTGAGTGGGACTAAACATCTCCACAAATAATTCAGTCGGACACATTCCGCTATTAACTGATCTGGAAAATGAGCGTCGACCTGAACAAGCTTTACTAGGTAATAGCAAATATAGAACACTAAACTCCATTTCTCAGAATACGGGAAAAAAATAGTAAAAGAGACAAACTAATTCTCGAAATGTCAAACAGAAAACATAAGAGCTCACACAGTGCAGCTGCAGCAGATTTTATTGAAATGAAATTTAAATTCATTACATGAAGCAGCTCACCTCTTCTATATATAGATTAATCAACAAACTAAACTGCCATCTTCTAAAACAAGAGGATCAAAATTTGCATTTACAAACCATTTTTCAGAATTTACATTCCCGCAATACAATTTACTCTCATTTTATTTTATCTAGTCAATATGTACAAGACACATTAACTGCACAGCCAGCAGATGTTATAACAAGAAACAGTAATTACATGTATATAGGATTTAACAACTTTCTATAGCTCCAGGACATCGCCGAATGTTAGCCCCGCATCCTGATATTAAAAGAGCAGGCAACAAACATCATGCATATTACGATGATTGATTAACAGTATTCCTAAAAATGTCAAAACGAATATAAGCACACCATTGACGCACCCAATTAGGCTGCATTTTCAGGATGGCTACCAAGGATGGGATCAGCTTCATCATAAGCATGGTCCTTCTCGGGGTCAATCTCATACGATGAAAGTAACCTTCTCTGCAACAGTAGTATTTTAGACAGATCACATGATATGCAAGTAGAAAATACCCAGCCGTAATCAATTTAGAATTTTCACACGTGATTAAACCAATTACATAAAAAGACAGAGGAAGCACAGAACGCATGTGCAAATTAGCAACTATGACAAAGTTATCTGCAAAAAGAAAGGAACAAAGAAAGAAAAGAAGAAAGAAATAGCAACAACGAGTTCCCTACTTAAGCTAGCCATTGCGCCAACACTCGGAACTCAGTTTAAAAAGTTTGCACTTACATGATCCTCAAAATCGGGACTAGCCAAATTGACGGAGAGATTCCTCATCAACAATAATACCTGTTCAAGAGCCCACATGAGGGAAGAAAATATATACAAAGCTAAAGCATACAAGTAAGACATCTGCTGCCAATTAAGAGTTGAATCTTTTAGTGCGATGAAAATTGATATTCTGTTTCCATTGAAAAGCATGTATCAGAGATCCAAGGGACAGGACAGCTAGCATTTAGAGGGTCATCCTGTATTAGAAATGCCCAAGAAAGAGTTCCATTAACTTAATCTGCATTCCGTATTCCCGTTAAAATTTCATATGGTCACTAGTATTTTAACAGGGTTATAGTTTTGTTTCATGGAAATGTAGTTAGAGGACCACAAAACTTAGAATCCATACAGTCTCAATATCAATTGGGTCCATCTTCTTCAGTTTCTGCAAATGGCCAGTCACTTTTGGATCAAAGACGCTGCCTATGAAACTGTATACTTGAGCAAAATCAGGAAGAACTGCGATCAAAAAAAAATAAAGGTTAATAAATAATCAAATGCATTGAGGACAGTAACTGATCAGAAATAACACAGTGGTGCAGCAGTACATTAGTCTTCAGGATGATTACAGGACAAAAGAGAAAGGTTCAAATAGAGTAGCAGAACAGCTGAAGACAGAGAGGAATACATAACACCCCTTCACAAGGTGAAAGCATAAGTACAGATGTGGAAGCTTCAACATCAAATAAGGAATCATGTCCAATGGATAAAAGAAAAACTGGCATGTCGCCAAAGCAGGAGAATTTGATGCATGGTAAATATGCTGAATAATAATATTTCTGGCAATGCCAGCACTCTGAAGTATATCAATAAGCAAACATGCAACAAGTACACCAGCTGCGAGCTCTCTAGGACTTGCCACAAGTAACAGAATTCAAGCATAATAACAATCTCTGGAGATTACAAGGCACCACTTAGACGAGATTATTAGCTCAAGAGAATCAAATGTGGTAGGACGTAAATTTTTTTATCTTTTTTTTTTTCTTTTTTTTTTTGCCAAATGCAAGATAAGCTCAATATAGTGCCCCGACATAAATAAAATCATCTTAACAGATAAAGGATGAATGATAACAGCCTGTACCTAGGAAGTCTATGGACCCTCCTCTCCGTCTATTCTCGGATTATGCATCAGGTTTACGCTCATCAGGCTTTCTTGAATTTTAAGACTGAATTACAAACCCATCATAAATAAAATAATTTTAAATTTGAAGTTAATAAAATTAATACGACCATCTTAATGATACTTAATGTATTACTTAATTCCAAAATAGAGTGATAGATATGGAACTGTAGTGATATACTTATGCTTTGTACAGGATGGGGAAAAAATAAAAGCAGTTTCCCTCCCCTTTCTAGTGTCCCCGATTCTGAAAGAGGAAAATCCAAAGCTTATTTTCAAGTCTTACAATCACTAACATCAAGCCACCAACCAATACAAACATGTGAGCACCTGTCATTGGCAGTTCAAGATTCAGTTGTTTGGTTATGTCACCTGTGGGCCGTGTCCTCGGAGTGCTCTCAGTGCTACCGCAAGAGTAAATGTTAGGCAGTGATTGTTTAGCAGATCTAGCATCTCCTGCAACAGAACAAAAATTAGAAAAGTTCTAATAGACAAAAAAGCCCTAAAGGCATTCAAAAAAATAATCTGAATCTTCTGATAGACACAGAAAATAAGCAAACCTCTGGTGACATGTGAAAAGCTGGTACTATGCACAGGTTTGTCTGTCCAGCCAGGTACGCACGTATCAGGATTTCTTAGTAATGCAGCAGAATCTGGCCTCCTTATATATCCAGGATCAGGAACAGCAGACGATGTACGGAATGATGATAGCTCTTGAGAAACCACCGGAGCTTCAGAAGAAGCCAGAAATAAGCTAGGTTACTTTTCAAATGGCTACTTCAGGAGACTTAATACAAATAATATACTCTTACCAATTTTAGAAGCTTTCTGTGGATAGGGATGAGCAGCTTTCCTTTTAGGCCTAGGTGGAGGAAGATGTTCATTGGTTCCACTCTTTTGAACCTTAAGAAAATACTTCTGTGCATGGCTACGTATCTACAAGGTTATAAACTCATCACATATCACTAGCAACAAACAAATAATCTCATCTCACATCACTACCGATGAGAAACTTTATATCCAAAGAGAGTGTAGCGCTGGTCGTTTAGCTCAGAGCTCAAGGATCGGTAGGAAGTTAGAAATACTTATCGTAAACACATATTGAATTAAAAAAAATTGACGTAATTGGAATGAATTCAACAGCTAAGTCAAGTAGAGGAAATACATTAATAAGAAAAATATGCCTAAGGTAAACATGGCAAGGAGAGTCAACAAAAACACAACCAGTCAACAAGTAGAGAGGCACAGTCAGTGACACTCTTATTAGAAGAATTACCAGACAATCGATTTGGATTCCATAAGTACAAGCCTATATCCTAAGTACTACTGCTACATATCACTTAAATATGGGGCATATAAGTACAATGCATTCCCATTTCATGCAACTATATATCATTATTTTTATTGGAAGGTGTCCCTAGTCACAAAAACCTCCTCACCCCTAAAATCCGACTTGCAAAATAGATGCACATAAAGCAAGTAAAATTCAAACTCAGAAGTTGGAGAAGTTAATCCAGAAAGCAAAAGAGAGCAGTCATCCTGTCACATGTCCCCATATGTCTCTATATACAGGCTAATTGCTCAAGAAAACAATTATGATCCCCTACTAGTAAAAGGAAGCCGTGAAGTACAGGAAATTACCTGAATGACTGTCTTAGATCCAATAAATGCTTCAATCTTCTTCCAATCACGATCAAATCTATAGAAACAACAAAAAATGACCTTAGAAATAACCCAAAGAATTTACCCGCAAAAGGATACGAAATTTCGGTAACTTGTTTCGTCCTACTCAACAAAATGTACATACAAACCCAGATAAGGACCATTAAATTTACGAAGAAAACTGAGAACAACCCAAAAATCAAACACATCCAGACGTAAAATTCTCAAAACCCTCCTTACTTCAAGTCCTTCCAATCAAACCCACGTAAAACAACTCGAAAGCCCCGAAAATCGCTCAAATAAGCCTTACCCCAATTCAACCAAACCAGTCAAAACAAACTCCTGCTCCACATTTCAACATTACACCAAAACCCTAACTTCATCAATGACAACAAATTCCAAAACCCAAATCCCCAAATCTCAAAAACTTACAGCTGGAGTGCTTCGAGGAACTTGTCGTGCTCCGGCTCCGTCCAGCTCTCACGCGACTTCGTTATGGTGTACGGTTTCCGGACCTTCTTACTCGGGTCTTCTATCGGCGAAGTCGTATTCCCGGCTGCGGGAGAGGAAAAAGAGCCGAGGTTCGGCAAAGCCATGCCGGTTGGATCCAAGTAGAAGCTCTCTGGTGGTGGTGGGCTTGTGTTCAATGACACCATGCGCTGTGTGCGAGAGCGTGTGTAGTTTCACCTTCAGTGTGTGTATTTCTTGGGTTCGGGTTTGCGCAGAGACGGTCGGGTTACAGTGGAAGTAATGCGCTGCATTTTCCTTTTTTATTTTTTATTTTTTTATGTGGAGCCGACTTTTCGGAGTTAGGTTTCCCTGCTGCTGGGCTTATAATTATTTTCAGAATATTACAAATAAGCATTTGCCACGTCGACTATTTCTTTTTTTTTTCTGTATAGATAAATTTCATTAAGAATTTGTTTGGTTCAAATGGAAGGGTTCGTTTAGTTCAAATGGAAGGAAATGGGAAGTGAGAGGGGGAGAGGGAAGGGGAGTGAAAGAATAATAGTTTTTCTTCAAGTTATTTGGTATGATTGGAATGTGAATAAATCTCAAATATTTTACCTTGTTTGATACGAGAAAATTAAATTAAGAAGAAAAAATAAAGTTTTATAAATTTACAGTTCAACCATTTCTCTTCATTTTGTATTAAAAAATAAACAAGTTAATATTATACTAATATCAAAGATCTAAAAACCTTAGTAATAAAAATATATATCAAATAAGAACAATAATATTTTTTATTAATAAAAATATTCATCAAAACGGATATTATTAATTTATTTTAACTATTCAGTTTCAATAAAATAAAAATTACTGATGCCGGCAGCGGGAAGAGAGAACACAATTAGAAAAAGGATTATTCAATCAAGATTAATAGCAAATTAGCAATAAAAAAATTCAATTTCTCGCTTATACATTTTTATATTGTAGTTCTCTCCTCTCGTGAGAGTTTTGGTTCTCTCTTCCTCTAGGGAGTCCTGGCACCATCCTACGGGTTGACATCGTATGTTTCGGCGGTGCTCGCCGGCGTAGGGGTTCTCGTCTCTTTTGCTTCTGTGAGGTTTTGTTGCGACCTTCCCACGTTTGGCTCCCACGGCCCTACTGAAGGATGGTTCTCGGCTACGACAGACTCGACCCTGGCACGCTTGCATTCACTTCATACTTCTTCAATTTATGTTTTCTTTTCTCGTTTATTAGTCTTCCCTTCGTGTTTTGTTCTCGTGTCTTGCTCTATTGTTTTCTCTCCCTTCGGGTTTTCTAGGTTCTTTTAGTTTCTTTACTGCTTTCGTGTTTCTTGGAGTCCAGGCCTCGGGTCTATGCTTTTCTCTTTGGCACCCTGATTACTTATCCCTTCCCTCGCTTTTTCTCTACAGGGCAGATCGGGTGCAGCAGTACGTGGTCGGCCATATTCACCGCCCGCTCCCCGTGGCATGTTCTCTGTGGTTACCTTGTCGGTTGGGGGTATGGAGTCGGTTTTGGAACAACTTAAGAAGGGGCTACAACTGACGGAGGAAGAGGAGACAGGCGTGGCAGTACCCGAAGGGTATGTGGATCTTGCACAATCTCGGTTATGCTTGGTACGAAAGCTGCTTTCCAACAAACCCTACCACTTCGAGGGCCTTTGTCGATCGGTTCAGGGGATGCTCAACTCGATGAAAGGGGTTGATATCAAGCAGTTGAGGGGCGGATCCTTCTCCATTTCAAACATGTGATTGACAAAGACAGGGCCCTGGAGTTTCGAACACAATATCCTAATTCTCAGTAGGATTTGGCCCAACGATAATCCCATGCAGGTGGATCACTGAATAGTTTAAAATAAATGAACAATATTCATTTTGATGAATATTTTTATTAATAAAAAATATCATTGTTCTTATTTGATAGATATTTTTAGTTATAATGTTTTTAAATCTTTGTTATAATAAAATTATATTAGTATAATATTTATTACAAAAAATAGTCTTTTTTTCTTAATTTATTTTTTTCGTACTAAACAAGGGAAGCGTTTGAAATTTACACCCCGTCCAATCATACCAAATTGAAGAAAAACTATTATTCTTTCCATTCTTCTCTCCCTTTCACTTTCCTTTTTCTCTCATTTGAACCAAAAAAACCCTAAGCAAAACAAGTGTACAAAAGGTACACGTACACAAAAGAAAACATAATTTCTGAACATGAAATAAAGCAAAATATTATTTTATTCTCTTTACGTCTACTATTTTTTAAAATCCATCCTTTATAATAAGTATCCCGAAATAGTATAACAAAAATCAAAATTCTATTATTCCGTATTTCAATTATTATGTTTACGTCGAAGTTTTCAATTTATTTTAAAATTAATTTTAATCTAAATTTCGCTAATGGCATATTAATAGCCAGCCACTATCCTCAGAAACTATGAAAAATTAGCTCATTAATTCATGTTTATTCATTTACATTAGATCTATATTTTCTTAATTTTATTTTATTTATACAAAATAATATAATTTATCTTTTTTTATTAAAAATAATATTTTAAAAAAGGGGTCAAAATTTATTTTTGTAAAATTTTGGTTGTGTTTTCATTTTCAGCTTTTAATTTCTATCGAAAAATATGTATTTCAATTTTGTATAGATTTTCACGTAAAATGGGAATATATTTAAATTAGTTAAAGAGATTGTATTTTATATTAAATTATAGTGTCACATCAATATATTTTCACCAAGAACACATATAAATAAATATGTTCTCACTCTAACTACTGTTTCAAAACTCGAAAATTGAAAATGAAAATACAAATGGGTTGCGTAGTGGTCCAGATTACTGAAACAGTCCAGCCCAATTACAACCACAGACTATTGTTTAATTGTTCGAGTTTGATAATCATTGAAAGGCCCAATAACTATTAGGCCCATTTGGCTTAGCTGATTGCGATTTCAGTGGAGATCCCATATTAATATATTTTGGTATAGTTGGAATATTCTATTATATATTACTAGCCGTCGACATGTCGTTCCTGCGTGCATATGAAATATATATATATATATATACATCAACAAATTACATTTAAAAAAGAATGAAAGAAAAGAAAACTAACTTTAGGGATATTATCGGCAAAATTAAAAAATCGGTATAGCGGTGTCATAAACCGTCATTTGTGAGTGATAAAAGTCTTTCCTTTATATATTAGTATAGATAATCTTAATAAAACAGGATATTTACCTCTATCTTACGATTTCAATCAAATTTTTAAAAACCTTTTTTTATTTATGAGATACCTAAGTGTATTCTGAACCCATATTTTCATTTATAAGATATTTTTTTAGATATTATTAGTAATTTTGTTGAAATAATATGAACTGTGTGGGATGCAAGCATAATGAATCACATCCTAACCCTTAGGCTTTGTAAAAATCAATCGAAGAAAACTTGTGATTATCGTGATTTTAATACTTAAGTCAATAATAAAATTAAAAGAAATAATTAAAATTAGCAAGAGAAATTATAGTATGGAGTTCAATCTGTGAAGTGTCAAAAGTGTGACATGCCCATTTTAGTTTAGTTTTTAAATAAAAGGGAGTTACAATCTTGGAGTGCGACTCCATCTTTGACATAAGTCATCGTTAACGGACCAGTCCATTTTGTCGATGAGACCTAGTTCAATTGGCGAAGTTGAGGCCCCATGATGTTAAAGATCATGGGTTTGAACCCGTATGGGTTGATGGTACTACTACATAATAGGTTTATTTTATATACTATAATAGGAAAATGTTGTTTAGGCTTAATTTATGTGATATTGTTAATTATAATTTGATTATTATAATTATCGATATTTCGACGAGACTCATTGTAATCGATTTATTTCAATTAATAATAATTTATCGTTTTCATGAAAAAAAAAAAAAAAAAAAAAAAAAAAAAAAAAAAAGACCACTCCATTTCTCCTCATTCCCCATCCCCACCCTGCTTCTCCTCTTTCTTGAATAAAGGGTGGAGTCGCACTCAAGAGTGCGACTCCACTGTTTTATTTAAAAATAATTAAAGAAAATGGGCAAGTCGCAATAAGTGTGATTTGTCCTAAAATTGTTAATAATTTTAAATTATTATTAATTTTATTTATTTTAATTAATAAGCCAAATAAGGTCAGTGTATGTGAAAAGGAGTGATGAACTCCTCCTACTTTTCTAAATATTCTAAATTTCCGAACTACAATAGATAATGGGTCCAAGTTTAATGAATCTTATAATATAATTGAACTAAAAATAGAAGCAACACGCAAAATAAATTGCTCGTCTCATTTTATTAATATGGCTATTTTACCACCTCCAACAATGCCCAAAGTTGCTTTAAACATAGTCCCACGATCGTGTTACAAGTTTACAATGCAAATAATATCTCACCTACCCTGACCGGGATTGCACCAATTATTTCAAAAATACCCTCAAGCATGGCAAAAATCACATGCCATTAAGATTCACGCACTTTTCGATCAGGTCGAATATCCCCGACCCGACTCGATGACGTAGGTCTATTGGAGGCCGTCGATTTGCCAGCACGAAATCACCAAGATTTGTGCTATATGGACAGGATAAATACGCACACATGGCCCTATAAATAGCTGACATTCACATTTTATTACGGGTATGTGCATTTATTATAGTAAAAACTACTTCAAATTGATTTCTTCTATCTCGAACATACTCTGATTTAAGCATCGAAGGCCGGTGACTATCCTGGCTAGACTCACATTTGCCCACTTCTCAGGGACATCATCTGTCTGGGACGAGCTGCTAGATCAAGCCTGTTGGATGACTTCAGAGTGACCCTTGATTATCTCCTGAGATTGAGTGTCTCGACCCGGATCACACCCACGCATGACCAATCATATAAAAGTTTGCACTTTCGTGTTTTATTTCCGAATAGAAAGGAAAAATTATATCGACGCTCTTTGAAATTAGGCTTAACTACACAAGTATCTATTGTTTTCTACAAAATTACAAAATACAATTCTAATTTATTTATTTTACTGATTTAATTCATGTAATAAAGATTGCATTGTGAATGATACATCCCCGAGCGATGTTACTTTGAGAGATATTTGTATAAAATTTCATCAAAAGCGTACTTATAATTACAATTACAATCTCAATAAATATTTTATAATCTTACAAAAGATATGAGATATTTGTATAATACATACCTTTATATAATTGAAGAACACCAATTTGGTGTCTTCAATTTTTATAATCTACTATTTGTTTATTTTATTTTAATTATTTCTTTTTTAATTTCAACTTTCTACTCTCTCTCTCTTCTCAACATTCCCTTTCTTCTCTCAATATTTCCCCAATAATTTTTCATAACTCCTTTTCTATTTTTAATATTATATTTATTCACTTAATATATATTTATGAAGAGATAAGTAAATTTTAAGATTTAAATTTAATTTTATGTACACATTTGACTGTGCCACGTACATTAGTTATAACCTTAGTCCTTAGGGGTTTCATAAATTTAGGATAAATTATAATTACATTCCATGAGATTTGACATAATTATAAATATTACATCGTTGTTTGGAAAATTACAAATACCCCCTGAGGCTTGTAACTATCTAATAAATAACCCATTCATCCATTTTTATGGGTGAACGGACCAAAATGCCCTTATGCACTGAATTAGTTTTTATTTAATTCTCAAAATTTTTTTGGACTACAATGCGCAGGAAGAGGTTTCTTAAGTTTTTTACACAAAAGAGCAATAATGCAATTTCCCTCGGTTGATTTTTCTGCAATCTTAATAAAAAATTAAAGGGCAAAATAGTTAATTTCAGACCTTAGTTAAAAATTATAAAATTTACGAGTGTATTTATAATTTTTAAAATAATAAAAATATATTTATAATTATATCAAATCTCATAAGATGTCATTATAATTTAATTTATAATTTATCTACTTAAAAAAGATAAATTAACATAACAACAAAACAATTCAAAAAAAAAAAAAAAACAGGAAAATCATTTTCAGGGCCCACAGACGTAGCTTCCTGGAACAAGGAATGGTAGTACGATTGGGCCCTAAAACCGACGGAGAGAAAGAGTTGAAATTCCAGCAGTGGACGAATCTTCCAAACGGCATCCTCATCTCATCTCATCAAAACAAATTCGAGTTCAACAACGTCGTCTTGACTTCAGTTGACTCAGTGTTCGTCATCATCTATATATATATATCAAGAATCAGACAACTCCTCTACACTGGATTCCTCTTCAACTCATCTTTAGTCCTCCACGAAGTCGAACACCCTGATCAGATCTCCAAATTCAAGAATACAATATGAAGGTCAGTCACTGCAGTTTTTACTGTCTGTGTTTTCTGTTTTAGTTTAGATTCTGATTCTTGATTTTGTTCTGTAAGAGTAAGAGGAGTTTCTGAGGATGTAATGGAATGTTCTGCTCTTCTTTTCCAGATTCTGATGCTCAAACCCTTATTTCTTACCACTTTTTGTCTGTACAAAAGTTGAGGACTTCATAGTTAATGTTTTGCAGACTTTCTTTTGTTTTCTTCACTTTTAAGGAATCTCAACACTGTACGGAGATGTAATGATTCTTGTACACATCACATGCATGTATATATGATTCATAATATTTGATGTAAATTCTTGACTTTGGATTCTTTGTCTTGTTGCAGAAAGTTGTGTTGAAGTTGGAGTTTGCTGACGAGAAAATCAAGCAAAAAGCCATGAAAACAGTGTCGGGTCTCTCAGGTACTCAATATAGTGCTACTTGATAGAGATCTTAAGATTCTGAAATTTTCAAGTGAACCCCAGATCTTTATAGTATTCGGAAACAGTCCACGAACTTTTAGTAATTACTTTTCTGGGTCTTGATTTCTGCAGGATTGGAGTCAATTGCACTTGATCCAAAGGACAAGAAGCTGACTGTCACTGGCGACATAGATCCGGTGGCTGTGGTGGCGAAGTTGAGGAAGCTTTGCCGCACAGAGATAGTGTCTGTTGGGCCGGCGAAGGAGCCCGAGAAGAAGAAGGATGAGCCCAAGAAAGAAGAGCCCAAGAAGGAGGAGCCCAAGAAAAAAGATGGCCCAAAAGAGGATGCGGCCCAGTTGTTGAAGGCTTATCAAGCGTACTATCAACAGCCTTATTACTACCACCACCACCATCAGTATCAACCTTACCAGCAGCCACCGGCGGCGGCGGCGGCGCCGTACTATAACAGAAGTGTGGAGGAGGATCCCAATGGCTGTGTTATTTGTTGAAAAACTGTGGAAATTAATTCATAGGTTATGGATTATTTTTAATAAGGGATTATTTCTTTTGGGATACATTACAACGGGTTTTGGGATACATTACAACGGGTTCCTGAGGTTTGTTATAATTATAAGTACTTTCTTGTTGTTTGAAAAATTATAAATATTTCTTTGAAATTAATGATTGTCTAACAAATACCCTTTTATAATTGGCTGTCACGAGGGGGTATTTGTTAGACGGTAACTAATTTCACGTGGATATTTGTAATTTTTTAAACAACGACAAAGTATTTGTAATTTGAGCAAATTTTAGGAGAATTTATTGTAATTTATCCTTTATTTTGGATCAACTCTATTATTATTATTTTTTGGGGGGCGAATTGCAATCGCAAGATTAGTGTAATCAAGAAAAGGGCCTTAAGTTTTATGTATATAGAAAAGCTATGATTGCTTTATTTAATTTTGGTCTAAGAGTTTGAATGTTAAATTGAATTTTCTTGCTAAATTTGAAGAATTTTCAAAGGTGATGATTGGTCAATTGGAGAAGTGCGTCTTGAATTTGAACTTGGGAGTTCAAATTGCATACGAAAATCGCCAATAATGGGTCAACAGTGCTTCGAAGAAGTGTCATTTTCCCTTTGGTCAAGTCCCATGAATGTTCAAATGCGCTTTTTCAAATTATTCAATACTTGTGATAAAATATATATATATGTATATATATATGACAAACGAACATTGAAGGAGAATACAGACTTTTAATAACTATACTCTTCCGGTAATGGCAAAAACATATATAAAAACATTAGCAGGTCGCGCGCTGTACAGAAGTTAAATAAAGGGATAATTACATCTATCCCTTAAGATTTAATGTAATTACGTATAGGTTCATATGTTAATTTAAAAAAAAATATTTAATACTCTTAAAATTTGAAAAAAAATTATCCATATGATTCTGTGTAATTATATTAAAAAAATTCGGTTTAATTATATTTTTTGTGGTTTAAAAAACTATATTTAATACTCTTAAAATTTGATTATATTATACAAATAGTTCATGTGTTAGTTAAAATTCACCGAATTTGTTGATATTAGCAAAAAAAATAAATGTGATATTTACCACCAATTGACTTATTACTAACTTATTATGGGTCAACAATTTTTTTTATGATCAAACTACCATTATATATCGTCACACGTTAATGCATGCGAAAAGATATATCTTCACAATTATAAGGATAGTTTAGTTATAAAAGCAGAAACCAAAAGCCGAATTTTCCCGACTATTAATTGTGTTAGTTAAATGTCCAGCCAGCCGGCCACTTTTGGCATTAACAGAGGGCGGGCGATAGAGGTTTTGGTGCTGTAATAATTGGCAGTGGTCCTAACGGAAAGTGATAGTTTTTTGAAATAATTATATTTACACCCCATGCCTATAATTTGTTTACACAAATTATTCTTATCTTCTATAGAAATTATCTTTGATAACTAAAAAATATGAATAACTTGTGTAATAATGTTAATACTTTTGAGGAGTATAAGTGT
Organism: Sesamum alatum; assembly: GCA_034509735.1. Lineage (NCBI taxonomy): Eukaryota > Viridiplantae > Streptophyta > Magnoliopsida > Lamiales > Pedaliaceae > Sesamum > Sesamum alatum. The sequence goes on along the minus strand of JACGWO010000003.1, from coordinate 26,364,517 downwards.
AATTTTCTAAAAAAATAGGGATGGTTTGTGTAAATTATACTTATATTATAGTGGGTGTATGTGTGATTATTCAAAAGGTATGAATAATTTGTGTAAACAGACCATAGATCAGGAGGAATAAATGTAATTATCTCTATTTTTTTCCTTTTCTTTTTTTTTTTTAATTTTTATTTTCGATAAGGACTGAGTGATAGTTACGGACAATCAATAATAGCAGAAAATGCCGTCATCGTTAAAAACACGGCAGGGCATCAGCCGTTTCCTTAACTAGTGCTTGGATCTTAGTCCGCGTCACCTGGAATTTTAAGTGAAATTAATAGGCATTTGAAATTCCTTTTTTTTTAAAAAAAAATTGTATAATTTATTTTATTATGAGATTAGTCAATTTAATTACTGGACTGATTTGAAATAGACAATGGGCAATTAAATATTAAGAAGAGGAAATTGACACACTCACTCCAATGCCGCTTAATTATGATGTGACATGGAATTATTATATAATAATATGAAATATTCTCTAATAAAAAATTGTCTTAATTTAGTTACTTATTATTCAATTACATAGCACAAGCTAAATTAATAAACATTTTTAAAGTCAATGAGACCTAATTTATTGAAGATATTGAGATTTCATAATTATTAGGTCACGTGTTCAAATCCTAGAAATATATGAGTTTTTAGTCTATGTTTTAATAATATTAAAGTAAATTATAATGAGTTTTTCTAAAATTTAGTGCAATACCTTATTGTTGTTGGGAAATTACAGATAATCACATGTTGGAGAAAAATATATAATTATTGTATAAAAGTTTGAAATTGTCAATTTTTTCATTATTTTATGATTTTTTTTAAAAATAAAAACCGTTAAAAAAACGAATCGGATGGATGAAAACATTTAAAAAATTATAAAAAAATTTATCTACTTAATCCATAAAAAAATAAGTTTAAAAAGAATTAAATAGTAGTTCATAGTTCGCAAGGGCATATTGATCAGTTTACCACAAAAAATAAATAGAAATTTAACAAAGACTAACGGATTGAACTACTTGTTGGGCGATCGTTAAACTCGTGGATTTCGCTAATTTTCCAAACAACAAGAGATATTTGTAATTACGTTAAATTTTAGAAAAACTCGTCGTAATTTATCTTAATAACTATCAATTACTATGAAGAATTAATAAATTAATTATTATAGTTATTGATAATTGAAATTATGACGCAACTATAATGGATTTACTTAAAAAGGTAATAACTAATTATAGTATGAATATGACAATCTACACCACACTCAAATTTACCTATCTGCCACTCTCATCTTCTTCTTCCCACATCTCAGCCCAGTTCTTCTCCAGCTGCTCGAGCCCAAGAAACGAGCCCTCTTCCTCCGCATCCAAGCTCGTCGACAGACTGCCATAAACAATTCCAAGTGTTGAGGCGCCGAATGTAATGAAAGTCGTCAAGAATGGCAGCCATTTCGGCACATCCCACAGCTCTTGTTCTTTCAACACACCAAAAACCTGCAGACAAGCGAACCCAATCCCTAATGGCACCCCAACGTAGAACAAGATTCTTGATATCATCCTCTCCCACACCACCTCAGGTATCTTGTCATCATCATTCTTGTCATTTCTTTCTCTGTAATTACTCTTGGGGGGTTCTCTGTCTTTTGCGCCGCCAGTGAAGCCCTTTGCTCCGCCGTGCAGCCGCCACGTTCTTGGCGGCGAGAACGGTGCCCCACGGAGGTTGTGGTGGAGGGATGGGTTGCTTTGTGGCCATGGAGTTGGTTTTGTGATGTGTGGAAGTGTGATTTGTTGTAGAATGGTGAGAGTTTTCATGGCTTGTTAAGAGTGTGTTTGTTTATATTGCTTTGTTTGAGGAAATTGAATGTGTTATATAGTGTTAGGGTTTAGAAGTATCTTATCTAGATTGATGAATGGCTGAGCATTCTCCTAAATAATGTGCCCTGTCTCAAGATACACTCTTTTGTCTTTACTAGGAAGATATTCTATGTGAAACTGGACATGTTCTTGAAAAGGTCTAAGCTGAAATACTTAGTACTCCTGTGTTTGTAAACTGTAAATTTTTCTTGATTGTCATAAAAATTTCTCCTTCAAATAACAAAATGTTTGCAAAGGGAATCATTCACTTATAGATTTACAATCAGGGCATGCAGCTTTTAAGCTGGAAGGCCTGGAAATAACCATGCTTATTGTAATTTTCACAAGATTTCTTACGGATTGTCCGGCTTTCTCAGCTTCTCATAGGATTTTCGGGAAACCTGCATGAATCATCAGTACTATGAGGAAAAAAAGGCACCAGCATAAACAATTTATGGTTAATTTTCCTGTAATCTGTAAGATAGAAGTCTCCAACTTACGGCACCAATATCTAACCTGATAGGTGGAGGGAGAGCCGTAATGAGGGCGCATGATGCCCCCTGGAGAATTTGGTGACGAGTTTCCAGGGGAAGCAGAAAGACTTGGCCTGGTGATTGGTGACTGAGTGTAGGGAGAAAGGGGTGAGCGCATTGTGGCTGACTGATGGTATGAAATTGGCGTCTGATGGCTAGAAGAATACGGAGAAGCATTTGGGGTTTGCCAGCTTAGGTGAGAAGTTGATTCCTTTCCGGGAGATTTTGATGACAGTTTCACTGAGGGAAGCAGATTAATCTTGATTCTGTAAAAAGAAAAGTAGCAGGATCCTCAGGTAAAAAACCCTCACTGTGCTAGAAAAGGTGCAGATAACTGAGATAGCTCTAACTTACTTGTTGTGAACATCAACGTATTCGTCGGTTTCATCAAATATTGGTTCCTTTAGAAACAGATAAAAACAACAGACAGCAGATTTAGGGCAGTGCAAGAACGAATAATCTTTCTTGAATAAAGTTAACATTGTTAATGCAATTTACTTAGTTGAAATCACAAAGTTCCAGTTATGTAATATGACCTGTAGCAGTTGTTCCAGAACATCTTCCATTGTAATTATACCAAGAACTTCTTCATCTGTATTAGAGAAAGAAGTCAAACCATCAACAGTAACATTTCTGTCTGTTTGTCTCTGTGCTGAATTGGGATTGGAATCTCTCTTCAATGTACCAGATTTCACAGTTGTACTCACTATAACATCCTTCAATGGAGTAGTAGTCTTGACCACAACAGCCATATGGCTTTGCCCTTTCTGGAACTGGTTTAATATATCGTACAACGGTTGACATTCATGGAATCTGCCATATGATCATTAGGAATCCATTAGTACGAGAATTAACTAGAAACTTGAAGGTTATGCTCATTGCAAGAAAACTTGTACCTTGGTATTCTCCTTATGCTAAGATTCCTGATTAGGGTTCCATCTTCAGGATGGCACTTGATCAAATTCTTGACCTAAATACATGGTTTGTGAGTAGAAACATTACTGAAATGTGCAAACATAAGGTGAGCAATCATACAGAACTGCAGGGAAAAAAATTGCAAGAATGAGGTAACATAACTAGATCACTTAACAGGCATTCATTTACTTCCATTATATTTTGGAGTCACATTAGCAAATCCTTTAGTTCAATAAGAACAAAGATTCATAACTATTTTTGCACAAGTTTTAGTTCTACTTACCAGAACAAGGCCCACAATGTTAGTCGGGCTCCCCGAGTAGATAGGCACCCGACTGTGCCCTTTGCTTATTATCAGGCTCATTGTGTCACTGCGGATGAAAAATAAAGATCAGTTTACAGGGAACAGAAAAATGCTTATAATAGAGAAGAAAAGGCAGGGACATAGGCATACTTGTCAAGTTTAGCATTAAGATCAAGTGAAAATACTCTAGATAAAGGTGTCATAGCATCTTTAGCTGTTTTCTCAGTCAAGTCTAGAGCTCCAGAGATAATAGTCGTTTCATCATGGGTTAACTCGCCTCCTTTTCCTGCCTGATAGCACAAGAATCGAATGTAGGGATTGACAGTGAAATTGCTATCTTCACTTAAACTTTTAGTCAATAAAAGGAGTATGGGTGGGTTCTGAGTTTTAACTTCCAAACTCCACCAACCTCATTTCCATGCATGCCAACCAGTGTCTTCAGCTCTGCACGCCTCAGTAAAGCAGAGTGCCCCTTTCCAAGCAGCAAATCCAAGAGCTTGTTGAATTTACAGATAGAAATTTTAGTTTTAGGATGAGATATGAAGATTATGAAGAATTTAATTGAGGTCTTGGCTTCCAAGAGAGCACTTTAATTACCTTGCTAATGGGGTATGATATTGGGAAAACAATTATGACTAGCAGTCGAACTATTACCGATAATCTTGCACCAATATTCAGACCATACCGTGAACACACAGCCTGTGGGATAATCTGCAGGAAAAGATGACCTTAGTTTCATGTAAAGCTATCAGCAACCTGATACGTCTTCTTGGAAATTGTATACCTCTCCAAATGCAAGTATGAGCGTAACTGAAATTAGTATGGCGCCCCAGGCTGGAAGAAGAGCATCAACGAAAATGGGAAGGGCCTTTCATGGTAGATAAACAAAGTTCGGTTCAGTATTTTGCGTTCCTAAATTGAAAGGAGCTACAGATAGTTACATGTAATGCGAAATATATACCTCCATTGCAAGGGCATTCCAGATGAGGAGCGTGCAGAGTAGCAAATGTTGATTCTTGACAATAGGAAGAATCTTCTCTACAAATGTTAACATTTTTGGGGGGAAAAATAGAGATTGAAATGCCAAGATACGAAGAAAGTTCTATTCTAGACTCACTATTAGACATAGTGTAAAGAGTCATTTTTTTACGAATAACTTGAATTATCAGTTGATGAAGATCAACAAACTCACCAGCATTCTTTCTGTCCTCAGGCTTGCCAGCTTTAATCAGGACTTCCAGATCGACAAGGCTGAGAGACATGAGGCCAAGAGTTAGGCCAGACATCAGTCCTGCAAAACAAACTAGTCCCACACATATGACCAAATATACCCAAAACATGGTTTCACAACACGGGACATCGTTTGCTGCCATTACACACTCCTATGATCAGTATCAGAATCTAGTATGGATGGAAAGCTTGATACTAAGGCAATCTGCTTTAGTTGTCTGCTCAGTTATGGACAAAGTTCAAGATTTCTTCTGTTCTAAAGAAGTGAATATAAGTAGAGACGAACGAGGATAGAATAATGGCAACTGCAAAAGCCAAGAGCAGTTAAGTTTTGAGTAAGATTATGAGGATTATGAAGAATGATGACATGTATATGATTCTTTGTCAGATACAAATGATTAATACATTTACGTAACAGTTACAGGTCAAGAAGAAATTTTTACCACCTAATTCATCAAATGTTTTTCACCACCCCCATGATATGGTAAGAACCTCTGCCTTTCTATTTTGTTGAATTGTGTGTTTGGTAAAAAGCAAAGTTGCTCAATGAATGGATCCAGATGCTCTTTCATGAAAAGGGTTCATTCATATGTAAGCACTGTCAAAGTTTTATTAGGTACTCCTTGGACCACATTTCCATCTTTTAGGTAAATAATAACGGGCTCCCCTAAAGTCTGTCTTAATTACAAATATCCCTTCATTGTTTGAAAAGTTACAAATATTCCCATGATATTAATGGTCGTCTAACAAAATACTCATGACAGCCCATCGTAGGAGATATTTGTTAGACAGCTGTTAATTCTAATGGATATTTGTAATTTTTCAAATAACAATGAAGTATTTATAATTATGACAAACCTCAGGAGATTGTAATTTGACCTTAAATATATAAAGCTATATCATAGACACCTGAAACCTAAAATACTTAATGATCGTTAGTGCTAGTTGATGCTGAAAACCAAGAGATGCTATGGAGTAGTTGAATCACAATCATCAATCTCCTAATGTAATCTACAACCGACCAGATTAATTTAGTATAATTATCGGGTTATTACAAGAAATTGTAGTGTAAGATTCTGACTAGATTGTGTTGTTTGCTTGTGTAATCGACCTATGACCACTTGTGAGCAGCTTTTTCACAACCTTATAAAGAAAGGTCTTTAATGAAGAAGTTTCAAGAAGGAAACTTCATTCATCACTAATTTAAGTAGTGGTTGCTGGATTTTTTGTCTTCATTTACATTCTCAGAGAGCATAAACACCTTTACACATCAGAAAGTGATGAACTTAGATAACATATACTAAATTTAAAAAGTTCACTTGGGGTCAAGGAACAAGAAAGTGGCAACTATGTCTGAATTACACTGTCTGAAATGCCAGTTCATCAAAATCCTGAAAGACAACAACATAGTTTACGAGAGATTTTTAAGCATGATGTGCCTTGAGAATGCTTCATATCGATCTTCTTGAGTCCTGGCGTGATACTGAGGAGAACTGAAAATGAGAATCGACGTGTTAGAGGTAAAACAACATTGTTCTGCATGAAACAAGATCATGGTAACAGCTTATCCTTCGTTATTAAGTTTGATATGCATACCTGGTGAAACGATAGTGAGCTGTGACTGCAGGCACTGAATGATCTTGATGAATTCACAGTTGGCCTGACACGAGAAGTAGATATCGATGGTCGTATTGATGGAGATACATACAAGGGCAGTTGTGGTGAGTTGAGTAGAGGAGTCTGATAATACGAGGATAAGGATGCTCCTCGAGATGCAGAAGATGATGATCTTGTTGAAGGTACGAACCTGACTCTGATTCTGGAAATGAACTCAAGAATTATAATCATGGCAACTGTTTAAATCAGGACATGCAGCTGTGATAATGCTTTAACTCACTTGTCATGGATTTCAACGTGATGGTCGGTCTCATCCAGTATATCTTCCTGAGAACATAGGACAAGATTATTATATCTGAACAATCTCAAAATTTTACTTTCTTTGTGATATATATTCACCTGTAGAAGTTCTTCTAAGACATCCTCCATTGTTATAATACCAACAACCTCCTCGTCTATGAATCTACTTTTAAGAGACTCCAATTCTTCATTCGAAAGGTTTCCATCTCGTCGCTCCCATCTATTCAACTGCTGAGGGAGACGAGGTCGCTTCATAGCATTATCCGGTGAATGTGATAGAAGTTCACCAAGTGAATGGATGTTGCCTGAAAAATAAGTTACCATAAGATTTCAGCAAGAAGTAGTTAAACACGAGCTCTTTCAATGAGGACTAAAACTTACCATCGGAGTTTGTTTCTTTATTGCTATTATTACTGGCTTTCGGAGATGCTTCCTTTGCATCCTTCTCAGACTTAACAACCACAGCCATGTGGCCATGGCCCTCTTGAAACAGCTTTAGCACGTCATACAGCGGCCAATCTTCATAGACCCTGAAGCACATTTATGTATATATACATCGTTATTTACTAGTTATGCCGTTATAATTTGACAAAGATCATAGTACCTGTGTATTCTCCTGATGGTCAAATCTTTGATGGGGGTTTCATCCTCAGGATGGTAAAAGATCAAGTTTTTTACCTAAGTCATTCAAGTATTATGCTCGTTAAACGCATCCATGCAAATAGAAATTAACCACAATCCATATATATGTTTCACTTACTAAGATTAGGCCGATGATGTTTGCTGGATTGTCCGAGTAAATTGGTATTCGACTATGACCCTTGCTTGCTATTATCTTCATCGTAGTCCTAGAAAAATTCTAACATGAGTGTCGGTCAATTCTGAAGCAGCACTAAGGTTCGAAAAATATGTACATGTCGAGTTTGGAATTTATGTCAAGGGAGAAAGCCTTAGACAAGGGTGTCATAGCATCTCTGGCGATCTTCTCCATCATCCCCAGTGCTCCGCTTATAATCGTTGTTTCATCGTCTGTCAAATCTCCGCCTTTTCCTGCCTGAGAAATCATGCTAATCTATGAGAATTGAAACCCAATTCACAACCAAAATAGTTGAGAGTAAAATTCAACACAGAGAAGACATTGATGTTTTTGATGTTCAAACCTTAACACCATGCAGGTCCACCAATGCCTTTAACTCTGCCCTTCTAAATATTGCAGAATGGTTCTTTCCCAGAAGCCAATCTAATAACTGCTATTCACAAAGCCCAAATGCATGCAATAAATTCATAAGCTTATGTTGTGATCAAGGCTTATTACTATTGATAACTAAACTAAACGATGATATTTCAACTGGACTGTAGATGCTGATGGTTACCTTACTGACAGGGTAGGCTACGGGGGCCAAAACGAAGAGAAGAAACCGAACAAATAAGGTGAACTTTGCACCTAAACTCAGACCATGTTTTGAACAGACAGCTTGAGGGATGACCTGAACCATTAATGAAGATTTACTGCATCAACATCTTCACAGAAACTACGCCTCATGGTAATGACATCGTACCTCGACGAAAGCCACCACGAGAACGACTGAAACAAGAATAGCAGACCAGAAGGGAAGAATCCTATCCAAGAACAAAGGAAGAGCCTAAAACAGAACCCGCATTGCAATAAGTACAAAAAAAAAAGTGATAAAAAACAATAGAAATTTCTATACTGAACAGGACCTGAATCTCTACCTCAGTCGCCAGGGACTTGGCAATCAGCAGCGTGCATAAGAGGAAGCATTCATTCCGAACAACAGGCAGAACTTTCGCTGCATTGACGAATCAGTAGATTCACTCGATCTAACAAGAATCAATAATGAGAAAAAAAAAGGAAAAAAGAAGCTGTACACAAACCAGCATTCTTCTGATCTTTGGGCAAGCCTGATTTCACGAGGACTTCAAGATCAACTTTACTGTGCGACAAGAGTCCGAGACTGAGACCGGACGTGAGACCTGCAAACAACACAAGAATTAACGAAATGACGACGCCAACCCACAGTTCTGGTTCCCACCACGGCGTGTTCTCCTCTTCCATTGCGCTGGCTGTTCGTCGTTGTCTGCTGAATAATTAATGTGTGGAGACGATAGTGTAATGATGACTTAAACCATTCATACGCAGAAGCAAACAACGAGAAAGAACACAGAAAAGAGTCAGAAAGCAAGAGAGATGTGTATAATAGTGATGATAATGGCCAAAAATGTGAAAGAAGTTGCGAGTATATGCTGTTTTCAGATTCTCGAGAGATGAACTCTGCGCTTTGGCTTTAATCAACAAAGTTAACACATGAAGGAAAACTAGACCTTTTCTGTGTCGACTGTTTGAAGACTCGGTAAGAAGGCGGCAAATAAATGAATGCTAATGACAAAATGATCCAATAAATGAGAATGTTGCCAATAATATTAGGGAAAAATGCAATCAACCCATGTGATATTGCAAATGAATAAATTATTCTTTATAAAAAATAAAATAATATTTTACCTTCTTGTATTTTTTAGAATGAATAAATTTATATCTCCATGTTCTTGAAAATGGAGCAATTTAGGTAAATCGCTATTTTTTTTCTTTATAGAAATAATTTGCTCATTTACAATATCACAGGGAAGTAAATTGCATTAAACTCAATAATATTCTGACAAGATTTTTCTTTAAAATTACTGTACGATTGTAATATTTTTTTTATTTAAATATAGTATGATTTGATCAAGAATTGTGTATTGGTGTGATAAAATAATGATATAAATTAATTGTTTTGTACAAAAATACTAATAATAATAAATAATTCACCATTGCGGAATTGGTTTACGAAGACAATGGGGCCAGTTTAGTTGGCAAAATTGATGACCATGATAAATAGGTTATGGGTTCCAATTCATTAACATTTGGGTATAATTAGTCTATTTTAATAATAGTTGTTGGTCTACTATAATAATAATAATTTTATTATATATATTTGATATTGATAATTGATGTACATTGATTATTGGTTTATGGTAATACTAATTATTGACTAGTTATACATATTTGATGTATAATTAACAAATATTGAAGGTTGATGATTGAAATGTATAATTTAATTCTAATTGATTCACCAAAAAAAAAAAAAATTATAGACTCTTGGGATAGGGAGCCCAAAAGAAGGAACACTCGCACAAAATTCCTAAGGGTAAATTACATCTACCTCTCTTGAGATTTGACATAACTATAAATACTTTTTTGTTATTTGAAAAATTAGAAATATCCTCGTGAAGTTTGTAATTTTCAACCAAAGCCTCGAAAGTGACCATTTTGTCCTTTATTTTTTTGTTAAATTATAGAATAATCAGTCGAGGCAAATTGCATTATTAACTTATCTGTGCAAAAAACTTAAGAACCACTCCATGGGCATTGTAGTCCAAAAGAATTCAAAGAATTTTAAAAATAAAATAAAATGCATAAGGGCATTTTGGTCAGTTCGATCATAAAATAGATGAAAATGGATTATTTATTAGACGGTTAAAAACCTTAAGGTGGTATTTGTAATTTTTGAAATAACGAGGGAGTATTTATAATTGCGCCAAACCTCGAGGAGGTAGTTGTAATTTACCCAATTCTTAATTATAACCGAAGTGGTTGAAGTATATAATTAATACGTAGGCGTAATTTAAAATTTTATTATATTTATTTAATTAAATACAAGAGTAGGAAAATAAAAGAAATAGATGATAAAAAATGATAAATGAATTAATTCAAAACATGTATTGATAAAAAATAATAATATAATTAATTAATAAATAAAATGATTATTTGTCGAAATATATATTTAAAAATATTTTAATCTATGTTAAATTAGTTACTCTCGCACAGAAAATTAATAAGCAGTATAGCTAATTATCACAGTGTAGTTTTGTAGAAAAACATAAATAAAAGGATCATCAGATACTAAGTATTTACTTATATAAACTTTGTCGAAAGATGTTTTGATTTTTTAATCTATATAAAAGTTGTCGAAAGATGTTTTGATTTTTTGATCCATCTTAATTATTATTTTTAATTGGAAGCGATCAATTTTATTAATCGATAATAAAGTTATTACATTCAGTCATGTCGACTATCAATGTCGAACAGAGACAATTACAAACAATCAAATCAACAATATTACATAAATTAGCACTTAGATATTATAATATCAAATTATATCTACTGTAGAGTAGAAATAACTTCAATCCACGCAAGGAGATCCATCTTAATTTAAAAGTATTTACTATTAAAATATGGAAGTGCATATTTCGAAGCTGAGTTGGGCCATTAGGGTGTACGGGGCGCTCCACATAATGTACGGTAATCTGGCAATAGTAAAAGTGTTCTGGCGTTGTTGTAGAGGGAAATTGAAGAATCTAGCGGCACTTCAAAATCTAACTCCCGCTTAAGTGTACAACCCAATGAAGCGTAAGCCTGTAGTACGACCACCACCACTACACGCCGCCGGAAAATCTATAACGATCTTCGCCGGAAAATAAACGGCCTGCATGGACGACGTGGATCGCTTGTTTCAGTGCTTCAAATGCGGAATCTCTCCTCCGCGTACTCTCTCTATCTGTAGATCGATGATTGATTTATGTTGATTCTAGAGGTATAATTTGAAAGTTTTTAATTAAAGTTGTTTCGATTCTTCCATTTCTCAGAATCTGCTGTCCGAGAGAAAAGGAAAGAAAAGCGAAAATTAAACCAAGAGCGTTCACCACAACTACAGGCACCCACGATTTCGGAAAATAAGTCTGTAAATGCGAAAACAAATGGCAAACAGTTCTCTCCAGTTGTGTTCTATGGTTCTCCACATGGAGTTCCTCCGAAAAGGCCAGCTCGTTTGCTGCGATTGCTGCATGAAATTCGTGTTGATCTCGCCGAACAAAATAAGTTGAGGTATTTTTTTTCCCTTTGGAATTTAAGGTAATTTTAGCAGATTTCTTATGGCGTTTGTGTTAGGAAGGAGGTCTGGAGTACATTTCCAAGACAAGATGAAGCAATGAAATTCGCAAAACAGCATGTGAATGCTCGTGTTTTCAGTTACCAAGATCATATGAATGGTCAGAGGAGATTTCTTGTTTCTACATATAAGGAATTTTGGCAAAGGCGAGCTTCTTTTTTTTTTTTTTTTTAAAGTTTTTATCTTTTATATATATAGCCTTTCAATATCTGTGGGTGGAAATGTATGTCTTCTGCTTCTAGCGTCTGACTTGTATTTTTGATTGTTGGTTTTAAATAGGTATAAAGAAATGAATTCTAAATTTCGCCACCATTATGAAGTAATTCAAGAGGTAATTGCCTTTGCCTTTCACTATTTATGATGCTAAGCTGAAATGTGAATTTAAGGGCCTGTTCATTGTCCAATGTTTGAGAAATAAGATCTATAAACATTTGGTAGTTATTAAATCATGAAAATTTAGAGTCAGGCAGGCAGGTGAAAGCTTTGTTCATGCTGATGATTGTCCTACTCTTAGGGACTACCATGCCACCTTTACTTTGATTTGGAGTTCAATAAGAAAGAAAACGCTGATAGAAATGGAGATGAAATGGTAGATCTCCTGATGGTTGTCATCTTTGATGCCTTCCTCGAGAAGTACTCTATCCGAGGAACTGAGGACTTCGTTGTAGAACTCGATTCGTCAACTGAAGGTAAGGAATTTGCTTTATTTCTTACTTGCTTTGTGAAACTTATATCATCCCTTTTTTCATCAAACATTAAACAGGGTTGGAAAGTAATATTTCCATCTGACACACATGCACGGGGTGGAGGTGGGCCTGGGGCTGGGTGTGAGGGAGCGAGGGGGGAGAGTAGTAACACATTATCTTTTTAATATTTTTCATAATGTTATTTGTGCACAGAAAAGTTCTCGCGCCATTTGATCATTCGCTTACCAAAGACTGCATTCAAAGACAACTCACATGCCGGTGCATTTGTTGCCGAGGTATGTTGCTAGTAGGGTAGTGGAGTATCCTGGTCACTGAACATAACTTTCATCCAGCATCTCAGTGGTGTCAACAGCAAGGCTGAAGTCATATTTGATTCTTGTTAACACTATAAGGAAAGTTATAACTCCCATATTTCCTTGGCGAATAGACATTTTCGAGCTGTATTTTCTTTTGCCTATTATGGGAATATTTTGCAACTGTTGAAGCTGTCATCAGATCAATCTCTCTAATGTTTTAGAAATAATGAATCTTGATAGATCTTTTGTCAGTTGATTTTGAATTCCCTTATGTATTGTGGCCAGATATGTTCACGCATTCAGAGTTATAGAGAAAGAGATGAAAAATTTGGAAAACTATTTGTTTCCAAGGGTTCAAGTTCTGCAGATAGTCCCTGCCAGCCTTTTGTGGATACTGCTGTCTATTCTAGGAACCGCTGCTTTCGACTACCCTTGTCATCAAAAGCAGGGAAGAGTTCTGTTCTTCTACCTAGTGGGCGTTTTAAATGCAAGGACATGGTGAGCAGCATATTTCCTTGATAACTGCTGGATTTTGTTGCCCGCATGCATTATAATTTGATATGGTAGTTCAATAATGGTAAAGGAGTAACTAGGTGTGGGCATTGGATATAGAAGTCTGGTACTTATGCCCTATCATGTGTGTATGCGTGGTAGTGTCGCTCACAGATCAACCGATCTTCTAACTGCTATGTGTAACTTGAAGTATTCATAATCAAGTGTACTAAGGTTTATCCTGACTCAAACCATTATATAGTTAAGTACTGCTGATCAGGACACATCTTCTGGGGTCAGAACCCTGCACACGAATCAATCGCCAGAGCTCTAGAACTATGAAAAAAAATGTCAAAATCTGATGTAATAAATAATTGGTCCGTATTTCATGGCTAACACTTCGAATTTATTAGTACGAATTTAGGAAACTAAGTTTTTCCACTGTATGCTGCAGGATGAAGAAGAAGTATTTATGGCATCCTTGATTTGCAACATGGATGCTGATACTGAGAAACTTCTGATTTGCAAAATGGACTTAGAATGTGTAAAGGCATTGCACTTTGAAACTGAGGTAGTTCAGCTTTTCTGCAGTACCTTTTTCTTTTTTCCCCTTCCCCCCTGAGCGTTCTTTCATTTCTTTTGCTTGCATGTGTGCCTGCACACATGCCTTTCTCTCAGATAACTATATTGTTCAAAATCTTGAAATTTTCTTTATGGCAGACCAATAATATCCAGAAATATCCTGGTTTTCCTGAAAAGTTTGATCTGAACGCCTGTACAAGTGATGCTTCAACAAATTACTTGATGGGGAAATCACCATACCCAGCTTTAGATGTATTTGTTGAAGCGATTGCCTCTAACGGAAATGTACCAGGTAATGCCACAGTCATTAAATTTCTTTTCTCAGTCTTGAAAGAAATTAATTTTATTTCCTGTATTGCTTTTAGTTTTGCTAATAATCTGCCTTCCCATGTCTCTTATATTTCTCAGAATTTCTTCTCACATTCACTGTTGTGTTTGTTTACAGGAAAAATTCGAACCTGGTACTGGTTTTCAGAATATGGACTGATGGTTTATAGCATGTCTAGAAATAGATATTGCGAACGAATTGGCAGAGAACATAAAAGCAATCATGGTATTTGTTTCCTATAAATTCTATACGCACTTTCATCCTTATAGGATTCTATATCTCTCTTTAGTTAGAAATGGCCAATTGTTTGGAATCCCTTTCCATGGTTTCAATACTTGTGATATGTTTGGTCCTTGGTTTTTACTGAGTAGTTTGATTATTCCCTATAATAATACTTTGTTCTATTTGATTCTTTTTTCAAAGTCCTCACCAATATCCAGTATTCCAGCAAAGCATTACATATCACGTATTCTTATGTTGATTATTGAACATGGTTTTCCAGTAATTTATGTAGTTGATCTGAGAAGGGCTGCTTATTACCAGAAATGTCATGATCCAGATTGCCAAGGTGAAGTATTACTTATATCGAATCATTTTCCACAATAACTTTCAATACCTTATGATTGACTTTCATTGGGCTGGTGGAATTACCAGGTTATCAATCTCCACTTCGTCCAGTTCCTGACGATGTTCTTCCTGATCCTGCACTTATGTTCAATCTTGATGGAGACAATTACAGTGAGGAGCACACCAGACCTACAGTTGATGGAAGTTTCACAGACAGTTGCAAGAAAGAGTGGTGGCATGAAGCTATAAAAGTTGCCGAGCAGGTTGAGGAGATACAGAAAGCGATGGACCTTACTCAGATGGTTAGCCTGACATCTCTACTTGACTTCTAATTCTTCTTTTATCTGCTTGTGGAGTTGCTGATGATATAGTCCACATGGATTTTCATGGTCTTCTCTCCCTTAAAGTAGTAAATCACTAACGACCCTTTTGTTTTTCTGCTGAAATTACAAAAATCAAATCTTTGAGTTTCTGCTATTAAAATAGCCTTACAATTTACCACCCTTTTGCAATTAAATAAAGAATAACTCTATTCTTGTATTTGTGAGATACAACATTAACATGGCACCAAACTTTAAAATATTTATCATCTGTTAGAATGGAGTGTGGTGGTATATAATTGTTATACACTTGAAGGGGTAGTTTTGGTAATTTTAGAAAGAGAAGTATAGTTTGTAAATTATATTAACTTGGAGAAAATATAATTCTAACTAATCCTAATAATTCCCATGACATATCAGAGCTTCACAAAAATCTATACAATAGTTTTGGGTTTAATACAATTTAACTCCATGTGATATTGCAAATAAGCAAATTACCCCCTTATGAAAAAAAAAAAAGAGCAATTTATCTCCCCGTGTTCTTTGGAATGGAGCAATTTACCTCGTGTTTTTGAGGTAAATTACTCCATTTTAAAAAACGCGGGGAGGTAAATTGATTCATTTTAAAAAACACAAGGAGATAAATTGTTATTTTATTTTTCATAGGGAGATAATTTGCTTATTTGCAATATCACAGGGGAGTTGTTTGCATTTTTCCGCAATAGTTTTCATGTCGTGAAGTAGTGCCGTGCACTGCTAGCTTGCATTTAAGGGGAACTTGCCCCTCTCTGCTTTTTATCAACGCCTCCTACTAATCCATGTTATGCTAAAGGGTATTGACACTGTTTGAGGTTAGACTAACGTACACAAATACTTCCATTGTCTTTTGTAAAAATTACAGTTATATTCTCTAAAGTTATAGTTTAATTACAATTTCACCCCCTATTAAAATATAACAGTAACACCATCAACGTTGTAGCTATAATTTTACAAAAGACAAGTATTGTATAATTTGACGAAACCTTAGAAGGTGTCAATATAATTTGTGCTATTCTAAAATTGAAACAACTCCTTTTCCACGTGTAACAGGATGAAACGTGCGAAGAAGATGAAAGTTGGTGGATGGCTGTTGAAAACACTGCACACCAAACTGAATTGGCATTCCTCCAAAAAAGCTAGCAATCAGCTGTGCTACTTCTGTAAGTGATATTTGAGTTTCCCCATCTTTCATTCACGAAATCGTCTAGTCAAAAGCAGTTTAATTGTGCATATGCAATTTAAAAAGCTTGTTGAGGTGAGAGGCAGCCGTCAGCCTGTCAATTATCCTTTGATGTTGAGCCAGCATGATAATAGCAGAGAACTTGGGATGATCATGGTTTTGGGATTCGGTTAGTTGTATTGTTCCTTTCTAATTTTACACGTCTATCCTTTCCTGGAACTGAGTTTGGCTCAATACTAGATTAGTCAGCCTTCACGTGAACGAATTTTATCTCATCTCGATGGGCTTGCCAGAGTCCTATCCTCGTTAATGTTTTGCTTGCTTTGTACCAAGTTTACTGTAATGTATGTGTACATAAGTGAATGCAATAAATACTTGAGAAATGAACTGGTTCCCTGCGATACTTAACAAGGCTAGACTATTTGTTTGATCAGATTTGACGGAATGCAACATATAGCAATTAAAATACTTTTGAAGGAAGTCCTGAAACTTATGTGTTGATCAGCATCGGTTAGAGACACCAAAGAGAAACAAAATAAGGTATTAAAAAGCGGGGAGAAATGAATTTTCTTGATTATGAACTTGTAGATGAAAGGAATAAATAAGCAGGGCTTGAGAGATTTTTCTACATGCTATGTACAACTTTTTGACAACATGGACAACACAGAAAAACATAAATGAACTCAAATTCATTTGCCACCTAAGGCTCAGTCTGTTGAGCTTCTTTCTTTTGTTGATATTTGTGGGTTCTAGGAAACAGCAAGTCGTTTAGTTGCCTCTCAGCGCTATACTCTGATGATGCCTGCAAGGATGCATATATGAGAGGAGAAGATATATATATATATATATATATATATATAAACCACTAAAAACAAAGTGCAACATCATCAGAGCTGTCTGGCATTCACTATTCAAAATGATATTTTTTGCATGACTGTGCCAGGCATAGGCATCTAGGACCACACAACTCATCTTTAAGTCTGAATGCCAGCCATAGAGGGGATATCCAATGCACCACAAGCATACCAGAACATTAAGGTAGTTATACATGAAACAAATGCAAACATACCCGTTTCTTAAATGCAAAACGCAATGTCTGAACTTGTGTTCCCGAGCAAACTCTCAAGTCAAAACCAAGGCTGTCAACTCCTATAAGAGCACTTTCCTGTCATAATTTCAGCTCAAATGTGTGAGCATAACAACTAAACACTCATATGGACACACCCCGGTCCTTCAAGAAACAAAATAAATTCATACAACATTGGCAGTGATGAATTAATCTCAAATTATTAGAAGCACATTTTGGGCGGCAAAAGAGAATTGTTCTAGAAGCTATTGTCTATGAACAAGTATCGAGAGGAACAATACTCTAGTTCCTTCTGCTTTCTCTACACCGTCAAGTTCTTGCTCAGAGCAAGTGGAATATAACCTTACTTTTGATTCCATTACCAAGTTTACAAGAATGTGACTATTACTTAAGGATTGCTAAGATGAATATAAGTTAACATTTTCCACGTAACTCAAAGTCCAGAGTGTTACCTCCACTTGGATGCCCTTGCATCTCCAGCACAGGGATTTCAGAGCTTGAGTGGTCTTTTCTCCACCAGCTTTGAGACGGGATATAATTTTTGCAGATGAATGTGCTATTGCATCTGGCTGAGCCCTCCTAAAATCTTCTAAATCAACTTTGCTCTGCAGCAATAACACAATCAAATATTTCACCATCCAACCTAGTAGCAAGCAAAATGACCCATCTTATCGTTCACAGAACACACTTTTATAGTGCTCTCAAGTTATATCCTGAAAACTTAAAAGCTTAAGAAAGTAAGAAAAGTAACTGTAAAGCAATGAGAAATGATATAGACGGAAAATGAAAGAATATTAAAGGTTTACCTGATGCCCATGGGATGAAACTAACTGAATTTTAAGCATATCTAGCTTGTAATAAGCAAACCCATTTCCTAGAGTTTCATCCTTCTTGAATTCTTCTGCCAAACTTGGGCGATCTTGTGCTGATTCTTTTTCATGTCCGTGGCCATTAATCTGTACAACGCCTTCTTGCAATTGCTCTTCAGCAATATGAAAGGTTCCCACATCACTAGATTCAGGGCTAGATATATGCTTTTGGATGCCGGAGTGTTCTTCAATGAATGCAGGTCTTAAGAGGCCTCGAATAGCAAGGCCTGCAGATGGCTGTTCCATACAATCTACAGGATCATCTGATACAACCTATATAAATAAATAGGCATAGGAAAAAGAAAAAAAAATATAAGTTAAACTCAAAAATCCAAGAGCAGTATAGTGATTTGAGCCTATAATTGGATAGAGCGCACTTTTTTTAACAAGTTTCTACCATGATTAGCATAAAAAGCTGATAGAGAGAGTTACCTCAGCTAGTTTTTTGGCGAAATACATGGGATGAGAAGACCGCATGGTTTCCAATTTAGCCCAGTCTCCCAGTGAACCATCACTTTCCTCATCCTCATCCTGCTCATCAAGAATGCCAACCCAATCCTGCATATTAAAATGATAAAGGTTTAAAACCAGCTGAGCTACAATCCTGAAGCTTAAGGTTCAAGAACAGAATCCCCACTTTTTCATAATCTTCATCATCTTCACCATCATCATCGTCATCTTCTTCATCCTCCTCATCATCAAGATCACTATCGTCATCGTCCAACTCATTTATGCCAAAACCAATTTCTGAAAGTGCCTCCATCTCACTAAGCATTTCTGCAGTATCCAGTCCAATAATGACTTGCTGCATATTGTTAAATTCAAGTAAGCCTTTTAAACAATTGTTTAAGTCAGGTGATCTTTAATAATACCATATTAACAACATGCTAAGTGAGGATATATAAAATGAAAGCTAGAAATTCTTAGGGCCTGTTTGTTCGTGTTTTCTTTCCAGTTTTCAGTTTTTGAAATAGTAATTAAAATGAAAACACATTTGTTTATACGTATTCTCATTGGAAATATATTGATTTGACACCACAGTTCAATATAAAACACAATCTCATTAACTAATCCAAACATATTCTCATTTCACACGAAAACCTATACAAAATTGAAAATACATATTTTCCACTAGAAACTGAAAACTGAAAATGAAATCAGTGTCATGGCATTACTTAACTTCATTCTTTTCTCCTTTGCTACTCCATACAAATATAGAGGTCATGCAGTTCACCATTCTTTTTATTCCAAATATAGATCGGATCATGAATGGCTTGCAAAACTTATCATAACAAAGTCGGCAAAAACAATTGTGTACATGTTACACTGAAAGCAGTAAGGTTCAAGGAATTGCTTATAGCAGCACCCAGGTAAAAAGAAACCCCAAAGAGGACTAGCTGGATATTTCTAGATAAATCATTCCATTTTTTTCGAGAAATAAGTATGTCAGGGTTAATCTTACCACAATGGTTTCTTCACTATTAAGCGTTTGCAGGATGTCTTCATCATTCTTAACTTGAAAGTAGATATCTGACCATAAGTAAACAGAACTTCATGATGCCAATACTTCCTTCTGACAAGTTAATGAAATGACTGTATGTAAAAGAAAACTCAAGAAAATGTATCTTACTTCCATGTTCATCGGTCACATAAGGTAAATCTGGCCAGAAAATGTTCTCATGGACGTCCTCATTCACCATACCAGAAAACATC
The DNA here is from genome assembly GCA_034509735.1 of Sesamum alatum. Lineage (NCBI taxonomy): Eukaryota > Viridiplantae > Streptophyta > Magnoliopsida > Lamiales > Pedaliaceae > Sesamum > Sesamum alatum. The sequence goes on along the minus strand of JACGWO010000003.1, from coordinate 26,344,555 downwards.
AATGTTGCTTTGCTATTAACCTAAAACCAAAACCTTTACACAAAATTAACATTCCACTCACAGAATTTCAACAGAAAAAAAGCAACCAAGTCTAGTGTTAGGTAGATTTAACTTCTCCAAAACCTCAAGCTTTCAGATGAGGTGGCCATTTAAAATGGCATTATAAACAAGACAAGCAGCTGGCACTAGCAGTTTCGTTTACCACTTAATCGTGAAAAAGAAATCCAAATTTGGCCCCAAATAATAGCGCTTGCAAGTGAAGAGGCGATTCCAGAAAGTAATTAGTTAATTCATCTCTTCTCTCTACAACAACCATTAGCTTGTCTTGAAAATCAAATTCTACTTGGCAATTATACCTCAATTATTGTTCTAGTAGTCTCAGCGGGCGTGAGTGTAGCTTCCCCGTTCTCCAACAAATCCGACTCACCAATTTCTTCAGACGGATGATACCTCTGCGGCTTTGCATTCTGCTTGACCGGACCTGAACTCGAACCGGACTGCTCCTTGGCAGTCGCTCTAATTCCATTCGCACTCTTCACCCTGCCGGCACACCTCCTATACTTATTCCTATTAACCAAACAAATCAATCACGAACTAGTCCAGTTATTTGTCGCATAAAAGCATTCCTCCATTGCAAGCCCGAAACCTAAAAATTTTCAGTTTTCACATAAAACTAGAGTGAAATTGAAGTAATACCTCGGAACGAAGGAGGCGGCGGAGTGAGAGAGGAGGCGAGTGGAGGAACAGAAGCTAGCGGCGGAGAATCCGGCGGCGGAGTGAGCTTCGATCATCAGCATTTTCTCACGCAGCCGAGAACTGAATGAATAAAGTATCGAAGCTGGTGGTTTTTTCAGCTCATAGTTCTCGAGAGTAGAATGAGAATAGAATATGGCATCTTTCTCTGGGATTGGAACGTGTGGTTCTATTTTATCCGTTGGGTCTTGGGTGGGACGTTGTATCAGCTTTTCTATATATTTTCCTTCTACTGGGATTATGGGAAATCGCTGTACCGCCTTTGCTTATGAAAATCGTTTTAGTGAACTCTTTACCCTTTGTATTACTATTTTATCCAAACTGAATTTTTAGTTTGTGTTGTGACCGGACCAACACTGAAAGAGATCAATAAAAGTTAGTAAAAATTAAATAATTTAATGAATAAATTACAAAATCTTGAAAAATAACACTTTCATGAACTTTAGTGGTTTCAAACCATAGAAAATCACATTTGACTTTCAAATGTTGTTTTTCATCCATAACTTAACAACTTTAACAGAGACGGGACCAAAAGTGCAACATTTTTGGTTCATGTGGGATAAAAAATGCAACAGACCATGTCCTGTGGGACCGAAAGTGTAATTTTTCCTAATTATATATATCTCATTGTTGTTTCGGAAACAACAATACCCCATGATTTTAATAACCATCCAACGCTTATTCAAATCGTTTCCATCTATCATTTTGGTGCTGAACTGACGACAATCCACTCGAGATTATGAATTATAATTTTTACTTATTTTTTTAGGTTGCATTTGGATTGAATAATTTCAAATTCTTAATAATAAATTTTTTGAATTATTTGAATAATTCTAAATTTAAAAGATTTTAAATCCTTCAATTTCAATTTTCAACTATGTTTTAATGAATAGGAATAATTTCAAATTCTTTTCAAATGAAGTTATTTAAAATCCTTTCTTCAAATTCAAATCCATCTGTTAAATACACCCTTAAGAAAATTGAATTTGTTTATGTACTAAGTAAACAATTTCTTTACCATTTGTCAAATTTTTTTATACACCTTGTCTTCTTCACACAAATTTTCAACTTCTTTGAAAAAGAAAAAAGAAAAAAAGTACATCAAAAGAAAATTTAATAATTTCAAACTCCCATTCAAGGATTATATAATTTTATCAAATATAAAAAAAATATTAACAATTTTCAAACAACAAAAGAATATTCGTAATTAAACCAAGGCTCGGAAAACCTCATTATAATTTACCCTAATTTATATTACCCTCAACATTTATAAATTGAAATTGGATTTCTTTTTAAGTTTTCCATATTATTTTGGTACGCACATACTCTGATCATCTTCAAAACAAAACTTCCCTGCAGGCATATCACCTAGTGTGTATGAGCGAAAACAGTACGATTACAGAAACTCTCTTCCTAGTCTTCATCAAGAATTAAACAAAACTGTCGAAATTCTGCATGTTGGCGACATTGATGTTTAAATAAGGTTCCCTTTTGTAGCTAACAGAAGAAACTAGCAAAATGCTGATAATGTAACAGTTAATTTCACTCCTCATCTGAACTTGAACTGGCAGCCTGCCTGCCCTTTCCACCAACTTTGCCGTTGGCGATGCCTTTCTTCCTCGCATTTGGTTTATCGTCTTCATCCTCACTATACTCGCTCTCGATATCCTCTTCGTCCTCTTCTTCGACTTCCTCTTCATCCTCAACACCATCGTCTGGAACGTCGTTCGCCTGACCACCTCGTGTCCCGGCACGTGTCCGTTTCAGAACTTTCAGCTTTAAAGTCGATTTTTGGTCGCAGCCAATCCACGAGTCACAGAGCAAATAGCAAGTCAAGTTGTAGTTGCCTTCCGCCATGGCCAGGAATTTGCCCATTGCAAGTCTTGACCCGCTCTTCACTTTCTCGACTGCTTCTTTAATAGCAGCCGTCGTTTCCTTAGGGCTGGCTCCAAGAACTTCCATCCTGTCACCGATTGCTGTTGAAGCAGCGCTTATAGCAGCGACTTCATCCATAAAACTGATCTTATGGGAGAACCACACAGTATTTGAATTGGGGTCTGCAAGCAAAACCCAGAAATTTTCTTCCTTGTGGAACGGATAACGGGGAGCATGGGGAAGGGCGCCAGTCAGACCATTTGGACGCTTTAGGGTGACCCAGGCTTGAACTGTAACGACATCGCCTTCTTGTATGCCTTCCTCTCCTTCTGTTTCACAAGTAACGTCGACTGTTAGAGAAGGTATTAGTTCCATTACCTTCTCCACGTCTTGTACTTCAGGTGGAGGGAGCTCGGCTACTTCAGAAAGAAGCTCAGCACGCTCTTGAATGGACATATCCTGAAATTCCTGAAACGTGCGAACCTTCTGCAGAAGATGCGAAGGCAAAGTCAGGATGTTAAACATAAGAGACATTATAAATCCTCTAATTACATGGTCAACACTGGGCCGAGCACGAGATATTCATAATATTGTCAGAACTGAAACAATGATAATTGCCTAATTCCACTGTCAAAGCTTTCAGCAGGAACAGGACGTGCAATTTTACCAATTTCTTTAGAGATAAAAACTTTTGGGCACATTTCCATTTCCAAGTATATCAAAAAGTTGAAATATAAACAATGCTCTCTTCAATGAAAAATCAGCATGTTTGTTTATGTTTTTAAACCAGCAGCATGATTGTTTACGTTTATACGTATTCTCCTTAGAAATACATTGATTTAACCGCACAGTCCAATATAAAACCCAATCTCATTAACTAATCCAAAAACATTTTCATTTTCACATGAAACTTGTGTAAAATTGAAAACACATATTTGACACTGAAAACAAAAAAGTGAAAATGAAAAACAAACAAACTACGACACATAATTTTCTCCACTCAACCAATGATGACGTCACATGACATTCCTCTGTAATTATAAAAATGATCTTGAAACTTGACATGGTTTTTTGAACAGCATTTTCTTTTTCCTAGATCTGCTCTATCATTCTTGCATTAGTTGAATTTATAATGTTCAAAATAAAATTGAAGAGTGAATAACCAAGACATACTAATTGCTTACCTTTCTAGAAATTTTTTTGATTATGTCATCATTAAAATGTGGAAGCTGTAAGAAAGGAGCAATCGCCTCGGCCTTCCTAGCACTAAGAGGAACAGCCTGCATGCATCATTGTCAACGACAAAGATCAATTAGCTTAACATTGTGAAGCTTTGTTTTAATCAGAATGATGATCAATAGCTCAATTCTCAATGGTTAAAATTGAAAATGTTGCAGATAATCTTTCTTTTGTTACCTGGACAATACATTGGGAAAGTTCAACAACCCCGACTGCAGGCCTAAGCCAGCCATGCCCCTTAGAAGTGCGTGGAATGATTGCCATCTGTGCAATGAAAAATTTATAACAGTTAGACATGGAGGATGAGTACATTTAGGACAAAAGATGAGATACAATAAAAGTCGGACTAGTAAAATACAACGAAATAATGAAATAAGATGTACTATAACGTCACTTTCTTGGAAAAAACAGCCAAGATGGTTCTTGACAACTGCTGAAGACTGCGGCATTAGTGATGCTGCATTACAAATCATAAAATCTGGTTCCCAGATAATTCTGCACCTAAAGATCAGTTGCCAATACCGCAACAGATATCTAGCATTTTGGTAAAGAGAGTTCCGGGGACATAGGCTCAGAATTGCCCACCCAGTTCATGCACATGACCTTCGTGCGCTCCACTCTAATTGACAAGGTCCACCCATAAAAATGGATTCTCATTAGAATTCACTTATTTTCTGAGAGATTTCATATTTGTTGGAGGCAAGTTGTGGCTTCTCAGGATACTTTTTGCTTTAAGCAAATTTTCTGCCATATCGCAACTGCACACCATGAATGACACGATAATCTGACATCATTAATATACCAAGTTGCATACTGCATAATTTTTTCCTGCATAAGAATTATATACTTCTCAAGAAATCTCAAATCTGGCAATATATAGCGAGGTTCGGTATCAGACTATTGAACTCTTTTCTTCTGAAGACTGCTCCTGACTAATTCACCAAGTGGCAATCATAATGCAGTTAAGATTTGCACCTTTGACTGGTGAGATCAGTTATCGCTTTTGATTTAAATTCTACCAGATCGAAGAAACTTTGTGGTTAGCAATTTGATGCAGGGAAAACCTTCTAAAACCATTAAACACCATTTCGAAACTGCAAATGGGGGCCTTCACAATAATTTGAGACTAGTTACAAAAATAAAAATCTGAAGGGAAAACGTTTATTCACTATTAGAGATGAATTACCTTTATTAGCTCTTCAAGGAGACGAGGCGCAAACTCTAGCACACGCTTGCAATCACGTCCCAAATCTGGGGGCAAATCCATCGTTTCACGAGTCAAGTGTGCTTGAATCAACAGTTCTGTCTGAGGAATAGATAACGAAAATAATAGTCAAAACAAATTTTGATTCAAATTCAACAGCCAAACTAAAATTTTCAGCCTAAAAGGTTCACTTTTACCTTAACAAGTGCCGGATGCTGCTTCCAAAACTTTGCTTGTTCCTTTCTTATATTTTTAAGGTCTAAATTCAACTCGCTTCTAACTGTCATAAAGAGTTTATGAAGGGGTTCATCATCGGATCTTCGAACTGGAATCTCCAAGAATTCAGCAGCCTTAATGAAGACCTCCATGACTTTGCTGCAAATTACAATCATCACAGCACGGGACTGAGGTTTCAATTACATACCAATAACAGATACTATCCATATTCACCATGGTTTAGTAGTGTCGGATACTATAATTAAATTTCATCACATATCAAAAAGTATGTCTTGGTCAGTACAAAACATTCAATTCAAGATGTTCGACTTTAAATTTACAATTGTACTCTGGACCATGCTTCAACTCATTAATATATGACTTGCATAAAAGAAGCTAAGGAAAGCTGACAGAGAAGATATGTACCTAGGGGCCAAGGAAGGTTTCATCAAGTGAAAATAGGCAGCTAACGTGTCGTTCTTGACATAATTTCCAGTATACTTTGAAGATCTTGACAAATATACAACAGCCACCACCAGTGGCAACAGTATGCAGACTCCAACTATCCACATTAGCAATATCCCACTAGATGCACCATCAATATTAAGAAGAAATTGAGGAAGAGCAATTCCCATTTGAAATCCCTGCATCATAATATAAGTGTTAGATTCTAGTTATGGCTTCAACTATTCATATTATTTTCTTTGTTCAAATAAGAGAAGGAAGCTTTTCTTCCCAAGGTTTATTACCTGCCTACCATCAGGATGACCATATTTTTCAAAATTCTCCCTGGAAATTGGATCTGTCAGAGCTTGGTAAGCTTTGGATATAAACTCCACAAAGTAGTTGTGAGCAGCTGAAATTGGAAATTTTTGTGATTATAGACAGCACGGGTCAAAAACAAGATTACTAGTCATTTGACATTTCAAGTTAAAGAACAGGGAGAACCAAAGAATAACCTGGATCAGGATTCTTATCAGGATGGTACTGGATGGAGAGTCTCCTGTATGCCTTCTTAATTTCAGAATCTGATGCTCCAGGCTCTAATCCAAGAATACTGAACGGCTCAAAAATTTGAATCTGAGTTGACATAGAAGGTGTTACTCTCAACGAAAATGCAAAGTGCAATTATTGAACAACACAGGCATACAATCTGAAATGTAAGCACAAGTATTTAAGATAAATTGCGCAAGAGTTGTTTCGATGTGATTATCATGGAGTACCTCACGACTCATGTTCTTAATGTAATAAACAAGAACCCCCACTATGACCCATAGCAGCACCAGTGTAAAGTTACCACATGTCGAGACATTTGCAATCTGAAAGAACGAAACTGATATTAAAACATATACTATTAGGTACAACGGCAGAAGTTAAAATACATCTGTTGGTTAAATAATATATCACAGACCCGATTAAAAATTGACTTGCGATATTTCCCTGATCGAGCGCAGTCAGAACATCCACAGTGGATTTTCCTTGCTTTCTTCGAGGCAGCACGGAATAACTTCAGTATCGTATAAGGAACCAAAGGCAAGGCAATCATCGATAAAATGAAAATCGGAAACAATGCATTATTTTCTTCTGGATCAGCCATGAGAAAGCTATATGCTGTCCACCAAATGTATACCTGCAAACAAATTAAAGAACAACGATAAACTTAAATTGATATGGCAAGAACAAGAGGCCCTTGATCACAGAATTTGCTTCACAGATCTAAAGAAACATCAATCACACATCCTGCAACAATCTCCACACACACACACACACACAGAACAAAGAGTTATAAGAACAATAAAAAAATTAACTACCAGAAACATCAGAGGAAGATCTAATTGTTTTACACTTTTCTTCAAAAGAACCCAGCGACCCTCAAAAGCAACTCAGGAATTAGATTCAGCCAATTCTGTAAGTTCGGCCATTGATCCACGCATAAAGGAATATAAAACCAATAGAAAGAAAAAATACAATTCGAATTTCAAACAGAGAAGAACTGAATTCAAAAACACAATTCTATCATAAACCCTAAAAACCATAAAACAAATCGAAGTTACTCGAAGAAAAAAAAAAACCTCAACATACTGAATTTTTAGCTTCAGGCCAACAAATCAAACGGAAAGCGGCAATGATGCACTACAACTGCACCGATGACCCTTTCTCAAACCCATCATAACCCTTCGTTAAACCCACAGATACGAAGAACCCTTTCAAGTTAAAATCACAACCTCGAACAAAATCAAAAACCCATACCAAAAAAAAAAAGAAAAGAAAAGAAAAAACACAATCAACATTAGATGTAACGTCATTCATTCAAAAATCAATTCACGTGAACCGCGATTTCACATGGTAATTACCTAGAATTAGAAATGAAATAAAAAGATCTGATCCTTTCAGACAGCAGCAAACGTAAACCCGATATCAATGGATGGCGCGAAGATTGTAAGAGGAGTGAGGGCCCCAATGAGGTTCTCCTCGCTGTTGTTCGATTATCTTGTACTTGTTCTCATTCATGGTGGCTTGCAACTTTTGGAGTAGTCATTCGTCAGTGTGTGAAAACGTGTAACGGAAATGTTGTTACGGATTGTCCCAATTTAGCCTTCATTTTCTTGTCAAGACGAAGTTGACCTCTACAGATTGCTTCGAATTCATTGCAAAATCTCATCACCAGATACTTATAAAAATAAATAAATCAATCTTGTGAGGATTTGAGAGATAGAAGGGAGTTTTTGAAATCAGTTATTTTATTATTATTTTCAATAAATCGATTACAATCACAAATAATAAATATCAATATTTAACAACTATGACAAAGCCAATAACAAATATCAATATTTAACAACTATCGACAAGGCGATAACCATAATAATTATATACTAATCATCGATTCAAATAACTATTTTTAATCATCAACTACTGTTAAAGTAGAAAGACAGCTATTCCTAAAATAGATTAACATCCTGCTAATGAAGCCTGATTCAGTTGGTGAAGCTGAGGCCCAATGATCCTATAGGTCATTCCCTACGTGGGATGATCTGTTTCTACTACATAGTAGGTTATTTATTTCTATTGTATAGTAGGTTATTTGTTGTTGTGATAGCAAGATATTAGTATATGTGATATTGTTGATAGGAATGTTGTATTTGTCTCTGTTTGTTATTGATACTAACAGAATTGATTGTAATTACATTATTTCAATTAATAAAATTCATCGCTTCCACCTAAAAAAATAAATAAATAAATAACATCTCACACATTGATGGGGTGTAATTAATTGATAAAAATAAGTTGAAAACAATATTTTAGTTTCACAGCTTATGATCTTAAATTGTTTAAATTGAGTTTGTCTCCGTCAAAAGCTAGCTATAAACATGTCTTTACTAATTTATCTAGTTTAATAGTAAATTTGTAAACACTAGAAAGCATAACGTGCGATGCATGTGTACAAATATATTTTTAGAAGTAAATATATCATTTATGTTAAGTTCATGATATTATTCATATTTTTTTTTATTGAAACATTAGTATTATACAATTATATTTTCAAACAAAATGATGGTAATTATTTAAATTGATAAGGAAACTATTCAATTTTATTATTTGCAATTTACTTTCTAAATTTAATTGGTACTATTGAATAAAAATATATTCCCCAAACTTAAAATTTTACATTTCGTATATTCACTAATGATTATTTTATTATTATGTATCAAGTCAATTAATATGAAAATATAAAATATTTATATTCAAAAAATTAATATTAAAATTAAAATAATTAGTCAAAGTTCCTTATCTTGAATAGAAGAAATTTCAATGTAATAAAATAAATTGATCAATTTTATTTGTAGGTTTTATTATGTCTATTTTCTGTTGTTTAATTTTGTTTTCATTTTTTGTTACATTTTGTATGTGTGTTGTATGTTTTCTTTTAATACTATATTTGAATGTCATATACTTTTACTTTATTGACACTGTTACAAACTAATTATTTATTGACTATTGTTATAAAGCTATAATCAAATTGGACTATAATACCAATATTTGTGTTGTAAGATCCTATAATGTATGTTAATCATATTTCATTATCAACTTTTTTATATTGTCAAATAATTATTTACATGCTTTATTAGCCTCTAAAATTTGAAATTTTAGTGTATAAAATTTTATTTTTCACCTTTATAAAAGAAAACAATAGATGTAAAAGTAAAACATTCAAGATTATCTAATACCAAAGAAATAAGTGCTAAGAGATTCACCTAAATAGTTGAATTTTCATAAGCAATTCCAATTTAATAATATTCTATTCATATATCAATTTTTATTCTCTTTGGTACTCATGCTTTTTAAACTTTTAAGTTATTTTTATAAATTTATTATTGGAAAAATATAATAATCTCATTGGCTTATTTATTATCATCTCTTTTTTTTTTCTAATTTCAACATAATTAACTCAGTTTTTATTTATTATTTGATTGTACTAATTTTATTCTCAAAATTTATTCATTTTCTTAATATGAAAATGTAATTGTACTAATGTGTTAGTATATAATTATTTTAAAAATTTATACTTTTAATTGTTATTGTGTTAATGTTTACTAACAATTTGACTTTTCTTATTTTCATAAGGGAAATAGCATTTTTCATTTCGCAACTTAGGTCCTTTCCATTTTTATTTGATCCATTGATTTTGGGATTCTCACTTTCGGTCCCGTAAATACTAAAAAGTAACAATTTTGTTACCATAACACCTTTTGCGGATGTTCAAAAGAAAATGTCATGTGGGAGTCAAGTGTATGATAATACAAGGGGACCAAATGTTACAACTTTTATGTACCTTTTAAAGCATAAAAATAGTTATATATGCTCGTTAGCACCTACAATTATGTTAGTTAATTTTCTACTCAATAAGGTAAGATTTTAAATTAAATTATTTATTATATTACTATTTATACTCTTCTTCAATGTCAGTGTTTTGGGGATGTAGGGGAGGTGGACATGGTGTTTTTAGCCTATTAATATTGAAATAAAATCAATTAGTTAGCTCTTTTTTAAATTTTCAATTGCACTTCTAATTTAATCTGATAGTTTTTATTTGTCATTAAATTTTGATACTTATATGTTATTTTATTATAATAAAATTGATCAATTTTTATTGTGTCTCTTTGCTATTGTTTGATTTTGCTATATTATGTCTGTGTATGTAATATGTTTTCTTTTACTATATTTTGAATGTCATTGATTTTTAATTTATTGACACTAAATTATTACAAACTAATTATTTATTTACTATTATTATAAAAATATAATTTAATTGGACAATATTACCAATATTTTGTATTTTAAGATCCTAATGTTAATTATATTTCACTATCAACTTTTAATTATTGTCAAAGTATTATTTATATGCTTTATTACTTTCTAAATTTTAAAATATTTTTTGCCTTTATATTGCAATTTTTAATTCTATATGTTTTTAGTTTAACTTCTTAATCTTATTTTCATATGCACCGATGTATAATTTTTTTCTTTATTATGTTACAACTTAATTTTTTATGTGAATTTTATTGTTGTAATACTTATTCTACTAATTAATATAAAAAATAATATATGTAAAAGTAAAGCATTCAGGATTATTCAATACTAAAAAGATCAAGTACTAAGATATTCACTCAATAGTTGAATTTTCACAAGCAATTTCAATTTAATAATATCATATCCATATATCAATTTTAATTTGTAATCAAATTTTGATATTTATTCATTATTATTATATATATATATATATATTTAAGTTTAGATTAGTATTTTATATATTATTCTTGTGTAGTTTATTTTAAATTTTAATGTGTCATGGTAAATTAAAACTTTCTTAATATAATTAAGATTTCTTTAGCAAAGTAATTGTGTTTGAAATATTATTTTGCATATTAATTTTTTTAGTTGAATATGTTATTCATTCCCTAAGTAGTTTAGAGCAATTAAGATTCTTAAACATTTTTCTTATCTAATGGTATTTTTTCTATAACTAATTTTATAATATAATTTTCTATGAATGCTATTAAAATTTAATGCATGATAGGTCAATGTAATTGGACTCATTTATGATTCACGATTAGAAGCAAGTTATTAGAATTTTGTGTAATTGGATTCATTCATGATTCACGATTTAGGTTTTTTAATCCTAAATTTATATGGAGGAGGTTTTTAATCCTAAATCCTGAATTCTAAATTGTTAAAAATTTCAAAATTTGTAATATAATAATTAATAATATTTAAATAAGGGTATGTCATTTCACAATATGGAACAAACAACTTGAGTATTCACACATTTATATAGAGTATAGATATAGATATAGATTTAGAATTCTAAATTGTTAAAAATTCTAGGATTTGTAATATAATAATTAATAATATTTAAATAAGGGTATATTTGTCATTTTTACAATGGGAAAATTCACACATTTATATAGAGTATAGATTAAGTAGTTTTTTCAAGCACTCAAACTTTAACTTTTTTTACTTTACTCTTTTATTTTTCAAATCCACCCATCTTTTAATACTGTTTAACTTACAACATTTTTTACAACTTATTTTCAACATAAAAACAAAAGTTATTTAAACACCCCTTAAGTAGAAGGGGCGTCGGAAACATCTTAAGTCGATAATTAATTCTTTGTCATTAAGATTGAGTAGGATAAAAATATTTGCAAAGTTCCACAAATATATCATCCAAATAAATAAGGCCAAATTGCATATTATCCCTGTATTTTAAAAACTCAAGTGAAAATTTCCGCGTATTTTAAAAATAAGTAAAAAATCCTCATATTTTATAAAACTCTGCACACGTGCCCCTCAACGTTAGTCAAAACTAGCGGCGTTAATTTTTTCGTTGAAAGACCGTTACACCCCTATTTATTATGTATTATGTCTTTTTTTAATGACCGTTGATCTTTTTTTGGTTGGATTTAAGCCGTAGGATCTAATCAATCCATATCAACCTTTAGATTTTAAATTTATAAAAGATCAATGGTCTAGATTTAATCATTCTTTTATATACATTATATTATAAATTATAAAAATAAAATATTTTAAAGAAATATTTATTAAAACCCTAACCCCCCCGCCCACCCCCACCCCCACCCCCCTTGGCCCACCCCCGCCACCAGGTGCCCTCCCCAAACCCCCCCCCCCCCCGAACCCCCCCAACCTCCCGCCACAACCCGCCGCAGAGGGGGCAACAACGACATCGTCGACGTCGCCAATGTCGCCGTTGCGGCGCCCAGGTTCATCGCGGCGACCGCGAACATTGCGGTCGCCCATGGGTGTCTGGGCGACGGCGACGGCTGTCGTCTCCCAGATTTTTCTTATATATATTTTTAATTTTAAAAAATTGATTTTGTTTAAAAATTAAATAAATTGATATATATTTATATAAAAATTTAAATTTAAGTATTATTTAAATAAAGTAAAATTTATTAAGTATAAAAATTATTTAAATATATAGTTAATTTATTAAGTATATTTAATCTAAATAACAATTTCAATTAATTAATAATATATAATTATTAATATTTATATTCATAAAAATAATTAAAATATGGTAAAAATACATATATTTGTGATCTTTTAATTTAAAATTTAACTTTTAAAACATATTAAAATTTTATATACTTTTTGGTATATGAAAAAAAAAGAGTCAAAACAAGTAAAAAAATTCCAAAACAAATATATACTCACTCAAGGGCATTTTAGTTATAAAACAATGAAAAAAAACGTGCAGAAACAAGAAAAATTTATTGCAGACGCATCAAGGGCGCGTGTCCTACACCTTCCGTCAATTTATGACGGAATAGAGATTTCGCGCTTAGTTAAACAAAATACGGGAGTTTTTTGCTTATTTTCAAAACACAGGGAGGGTTTCAGTATTTTAGGAAAAATACAGGGGTAAATTGAATTTGGCCAATAAATAACTATGCTTAAATTTATAGAAAGACCTATCAAAAATTGGTGCAAATTGTATTATTCGTTTGGTTGATGCATTTTTATACATTAGTTTGTTATTGTATACTTAGAAAAATCTATTAATATTAATTTTCGTACTTTTTAATTATCGATCTATTTTTTATTTATTAAGTTATAAATAAATTACTAATAACGGTAATTATCCTTTTGGTGGTTGTTAATAATTATTTCACTCGTTCTCTGTTGTCAACGCAATAATTTGAAGTAGTATAAAATTATGAACTGACCTTTGAAAACAAAACAAGAGGAGCAAAATTTTATTAAACAACAAAAGATGGTGTATTTGAATTTCACGTATATGCAATATTCGTTTGGATAGGGAATTATTAATACATTTAGTTATTTGTTAATATTTTTATACTTTTAACATACACTCATTGATCGATGTATTTTAATATGTTAATGTATAGATATTGTAATTGAATCAGTCTATACAAGAGAATTTATATCTCTTGTATTTTCAAGATCAATAATACAAATTAACAAAGTAATAAATAGGTTAAATTATACTGACACCCTTGATATTATATCAAATTACATAAATATTATTATCTTTTACAAAATTATAAATTCTCCCCTTAAGGGTTTTAGTGTGATATTTTTCGAGATGTTTGTGTAAGTTTAAATTTTGAATATGTATGTAGTTATAATTAAAATTATAATTTTATGGGATGTATTTGAAATTTTACAAAAAAGTAAATAATATTTTAGTATTCTGGCCTTGCATTAGGATGTCACTTTAATTTATCCTAATAAATAAAGAAAACCAATTTGTAATCAAGTCGCTGAACGACCCTATAGGGAAGATCGCACCGAGACAAGCACGATTTTATAATTATTTTCTCTTACGAGGAAACCGATAAGTTAGGATTTCTAATGAAACAACGCTATTCGTTTCGTTCTATTATCTCATCATCTTATGGCCTCCGCCGCTGACCACCGTCACCGCCGGCGCCATCCAGCCGCCCACTTTTCCCGATTCCTCCACGCCGCTTCCACCAATCTGTCCTCTTTCCTCACCCCAAAACCACCATCTCCGCCGCCAACATCGTCGAGAATCCTACTCCCCCTCCCCCTCAGGGACGCTGTTCTTTCACTTGCTTCCCCGTCCGAGTCAGGTCAGCCCGACTCGATTCCCCCAACTCGGTCAAGAAATCCCCCGTCTTCCTCATCCGCATCAATCAAAAGCATGCCTTCTTCCGAACCTGGGTCTGGGTTCCCCTCCACGGTTCGGATTTCGACCGGGAAAGGCGGCGGTCCGGCATTTGTGGGACAGGTTTTCAGCATGTGTGACCTTTCCGGGACCGGTTTAATGGCCGTATCGACTCATTTTGATATCCCTTTTATATCTAAAAGGTACTGAGTTCAGTTTCAGTGCATAGAACTCTAGTAATTTCATCTACCCCGTTAACTTATTTGTTTCATGACTTACGTTGTTTGTTTAGATTTTGCTACATAGCAAAATTGAGAGCATTTGTTACTGTGTGGTAGTGAACATGTGGAGCAGTTGTTAGAATGTTTTGTCCCATTTCAAGTTAATACTACTACTTTTTTAGGTTTAGTTTCGAATTGAAATTAGGATATTGGAGCTTGCCCTTGCTAATGTCGAATTTATTGGAAGAAATTGATATGGCTAATTCCAAGGTTGCATATTCGTGGGAGTGAAGTTTTTATCTGGGGAGCTGAATGAGGCACGAGAATCTGAATTAGTGTTGTTGAATAGGAATGCATCTTGGACCAATTCCCGAAATATGATTGACGAAGTATAGTTGATGATTTTGATTCAAGAGCAGCTTGATTGATCCAAAAGTCATGCACCTGGTTACGTGGCAATTGCAGAAGTATCAGCTACTCTATTTTTCTAATCTTGAATGCAGCTTCACAGCATACTGAGAATTTCCTATTTATGAGAATGGTCGTTCAGTCTCTATTTAATTTATTGTTCTAATTTGTTTTCTTGGTGGTACTATCGGCATTAACTGAGGCTGAATGGTTGTTTTCCTACACAAAGTTTCTTATTCTGTTATTTTATTGTCATTGTGTTTGCACATTTCTTGTATTTTCATAATGATGCTATTTATCTAGTTAACTGTCCTATTATTTTCTTGTATTGACAGAACACCAGAGTGGCTGAAGAAGATGTTTGCGGCAGTTACTAAGAGTGAAAGGCATGGCCCTGTATTCCGTTTCTTCATGGATCTGGGTGATGCTGGTACGACTTAATAGCATGATCTCTTTCTCTTCACTTTATTTTGTTTTTCCATGAAACATTCTCTCCTAGCCATTTCCATACCCTATTATGGGCTGTATCATCATTCATCCACTTGCTTGATAGAAAGATTGGCTATTGAAACAACATAAGCTATTTAATTTTTTTCTTAGATGTTCATGTTTGGTTGAACCAGGTCTTAAATTTGATTGATAAGATTGACTATGTTATGAAGTTGCATGATTCTTATTGCATTTGGCGCTTCATTCATTTTTAAATTTTGGTTGCTATCACTTCTGGTGATTTCCTCTTTTTAGATGGAAATGTGTGAAACTTGGATGTAGGGTTGAGCCGACAAAGTTTCTAACTCATTATATTCCAGTTTCTTATGTAAAACAGCTCAATATACCCAGTGGTGTGGTTGGTGCATGCCGTCTTGATATTGCGTATGAGCATTTTAAGGTACTAGCTTGCTCAGCTTCTGTGATTGATCTTTATTGCCTGATGCTCTCAATTGCAACTGATGTTATTTTAGTGTTGCTCTGAGATCGCAAGGCTACTTCCCTTGAATTACAGCAAGCAACCATGTGAAGCTCTCTCTATGCATATAAGTATGTTATTAGCTACTTCTGGTGTATCATATTAATCATATGTGACTGTACAATTATGCAACCACAAAACAGCAATTTGTTTTCATTTCCTCAATTTGATACATGATGTAGAAAATGGAACTAGTTTATTGGCCAAAATCTGCAAAAAGTGTGGACAGAGTAACTAAATGCACAATTTTGCCTGCTAATGATATTTCCTGCAAGTTACTATTTGTTGGAAAATTGAATTCACATTCCTCTATGCTGCATTTTCTATGAGCCAGGTGTAGATCTATATTTTGATGAACTTATCCATATTGCTCCTCAATTACGTGTTTGTTTCTAAAGCTTGTAAATCCAACCTGTTTGGAGTAATTGCTTATACGTCATGCGCAATGCAGGAGAAGCCCGAGTTGTTTCAATTTGTTCCGAATGAAAGACAGGTTAGACACAGCCACAAGCTCTTCCCCAAAAAATGTATAAAACCTCTAAACAACTTATGTTCAGGACCTTCAGGTCCTTTTTTCCTGCAATGAAAATGACTTCCATGATTTGCTGCTTTCAGGTCAAGGAAGCCAACAAACTTCTAAAGACATTGCCCCACAGTGATGGGAAAAAGAAAGTGGATGGTGTTCCTGTTTTTAGTGCTCAAAACTTGGATATTGCTATAGCAACAAAGGATGGCATCAAGTGGTGAGTTATGTACTGCATGTTATTATAATGGAAACATCTGCTAGTATTTTCTTGGTAGGACATAGAGTATACAATTTCTTGTGGTTTGTTAATCTCTCTCTAGGAATTTCTGCTAGGCCATGGTTGTTATGTTGGTAAACATAATGTGATCACTACAGCATATATAGATAGCAGGAAATTTGGGTAGCTTGTCATAGTTTGGCAAGTGAAATGATGTTCACTCCTTCCCTCTCATTTTCTTTCATTTTAGCCCATCGTCACCTTTGTCCCTTACGTAGCTAAAAATGTATTTATTATCCTTAAATCGTTCTTTTTAATCCAAAGTGTGTCACATCTACTCTGAACATCAGTTTCTCACAAGATTTCACAGTTTGAATACTCTCCAAAGTTTAATACATGAAAATGAACTCAAACTGCTCTTGATCTTTCTTTGTGATTATTCCTAAGGCAAATTGACATGACAAAGCAATGGCATTTTATGAAGTTTCAGATTCAAAATAAAGTGAACGGGCAATCTAAATTCTTTTTAATAATAATATACGGGGTATAGCTAGTTGATGAATTGTGTGATTTTGTGGGAGATCTAGGGACTATTTGCTTTTTAACTTGTGTGCAATTTGTCTTTCACAATCAGTTCATTCTTGCTTTCTGAAACTTGTGACATGGCGCTTTATCAGGTATACTCCTTACTTTTTTGACAAAAACATGCTAGACAACATTCTTGAAGAATCTGTAGATCAACATTTCCATGCATTAATTGAGACACGGCATTTTGAACGTCGGCGGGATGTTGTTGACGATAGCCTCACAACAGAAGTTGTTGAGGAGATGGGAGAAAGCATGTGGGATCCTCCAGAGGTACAAATCCATCTGTCTGCTGTTACTCATTTGCTATGGAAGTATTACCATGAAACCAATTATAATACCTGAATTTGGCGAAATAAGAAATAAAATAGATACTCCTGTAATGTCGTATGGCAAGAGTAGGCTCAAAATGATGCAATACAGGAGATAGGTAGTTTCTGGGGTTAAAATACATCAGGGTGCACTCTCAACACATAGTAAATGAAATGCGCGCAGTCAATATTGGAGCAATTTTCATCAATTCAAATGTACCCATGGAGATTTCCTCCTCAGCACTATTGACTGAAGGGTTCATCCGTTTTCTGCTGCTGCTTGATAGGTTCAGGAAATGCTGGATGAAATGGGTCATCCAGGTATACCATTGAGCATTGTGTCAAAGGCTGCTGAGATCCAGCTTCTGTATGCCGTCGACAAGGTTCTTCTGGGGAATAGGTGGTTGCGTAAAGCCACTGGAATTCAACCCAGATTTCCATATATGGTTGACTCATTTGAGAGAAAGTACTTCCTAACTTTAAACTTTTTATTACATTTAATTTTTAGTTAGCTCAAGTGGATCTAGCACGGGAATGAAGTAGTCATTTGCTTTGTTAAGCAATACATACAATGGGAGTGGGCAACTACATATGTTTTAATTTGTAGACTAGGTTGTGATGTGTTTGGTATTTCGTATGGGAAGTCAGAATCCATATAAGCACATTCATATGCCTATTTCTGCAAATTTATTTGTAACATCTCTTATTGCAGGAGTGCAGCTTCATTTCTGAGAGCCCAAAATCCATCTCGTTTAATTTCAAACTCAGAATTTGGAGAAGTCGCCGAAGTTCAGAAACCTGGCACTTTAGAGACGGAAACGAAGGATAATACTCATGATAGACAGGGATGGATGCGGAATTTCCAGTTCCCTTTTGGGGATTGGCTTAGTCATCCTTGGTTGCAGCAACCGGAAAAGCAGCAGAACCTTTCGGACACAAGGTTTTCACCAGCGACCTTTTCTCAGAAAAGATTTTTCTTAAAGATTTTCATGACTTCAAGTATTGTCTTGGTACTGAGTTAATGCACTTCCCACGCAGAGACGGAAATTCTTCCATGCAACGTAGAGGACAAGACGTGCAACAATCTCCGTTCCTCCCCAAGATTACCATGATTGGTATCTCGACTGGAGAGCCAGGGAAGATGAGCAAAGCCACCCTAAAGAAGACGATGGATGATTTAACGAAAGAACTAGAAAAGGTGGACCAGGTAAATCAAGCTGGCTCTACTAGTAACGGATACACGGTTGATGACAGGGATCCACTGTTCGTGGCCAATGTTGGCGACTATTATTCTAATGTATCAAAAACTGGCTCAGCTCGATGGGTTCGAGGAGGATCACACTAGAGTCTTGTTATTCATTTCCTCTCATTTTTTCACCTTAATTTTGTCCAAAAATCAAATTAAAAGATGTAAATTAGTATGATGAGTCATGATTCCTACTTGATTAGGCCACATGTTGTTTAGTTCCACTAGAGTTAGGGATATATAGCTGAAAAGCAGATGAGTCTTGAAGAAGATATTCCTCTGTCAATGAAAATAGCACTTTTCACATCATTTCATATATAGATTTGCATATTTTATTTCTTTTCGCACTTTTTAATTACTTTTTGGGTGATAGTATGATGGATAAAATCTTTGGATTAGCCACTTGTAGATTCTGATTAAGGCTCTTGAAGATATGCTTAAGCAGCAGCATTGACAAGTGATGAACATCACTATCTAACATTAGCCTCTATGGTTGCTTTGCTGACTTATCTTTTTTTTTCCCACTGAGTGATGGACTCTGATGCGACTTTGACCCAACTCCAACTAGGAATTGGAAACTACGACTTTGATTTATAGCCATTCCATATTAGGCAACACCAAATTCAGAGTTATTCAAGAAAATTAACGGTCGTTGCACGCGATTGCCATGAATATATAAGACAGAATTGTGATGTGAGATGGATAGAAAAAATGAAATTCGTAAAGATAAAACAATAATGGTGTAAGAGGATAAGAAAGAATGGAGTTCACGATTTCCGTGAATATATAAGACAGAATTGTGGTATGAGATGAATAGAAAAAATGAAATTCGTGAAGATAAAACAATAATAGTGTAAGAGGATAAAAAAAGAACGGAGCCCGAGAAAAAAGAAACGTGGAACGAGTTGAGAGAGAAAAATAAATTTTAATTGTGAATTTATTAAAAATACAACAGCTTGTGAGATAAAGAAACATGTAGAAGTAAGGTGAAAAAGAAAAGTGCAGTAGTGGGTTGCAAGGAGGAAAAAAAATATAATTGTGAAATTATTAAAAAACATAAAATTAATATTTGGACTGATTTTTTTTTTTTGGAAAGGAAGGAATGAATCAAAAATAAATTTGAGTATTTAAAAATTAATACGATAAATTTTTTAATGTTCTCTTACAATAGTATAGATATTTCACCTATGTAAACTACAGCATGAAACACAAAAGAGATTTTTACTTTAAATTCTAATGTCATGTGTGTAAAATATAGATCAATCAATAGGTCCATTTTGGACCCGAATCAAAATCATTTTGATTCGGATCCAAATCGAACCACCCATATGCCACCCCAGTACTCTTCTAACTTTTCCTCGAAGAGGGGTTTAGGGGTGTGGGGAGGGAAGGAAGACCAATATGTTTGTCTATATTTATATTTTTTATTTTTAAAATAATAATTAAATTAAAAATACATTTGTTTATATGTATATTGATTTGACACTATAAGTATATAAAATACTAAGTAATTCAAAAATAATTGTCATTTTACTATATAAAATTAAAATATATATATTTTTCGCTGAAAATAAAAACACACACAAAGTATGTAATGGTGCGACCAATAGTATGGAGTGTATTGATGGGGCCCACAATATAAAAAGTGATGGGTAGTGATCCATTTAATTTCTTTCTCCCAAGTTGATATGGAAATGGGAATGGGAATGGGAATGGGAAAAGGTAAAGATTGATTGATGGAAACTAAAGAGGAAAAAAAAGTTGGAAATTGGGGTTTTGTTTTCTTCTTTATAATACTTTTTTTTTTAAAAAAAAAAAAAGTGTTACTCCTTGAGAAGCAAGCAACAAAGGTATTATTAGCTACATTCATTTTTTTTTTTTTTTTTTTTGAGCTACTTCACTTTTGAGGGTCATTTGTTTGCATGTCCTCCTAATCCCACAATCCACACCCACTCTCCTACACCCTCCATGTCCCATCTCTCTAAATCACAAGATTTTGATATACATTTGGGATAAAAGGTATCATACGATGTGAATCATATCATCATTAGTATCATGCAAAGTTGATCGCCGACGTATTTTAATTATTATGGTAAATTACAGTCACCTTCTACGAGGTTTGACATAATTATAAATACCCCTTATTGTTTGAAAAATTATAAAATATCCCCTGAGGTTTGTAATTTTTAGCCAAAGGCCTGAAATTGACCATTTTGCCCTTAAATTTTTTATTAAAATAGTAGAAAAATAAGCCAAAATGAATTGCATTATTGCTCGTTTGTGTAAAAAACTTAAGATCCTTTCCCTACGCATTGTAGTCCAATTTTTTTTAAGAATTAAATAAAAAATAATTCAATGTGTAAGGGCATTTTGATCAATTCACCCATAAAAATGGATGAAAATGGATTATTTGTTAGACATTTACATACCTCAAGGAGGGTATCTGTAATTTTTCAAAACAACGAAGAGGTATTTATGTTTATGCCAAACTTCATAGGAGATAACTGTAATTTACCATAATTATTATTACCATTTGATGTTTTTGACACTTGATTTATGTAAAAGTTAATTTCCAATACTAATATGAAGCTGAAAGGGCCCCTTATCTTCACTTGACAAAAAGATGATTATGAAGTGGGCATGTTGAGATATTAAATATTAAATTATTATTTTTCTAACCGTTCAAATTTTTAGATGGGATGATTGTTTAAAAATCGTAAGATTTAAAATGTTTGTCATGTAAACTGCGATTGATGAAATTGATTAATTGTAGTATTAATTAATTAGATTAGGAAGAAATTAATAAATACAACAAGATTCACATGATTGGATCTCTAGCTAATAATTAAGTGTATAAGTTATATTGTTTTGAAGTTTGAAATATATATAAATAAATATGTATATCAAGCATCACTAAAAATAGAAAAAAATCATTAATGGGTTTTGACTGCAGCAGCAAAAAGGGATTGCAGAACCTAAGACGAATGAGTTCTTCTTACACGCATTAAATTCCATATCTACCCATCATGGAAAAGATGCCCTTTCACTAAAGTTATTTCTGTACGCTTCATTTTAGGGCGTGGGCTAAGGATGTCCACTTCCCTTCCTAGACTCACAATGCCTTTATTCTTTCTTGGCATAATTACATTTACACATCTGATCTATAGTTTATTTACATAAATTATTTCTGCTTTTTGTATAATTACAGAAAATAGGGATAGTTTGTGTAATAATGTGATACTTTTGAGGGGTGTAAGTGTAATTTTCTAAAAAATATAGAGGTAGTTTGTGTAAATAATGCTTACATTCTAATGGGTGTATGTATAATTATTCAAAAAATAGGGATGATTTGTGCAAACAAACTATAGATTATGGGGTATAAATGTAATTAGCCCTTCTTTCTTCCTATCTATTTATAATGCTCTTACAAGAGTACTGATGGGCTGTAGATGATTCTGAGTAGGTAGCTGAACACATAATTATTCAAATTTATTTGAATTATTATCAAATTTGAAATTTGTGTTTGAATTTAATTTGATTATTAATCTAATCGAGCTTTTAATTGGATCAACACATCTTACTATTTCTGCACCAATCAAATTGAGTTCAAGCCTAACTCGAAAGCTTATCAAAAAAATTTTGTTCAAATTTGATTTGCTAAATGTTAAAAATTAAATTCAAACAAGTTTTTATCAATCTATGTCAGGTCTAGTTAATTATCATGGAAAAAAAAAATCAAGAGGACCACATGGCTTTGTTTGGAGTTTCATTTGTGAAATGTTTTCTTTTTGTTTTCGAGATAGAAAATGAAAGATAAAGATAATGTAAGACGGAATAAATTATGCATTTCGCAAAAATACAAGTAGTTTTTGATTGTCTGTCGAATAGCTTAAAAATAAAAGCAAACAACGCCTATCGACTAAAGCCATGGAAAGGGGGACTACAATTTTTTATTGTAATTCATGTTGTATTTTTTATTCCGTTTAACATATACACGTTATGCGTATAAAATTTTTCCTCAGATAAAATTAATAATGTAATCTTCATATGCATGGGTAATATATGTAAAATAAAATAGAAGATGTAACACGAATTGCAAAGAAAAATTCAAAGGTCTCATGGCTTCGAAATCTTGTGTAGTGATTGATTCTCCCCGAACATTATTTTCCAGGGTATAAAGTATAGATGAGATCATTAGTGTCTTTAGTACAAGACAGATGTAATAATATTTGGTGATTCTCAATAGACAAGCACACGTACGTACGTGCTATTATTTTCCTAAGATTCGAATAAAATGGGCTGTGTATATGTATGTATGTATGTCTTGAACTGGACCAAACTTAACCACATATTCTAGTTGGGCAAAATATTTTTTTGATCCCGTAAAATTAGAGTATTATTTATTTTGATACCACAATTTAGGTAGGTGGTTGTTTGAGTACCATAAAAAATGTTTTTCAATTTTTTTGGTCCCAAAAATGTTATTTTTTTAGTTATTTTGGTTCCATAAAATACGTTTTTTAGTTTATTTTTGTCCCAAGGGACATGATATTTTGGGACCAGAAAAACTGAAAAACGTGTTTTATGGGATTAAAGCATTCACATACCTAAGTTGTGGTACTAAAACAAATAATACCTTAATCTTTACGGGATCAAAAAAGCATTTTCCCCTAACCTAATTCCTAATCCTAAACATTGAACCATCCATTATTCAAACTTAATTTGATCGAACCAAATCAATCACATAATAAGTGTTATATACTTGTAATATTGATTTGTCATTTTTTTTTTTGAATTATTCACCAATTACACAACAACTGTATTATACTTGTCATATAATTAATTAAATCTGATCAAATTCGATCTGAATTAGAATTCCTTGCGTATTCCTATTGGCCACTGTATATGCATTGTGTGAAGATTGTGAATGAAAAGATGGGCACCATCCAAACAAAGAGCTAGCAAAAGGAATATGTGAGAAGCTAGTGCCTATCGTGAAAGCAATACACATACCACCTTATTGTTTGACCAAAATGACAAGAATGCCCCTCCCCCACCCCACCCCACCCCCCCTTTTGACATTCCCCAAAAGTCAATGGTAAAAGGAGGGTTCATTTTCTCAAAAGAGAGATTCTGAAGCATGAAAACCCTAGAAGCCACTACTTGCTTTTTTTACCCTTGTAGTAGAGTGTGGGGGCAAAAAACCTTTGAATTTTCTTGTGCATGAATGATTAACAAATCTTGCAGCAAAATGATAAAAAGGCAAAAAATATCAACTCCAAGACAGTGCTCCACCCTCTCTCTCTCTCCTCTCTCTCTCTCTCTGTGGATCCATTTCTTTATATATGCACACAGTAAAACTCACACACCAAACACGATCGGACATAGTATATTGTTATTGCTTACAAAAGTCAGCGCCGTCCTCGGGCCCCCCCTCTCTCTCTCTCTCATCAAGCAAATATGCTCCAACCAGGGAAAGAGAGTGGCAACTGATGAGCAATAACACAGAATAGGACATTTTATTTAATTTGATCTTCTAGTTCTGATGGATGATGACTGGGATCTCCATGCGGTGGTGAGAGGCTGCGCCGCCGTCACCACCACCACCACGGACACTACCACTACCACCACCACCACCACCGCTAACGACCCTTTTCCTAGTTTTTCCTCTACGCCTAATTTCCATGAGGATCAAGACTCATTTGATTTTCCTGGCCTTATAGACGACAGGAACGACCCTTTCCAGGGTTTGCAAGAAATCTACCAAGAATTCTGCCTTGACGCTCCGCCTCCTGCCACCTCTTCCGCCGCCGCCGCAGTCCCCATCCCGGCGGCCCAAGCGTTTCAACCTCATAAAGAAATTGTGCAAATACAACCACCAGTACTGCTCCAGATGAATATGCCAAGTCAAGAAAGCATACAGTTCAAGAATCCTCGGCTTGCTACTTCCCCTTCTCATAACAACTTTACAGCAGCAAATCCTCAGCCCATTCGACAGCGAAGAAGGTAATAATTTTTATCTCTTTTTTCTTACAACTTCTTGCGAAGATTCTTCTGGAAATTACAAAGCGGTAATAATTATATGGTTTAATCAATACCATCTCACAGGAAAAACCAGCAGATGAAAATGGTTCGTGAAATGACACAAGAAGAGCTCTCCGCTGATTCATGGGCATGGCGAAAGTACGGTCAGAAGCCCATCAAAGGATCTCCATATCCAAGGTTGTCTCTTTGCCTTCTTCACATTTTTGAATTGTTTTTTCATTTTCCATATCTCCAACTTTGATTTTAATTAATATTTTAATAAATGGGAATAGATCCTTCTTGCCTAAGAAAATCTTCTCATCTTCTGCCTTAGCCTTTGATTATTATTATTATTATTATTTTTAAAAAAGAACAAAATATTCTTGAATGACAAGAGTTTAAAACTTTTCCCTTTTTTTCTTTATTATTTCAACCAGAAACTACTACCGGTGCAGCACATCTAAAGGCTGCGCCGCCAGGAAACAGGTGGAGCAGAGCCCAAATGATCCGGGGATTTTCGTAGTCTCATACACCGGAGAACACACTCATCCACGGCCAGCTCACCGGAGCTCACTAGCCGGAAGCACCCGCAGCAAATTCGCTGCCGCCGCAAAAAGTAATAACACTGACAATAATGCGCTTTTGTTTCAAAAGGGTTCCGTCTCTTCTTCTTCACCCGCATCTGGCTCGAGTTTCTCACCGTGTAGTCCGTTAATGGAAGGTGAAGCTGCAGCGCGGAACGACGGCGTGGAGATGGCGGAGCAGGAGGACGGCTGCGGGGATGAGGACGATGAGAATGTTGTTGTGATTCCTAATGATTTGATGAATGATGATGAAGATATGTTCAAAGGGTTCCAAGATTCTGATCACTCGAGTGGTGGTGGGGACTTGTTTTCAAGTGGCTTGCTATCATCGCCGCCGTGGACGCCCACCAGCTCAGCCGCTAACGCTTCCACCTTCAACGGTGGAGGAGGAAGCTGAGTCGCCGGAGAAGATGGGCAGACCTGGAGTTCTTTAAAAACCCTTCCTTTCTATGCAAGGGATTGAAAAGGTTGAAAGCATCAAGGAATATCTACCCTCTCCACCAACATTTCTTGATCTTCTCTTTTAATTTCTTTTCAATAATTTATTATTAGAACTTATAATATAATTTGTAATATTAATTATTAGGTATATTAATGTAAGCTTAGAGTTTATATTTTGGTTGTATAGATAGAATAAGTGGTGGAAATTAGAATTAACTAGCATTAATTCTCGCAGCAATTAATTATTAATTCCCACCTCAAAATAAAATTAGTATGTATTATTAATTGAAATAATTAATTAAGTTTCTTAAATAAAATTAATATCATCGATAGACTATGATTGCTATGAATTTCTTGGTTGTTCACGTTTCACGACCATGACTAACGTGGACTATGATCATATATACCAACAGTCATATACATTTTAATGTATGTACAAAATTAAAATAGATTCTAATTTTTTCTAATAAAATTAGATTTATTACTATATTATTTAGTATATTCAAATTCAAATACTAATTTAATACGTAATATTTTTAAATCAACGTTAAAATAATCTGTATTCCGACGTGCGGAATTCTGAATTTGGATTAAGGAAACTAATTAAGGGGAAGAAATAATTTGAATCTTAACTATTTTTGGTAAGTACAAAGAAGAAGGAAAAGAAATCTTTCTTTTTTCCTTGACTACTCATTTTAATCCAACTTACTCGTATATATATTATCTAAAATGAAGATAGTCTATATATAATTTTAACACGTGCCTAAATACAGTCTTTGTAGGACAATTAATAATCATTTGCTAATAATAGAAAGATTTATTAATTGTCTATGTATGGACAGAGAATAATATGTCTACATTGTCTAATCTTAGACAGATAATATTTTTTCATATTGAACTAAATATGGTCATGCAATAGAAGACTATGATGGCCTCTCCCTATTGAACTCATTAGCCAGTCACATAACAAATGAATTATGATTTATGAGCGTTATCATATACAAAAAGTATATATAATAATATCAATGATATAATTTATTACAATTTTTTTTTGTCCGATGTCGTATAATATACGTTGTGTTTTTTTAGTACAATGGGGATGTCATGGGGGTTAAAGACAATCTCAGATTCATCTCATTCAAGGAAGAGAGCGATGTCAATTCAATTAATTGATTGATGGCATTTAATGCATCAGCTGAACAAAATTTGTGAACAGAATGTAACATTCTTATCAAGTGCTGATTAATTACTGGGATAAGAGGTAATTTAATGTAAAAAAGAAGGTGTGATGCATCAATTACATGGAGATTGTTTTAACATTTATTGTAAGTTGATCCTCTTACCACACTGTTGGTACTTGTACATCTTGATTGAATATATATATTGGTAGACTTAAATTTGGGAAAAAAATTTTGAGTTAGTAACAAAGCTGATAGTAGAGGTCATGGGTTCAAACTTTCTGTGTGTGATGCTGCTGTTGCTACTGTATTATAGTTAGGTGCTAGTTTATGTGATACTATTAATATAATTATTGTATTTTGTCTTTGTTCGATATTGAAGCCGATAAAACTGCTGGTAATTACTTTAATTCAATTAATAAAATTCATCGCTTTTAATTAAAAAAAAAGTTGATCGATGGTTCATGATTTGAGTTTCATTGGAAGTTTATTAGTGTTTAATTTTAAAAATATTGGTCTGGCCAGTTCAATTAATTTAATTGAGAAATGATGAAGCGTTTGATCTGATTATATAAAAAGTATAACATAATAACCATTCTGGACCCCATTATCTTAGAAGTCATAGGTTCGAACTACTGCGTGGGATGATGTTCCTACTGTATAGTAAGTATTATTTGTATACTATAATAGTAAGGTGTTATTTATATTTAATTTATCTGATATCGTTGATCATGATATGATTGTTGTATGTTCGATATTGATATTTGACAGGATTAGTGGTAATCATTACTTCAATTAATAAAGTTCAATTCCAAAAAAAAAAAAAATCCATTCTGAATCTAAAAAATCAGAATGATCTGATGATAAATGTTAGTTCCACGTTGAAATTTAAAAATAAAGTAAAATAAAATACCAAGTTATAGGCACCATAATTTTCGTCGATCATATATATTGAATTAGGTTGTTTATTAATCTTATATATGCTTTTGTATCTTTATTAATTGATAATTTCAAACCTACTAATCTATTATAATATTTTACCAATAATCTTGGTGAAATTTCCCTTTTAGTCTCATCGAATAGGGGTTCAATATTTTTAGTCCTATATTTTACAAAAATTTTAAAATAGTCCAAAAATTTTAAAAACTCGACACATTAAGTCCTTCTTTTTATGGGATTTTTAAAATGGTCTCAAACTTGAGAAAGCTCGACAAACATTTAGTCCCACGTTCAAGTTTCTCCCAAAAAAAAAAAGACGACAAGGACACGTGCAATGTGCGTGTCCATCAATTGTGTGAGCGACCAAGCTAACGGACATGCGCATTGCACGTGTCCTTGCCGTCTATTTTTTTTTTCTTTTTTTTTTACGGAAACTTGGACATGGGACTAAATCGAATTTTTCCAATTTTGAGACCATTTTGAAAATTCTGTGAACAAAGGACTAAAAGTGTAATTTTGCCAATAATCTTCAAAACATATTGTTAGTGATGTTATTTTTTGTAAATTATTAAGTTATATTTGTTAACCCATGCATTGAATTAATATTTTATGATTGCAGTTGTTGGACATTGGGTCGATTTTGTGGACATGTGGCCCAATATGCATTCATATTTGATATAGAGTTTGAAATCTCCCAACTTGTTAAAAAAAGTAGATCCACCCGACGAGCGCGAGCGAAAGCGAGTAAGGGAATGCGAAATGCAAAATTATTCTAATACTTGTTGGTATAAGACTCCTCTTAGATAGACTTTATCTAAGATAAAGTTTGTAGTCCTCCAAATACTTGGCATAAAGACTCCTCATAGGTATTAGAGTTTAGTACATCTATAAGGGAAAAAAAAAAAAATTTAGTACACGAACTTGACTCTCGTTCAATTTTAGTACACTAACTTTGATAATTATCATATTTTATACATTATGTTGCAATTTTACTTCAATTAAGTTCAATTGACTGGAATTTGCTGACGTGGCCAATTTTTGCTTATGTGTCCGGATAAATTAACCACGTTAGCACATGACGTGGCCGGCGACTGACGTGGCGGGATGACTTGGATGTATTTTCTTCCATAAGGATGAATTTTAGTATACTAACTTTAGCATGGTTTAATTTTAGTCCAATAACTTATACCTTTGAATGAGGTGAAATTTAAGTCCCCTGTCATTGTGTCTAGGGGTTGTCACTGCCCATTTATATTTATATTATAAAAAAATTAAATATAAGTGTACCGCTGAAAACGGTACACTTATATATTTATGACTGGTCGCTAATTGCGAGCTGCACTCACGACCAGCCCTCAAATTTTTTTAAATTTGTTAATTCTTTATAATTATTAGTTAAAGTTAAAATAATAATTATTAATACTTAATTAGATATAATTAATTAATAATAATTTGATAATTGTTAATATAACTATTAAATTAATTAATTAGAGAATAATAAATTTAATAATATAGTTGTTAATATTAATTAATTTGATATATATATTAATTATTGAAAATTTGATAATATAGTTGTTAATCATAATTTAAAAAAAGATAATTATATAATTTGATAATATATTTGTTAATTATTTATAATTATTAATAGAGTTGATATTATTATAGCCGAGATCTTTTCCTTTTCACACTTATCAGTTCAGTTGGATCATCTATTTTTTAAACTATGATTAACAACTATATTATCGAATTTCTAACAATTAATCTATATCAAATTAATTAATATTAACAACTATATTATCAAATTAATTAAAATTATCTTAATAGTTCCGTACGAAAAAAATAAAAATATTATATCATTATTATAATTATTATTCTGTACTTAAATTTAACCTCATTCAAAGTTATTGGACTAAAATTAAACCATGTTAAAGTTAGTGTACTAAAATTCATCCTTATGAAAGAAAATACATCCAAGTCATCCCGCCACGTCAGTCGCCTGCCACGTCATGCGCTGACGTGGTTAATTTCGCCGGGCACGTCCGCAGAAATCGGCCACGTCAGCAAATTCCGGTCAATTGATCAGAAAATTGGAACAAAAACCCTCAATTGGACTTAATTGAAGCAAAATTGCAACATAATGTATAAAATGTGATAATTACCAAAATTAGTGTACTAAAATTGAACGAGAGCCAAGTTAGTGTACTAAATTTTTTTTTCCCATCTATAAATAGGATACATAATTGTGATCACAATACACAAGTGTGGTACCAAAATGAGTTGAACACAACACAAATGATCTCTAAATATACTCTCTTTCTTTATACTTAATTATCTCCATGTTTTTCTTGGAGCACCACCATAGACTCCACTAATTTGAGGTATCTAAATGAGTGCATTAATCTGGTAGTAATCCACCCAGGCGTATTCATGGTGCACAACGTTCGGAGGAAGATCCATCATGAGGTGATTTTAAGATGACAAGAAAATGATATTCGTGATCCACTTAAAATAACGACATATAAATAAGTTAGATCTGAATGCATGAATCGAAATACTTCATCGACACAAATTAACGGGACCCACATTGATGTACCTACGTGTTAAATATTATTGTACACATAAATTATTTATTCTATGCTATATATATATATCATTGTATTTATGCCTAATTCCATAGCAAAAAGGAAAATCTTTGGCAAGAAGTCTAAGGCAAAAATGGGTGACAGCTGCGGATTATGAGAATTAGGAGCGGACAGTGCAGCCTCAGGCACCAACTCCGGGTGAGTGGGGGCATCACATGGTTTTCACGAAGGAGACACCATTTTACCCACTCAAATCCTAAGATCCCTTTTTGTCCCTTCCTCATATTCAAATCCCACTACTCCCTTTTCACTTGAATTTTTTTTTTATTATTAGTTTATTCCAAAAAAAGGAGGGGTGGTGGTCAAACCTATTTTATTTATATTTTTCCCCACTTTATTAGGAGGAGGATAAACTATACTACTACTATTCTCTATCTATCTATCTATCTTGTCCTTTCTTATTCACCTTATTTCCTAATTGTATTTCTTGTCTACATGTAAAGCATCAATTGTTGGTACATTGTGTGTGTCTCGATATCACTGGTTTTGGATAATTATGCCATGATTGAAAATTGAAACATTCTTTAATATAAGTTGGTAATTATTTTGAAGTTAAATATGATCATTGTTATTTTAATAAAATTATCAAACGGAATACTTAGTATCAACATACTATGAAATCGTAGTTTTTTCGAATCATAACATGTGTAAATAAATGGAAAACCTCTTGACTTACTCGAGTTGAACGTCTAATTATAAAAAGGGAAAAATTGTTCATTTTTTGTACCATTATTTATTTCCTTAGGCCCCGTTTATTTTGTGAAATGAATGATTGGGTGATAGAATAAAAAAAATGGATACTATGTTTACTTGGACTGTTTGTATTGAATAATTCAACTCACCTATTTAGATGGGGTAGGTTATTCAGGATGAATGATGAATTGTACCGGATTGATGATAAAAATCGCCCCCAATGCAAAGAAAATACTTTACAAGGCTATATTAAACAACTCGTCCAACCTAATCTATATTATTGTATAAAAGAAACCCCATTTTTACTCATAAATTACGGTTAATGAAACTACCACACTACTTTTTTGCAATGCCAAAAATAACTCTCAACTGATAAAATAACTACTTTATTTAACTTTTCAAAATCTATATTAATTGATAAATTAGTTTTTTCTTTATTTCTTTTTTTAATATGATGTGTTAGTTTATATGTTTTACTTTTATTTATAATATATTTTTCAGCATAAAAAATTATTTATTATATACATGCAG
The DNA here is from genome assembly GCA_034509735.1 of Sesamum alatum. NCBI lineage: Eukaryota > Viridiplantae > Streptophyta > Magnoliopsida > Lamiales > Pedaliaceae > Sesamum > Sesamum alatum. The sequence continues at coordinate 26,312,583 of JACGWO010000003.1, read as the reverse complement.
GAACAATGTACCACAATGACCAATAATGAAAAATTAAGTGACCTTATAGGTTTATGAATGAAAAACTAGGGAGTCGTAGTTTTGATTTTTTTCTAAACCCTGATGACCTTGAAAAGCATATGTGCTTGTTCAATTATAATATTCATATTATAGGTTGAATTTTTTTATTTCAAATCATGTTGTATTTTTATTTCGTAAAACATTTGCATGTAGGAGGACCATTAATGGATATGAGAATATTTTTATATGGGTTTTTATGCGGCCCAAATATATTTGCGGCCCATTTTAGGAGATTGGGCTTTTCTCATAATACAATGTGTCCGGCCCATTTTGTGTTATGAGAGGGTACTTTCTTGCATTGTCTGACCTGAACTGATTCATCTTCGAGTGATTGAATTAGCGAACTACCCAACTGAGTAGCTACAGAGTGAGAGAAAGGCGCCGGAAAAATGTTTCTACGGCGGTTAGCGCGGCCGATGATGATGATGGCGAAAGTGAAGGAGACGACGGGGATTGTAGGACTCGACGTCGTTCCCAACGCCCGAGAAGTGCTGATCGGACTTTACACCAAAACCCTAGACGAGATCAAGGCGGTGCCGGAGGACGAGGGGTACCGCAAAGCCGTCGAGAGCTTCACGCGTCACCGATTGAAGGTGTGCCAGGAGGAGGAGGACTGGGAGGCGATTGAGAAGAAACTCGGATGTGGACAGGTGGAAGAGTTGATTGAGGAAGCCCAGGATGAACTGAAGCTCATTGGTCACATGAACGGTGCGTTCGGACGTGTTTCAGTTTTTGCATCAATTGATCTTAAGCAGTTCTTATCTGCATTTAGCTAGTTCTCGCATTGGCAGAAAGTACGTCATTTTACTGTTTCTAGTGATTTTTCCTTAATTGTTTATACCTGGAAGAAATTGATTCTAGATGTCGCATATAGGATTTAACAGGAAAAGGAAATTACAGGGACTAGCAAAATAATTGGAAACTGACTTCGTTCACATTTCCCCTGAAAACAAATGATTGAAAATGCTTCTCTGAGTATTTTTTGGCCAAATATGAGTTCCCTAAAGTAGAGTTGACGAGGAAAAGGTGAAACGAGAGGTATATCAGAATTCACATAGCTTTAATCATTTGCTTGTGTTCATAGTTTGTAATGATGGCTTTTTAGTTGTAAGTTGTAACTGTTAAATTCAAAGTTGAATTGGTTTAAATTTTGACCTGTGTGAATTCAATTCTGAATTTTCTTGATGAATGTAGGTGTAAATCCATGACCCGCATCAGTTAATAGACTCTCATAAGCTCCCGTTGAAAGTATGAGAATATGTAATTCAGTTTTTAATTAGTTGTAGATAGCTTTGGGGCAAATATGAAGGAAAACAGAGTATGGTTTGAAGGGAGGCCTTTAAATTCTTTTCTCTTTCCTTTGAATGCAAATTATTGCATGGTTTTTCATTACGCAAAGGAGAAAGGATAAGAACAAATACATATGAACAGAAATGTGGGTTATATTAGTAAGGGTTCTAGGTAATTTAACAACCTTGATTTGCACAATAATGCACAGATTGAGATAAATGGTTTTACCAGTTAGCTCATGGGACAGTGTTACAAACATGGGTTTTCTCTCAGGTGTGAGGCACATGCTGAATTCTTCGTTGGTTTCTTAGTCCTCCTTTCTTTCTCTCTCTTTCTTATTAAGCTACCAAGGTTGGACAGCAGTGGCGACTTCTGTTTTGGAGAAAGTATTATATGTGAAACATGTCTCAGTAAGTTAGTGCTCTACGTGCTGTTGGGCCAAAACTCGAGAGTTGTTAAACTTGTTTACGGAATAGAATTTCTTGAGTTGTTTTTAGTTATACGCATGCTATATCTATTCTCTTGAGTCCCTAGACTACTAAAATATGCCAATTTTCATATAGGGAGCTATTTCTCTTGAGTAAACCTCGAGTTCATTGAAGTTTAGTTGCTTGCCACCAGTTGACTTTGGCTTCCTTTTTTTCTGTGGTTGGTGTTGCCCTTGCACCTTGAAATGAAGTCAACTCTTTGGTTCCTAACTTAGGGATATAAGCTTTTATGTACATCTTCTTTTTGCAATTCTTTGCTAATGTATATGTTTACCTCACTCTCACTGTTAAACCACCTAAGAAAGAAGGACAATAGGAGCTGGTGGCTCCAGTTCGAAATATCATGAAGCACGAAACCTGATATTCATGTACATCATACTCTTTATCGACCTTAAACAGTCGAGACTCCATCAAAGAAGTTCAGCATTCTGTTATGGTCTTCCTGGACCTCCCTAATATGAACTGATTATATTGCTTTTCAAATTTCCTGGCATAAATGCATTCTCATGAACTGGTTGCAGAGTGGAAACCATGGGGCATACCTGATGACTATGAATGTGAAGTTCTCGAAAATGATGCTCCAGTACCTAAACATATCCCCCTGCATCGACCTGGTCCCCTTCCCGAAGAGTTCTATAAGACACTGGAGGCCGTTGAGACAGGCACTTTAAAGCAAGTTATTTCGGCCTCAGAAAAGGCCGATCCTGCCATTACATCCGGTCAATCACAAACCAAGTAGTTTGCTTTCTTACCCGTTGGTTATTTGTGGGGCACCATCTAACTTGGCGACCTTAATCTCTCTGTATCTGAGAGTCAGATTTGCTGTCTCTTGTTTATGCTATCTGAAAATTCTGTTTCTTTGATCACATTTTGATCATCTTGACCAAAATTCCAGTTTTTAGTTAATAATGTCTATTTTCTAACAGAGAGTTGAATAAACCAACTCATATTGGGGTTTCTACTTGCCTGACGTGAAATGGTTCACTGAAGCGGTTCTTGAGTTTGTTTGCAATTTGCCCATATGTAAAGTGAACTGATGACTCCTTGATTGGGAATCAGTATTGCAATTTGTTCCTAAGATCTGAATAATCTCTTTCAAGATCTTGTAAATTATAAGTTGCAATCACCTCTAATTATCTTATTGATATCAGATCCGATCTTGTTTTATTCATATATACTTTTCTTTATTTTCAAGTAAGATGTAATATTTTAGAAGTTTATAAACTATCTTACTGTTTGTAAAATATTTAATTTTAATGGGAAAAGTAATATACTTAATTATGCTATTACATTAATTTGTTAATAGCTGAAAAATAGCAGCAAACAACTAAAATTTATTTTGGTACCCAAATTTTGCTATTAATTAATTATTTTGGTACTCAAGTAATAGTAATATCACTTTGGTATTCACGTTTTATGTCATTAATATCACTTTGGTATTCAGTTGCTTTTTTTTTTATTATTATTATTTTCAATAATAATCCTTTTACCCTTAGATTTTAATGTTTAAGAAAAATTATATAAATATTAATAAATATTTTTTTTTTATCTTTTATTTGGCCAATCAATTATTACTAAATGATTTGGTATTCACGTTTTATGTCATTAATATCACTTTGGTATTCAGTTGCTTTTTTTTTTTATTATTATTTTCAATAATAATCGTTTTACCCTTAGATTTTAATGTTTAAGAAAAATTATATAAATATCAATAAATATTTTTTTTATCTTTTATTTGGCCAATCAATTATTACTAAATGATGAAATATCTTATAAATATTTATAAATAAAGTTAGTAAAAATAACAAAGAAAGTTATTGTTAGGTATAATCAAATATAAAACTTGAAAGTAAAATGGTTCAAATAAAGAGAATATACAATATATGGATGGAAGTTTATGCAATTTTTTTTTATCGGTATATATTTTCATTAGTATCAAAGGTTAAATGACATTACATGAAAAAGAAAAAATAAACGAAGAACATTCATAGAAATAATATTAATTGCAAAATTGGAATACCAAATTTGTAATTATTTAAATATTAAAATAAATGATGAAACTCTTATATGAAAGTGAAGTTTACTCAAACACCTTATCATTCTTCTAATTACCCAAACAAGAGTAGCTACTCATTGTTCCAATTCAATTTCCGAAAGCATAACAAACAAAAAGTCAAACACAGATCCCCGCATTAAACTTCAATATTTGCAAGATTAATAGCTGTATTGTAATACTAATAATTATTTATTACTGTATTATATTTCCGTGCGTTTTCCAGGATGGTTCGTTTTAATTTCCTTAAATTATTATTATTATGTGAGATAAAATATAATCAGAATCCTGCAAGTCGTCTTTTTCTATTCCAACCTTCCATCTCTAATCAATCCAAAATCTCTAGAGAGTTCTAATCCACCATATATGAACAGACGCAATCAAATCCTTAATTGAGAAGCCTGAACAAGGAGATACTTTGCGTTTTTCAATCCATCAATGGCGACTTCGGATCTGGAAAAGAAGGCGAAAGAGGCGTTCATCGATGACCACTTTGAGCTAGCCGTTGACCTCTACTCTCAAGCCATTGCCTTAAGCCCTAGCAACGCGGAGCTCTTCGCTGATCGTGCTCAGGCTAATACTAAGCTCCAAAACTTTACTGGTAAAGGAAACTTTTGATCCTGCTGACTGTATGTTCTTTCATATACTGCGGTTTTTGGAGAATTCTATGAGTTTAAGAGAGTTGAGATTTTGTTTCTGCGTTTGTTATTTTGCACGTAAGCTGGATTTGTACTGTGGTGTTTGAGGCAGTTGTGCCTTTGTTTGGTCTGCTTTTGGTATTAAAGTTAAATAGGAAGTGAAACTATTTTGGTGCTGATTTGAATTGACTTCTCTTCAATTCAAGTTCCAGAAATCTAATTTATGGATCTGAAACACAAAATAAATATGAAGTTCACTACATCGGCTAGAAACCTTTTTTAATGTTAAACGCCTTGGTGTTGTTTGCTGAGTTGTTTTTTCTACTCTCCTTTCAAGATATTTTTGGTGATCGCATTGCCTTAAAAAGTAACTCTGCGCGTAAGGTTGTTATTTATTGGAGTTTACTATGTGTTTGAATCTGTAAGTTTTGGCTATAGATATTTCTGATTGCAACTCCAAGGCTTCAACTTCTTACTTACAAATGCTGGTGTTATGGCTCCCACGAGGCATGATTTCATTGGAGAGTTTATTCTGTGTTTGTGCCAGATTTTTGTTTTGGTATCGTGATGTTTCATGAAGCTAGTTTGAGGTTGTTAGTGACCTTTCATGTCTGATGAACAGAGGCTGTTGCTGATGCAAATAAAGCAATCGAGTTGGACCCTGCCATGGCCAAGGCTTATCTGCGTAAAGGGCAAGTTCCTTAAGGAATTGTTTCTCCTGAAGAATCTTTGTGGTGTTTTCAGTTTTGTCATTAGTTCACACTTCACACTGCGCTTTTGTCTGCTAAAAAGGAGCATCTCCATGTTTCACGTAGTTATCTAACTCTATTTGCAATTGATTGACGAATTTGGATTTGATTACAATATAACGTCTCAAGTCTCCAGTTAAGTGTTTACACTTTCCTAGCGTTCTGCTGGGGTCATGGGTGGGCTTAGGTCTTCAACTACAAATCGCTAAATATTACGCCATACTGATGAACGAGACTCTTGATTCTTGTTCTTCCTCAATATATATTCATGTAACTTGTCAATTGTTGTGCTTTCTGTTAGACTATCATGACTCTTTGCTACTAAATGAGAAAATGGGAGTATAAATTGGACTGAGTGTGAATTTGGATTTTATGTTCTGAATATAGCACGGCATGTTTCAAGCTCGAGGAATATCAGACTGCTAAGATCGCCCTGGAAACTGGTGCTTCTCTAGCACCTGGAGATTCTAGGTTTACCAACTTGATCAAAGAATGTGATGACCGCATAGCAGGTAATTTGAGTGCCTGCTTCTTTTTAGGATATCAGTTTAATGTGATTTTAGTTATGCTTTATGATATTGTTGTTGTTTCATCCTATGATCTTAGATTTGCTTCAGATGAACTTAAACTAAAAATTCTCTTTTGCTAGCGTCTTGCTCAAAAAGAATCATTACTTTATTGGGGCCTATGTTCTTCGACCAGATTTTTATTTTTGATATGTAACTGAAGTACTGAACTTTAAGGTTATGTGTCAATTTCAACTTGTTTCATAAGAAATCATGTAGGTGTTGATTCAAGGTGTTTCTATCTTTGCTGGCTTAGGATGCTGAAGTTTGGCAAAGCACCTGGAAATTCATTGTGAAATGAACCTTGATAGCCTGTTTTGTAAGATTTAAAAATTGGTTTTTTGGGCGTGTCCGCATGGCTATTTAAATTCTATTTTAGGGTTATATATGATGAGTATAGGATAGGGTTACTGAGTATTGGCAGATCTCTAGGGGCTCTCTACTTAAAGACATATTTTAAAAGATGTCAAATTGCATTGTTAGATTCTGTAGCTGGCCTGTTCCTCTCCGTAATTTTCACTCTACTTGTACACCTCTGTATCATGCCCATAAATTATATTTTTGCCTGTAATTTTTATTCCGTGCATAAAGCCTATCTGCTAGTGAGAGTTGTAAGTTGTCTGTGCTTCTGGATTGGGGTCAGTAGAATTGTAGGAAACATGCCAAGGTTTTTCTGTTTTTCCTGGGGTGCGTTTATTCATTCACTTTTTTCGCTTGTTTTAGAGGAAGCTGCAGAGCTGCCTAAGCAATCGGTTGATAAAGCTCGAACAAATGGGATAACTGAAAATAATGTGCCGCCGGTTGTAGGCTTGTCTATTCAAGGAACTAGTACAGCACTATCATCTACCAAACCCAGATACAGGTAATATGTGCGACACATTTGGTTTGGGCAATAACTTAAAATGTTCAACCGTGAGGTTTTGGGTCATTGGTCGAAAGAAAAGCTCCAGTTCACGATAAAGATTTTCCAGTCATAATTGGAACTGCTTTATTCTTGTGATGGTTCATATTCCTTGAGTACTTGATGTGGCAGAGCCATTGTTCCAAGTTCCAATTCTTCCTTGCTCTATTGTTATACCCTGCAGGCATGAATTTTACCAGAAACCAGAAGAAGTGGTGGTAACAATATTTGCAAAGGGCATACCGGCAAATAGTGTTGTGGTCGACTTTGGAGAGCAGATAGTAAGTGGTGCACGATCCATTAGTACTGCTCTCTTGTTTCTTTGTTTCGATTGCTTAAATGTTTCAGCCCTAATTGCCGACTCTCTCTTATCCTTGATTCTGTGTCCAGCTTAGTGTTACCATCGAGTTGCCTGGTGAAGAAGCATATCATTTTCAACCTCGCTTATTTGGAAAGGTGTGTACAAAATGCATGCTCTTGGGCTGGGGTAGTTTCTTACATGAAATGTTTGTTAGGGTTGAATCATGGAACCCTGATGGGGATTTAGTTTGATAATTCAAAAAAATTCCTATTTGGTGTGGTATAAATGTCTTTATTCCCTGTCTTTACATTTTATTATTGATAGGTAGAAGGTGGCATAAACATTTTGATCATTAGGGTAAGACCTTACCCAGACCCATACCCAATAGAGACCCATACTACTAAATAATACCCATACCCTACCCAACCCCCTCAAGACCCAATGGGGATCTCTAGACCCAATGCCATTGTTTTGGACCTAGTGTTTTGGGTCCGGGTAGGGTCTAGACCCGATATTTTTTTCTCCTTTTCTTTTTCTTCTTAATATTGTTGGATAGTATTTGATAGTTTTATTTAAGACAAGATAATAAAAAAGACTAAATAAATTTTAGATTAAAGCAAAAATGATAAAGTGTATTAGATACATATTCAACACAAATTTACTTAGATCAAAATCACCAAAGTAAGACGAAATAGATTAATTATTTTTATTTGAAGATTATAATAAATTTTTTATAAAAAAATAAAGTTGTGTTTTGTATTAGCAAACTATATCGTTTACTATATACATTAGATTTATCAATACATTTTTAATTTTTAATTTTTCTTTTTTTACATAGAATTTATCAATAAATTCAACATTACTGAAATCAATTCACAAAAAACTCTTTTTCGATAGAGTTTTTTTAAAGAATATATCATTTATTATAAAAATAATAATATGATGAAAATACTAAATTTACATATTTAATAGCAATCAGATTTAATATTATAAAGTTTTGAGTTTCAATTTTATTACTTCAATCAAACATTATTTCCTATCAAGATTTAATATTATAAAGTTTTGAGCTTCAATTTTATTACTTCAATCAAACATTATTTCCTATCAAAATGTTGAAAAATATACCTAGCATAATTAATATATTTATATAACTAACTATTCAATTATTTATTATTAAAAAAAAATATACATGGTTAGAATTCATGAAATTTTTTTAAAATGTCTTAAGCTTTCTAGATTTATTTACTTGAATTTAGATAGATTGATATATAATAATCCAATTAAATTGAAAAAAAAAATAGAAATATTTTTTTGGGTTCAAATTGGGTACATAGACCCATGGGTCTTGATGGGTAGAGACCCTACCCAGACCCAATCTATATATTTTTAATGGGTCTGGGTCTAATTATATTCATTGGGTTTGGGTCTGGGTTTGGGTCTTTAAATTGATTTATGGGTCTGGGTAGGGTCTTATCCTACCCATTTACACCCCTTTCACCCCCATCTTTTAGCTCTTGATATGATATTAGAAGCAGCAGCTGTATATGTCTCTTACTCGTGTCTTTTATGTGCACATTCCTTGACAAACAGATAATTCCTGCAAAATGTAGATATGATGTCATGTCAACAAAAATTGAAATTCGACTTGCAAAGTCAGACACCGTTCATTGGACATCCCTTGAATTTAACAGGGAAGTTGCAGTTTTACAGAAACCGAATGTATCATCAGGTAGATTTAAGTAAAGTTCCAAGCAGGTTATTTCTTGTTACGTATTCTGCAGGACTTTTATTTAAGCTTTACCTGCTTCTGGTTCGACAGGAAATCAAAAACCCACTTATCCCTCCTCCAAACCAAAAAGAGTAGATTGGGATAAGTTGGAAGCAGAAGTAAAAAAGCAGGTGCTTGACTTAGTACTAATATTTGCCATCTCTTCTCTCTTGAATACATCTGATGGTCGGACCATTTAATAGCCTATTTAACTTACTGGCTCTAAACATATCAGGAAAAGGAAGAGAAACTAGATGGTGATGCAGCTTTGAACAAATTTTTCAGAGACATTTACCGAGACGCTGATGAAGACACAAGAAGAGCCATGAGCAAATCTTTTGTAAGAACATTCTTGCCTTTCCCATAGTTTTTTGGATAATTTTTCAAAGGGGGTATTCTTTGTGCTGCACAATCAGCAATCCTGAAACTAATTTGATAATATGCCTAAGTTGTTTATAACCCAAGGCTGCTGCTAATGGCATTTTATCTCTGGTGCTAACCAAAAGGTTGAATCAAACGGGACAGTGCTATCGACAAACTGGAAGGAAGTGGGTTCAAAGAAGGTTGAAGGAAGCCCCCCTGACGGCATGGAGATGAAGAAATGGGAGTACTGAAGTCTTCAATCAATCTCGCAAGTTTTGTGACATTAATTAACTTTTCATCCGAGTTGGATTTGTTGTGATTGAACTTGTTCATATTATCTCGTTTGCTCATTACAAACTTTTGCTCAAAGTGTATTTCCTAGAGATGTTAAGGTAATCCAACTTATATTTAAATCATTGTGTTTGCACGTTTTGTACACAGATTTGGCTAATTCAGACGGAGATCGGCTTTCGGCTTATATGGTTGCTGAATACGGTAATATGATGCGAAAGCAGTTAACCAGTTACTAGGTAATTTGTTGTCTCCCGAAACCGTAAAAGAATGGGCTAGACCTCGGTAGACAAGATTAACAGGTCAAGTTATATATAACCTTCATTTGCGAAGGCGAAATGTTTTCTGGAGACAGATCTGCTTGTCCTAATACACTAATTCTGGTAGATTCGTAAGATAAGGCAATCCGAAATGAAGCCTTTGAAGGACCGAAGCGGTCCCCGTAGAGGGCTACCAACCACATGTTTTTTATGCACATGGTCCCGTTTCCACCCCTTCACTAGTAACTGGACTCTCAAGAGGGCCACAGAAAGCTAGTGCCGTTTTACAATTTCTTTTCAATCTTTTCTCAAAAATTACGATTGATTGTCTCCTCATGAAATGGGGTCGCCTTCCATAATACCTTGAACTTGGACTGGTTGCTTCAACTTATGGCAACCGTAGGGTGTCCCAGTGACAGCGAGTGAGTGGTACAATTAACAAATTACGTTTACTTCACTTTATCTTGCGACGTTGGAAGAATCAATTCGGATTCTGCTTTCTCTGTTTCATTTTCTTTTTTGTTTTTTTATTACCGACGCCCGCACTCACTCCACTCACACACGCTTCAAAATCAATGAGTTTTTGAACTCAACCCCAACCATTTAAGTGTCCCGTTTAGATTGTATTTCCTTGCATTCTTTTAGTATCGATCATTATACGACATGGGATCTTCTATTCCCAAAAGGTGTTTCATCTCCTAAAGGGTTTTTCATCTCTTGTTCTATCTATGAATGATCGCCATGTGGATTGATAAAGTACATGGGCATTTGATACAATAAAAAAAACAAAAGAGTACAATGTCAAAATTCAACTTCTTCACCTTCTTCTCTCTCATATGCATAAAGCTTTCTCTCTCACAAACACAACACACACTCAAATCTCATTTAGTAACGATAAAAATTATAACAATTAATTATATATATATATATCACAAATTACTATAAGTCTATAAAAAATATAATATTTAATTGTCATGATTAAAAATAAATAGTCGTGTAAATAGTTATTGATCATGATAGATAGTTTTTTGACAATAGTTTTATTGGCTATAATATTTGTCATAATTAAGAGCCATGGAAAATACTTTTTCCACTAGGATAAAGCTAATCTTTTGGAATGTTGAATATTGTGTGTTTATTATTAAGTAATAATTAATTTTTTTTATTAAAACACATTCTAATAATAATTTTTTTTTAAAAAAAAAGAATTGATTGATATCGTTATTTCGAGTAAAGTGATGACACAATATGATTGTTGTTAATTTTTTGTACACAATATTACTTTTGTCTATTTTATTGCACAACATGAATAAATATATTAAATTTAATATTAAATAATAATTAAAATTTTATTTATTATTATATTAAATTTATTATCAAAAAACAACTTCAAAAAAAATTATGAAAACGACTTCACAAAAAATTTAAGAAAATATAATAATTTTGTGAATTCGTACTGCAAACTTTTTCAGTTAATGGATCAAAGTAGCAAACTAGCAAAAATACAATAATTTTCTAAAGTACTTTTTATGATTTTATTGAATCACATTTATATTCTTTCTCTTGCACGTGGATAAAACTCAATTATTTTTCTCTCTTAACTATATACCTTATCGATCCACATGGCAATCATCCGTAGATGTAATTGAAGATGAAACTCTATTCGGGAACAGAGGATCCTATGCCGTCATTATACTTCCTTAAATTCTCAGTTTTTCCTCTCCGCCTTGCAAGAAAAGTAAAGCATGGAAACTATAGTTCTCTATCCATCCCCAGGAATGGGCCATTTGATTTCCATGGTGGAGCTAGGCAAATTCATCCTCCACCACCACCCTTTCCTCTCCGTCATCATTCTGACGGTGCCGCCCTCTTTCAACACCGGCTCTACCGCCACCTACATCCGCCACATCTCCGCCACTGTCCCTTCCATCACTTTCCATCACCTACCCGCCATCTCCCTCGACCTTGACTCCTTTCCCTCTATGGAAGCTGTCATTTTCGAAGTCCTTAACCGGAGCAACCCCCACGTCCGCCGCGCACTGGAAAGCATTTCCCTCTCAGCCACCGTCTCCGCCTTCATCATCGACTTCTTTTGCACTTGTGCTTTGCCAATCGCCGCCCAACTCAATATCCCTACCTACTACTTCTTCACTTCCGGTGCTTGCATTCTAGCGTTTTTCCATTATCTTCCCACAATTCACAACACTACCACAAAAAGTTTCAGAGATATGAGCTCGCTTTTGCATGTTCCGGGAATTCCCCCATTTATCCCATCTTCCGATATGGTTAAGCCTATGCTGGATCGAGACACCACGGATTATGAAAGCTTCCTAAATTTTGCCAAAAACTTGCCAAATTCAGCTGGAGTCATAGTGAACACATTCGAAGCCCTAGAAACCAAACCTCTTAAAGCCATACGAGAAGGCAAATGCAACCCCGGTGGCCGTACGCCGCCGGTTTTCTCCGTCGGACCACTCTTAGCTAGCGAAGGTCGTCAGGGCGGCGGCGGCATTCATGATTGTTTGAATTGGTTGGACAAACAATCAAGTAAAAGTGTTGTCTACTTATGCTTCGGCAGTTTGGGTTTGTTCTCAGCAGCCCAGTTGAAGGAAATAGCAGTGGGGTTAGAAAGAAGTGGGCAGAGGTTTCTATGGGTTGTGCGCTCGCCTCCCTCCGACGACAACAGCAAGCGGTTTTTACCCCCACCGGAACCGGACTTGGACTCCCTCCTCCCGGCCGGCTTCCTGGATCGGACAAAGGACCGGGGACTCGTCGTCAAGTCGTGGGCCCCACAGGTGGCGGTGCTGAACCACGAATCAATCGGCGGGTTCGTAACGCACTGCGGCTGGAACTCGATGCTGGAAGCGGTGTGCGCTGCCGTGCCGATGGTGGCTTGGCCGCTGTACGCGGAGCAGAAGATGAACAGGCTGGTGCTGGTGGAGGATATGAGGGTAGCCTTGAGGATGGAGGTAGCGGAGGACGATTTCGTTGCGGCGGAGGAGGTGGAGCAGCGGGTGAGAGAGCTGATGGAATCGGAGAAAGGGAGGGAAATACGGAAGGTGGTTGAAGAAAAGAGTGTGGAGGCGAGGGCTGCAATGAGGGAAGGAGGTTCCTCCATTGCTGCACTTGCGAAGCTGGTGGAGTCGTGGAAACGTGCTTAATTAAGGCTTTGAGTTTCTTTATCATCAACAATAATTAGTGCTCCCTAATTGTATTTATGAATATAGGCAATGTTTACCTTATCCTAATGGGCCCTAATATATAAACATGACCACACCATTTATATATACTAGCATAAACCCCGTGCTATACACGAAAATTTTTAAATTCAATAATATTTTCACATATTCTAAATTGCATAATGATATATATGTCATATTTATTTGACCATCTTACTATATAGAATAGTGAAAATATATTTATACAATACTCAATATTGAGTTCTTTACTAATTTTATTTACAGAACGTTTTGAAAATAACAATAGAATATTATTATATATTTACACATTGAGAAATTTTATCAATTTTGAATATTATATATATTTTCTTATTCCATTAATATATATTTAGTAAAATTAAAATATATTAAAATACATAATTTAAAAGATTTTATCCTATTACCATGTGGTATAAACTCCTTTAAAAAAGTATGATTAATTCACCATAAATGATCCTTTAGATAAGTTCTTGAAAGTAAGAACAAAAAAGTATTAACAACACCTTTTATTTCCTCCATGAAAAAATTAACAATATTTGAAACTAATAAATAAATAAAGATACATGTTCTAAATTATATGCTAACAATACAAATATATAATAAGAAATTCATAACGGTACAGACATTAACATATAATAGAAATAATACACATAATAAAAAATTTCCGGTACTTGGATGCATGACCATTAATTTTCATAGATACTTTATGATAATCGAGCTACTTTTTAATGAATTAGTAATTACTTTTATCATGTTGAATTTTCTACTTGAAGTCAAATTTTCATTCGATATTATACTTATTAATTGCCTATAATTTATTTTATCTTCTTGCCAATTTAACTTGCTTTTGATCGATGGACCAAATAATAACAAATAATTTGCTCATAAAGTTTAACAGTAAATTACACTTTTGGTCCCTATACATTCGGTCAAAATCAATTTTGGTCCCCTAGTTTTTTAGGCACGATTTTGATCCCTAATTAATCTTTACGAATTGTTATGATATTTCGGTCCAACCATTAAAATTAAAAATATTAAGTTAGGAGGGAGCCGGATGGGCCAAAATCATAATAATTTATAAAGATTAGGGACTAAAATTGTGCCTAAAAAATTTTAAGGACCAAAATAATCACAATTTGTAATAATTATATAACAAAATCATATTTCAAAAATTTCAAGGACCACAATTGATTTTGACCCAAAGTATAGGGACCAAAAGTGTAAAACCTTAAATTTTAATCTCTATACATGCCACTCTCAAGAGAGATTTTTTGCACGCCATCAAATATAATAAACATAAAACTATGTCATGTATTTTAATGACAACTTACTACACTTATTGATAAAAAAACTTAATATTGAAATCTTACTAAGTTTATTTACTGAACATCTTGAAAATAGCCATTGCAAATTATCATGCTTTAGACAATTGTTTTATCAATTTTGAATACTATGCATATTTTCTTATTTAATTAATATAGTTTTAGTAAAATAAAAATTAATAATATTTTAATATATTATGTAAAAGATACTATCATATTTTTCCTATAATATAAATGGATTTCTCTTTGAAAAAATTCAATTTATAGTAAATTACCAATTTTTAATTCTTTCATAAAAAATAAAGTTAATCGTATTTGAAACTAATAAAAAGTAAATATATTTATATTTCTAAATTATATCCTAAGAAACATATATAATAAGAAATTTAACATGCTTCAAACATAAGATATAATAACAATAATATACATAATAAAAAAATTTCTTGTAGTTGGGTATGTATCCATCAATTATCATAGATACTGTAAAATGATCAAATCACTTTTCAATGAATAATTCCTTCTGCATGTCAGGTTAAAATTTCTATCTTGAACTTCTAAATTATAAAATAAATAATAGTTACAATATAATTATATATTTATGTACATATGTAGTTTATGAAAAGAAAATAATGGGTACATAGGAATGAAAATTAATATGAAAATATAAGTCAATATCGCCAAATACTAGAATAGATGAAAGAAATTTAGTGGAGAAAATTAATATCGCACAAATTTTTAGTCTATATAATCATTCAATAAGAGTTTTAAATAAATAAACATGAAACTTAGTAGAATAAAACTTGAAAAATTGAATAACTTTAATAAAAATAAAAATATATAAATTAATTTAAGCAAATATTTACGTCTATATCTCCGCACTTGAAAAAGAGGGTAAGAAAAAGAAGATTTTAGAAAACTTTTTCTATTAGATAAAAATATTCTTTATTTGGTGATCAAGTAGAGAAATCATGACTACTTGATCTAAAGAAAATTACAAACATATTACTATAACTGTAGGTAAATACATAAATAAAAAATAATTAATCAAAGAAGAAAAATAAAAGTAATCAATGGAATATTAAGGAATACAAAGATAATTGAAAAATAAAAATTCAAAAAAGTTTTTGTAAATACTCAAAATTAATAATAAGAGCAAATACAAAAGTTAATTATAAAATTAAAAAAAATTAAGACGTAAATATAAGGATATTTCATGTTGAATTGCCCATAAAAAAAGCAAAAAAATAATATTTAAAAGATGAAAAAAAGAAGCTTAATTAAAACGCAAAAAAGGAAAATATATGACAGATATGAAATTGGATATCAAAAAGTAAAAGAATAAAAAAAAAAATTTGACAATGCATCAGGAAGCTAGCAATGGTCTATGAGGTTGCCACTTACATTAATGAAAAATATATTTTCATGTTATATATTGAGACATCTTGTTTTTTTTCTAGAAACAATTATAAACAAAAATTGAAATTGTACAATTCATACATTTATCAAGTGAGATCGTCATTTTATATTCCAATAAAAGCAAACCTATGAAGCTTACTATATTTAATGTTAGAATTTTGATAGAGCAATATTTAAAAAATTATTTCACTAAGGAAAAAAATAAAGTCAAATTAATATGGGAGGAGACGATAAATAAAATTTTGTATTAAACGGAATAGTGACCTGTGATTTTTCAAACCTGAAAAATAATGGAAGATTGAAATCAAATTCAATCATAAAGCTATGAAAAAGAAAAAAAATAATAATTTGAATGAAAAGTGAAAATGTATTTTTATCAATATTAATGAACCAATAAAAATTATCCAAAAATGATTTAACCTTATTGAAAACAAAAAATTACTGCATAAGATATACGAACAGATTGATATAAGTTTAGACTAAAAAGTATACGATTAAAATGAAATAGATAAATGGTCTTAAGATAAGTATATATTTTTTATGATAAAAAATTAATCATAAAGTTTGAATTTGTTTAAAATAAATACAAATTGAATTAGTATCCTAATTTTAAAAGTAGAATCTAGTATAGATAAACACTAATCTTGAAGATATGATTTTTTTAGATATATACAAATTTAATTTTTAATTTAAAAATGGATGAGAATTCTAACCAATGAGATTTTTTCTTGTCAATTAAAAAATTCAAAATTCTAAGAATTGAGAATTGAGTCCAAATTGGCCTAATTGAAGTCCATCATCATTTTGCTATATATATATATACTAGCGTAGAACCCCGTGCTATGCACGGTTATACGTATATTCATATATTTTAAAATAAATATTTTTTTATAATATATTGCGCTACAAATAAATCTTTTATGTAAAATAGAACTTTCATTTTTAATAGGTAAATTAGAGTAGTTTTGAATTTTTACTCTATCTCGATTGTTATTGAATATGATATTTTCCTACACATACAACTATTTCTACATACTAAAATTTGTATTTATATGATGATTACTTTCAAATAATTATGACATTTTATTAAATATATAGATAAATTTTTTGTTACATATATCCAGTCTTATATAAAAATATAAAAAATAAAAAAAATACTTAAATTATTGTTTGTAATAATATCTAAAATGCTCTTACTTATTTAAAATAAATAAAATATAAAGAATGGAAACTTACGTACTTTTAATGAGGTATTGGTGATGAGCAAAGTCATAATAGGAATTATGAAATATGATGTTAATTCCTTACGATAAACATATATGTATACACATATTAAAGAATAAAATTATTTGATTATCATGTCATATTAGTCACCAAAAACAAAAATCAAGGAATACAAAAGCCAAAAACAAAAGAAAGTATTGTACATCGTATAAGCTTTAAGATAAAACCATAAAATAAAAAATAAAAATAGTGTTTAAGATATATTTATTATTAATCTAACACATGCATGCCCATAAACTTTTCAATTAAAGTAAAATATAAATAAGAAGAAAACAGAATTCAATCGATCATTGTGGACTTCTTCTAAAAAAGAGTTCAAATTACACAACATGAAAATACATATATTTACATGTGAATCTAAAGATTTACAAAATATATGATCGTATATTCAGTAGAATCATATTTGGATTAGTTTGAGAAAATACTAATACAAAAAAATTAAAATTGAGTGATTCTTTTTATCTTGTAAAACATCATTAATAGAAAAAAAAAAAAAGAAAAAAAAGTCTGAAAAAGAATGAAAAAAATAAACTATAAAATGAAAATTTAATGATGAAACTATAATATATAAAAAAACGGTGTATAGATAGATACAAAAGGGGAGATATATAGATATAAAAGAAAAGCTAAATACAAAATTAAGTATGGAATCGTAGAAATAAATGTTAAACGAAATGTATACCTATTAAATAACTGAATCTATTCGTTCTTGTGGAAAACCAAAGCAAAAATAAAAATGAAATAAAATCTGAAAGAAAAAACAACAAAATTAAACTATAGAATAAACCTTAATGGATGAAACTATAATATATAAAAAATAGTGTGTAAAATGATTAAAAGTGGTGAATATTTAAAAAAATATAAAATTTAAAGCAGATTAAGTAGAATCGTACAAATAAATGTTAAACAAAACAAATACTTATTAACACTAAATAAATCTATTCCTTCTTGAAGAAAAATATAAACAAAAAAGAATGAAATATGGAAAAGAAAAAAAAAATTAACTAAAAAAAATAATGGATGAAACTATAATATGTATAAAAAAAAAACTTGGTGTATACAAAAGATACAAAAGAATAAATATTTAAACATAGATAAAATTAAATAACAAATTAAGTATAATCATACAAATAAATATTAAATCGAAATATGTACCATTGATACTAAATAAATCTATTCCTTCTTGTAGAAAAAACAAAATCAAGTGTTAATCACCACATAAATCTGGAAAAAAAAAAAAAACTAACACCACAAAAGAAATAATATTGAAATTTAATAAAATAGACATAAGAAAAGGGTAGAGATTTATTAATTCAATAACTTTCAAGTATCATAAAAAATAAAACGATATCATGATAAAGAGCAAAATATTTGTCTATCCATAAAATATGAGGGTAAAAATCGAATAAATATTAAAGTTTAATATACAAACCTTCAAAGATCATAGAAAAAAGCAAATAAATTCATATTTGCTATAGAAGAACACTATAAAAAAGCATATGCAGTGTTAAGTTTTTAGATCGTTTACTGGAGAAGGATCGATAATGAATAGAATCCAACCTATTTTATAAATGAGAAGATGCAGAGTAGATTTTGTTTATTTAAATACAAATTTGGTAGAGACCATGATCATTAGGTAAGTTTAAGAAATACAAATTGAATTAACATTATAATCTTGGAGGTAAGATTTCAGATAAGTACAAAATAAATATATAATATATTTAAAGTATATCATTTTTCTAACAAATAATTTTTTTTTCGTGACAATTTTAGAGGTAAGATTCATATAGATTCAAAATAAATATTTAAGATATATTTACAAAATTTCATCTTCAGGATATAGATCATAATTAATTTCTATTTATCTTAAATAGATACACATTTTAGGATTATATTTATTTTTGTGATTATTAAGAACTTTTTTATTGGTTAAAAACTTCATCTACTTTAAATTAATTAAGAAATTTCTGTATTTATCTAGATAAACTCACTTATCGAATCCAAATAAAATGGAATTTATTATGAAATCAAAATCAAGTTGAAAGAACAAAAAATGTACACAATACCTAGGAATGAAAAATAAATGAGTATTTGATTTAAAAAAATTATGGAATTAAAAAGAAAAAAATACAAATGACTAATTGTTGCTAAATTATATGTAAATATTTAAATACAAACATTAATCAGTGAAACAAATAAGAGATATAATTTAGAAAGAGGATTTTGGATAATAGAATATAAATACTTAAATATATTTAAAATTGATGGTGTTTCTATCCAATAAGATTTTTTGTTGATAATTAAAAAATTTAAAATTACCAGAATTTAGCATTTGGTCAAAATTAACTTAATTTTGGTCAACAATCGTTTTGCTATATATATATAGATAGTGATATTTATATAAAAATCAATGTTAAATTCTTTATAAGTTTATTTTTGGAATATTTTGAAAATAACAATAGAATATTATAATATGTTTACACATTGATAAAAAAAAGATTTTATAAGATTCAAATACAATATATATTTTTTTATTCAATTAATATACTTTTAGTAAAAATAAAAATATTAGTATTAAATACATTATGTTAAATTATTATCATATTATATTGTGATATAAATTCCCCTAAAAGAATACGATTCGAATTAAACAATCCTTTAATAAAGTTTCTAGATAATAATAAAAAAAATTAGTAACACTGAAAAAAGTTAACAATATCTTAAACTAATAAACAAACAAATATATACATATATATATCTAAATTATTATGCTAACAATACAAATATACAATAAGATATTTGAAACAATACAAATATAACATATATAATTATAAATTTCTAGTAATTGGGTTATGCCCATTAAGTATTACAGATACTGTCAGATCATCGAGTTACCTTTTAACGAATAATTGCTTTTATCATGTTGAATTTCCAACTTCAACTCATTTATTTTCACTTGATATTGAACTTATTAATTGCCTATATTTTTATTTTATCTTTTTATTGGTTTCATTTTCTGTTGATGGACCAAAGAATAAAATTAAATAATTTACTTAATCTCTATACATACTCTCACAAATCTTATTTTTTGGCATGCCATTAAACATAAAATATGTCATGTTTTAATGACCCCTTACTATATATAATAGTGCAAACTTATTTATACAAAACTCAAATATTGAATTATTACTAAGTTTATTTACTGAACATTTTGAAAAGGGTGATTTGACATCCGAATTATGCCAATTTTTACAATTTGTCATTTAAATTTTTTTCGTGTCAACTTACTATCTCAACTTTGAAAATTTTGCACTTTGATATATATGATCGTTTTCTAGTTGATTTTTCTATACGAAAAACATCTCATGGAGTGTACATGTGATATTCAAGGGCAATGCAGTATTTTTTTCCAGCATGTGCACTGCACGTGATGTTTTCTCGGCAGAAAATTTGAACGAAAAAAAGACTACATATGACAAAATGCAAATTTTCGCAAAGTTGATATCGTAAGTTGACAAAAAAAAAAAAAAAAAAAAAAAAGATGGCAAAGTGCAAAACGGGCATAGTTCGAATGAAAAAATGTTATTTACCCTTTTGAAAATAACCATAGCATATTATCATATTTTAGATATTGAAAAAAATTATTTTTATGAGTTTCAAATCCTATATCTATTTTCTTAATCAATTAATATATTTTCAGTATAAGTTACCATCATATTTGTCCTATGGAATAAATGAAATTTCCTTAGAAAAAATAATATTCACAATAAATTTTCTCTTTTGTAATCCAATTTCTTAAAGGAAAAGAAAAGATTATTATTATATCATTTTTTAATTTCCTTAATGAAAATTAACTTATAACAGCTAGCATTGAAACTAATAAAAAGTAAATATATTTATACTTTTAAATTTTATGCTAACAATACATATATACAATAAAAAAATTGATAGGCTACAAATGTAAGATATGATAGTAATAATACGCCTAATAAGAATTTTTAGTAGTTGGGTTTGTGCCCATAATTATGATAAATACTCTAAAATAATTGAATTACTTTTTAATGAATAATTCATGCTATTAGGTTGAAGTTCCTACCATGAACTTCTAAATTAGAAAATAAGTAGATAGTGACAATATAAATATATATATATATATATATATTTACGTAGTTTATCAAAAGAAGATAACGGATACCTAATTAAGAATGAAAAATTAATATGAAACTATACAAAAACATCACTAAATACAAAAAATGGATGAAGGAAATTTGGTGGAGGATATATCACAATATATATATATATAGTCTATAGCATCATTCAAAAAGAGCTTTAATACAAATAAAAACGTATAAACTAAATAACAGGGCAATAAATGCAAAATCTTAGTTTCTTATTCTAATTGAAATTGGAAAAGAAAGATGTTGATAAACTATTATCAGATAAAAATATATATTCATTTAGTGATCAAGTAGAGAAATCATGATTTTGGTTGAATGAAATTATGAAATTACAAAAAAAAAAAAATAATATGACCGGATTATTCTAGCTAATGATAAATATTTATATAGAAAAATCATTAATAAGAGCAAATAAATAAACTATAGAATTACAAAATTTTTAAGAAGTAAATATAAGAATACATCATGTAATTCTCCATCATGTAATGTTTGAGAGGTGAAGAAAGAAAATTAACTAAAATATAAAAGAAAAATACATAAGTAATATGAAATTAGACATCAAAAAGCAAAAGAATAAAAAAAAAAAATGGTAATGCATCAGGGAAATAAGCTAGTGCTGCTATATCAGGTTGCCTTTACATTAATAAAAAATATAATATCATGTTATACTTTGAGAAGCCTTTATTTTTTAAAAACAATTATACATAAATTTGAAATTAAAAAATTCATATATTTATCAAGTATGACCACCCTTTTGTATTGCAATTAATTCAAACCTATGAAGCTTGCAATATATTTAACATTAAAATTTTGATAGAGCAATATTCACAAAATTATTTCACTAAGGATGTTCATATGGGAGAAGATGGCAAAATGTATTTTATAACATAAATTTTAGGGTAAAATGCATAAAACCCCCCTGTGATTTGAAAAGTCTGCTAAAAACCCACCCGTGTTTTTGAAATAGGCAAAAACATCCCTTGTGTTTTATACAAGTCAGCAAAAAAACACCCCTTCCGTTATGAATTAATGGAGGGTGTACTGCACACGCGTGTTGTGCGTGTGGGGCTGTTTTCTAGCCTTTTTTATGCCTTTTTTGTGCAATTTTGACAAAAATACCCTTATGGGGCCTATATATTTGACTAAGTGCATCTTTGACTTGTTTTGAGTGTATTTCCTTTATATTTTGAATGCATGTGAAAATTAAGTATTTTTTTTAAATATATTTACTTAAAAATACAAAAAAAGTATATAAATATTTTGAAGTTTTATAATCTAAATTGAAATATTAAATTAAAATTTAAATACAAAAATTAATATAATAAATTCATTTTTTAAATTTAAATATCTTAATGAATATAAGTGTTAATAAATATCTAAATCTAATATAAATGTTAATAATTAAACAACTTTTTATAAATATATATACTTCAAAATAAAAACATAAATGTTAATAATTATTTATATATTATTAATTAATTTAAATTATTATTTAATTAAAAATATAAATAGTTATCTTTATTTACTATAAATAATATTTAAATTTAAATTATTGTTATAAAAAACTGAATTAATTTAAATTTATAATTATTTTGACATTAAAAATTAGAAAACTATAAAACAAATAAAAATAAAAAAATAAAAAATAATAATAAAAAAAAGCCTGGGCGATGGTCGCCGCCGTCGCCCAGATTGTAGGCGGCCGCCGTAGCCTCAGATTGTCGTCGCCCCCTTCTGTCTACCCGCCGTCGCCCAAAAAAATCCGACGCCGTCGTCCCCTTCTGTGGTAGGGGTTGGGGCGGCGGCAGGGGGTGGGAGGGGCGGTGGGGGTGGGGTTGGGGGGGGGGGACGCGGGTTTTGGGGGGGGTTAATTTTGAATTTATTTATTTAATAATAATATTAATTTTTATAATATATTATTTTAATTAATTAAATTTAACCATTGATTTTCTTATAAATTTGAGATCCAATGGTCAAGATTAAAGATTAGATCTAACGGCTCAGATATAACAATCAAGATCCAACGGTCATTAAAATAAAGAATAGTAATAAAGAAGGGCATAACGGTCAATTTGTTAAAAAGTTAACGCTGTTAGTGTTTTTTAACGGAGATGGGCGATTGAGCTGACTTTTACAAAACACAAGGGGGTTTTTAGCTGACTTTTCAAAACACAGGGGGGGTTTTATGCATTTTAGCCTAAATTTTAAACAACAGTGGTCTATGATTTTTCAAACCTGAATAACAATAAACATTAAAAATGAAATCTAATAAAAAAAACTAAGAAACACAAAAAATATTAATTTGAATAAAATTAATAACTGACTTTATCAGTAATAATGAACCAATAGAAAAATATTATAGAAATATAGATGAAATATACAAATTGTAAAAATTAATGATTTTACCTAATTAATTAAATTAAGAATTTATTGAATGAGATATATCAAGAGATTGATATAAGTTTAGTGAATAATAAGTATATGATTAAAATAAAACAATAATTATTGATAAGATATATATTTTTTATGATAAAAAAGTAATCCTGAATTTTGAATTTGTTTAAAATAAATTCAAATTGGATTAGAATCCTAATTTCGATAGAATCTATTATAGATAAACACTAATTTTGGAGATAGGATTTTTTGGATAAATAAAAATTTATTTTTAATTTAAAATATATTAAATTTCTAACCAATTAGATTTTTCTTTGTAATTAAAAAATTCAAAATCACCAGAAATTAGTATTGAGTCAAAATTAGCTCAATTGCGGTCAAATTTCGTTTTGCTATATATATAGATATATTATATGTATGGATATTATAGTATTTATTTTTATTAAATTAATAATGAGAAAATTATAATTTTCGTCCTGTCACTTAGTGGGTGTGGCAATTTTAGTCCTGTACGAATTAATTTTCGCAATTTAGTCCTGTAACTTTAAAAATTTAGCAATTTTGCTCCATTTTTGCCGAAAAAATGCATGTACCGGGCACATGACCTTGACAATTGGGGCTTTCTGGCTATATGGGACCAAAATTGCCAAATGTTAGATGTTACAGGACTAAATTACGAAAATCAATTCGTACAGGACGAATATTGCCATCCCCCTAAGTTACAGGATGAAAGTTGCAATCCCCCTAAAAAGCTCATATTGTTTTGCTGAAAGTTCCACTTTGTTTACTCATCATAAAGAAATAAATTAATAATAATATCTATAATAAAAAAAATTAAGAATGTTAAACATATATTTTTGAAGCTCTGCAAATCAACATGCCTGTAACTTGGTGAGGGTTCTGTTGAACAAATAGACTAATAAAAGTATTATTTTTATTAAAAAAATCACTTATTTTTTTACTCTTCTTAGAGCAAATAAATGAATAAAGTCCATACTTCAAAAAATTAGATTAATAAAAATTTTAAATTTTCAAGTATTGCTAATTAACATGCCACCAACATTGGGTGTGTTCAAGGAAGTGCTGAACAAATAGGCTACAAAAAATCATATTTTTTGCTGAAAATTCCATTATTTTTTACTCATAGAGAATAAAAATTAATAACGCTTTTTAATTGTAAAATTGTAGCCTTAAAAATAATTTTCAAGCTTCGCAAGTTAATATGCCCCCAACAAGGGTTTGGCGATGGTATCGTTGAACAAGTAGAATATAAAAATATTATTTTTTACTAAAAATTCACCTATGTTTACCCTTTAGAAAAAATAAATTAATAAAATCTATATATAATTCAAAAAATTAGAACCATAAAAATATGATTTTCAGACCTTGCAGATCAACGTGCTCCTAGCATAGGGTGTATCGAGGGCAATGCTGAACAAATGGACTAAAAATAAAAAGAATGCAATTTTCATCCTGTAACTTAGGGTTGGCAATTTTGGTCCTGCATGAATTGATTTTCACAATTTAGTCCTGTAACTTTCAAAAAATGGCAATTTTGGTCTTTTTCACCGGAAAAGTGTATGTGCCGAACACATGACCTTTAAAATTGGGACTTTCCGGCCAAATAGGATCAAAATTTCCAAATTTTTAAAGTTATAGGACAAAATTACGGAAATCAATTCGTGCAGAACCAAAATTGCCACACACCTTAAGTTACAGGACGAAAATTGTAATTTTTTTCATTAATAATTTATGATCAAAATAGAGTTGAGTAAAATAAAATAGATAGAATAAATGGATAAAAGAAAATTCAAATATAAAGAAAGATATACATGAGTGCGATAATAAGTTGGCGGAGAAATAGTTACTTCAACATGAAAGTGGAAAAACAAAATAAATAAATAAATTTTAAGATAAAAATAAACTTGATAGATCAAAAATTGGGAGACACCAAATTGATGCTCTCCCTTAATAATAAGGTATAGATATTAATTATTGCTCCGTTATTGTATTTATAAATATAATATTATATATATTATATGGAATTTATATTATTTATTTTATGTAAAAAAGAATACAACTAGCTTGTATATTAAATGAATAAAAGATGAAATAGAGTGTGATATAAAAATTTATCTAGTCCAAGATAATTACTTGCTATAATTGCAATTGATTCAAACATATGAAAAGTATCAAAATTCAAAATTAGGGTATATATCTTTTGGGTCCTCAATTATGCCACTTATTCGGATTTAATTCCCATTTGTTTTACTCATTAAATTTAGTTCCTCACGATTGAAAATTCTACCAAATATGGTGCTTGCAGTTAAAACTCCATTAAAACTAACAGATTTGTGAAAAGAACTGGAAAAAAATGAAAAATTATATGCATGCATTGGAGGACTCCAACTTGGTGCCCTTGATGCAAAAATGATTATATTACCATTACACCAAACACATTTCTTGACATTTTCTTTCACTCGAAATGAGACTTACATCTAATAGTGAAATAAAAATCATCTCAAATTTAATCATCTGATAACCATTTTAGTTCGCCGTTCCCAGCTCGCTCTGCAGCCTCGCCGCTTGGGGGATTTGGGGATTGTTTCGATTAGGATTTCATGAAAGGGAACTTGCAGCGATTTTGGGGGCGTCCGATTGGGGTTCAACAATGACTAAGTCACAGAATGATTGAGGGACTAAAATTGATATTTACCCTTCAGAATTATATTCTTTATTTCAAATTGATATTATATTTTATTTAATGTGTTATATATAAGTTTTTTTTTTAAATACATAGGTAGTTGAAATTGTATCATTTATATATTATATTTAATACATAGATAGTTAAAATTCCGGGATGTTGATACAACTGCCTGTCCACGAGTATGATGGTGAGCCATTAGATTAGATTTTTTATTAGATTATTCGAATTTGTCATCTACACTTTTTTACGTTTATTAATTAATTCTCATTTATTTTTTAAAAATAATTATCTCTAATTTTAAATTTAATAGAATATAAAAAACAAAAATAAAAACCAACAAAAAATATTTTTATTAAAAAAATATATGAAAATTTAGTGACGAATTTAGCGATTAGATTTCTTTTAAAAAATCAGTTGAAAATTCAGATTAGGGATAAATTATTTGTGACAAATTTTGCGATGACAAACCGTTGTAAAGTAATAAACTATCTTAGTGACGGATTTCGCTACATATGCAATCCCAAAATGATTTTCATCTTTCAATAGTGTCTCTGATGGTGTTACCGATAGAAAACTGTCCCAAAATTTTGACGCAAATTTTTTAAACAGATTAATGGCTCTCAATTTTCAACCTTGATTAACAATGAAAGATTCAAAATGAAATGTGATTAGAAAAAAGAAAGAGTCAGAAAAAGAAAGAAAAATAATTAATTTAAATGAAATTCAAAAACCTACTTTATCAACATTAGCGAACCAAAAAATGTTAAAAAGAAATAATTAATGATTTAAATAGTAAAAAATTATAATTTTGCTTTATTAAAATTAAAAATTTACTGTATCACATGTACCGAGAGAGTGACATAGGTTTGGTAACTAGAATGTATAAGATTAAAATAAATAAATAATTTTTTTTGGATGGATAAAATTTAATCCTAAAATTTGAATTTATTTAAAATAAACACATAATGGATGAATATCCAAATTTTGAATGTATAATCTAGTATAGATGAATATAAATCGTTTTTGGAAGTAAAAACGATTAATTATTATTAAATACAATAAATCAATTACAATCAATTCTGTCAAATATATATTTTGTTTAGAGTTCAAGAAACGCAAGGAAGAAATCATGATGAGATGGAGATCAAGAGAGTGCAGGAAGAAGAAAAGTAAAACCTAGGGTTTGAATAATTGGGTGCACTGAACATACAATGCAATTATTGGGCCTCTGTTTTAAATAAGAGTGACTAAGCCCTTAGCCTGTTAACAACCTCACGTAACAGACTAACCAAATTGAACAACTAGCCCAACAAACTAACCACTATGCTGCTAACAGGAAGAAACACGTTTTAAGCAAAATAAAAAGCAACTTATAAGTTACAGCAATTACAATAGAGACAAGTACTCTTCTTAACAGCCCCCCCGCAAGTTGGATTTGGGTTCAAAGATACCAAACCCAACTTGGAAAGTAGCGAAGTAAAGGTTGGTCCCGTCATGACTTTAGTGAAAATATCAACAAGCTGCAACTTTGACACCACATGTAAAGGCTGAATGATACCTTCCTTGAATTTATCCCGTACGACGTGGCAATCAATTTCCAAGTGCTTCGTGCGTTCGTGAAACACTGGATTCTCCGTTATGTGGATAGCCGCTCTGTTGTCGCAAAAGAAAGGGACTGGAACATTAGGATCTTCTTGTAAGTCCTGCAACAAGAAAATTACCCAAGTTAGTTCACACATTGCTGCTGCCATACTACGGTATTCTGCCTCAGCCGTGGAACGGGATACTGTGGTCTGCTTCTTAGTTTTCCACGATATCGGAACACTCCCTAGGAGAACACAAAAACGTGTGAGAGACCTGTGTGAATCTACACAAGCCGCCCAATCTGCATCACTATAAACAGTTAGTTGTAAATCATTATTGAAAGGAAAAAGGAGTCCCATACAACTAGTTCCCTTCAAATACCGAACCAAGTGCATCGCAGCCTCCCAATGTTGACGACAAGGTCGCTGCAAATACTGACTTAATTGCTGTGCAGCGTACGAAATATTTGGTCGCGTATAGCTCAAGTATAGAATTCTACCTATTAGGCGCCTATACCTGGAGGGGTCCGGAAGAGGCGTTGTTTCTGATTTGAACTTAACACCAGCAGGCAATGGAGTGGAGGTGGTTCTCCCCCCATCCAAACCAACATCCCTTATTATATCTCTAACATACTTACTCTGTGTTACCACCAGTCTGTGTGGACCACGACCTATCTCCAGCCCAAAAAAATACCTTGCAAGCCCCAGATCTTTGATGGTGAACAAGTCATCTAAGTATGCTTTCACCTGCTCAATGTAAATGTCAGAAGGCGCAGTTACCAAGATATCATCTACGTAAACTAATAAAATGATCAAACCTTCTTCAGTCCCCTTTGTGAATAGGCAGTAGTCGTGCCTGGACTGCTTGAAACCAAAGGCTTCAATTTTACCGGTGAATTCCTCATTCCATTTCCTGGAGGCCTGCTTGAGGCCGTACAGTGATTTCTGTAATTTGCAGACTTTTCCTTCAGGTACCTCATACCTTTCCGGGGGCTGCATGTACAACTCCTCATCAATGCTTCCATGAAGGAAAGCATTGTTGACGTCAAAATGGTGTATGGGCCACCCCTTTGATGCTGCCAGTGCCAAAAACACCCTGACTGTAACTGGTTTTGCCACTGGGGCAAAGCAGTCAAAGTAGTCTACTTCCTCCACTTGACTGTACCCCTTTGCCACCAGACGAGCCTTACACCTTTCAACTTGTCCATCTGGTTTCAGTTTTAGTTTATAGACCCAGCGACATCCTATGGGCTTCTTTCCAACTGGCAATTCAACCAACGTCCAGGTATTGTTGCGTTCTAGTGCTGTGATTTCAGCCCTCATGGCCTCCTTCCAGCTGTCCATTTTGGCAGCCTGAAGATATGTCCTTGGCTTTTCCTGCAAAGACAGGGAAGCAACAAAACAATCGTGCGCAGGTGTGCTAGTGAGATTATCAACAGAATTATTACAGACAGCAGTAGTGCACTCGTAATCATTCAACCAAGCAGGCCTCACAGAGGTCCTGGTCGACCTTCTCAAAACAGGTATGTCCTCTGAGTATCCCTCTGCAGCAGACTGTTCTGGGCCATGATTGACTGCGGAAGCTCCTTCAATCGGCTCATTCAAAATAATTTCCTGGCCTTTCTCAGAATAGTCTACAACAGGAAGAGGGCAATGCATGTTTTCGACAGAGCCAGAAGCTAGAGGGAACTTATTCTCATAAAAGACAACATCACGGGAAGTCATTACAGTGTTATTATCAAGGTTATAAACCTTATAGCCCTTTTGCCCTTGCACATACCCCAAGAAAACACACTTGTGTGCCCTGTGATCAAACTTCCTCTTATGAGGTTGTGTGTTGGAGGCAAAACAAAGGCAACCAAAAACCTTCATGTGTTCATACGTGACTTTTCTTTTATTCAGTAATTCATAAGGAGTTTTCCATTTTAGTCTAGGTGTGGGAAGTCTATTTATGATATATACAGCTGTAAGTAAAGCTTCGGTCCAAAATTTATGGGGCATTTGGGCCTGAAACATCAAACCCCTTGTAAACTTGCAAGATGTGTTGATGTTTCCGCTCAACGACCCCATTCTGTTGAGGGGTGTGCACGCAAGTTCTTTGGTGGAGAATCCCACAAGTCCTAAAAAGGCGTTGGCATTCTTCACTTAAGAACTCAGTGTCGTTATCGGTTCTAACTTTCTTAATAGAGGTGTTGAACTGAGTGTTAATCATTTTGAAAAAGATCTCAAGTTTTTGTGTGGTTTGTGATTTCTGATGCATGAGGAAAACCCACACAGCTCTACTATAGTCATCAACAATAGTAAGCATAAAACTGCAGTTATTTAAAGAGAATTCCCTGTAAGGACCCCAAATATCAACATGCAAGAGCTCAAAAGGTTTCTCAGAGTGATTTTCACTTAGAGTAAAGGAAGCCTACGCTGTTTGGCTAAAGGGCAAATCTCACAAACATCACCAATAGAATGAACAAGTTTTATTTCATTTATATGCTTGATTACATCATTAGAAGTGTGGCCAAGTCTTTTGTGCCACAAGTCAATCTCAGCAACTACAGCCGCAGAAATATTCTGAACATCAACACCATTACTCATTACATTGGAAACAAAAGAAGTTTGAGTTATCACATATAATTTGCTTTCTAGTCTAGCAACAGCAATTAGCCCCTTAGTCCGAAGGTCCTGCAGCATGCAACAGGTTTTAGAGAAAACAAAGCGCACAGCACAGTCCATACACAATTTATTCACAGACAGTAAATTATATTTAAAAGTGGGCACATACAAGACACGTTTAAGAGTAAGTCCATTACCAAGACAGATATCACCCTCATGCTTTACCAACTTCTTGGAACCATCAGGCAAATTAACTGAACAGGGATTCTTAATAAAACGTAAAGAAGAGAATAAGTCCTTATTAGTGCATATGTGCGAGGTGGCTCCACTATCAACGATCCAACGCATGCTAGTAGTGCATAAAAGCTTGGAAGAAGCCATACCTGCGAAATCCTCAAAGTCTCCATCATAATCTGGTGCCCCTTCCGAATCATCGAGCTCCACTTGATTGGCCTCTGCCTGTTCCTCCAACTGGCGCCTCACCTCAGTTCTGACAAAGTTCTCCCAATGTGGATCAGTAGCAAACAGCCCTCCTCGCGAGCTAGTCTCCCCTTCTTCAGATACACTGAGTGCCTTTCTTGATGGTCCACCGTTCTTCTTCCTCTGGTCCATCATAGTTTTGTACCACTCCGGGTACCCATTCAACTTGAAACAACCAGCCCTGTTATGCCCAGTCCTTTTGCAGTAGTCACAATACAATTTGCTTTTGTCCTCCTGTTCTTTTCTCCTGTCTGAACCTCTTTGGAAAGGCTGCCTCCCATGTATGCTCATCGCTTCGGCCTGCAGGCTGCCTGTAGACGCCTCATTGACTTCCCTCTGCTTCTCAACACGGAGGATCATAGAGTAGGCTTTACCAACTGTTGGAAGGGGCTTAAGCAGGAGTATCTGATTACGAACATGATCGTAGATTCCATTCAGCCCCATCAAGAACTGTACGAGCTGACTGGATGTGATTTGGGCAGCAATTTCCCTACTGGCACCGCAAGAACAAGAAGGGGGGGGGGGGGGGGATTGAGGCAGGCCACCTCATCCCACAACTTCTTCAACCTGGTATAATATGCCGTGACCGAAAGATCGCCTTGAGCAGTGGCAGAGACTTCTCGCTGCAGCTGGTAGAGGAGGGGCCCGTTACTTTCGCCAAATCTACTCTCCAGTTCAAGCCAAAGATCTCGGGCAGAGGTAGTATAGATGAACGCCTCTGCGATGTCCTTGTTGATGGAGTTTAGGATCCAGGACACCACCATGTAATCTGCTCTCTGCCATCTTTCAAAGGCGTCGGTGCCTTCTTGCAGCCGCTCCAGAGTTCCATCAATTAGCCCTAACTTGGATTTAGCCCCAAGTGCTAGGCGAACAGCTCTTCGCCAAGTTAAGTAATTAACTCAGGTTCTACTTCTTTCTGACGCGCAGGGTCTTTTTCTTCCGCCATGGGAGACGCTCAAAACTTTAAGAGAGGGGAAAACACAAGAAATGAAAGGACAAGATGATAATCGTTCGGTAAAATAGATCTAAGAAGGAACAGGATCAGAGACCATCAAAGGACGGCTCTGATACCATGTTCAGAGTTCAAGAAACGCAAGGAAGAAATCATGGTGAGATGGAGATCAAGAGAGTGCAGGAAGAAGAAAAGTAAAACCTAGGATTTGACTAATTGGGTGCACTGAACATACAATGCAATTATTGGGCCTCTGTTTTAAATAAGAGTGACTAAGCCCTTAGCCTGATAACAACCTCACGTAACAGACTAACCAAACTGAACAACTAGCCCAACAAACTAACCACTATGCTGCTAACAGGAAGAAACACGTTTTAAGCAAAATAAAAAGCAACTTATAAGTTACAGCAATTACAATGGAGACAAGTACTCTTCTTAACATATTTAACATAAATAATTACAAAAATTATATTCTCATCGATAATATCACAGACATTGAAAAAGAGACTGAAATTTTCTCACTTTCTTTCTTCTATGGTACGCTCTTTCGTTGTGAACTTTCGGGAAGAGATAGCTTTAATGGAGGAGAATTTATAGAACGTGGAGTACATTATATTTAATAATTTATTGTTTTTTGTTTTTGAATTTCCCCCCAGTTGATAGACTCTGATTAATCCGAATTTGGCAATTTAAACGGTAAATTACAATAATTTCCGTTGAAGTTTGGTATAATTATCCCTCATTATTTTAACAATTATAAATACTCTCTAAGTTTGTAACATCTCTAACAAATAACCCATTTCTATCGTTTATGCACACTGAATTATTTTTTAAAATTTTTTGAATTTTTTTTGGACTAAAATGCACAGGAAGAGATTTCTTATGTTTTCTACATAGAGAAATAATAATGTAATTTGCTTCAACTGATTTTTCTACAATTTAAAAAAAAAAAAATCAAGGGTCATTTACACAAATCACCCATGCCTTTTGAAAAATTACAAAAACCACCCCTGACAGCCTTAAAAATTCAAAAATACACCTATTGACTTGGTCAAACTTTAATATAAATTTTGAATGATAGAAATGCCCTCAGGGGTGCTTCTGTCATTACCAAAAGGTAGATGTCTATGTAATATTTATGAAAATGAGTAATATGACCCATATATATATATATTTATTATTTATATCAAACTTAAATTTAAATTTAAATCATTTTATTAACTTTTTTCTATTGAATCTTTACATAAATTACACTTTTTAATAAGTGAAATATTAAATTATTCAATTAATACATTACTAAAAATTAGTTACTAGGAAATACATTTAAATTAAAATTATCACACTTGTATATATCATTTTAGATTCTTAAAATTAAAAGATTATTTATCTACTATGTTTATTTGTATCTAAGTTTTACTATAATTAATAAATTACACCGACCAATGTGTTTGTGGAAGCTGCAAAACTCGGGCTCATTCACGATGAGGAGTGCATATGATCGGGCTATTGTTGTGCGAGATCGGACAGTGCCGTCAGTTTCAGGTATGGATAGCATCTTGGGACAGAATGGAGGTTCGTTTTGGTCTGTATTGTGGAGGACGAGGATCCCGTCCTAAGTACGGGTTCTTTTGTGGCGTTTGTGTAAAGAGGCTATACCGACGATGGAGAGTTTAGGGCGACGGTGGAAGGAAGTTGATCCAGTTTGTGGGATTTGTGGGGTTGAGCCAGAATCTTGCCGTCATTTAATGTTGGACTGTCCTTCAGCCAGGCAAGTGTGGGCTTTGTCATCACTACCTTGGAGGCTTTGTGCTCCTGGACAATATGGAAATTGCGTTGTAAACGAGTTATGGAAGGAAAGCATCAGGACATTTGGGATGCTTGGCGAAGAGCATTGATTGTATTAGAAAGCTATTGTAATGTTCGTTCTCAGTTAAGGTCTTAGGCATGCTTTTTGATGTAGGGCGTTGTTCTCATTTTTTATTTGGTTGGGTGGGTCTGTTCGTTGTGTTTTAGTTGCTGTATAGGCTTTGGGTAGGTGTTTTGTATTAGTTTTGTGTTTTGGTTGGATTTTTGCTATTTGGTTGTTTTTAATAAAATCTCATCGCTAATTTATAAAAAAAAAAGTTTCAAATAAAAATAATTAATTATAAATCATATTTTCAAAATATTATTCCTATTTTTTTTTTTGGAAAAATGAATAACTTCATTAACCAACGAAAAAAATCAGAGAGAAACACGATTTTAACTGCTACCGTGCTCCAAGTCTGGAAACAACTCACAAACAAATCCCTCAACAAATCATGCTAAACCAGAGTCCTCGTTATCGCAACATAAGCCCCAACCTATCAACAATCATAGCATAATGCATTACCTTGAAGTAGGTTTGTCAACGGGCCAAAATTGCGTAGATTCAGATCCATTATAAGGGATTCAGACCCAAGTTGAGGCTCTTATCTCTTTATATCAAGCCCAACTCCCAGACCAAGACTCATTAAATTAAAATGATTAGGTCGGTAATATACACACTTCTACCCAATTCTTTCCCAAACTCAATTTTCCCACATTCTCTTCACAGCTTCAAGTTAACGACCGGCACAGTGCAAGTCTCAATCTCCTCTCTCAAGTCTCAAGACTCCATCTCCGTCGATCTCACCTCCATCGCTTACGCTTCCTCAGCTGCCTCTGCGCGCCCATCTTAAAAAAGAAATAAGTATGTGTAGGAAGATTTTAGATACTTCGTACTTGTCTCAAGCAAAATTCCATCTCATTACATCTTAAGATTTCTTGTTTTTCTTTTTTCTTTTGTCAATTAGTTGAATTTTATTGTGTAGGTTTCCTCTTAATTCTTGATCAACTAGAAAGTTTATTAATGTATGCTCCATTGGTGAATCCAGCAATCTTTGCGTTACAATAATTTTTGATGCGTAATTGTATGGATGCGTACAAGGTTGAGAATTGTGTGAAAATGGAATGTTTGGCTCGACAGTAGAGTTGTCTCATCCGTAAAATATATAATTTTTTCTTTTTTTAAAAAAAATATTAAATAATTTTTTTTACAATATATTGCTTAATAAATGAATCTTTTTAATAAAATAGAACTTTTCATTTTTAATAAGCAAAACATAGTAGTTTTGAAACTTTAATCTATTTTTATATTTTCTTACAAATACAATATATTTTACTAACCAAAATTTGTATTTTATGAGGATTATTTCAAATAATTATGACATTCTATTGAATATATAGATCACCGTTTTTTTTTTTTTTTATAAATATCAACTCTAAGAAAAATATACAAAATAAAGAATTAGTCAAATGTATTTTTTTTTGTTATAATTAATTCATCTTCCATCAAAATCTATATTAAAGTAAATAAATCTAAAATGATTATACATTGTAAAAAATAAAATATAAAGCATGAATAGAAACTTACTTTTAATAAGTTATAAGAAAGATAACTGAAAGAAAAAAAAAGAAAAAAAAAAGGACGATAAGACTCCGTCCCCAGACACCAGCCCTTATCCCAACTCTTATTCCAAAGGAAGTAATTTTAAATTCTCAATATCATTTCATCAATTTGAATAAGAAAAAAATAAGGAGTAAATTATCCTGAAATGCAAAAATAAAATGAGTACAAGTAAAATAGGTACATTCAATCAAATCATAAATATAACAACATTATCGTTGGTATGAAAGAAGAAAAAGACTTTCATCGGTATAAAATAAAATTTTCTCGAATAAGATTTTTTTAAATAGGAGCTCGAATTACACACACATGTAAATACATATATTTACACGTATAAAAAATTACAAAGCATATAATCTTAGGTTTGGCTTAATCATATTTAAATAGTTCGAGAAACAAATTATATGTAAATTAAAATCTGGTGATTCCTTCCATCTTGTAAAACATCATATGAAGGCAAATAATAATAATAATAATTACAAAAGAACAAAAAATTAAACTATAAAATAAAAATTTAATAGATGAAACTATAACATATAAAATGAACAGGTGTATAAAATGATAAAAAAGGGTAAATATTTAAATACATATAAAACCAAATTAAATAGAATCTTACAAATAAATACTAAATAAAATGTGTACCTATTAGCACTGAACGAATTTGTTCCTTTTTGTTGAAAAAGAAAAACAAAGTAGAAAAGAACACAAAAGTTAAACTATAAAATAAAATTTTAATGGATGAAACTATAAGATATATATATATATATAAAGAAGAGTGTATAAGAAATACAAAGGTGTAAATATATTTTTAACAGAAAGAAAAAATAAATGGTAGTTTGAGTAGAATTATACAAATAAATTATATATTAAATGAAATATGTGTCTATTAGCACTAAATAAATTTGTTCTTTTTTATTGAAAAACAAAAACAAAACAGATAAAAAATTTGGAAAAGAACACAAAAAAATATATAAAATAAAAATTTAATGGATGAAACTACAATATATAAAAAAGAATTAATGGTGTATAAAACAATAAAAGAGATAAATATTTAAACAAAAATAAAAACTAAATGATAGTTTGAGTAGAATTATACAAATAAGATGAAAATAAAATGAATGTAATTATAATCTATACATAGAGTAAATAAATTTTAAAAATGAAACATGTACTTATTAATATTAAACAAATTAATTCGTTCTTGTAGAACAAAACAAAGCAATTAGGGAAAAATGCAATTTTGGTCCACTTTTTTAAGGGTGGTGGCACTTTTAGTCCAGGTCTATTTGAAAATAGCAATTCAGGACCGTAATTTTAAAAAAGTGGTAATTTCAGGCCAAAAAATCCTAATTTGGCAGAAATTGATCACCTTTCCGGCGATCATTTTACACGTGAATTAAAAAAATAAAAATTTTCTTACATGGCAGGTGATTTGGCAACTATAGTGAGGTGGCATGGTGGCATGTTTTATTTAAAGCTAACATCCATTTAAATAGATAACTTTTTTCTTAAATATATATTATTTAAATGTCAAAATAAAATTTAAAAAAAAAAATAAAATCAAAAAAAGTTAATTAAATAAAAATTAAAAAAATTAATTTTTTCTAAGAAATTTGATTTAAGTTTTTAAAGAAAAACAATAATTTTTAAAATTTAAACATTTTTATAGTAAATAATATAATTTATTAAATATATTCAAACTAAATTATCATTTAAATATTGTTAATAAGATATAATTTTTATAATTGATTAAAATTTATATTAATATAGATATTCAAATTTGAAAATTTAATTTTAGTATATTTATCTTTTAAACATGATTTTAATTTAATTTATCAATTTGGTATAACATTTTAAATTTTATTTTGATATTTAAGTAATATATATTTAAGAAAAAGTTATCCATTTAAATGGATTTTAGCCTTAAATAAAACATGTTCCCATGCCGCCTCGCTATGGTTGCCAAATCATCTTTCATGTAAGAAAATTTTTATTTTTTTAATCCGCGTGTAAAATGGTCACGGGACAAGTGACCAATACCGGTCAAATTAGAGTGTTTGGCCTGAAATTGCCATTTTTTTTTTTTTAAATTACTGTCTTGAATTGCTATTTTCAAATAGACCTGGATTAAAAGTGCCATTGCCCTAAAAAAGTGCACCAAAATTGCATTTTTTCTCAAACAATTACCATATAAATCTAAAAAAATAAACACCACAAAATAAATAAGTACTAAAATTTAATAAAGATAAAATAAGAAAATGACAGAGATTGTTAATTTTTTTAAGTATCATGAAAAATAATATATATAAAAAAAATAATCATGATACTAGTAAACATCAATTAGCTATAATATATATTTGCTGCAAATATTTAGCTAAATCATTCTTCTTTTTTTAAAAAAAGTCGCTTAAAGATTGAATAATTTGTGATATTACCAACTGAAGATTGAGATGTGGGTACATAGAATACTGCGAATTTTTCTTTAATGTCTTAACAATTTGCCTTATTCTTACCTCAACAAAGTGTGTTTTTGGGATGATTTACATGACATGCTTAAAACTGATAGTGAAGCTTGAGATTGAATGCAAAAGGCAATAAACAAAGTGGGATTATTGATAATTAGATTGTCCTTTTTCACACTCATTATTGATACACATTCCTAGGAGTGTAAATGAGTCGAGCTCGAGTCGAGCTCAACCAATTTTGGTTGGCTCGAGCTCGAGTTCGAGTTTCCTGTATCGAGCTCGAACTCGAGCTCGAGCTCGTCGAGCTCCCACGATTCGACTTCGAGCTCGAACCATTTATAATGAACTCGAGCTCGTTAGCTCGTTTCACATCGAGCTCGAGCTCGAGCCACAGTTCGAGTTGTTGGTTATCTCGATGTAGGGAAAAGGTAAGATTAGCTTTCTAATTCTAATTTTAGGGTTTATTAAATATTTATTTTTATTAATAAATATATAATAATTAATAATATTATTGTTATTTTTAAATATTATTATATTAATTATGAAAAAAGTATATTAAATACATATTAAATAACTTAAAAGTATATTTTTGTTATTGTTATTTTTAAATATTATTATATCAATTATAAAAAAAATATTATATATGTTAATTATTAAACATAAGTTGCTTCTAAAGTTGTTGATCTCACTAGATAAATAAAAATTTAAATTGATGATGATTTAAATTTTATATCATTCAACTATACAAAAATAAAAAGATAAATTTTGTAAGCTAAAGTATCAAGTACCAACTATCAAATAGCGATTGATCTCATTATATATATAATAAAATCACAAATAAAAACAATTAACATTGTCCAACCATTATTTTTATTATTGTTATCTATAAAATCATCAAATTTTGACATAAGTTTATAAATAATAAAATAGATTATCAGATTGCATATTACGTATCTTGGTATAAATATATACTCACAAATAGATATAAAAAAAAATTATAAGTTAATTGTTAGAACTAGTAAATTTAAAAAAGTACAAGAGATTACAAATAAATATTAAATATAACATGAAATTTATGTGTCATATTAAATAATTATTAAAAGTATAAGAGATTACAAAAGAGTATTAAAACTTACTAAATTGTTGGTTAGGCTAGTATTTGGAGAGATTAAATATACAAATAAAAGTACCACATTATATTATTATTCAAAATGATAATATATGATAGTGATTAATACTTATAATATATGGTTAATTTTGAATATAAAATTGATATAGTATTGAATATGGAGTTAAATATATAAAAATCTTAAAAATAAAAAATATATATAAAAAAAAAAAAAAGCTCTCGAGCCGGCTCGCGAGCTTATGAGCAGAGAAATTTTGGCTCGAGCTCGAGCTCGAGCAGGCTCGACTCGATCAGGCTCAACTCAAGCTCAAACAATTCGAGCTCGAGTCGAGCTCAAAATCGAGTCGGCTCGACTCATCTGCCACCCCTACACACTCCTTATTCACATCACAGATATATCATTTTTCATGAAACTCTACTTCTTAATGTATTATTTTAATAGAAAGTTGTTAATTATATCATAGAAAAGATATGATAGTATCTTTTATATGATGTATTTAAATATTAATATTTTTATTTTACTAAAACTATATTAATTGAATATGACAATATATATTATATTAGAAACTTATAAAACAATGTCCTTAATATCTAAAAATATGATAACATTCTAAGATTATTTTCAAAATGTTCAGTTCATAAATTTAGTAACAAATTTAATATTGAGTTTTGTACTAAAAATTTGTATTATTACAGTATGGTAAACCAATCATTAAAATATAACATAACTTTATATAACACAAAATTTTTGAAAATATAGAAAGTTTATAAATTTTCGTGCATAGCACGAGGTTCTTGTAATCACTCATCCTCGTTTATTCTTGTACATATGTCCTTTGTAACCCAATTATTTGTTTTGCGGGAGCTCGTTCATTTGCCCAGGCTCAGAAACATGCTAAATGAAGGGAGGCAATGAAGCAAGACATTGATGCTTTAGAACGCAATGCTACTTGGGAATTTGTTCCCTTGCCATCTGGAAACGTGCTACAGAATCAAAATCGGTATTTAAAGCAAAACTAAACCTTGATGGTAGTCTACACAGATATAAGGCCCGATTTATGGCCAAAGGGTATTAACCAAGAGGAGGACCTCGAATATAGGGAGAGTTTTTTCCCTAATAGCCAGATCCGCTATAGTTAGAATCTTCCTTTGTATTGCCTCAACCAACTCTTGGCCAATTCATCAGCTGAACATAAATAACGCCTTCTTGCACGATTCTTTGTATGATAGGCTATTATGTACCACCTAATGGTTATCCTACCCTTCTGGCCATGTATGTCGTCTATGGAAGTCTTTGTATGGCCTGAAACAGGCCTTGAGACAATGGAACCATAAATTTACCACCAAGTTGGAAGGTTTTGGGTTCAAGCAGTCTGCACACGACCATTGTTTATTCCTTAAACATTTTTATCAAGGCTTTCTTGCTTTGCTACTATACGTGGATGATGTTCTCATTACTGGTCCTTTTGAAGAGCTCATTATTGGTGTCAAGCAATATCATGATCAATTGTTTACTATTAAAGATCTTGGCTATGCGAAGTATCTTTTGGCCCTAGAATAGCTCGATCCTAGGATGGCACATGTGTTACTCAATACAAACACCTTTCACACATTGTTTCCAATCTTGGCTTGTCTTCTGCAAAATCTGTTCCTAACCCATTACCACCTAACCTGAAATGTTGCGG
Organism: Sesamum alatum; assembly: GCA_034509735.1. Classification (NCBI taxonomy): domain Eukaryota; kingdom Viridiplantae; phylum Streptophyta; class Magnoliopsida; order Lamiales; family Pedaliaceae; genus Sesamum; species Sesamum alatum. The sequence continues at coordinate 26,271,969 of JACGWO010000003.1, read as the reverse complement.
GGATAAATGTGCTTTCCTTCAGCCCCTGAGAGGTATAGGCGGCTTGTTGGGAGGCTATTCTATCTTGAATTTACTCGGTCAGATATCTTTTATGATATAGTGAGATCTTATTATACTCTTTTGTTTCAGAAAAAAAAGGATCCCTTTATTAACAGCGAGTGGAATATTTATAATCGGATTCACAGAGAGAGAGAGAGAGAGAGGGGAGTGGGGCTTCCCCCTGCGCCCTTGTAGAATATCTTTTGCTTAATCTTTTTTGGATTTTCTTGGATTTTGGGGGATCTTGTCAGATCCGCAGTGCTCTTCTCCTGAATTAATACGATGTCCCAATACGAGGCCTCGCGAGATCCCTCGTGGCCTTTCTCTCGTTCACCTTTCTTCGTATTCCTTTCTCCCGCCCACATCAATGTCGTTTAACAACTTAGTCAATTTATGCAACGTCATACTTAGCAACGTCGGGATGTTGCTTGTTCATGTGGTTCTCCACAAACACTAGAAAATTAGCTACTTTTTTAATGAACATGGCTAAAAACCATGGTAAATAACTATTATTAACTACGACTAAATAAAAATCGATGCAAAAACTAGTTTTTTCATCATGAAAAACTTATTTACCACGGCTAAAAACATTTGTCATGGCTTTTAGTCATTGCAAATATTTTAGCCACCCTCACAAAAACCACGATCGATAAGTGTTGCGTGGCCGTGGTCAATGACTATTCGCTACGGCTATTTAGTATTAATCATGGCATTTAGTCATGATTAAATGTCATATTTTTTGTAGTGAAAAAAGGATAAACCTAGTATAGGTGTGTTCTACCCTTTTTCCAGCTCTCTCAGGTTGAGACTCCATCCAACGCCGACTGGGCTTCATGTGTTCATAGCCGACGGTCTGATACCGGTTTTTGTATCTTCCTTGACAGTTCACTTATTTCATGGAAGACTAGGAAACTAATATTGTTTCTTGTTCTTCAGCTGAGGCGGAGTATCTAGCAATGCAGCTATTGTTTGTGAGCTACAATTAACATATATTCTTCGTGACTTCCAGATTGTTGTCCTTCCTATTTTCTTTCACTGTGACAATATGGTTGCTCTACACATTTTGACTAACACTTTTTTCCATGATGAAACACTCGGAGATCGATTGTCATCTTATCTGTGACAAGTATAAAGAAGGGTTTATTCTTCCTTCACATGTATCCACACGTCTGCAGCTCGCAGACTTAGTCACCAAGATTTTGTTGATATGTTACATAACATGCTTAAAGTTGATAACGAAGCTTGAAAAAGAGAATAAAGAAAGTTGGATTATTGATGATGATTAGGTTGTAATTGAGTTTAATCATACTTAATTAGCTCATTGCTTTAGCTTAGTTTAATATAATAATATACTAGAATCCGCATGAATGGAATGGGGTGCCTGCTCATTTAAAATTTGTCCACGACCATCATCATAACATCTTTTTAAATAATTATCAGCTAATTGGATATTATTATATTAATTATTTTAAGTTGTTTACCCAACTGTCCGAATCGAATCATGTTTGAACATCTTTCCACGTTTCCCTTTGTTCACAAATCACAACCACTTCTTCTTCAGCTATATTATTTCTTTTTTTTCTTTTTCACAAACTTTTATATTTTTTATAAACTCGTAATTATAATATATTTTTTCTCTCTCGTCCCATTTCATATTTCTTTGGTCGCACATTCTTCTCTCTTTCTCATCTGCTCACACCATATTTGTTCTTTTCTCAAATTCTTTTTCCTATTCATCTTACCTCAACATTCTTCTTTGTATATTTGCAGAGACAACTTGTACCGATAACTAGTTATTATACAAGCTGAACTCAAATTAGGATAATTAAAATAAAGGTAAAATACATCTATCTCCATTGAGGTTTGGCATAATTATAAATATTTTTTTTATTGTTTGAAAAATTACAAATACCCCCCTGAGGTTTGTGATCGTCTAATAAATAACCATTTCCATCAATTTTTATGGGTAAACAGACCAAAATGCCCTTATGCACTGAATTATTTTTATTTAATTCATAATTTTTTTTTGAATTACAATGTGCAGGGAAATGTTTCTTAAGTTTTTTTACATAGAGGAGCAATAATACAATTTTTCTCGGTCGATTTTTTTATAATTTTAATAAAAAAATTCAAGGGCAAAATGACCAATTTTAGGCTTTTGATTAAAAATTACAAACCTCAAGGGATATTTAAAATTTTTCAAACAACGAGAAAATATTTATAATTATATCAAACCTCATGAGAGATAGATATAATTTACCCTTAAAATAAATCTTACCCATTCTACATGAGATGGGAATGTGAGATGTATACCGTTGACAATTATATTTAATTCACTTTATATTCCAACATGGGGAGAATGAGTTTGGATTCCACTTCCTTACATTTTTTCAATTTCCGAGAGTATTAATACGGACTATAAATTTCCTTTGTATTCTCTCAATTTTTCCACTTTCCTGTAAACACCAAACGTTGCAAGTAATAGCCAAAGAAAAAGTTGACCATGGAAACTATAGTTCTGTATCCAGCCCCAGGAATGGGCCATCTGATTTCCATGGTGGAGCTAGGCAAATTCATCCTCCACCACCACCCTTCCTTCTCCATCACTATCCTCATCGTCCCACCGTCTTTCAACACCGGCTCCACCACCGCCTACATCCGCCACATTTCCGCCACCGTCCCTTCCATAACCTTCCACCACTTGCCCGCCATCTCACTCGACCTTGACTACTTTCCCTCTATTGAAGCAGTCGTTTTCGAAGTCCTTAACCGGAGCCACCCCCACGTCCGCCGTGCACTGGAAACCATTTCCCTCTCAGCCACCGTCTCCGCCTTCATCATCGACTTCTTTTGCGCCCATGCTTTGCCAATCGCCGCCGAACTCGATATCCCTACCTACTACTTCTTCACTTCCGGTGCTTGCGTTCTCGGGTTTTTGATCTATTTCCCGACAATTCACAACACTACCACCAAAAGTTTCAGAGATATGAGCTCGCTTTTGCATGTTCCGGGCATTCCCCCATTAATCCCATCTTCTGATATGATTAAGCCGATGCTCGATCGAGATACCACGGAATATGAAAACTTACTAAATTTTGCCAAAAACTTCCCAAATTCAGCTGGAATCATTGTGAACACATTCGAAAGCCTGGAAGAGAAACCTCTTAAAGCCATACGAGAAGGCAAATGCAACCCTGGTGGCCATACGCCACCGATTTTCTCGGTCGGACCACTCTTGGCTAGCGAAGGTAGTCAGGGAGGCAGCGGCGGCGGCATTCATGATTGTCTGAATTGGTTGGACAAACAACCAAGTAAAAGTGTTGTCTACTTATGCTTCGGCAGTTTGGGTTTGTTCTCAGCAGCCCAGTTGAAGGAAATAGCAGTGGGGTTAGAAAGAAGTGGGCAGAGGTTTCTATGGGTTGTGCGCTCGCCTCCCTCCGACGACAAGAGCAAGCGGTTTTTACCGCCACCGGAACCGGACTTGGACTCCCTTCTCCCGGCCGGCTTCCTGGATCGGACAAAGGACCGGGGATTCGTCGTCAAGTCGTGGGCCCCACAGGTGGCGGTGCTGAACCACGAATCAATCGGCGGGTTCGTAACGCACTGCGGCTGGAACTCGGTGCTGGAAGCGGTGTGCGCTGCCGTGCCGATGGTGGCGTGGCCGCTGTACGCGGAGCAGAAGATGAACAGACTGGTGCTGGTGGAGGATATGAGGGTAGCCTTGAGGATGGAGGTAGCGGAGGACGATTTCGTTGCGGCGGAGGAGGTGGAGCAGCGGGTGAGAGAGCTGATGGAATCGGAGAAAGGGAGGGAAATACGGAAGGTGGTTGAAGAAAAGAGTGTGGAGGCGAGGGCTGCAATGAGGGAAGGAGGTTCCTCCATTGCTGCACTTGCGAAGCTGGTGGAGTCGTGGAAACGTGCTTAATTAAGGCTTTGAGTTTCTTTATCATCAAAAATATTATTGCTCCTTTTTTGCATTTATAAATATAATAAATATATATCATAATTTGTGTGATTATGCATGAAAGATTCTTTATGGGATTAGTGTATCCTATGTATTGGAAAAAGTGTATCCTATGTATTGAAATATCAATCAGATTTTATAAGATAATTTTTTTAAATAAAAAACACGACAAGCACGTTGGAACAAAATGGATAAAGAAAATAGTTAGATATGTTATTTAACGATAAAATAAAGGATTACTTACAACAAGAATTGTATCGTAACAATTCTCGGTCCAAGAATTTCACCAAATCGAATTACAAATATAATCTGCTTGCCTTGAAGAAATTATACGTACGTGCCGTTAAGAATGTGCACATGGTAACTACGCAACTTTTTCCAGGATAAGACGATTTTCATTCTATTGGTATGCACTTTACCATAAAATACCTCGAAACAACACTCAGTAGCCTTATGAAAAACTTGAGCTCGAAGCTCGGATTTTTAGGAGAACAAATCGAAGTTTCTAGAGAGAAAATTGAGCGTGAGAAAGAGGAGAATTCGAGAGAGGTTGAGAAAATGTTTCCTCCTCGTTCATTTTCGTTCGTCTACGTTTGACCACGTTCGACTTATGTTTGAAATGAGCCTATGCAGCCTTTTATAGGTAAGGCTTTCAGCGGTTTCAACATCCGCATTAATCACCATCATTAATGCAGCATTTAACCACCATTAAAGCTGAAATAATTAGCCATTAGCGGCATTAAAATGGTTTTTAATATAGGTTTAAAAACCATTAAATACGATTAAAACCAGGTTTGAATTCAGTCATTAAGCCTCCATTAAACAGCCATAAATAGCATTAAAAATAGCATAATGGCCATTAATACCGTCAAAGAAAAACCAACCAGAAATGGCCAATTCAAGTTTAAAAACCTGAGTTTAAACATTGTTTTAAAAGCATTTAAAACATAATTTTGACTGAGTAATTTTGAAAATTAATTTTTGTGTTTATCCAGATAAAACCCCAAATGTTTTTGCTGCAAAAAGATAGATCTTGAGATTGAGACATTCACCCTAATCTCCGTAACACTTCAAATATAACTTGAACATTGAACTTAATATAAGGAGTTTAAGTTATCCTTAAACTTTCAATGTGGGACAACTTTGAGTGTAAAAACACTCACACCCACATACACCTTATATCCTTGTCAAAACTGCACACTTTCCCATCATATATATTTATATGTGGGACAAGTGTAATTCATCTATTTCTCTCACCATCTAATCTATGGATTTAATATGTAATTGAACCCATGTTTTAGAACATTTGTTGTTATAAATTAACATTAAAACGTCAATTATAACACTATCTATCGGATACACTATTTCGTTGGTTAGTGAAGGAAGGATTAAAAAAGTTTAATCTTTAATGTCTCATTTGGTTCGTTTGATAGGATTAGGCATGACGAGATTGACTGGGATGAGAAATTGAATAATAATTGATCTCATCATTCATTATATAGTATTTAGTTTGATATATTTTATGTGTGATATCTCATGTGATAATATAACATAGTGTTTGATTTGACGTATAAGAATAAAGGTTAAGTTTTTCAAAGAAATTATAAGAATATGGCAAAATTCTACTTCTGAAATATAATAACTAATCAAAACAAATATTTTTCAAAAGTCCAAAAAAATAAAGTAATTTTTTTATTATATTTTATTATTAAATTATATAATTTGAAATGCATCCTTTTAAATATGTATGTACTAGCGTGTGCCCCGTGCTATGCACGGGTTTAATTTAATCATGACCAAAATTATGTCTTACAAAAAAATATATGTAAAAATTAGTTTTTTTTTTTTAGTTTGAATGATCAATAATATAATTTTTTTCCTCCAAATCACAATTAATCAATATCAATAAAATTACAAAAGTTTACAATTATCAAAATAAGAATGAAGAGATATACATCCAATAAATTTAAATTTTCATTAATTGTTTAATTTTATTGACTCTTCTAATATAATTGTTGGATGGAACATAAATTATCTTAATAAAAAATTAGTTTTTATACTAATATCTATGTAACAAAATCGCATATCAATATTACATCATCTTATTATATAATGTTATTATATAACATAATTTTCTATCATAAAACTAATAATATGATATCATTACTTCTATAGAATTGTTACCAAAAGGGAAAAAATATGTGAATATTACAGAACTTCAAGTAACTAATCAATATTGAAGGAGTACAAATATAAAAAAATATTATTATTAGATATAAATATGATAAAACTAATAAAAAAATAGTTTTAGCAAAAGATAAGATTATAAAATATCAAACATAATGAGTTAAGTTTTACTTAAACGATATTATGTATTATCCTATTTCCATAACTTCGATGTCATGGAAGCCCACTAAATCATAAGAAAAATAAAAATTGATCACAAATACGAAATTAATGTAATTCTTCAAATTAATATCTGAAAGTCTACTAACAAATTTACAAAGTTATCACTATAAAAAAATGAATCAAATATATATCTTACTTGTGCATGCAAATAATCATTAAATTATTATGTAGAAATATATATATATATATCGATTATTTTATTTATTTTTTTGAGACTTTTCAATATTAATTGTGTTTTTTCTGTTCGACTATTTAATATAATCTTTATTTTTTTTTAATGTCAAAATTATATAGTAAAATCTTTATCGTTGTTTACTCTTTGCTACTTTTGGTCCAAATCTTCATTGCCCCGTTATGCTATTGTTTCACCCATAGATTAAAATATTAGCTCGTAATCTCAAACTCAAAAGACTTCTTTGAAACTTGTGAACGTATAAAATAAAATAAATGGATTTGTCGTAAGTTGCTTGGAATAGCCTGCTAAACAAAATATTATATTATAATAAAAAGTATATCACAAATTATAATATTTAAAATTTACTAATTAAGCCGATATAAATGGCATTTAATAAGTAGATGACTGGATTTTAGAAAATTTATATATATGTAAATTTGTATGTACCAATATATAGGAATATTATTATAATTAAAAAATTCAAAATTTTCACAAATTAGCATTTGCAAAAATATCAATGAAAAAATTACCCCACTTTTGAAAATAAGTGTTGAGCTAAAAAGATGATCATATCCAAAATTATGAATTTCAAATAGATAATATTGATATATGTATATAAAGTCAAATTACTCTATTTTTAAATCCAACGCTAAAGCTACACTAATTTTATGAGGAAGTTATATTTTTATTAATGTTTTATTGATAAATAAGAAAAAACTAATTAAATTTGAAAATTTAAGTGGTGAACTAAAATCAAGAAGATCATATTCAAAAGCATAAATTAAAGATAAATAATATTGATAAATATAAATAAATTTAGTTAATTATATTTTTTAATTATATTAATGACGCTAAGTTCTCCATGCATTTAAGAAAAAAAATAGAATGCATTGTAAAAATTATTTAAACTCTTTAAAAAAAATCGATATATACAGTGCATACTACAAATATATATGTGGGGTGGAGTATATATATATAGAAAAAAAAATTAGTCTATTAACTTGGCTCAAATTCAATTTTAGTACACTAACTATGTCAATTTTCAATTTTCTACATTATCTTGCACAATTGTTGCAATTAAGTATACCGATCGTCGGAATCTGCTTTTTTGGCCGTGAAAGAGCATGTGCACCTCAGATGCTGAAAATTTTGGGGAATTTTTATCCCATGTGGCACAAACATATGATGTGGCACTTGACTTGGCAATATTTATAATTTTTTTTTATCCCATGTGGCATTAAAAATGACTTGGCACTTGAAATGGATATTTTTTTATTCCATGTGGCACTAAAAATGACTTGGCACTTGAAGTGAATTATTTTTTATCCCATGTGGCAATAAATATTTATAGATTATAAAAATTAATTATTATTTTATAGAAATACATAATTTTTTTTAAATTATAAATAAAAAATATTTTTTATGTATAAAATTATAGATAAAAGAATACATAAAATTTATTTTATGAAAAAAATATAGAATTATTTTTTTATTTACAACATTATAGATAAAAGAATACATAAAAATTTATTTTATAAAAAATACATAATATTATAGGTAATTATAAATACTTATTCTATAAATACATATAGATAATAAAAATAATAATAAGTTATAAAAAATAAAATTCTTATATTAATCATATAATACATAACATTATAAAAATAAAACTATTATTTATAAATAATTATATATTAAGAAAAATAAAATTATTATTTATATAATACAAATTTAAAAAAAAAAAACTAACCAACCTTCCCCCCACCCCCACCCCCACCCCCACCCCCTCCCCCGCAACCCCCACAACTACGCCCCCGCCCCCGCCCCCGCCCGCCCCAATTGAAGGGGGCAACGCCGTGCCCAGAGGCGAACGACGGCTGGTCGCCCCTAGCACCATGGGCAACTACCCGCCTCTGGGCGCCCCCTAGCACCATGGGCAACAGCGACTCGCCCAGATTTTATAAGCGCCACCCCCACATAATTTTATTTTAATTATATATATATATATAACTAAAGCCACGTTGGAAGCAATATTTGGCCACGTCATCTGCCACTTGTAATTTAACCACATCACGTGCTGACGTGGTTAATTTCGCCGGACACGTAAGCAATATTTTGCCACATCGTCAAATTCCGTTCAAATTGATCGAAAAATTGAACTAAACCCTCAATTGGACTTAATTGAAACAAAATTACAACATATTGTAGATTATTGAAAATTGATATAGTTAGTGTACTAAAATTGAATTCGAGCCAAGTTAATGGACTAATTTCTTTTCCCTATATATATATAATATATATATATATATGTTAGAATCAATATTCTCAAAATCAAAAAATATAATAATAAACTAATAAGGGATGTAATTTAAAGAGACTAAATATATTGAAAATTATAACACATGCCATTAATGCCTACCTACCAAATGTAATATTTTTACAATTAAAAAAAACTCAAAATTCCAAAAAATTAGAATTTTGGTCAAAATTGAACTATTGAAGTCAAAGACTTCCTTCAAATATATATATTAATAGATTTCACAGGTAAGAAAAAAACCAAAGTAAAAAAAGTGGTTTACATCTTATTTTTGTGAAAAAAATGATTTTAATGAAGAAGTGAAAAATAATCAACCAACTTAATAATGAGGGTTCATATTTCCATTGCCGTGTGTGAAATTGGTCGATGTTTAAACACGGTCAGAGTGTGTTGCGCAACCACAACTTTTTAATCTCAATAAACGCTAACTCCCCCTTAAAAAAAATAAACGCTAATTCCATGAACAAAAGTTTGAATTTTTCAATCGTTGTCAATGGCTAAAATTGCACCGAATTCATCCCACTTTCCAACTTTTCCACTTTCCCTTCTCGCTCTATCTCGAAAATGGGTTCTCAAGCCTGGTGGTGGCCTAAGGCGACGGTGGTGGAGGAGGGGGTCGAGGGAGTTGTGGTGCGTGGCGAAGAACAACGCCGAGGACGCGGCTCTTCAGTCTGCCCTGGACTGGGCGTGTAGTTTCCTTAGAATTTGGATATATACCTGTACTTTTAGTGATGTGCTTTGTGATTCACTATAAAAAGTAGAAGATTAGCGACAAAAAGATCAAGCGATAATTTTAATATTGTCGCTAATTATATATATATATATATATATATATATATATTTAGTGACAAGAATATTTATTTTGTCACAATAATTAATGAATTGTATGATTTTAATTTATTTTGTAAAAATTATTATTAGATTGTTATTAGCAAGAATCAATAACAAAAAAAAATGTGCAAAAAGTTGTCACTATATATAATTAGTGACAACCTATATTGTGTTATCACTCAGTTATCACTATATATGTGTCGATAATTGTATTCAGTGACAATTTTATACACAATTTTCGTCACTAATAATTATATATAATAAGATAAACAATATTGTCACTTAATATATATTTTTAGTGACAACTTTAAAATTATCATTTAATATTTTGTCACTAATATTATACTTTCTTGTAGTGATTTTAGTTTTGCTATCTCATTTTTTGGTAAAACTCGGCATGTGAACACATATGAAATAGATTAATCTTGAAAAGTCTCAACTATCACAGTCAAAGCTCTAACTTTCCAAATGAATGGGAGAAGTCCTACACTGGGAGACCCAGGCTTATTCTTACTAACTAAACAAAGGAAGTACAAGTTCTAAGAAGAGTCCGTTTCCTGTGTTATGAAGAAGTCCTATCGTTACGTTCCCTCTTCACGAGAATATTTTATGCACTTCTTCCTCTTTCTTGTCCTTCGAAGCTCTCTTTGTCTTTCAGGGAGTTTTTATCCTTTTTCAATCAAAGGGTGGGGGTAGCCTATTTTGAATTAAGTGATTGATATAGATATGTGAGAAAATAACACTTTTCGTCCTATAACTTAGGGTCTTTCCACTTTTGATCCCATTGATTACGGGATTCTGACTTTTGGTCCCGTAACTTCTAAAAGGTAGCACTTTTGGTCCCATGCCACCTTTCTGTTAAATTTTGTAACGTAAAACACCACGTGCTTAGCACGTGGCCATTAGGGCATTTATACTTTTGGTCCCATATGTTATGGGATTATCACTTTTAGTCCCATATGCTATGATTTTTTTTTTACTTTTGGTTCCATAACTTTCAAAAAGTAACACTTTTGGTCCCATGCACTTAACGGCCACGTGGCACTTTTCGTTAAATATCTAACGGAAAGTATCATGGGATCGAAAGTGCTACTTTTTGAAAGTTATAGGACCAATAGTGAGAACCTCGTATCCAATGAGACCAAAAGTGGAAATGCCCTAAGTTATGGGATGAAAAATGTTATTTTCCCTAGATATGTTGCTCATACGTACCTGTATTGTATACATACAAATGCCACATCTGATAATAATGCTGTTGAATTTTTTAAAAGGCTTAAATATATTTTTGGTCTTATAATTTTGATATTTTGGCATTTTTATCTTTTATCTTTCTACGGTTGTAAAATTGTCGACCTGAACTGAACTACTACTGGCTTAGCTGCCTAGCTACTAATAACTTGGCACCCGTCCTGCCACCCGTAACTTTTTGACATTTCGTGATTTTGGTCCTTTCAGTGCCGGATTTTGCAAAAGTTGCTGGAATAAATCATGTGCCCGTCGCAGTTTTGATATTTTTATCCTTTATCTTTCCAGAGATTGCAAAAGAGTCCTGTAATTTTTTGACATTCCAGAATTTTGGTCCTTCTGGTGCCGGATTTTGCAAAAGTTGCGAGAATAAATCATGTGCCACGTCATTTTTTTTAATTTTTTGTCCATATTTGCAAAAGTGAACCAATTTGAACAAAAATCCCAATTTAAACGAAACACGTGAAGTGCACATGATTTATTCGACATTTGCAAAAGGACCAAAATTGCGAAATATCAAATCGATTCTTTTGCAATCCTAAAAAAATAAAAACATAAAAATATCAAATTACTAAAATTACACATCAAAAATATATTTAAGCCTTTTCTAAAATGCACAAGAGGCTAGGATTACTATATGCAAAGCTTTAAATATAATACAGCGCTTTTGTTGAAAGAGAAAATATAAAATGATTTTAAATGTTAAATCTCCAGGTAATTAGCCAATTGCCTGTCCGTGTGGAGTACAACGGCCGTGTTTCACTAAATACAGTTGTGTTTGATTACACCTAGTGTTAGTGCATGTGATTAAAAAATCAATTAGTCGATTGTTTGTAATCTTCAATAAATAATTTTATTCGATGTAATGTTAAATATTATGAATATAATTTATTCTTTAGTTATATTTATCGTGTTATTAAACAATTCTCAGGTATAATCAGAATGACGCATGAATTACGAATTTGGTCTTCATACTTGACTACTTATTCAGTTTTGGTTCTCATACTATCGTCCTTGACAATTTTAGTCATCAAATTTACCATTTTTTGACAATTTTCGTCCTTGTTGTTAGTGTGGGCGTTTAAAATAGACGGAAGTTGGAGTTTTAGGGAAAAAAACGGCTCTTTCCCACATGTTGCTTGCCTTCTTCATTATATACCTTCAATAATTCATTTTCCACCAGTTTTGTTCAAGTAGAAGCTTTAGCGAAGAGAGATTTGAAGGAAAAAATGAGTTCAAATTATAACAACAATTTTTCTTCTCAATCTCAAAACTCCTCACAAAATCAGCTTCTGATATTTTGCAACTGTGGATTTAACCTTCCACTGTTAACATCATAGATTGCTCGTAATCCGGTTAGATATCTACTTGCCCAAATTATGGTGTAAGTTTTTCAAACTGCTCAACTTATTATGTTGGAATTAATTTTGATTTTTTAGTGATGTTTGTTTTATTTTTTTATTGGGTAAATTACATCTACCTCCCCTGAGGTTTGACATAATTACAAATACCCCCTCATTGTTTGAAAAATTACAAATACTCCCCTGAGGTTTGTAATTTTTAACTAAAGGCCGAAAATTGACCATTTTGCCGTTAATTTTTTATTAAAATTGTAGAAAAATCACTCGAGGCAATTGCATTATTCCTCCTCTGTGTAAAAACTTAAGAAACCTCTCTCTACGCATTGTAGTCCAAAAAATTTTAAAATTTAAATAAAAAATAATTCAGTGCATAAGGGCATTTTCATCAGTTTACCTGTAAAAATGGATGGTAATGGGTTATTTATTAGACGGTTACAAACCTTAGGGGGTATTTGTAATTTCTCAAACAACGAGGGGGTATTTGTAATTATGTCAAACCTCAGGGGAGGTAGATGTAATTTATCCTTTTTATTTTAGAAAAAGGGTACTGTGGATTTTTCGAATGGTGGAATGATGAAATTTGTGAGCGTTCAAAATCGAGAATCCCTGAATTATTAAGAAGAATAAATAAATTGAAAGACGAAGTCAAAATGTACAAGGCCGAAGAAGAGGAAGTGACACAAGAAAAACACGACATGAGAAGAAGGATGGAGAAATCGGAGGAGTTAATTGCTAGTTATAAATTCAAATTAAAATTTATGGGTGTGATCTTGTCATTTTTTTCCTTCAAATCTCTCTCCCTAAAGCTTCTACTTGAACAAAAATGGTGGAAAATGAATTATTGAAGGTATATAATGAAGAAGGCAAGCATCAGGCGGGAAAGGGCCATCTTTTTCCCTCAAACTCCAACTTCCGCCTATTTTAACACCCAAACTAAAGGCAAGGACGAAAATTGTCAAAAAAAATAGTAAGTTTGAGAACTAAAATTGTCAAGGACGATAGTATGAGGACCAAAACTGAATAAGTGGTCAAGTATGAGGATCAAAATCGTAATTCTCCCTCAAAATGACCAAAACCTTAGGATTCGTGCAAATTTTCTATGAATTGATCGGACCCAGATTTGCTCTGAGTGCGACCTAATAATGTACTTAATCTCTATAATTGTTCGATTAAAACTAAATAACAATCTATAACATATTGTACATGCAACTCGGTCATTAATTTCTATACAAACACACCCCTTAGATACGGAGTATAATATTTTACTAACAATCTCGAGTTTCAACTCATATCGTCTTATTTAATCATTGGAGAATTATAACCAAAACCTAGCTGGTGTTCTCACCAGCCTCTACGAGTGCAGGTGAACCGAAGAGAGTCTCACAACCCAAGACCAGAGCAAGGACATAAACATGAACTCTAATCCCAAATTTGGACCTCATATCAAATATATATCATAATCAATCTGATGTTTCAAGCGTAGCACATTAGTTTTAGACGAAAAATTTAATTACCTTATAAGCTCTAAACCCTAATTTTCCTAACAAAGCATATTTTTAAAATAAAATAGTGATGCTCAGGTATATATGAAGCTAGAATGAAGAATATAATACGAAATAAGACACCAATCACGTCGAACGCCGGATCAATGTCCATTTCCTTTAAAAATTAAAAGTTTGTTGCTTGTGGAATTGGTAAAGTGGTTCCGATATATTAGATACTAATAAATGTATTATTTATGACAAGCAATTTTACTTACTATGTGAGTAGTCAAATACCTTTAAACTCAATTTGAACTAAAATTTGTCATAATTTGATAAAATTTATGTATAACACGTAGCTAATTCATGAAATCGGCCGTAATTCAGTTTCCCCTTTTTCACCGTACCTTGCAATGGTTGTTTCTTCAACTTATTGTAAATTCAGGGTAAAATTAATCATCTGTTTTTCAAATTAATTTAAAAATTATCCCTATTTTTTTAAATGACTACAAGTTAGTTAATTCAATGACCTTTTGGCATAAATATCCAATCAAATATGTGATTTTTCTAAATTACCTATTTAAAAGTTTTATCATAAATTATTTTGGTCGCTCACGTTTTAATTCCAATTGTACTTTAAACTATTGCATAGAAATTTGCATTAAAAAAATTAATATTCTTGTTAAATGTTATTGATGGTGTGAGATTCGGAAAATAAATAGCCTAAGCACGTCGCCTCGAATTGAAACAAGGATATGCGAAGACAAGAGAAGAAGGAAGTAGAATTTCTATTTTCATTAGGAAGTGTCCTACAAAATGAGATTCACCCCCTATTTATAGCAGTGAAATTACAATGTTATCCCTCAACTTCCCTCAATCCTACGGCCTAGATTAAACTGCCGAGGGCTGCTTCGTCATTTCACGTCCCGCACTCCCTTTGCAACTTCTCCTAGGTAACTGCTGTCAACTTCCCTCCAATAGCACTAATGTAATTTTCTTGAAATCTTGAGGGCCTTTTCGTAAGTCCCAATTTCTTGCACTATCAGTAGCCCCCCAACTTCCAAATGCTCCTGGAAAATTTGGAAGTTCTAACAGATAATTTGATTCTGATTCATCTTCCTATTCTTGATAATGCCCCCTTTTGATGTAGAGTCTTTTTCTCCTGAGATTCCTGTTGGAACAAATCCTTCTTCTACTGGAGCTCTTTTTCCTTATTGTTCCTTCGACTTCTGCCACGTGTTTCTTCCTTCTTGGGACCCTTCTTCATATAGGCTCGTTCTCTTTCGATACTACTCTTGGTTAACTCCTTCTCTTGCTGGGATTCCTTGTCTTCTATGTATACACTTTGTGGGGGTATTCTGACTTTCTTCCTCTTGTTTTGTTCGGTCTGTCTACTTGGTCTCAGCCACATTTCAGAAAAATGTCGAAATAAGTTGGCTCTAGTATATGGCTCTTCATCTCTTTCCTTGCAGTAGTTTTCGTTGTTCTATTTCCAAAAGTCATCATTCATTAATCTGGAAGAAACAAAAATAATTTGACAGTCCGAAAGATTTTTAGGATGTTACGCACTTCAAGAAAATGTCCAATGAGGCGTCGTCAGGGCTCCGTCGTCGGGGGATAGTGGCCTGGCCGAGGCGTGCCTCGGCCTGGATGTGGCCGAGGCGCTGGACGTGGCCGAGGCATGCCTCGGCCAGAAGCTAGCCGAGGCGTGTGGACGTGGCCGAGGCACGCCACGGCCAGAATCTGGCCGAGGCACACGCCTCGGCCAAGCCTTGGTTGAGGCGAGATGCCTCAGCCAGAGTCTGGTCGTGGCCCCCCGCCTCGGTCGGATTTCAGTCGAGGGTGTCTTGTTACCCCTCCTTCCTCTCTTGCTTGCTGAAGTGGTCGATTTCGATCACGAAGTGATTTCGATTTATGGCACCAGGAACATTCATCTGATTTGCTAGATTTTTCCAAAAATTGAAGCCAAAAAATCTTGGAAACTCCTTGATTCCCTTCAATGGCGCAAGCTCTTGTTTTAGACCTTGATGTCGCGCGTCAACCGCTCCGCTCTCTATTTCTTTTACGCACTTTGAGGGTTTCTTCCGACGTTTTCGGGATCTTGGTGTACCTTTCTCTCTTGAGACTTTCGATATTTCGTTGATCCTTAGGTGAGTTGTTAAGGACTCGTTCTTCTAACTTTTCCTCTCAACAGTTGTAAATTTTTTTTAGAGTGACCCGTTTTTCCAACAACCCTCAGAACGAGAAGTTCTGCTAGGGCTTAGTGTGATTACAAGCATGCTTTGCGAGTCCGTTCTCGCCTTTCGTCAAGAAAGGAGGACAAGGGTGCTTGCTCACTCATCCTCTGCAACTCCGTAGGTCGCCATGGAGGCGATGGGGTCCTAGCCCACTCGATGGTTGTTGTGACTGTGTTGAATTTGCGTCGCACCATGATTGAAGCACCTTCTACTGCGACACGTCATCTACCGCATCGCGTCAAGCCGTGCCGCGTCGCGATGCATCCCGTTGAGCTCCTCGGAAGCTTTGTAGAAGTTCCCTTGGTTGGAACACATTGGAACTTTGTGGGAGGTCTTTGTCGTATGGGGAGGACTTCATAGGAGTTCCTTTTTATTACGTTATCAAACTTTGTTTCTCTATTGCTTATTATGTTAAGTTGTTTTTTCTCGAACTAACTTTCAAATGTAAGGGGCATTCCCCCTCTTACAAGTAAAATATTAAACTAAATACTTATAAGTTGAACTAAATTTCAAGGTGAAGGGCAACCCCTCACCCCCCCTCTTTTTTTGGATAAAATGTCAACGTGAGGGGCAATCCCCCTCTTTCAAACAAGATATTAAGGTGAGGGGTCATCCCTCTTTTTTGGATAAAATGTCAATGTGAGGGGCAATCCCCCTCTTTCAAACAAGATATTAAGGTGATGGGCCATCCCTCTTTTTTTAGGTGGAACATTAACGTGAGGGGCCATCCCCTTCTTTTAAATAAAGTGTCAATGAGAGGTGAGGGGCCATCCCCTCTTTTAGGTAAAACTTCAATGTGAGGGGCAATCCCCCTCTTTTAGATAGAATATTAATGTGAGGGGTCATCCCCCTCTTTCAGATAGAATTTCAATGTGAGGGGCAATCCCCCATTTTTAAATAGAATATTAATGTGATGGGCCATCCCCCTCTTTCAGATAGAACTTCAATGTGAGGGGCAATCCCCCTCTTTTAGAGAGAATATTAATATGAAGGGTCATCCCCCTCTTTCAGATAGAATTTCAATGTGAGGGGCAATCCCCCTGTTTTAGATAGAATATTAATGTGAGGGGTCATCCCCCTCTTTCAGATAGAATTTCAATGTGAGAAGCAATCCCCATCTTTTAGATAGAATATTAATGTGAGGGGCCATCCCCCTCTTTCAAATAGAATTTCAATGTGAGGGGCAATCCCCCTCTTTTAGATAGAATAGAGTGTTAAATGTACTAACGTAATAAAGTATAGACAGTGAATCTACAACAAGTAGAAAGTGGGGATTTTATTACCGTAATTCTGGGTTACAAAGCATTTGAAAAAAAAAAAGAATACAAAGTATTACATATAATGTTCTTTGAAGTCAGTCGTATTCCACGTGTGTGGACGTTCCCTTCTCGTTCACTTTCCATGACTTGATTCCGCCATACTTATTTGGCGTCCACTTTGGCCATGTTTCCTGTCTCATTGACTAGATTGAATGGGAGCTCACCCATACCTCGTCGCGGGGGTGCTCGATACTTCCTCAGGATTCCTGGGTGTCTCTCCATCCAATTTTCTTTAGCTTCCTCCAACCTCGTCCTCAAATTTTGGAAAACTACCCTACTCGTTAATTCCGCCTGCCTGTCCGAACGGGATGTTGCGAAAGTTCATATTTCCCGCTAGGGCGTTAATGATGTCGGTATGCTCCTGGCATCCTTGGAGTCTTTCACTAAGTTCCATGCATCCTTACGCTCTGTAGGCCAGTGGTGTCCTCGCTTTGGGGCCTGGCATGCTAACACTCTACCTCCGGAGTGATTACGCAGCCTCCCTCTTTCTACTTTGCTTAATCCTCGCCGACGTATCCAAGATGTGGTTTGCAAAAAGCCTCTCTTATGCAGCTTACTTCCAATTATCATGAGCTCTGCTAACCTAGCTTGACTTACCCTTGCTTCCTTGGGGTTCCTTGGGGTTCTTTGGACTCTTGAAGTAAAATCCCAATCTTTTTCCAAACCTTCTTCCCAGCTTGATGAAACGCTTTTCACCGTCAAGGCTTCTTCCCACACTACGTCCACTTCGTGTCGCTCTTGGCTCAGTATGGTTATTCTCTCGCTCTTCGAAGGAGGCAATGCGCTAGCTGACTTAATGAGTCTGTTCGTCTCTTCCGTGCATGACCACGGGATTTGTTCTGGGGTGAACCTACCGAACTTCCTTCTTAACGCTTGGATGTTTGGTAAGTACTTGGTTATCTGCTCCCCTATCTTCGCAGCCCCCCCTACTGCTTGACCGCAAGTTGGAAGTCGCTATCCGCCCTCGCATATGCCACTCCTGCTTTCTCCCCCTACATATGTCGCTCTTGTACTGCAAGTCAGCTTCTCCCCTTGCATACGTCGTTCCTGCAACGCAAGTCAGCTTTTCTCCCCTTGCTCAGCGCCTCACACTCCGACTCATTTTTGGATACGCTGGCGACACTGCTACCTTCTCGCCAAAGATGATACGGTTTGGCATCGCGTCCTATTGCTCTCACCGCAACTCCTTCAGCTTGCCTTGCTCTCTGAGCGACTCTTGCTTGCTCTCACCGCAACTCCTTCAGCTTGCCTTGTTCTTTGAGCGACTCTTGCTTGTTCTCACCGCAACTCCTTGAGCTTGCCTTGCTCTCTGAGCGACTCTTTCTCGTTCTCACCGCAACTCCTTCAGCTTGCATTGCTCTCTGAGCGACTCTTGCTTTGTATCTCTTCTTATTGGGCCTCCCGAGGTAACCCTCATAACTCAAGCAGTTAGGAGATTGTCCATGCTAGCTCATTCCGCTTCCTGCTTCACTCCCACGTGCCACGTGTCTGTCTCTAGAAGCTGTTTCCTGGAGCTCTTATTTCCTTTGTCCCACGAATTCTCGTAAGTAATCTCTTCGGATCAACTCCTGACTTTATTCTCCAAGTAGTGGCATTCCTTCGAGCTATGGTCTCGATCCCAATCCTTATCGCTTGGCTGCACTGAGTGTTTGAGTCCGCAAGGTCCGGGGGTGAATTGAGCTAAATCCTCCGGGGGCACCTGTCCGCGTTCACGCTTACTTCCTTCTGCCCTAAAGGGACCCTTTATTTTCCTCTATGGCCCTTCCGGCGGCTTGGGCGGATGCATCCTCCACCAACTGGCAAAGAGTCTCGAGAGTTATTTGAATAAATGGGGGTGGAGGTGGAGCCTCGACCTCTTCCTACCTCTCCTCCTCCTGGGTGCGCAGGTGGATTCTCCAAGGTGTGGGCCTCGCTCCTGCTGGGGGGGAGCCTCGACCTCTTCCTGCCTCTCCTCCTCCTGGCGATGCGCTGGTGGACTCTCCGAGGCGTGGGCCTCGACCTCTTCCTGCCTCTCCTCTTCCTGGCGGTGCGCCGGTGGACTCTCCGAGGCGCGGGCCTCGCTCTCTTCCTGTCTCTCCTCCTCCTGGGTGAGCAGGTGGATTCTCCAAGACGTGGGCCTTGCTCCTGCTGGGGGGAGCCTCGACCTCTTCCTGCCTCTCCTCCTCCTGGCGGTGTGCCGGTGGACTCTCTGAGGCGGGGGCCTCGACCTCTTCCTCTCGGTCTTCTTACCTCTTCTTGCCCCACGTTCGCACTCCTTGCTCTTGAATGAATGTCCATCTTCGATGCCTAGACTAGGTTCCCACAGACAGCGCCAAGCTGATGGTGTGAGATTCGGGAAATAAATAGCCTAAGCACGTTGTTTCGAATTGAAACAAGGATATGCAAAGACAAGAAAAGAAGGAAGTAGAATTTCTATTTTCATTAGGAAGTGTGTTACAAAATGAGATTCACCCCCTATTTATAGCAAATCTCAGGGGGTGAAATTACAATGTTATCCCTCAACTTCCCTCAATCCTACGGCCTAGATTAAACTGTCGAGGGCTGCTTCGTCATTTCACGTCCCCCACTCCCTTTGCAACTTCTCCTAGGTAACCGCCGTCAACTTCCCTCCAATGGCACTAATATAATTTTCTTGAAATCTTGAGGGCTTTTTCGTAAGTTGTAATTTCTTGCACTATCAGTTATTAAGTACATGTGCTCTGTTTTTTTCGAAGAACATGTGCTTATATAATTTAGAGTTGGCAAATGACTCAAGTTATTAGATACAGTTATTATACTATGTAGTATTTCGACAAAATTATTAGTTTTTATTTTTCATACGAAAATATATAACAAATATAATGTTTTTCAATGCAGTATTTTGACAAAAATATTATGCAAATCTATGTGTAAGGCACTAAATTGCAATTTAAATTTGAATGTGAGTGATCATAATTATTTATATAAAAAAAATATATAACTTTTAGAAGGATAATTTTATAAAAATACACGTGGCCGAATATTAATGAAAAAATTTATCTACGGAACTAATTTTAAAATCAATTTAAAAGATATGAATGATTTAGAAGTGAAAATGCAATACCTGAGATGAAAAAATTTAGACCTCGAAACTTTTGGTGGCCGACGCCCCATCAGTGACCTGACGGACCATCAACTACAATGTTAGCGGTTCCATTCAAAAATCAAATTTATGGAGTGTTTACGAAAATTTCTATTTTTAGAAGAGTTCTTTTCATAGAAAATTTTGAAAGTTATAGCAGAATCAAAAGTATATGGTATTTATGAAAAAATGAAAAACAAATAAAAATTAAATTAGGTAATATTTGGAGAAAGCACTTCTAAAACAATCTTACTTGATTAGAGATCATTTTATCCGCATGTGTTAAAAAGAGAGTATTTCCGCTTAATATTTGTACTTGTCTTTTAATAATAATAATTATTTTTTCTCAAAAATAATAAAAAGAAATTCAATTAGTATATCTCACCGATATGCAAGAAATTGTTTGGCCCAAGCCCAAAGCCCAGAGGCCAAGGAAGATCCATTGGAGACCAAGAGAAGGCGTCAAGGCCCAAGAAGGAAGCCTAGATATTCCTCAATGAGTAAAAAAATATGGTTCAAAGAAACTCTAGGTCAGCCCAAGAGAAGGATCAGACTAGACCCCTTTGGGAACTCGGACAAATGTCCAAGCTCAGGTGAGGACCAGGAGCCCAGGCAGGCCCTTGAGCTGAAGGCCCTGAAAGGAGGTCCAACTATGTGAAGAAGCCCAGATAAGGACTACTCGTCCTTATCCCTATCCGTAA
Source organism: Sesamum alatum (assembly GCA_034509735.1). Lineage (NCBI taxonomy): Eukaryota > Viridiplantae > Streptophyta > Magnoliopsida > Lamiales > Pedaliaceae > Sesamum > Sesamum alatum. The sequence goes on along the minus strand of JACGWO010000003.1, from coordinate 26,250,790 downwards.
GCAATTCCCCCCTCCCCCACAACTGTCTTTTATCTTTTAAGAGACACATCTCCTCATGACTCTGAGATGGTTGGCAAAATGTCCTTCAAGAGGCCAAATAGTCAATAGTCTCTCTTACTCAAGGAATCTCCGTCATAAATATCAACTCTACTGGGTGGCTTGGTAAACTTTTTTTTTATTTTTTTACATTATCGAGGTCACGAATTATTTATAAGCTAACGTTGAGCATATTTCGTGTTCATTCTATTCTTCTACACGATTGTCATTATTTCTTCATTATTTTGTAGTTTATTTACCCTAGCACTACTTACTGACTTAAGCATCGGAACACTAACGCCTTTTTTGCATGTCCCCTTCCTGACTTGTAGACTTTGAAACCCCCTCCATTCAAGCCCAATGCCATCATCCAGATTGAGCTATTTCAGCTCACATCACTCATATTTATTTTTTTACAAATATTTCTCATTCATATCATTAAAATATTAAAAACTAATGGAAAAATTGAACGTTTAATTTAATAATGTTCCCACTATGTAATATAGTTGTTCATTCATGCACAATGAATAACTTGCATGATTGCCAAAAAATAAAATTTTAATTAATCATAATAATTTAATATATATTTTTTATGATCTTGGAATATATCAAATAATATAAAATATTAAATATGTGAAATTATAAATTTTGTTTGTGATAAATTATTCAAATCATTTAAAAATTCTAACATCAACTTTAGGTGAGCAATTTTAAAAATAAATTAAAAAGGATAAAATTCAATTAAGATTATTATAACTAGACACCGTGGCACACAGTACTTGCGCGCATATGTTTTAGTAATATTTTTATTTTATTAAAGCTCATAATTTGTTCTTGTATATTAAAATTTTTATTGTCTTACAATCTCACATATAAAAAGCTATCCAATAACTTTTTCTAATGCGTTAATTAGCAATAAATATTTTACTCAAATTAAATTAGAAATTGAAAATTTTCCCAATACATATTATTTCTATTTCAATCAACAATAAGCTTAAACAAAATGAGGGTAAATTTATTTTTTTTTTTAGTACATTAATTGCATGGAATTATTTTTTTTAAAAAAACTTGATTGAGTAGTTAATTCAATATGAATGGGAAAGTTGAAGGGCATTTTTGGTATTATAATAATTTGGTGTAGTGGTATCAAAACTACCACTTTGAGTCTATAAACCCTCTTCCCTTTATAATAGTATAGATAGATGACGGTAAAGTAGTCCAAAATAAAGTTAAATTTATTTACAAAAAAATCAAAACAGTTAGAACCACCCCCAATGTGCTTCTAATTTTTTACTTAAAAGTGTTTTTTGTAGCAATTTCAAAAATAAAAGATGGCATCTCAAATACCTCAAAAATACTTTTTTAAAGTTAGCTAGAAGCTGGTAAATGCTTTTCCAAAACTCTCGTAAATAGTCCCTTAATTTACTTCTCTTTCTGGGAAAAGTTGTTACATAAACTAGTTATTAATTTGTACGTTGCACGATCAAATAATTGTGGAATTAGGATTATATAAATTCAATGTTGATTAATGTGGATTAATTTTTAATTGGATTAATTAATATTTGAAACATTAAGATATTAATTGTAATGGTTTTTTTTTTTTCAATTGGAATATTGCTAGAAAAATTCCTTTGTGTTAACTATTAATATGAATGACATAAATATATATATATATATATATTTCTTATATTTGTATAAATACTTTGCGTATAAAAATTTATCTTTCGTTAAAATAACATCAATGGCGACGGCCTATCAGTGACATCAACGTGAGCGGTTCCTTCACAAATCAAATTTAATTTACTTCTCTTTTTATGAAAAAAAAAATAATTAAAGTATGTTCAAATCCATCCAATTACATAATAATTTTGATATACTTGACATATGACAGGTAATTGTAGTTATCATTTTGGATTCGGGGAAATCTTATTTTTGGTCGCATAATTTAGGCCCTGTTTAATTTTGGTTCCAGTGATTACAGGAATTTTACTTTAAGGACAATATCTTATATTTTGTCTCCATTTTAGTCATATTTGGTCCATTAATTACGGAATTTTCACTTTAAGGATGATTACTTACGAATTTTCTCACTTTTCGTCCTCTCATTAAATATTTGATGGAAACGACTATGTGATACTCACGTGACCATTAAGTTTGGCCATCTTGGTGGGAACTTTGGCATGTGAGAGATACATGTTTCTTTTTGGAGGGATTACTATTGCTACTTTTGATAAGAGAGCAAAAATATAAAATTGGGTCCGACATAATATGGGTCCTTTCAAATTCACGAGAACTGAGCTTCTCAGGCTAAAAATATGCCTTCAATATGTGATTGAAGTACTGCAAAATCAAGATCATGTGTTATTGCGGTAAACAAGCGTGTATGAAAAAAGTGAGAATTCTGGCAAACGAGATTCCCACTTGAAGCGGTCCTTAAAAATCTCATTTAAGTACCAAAACTGAGATTTTTATCGTCTCAATCTTCGTAATTTTGTTACTCTTTGCAATCGTGAACTAAATTAAGACTACAAATGGCGATGGTACTCACATGACTAATTGTAACACATAATACTTAATTTTGCATCAATTGATTCACTTGTTCAAACCATATTTTTAGCTTGAGAAGCTCAATCCGCGAGTTGGAAGGACCTAAATGGTGTCATTCGTATTTTATTAGTTTTCTTCTCTTGCCAAAAGTTATAGTTATAATCCCTCAAGAAACAAAGCATGTGCCTCTCACATGCCCTAATTTCCCGCCAACATGCCCCAATTTAATGGCCACGTGAGTATCACGTGGTTATTTGCATCAAATATTTAATGACAGGACAAAAGGTGAGAAAAATTGTAAGTTATTGTCCTTAAAGTGAAAATTCCATAATCACTGGGACCAAAAATGAACAGGGGCATAGTTATGGTACCAAAAATAAGATTTTTCTGTAAGAGGCGCGTGCCTTTTATCCCTCCAAAATGCCTACCTAACAGCAACGTGAGTTTCACGTGGTCATTTCCATCAATTATTTATCAGCGGAATTAGAATTGAGACAAAATGTAAAATATTATTGTTAAAGTGATATTCCCATAATCATTGTGACCAAAAAGTAAAGATGGCTTAAATCATGGGACCAAAATTAATATTTTCCCTTTGGATTCTATTACTTCCTTAGCTTCTATGAGTTTTCGAGACTACAGTATAAGTACAGACTATGTTTGGTTAAATTCTTTCGTACCTTTACCACTTCATTACAAAGGCCAAAGGTTGCAAGAAATCCCCCGCAGCCCCAGAGAAAAAGTTAAGCATGGAAACTATAGTTCTGTATCCATCCCCAGGAATGGGCCATCTGATTCCCATGGTGGAGTTTGGCAAACTCATCCTCCACCACCACCCTTCCTTCTCCGTCACTATCCTCCTCGTCCCACCGTCTTTCAACACCGGCTCCACCGCCGCCTACATCCGCCACATCTCCACCACCGTCCCTTCCATCACCTTCCACCACTTGCCCCTCATCTCTCTCGAACTCGACTCCTTTCCCTCTACCGCAGCAGTCATTTTTGAAGTCCACCACCGGAGCAACCCCCACATCCGTCCTACACTTGAAACCATTTCCCTCTCAGCCACCATCTCGGCCTTCATCATCGACATCTTTTGCACATGTGCTCTGCCAATTGGCGCTGAACTCAATATCCCTACTTACTACTTCATCATTTCCGGTGCTAGCGATCTCGCGCTTTTAATCCACTTTCCCACACTTCACAACGCCACCACTAAAAGTTTCAGAGATATGAACACGCTTTTGCATGTTCCGGGGATTCCCCCAATCCCATCTTCTGATATGAGTAAACCGATGCTGGATCGAAACTCCATGGATTATGAAAACTTCCTAAACGTTACCAAAAACTTACCTAACTCAGCTGGAATCATTGTGAACACATTCGAAAGGCTAGTGACTAAACCTCTTAAAGCTATTAGAGAAGGCGAAAGCAACCCTGGTGGACGTACGCCGCCGGTTTTCTCAGTTGGACCGCTCTTGGCTAGCGAAGATCTTCATGGCCGCGGTCATGATTGTCTGAATTGGCTGGACAAACAACCATGTAAAAGTGTTGTCTACTTATGTTTTGGCAGTTTGGGTTTGTTCTCAGCAGCCCAGTTGAAGGAAATAGCGGTGGGGTTAGAAAGAAGTGGGCAGAGGTTTCTATGGGTTGTGCGCTCGCCTCCCTCCGACGACAAGAGCAAGCGGTTTTTACCGCCACCGGAACCGGACTTGGACTCCCTCCTCCCGGCCGGATTCCTGAATCGGACGAAGGACCGGGGACTTGTCCTGAAGTCGTGGGCCCCACAGGTGGTGGTGCTGAACCACGAATCGGTAGGCGGGTTCGTAACGCACTGCGGCTGGAACTCGGTGCTAGAAGCGGTGTGCGCTGCCGTGCCGATGGTGGCGTGGCCGCTGTACGCGGAGCAGAAGCTGAACAGGCTGGTGCTGGTGGAGGATATGAAGGTAGCCTTGAGGTTGGAGGTAGCGGAGGACGGTTTCGTTGCGGCGGAGGAGGTGGAGCGGCGGGTGAGAGAGCTGATGGAATCGGAGAAAGGCAGGGAAATGCGGAAGGTGATTGAAGAAAAGAGTGTGGAGGCGAGGGCTGCGATGAGGGAAGGAGGTTCCTCCATTGCTGCACTTGGAAAGCTGGTGGAGCTGTGGAAACGTGCTTAATTACGGCTTTGAATTTCTTTATCATCAATATGAATTGGAAAATTTTTGTTCGAATCAGGTCTGATCTAACCAAATCAATCATAAAGCAAGTGTTATATATTTGTTATGTGATTGGTCACTTTCTCTGTACTGTACACTAATCACAGGACAAGTGTATTGCAATTGTCGTATGATTGGTTCAGGTTTAGTCGAACTAGATCCGCGCTAGAATTTTCCATATTAATTATTGCTCCTTTATTGCATTTATGAATATAATAAAATATATATTATTTGTATAAAATTATATTATTTATTTATGCAAAAAGAAATTTTACTTAGCGTGTATTCACTATATATTATTATATAATAAAAAAATTATTCGGTAAAACTTAAAAAAATAAGATACATAGAAAAGAATTTAAATTTTGTGCTTGAATTAATTGTCTTTTAGGAAATGTATGTGATTTTAGGAAAATCTCACACAAAACTATAGATTCTCAGTGTTTTTTGATTTGTAGTCTAGGCGTGGAAATGAGTGATTTGGATCGAATTAATATGAATCAGACTGGAATTGGGTAGGTTCGAGTTAATATTAATCATTTTTTCATATTTAATATTTACAAATTTCAATATTTTCACAAATAAAAAATAGGAATAATTACACTCTCTTCCCCTGAGATTTGGTGTAATTACACGTAGACCTCATGTGGTTTAAAATATTATACCTAATACTCCTAATTATAAAATATGCCAAGACCCCCAACAACAATAATCAATTTACCTTTGTACACATAATAAGTGGCCAAAAGAAAATTCTAAAAAAAACGTGATGTTAAATATTTAGCCCATGACCCATGAATTGGTAAGCCCAATTCACGGGTCCAACCCACAACTCATGGAAGGCTCATCTCATCTCATGTGTGCCCAACCCACCAAAGCCCACTCTTCCACCCATGTTATATTTTATTAGATCCCTAACTCTAAATCTAAAATAGCACACAACATTTTTCTCATGCCCTCATTTCTCAAAGCCGTAGCCGACTCCACTCTATCTCTCCTTCTTTTCCATTTTTATTCTTTGGTCTTCCCCCTTTCAAGTTTTCAATGACATTGGAAATATACTTCATCTGTCATCTGCCATTATGTCTTTTTCTCTATAAATGGCTGCTACATTCATTTGAAGAAAAACAAGAGAACAAAAATCGAAAACAATCTTGTTTCTCCCTCCTCTTAATCATTCTCAGTGAACATCAAACATCCTTAATGAATTTGTTTTGGGGTTGTAAGTCCTTTGTGGAATTGCTTAGTGGTGTTGGATTCTTTTGTGGACCGTGGCCTTTGTGGTGGTGACTTGAGCAACCGGTTGTCAGAGTCGGCCTTTTCGGTGGCCATGAGTCCCCTTCTCGGATCTCAGCTCGCTGAGCCTTTGTGATTATCAAGTACTATGTATTCATTATTATTTGATTTATAAGTTGTATATTTTTCTATAAATTTGGATTTTAATAGTAAGTTAGGGTTCCAATCTTGTGTTCGTCACTGGAGGGGTAAAATCCCAATAGTGGTATCAAAGCCTTCGGGCTCTCACTGGCCGACGAAGGTTTGGTAAGAGCTTTCTGGATCCTCCTGGAATTTCATGCTTTGTGCTATTACTGCTCAGTGCTAGAAATCTTCTGTTTATTCCTATTATTTCTTTTCGGCTTAGTGCAACCTAATTCTGCTTAAGTGCACAAACTGTTGTGTGCAACCTTCCGCAAAAATTCTAGTTTCTTTTTTCTTTTTGTGGAATTATAATCATGCTACTATATTGCTTGATGCAATATCTTCTGTCTTTATTGCTTTGTGCTATATCATGGCTTAGTGCTTACTGCTTTGTGCGAAATATTTTTGTTAATAAATTTTATTGCTTAGTGCAAAATTTATCTCCGTTGAAAATCATGCTTAGTGCAAAAAATTAGTGATATCCAGTTTTTGTAAAATTTATTGCTTAGTGCATTTTTTGGTATAATTTTGCTAAGTGCAAAATCTATTAATTGCTGTATATTTCTGTCCTTAGTAAAATCACAACTCATTTAGTGCTTAGTGCATATCTACTGTTTTGAGCAATTTTCGCGATTAAATATTTCTGCTCTGTGCAAAAATATATTGTTTAGAACATATTCTGCTCAGTGTGATTATATTCTGCTTTGTGATTTTTTATTCCACAATTTTTTAACTCTGATATATAATTGCTTAGTGCAAATTTCTGATATTATATATTGCTTTGTGCATATTGCTATTGTTCTAAAGACCAAGACCAACCTCTTTTCTCTATTCCTCATTTAGCCCAACCTAGAGGCTGTCGGGTATCTAGTTGAGGGTAGGAAAAGTTCCCCTTTTCTGTCATTATAATATCAGTACCTATTGCTCTGTGCATATTGCTACTGTCATATAATCTTTGTGATGGTTGTTTACAATTTGCAACCCTTTGATGGAAATCTGATTTTTCAATATGGCAACAAAAGATGAAGGGTATTTTAATTCAGCAAAAAAGTTTTTAAGGCAATTGACGGCAAATATGCTGAAACTATTTCTGAAGAAAAAAGAACTGATAATGATGAATATGCCTATTCTTCTATCATTTTTAATTTGTCTGATAATGTTTTGAGAAAAGTAGGATGACAGAATTCTGCTAAAGAACTTTGAGATAGATTAGAAGAGTTATATATTGAAACCTCCTTGCCCAGGAAGCTTTTTCTACTTGAAAAATTTCTCCGATATAAACTGGATCTATCTAAAAACATTGAAGAAAATCTGGATGATTTTACTAGATTAATTCAAGATATATAATTGACTGGAGATAAGAACATAAATGGCTATTCTCTATAGTTTTATTAAATGTCATTCTAGAATATTATAGTGATGTTAAAGCAATCATTAAGTATGGAAGGGACCAGGTAAACCTTGACACGGTTATTAATGGTTAAAAAAGGAAAATGGACATTAAGGCTAATAAACCTAGTCAAAACCAACATGAAGTAAATTTTATTAGGGGTAGGACTAAGAATAGGAATTCAGATTATAAACACAGAAGTCATGATAAATCTAGGTCTAGATCACGGGATGAGAAATTTAAAGATAGAAGGTGCTATAACTGTAGTAAAAAGGGTCATTTCATTAGAGATTGTAAGAAACCAAAAAATGAGGAGAATAAAGAAGAAGCAAATGCAATAACTGAGGATAGTTTAGAATAAGTTTTCTGATGGAGGGAACCTACTCTAACAAGAAAGAAACTTGTCTCAATTTTAGAACTTAGGATTATCAAATATTTTCAGTATTCTTTGCATTTTTTTTACTAACCCAAATATACTAGCTAGTCTTTTATCTGTTTTTGCAGGAACTATCTCGGTACCCTGGCGAATGGTAATGATGACTGCCGAGATCCGACCTTGGTACTGGTTCCCTTTATGGTCCTGGTCCAAGGTAGAGATTGTTAAAATTTGGTCCATGACCCATGAATTGGTAGACCCAACCCACAACTTATGGAAGGCTCATCTCACCTCATGTGTGGCCCAACCCACCAAAGCCACTCTTCCACCTATGTTATATTTTATTAGATTCTAAAATAGCACACAACATTTCTCTCATTCCCTCATTTCTCAAAGCCGCAGCCGACTCCAATCTATCTCTCCTTCTTCTTCCATTTTTGTTCTTTGGTCTTCCCCATTTCAAGTTTCCAATGACACTGGAAATGTATTCCGTCTCCTTGTTTCTCCATCTGTCATTATGTCTTCTGCTCTATAAATGGTTGTTACATTTGTTTGAAGAAAAACAAGAGAACAAAAAAAACAATCTTGCTTTTCCTTCCTCGTAATCATTCTCAATGAACATCAAATATCCTTAGTGGATTCGCTTTGTGGTTGGAAGTCCTTTGTGGAATTGCTTAGTGGTGTTGGATCCTTTGTGGACCGTGGACTTTGTGGTGGTCACTTGAGCAACTAGTTGTGGGAACCGACCTTTTTGGTGGCCGTGAGTCCCCTCCTCAGATCTCAGCTCGCTGAGCCTTTGTGATTATCAAGTACTGTGTATTCATTATTCTTTGATTTATAAGTTGTATATTTTTTTGTAAATTCGGGTTGTAATAGTAAGTTAGGATTATGGTCTTGTGTTCGTCACTGGAGGGGTAAAATCCCAACACGTGAAAATTTAAAAAACTAAAAAGATAAATTTTCCTATATGTATAAAAATGAACAGACGACTAAGACTAAAAAGATAACATCGCAGGGAATATTTTTTGCTATAGTGAAAATATCACAAGGAATGTAAATACTATATTTATGTTATCACAGTGATATGTTTATTCTGATTGAATTTTCTTAATATGTCTTTTGAAATATTTAGTTAAATTACATAGTATAGTATATATAGAGAGCGATTATAGTGTATATACATGATAAGAGCTAAATTATTTTTACTATTGATTTCACATTGAGTATTGAATAATTTAATTTATTTTTTGCACTGCAGATAACTTACAATGATGGTTCCAATTTCTATGCTTATGTTCTTTTCGACCACTCAATGGTCTCTAATAATGTTGCACCCTGTAATCATTTTTAAATATTGCACTCTACGAATATTGAGTCCAATTTTAAAATATTATAGATTTGGCCCAACCCGAAACTAACTCAGGTGGGTTGAACCATACGTCCTAGCCCATATTGCCCCTGCTGCAACCATAGGTAGCAATTGAACCTGAATATGTGAAGACTCGCTCCGAACGCGCTTCGAATGGGATGGGTCTGAATCCAAAAAAATGGAAATTGGGGTGGTTCTCGGGTGCATGAGGACCCACCCTAAAATCGATCCTGATATTTTATTCTCAGTCTCGAATCACCCTGAAACCTATTCCAATAGAATTACTTCAATATATATATTAAAAAAATAAATTGTGTGCCCCACCCGTCTTTCTCTCTCTCCGGTCTTCTCGCCTTTCTCTCTCTCTCTCTCCCGCTTGCTCCTCTTTGCCTTGCCCTCACGCTCACCCTCTAGTACCTTTTCCTTTTCTTTATTTAATTAAAATAAAATTAGATTTATCGGGTCAGACTTGCCCCTATGAATTTGTAACGGAGCAGGATAGGGTGGGACATAATATAATCCGAGGCGGGGCGTGTTCGGTGTTCATACCTTAACCTGCCACATTACCACACCTAGTTGCATCACCATTTATTTGTTTATAATAATTGGTCTCTTAAACTCCGGTAAAGTTTGGAGGGTTTTACCCTGAGTTTTATCAGATACTTAACAATTTATTTCATTATTTTACATAACTATATGACAATGATAAATTAAATAAATAAGTCATAATCACGTAATTAATGCAACTCTTGCCTTGTTACTATAAGAAGAGAAGAATACAGCACTAAAACTTTAGTGGTACCTTATGGATCTCCTTTAGGAAACCCAGGTCTAGTGACTTTTCGGAGGAATTATGCGAAATTCCAAAGGGGATATAGTTTTTGCATTTTTTGAATATCTGGGTTGTCATACAAATAACATGGCGGAATGTTGGGCATTAGAACGAGACTATATCAAGCTTTAAAATTTAAGATTACAAAGCTTATTATAGAAACGAATTCTAAAGTAATGCTTCACCTTCTTCGCGGGGAGAACAAAGCACCGATGGACTTAATCCCTTTGCTCAGGGATATCCGGTGGCTCATCAGTAATTTCACCGCGGTCACAGCCGCTTTTCGTTATCTAGAAGGAAACAGGGTTGTGGATCTTCTGGCTCGCTCATCGACTTCATCTAAATTGCAACTACAAATCTTTTTGTCTCAACCGGAGTTTTTAGCAGACTTGGTGAAATATGATAAGGGCTTCTCTTGTACACGTCTTACGACGTCACTTTGTATAATCTGTTTTGATCTACTTTAATAAAACCTTCTCGTTTTTATGTTCAAAAAGAAAAAAACTTTAGTTGTACCTTACTCATCTTGAAATGACCAATCGGTCCTTCAATGACCCATGTATTTTTTTTATTAGGATTGGTCAACTCAAAGCATGTAATTACAAGACTAAATCATACTATATATATATATATATATATATATATATATATTATACGAAAAATTCTTGTCCGAATCAAGTTTGATCGAACCAAGTTAATTATAGAATAAGTGTGATACACTTGTCATGTGATTGGTCACTTTCCTTCAACTGTACACCAATCACACGACAAGTGTATTATACTTGTCATATAATTAATTCAAATTTGATCGAACCAGATTCGAGCTAGAATTTCTCATCTTACATTTATAGAACTCGATACTCCTCATCGTTTCAATTTAATTAATTGGTCCTTACTATAGATATGCACTATTAATTATTTGTACTTGCGTACCTTTGCTGTCCGAAACAATTCAATTGACCGTACTTTTGAACGCATGACAACGATTTATTGGACCACGGTAATGAACTTCCCAATTGTTGAGAATCACTAATAGTCTATTCTTATATTCAAATAAGATTATTCGGATATGGTCGAGCTTATCCTTTTATTTATACTAGTAAGAAGCACGTGCGTTACACGTGATTCGTATTATCTCAATTAATTATTATATTGTAATAATAAAATAAATTTATAATAAAAATATATTAACTAAATTTAATAGGTATTTTATAAATAAACATTATTATTGTTACAAAGTAAAAAAATATAATTAAAAAAATAAACAATTTTTTCTCCAATTTAATTATTATTTAATATTATAATTATATTTGTTCTACTTCTAATATATGCATTTTTTTAGTATAAGTAAATCACATTTGTATAAATAAATATGGGACAAAATTAATAATCATATACATACATAACAAACACATAAAAAGATTAAAACACACTATATGTATGTGTGTAGGATATATAATGACTAAGACTGATAAATAAAAAACATATGGTGAGTGATTTTTGTAAACGGAGAAGTAATGCATATAAAAATTTAAGTATATGCATCATTTACAATATATATGTATATATTTATTTTTGACTTGGTGCTTTTTAATTGTAGTTTAATGTTTGTTATCAAATATTTGTTTAGTATGGCTCTTATATTCTCAATAAATGTTGCTTTATATTGATGGTCACATTACAGGAACAAATGATGAAAATAAACTTTTAAATCTTTCATCTTATTAATTAGCTCTAATTAAAATAAAGCATAAAAAGAAAATACAATTAATATTGTATTATAAAATAAGCATAAACATCCTTGTTTTTAATTGAATTTTATTTTCATTGAACTTGTGGTTATTCTAAACTTGTATCACTTATGAAATAATATTGTAATCTTTTTGGGTTGTGCAATTTTTGGAAAGAAAAATATATTAATTAGCCATTTCTTTTTTTTTTCTTTTATGTTTTTACTTCCTATGTTAACTATATTTAAAGTTATTTATAACATAATTTTCTATTAATAGCTTCATTATAAGAAAATTATTTTATTCATCATGTTGTCCAAAAAAATTTTAGAACAAAATCCTAAATTGATTAACCATTTATGAAACGATTTAAAGTGGAATAATAAGTATTTATTTTTTTTAACTTAGATGATACTGTGACATTCATAGATTTTTATACTTAATTGAAGAGTTAATTAGTCATTATTGCGAAAATCTAATTTAATTATCAGTTATAGGTTGAAATTAATTTTATAAGAAGTTACTAATATATACACATATATGTAATAATTATAATAATATAATAATCTAAGGAGTGATTTTTTTTTTTTAAAAAAAAAAAAGAGATGGAAATGTGGAGGGGGCACGTGTTCTCTAACCTTTTTCTTAGATATGTAAACTAGATAAATTTAAACTAACTTTTGATTCACATTAAACAACTTACCAGCAATTACATTTTCCCCTCCGAGGACGCGCATTCAGGTTTAAACTTATTCTTTCAAATATTTTAATTAATTTATATATTTATATTATTTGATTAGTGCATTTATTAAATATGATTTATACTATTCACTTTACAATTTAATCGAAAAAATTTATAGAATTTGAGTATTTATATAAATTAGTGTTCAGGTATATATTTAATTGACTGGAATATTATAGCTAATAACTTAAAATTGTATAACCTATTAAATTTAGTAGTTGTTATAATGAACTATTCAAATTGATCGAGTTTATTAACCAAATACATAGATGTATGTACCAGTGTTTAAATAATAATAATTATTATAGCGAAGAATTGGCAGAAATTAATAGGAATAGTAGAAAGTTATGTTTGAGAAATATTAGGAAATTGTATATAAGAAATATGGCATTTATTAGGTAGGAATATGAAATTTTTGTAATAATTTTATTTAGGGATATTATAGAGAATGATAGTTACAAAAATATGCGGGGTTTGATGAAATAAGCTCTTATGAGTTAATTGATAAATTAGATATATACGGGGGAAGTTTATAGTGTCTAATATTTAGACGAAAAAAGAACGGAGGTTTGAATTTTAATATAAATGAAATATTAAAAAATTGATATAAAATATACGCATATATTTAGTAATTTCATTTGTAATTTACGATATTTTCAATATTTATATTGATTATATATATTATAACGTATTATAGGACACGGGGATAAAGTAGAAGACTAATCAACTCCTACTAGCATAATCGTTTTGGGATCGAGGTAAGTATAGTTAATTGAATATATATATATATATATATATATGTTCATAGATATGGAAATATATTCTTGTGTTGTATGCGAAATTATGACTTGTTGGCAATTTGTCTGGATTATTTGTTATACTGCGAAGTTGTCATTAAGTGATTATATGCGATTATGGTGCATGGAAGTTATATGGGTAATTGTGTGTACTATATGTGATTCTTAAATGAAATTGAATGTTGAAGTTACCGATGGGGATTTGATTGTTGGATGACAATGAGTGAGGAGAATATTGTGAACTGAGATAAGTAATGGCTTACCTAACTGGGGGGCATACTGCAATGGCTTACGGTGATATGATTAATGACGAGCTGTGTGCTGTCATTGGTCGAGGGAGATGATGTAACATATCATACGAGCTGTGTGCTGTGTGGTATCAGTGATGATGGGCTATCATACGAGCTGTGTGCTGTGTGGTACCGAGAAAAAAAAAAAAGATATTATGATTGAGGAGATGATAGCCGGCATAGACCATTGAGTGATGCACCCCAGCAGGGGTAAGCAGGGCCCTAAGGAAATAAACAATAAAGTCGAGTATTATGTGTAATTTGATATATGATTGTTGGTATATGTTATTTCTTATATTTGTTGTATTGCATGATACTCGTTTTATTATGTATGTGCGTGTATATGTATAAGTTAGTTAGCTATACTTATTGAGTAGGCAGCTCATCCCTTGCCAAATATTTTTCAGGAAATAAGTCACAATGACTAGCCGAAGGGTGAATCATAAGCCGATTATCAATATTACTAGGTGGGTCAGCAGTGATATCTTGAGTTGGGAGCCGTAGTTGCATAATTTCGTATGTATAAGGCTTTAAGTCGATTTGTATCCTAAGTTTTGTAATAACTAGGAACTGCACATTTCCCTTCCTTATATTTATAAATACTAGCATTGATGATTAAATACAATATGATGACGCATGCCATTTTATGATATCTCGGTATTATATTGAGAAAAATGTAGTTTATCTTATTAGGTTAAATGTGGACTTCTCATAAGACGGAATGTAACTACCGAGGGGGTGTTACAGATACAAACATAATTACTTCAATTTTAATTTTTTAATAATCAAAACTTTAATTTATTAAATATTTAAGTGCCCAATTATTGGTCTAATTACACTTTTAATTAGACATCCATAATATTATTTTATCGCCATATAAAATTATAGTTATTATGTAATAATTCAGAAAAATATTATCTATATCTTTTTCTCTGATATTTTCATAAAAGAACACAACTGCGTCATATAAGTTTTTAGAAGTACTTTATTTATAGGGGGTTAAGTTTCAAACTGCAGTAATACAAGTTGAACCGCTACAACAACTACTTTAATAATATTAATTAAGTTCAAATATATTCTTGTGAATTTCAAAAATTCATTAGTGTGGAACAATTATTAGTGACGCGTCTATATTGACGGCTTAATGGCAATAAAAAACTATTGTTAGTACTAAGTAATCAATATACATTTTACACTAATTATTTTTAATTACAACTTTATCCATAACCTTTTGTCATTAATTTTTTCTAATTTATTGTGAAAGAATTATTACTATCAAAACTATGTAATTCATTATTGTAACAAAATAAAAACTCTTGTCACTAAATATATAAATTAGTGACAACGTAAAACTTATTCCTCGATTTTTTTTTCATGGTTGTTATCTTTTGTGTAGCGTAAATTATTCCCAACAGAAAGATAATAATTACTAATTTTATTATATTATTAGATAAAAATATTCATATAATTAGAATTCAAAGGCAAAACTCTTTAGTCGTGATACCTTAATCTCATTGGCCAAGTACATTCAATTTAAAAGAATGTTTCATAGTGCAATTATTACCATATAAGTCTACATATACACGCACTTATTCTTGTACAATTCTTCGAGATTGTGAGATTTTGAATTTCAAATAATTACAACTATTTATGTACTGTGGGTTGTAATATTGTGGGATAATTATATTTACATCTCATAATTTATGGTCTGTTTATATAAATTATTTTTATCTTTTGAAAAATTATACATATTAGTATATGTGGCACACTCAAATATGTGTGCATAATTATTTTTAACAAATAAATAAATTAGATTAAAAAATATTAAAAATATAAAATAATGAGAAAATAATGAAAGAAAATGAGAGAAGAAAATAGGATGTGGAAGTTGATAAGAGAGAAAAGAGAAGTTGAGAAGTGAGAGAAAAATAAGAAGTTGAAAAAGAGAAAACAATAATAAAATATCAAATAAAAAAATTACAGACCAAATTGGGGAGAGACACCAAATTGGTGCTCTCCCTTAATATAATAGTATAGATAGTATAAATACCCATTAGAAATGTCAACATTATTTATACAAACAACCCTACTTTTTGAAAAATTACACATACACCTCCAAAAATGTTAAAATTATTATACAAACTAGGCCTATTTTAAAAAATAAAATTTAAAATATTTGAATAAATAAGATGTCAGACATTATATAATATTAACGTGTTTGCCAACCACAAAATAAACATGTTTTGTGTTATTTTATAAGGCCCCTAAAGCAACATGACCTACGAAACACTCACTACAAGAAAATATAATATTAATGACGAAATATCAAGTGATAATTTAAAAGTTGTCACTAAAAATATATATTAAGTGTCAATATTTTTCATCTTGTCACTATATAATTATTAGTGACAAAAATTGTGTATAAAATTGTCACTAAATACAATTAGTGACACATCTACAGTGACAACTTAGTGACAACACAATATAGTGATAACAATTATTTATTGTCACTAGGTTGTCACTATACATAAGTCACTAATTATATATGGTGACAACTTTGTGCACATTTTTTTTTTATCACTAATAACAATTTTTACAATATAATAGTAATTAATAAAATCATAAAATTCATTATTATGATAAAATAAACATTCTTGTCACTAAATATATATAATTAATGACAATATTAAAATTATCACTTAATTTTTTGTCGCTAATTTTTTGTTTTCTTGTTGTGACTGCCAAACCACAACTAAAATAGAGCATATGCCTCCTGTTTAGTGAGCAACCCATTCAATGTCACCATTTTTTATATTTAATATCTAAAAAATAGAATTTTAGATAATAATAATAATAATAATAATAATAATAATAATAATAATAATAATAATAATAATAATAATAATAATAATAATAATAATAAGAAGAAGAAGAAGATGATGATGATGATATTTTTAATACAACTTGTAAATAATACGACTAAATTTGTATTATGCATTATTTCTGGAAAGTAACCATGTATATTAAAGATTTATTTACTAAACTATAAAATGAAAAATTCAGTAAGGTATACAAAAATACTACATTTTTCAAAATAAAGCATGAAATGAATAGTATGTAATCAATTTCTCCATAATTATTTGTAAAATGGAATTGTGGCTTTCAATCGTATTAATAATAGTTATTAATAATAGTTATCTTTCTATATTTATCATACATGTTCATTCATTATAAATTATGCTTAGATATTAATATTTAATGTATTCATTGAAATTCATAATATAATTGTATACTGTCAATTTATTCAAAAAAATAAAAATAAAAATAAAAATAATTTTACATGAAAACATATGAATTTCAAGTTTTGACTATTTTATAAAATATTTCACTTTTCTTTTGTTGCTCATTAATTTGAAAAATATTATTTTACTAAATATATTTTGAAAAATTTATTTCTCATAAAAAATGCAAAAAGTTAGAAATGGAAAGTAATTATTGATATATAGTACAACTAAATCAACAATGAATCTAAGCAATTAAATCATTTGTTAAACCCATTTAAGACCCACTATATAAGATCCATGGTGCAAAAAAAAAAAAAAAAAAAAACTAAGTTAAATTAAAACATACTAAATATATTTTGGTAAATTTGTTTCTTATAAAAAATGTGAAAGAAGTTAGAATATATGGAATTAGTAACTGATGAGGTTGGACCCATTTAAGACCCATCTCCAACCCACCTAAAATCCATCATCGACCCACCTAAAAACCATCACCAACCCACCTAAAAACCATCACCAACCTATATAGAACTCATAATGAACTCATGATTATAATTGTACTAATATCTTTATAAATTCTATTATATTACTAAAATGAATTTTGATTGACTAATAGAAAACTAAATAGGAAGAACCCATTTTGGACCATTAGAACTCATATAAAACCCATTAGAATCCATATAGAACCCATATAAAATCCATTAGAATCCATATAGAACCCATAATCTATTTAAATTTATTTAAACAAAACCTGAACCCATATTAAAAAATATCAAATCCAACCCAACCCAAAACTAAGTGGATTGGGTTGAAACCATGGGTTTCCACTCATATTGCCGCCCCTATACAAAACTTTCATCACCAAAACAAACAGATAAGGGGACATGGGGTCCCCCTACCTTGGCCATCGAGCCCCTGGAGAGAACCCACGTATAGCCCCATTTTTTTTTTCTCCAAAGTGAATTTTTTTCCCATAATTTTTTAATTGATAAATATATATATTAAAAATAATTCTTAAAAATTAAATCCCTAAAGTATACCAATTAGCCAAAATCCTAAATTGCACAAGACATTCTCTTTGCCCCTTGTCAACTGTTCATCACCACCTCACTTTCTTTTCCTTGTATTTAGCCATTTACCACCAAAATCAGCCCTTGTGAATTCAGTTGTTCACCACCAAAATTCGGATCGAAGACGTCCCGCCGCTCACCACCATCGTCTTCGCCGCCGTCACCCACCACTGTCTTTGCCGCTGTTCACCACCAAAATCCGGAAGACACCGCTGCCGCAAAAAGCCGTGCACCACCACTGTGTTCGCAGCCACTTTAATCGAAGGTGTTGGAAACAACGCATATAAGTATCATACACTAATACACATTGCACGTAAAGGGTACCGGTGATTACCTCAGTAGTTTGGTATGACTATACGTAACAGAATTACTCAGTGAATCCCAGACCTTCGCAGCTCGCCTACAAACTTCCTACAATCTCATGGATCTGCAAGCACGTCCTTTTAGAGCCTCTTCATGAGCAATCTCTCCTCGCTCTAAGTGGATTGCTACTAGAGTATCCATCCAACGTACACACCTTAAACCCTCGGAGACCTTGGTGATTCTTCAAAAGGGAATAGAGAAAGTTATTTGCGTGATGCTTTCAAAGAATGTACATAGAATTCCTCACGTATAGCCCCATTAATACGCACTGAAAAATCAAATGTGGTAACACACTCCATGATCCAAGTAATAAATTGTGTCGAAAACTGAAATATTTTTAGGGCTGCCAACAGAAAGTCCCACTCAATATGATCATAAGCTTTTCTGATATCCACTAGGTGGGAGGTGATTTTACTTATATCCCGCCAAAAGCTCCTGAGCAACATTTATACGTAAAAAATAAGTTGATAGTATTGTTCGGAATACAAACTGAAATATCAAATTTTAATAAAGTATTCGAATTATTTGTAAAATTTATATGCTCTTTGAAAAAAAGAAAAAAAACATGGAATTCCAACTTAAATTTTTTTAACAAAATTCCTTTACTTTTAAATTATCTTATCTTATCGAAAGAAAAAAATCAAAATCTTAATATAATATAAAATTCAATATCTATTACCTTATTATTAAGTGAGAGCACCTAATTGGTGTATCACTTTTTTTAGTCTGCTAATTTATATATATTTTTAATATTTAATTTAATTAATTAATTTGTTAATTAACTTTCCACCTTCCACTCTTCTAAACCTCTAAACTACTTTTCTAAATACCAAAGTGCCAGTCCACTCTTCTCAACTTACACTCTTTATATTTTTTTATAATTTTTTATTTTAATATTTTTAATTGAAATATATTCTTAAAAGTGAAAATTAATTTTTAAAATATTTATTTAATTATGCACACTCATTTGAATGTGAAATACACACTAGTATTTTATAAAATAAAAGAATTTATAAAAAAAGTTTAGAATTAAATTTAACTGACCAAGTTAGAGCGCAAGATGGAGATGGTCCATTTGGAAGCCTAAGGGCACGTTTGGTTTGTTGGTCTTGTCACTTGTCTAAAGGAGTATTTCCAATTGAACTCTTTCCCAGGAAGTTGAGGTATAATTCTATTACGATGACTAGGCCCAATTCCTAGTGGACTTCATGCATAATAATTTAAGAATTTCTTTTAGTATACATAAATTAGGTTGGATTTGAGTCGAATCAATTGAAAAATAAGTGTAATATTTTTTTAATATAAATAATTACTTTTTTTTGAACTGTACATCACAAATCTCGCGAAACACTATTTATAATTGAACTAGAATTTTCATGATTTAGGATAAAGACATCGATGTATTTTAGGAGTGTGTTGAACATAAGTTAATAAAAAAATTAGTCACTTGTATAGTTTATTGATATCATAACTTTTGATTTTGGATATGGTACGTAATGATCCAAAATCCCATTATTTTGGGCTTATTATGACAACTTTACGTGTTAAATGAACTCATATTTTCATCATTTTTCTTGGACGAAATCATTATTAATAAGGGTTAAATACAGTTACCATCCATGAAATATTCACCCCACATCAATTATTCCCCTAAAGTATTAAAACCTTCAAAATTCTACCTGACCTTCTAACTCCTTTCATTTTTAAGTTCAAAAAGTCCATTTTACCCTTACTAAAAATTGATTTTTGAAAAAAAATTAAAGACAATTTTAAAATACCGAAACCACTCTTTTAATTTTCCTTGTTTGTCAAACCAAATTAAAAATAAATTTCAACATGCATATATAGATTTATATATTTACTTAAACAAGTCTACAATTAATATAATTGAAAGAGTTGATCATGAACTAATAAGAAGATATACAATTAATATATATTTATATATATGGTAATTATATAAATATATAAATTTATTTTTAACTTGGTTTGAAAAATAAGTTAAATGAAAATAAAATGAGCTCCAAATATTTTAGAATTATAAAAATAAAAAGAGCTCGATAAACAAGTGAAAATAGAATTAGATAAAATTTTAAAAAAAAAGAGTGTTTTTGGTATTTTAAAAATCTCTTTAATTTTTCTTCATAAATCAATTTTTAGTAAGGGTAAAACAGACTTTTTAAATTTCAAAATTAATGGTGTTAGAAGGTCAGAGGGAGATTTTAAAGGTTTTAAAATTTTGAGGAATAATTAATATAGGATGGATACTTTAGAGGTAATAATTGTATTTAACCCTATTAATAATGATGTCTACTTAAGGTGGTGCGGTTAAATGACCCTTAAAAACGGAAAAATGTCCGAAAATCGACTGAAAATCACATGGGGACGGGGAGGGCTTCTCCTCTTGTGATCTGGTTCGGACAATTAGGCTTTTCATACCTAATTTGAATTATGCGAGAATTCTATTTCTGAATAGTTCCTCAATTTTATTTATTTTTAATATATCCTAATTAGAAATAAATTATATTTCGCACTTTCTCGAGGTTTCGAATAAATTATTTAAAATTGAAAAATATAATTTCCAAAAATGTTGAAATTTATTACATCCATTCAATAACCCAATACTTGGAAAACCCCAACTATGTATAACAGTATAAGCTATTTGAGTCGTCAAACAACCTACTTCACTCCAATGATCTAATCCACGGATATCCATGTGGGGAATGACTAATTAGAAAAGTTTTTTTTTTTTTTTTTTCCCTTATCCCACGTAGCTTTCATAAACCACTTTCAACTTGTATATAAGAAGTCGTCTTGTTATCGTTGAATTGAAAAGTGTATGATTTATAAAAGAAAAGTCACATGCGTGCGCACGCTCAGCTTGTCCCGAGTCGGGTCAAAATCGGGCCGCACCATGCGATTGTAGATTTTTTGAAAGAAAAATACTCTGAAATCCTATACTTATCCAAACTCTTTTATTTTTTGAACCCTAAGTTACTGACCGAGTCTATGAGGTTGAGGAAAATCAACCTTCCCTAGCCGTTGTGTGATCCGATTCGGTTATGCAGAGATGAGAGTGCATTGCTTGCAACTCTCAACAACCAAAGCCTTCCATCTCTATAAATAGGCATCGGTTCTCGCTTCATTTCACATACTAAACCGTAGTTTCTTCAACCCTCTCCCCATTTCTATTTTCTTTCTTCGTATTTGAGTGATATCTTGAGTTTTTTATTGCAAATTCTCTACTATGAGTATACATGTTAGATAATATAACTATGTTAATCTCGGAGAGCAAACACTTTTTACTATTACACATCAATAGTACTAAATTTCACTTTCAGAACAGTGGCTTAATTCTTCACAGTGCAATATTATTTTTCTTACAATTCATAGGGAAATTCTAGCCCAGATCTGATTTAGGCAAATCTAAACCAATTGTAGTACACTTGCCATGTGATTGGTGTACAGTTCAGGAAAAATGATCAATCGCATACATTTGTTATATGATTGGTTTGATTCGATCAAACTTGATCCGAGTTAGAATTTTCCGAATCAACGATCATAAATTGGAGAAGAAGAATGAGTAGAAAAAACAGAAAGAAAGGGTGCATGCATGGTATTGGGTACACTTGATTAATGCAAGAAAGTCAGTTCACGTGGGGCTACAAATGAAGTAAAACCCGTGAACCTCACCACACCACTCTCATCCAATTTGTAAGGAAAAAGACAAGTTTCTCTGCAAAGTTTTGGAATAAATCTATGGCCTTCAATTTTCTTGTCTGCATGATAGGACGAGTGTGTGTATTCTGTATCAAATTTATTTTTAAAATATATATTTTTTAATTCAGTTTTTACAATAGTTTGTTTTTTAATTCAATGTATTTTGTAAAAGAAATAAATTAGACGTCACACAAATAATTTAAATGACTTTTTTTTTTAAAAAAAAAAAAAGAATAATGAAAAGAATGCATCTAGGGATTATCGTCATGGAAAGGGGGAACAACTAGGGTTGCAGATTAGGACCCGTGACATGCTGATGTGGACGTTGTGGTGGATGAGATCTTTTTTGTTTGTTTGTGTCAAGTATTTTGGTGGGACCCACCTTTCGAATCCAGTCCAAAATTAATTTAATTAAAAGTGAGACTTTGGGAATTATTTGTTGATTGATTCTAAGTAGTATTAATTAATTTGTTTACGATGTTTGGTGGCGGTATGTACTAGAATTGTTCAAGTTCATTGGAGGAAAATATATTCTTTTATTTTTGTGATGGATTACTCGTAATATTAAATTATTTGTGAGGATATTAAAATAATTTTATATATCTAAAATATATCATTTCAACTCCATTATAAATACGTAAAATGTTATTCTTTAAAGCAAGCCGTTGTTCATTTGATTAGACCTCTAATACAATACCTTCGTCCACTCCAAAAATCCTCTTGGTAAGTGTTGTTTGTGTCGAGAGTAATTTTTTCTTTCACTCCCCGGCTCGACTTACAACCACATCAATTTGCCTCGCGAGGAAATCCTTAAATTCGTGTCTCTATCGCTATGTTATGTATCTATCCTTTTCATCGTGGTATGGCAAGACAAATTAAGACCACTTTCGAAGAATTTTATCTATATTAAATGTATTTGAAACTTAAAAATATAGTAAAAAGCCAATTTAATATAAGAATGTAGTAGTCTAATATATTTTTTTTTGTAATATAAAATTATCATAAAATTATTATAATGTCGATTTTTTAATTCTAAATTTATCAATCCAAACACACTGTACGAAGGAAATAAGAGATGTGAAAATGATCAATGCATTTATCTAAAACAAGGTATTTCACATTCTTCCTTAATTTTGAATTAAGTGGTAATTAAGTATTCATTGATTATATAATTAATTTACTAATAACATATAATGGTTAATGACACCACCTTACTAACTTTTTGTGATGCCAAAAACACCATTCAACTGATAAAATAACTAATATTCAACTGTCCAAAATTTTCATTAACTTAGTTTTCTTTTGGATTAAATATAATTTTCGTTCTATATCTTTTGTATTTTAATATTTTAGTCCTTTATCTTTCTAGGTAGCAAATAGTTTCTATAATTTTTTTAATTTTTTTGTGATTTTGGTCCTTCATTCACGGAGTTTGCAAATATTGCTAGATTTTTTTTAATTTGGGGCTTTTGTTCCCATTGGTCAATTTTAATGGACCCAAATCGCAAAAAATTATAATTTACAGGATCTATTTGCTACACTAGAAAAATAAATGACTAAAACGCCAAAATATAAAAGATATAGGACGAAAATTTAGTTTCATGCTGGTAGGGATTTGACCAATGGGAGCGAAAGCCCTAAATTAAAAATTTCCTGTAACATTTGCAAACTTTGGTGATTGAAGGACCAAAATCGCGAAAAATTAAAAAAATTATAGTACCTATTTGCTACCCTAAAAAGATAAAGGACCAAAACGCTAAAAAATAAAAGATACCGGACGAAAAATGCATTTAAGCTGTTTTCTTTTCTTTCTTGTGTTTTTCTGTATTAATGTGATGTGTTGGTGTATACATTTTACTCTTATTTGTAATATAATTTAAAACGTAAAAAAATTATTTATAATATGCACGCAAAAACAATGTGACATGACGACAAATATATTATAAAATACGACTTATAACATCATTATATAATAAAAAGTGCAACTGAAAAAAAATCCAAAAATAGAGTAGATTAATTTAGCATGCAATTAATACAAGAGAGAAGGAAAATTCTTGGCCATGAATGCATTTATTCCCCATTGATTTACACCCGAGAGCGAGAGTAGAGTACATGATAGTAATTATTCTTGACAAACATGTAACAACAAAAGACAGCAGAAAACGTGAGGAATTGACAATACCTGCAGCTGTATGATTGATTTTTCTTTTCTTCTTTCTCATTTCTTTGATCTTGAAACCCTTCTGATCAAAACCATCAGCCAAAGAATCCGATAGAGCACAAAGAATCCGATCAAGATATAGATATTGGTCCACCGCTGCCGTTCATGGAGCCCTCTCTTCTCCAAAACATCACGCCCACTCACCATGCACGTCGTGTTCTTCTCATCGAACCATATCAAACACCTTGACACAAGGCAAGAGTACTCGTTGATCAGCATTGCGTCCAGTGCGTATTTGTACATGGAGAAGTAGTGCATGAAAAGCCAGAATTTGGGCAGGCTTTCTTTCGATATGAAGTAGCCGGAGAAGAGGAAGAATCCGGCGAGAAGAATCGTCACCAGGGATGTTCCGGCGATGAAGTTCGGTGCGATGGAGCTCAAGAAGAGAACGAATGAGTTGGCCATTAGAACTATAACCCAAATAACCAAAACGAAGTATGCGAATGCCTGCCATGTTGCGCAGAGACCCACTAAGAAGTAGACTGAGATTGAGTAAATAATGGCGATGGCGAGCAAGTATGGCAAGAAAACTAGTGTGTTCGCCATGAGATACGATGACAACCTGTAAACACCACTCGAAGTTTCTCGTAAAAGAATCGGCCTTTCGTTTATGAAAATCGGTAGAGTTTCGGTTGTGGAGGAGAGGAGGAAAGTTAGAGTGAACGCGAATAAGCCCAATCTCTTCTCAATTCCCGACTTGTCGAATCCGATGTTTATGTATATAGTGCCCAGAACAAGACCAACTCCTAATGCTTGCAAGGTGTTTGTTAAAAGTAATTGCTTTGTTCTGTAAATAATTTTCCAGAACCTGTTATATAAAGTTATTACTTCGTGGAATCTAGAACTCCTGTATCTAACTGAATCTTTTCTTTTAGTGTCAGAGAGAGAAGAGGTAGAATTTTCAGGCGATGGAGGAAGAGATGGTGTAGAAGTAGGCTCTGTTTCGTGGAGCTGATTCAGTATCTCCATGGCGTATTCCAGTGCATTGAGCTGTGGAGGGACTGTGAACCCATTGGAGAGCAGAAAAGCTTGAAGAGAAGATAGTGTACCGTGGTGCACAACTGAGCCTTTTGCTAGAAGAAGGATTCTATCAATGGTGGAAAGGATCTTGAAACCCGGTTGATGAATTGACAGAACCACAGTTCGTTGGCGCGAGTCTGTAATTGATCTGAGTGTTTGCATTACGTTCAAAGCCGATCTACTGTCGAGCCCTGAAGTTGGTTCATCAAGAATCAGCACTGCCGGGTCGTGGAGGAGGCACAGCCCTATCGAAACACGGCGGCGCTCGCCGCCCGAGAGGCCGTGTGCAAGCCTAGTGTCGGCCAAATGAGTGAGTCGGAGCTCATCAAGAAGAGAGGAGACAACGGTTGAAATATCAGAACTTTTGGGGTTGAGCAAACTAGCTGAAAACGCGAAAGTTTCAGCGACAGTGAGCAAAGGCAGGCATGCGTCGTGCTGAGGAATGTAAGCTGAGAGCTTCCGGAAGACGGAGGGGACGAGAGGGGCGGAATTGAGGAGGAGGGCGCCGCTCGTCGGGGCCGTACGCGCAGCTAAAATGTCAAGGAGGGTGGATTTCCCGGCGCCGCTGGGGCCAACGACTGCGAGGATTTGAGATGGGTATGCAGTGAGGGAGATGTCTTTCAGAATATAAGTTGGTGGGGTTGAAATGCAAGGCTTGAATAAGGTGGTGGTGGTGGTGGACTTTGTGTAGGAGATGGAGGCGGCGGTGAGTTTATATGTTTTGTGGGGCGGCGGAGAGGGAGGAGGTGGCGGTGGTTCCATGGAGGAGGAAAGGTGGTTTGATGGAAAGAGTGGATGAGTTGATAATAAGAAAGCCTAATAATATGGAAGGATATGTCTTGCTACTTCTCATACTCTAAGTGCTTATTTGAGTGAAATTAATTTAGAAAGTTTTGGAGGTATAAAATATATAAAAATATCTTATATATTTAAAATTAAAAATACAAATAAAATAAATAAAAAAAGAAAGGATTCAAACAGTCCATAAAATAGTTCTAGAAATATTTGGTGCTTAAATTAGCTTATTTTTCCAAAAAAATAAAAAAAAAATCCATAAAAGAGCTAGTTTGTGGTGTATTTCAGTTTTGGTGCAAAAATAGGGAAATTTCTTTTCCAAATCATATATGTCAAATCGAATCAAATTAATTACATGACAAATTTATGTATTATACTTTTCATATAATTGATCACTTCCTTTAAATTGTACATCAATCACACGACAAGTATAATATATTTATTTTATAATTGATCTAGATCTCGTCAATCCCAATCCAAATTAGAATTTTTCATATAAAAGATAGTGGCAAAAAGAGCTAAATTTGGTGGTTGTTGGAATTTAACTCTTTCCTCTTGTCTACTTGAGTTCATCTGAGGCTGAGAAATAACCATGTGAATGTTGGCCTTATACCTTTTACTTTTTTTTTTTTGGTTGGAGGAATGTACATTGTTTGCTTATTTCAGGTACACAAAATTTAAATTTAAATTTGAGATGAGAGATGTTAATGATTGGGGGAACATGTGAACATCGAAAGAAATTTGTCCTTACTATTTGTAATTGTTACTAAATAAGACATCCAACAATGTGCTTTGGGTTCACGAGTGTAGGTTAACGTAAGATCAATTAATATTCTAAAACAAAATTGAAAACTATAAGTAGTGGTTGTGATAGCATCTGAAGTCTATGATTAGTTTACTTATGACTTATGACTTATGACGTGCCCAAAGTGCTTCATAATTAGCACTCTTCATTTATTTTTTTGAAGCAAAACACAAATATATATATATATATATAAATTAGAGCAACGATATCGCGTTTATACAGAAAATGATATAATTTTAGTTGATTTAAAATACATATCATTTTCTATTAGGTCCATCAAAAAGGCCGGTGGAGAGTCATAGTATTCCTCTGAAACAGTAGTAGATCCATGTTGTGCCAAAAGATCGGCCATTCGGTTGCATTCCCTGTACGCGAATTGCAACATTACTTTTTTGAACCTAGTTAGCTGCCTCCAACAGAGTTGAAGGAGATTCCCCAAAGTCTTGGGTGGTTTGGCTTCCTTGTTGCTGAAAGTATGAAAAGCAAACTGAGAGTCAGTTTCAATGATTAGAAAATCAATGTCAAACATTGCAGCAATATCAATCCCTATACATATGACCCAAATTTCTGCCATATTATTGGTCCCTATTCCTATGATTTTAGAGAAGGCCACGATGAACTTACCATTCCAGTCTCTAATAATACCAGCGATTCCAGAAATACCTGGGTTTCCTTTGACTGCACCGTCTGTGTTTAATTTAAAAAAAATTTCTGGTGGAGGTATCCATTTAAGCTTCAAAGTAAAGTTAGAGAAGTTGTTTCTTACTTCATGATTTAGAAAACTTCTTGCAATATTTTTAGCTTGTGAAAAAATGCAGTAAGGATTAATAGTTTTATTTTGCAAAATAGCCTCATTTCGTTGTTTCCAGATGAACCATAGACAATTAACAAAAAGAGATTGGTTGTAGCTATAATTCTTATGTTTCAGTATTCTGAATATGACATTAGAATTATGCATGCTATTGTCTCCAATAAAGTGTATAGAATCAAAAACTTTGCAATTAAAGAAAAGATGTTGGCCATTTTCGGAATCAATTTTGCACAACTGGCAAAGTGGTGAATCCAGCCTATGCATTCAGAAAAGAAGTTCGGCAGTAGGTATTCTTTCGTGCATAAATTGTCAAATAAACATTTTGATTTTTGGAAGAGTGCGAATTTTCCATAGAATGTTCCAAGGTAAATGTGATTCAATATAAGAAAACTTGCGCGACTCAATTCAGTGATAAGCAGTGTTAAGACTGAAAATACCATTAGATGTCGAAGCCCATGAGAAGGAATTTGGTAAAGGAATTTTTGGTATAGGGATATTTCTGATGAGATTCAAAATAAATTCGGAACACTTTACTTTAGTAACTCCTCATTCCAGCTGCTATTAGAGGCATTGATAAAGTGACTAACTCGTAAATTATGAATAGCCCCCGAAGAGTTCTTATCAAGTAAATTATTAATCGTGAAATTACCCAAGCATTTACTGTTCCAAAAGTCAATATTATTTCCTATACCAAGACACCAAAAACAACATTCATTAATCGTGAGAATCATGCAGTGAATAGTTTTTCAAAGCCAGCTATGGTTCTTTTTAACATTTTACAGAATAAAATCACAATGAGAAAGTATTTTGCTTTTAAAACCAAATCCCATAAGTCATTTGGTTTAGTGAAAAGTCTCCGAGCTATCTTTAGAGAATGAGCCTTATTAAGAGAACGAAGGTTCCTAATTCCTACTCCTCCGCGCTTTTTAGGTTGACAAATAGTCTCCCATTTAATAAGACTCTTGCGGTTAGAAAGTGGATTACTGTTCCATAAGAATTTCTTACACGTTCTACTAATGGAGTCAAGCACATTCATAGGCAGTTGAAAAGAACCCATAGCATACTGAGGAATGGTATTAAGAACATGTTTGATAAGAGTCACTCTACCTGCTACTGATAGGTATTTATTATACCATACTGAAATTTTATTCTGAATTTTCATCAAAATATCAGCAAACTCCTCTTTGTTTAATCTACCAGTAGTGAAAGGAAGACCGAGGTATTTCTCCCGATTATTAGCACGAGTAAGCCCAAGGGTTATACGAATATCTTTCTGTCTCAGTCTAGGAATTTTTGGAGAGAATCTGATTTTTGATTTTTCCCAACAAATAGTTTGGCCGGCACAATTAGCAAAATCTTCTAGGCACTTTTTCGTGTTTATGGTAGTTTTGTGGTCAGCTTTTAAAAATAAAATACAATCATCTTCAAAACTTAGAATGGGTATAGGAGGTCCACTCTCTCCCGGTCTAAGTGTTGCAATGTCCCCGACATTATTGAGTTTCAAAAAGTTACAATTAATACATCCATGCACAGAATGAAAATGTATGGGGATATAGGATCACCTTGTCTTAATCCCCTATTAGGGCTCCATTTATCCGAGATAAAATCATTAACATTAATCGTATATGAAACAGTTTTGATACAAGTGAGAATTCGATCCATCCATATGCTCGGGAAGTTAAAGAGTTTTAGAGTGTCTTCAATGAAATTCCACTCCATTTTGTCATATGCTTTTTCAAGATCTAATTTTATAGCCATGAAGTGTTTTTTGAATTTTTTTAATTTCAAAGAATGTAGGAGTTCATGAGCCATAATAATATAATCACCTATATGTCTATTAGGAACAAAAATATTCTGATACGGGGAAACAATACGGGGTAAAAGGCACCTAATTCTCTTTACAATGATGTTTGCAATAATCTTGTAAGAGACATTACAAAGACTAATAAGTCGGTAGTGTGAGATTAAAAGGGGGTTCTTTCTTCTGGGATTAAGACAATTCTTGTTTCATTTATTTTGGAGTCTAAAATCCCATTCTCGAAGAAGTTATAAACAACAGGACAAACATCTTGCGTAATAAGATTCCAATATTTTTTATAGAACATACTGTTAAAACCATCGGGACCGGGGGCCTTATTCACCCCAATTTTATTAACACCTTCCCAAATTTCTTTTTTCGAAATATTAGTAAGCAATTTTTCAGAGTCTAAATCATATAATTTTTTCGTTTGCACATTGAAAATATTGGTATTAGGAATTTAACAAGACTTATGCAAATTACTGAAATAAGATACAAATTTATTAAGAATGGCCTGTGGTTCCACTAACCAAGTCCCATCATCATTCTTTTAGCACTAATAGAATTTTGTCTCTTTCTGCCATTAACAAAAGCATGAAAAAAATTTGAGTTATCTCCTTCCAAAGTCCATTTTAAGTGCGCTCTTTCTGCCCAGTGAGTTTGTTTAATGAGGAGATTATTAATCTCATTCATTAAGACATTTTCTAATTCGAGAAGATCATCCTTTGGATTATTGGATATTGAAGATAAAACATTTTCTAATCTAGAATAAGCAAGATTAATATTACCCTCCAAATGTCCAAATACAAACTTTTTCCACCATGTTAATCTATTTACTAAATGATTGCATTTCATGAAAAAATTGGCATCTTCATTGTGTCTGGTAAAGTTCAACCAACATTCTTCTAAAAAGCCACTAAACTCATTGTGCAGAATCCATGCATTTTCAAAACGGAAAATTTTCTTCTTTTTAAACCAAAATAGGTAGTGTCTAGTAGAATAAGAGAATGATCTAAAGTATTGCATGGAAGATTATAAACCCTAGCATTAGGAAATGCATTTATCCAGGAAGGGTTTGCTAGGCATCTGTCTAGTCGCTTTGCAATAAAAGATCTACCAAATCTTCAATTACTCCAGGTAAAACTATGGCCTATGAAACCTAAATCAGTAAGGTTACATGTCTGCATGCAGTTTGCAAATCTACTACTAAGGAGTCTGTTAAAACCATTCCCCCCAATTTTTTCGTGAGGTCACAGAATATTATTGAATCACCCATTATTAACCATTTCTTGTCAATAACTGAAGCAATCGATTGCAAGTTGTGTTGTGGGTGGTTGTACACAGCACTCAAGAGGAAAGCATGAAGCCCCCTTATGAGAGATACCTCGACATGCAGTATGCTAGCTGAAGCATGGATGAGATGAACATTTAGTTGTCTGCTATTCCACAAGATCCATATGCCACCCGCCAGACCAATCGCGGTTGCAAATACAGAACTGTAAAAAAGAAGCCTCATAATGACCTGATGAGACCTATCCGTCTGGATTCTTGTGTCTAAAACCACGAAAATTTGTGGATTATATCTAGCCAGAAGCGACCTTGCTGCTGGGATAAACTCCGTTCGTGAGGCTCCTCTATAATTCCAACAAAGTACTTTCATTATGAAATCCGGAGGAGGTAAGGTTCGGGACATGATGCCATTTTGCATGGTTGGCCTGGCCATCACATGCTCGTTTTGCTGCATTGGTGTATTCTGGTGGCCTTGAAGGTCGTTTGATTTTGGTAGAGCTAGCACTCTGTATTGCACCTCCTCTCTCGTGCGAATGACTCGCGTTCTTGGTTTACTTCCAGTATCAGTTTTGGTGACAGTGAGGAGCTGAGAAAAATATGAGGAGTAACATGGTAAGGTTGGAACAAGTACTCGTGTATCCCCAGCGGAATCATGTTGTCCCTTCCTCTTGGGGAGTTTTCTTGAGTTGAACTTCCTCTAGGTTTTGGTTGGCTCCTATGGTGTTGTGAGTTTGGTTCAGACTGAAAAATGAATTCTGGTAGCCTGGGGGGTAAGGTTGATTAGGCTCCTGAACAGTGAAGGATGGGCATTATGGTTCAGGTGAAGGAAGCAAGCAGTTGGGCGTAGGGGGAACTAGACGTTGTTGGGCGTAGCATTGGTGACTGGGGTTTCCATAGCCTGGGTCGCTGCAGGAGTGTTTAGGGAGAGAGCTGGGCTTAAAGAGCCCTGATTCTGAGAAGTTTCCTATTGCAGTGGTGTTGGGGCCATTTTCAGATTCAGAAAGCTTTCTTTGTTTTGATTGTACAGGAAGTGTGCATGCAGTATCTTCCATTACTGGGATCTTTATAAGAGAATTAACCTCTGGTTGTTGAACTAGGGTTTGGTCTTGAGTAGTTACCCATATTTCGTCTGCCACGTGTTCTCTTATGTGTTTCTTGGTCATTAAACTCTGGTCACTATTTGGTTTAACATTTAGTATGAACCCTGGTTGTTCCTTGGTTAAATTAACCTGTGTCTCTTGAGCTTCCACTTGTGTTTTGTCTAATTCAGCTGATTTGGAGGGGGCCGCTGATTTGGAGTCCGGTTTGGTCGTCCTGTTGTCGACAGATGGAACTGGATTGTCTGTCATGGGTCCTTCGTCCATGCTGGTTGTAGTGGTTGAGTCCTTTAGGGCTTGCGTCATCTCCTTGTCTCCCGTGAATTTGGTAATCATCTCTTCCGTGTTATCAAGGTCTGCAAGAATTGAGAAGGAGTTTCTTTGCTTGCCGTCTTGTTTCAGTAACGTTGTGCTATTGGTCTTTGAAAGGAGAGCCGCTTGATTCTTTTGATATTGACATGATGAGCTTCCTCTGGCCATCCAGATTTTTGTATTTGTTTTCCTTTGTTGAGTGTTTACGTTTTTCCCTTGTAATTTCTGTTTGTCTTGCAATAAGGCAGGGATTGGTCCTTTTGTTGTTGTCACATTTCCTTGTGTATCTTCTCTGTTCATCTTTCTTCTTGGCCTTGCTAAGATAATCATCCATCTGTTACTAGCTTTGTTAATGGTTTCTTGTTCCTTGAATCTGTTATCTTCCATTCCCACTGATGTTTTCTCGCTTTCCTTAGAGCCTTGATCGTTTGGGCTTGAGCTTCCTAAACATTTATTTTGAGAGTGACCTATCTTTCCACATGTATAGCAGAAATCTGTCTTCAGTTCATACCTAACTCTTTGTAGTCTCTTACCTATTCTAATAAACTGCGGCAGTACCTTGTTGGTCTCAATTTCTACACACAATCTCGCATATTTACTCCTGGAGTGATTATTCGTGTGATAGTCCATCTTTATCGGTCGTCCGAACAACTTTGCTACTTCGAACAGGGTGTTAAATTCATAGTATTCCACTGGTAACTCCGGCAATTGAATCTATGTAACCACTGTCTGAATTTTAGCTTCTGAAGGAACAAAATCTGGTGACCATTGTTGTATCGCTAGATATCTATTTTGAAAAAACCATGGGCCTCCTGCCAATGCCACCACATAGTCTTCTGGATTTAAAGTCTTTATAACATAAAATCCTTCTCCAATGTCTGTGGTTTGGAGGCAGCATTCAGTACGTTGTCCAGTGCATTAGACCTGATGTGGCTTTCGCTTTTAGCGTAACCAGTCGATATCAGTCGTGTGCCGGGGAGGCACACTGGAGTGCGGTCAAGACTATCCTGAAGTACCTGAAAAGGATTAAGGAAATGTTCTTAATCTACGGCGGTGGAGAGTTGATACTGGAAGGCAATAGCGATGCTAGCTTCCAGTCGGATGACGATAATGCCAAGTCTCAGTCTGGTTTTGTATTTAGACTAAATGGTGGCGTGGTGACTTGGAAGGGTTCCAAGTAGGCTACCACGACGGACTCCACCATAGAGTTTTGAATATACAGCAGCTTTGGAAGCTGCTAAGGGGACGGTTTGATTTGTTCCTGTGTTTTCCAGATGATTTTTAGATGAATGTGCATATTAGAAACATATCTGTTTATTCCTACTGTTTGCACAATAAGTGCTCTTCTCCAAGGGTCTTGAATTTCTTTTAATCTATCCTGAGCAATTCTTAAAGTAGGAGCATTTGAGTCTTCCATAGTGTAACCGAGATCTTCTGATGAAAATTCTTTTGTTTCTTCAAAATTGTTTAGCCAAGTTGGGAAGAAAAAGTGATTTGTTGACTGTATAAGCTTTCTTTTGTATAGCTAATTCTTGAAGTTATCCTTTGAAGTTTCTTTTCCTGCAACATGTGCCATTGATATTCTGCAAGCTTCTTCCTGGGAGGCTGAATAATTTTTGTCAAAATGAGCATCAATCTTCATTGGATCTATGCCATCTGGTTCCTTTTGATGATAGAAATCTTTCGTTTCCACTAGGCAAGACGATTTTTGGATTTTGTCAGGAGGTTTTGGGGGAATACAAGATATGAAACGCAGGAGTTTTCCTTGATCATTTTCCTTTGGGCCAGAGAGCATTTTTCAAAACTCTATAGGACTCTTCATTTATTTCCACTCATATTATCAAAATCAATTTACAAATATTATATATTTTTTTCACATATCGAGTACGGATGTGATGCGAGCGAAAAGTTGTTCGTCCCAGTATTTTTAACTTGAAATTTTTTGACCTAATTTATTATAAGTCTTTGAACGAGAACCTGCAACAAATACATTAACAATCTAATGCTCAAGTCAGTAAACAACTATGAAAATGGTAATTAAATTGAACGAAACATAATGTATATAGTAATAATATAGCGATAGAATATTTTCGATAATGGTGTTTTATGCATGTGAATGGTGCAAAGTTACTTTACCTGCACCGGGGGAGGAGGCCTGTTTTTATAGCCTTCGCCCCTTGTCGGTTAATGAGGTGCAGTCCCCTTGTGACTCGGGATGATAGTTGCTGAGGATAAGCTCCAACATATCTGGAGAATGCCTCTACATGTATATGTTGGAACACTTGCTTATTCCCGAACAATTAATATAATTATCGTGTATATTAATGTATAACAAAAATTAAAATATTTAAAGTTTCAATATACAATGTTCTATTTAGACACTTATATATGTTCTACTAAAGAAAATTCCTACTCAAATAAAAAAATAGTTAGATCAAATATTTACATATCAAGTATAATATATTTGTCATGTGATCAGTCAGTCATTTTTTCCAATTGTACATCAATTACATAATAAATATGATACACTTATTATATAATTAGATCAAATTTAACCAAATTTCGATCCGAACTAAACTTTACGTAATTTCACTCCAAATTTGTGGAAGAAAAACACCGTCGTTCTTAATCTCAATGAAGATTTTCTTCAGTGAGTCCGTGACTCACTGCCCACTTGTAATTAAATATTTGTTTTATAGTTTGGATTTTATGATTCATGGTTAAACGAATATAAATTTGTGGGTATATATATATATATATATGGGGAAAAATGCAATTACTCCTTATGTAAAATATGCAAAACTTCTCATTTGAAAAAATAAATAGCAATTTATCCCTTATATTTTAAAAAATATAGCAAAAAAATTCCTGTGAGAGAGTTATTTACTGCATTTTAAATAACACAAGGGGTAAATTGCTAGTTATTTTTTTATACGAAATAATTGCTTTTTTTAATTAACACGTGATACAAATTGCATTTAACCATATATATATATATACATATAGGTAGGATGTTTCCTTTTGTACAAATGAGGAAGTAGTACTCTGTACTTGCCATATGTAGCTTCTTAGCTGTACAGTCACAGGGATGCTCCCATTTTCAGACATTCTACTATTCTAGTATTGATGCTGAGTAAAAAGTAAAAAGTTCGTTTGAGTATGCAATTTGAAAATTTTTTCTCTAGCTATCCACAAATTTTGGAAAGAAGATCCGCAAAATGTATATTAGCATTTCAACACTCAAGTCAGTAAACAATATTGAAAATAATAATTGGAATTGAAAAAAACATAACATAATCATTCAGTATAAGATTGCTTGGAGCAATAGTGTAACCATAATTATGTGATTGCTTTACCTTTCTTAATAGTTTATGATTCATAATGTGTATACATTCAATCAAGCAAGACTTTTTTTTTTTTTTTTTAGAATGTAAACTTTCATAAATATAAACAAAGCGTACATCAAACAAGACTTTATTGGTTATAATTATGTGATTAATTTAGAGGGTGTTTGGCTAAGTTTTTTTAAAACATTTTATAAATTCTTACATCTTATAAGATGTTTTAGGAGCTTATAAGATGTTGGATCTTATTTTAAAAATAAGCTCATAAAGTGTTTGGGTAAAATAAGATGTTAAAGCTTATAAAATATTTTCACATCTTATAAGATGTTAGGGTGTTTGGCATAATACTGTCTTTTTATTGATAAAATGACCAAAAAGGATATGATACTATTAGATACAAATAAATTATTATTTTTATTGACATGTTGTGTCTTTAAATATTTTTGAAATAATTTTATAAATAGCATACATTAGTTTAATTTCAAATAAATAATTTTTTTTACAAAAATAAAAAAAGGGCAAATTATGACCTAAATTTTGAATAAAAATAATATATGTGTACATTTATGCTAATCGAATATTAATGTAGATATATATGTTTTCTCTCTTGATTCCATGACTATTTTTAATTGTATAATTGTCTTAAATATATATGTACATTTATGCTAGTCGAATATCATAGCAATTTTATTTTTGTTTAGCTATAATAATTTATTATTTAATAATAAAACATTTTTTCTTTTTTAAATGTAAAAAAAAATTAATAATAAGAATTTTAAAATCTTAGAGAGAGAGTATTTGTGTGTGTGTGTGAAAGAGAGAGAGAGAGAGAGAGAGAGAGAGAGAGAGAGAGAGAGTGTATTGTGTGTGTACAGTATGCGTGTGCGCGTGTGTGTTTGTGTGTCTGGAGAGAGAGAGAGAGAGAGTGTGTGAGTGTGTGTTTGTGTGTATGTAAAAAGAGTGTGTGTTTGGTGACTGAGGGTATGTTTGTCTTATAACATATTAATTTTATACAACTTATAAGATGTTTTGAAAAAAGTTAGAAATGTTAACTTTTCTTTAAGAGTTTATAAGATTCAAAACATCTTATTTCGATATTTTATTTGCTCTTTAATAAAAAATTTGCCAAACAAAATTTTAAAACTTATAAGCTCCCAAACATCTTATAAGATATTTTGAGAAACTTATAAGTTTAACCAAACACCCTCTTAGTTCTAAACGGAGAAGATAATATTATTTCGGTTTTTCTGTTTCTGGTGCCCAGAGGCCAGAAGGCTCACTCCTGTAGATGGTCAAACCATGACCCAAATGTAACATAACCCGGCCCAATTTACAAATCTGGGTTGGTGTAGATTGATTTATGATCCGTATTTGGGTGGTCCAGTACTCCAGTTTCCTTTTATGAGATTAAAACAAAATGGGCCTTAGATGTGGCCCAATTTGGAAAAAGCAAACTGGTGAGTGAAATATAGGCCCGGGAATTAGGCCCATATGTTACAAGTAAAAGTGGTCTAATTAAATTATAAATAAAAAGCACACAACTATGGTCATTAGAGGAACTAACGGTCAGATCTTGATGACATTCCGGAAGCCGTCAGGTGGATGTAGTAATGTAGTGGTTGAGCTAAACGCTTTGGTAATTGGAGTTGAATATGCGGTGGCACAATAGATATCTCGATTATGAGCTGAGGTTAAGGAAAATTCTTGATCGGAGCAGATTCGTCAAACTAAACCAATCATAAAGCAAGTGGATACACTTGTTATATGATTGATCACTTTTCCAAAATTGTATATCAATCACACGACATGTGTATTGTACTGGCCATATAATTGGTTTAGATTTGATCGAGTCAGGTTCAAGCTAGAATTTTCTTTGAACACGATGCACAAATGGTGCTCATCGTCATCTCAATTGGTTGAACAGGAGACGATACGCGTAACACTTGCTTAGTCGTCTCCATGTTGTGCAGACGCACATATACTATGAAGGTAATCCTTTGATTGACTATTTTGCTAGGTTGTTTGCAGTGGAACAAGGCACAAGAACAATAGCATGCACATGAGATACACGACACATCGAAGGGAATAACTAGGCTTGATAGATTAGACTTTCCTGACTTATTTATTGTCATTGCTTCAAATCGTGTCTTGTACCAATATTTCTCTTTGTGAATTTTAATAAATGGGTAGGATTCAACTTCAAACCCTGCCAGACACTGACAACTTTATAAAAAAATAAATTAAAAATAAAAAACACACTCAAAAAGCAAAATATTTATATATATACATGAGTCAGAATAACATCAATTTTTCAGTATATGGCATCTTAAATATTTATCTTTATTTTATTTTTCAAAGAAATATAGATTTATTAAAGTTATATTGAAATTGATGGATTTTAAATTTTAATTTCCTAATAACAAGTCATTTGAATTTAATTGGATAATTTTAAATTCAAAGTATCAAAATCCTTCTATTCTAGTTTCGATTGTGCGGCATTATATTATCAAGAAAATTTGAAATGAGTTGGAATAAGTAGATAATTTAAATGAGGAAAGCCAGACCTAAAGCAGACAAGAATCTCATTAGTGGTAATAACAAGGAAGAAGCCTTCGTCTCTTATATCATAATAATATTCCTGTCAATTTGGGTGCTGCCTTTCTAGAAGAAAACTTGAATCCAGAGCAATATATTATAAATTCAACCTTTATTTTTATATTAGTTTAGCAATTTTTAAATTAATATCAGAATCAGATTATAAATAATGCCCCGAATATTATATATATATTTAATATTCTTTACAAGAATATATATTAATTAAGATGGATGACACGTTTTTCATCAAGTAAAAATATTGAAGTCTTCTGACTTTATATAATAAGAGTGGCGGTGGCGGGCGGTGGCGGCCGCCGTGTGAGCTAGACTACCTATGAAATCATCACAATTACGTCAACTAAAAGCCCTAGAAATTACGCATATGTGCTAAATTTTCTGTTTAGAGTTACTTTTTCCATTTTAAAAATTTTGAGTGATTTGAGGAAATAAATTTGAAGCTAAGAGGATATATCGAAAATGTTTGATAATATTGATCGAAAAATATATATTGAAAAATTGATATTAATATATTTGGTATTATTATTGAATAAGACAAAAGTTATAACAAAATGGTGAATTATATTGTAAATTTGTAAATAGTAGGTATATTTAATTTTATTTATTTATAAGTGTGTGTCTATATGTAAGATATAAATTTATTAAAACTCGTCTCTCAAAACATATATATAGATATAAGAATCGTTGTTAAAGGCGGTTGTGGAAAGAGTGGAAAAAGGACCCCATGAATTTATT
This sequence comes from Sesamum alatum, assembly GCA_034509735.1. Taxonomy (NCBI): domain Eukaryota; kingdom Viridiplantae; phylum Streptophyta; class Magnoliopsida; order Lamiales; family Pedaliaceae; genus Sesamum; species Sesamum alatum. The sequence continues at coordinate 26,211,795 of JACGWO010000003.1, read as the reverse complement.
GAAAGGCTGACCTAATTATAGTGAATGCAAAGTAAATATAAGGTAAATTACAATTATCTATTATGGGGTTTGACATAATTACAATACTCTTTCGTTATTTGAAAATTTTCAAATACCCTTCCGAGGTTTGTAACCGTTTAACAAATAACCTATTTCCATCCATTTTTATGGGTGAACTGACCAAAATGCTCTTATGCACAGAATTATTTTACTTAATTTTTAAAAAAAAATTGGACTACAATGTGCAGGAACAGGTTTCTTAAGTTTTTTACACAGAGAAACAATAATGCAATTTGCCTCAGTTGATTTTTGTACAATTTCAATAAAAAGTTCAAGGGCAAAATCGTCAATTTCAGGTCTTTGGTTAAAAATTACAAATCCCAAGAGGGTATTTATAATTTTTCAAACAACGAAAGAGTATTTGTAATTATGCCAAATCTCAGGTGATGTGGCTGTAATTTACCCTAAATATATATATATATATATAAAGTATAAAATATAGTTAGCAAATATAGAATATAAAAAAATATAAAATATAGAAAACCCGATTTGAATAGTTAGCAAAAAAAGGTAGGGTATATATTTGAGAGGTCACAGGAAACTTGGGGTGTAGATATTGGAATATGTCAAACTTGCACCACTCACTCACCTAATTCCATTATTAATCAACTCTACTTTAATTTATACATACATATATATATATATATCCCACTTGCTCATATCTATGCCTTTATTCACATTCCATATTCATATCTACGCGCTAATGATGCTCATTTTTTGTTTAAGTAAATCAATTATAATAAGTCCTGTTGAATAATAGGGATAATTATAATAATTAAACTTTAATTAATAATGTTACATAAATTAAATTTAAATAATATTTTATTATTATAATATATATTACACAATAGATAACATCTCGCGCATTGATGGGGTAAGAAATCGTTGATGTTCTAATGATGCTCATCGCTCATCTAATTTCTACAACACACTTAACTCTCTATCTCTCACACACACATAGGACAGTATAATTAACATAAAATAGTTGTCATCTAGAAGAAGAAATAAATTGAAATGGCTATATGTGTATATATATATATATATATATATATATATGCTGATCAGACTTCTAATACCCATCATGTGATTACCAAAAAAAAGAGTGATTAATTTAATTGATTACTTAATTACAGTGAGTAGTATTTAATTGATTACCAACAATATTGACTCTGTGCTGCTAAACTATTTACGTTGTATATATAATTTTAAATATTTAATGTTTATATATCTTTCCATAGAAATTATTTTTTTAAAAAGTATGAACCAAAAACTAAGTATTGGAGATAAAAAAAAAAAGAAAAATAAATATAAATGAGAAAAGAAGAAACATGTAGGTGCCGAGAGAAAAAAAACTATTATATATATGTAGATATATAATTATTGTAATTTTGGTTACGAAACATAAGTAAGGAACTTTAAAACATATATATTAACTACATACGTACGATTTTCATTTGGATTAGATAATTAGCTATATATTTTTCAAGGGGCAAAATGCAATTTACCCTCCTATGTTATTCGAAAATAGCAATTTACCCCATTGTGATAAAAAAATAAACAATTTACCTCATTGTGATAAAAAAATAAGCAATTTATTCCCTTGTATTTTTAAAAATAAAGCAAAATAACCCCTTCATACGAGAGGTGCAACACACGCGCCCTAAGTACGATTGTGATTAGATTTTAGCTATAAATAATATTTATACTCTTAATTTTTAACCCTTAGATCTTATTTGATATATATATATATATATATATATATTAACGGTGAAGATTTGAAGAACAAATCAATGGCTTAGATATTTCTTTATTTAGATCTACGATTTATATTTACATATAAAATCAATGGCCCATATCCATTTGAATTAGATCAATGGTTCAAATTTTACACAAGCTATAAATATAAATTATAAATTATATATAATATATATAAATTATACATATATATACAATATATGCAAAATATTAATAAAAAATATATAAAAACAAAAAGAAACAGGGGATGCGCGCCGGCGACGAGGGGGAAGGGGGCGGGCGCCGACGACAAAGGGGGAGGGGAGGGGAAGGGGCGACGGCTGCACATGGGGAAGGGGGGTGACGGGAAAGGGAAAGGGAAAGGGAAAGGGAGGGGGGGGGGGGGGGGGGGGGGGGGGGTTGCGGCGGCTGCAAGGGGGAGGGGGCGACAAGGAAAAGGAAAGGGGAGGGGGGCGCCGACGGCGGTGGCGGAAGAGGGCGGCGGGAAAAGGGAGGGGGAGGTGAAGGGGCGTCGGCGCGAGCGGCTATACATATATAGATTATATATATCATAAATATACATATATAGTATATATATCATAAATGTATATACATATATTTTAAAAAATATGTTTTAATTTTTTTTGATTTAAATTTTATATGTAAATTGAATCTGGACCGTCGGTTTGTATTAGATAAAATCCAATGGTTGTAAAATAAAATAAAAAAATAATAAAAAGAAAAACAGAAATGAGCGCGTGTATCCCACCCATCGCGTGAGGGGTGTATTTTGCTCATTTTCTTAAAACACGAGGGGATAAATTGCTTATTTTTTTAACACAACAGAGTAAATTGCTATTTTCGGATAACACAGGAGGATAAATTGCATTTTACCCATGTTTCAAGCCATATATACATACTGAAGGAATAACTTATTAGATCATTATTATTCTCATAAGTGAATGCCAAGTAAGAATCATTAATTAGGCCCACAAAGATATAATTAAGAGCGGGACTAAGAATCTTTGAGTCCTCATATTTCCCATATCACGAATTGGTGGACCGTAGCAATAGGTTAAGGTTATTTTCTAAAGTTCTGCTTAAAATCGAAATATAAATTATATTTACATACAAATTAAAACAATTGTATCATACGTCCGACAAGTTTTTTTTTTTTTTTGCAATCTTTGTTCTATTATTTTTGAAGTCATCATATTACATCACATAATTCTAAAAGAATTGCAATTTTAATTCCACCGCTTAATTACTTTAAATTTTTGACAGAAACAACTTTATCAAGTCTTGACAGAGCTCGTATAATGCACGTGCCGTTAGTGTAAAATAAATTAATGGAATTAAAGTTTGGGAAACAATAATGAAGGTGATATATAGTCTTGTAAATCTGATTCATGTAATAGTATTTTATCAAGTGTATCTTATATCTTACCTATATCACTATATATACACTAGAAAAAAAATTATTATTGACTATAATTTTAATAACTATGATTAAAAGTTGTGATAGATAACTATATATTATTACCACGATTAAATAAAATCTACGCAACAATCTAGCTTTTCCACTGTGAAAAAATTATTTGCCACAACTAAGAGTCATGGTAAAAACAAAAGTCATGACAAATGTTTTAACCATCTTCGCAAAAACTACGACCAACAACCGTTGTATGACCGTGGTCAATGACTGTTTACTATATCCTATTTATTATTAACCATAACAATTCATCATGGTTAAACGTTATATTCTCGTAGTGATATATAAATATATATGTGGGAAAATTACATTTATACCACCTGAGCTATGGGTCTGTTTACACAAAGTACCATGCCTTTTGGATAATTAACATACACCCACTAGAAATATCAACATCATTTACACAAACCACTCATGTTTTTTTTGAAAAATTATACATACTCTCCCAAAAACATCAATATTATTACACAAACTATCCCTGTTGTTTTAGCTATCAGGGTGATTTATGTAATTATGCAAAAACAAGTAGTTTGTATTAACAAACTATAGATCAAGGAATATAAATATAATTATCTCTATTTATATTTACGCTATTTGTGTATTTAAAAAAAAATCATTCACACCACATATTTATATTAACTGAAATATAAAATACAACATAAAATTTGGAGTCAAATGAAAAATTAATTAGTCCCATTTTAAGTCCATTTGCAAATTTGGTCTCATACTTTTGAAAATAGCCAAAAGTAATTCTATACTTTAATTTATGTTGGCAAAACTAGTCCTGCCGTTAAAATTCTTACAGAAGTGCCAAAAAATCGTTATTTGACCTGTTGTAGTGTGGGATGATTGGTAGCAATAGGTTTTTTGAGGGAAAATGTGTATAAGAGTTGTTTTGGAGGCAAAAAAACTCATTTTTCCTCTTATCTCCATCTCTCTCTTTCTCTTCATCTCAACCTCCTTCTTCTTCTTTTTTTATTTCTTTTCTTTTTTTGGCTTTGGCTGCAACAAACTCATGGAATAGAAGAAAAAAACATATCTTCCTCTTCTACAACTCAAAATCGTCAAGGGGTCACATTTTAATTGAACATGTGTTATTAACAGTTTGTGCATTTTTTGCTTCCACATTTTTCAGCAACATATTTTAAGAAATTAACATTTGAAATTTAAAGACCATAGTGAATTACATCTAAAATAACAGTTCATTATAATCCTTCAAATAAATAACTTTAACACAAATGGAATTCAAGAAACAAACAACAACATAAGAAATAAATTCCTTCATCATTGCAAGTGTGTATTCTCTGCCTCTAAAGCTTTCATCTTTTTATTGAAAATTTTAATCTCACCTTCCATTCGATAGAAGAGGAAAATATTTTTACATTTCTTCCTCTTCTATTCCATGAGAATGTTGCGGCCAAAGCAACAAAGAAAAAAAAAAGGAAAAAAGAAGAGAAGGTTGAGATAAAGAGAACGACAAAGATGAAGATAAGAAGGAAAATGAGTTTTTTTTTACCTTCAAAACAACTCTTATGCATATTTTCCCCCAAAGACCTGTTGTTGCCAATCATACCACCCTTCAATAGGTCAAACTAACGGTTTTTTGGCACTTTTCTTAGAATTTTAACGATAGGACCAATTTTGCAAACAAAAGTTAAAGTATAGGACTATTTTTGACTATTTTAAAAAGCACGGGACCAAACTTATAAATAAACTTAAAGTATGGGACTAATTTTACATTTAACTCCAAAATTTGCAATAGCTTCGAACAGGCCCAACACAAAGCTAATCAAAGTAGCAAAGCAAGAATAAATCAGTAGACCCTTCTTAGTATTATACCAAACTTTTCACCTCGTACAAAATTATTCCTATTTTTTTTTCTCTTTTGTGTTACACTATAAACTTATTCAAATTGTGCATTTCTTCCCATAATTGTCTGATCCCATCTTCCAAAATTACAAGTAAAAAAGGACAAAAATGCCTATGGGAAGCAGAAAATGCCTAGCATACACTGTCATAGGAATTATACTACAAACCCTAATAATACTAGCCTTTGTCCTAATATTCATGCGTGTAAGAACCCCCAAAGTCCGGTTTCAATCCTTGAGCATCGAAGGACTAACGCTAAATTCATCTTTCAACATGAGGCTCAACGCTCAAGTGAAGGTGAAAAATGCGAATTTCGGGGAATTCAAATTTCCTGAAAGCGCGATTTCAATACTTTACCGGGGGAACGTAGTCGGCAATGGCGTGATTCCGGGGTCGGCCGCCGGAGCGAGGTCCAGTAAGAAACTGAACGTGACGGTGGATGTGGAGTCCAAGAAGGATCCGTTTTTGGGGAGCGACTTGAATTCGGGTAGGGTTACGCTATCCAGCCATGCAATGTTGAAAGGAAAGGTTCATCTGTTGAAGGTGGTTAAGAAGAAGACGACGGCTACGATGAATTGTACTATGGATGTTGATACGAGGACGAGAGCTGTTGTGAACTTGAAATGCAAGTAAAAGTTGTGCTTACATGCAAGCTTTCTTTTCTTCTACTTTTTTTTCTTTTTAATTATTTTTTTATTTTTATAATTAATTGTTGTTAATTAAGAACTTTGTTGAATTAGAGGGACGTTATGTGTTTATGGTTTATTTGAATTTATTAAGATGGTAATGTACTTTTGTGTAAATTGCCGTCGTATGATGTTATTTGTAATCTGTGTTTGTTGTACGTTGATTGCAGATTATTTGATGTAATTTCCACTAAATTATATGTGTATTTTTTTATAAACTTGGTTTGGGCATCTGTTGTGTTAGATACTTCGTAATTTCTTTAGGCTACTGTTGGATTAATGAATTTGAATTTTAGGGAATGACTTGAAAAGGAGGATGTCAAATAATTCTATAATAGAAGAATTTAAAATGTGTTGATATTCACCAAAATATAATTTAGGCAAAATTATATTTTTAGGCTTGTAACTATAGGTCATTAGCACTTTTGGTCCTGTAACTTACTCCAATATTTACATATTTAGTCCTTTTATTTAGGAATTTAGTTCTCAACATCTCACATTTGATCATTTTTTGGCAAATTTAGTCTCATGTTGACAATTTTTGTCCCATTCTCATTCGAGTAGATCTCATTTTTGGACCTGTAATTATATGTCATTAGGATCAAATTTGTCAATATAGGACTAAATTTGTCAAAAAAGGATCAAATCTGATATGTGTTGCACTAAATTTGTAAAGAAAGGACTAAATGTATAAATGAAGTAAGTTATAGGACCAAAAGTGCTAACGACACTACAAAAAGTATGATATTTAACCATGGCTAGTTGCCATGGTTAATACTAAATAACCATAGTGAATAGTCATTGACCACGGCCACGCAATGGTTTTCGGCTGTGGTTTTTGCGAGGTGGCTAAAACATTTGTCATGGCTAAAAACAATGGCGAATGTTTTTACCACGGCTAAAAGCCGTTTATTTTAGAATCGAAGGATTTGAATCCTTTGAATATAGAATTATCAACAAGTTCTCAATTGAATTTTCTGTTGCAAATCGTATTACATCACCTACTCAATTCGACATACACACGCGACGTGTATAAAAATGACATCATGCATATTTAAAAGATTGAATATTATTTGCAGCAGAAAATTCAATTCGCAAATTTTCAGAGATTTTGAAATCCATGACTTCAAATTCTTCATACCAATATAACCCTTCTTTAATTTTACACATAACAAAAAGAAAAAATCAAATGAAAAGAAATGTCAATGAAGCGTTTCTTCAATGATAAATTAAGTATTTAATGAACCCAAAACTCTATATAATTTCACAAGATATTTGGAATTAGTTCCACCTATGATAAGATACACGTCTTCTTTCATAGTGGTCTCAATTTGCTATTATTGCCTTCTTCAGTAGATGCTTTAATATGAAAATGTTTATGCATTTAATTAATGTTTTTTAATATTATAATGTATGTGATGTGGAGAAAGAACTAAATTTGCAAAAAGTCCCTCAAACTTATGATTATTTGCATAAAGGTCCTTGAGGGAAGTTGAGGGAGGTTAAATTGAAGTTGAGAGGAGTTGGAGAGAAGGAAGTTGAAAAGAGAGTGGACTAGTGAAATGACGAAAATGCCCTCAACTGATTAATTTTAGGCCGTAGGATCGAAGGACAACGTTGTAATTTCACCCCCTAAAATTTACTATAAATAGGGAGTGAATTCATTTGTTTTGATATACCTTTTTTGATGAATAAAGAAACTTTCAAAATTTCAAGGAAATATTTGAAAGTCGGGGGCTACTGATGTGGAGAAAGAACCAAATCTGCAAGAAGACCCTCAAACTTATGAGTATTTGCATAAAGGTCCTTGAGGAAAGTTGAGGGAGGTTAAATGGAAGTTGAGGGGAGTTGGAGAGAAGGAAGTTGAAAAGAGAGTGGGCTAGTGAAATGACGAAAATGCCCTCAACTGATTAATTTTAGGCCGTAGGATCGAAGGGCAACGTTGTAATTTCACCCCCTAAAATTTACTATAAATAGGGGGTGAATTCATTTGTTTTGATATACCTTTTTTGATGAATAAAGAAACTTTCTACATTTCCTTGCTTTTATTACGCTTCTTGAATTCATTTGGTGCACACGTTTTTAGGTTACGTTTCTTCTTAATCTCACTCCATCAGTATGAAATGATATAATTGTTTCCTCCTACATAAAAAGTTATATAATATGTGATAAAAATCTGAATTGATTTGGACTAAATTAAGATTTGTTATTCTCCTGCAACTTGTACAAATAAAATAAATTATCTTGATCATTATGGAAAACTTATAAAAACATTTAATTGGAGAACATTGTAGTCCAAAATTGACGATCTACAAAGTCATGCATGCGACATATATGTATAGAGCGTGAGACAACGTAATTGATCGTAAGAAAAGAGACCACAAAGTAATAGCGTTACAATATAGTATTCAACTGACTATAATATCCCCGTAACAGAATTGAAACAAAAGTAAATTTTCATTGTCCCTAAAAGTAAATTCTATTTTTTTTTTGGCATGAATGAAAAAAAATATTCATGGGTGTACCGTTGAAGGACTAATGCTAAATTCAACGATGACGCCATCTTTCAGCATGAGGCTCAACGCTCAAATAATTTCCGCCCCATCAGTCTGTGTAACACCACAAACAAGATCTTGACGAAACTCCTGAACGAAAGGCTCAAGGGCGTACTTTTGGAGGTAATCTTCCCTACCAAAGTGGCTTTGTCTCGTCATGACTCATTAGGGATAACGTCGTCCTCGTTCAAGAAATTATCCAGTCTATCTCTGCAAATAAAAGGGACTGGAATGTGGCTTTGAAGCTCGATAGGGCTAACGCATATGATCGGGTGTACTGGAATTTTTTGGAAGCGGTCCTGCTCCAATTGGGTTTTCTGAGCAGTGGGTGGGGCTGGTTCGCAGTTTGTGTTCGGAGCTGTCGTTTCTCTGTGCTTATCAACGGGGTCCTAAGTGGTTTCTTCCCATCGACTAGGGGGCTGCGATAAGGGGACTCGCTGTCGCATTTTCTATTTATCTTAGCGTCCGAATACCTCTCTCGCAATCTGAATTTATTGTTGCGGTCTGACCCGTCTTTAGCTTTAAAGGGCAGCGGCGGGGTGTCTCACTTAGCCTACGCCGATGATGTCGTCATCTTCATGAATGCTAAGGAAGAGAGCTTGGAGATGATCATGCCTTTCCGTCGGGACTATGAGGCGGCCTCAGGGCAATGTATCAATGTCCCCAACAACTCTTACATTGTACCGTCGAAGGCTCCTTCCTTGATAGAACACAGGCTCAAGCGATTGACGGGGTTTTCCCTTAAGTCGTTTCCATTTATCTTTCTTGGAGCCCCAATCTTTGTTGGAAGGAAGAAAATAGAGTACTTCGATCGCTTGGTGGACGCCATGACTACAAAGATTGGTGGATGGGAGACAAAATGTCTCTCGTATGGGGGTCGTCTACAACTCATCAAATCAGTCTTCCTAGCAATGCCGATCTATCTCATGGCCATCTTGAAACCTCCTAAGGTTGTTGTTCTCCGGATTGAGAGAATGTTGAATAATTTTTTTGGGGGGTCCGCCGGTATGGTCAAACGACTGCATTGGGCGTCTTGGCAGTGGCTGTGCAAGTAGGTCGAGGAGGGGGGTCTCGGCGTACGACGACTAGAGGAAACCACGTTGGCGTTCTCGATTAAACTATTGTGGAGGTTCAGAACCTCCACGTCTCTGTGGGCGGATGTTTTGAGGGCAAAGTACTATAAACGAACCTGCCTAGTGTCGGCTTGAAGCTGGTCGTTGGGGTCCCCGCGATGGCGTGGGGGAGAGCTTTGTTTTTGGCAAGACAATTGGTTGGGAGATGCCTAGCTCGTTGACATTGTGCGTCCGAATTTCTCCCTGCATGAACGCATGAAGTGGGATATGAATAAATTACAACGAGTCCTTCCGATTTACATGGTTCACAGGGTAGCCGAGGTACCTCTCGACGAGCATATTCCTGATCGGCCTTTGTGGAAGCACAGCCCAACTAGGCGGTTCGGGCTCAAGTCAGCTTGGGACCTTGTTCGATCGATGGCAATCCGACGCCTCCTCTTGACTAATCTGTGGCACATCACAGTGTTGTCTTCCACGTCCATCTTTATGTGGCGATTCCTACACGATTTCTTTTCGGTGGATGAACGTTTAAGGGCAAAAAACCTCCCCGATTGTCTTAAAGTGTTGTTGCTGCCGGCAGAGTGAGACTCTTCAACACTTGTTCTTGCAAGGGGCTATGAAAATGGAGGTATGGAATTATTTTGGTACGCTTTTTGGTGTCCGCATCCTGGATGCGAGCATGTCTTTGCAATGCTCCACGGCTAGAAATTGTCCTCACCGTATGCTTAACATGGTCAGCTCGGGGTCCTTATCCCTATTCTAGTGATGTGATTCCTATGGCGGATGAGAAATAATGTCAAGTTTAACAGTGCATGGTGCTTGGCGTCGACAGTGATAAGGAGGGTACACCAATGTTTTGAAAACCTGACCAAAAATCGAACTGGACAAGTTAATGGGTCACTGGTTCGACCGAATCAAAAAAACCGGTTGACTCAGACCATACTATATATATATATATTATATATATATATATTATATGAAACATATTAATACACATTATATATTAAGTAGTTAACAACAATAATAATTATCAACAAAGTTAGCAAAAAAGAATTCAACAATTTACAAAATAAATACAATTTATCACAATAATATATAGAATGTTATAATTTATTCATCATAATTTATAAAAAAAATTAAAATAAAATTTAACTCTACTAAAATTAAAAATCAATTTTATCAAATTAAAAACTAATTATAAAAGTGTTTGGCAAAATTAAATTTGAAAAAAAAATTAAAAAATTAAAACCACCTTTTCATCTTCCCCATGGGCCCCATCTCCCACCAAACCCCTTCCCCCTTTTTCATCTAATCATTTCCATATCCCCACCACCACACATTTCCTTATCTTCTCTTTCGCATCTTTCTCTCCCGACTCACCTTCTTCTTCCTCCTTATTTTCTTTCCCATCTTTCTCTCCCAACAACTCACCTCACGCCGTGGACTGCTGCTCTCTCCCCCATCACCAGCAACTCCCTCAAGAACATGCGCGAAGGCATCCCGTTTGTCACGCACCTCTCTCTTCTTCTTTTTTTCTTTTTCTTTTTAAAAAAAAATTTAACGAGTGGACCGGTTCTAGAAATGGCCGGTTTTCACCGGTCAGGACGGGTTTTGACCGTTTCATACTGGGTTTGACCACCCCGGTTTTAATGCGCATATCCGGACCGGTCATAGGTCCGATTCCCGATCCAACCGGTTGAACCAGCCAGTCCGGTCCGATTTTAAAAACACTGGGGTACACGTTTCTTGTTCGGTGTACAAGGATGACGGCTTCACTGTGGCGGTTTGGAAAGGTGACCTGCTTATTGCTGCAAAACTGGGCTTTGTCTTCAATCACTCCTCAGCTAGCTCTCTGAAGCTCGTGTGGTGGCAGCGGCCACGGGGCTGTGGGGCGAAGCTGAATTATGATGGTGCCTCGAAAGGCAACCCCAGAGTATCAGGGTCGGGAGGACTGCTTCGAGACTCCAGAGGTCGTCTTTTGGGGGCATTCTTTGATTTTCTAGATGTACAAACCAATACCTATGCAGAATTATACACAGTGGTGCGGGGCTTATCTCTTACATTGGAGGCAGGCATCAAGGATGTGTGGGTGGAAATTGACGCGCTCTTGGTAATCCATATTATTCGGGGTGGGGGGGATGCGGGATACTGGAAGCTGCAGCCGCTGCTCATGCGACTGCGCCTTTTGCGATGCAGGATGAACGTTGTTTTCTCCCATATCCATAGAGAGGGGAATCGTCCAACTGACTTTTTAGCGAACCTAGCACGTGTCCGACGCACGAATGAGATCCTTACACAAGCACAAGGTCTGTTAGCCATGCTGATCCGGTTAGATAATTTGTTACCTAGTTTTCGTTTCCGTTTTTTATTCTTACATTCTTTGTAAGGGAGGAAGTCCTCCTTATTTAGAGTTTTCAATTTGTATGTTTGGGTCTTTCTATGTAATAAACGGGTAGCGGTCTTGCCAAACCCTCCGCCGGCGGCTTTCTTGGAAAAAAAAAGAAGGAAAATTCTATTTTTAAAACTATCATTTCACTCAACATACTTTTACAACTGCTGCCTTAAATTTGTACAAATCGAAACTTATATCTATATATCTTCTAGCCTTCTCAACTATGTGATCCCTTAAAAAAAAAAATATGACCTTTAATTTGTTAGAACTAATCACAATAGTTAAAAACGAAAAGAACATTTCGAACACTTAATAACTATAACTACTGGATGTTGTTTCTATAGACGAAATAAAACATTAGCAATAGCTAGAGCACTCCATGACAAATTTAGATGGATCGTGGACAAAATTAGAAGTTTTTCACAAAGATTTTATTTTTGACTGTGATAAAAATTATTAATTCACAATTATTTCAAATTGTAGTTGTTTACACAAATTTCGTGTCAGCAAAAAGTAATTACATGACAAGAAAAATATGGACCAAATGATATATTAATTTGAATAAAAAGTAGTATACAATATCTAAATTTAAAGTAACCCTCTGATTCTTTTCTACGAATGTATCAAGGGCTTGGAGCTTGTTCTTGATTTGTAGAAGGCGATTGCGTACCACCTTGAAATTTCGTATCACGGCCTTGTAGTTGCAGAGCTTCGTCGTGGCAGAAAGCTTTGGACTTGCTCTTGCTAGATTTTTGCTTGTGTTGTATGTCTCTTTTTTTTGTGAGGTTGAGGCCCCTATTTATAGGCATGAGTTGGGCTTTAGCAGCTTGGGCTCATCCATTTGGCTTTATCACCGTGGGTTTGACATGAGCTAGTCTTCTGATGGACTGTATTTCTGAACATGTACCTGTCCCAATTTAGCCAATCCAAATTATATATATATATATATATATATATATATTTGGATTGACCCATAAAAATACATAAGACAAATTTGATATGGGCTTATGAATTTAATTTCTTCATGACGAGCCCAAATTTATTATGGACTTTTATTTTGGAACCTAATTGCTAGCCGATTTATTTGGGCTTTAATTGATAATTAATTCCAAAATATTTTGACGTCAACGGATGCCCCTACTTCAAGACTTGACGAAAAACATACCGATTATTGTCGAAGACGGGTCTTGAAGTATTTCGTTCTCATTCAATTGATGAGCTCGTAGTCATTTTCTTAGTCATGGGGAACTATTTTCTTTCTCCAACATCTTTTGGCTTTTCCATATATATATATATATATATATATGCCTATCAAAAGCCAAAAACTTTTTTTTCATTTTTTTTTCTCTCTTTTTTTTTACATATATGTATGTACTAATTTTCCTTTGCAAAAGGCCCATCAAAGGAATGCACAAGATTTTCTCATAATCATAATCTTCGCTGCCTTCACAATTATTTCACCGAGTCGTTGCTTAGGAAGAATTTTTTTACATTCAGACTATTTCTTTCACATTCTTTCCTTTGCAAGATTCACTTTCCTATTAATATTTCCTTCTTCTCATGCATTGGAAACATTGAAAAATTTCCAATTCTTTATAGCCCCAAAGCATCAATATAAAAGAATGGTAATAACAATCAATCAGTCTCACACCAATACGAACAGAGCATCAGTATTCTCTTATTTTGCTCCTGTGAACATATTTTGATGTTGCTTGGCGTCTTTTGAGCATAAATTGGTATGAACTTATTCATCTTTTCTTACAAAATCTTCCATGAAATCTTGCTCACAAAGTGTTTGTAAATTTGGCCATGAGAGAAATTCTTTGTATTTTGGCAATGCTACTTGTTCTCATGCACATGCACACGTACACATAGTCCTGACTTCTAATTTCTTTGTACTTCTTGTTTAATTTTCAGACATGGACTTCGAAGATCGTATCGATCCGTTTTCAAGCATTCGAAGCGGCAAGGCAATCTCAAGGTGAAAGGCACCACCTTATGCGTTCATGAGCCGACCAATGTCACCCGTCCCTCCAAGTCTCATTCTTTGTCCAAGTCCATGCATCTTCATGAGTGGCCCGAAGAGGTGATGAAAGACACGCTTGACCCTCATTCGAACGTTTCTTCTCAAGCCAATGTGTTGTTTCTCAAGTCTTCTCTTCATGACGTCAAGGCCGATACCGAGTTTGTTCTTCCGAACCGCCACCTTGCCACCAACGAGACTTCATGGAGGACTCGTCAATTGAAGTATAGCGAAGTATCTTTTTACCCCGGCTATTGGGAGTGGACTGAAGACGTGCTTGGCCACCACGCGACCATTCTTCATGCTGCTAAATTCACGCAGCCGTGTACGCGTCACTTTTCACGTACGTCTGCAACAAGCATGTCCTTCAAGCCTTCCTTGAGCTATGGTGCCCTTCTACGAACACTTTACACGCCGACGTTAGAGAGATATCTATTTTTTTGTGGGACATCTGTGGACTTTGTGGATTACCCATGCGTGGAGAATTTTACGATGAGGTCGTCCCTTCTTCCAAGGACTTGTTAGGCGATGAAACGTGTAAGCTCTCTGTTCCATGAAGCTGCAAGTACTTGCTTTTGGCGTACCACCGTCTTCCCAAAGACACAAACGAAGTACTTATTTCTGATTGGGTTAGCTTTTGGTTCGAAGGACTTTTTTGCTACGCAACACCCCCTCTATCTTCTTCTCGGAAGAGACTCAACGAGCCCAAGCTTTCTCGTAATCCCAGCGGTGACTTCGAGATGAGAACCTACCTTGGAGCAAGGATTATGACGAGCCTTTCACCACACTGCAGATCCCCGAGGACATACGAGATGAGACCTATGTGGCGGCTTTTCTTTCGTGGATGAAGTCTACTATAATTTCCTTCTTCACTTCTTTCAGCGGAACTGCTTCAGCCCATTTCAAAAAGTAGTCAGTAGCTGCAAGTATGTACATGTGCTTGGCAGACGACTTAGGGGTGATAGGCCTCACGACATCAAGTCCCCATGCGTCAAATGGCCATGACACGACTGTAGGATGTAGAGGCTTTGGCGGTTGATGGATGAAGTTGGCGTGTAGTTGGCAGGACTTGCATTTCTTTGCATATTGTAGACAATCCTTGACCATTGTGGGCTAATAATAACCCATCATTTTGATTCTGAAGTGGAGCTTCGGGCCGGATTGATGTGCACCGCACACTCCCGAATGAGCTTCTCTCATGGCTTCGATGGTTTTCGCACTATTCAGGCCACGCTGGTAAGTACCCTCGAAAGACCGTCGATACAAGATGTCCTTGTGCAAGATGAAACGGGATGATCTTTGTCGCACCTCTATTTTATGGCGAACATCATCTGGTAGCTTGCCGTTTTTCAAATACTCTATCAATTGCTTTCTCCAATCTTCATCATCAATGGTAGCAGTCGTGATGGCATAAGAGTCCTCATGATTGAATATAGCGAGTGAAGGAATTACCCATCTATTGCACACAGGGACGTTCGTCGTTTCTCCTTCAGATAAGGCCAAGGTGGTCGCTAGGTTGGCTAGTGTGTCTGCCATTTGTAGAAGGCGATCGAGTACCACCTTGAAATTTCGTATGAAGGCCTTGTAGTTGCAAAGTTTCGTCGTGGCAGAAAGCTTTGGACTTGCTCTTGCTAGATTTTTGCTTGTGTTGTATGTCTCCTTTTTTTGTGAGGTTGAGGCCCCTATTTATAGGCATGAGTTGGGTTTAAGCAGTTTGGGCTCTTCCATTGGGCTTTATCACCATGGCTTTGACATGGGCGAGTCTTCTGATGGACTGTATTTCTAAACATGTACATGTCCCAATTTAGCCAATCCAAATAATATATATATATATATATATATTTGGATTGACCCATAAAAATACATAAGACAAATTTGATATGGGCTTATGAATTTAATTTCTTCGTGACGAGCTCAAATTTATTATGTACTTTTATTTTGGAGTCCAATTGCTAGCGATTTATTTGAGTCTTAATTAATAATTTATTCCAAAATATTTTAACGTCAATAGTAGCACTTATAATGCAATATATATATATATATATATATTCATTATCTTATATGGATAAAACACAAAGAAAGAAAAAACAAATAAAAGGAAGAATCAAAAGCGATTGTATTATATACAGTAATTAGGGAAAATATCTTGAAGAAATAGATAAGTATAAGAAGCTTCTATGAGGTTGAGGTGAGGTCCATAATGTCTCAAATGTCACTCCCCCAAGTTCCAACGCGTTTCCTCACTTGACCCATGTTGGTTCGGTAAGTGGTAATAATAATATGAAAGGAACCCTCGTTTCATGGATTAAATTATTTATTTTATTACAAATTTTATTCTATCTTTTGCTCACTCGCTACTATGATGTTTCCTTCTACTGTCCCCATCCCACACTTATTCTTCATCACACTCTACTGATTCAATGTTTATATATACACACACTACCCTCACTTTCCATCCTCATACATAGTTCATCCTACTTCTTTCTATCTCGTACAAGATCAAACACTTCCAAACCTAGTACGAGGTTTTGGTTAAGTATTCATATCCTCGTCAATCAATCTATCATAATTTTTCCTGTTTTTCTCATAAATAAGTAGTTAATTAGTTCAATGGCGGAGAAGCATCAGCACGACCGAGAATACGGCGCCGGCGCGCAGTCCAGGGAACTCCGCCGGAAGAAACGCAACAAATGCTTACTCTACATCTTCCTCTTCATCGTCTTCCAAACCGCAGTCATACTTCTCTTCGCCCTTACCATCATGAAGATCAGGGCCCCCAAGTTCCGCCTCAGCGCCGCCGCGTTCGACACCTTCGAGTACTCTTCCGCCGCCGCCAATCCGTCGTTCAACATACGGATGACCGCCCAACTCAGCGTCAAAAACACAAATTTCGGCCAGTTCAAATTCGAGGACACCAACATCGCGTTCTACTACAACGGAGCGGTCGTCGGGTCGGCCTTCATCCCCGGTTCGCGGGCCAAAGCGCGGTCGACGAACAAGTTCATCACGGTGGTGGAGTTGTCGTCGGCGGGGTTGCAGAACCGGGCGCAGCTGGGGAGCGACTTGAGCTCGGGGGTTTTGGCGGTGAACAGTGGGGGAAGATTGAGTGGGAAGGTGGAGCTGTTGAAGGTGCTGAAGAGGAAGAAGTCTGCGCAGATGAATTGCATCATAGCCATCAATTTGGCGCAGAGAATTATTGGAGATTTGAGATGCAACTAGTTTGTTAGGGTTTTTTTTTTTTCCTAAAAATCTTTTTTCCTTTTTTTATACTTACTTATTTTTTAGGGTTTTTGAAAAAGCATTGGGGATTCTGGTTCTGTCTTTTTTTTTTTTAATAATTTACACATAAATATATATATATATATATGTAATATGAGGGTTTTGTATGTAATAAATTATTTTTATGAAATAATTACTTTGCATGTAGTATTTATGGAGAATTTACGTATGTTAGATATTGAAGATTTTATTATGGTTTTAGTTAGATCAAATTCTTGAAGGTCATCGTGGATTGCTTTCGCAATTCGAAAAAAATAAGTCGGACTCTATAGAGGTCGTTGCTGATTATAGAATTTGGAGGATAATTTGGCAGAGAAAATGATTTATGGGGTTCTGAATTCCTGTTGTACACCATGAAATTTAATTCCCCAAATTTGAAAAATAAGAAGAAAAAAATATGATATATGAAATGGTGAAATAATTAAAGTATAGAACTAAACATAACAGAATAATATAGGCATATATATAACTCGTGAGAATTATTAATACGAATTTCTAATGAAAATCAATCCATGACTAGTAATTAAGCTTGGAAGTCTGTAGTTGGATTGATGAATTTAGATTAGAGAAAATGATTTGGAGTCTTTTTAAAAGAATACCAAAAGAATTTGAAATCTAAATATTCTACAAAACACTTTTTAAATTTAAATTTGAAGGGTTTTGAAATTATTCTGAATTTAAAATGGTCCAAACAAATCAATCTATTAAAAAATTATAATTTCAAATCAATCAATTAATCAAATATAAATAAATAAAAGGATAAATTGAGGAAAAGGGGGAGTGAGTGTATTGGCATTTGGTGGTTTTATAGTCCATATCATAATAATTAATGCATTAATTAATTAGGGAGATGCTGATTGAGATATTATGGTAATGGACAAAAGCAAGTAGGGAACTTGAAGGCCTAGAAATTCAACAAAAGTTAGCAGCCAACAGGAGTTTTCAAGTCCTAAAATAAATGCACTACTCTCCACTCATACTTTGATCATTACACTACTTGCCCCACTTGCCTTTGTGGCGGCTAATCAATTTGTAGGCTTTTATCACAAGGCTCTATTCATGTTAATTAATTTAAAGGAATAATTATATCTTCTCACTGAGATTTGATATAATTATACGTAAATTCTCTATAATTTAAAAAATTACATTTAATACTTCTAAGGTTTGCTTCTGTCTAATAAATAGCTCCCTCTGTTAGTCAAAATTCATCGAATTTGTTGATATTAGCAAAAAAACTGAATGAAAATCAATATTAACCATTGATTGACTTATTACTGACTTATTGTAGGTCAAACAAATCTTTTTTATGACCAAACTACCATTATATATTTTCACACGTTAACGCATGTGAGGTGGTATATTTTCACCGTTATAAGTGTATTTTAGTCATAAGAGATTTATTTGACCTGCAATAAGTTAGTAATAAGTCAATCAAGGATAAATATCGATTTTCATTAAAAAAATTTTGTTAATATCAACAAATTCAGTGAATTTTGACTAACAAAGGGGCCTGTTCGTTAGACGGACGCAAACCTCAAAGGTGCTAGATGTAATTTCCCAAATCATAGGAAATTTACGTATAATTACACTAAATCTCAAGAGAGGGGTATAATTATTCCTAATTTAAATGATCAGAATATTGAAATTGCACTTAGTATTCCTATTTGATTTGAGTGCGATTTGAGGATTTCGACCACCTGACTTTGCAAAAGTATCTCGAAAATAATAATATGGCATTTTTTAGGGGTTTAGTATTGAGCTTTTGTTGACTAAGTCATAAAAAAAAAAAAAGTTAAATCTTTGCCACATAAGAGACTTACGTGGATAATCTCCACATAGGATTATTTTGTCATTAAAAAACAAAAAACAAAAGAGGCAAACCCTACCCAACAATCCGGTAAAGGTTTTCTTTCTTTTTTTTTTTCACCCCTAAGGACCAAAAATACAATTTAGCCCATCATATTAAATTAGTGGAGACAAAAAAAAACGTAATTAATATTAACAAATTTGCATTAATATCCCGTTACATCATCTTGAGTTCAAGAAAGTTAGAACAATTTGACGCGTTAAAACATTCGTAGTTAATTACATATATATATATATATATTTATATATACTTGGGGCAAAAATATATTTTTGATCCCATAATTATAAATCGTTAACGCTTTTGATCGTGTAACTTACTCTATTTATACATTTAGTCCTATTTTGATGAATTTAATACCAAATATCCTATATTTGGTCCTTTTTTGACTAATTTAGTTCCGTGCTGACAATTTTGGTTCCATTCTCATTCGAGTATATTACATTTTTTGTCTTATAATTATATATCGTCAGGAATAAATTTATCAACACATGACTAAATTTGCTAAAAAAATAACTAAATATAATATGTATTGGAGTAAATTCGTCAAAAAATGAACTAAATGTGTAAACAAAGTAAGTTACAAGACTAAAAATGTTAACAATCTAAAATTACAAGACTAAAATATAATTTTGTCTATACTTGGATATGGGTTCGATTCAGAACATCAAACATCAGGCAAAATATTTTTTTGGTCCCGTAAGACTAGGGCATTGTTTGTTTTGGTACCACAACTTAGGTAGGTGGCTGTTTTAGTCCCATAAAACACGTTTTTAGTTTTTTTGGTTCCAAAATGTCACGTTTTTCAGTTTTTTGGTCCAAAAAATGTCATGTGCCTTGGGACTAAAAAAACTGAAAAAAGATGTTTTATGGGATCAAAAAAACTGAAAAAACGTGATATTTTTGGACAAAAAAATTGAAAAACATATTTTATGGGACTAAAATAATCACCTACCTAAGTTGTGATACCAAGACAAATAATACTCTAATTTTACGGACCAAAAAAACATTTTGCCCACAGACATCATATATCATATGAGTCTGCATGTCAACGTTCCTCGAATGATTAGTTACTTTGATAACGATCTCATACTTAATTACCAAACTCCTATGAAACGTTGGAACCACTTTTCACATAAATACATATACATGTACGCTCGAAATGGTAAGCATTCGGCACATGACTTCTAGATGCCATTCCTAAAATAATCAACAAATGACCTAAACCTGATTAAGACCATAGACTTAATAATCACAATAGTGTAACTTTTTTCTACATACACGCTATTAATATATTTTAATTTAGAAAAAAATGCAAGTAATTCCTTGTGATATTGCAACATGAGCAAACTATCTTGTTATGAAAAATAAAAATAATTTTTAAAATGAATCAATTTACCTCTCCGTGTTTTTTAAAATTGGAGCAATTTATCTCCCTCTCTACGGTTAAATACACTTTACCCCTTGAATTAATTATTCTAACGTAATATTTACCCTCTAAATAGCAAATGTAACACATACATCCTGGTTGGACAAAATTACCTCACATATATACCTTGAATAATTATATTATTTTCAATATATTTTAGTACTTGCACATGAAATCATCATGAAATTATTTTTTAACTATTTTTTTAATAAGTGAAGAATTTAAATTAAAAGTGAAGGTACAACTTAATATAATAGATAAACAATAATATAATATCCCAACAAAAAAAAGACTTTTATATGCAAGTTTTTTGTGTATTTATTGTACTCGTTCATTACTTACCCTAAACTTTCTTGTGTATTTATTTTACAATTTGATCTATTTTATAGACTCAAAATTAAGTAATAAATGAGTACAATAAATACACAAAAAACTTTCATGTAAAATGATTTCATTAATTTGATAATAAAATTAAGTTATTAACGATTCACTTTTATAGATAAGAATAAGTGATTACATATCTATTTTTTAAATTTATTCTCTTTAAAAACTATGAAAAAGTTATTTATTAATTTTTTGCCTAAATTTTGGTTAAGTATATATATATATATATATTGTCTATTTCTTTTGTGTCCATCGCAATTGAAAAGAAAATATATATTGAAGTCACTAAATACTAATCACCTTATTTTTAGTTACCATTTTGGCGCATAAAATAATTTAATAAGAGGTGCTTTTATTAATATTATTATTTATTTTATGTAGTAGAGCAGATTTTATAATATATTTTAAAATATAAAAAAATATTTATTTTATACAAACAATACCTTGTGTCAGAATAGCTAAATTGTATAAAGGGAATTAATAAACATTGCGGTGTGAATTTAGTTCAGTAATATACATGCCATAAAGAGGGGAATTCTAGCCTGGGTTGGACTTGGTTAAATCAAAATCAATTATATAGTAAGTATAATATATTTATCATATAATTGGTATACAATTTAGGAAAAGTGACCGATCACATATCAAGTGAATCACATTTGTTCTATGATTGATTTGATTTGACCAAACCTAATTCGAGCAATAATTTTAACGTTAGGAGATGGGTTTATTGCATATAACTGTATGAAAACGTCAGAAATTTTCTGTAGTGTAATGAAATTGAGAACTATTATTAATTTATTACATTGGCACTTGCTGCCCCATCAATAATTGGTGTAAATTCAAGAAAAATGACTAATTATATAGCAAGTATATCACACTTATTCTATGATTGATTTAATTCGATAAACCTAATTCGAACAATAATTTATACCTTAAAAGAAGGGTTTATTACATATAACTGTACGAAAACATCATAAATTTTCTGTAGTGTGAAGAAAACACGGACTATTATTAATTTATTACATTGCCACTTGCTGCCCCATCTAGAAGACAGAGTAACCGTACTTGCCAAACTTCGTGGAAACTCCGCCCCCTCAAAACCACTTGTCGAACTGCCATTGGTCTGTCAGGCTGCTGTAAATACTAACATTGTCAAAAGATCATTCCCACATAGAAGCTTCTGCTTGTCATATCCCAAATACAACTAAAAAGGGTGCAAGTCAAGATTCAAACTAAGCCCACTCACGCGTTCCCTTAAACCCTCATAACTCAATTTTTAGAGAGAGAAACAGAGGAGAGAGAAAGAGAGAGTCAAATCTCTCAGTCTAGCTCCAAATCCAATCTTCACTCCAAACTCTCTCTATATATATATGACTCTCCGCTACCCACTCATCATCAACACTTCTCTCCATCTCCTCATAGCAAAAACCACAAAGAATCCTATCTTTTAAGAAACGAAGTTGATCAGTTTCTCATTTTCTCTTCGATTTTCTTCATGGCTGAGAAGCAGCACCAATCACCATACCCTATGGCTAACGGATACACCCGAAGCGACGCCGAGGCCGGCGCCGCCGCCCACGACGCAAGAGAGCAGCGCAAGAAGAAGCGAACAAAATGCTTGCTCTACATCGTCCTCTTCGCCATCTTCCAAGCCGGTGTCATAGCCATATTCGCCGTCACCATCATGAAAGTCAGAACCCCAAGGTTCCGTGTCCGATCAGCCACGTTTGAGAACTTCAACGTCGGCACGCCGGCCGCTCCCGCTTTCAGCGCTAGGATGAACGCCGAGCTCGGTGTCAAGAACGCCAACTTCGGCCGCTACAAGTACCGGAACACCACCGTGGTATTCATGTACAGGGGCACGCCGGTCGGCCAGGCTGTTCTGAAAAATTCTCGCGTGAACTGGAGAGCAACGAAGAAAATCGATGTGGCGGTGGATCTGAGTTTGGGTAACGCGGCGTCGAACTCTCAGCTGGGTAGCGATTTGAGCGCTGGGATTGTGCCGATCACGAGCCAGGCTAGAATGACGGGGAGAGTGGAGCTGGTGTTCATTATGAAGAAGAACAAAGCAACGGCGATGAACTGTAATATGGAAATTGTGACGGCTACACGGCAGCTCAGAAATATTGTTTGCAAATGATTTTTTTTTTTTTTTTTCTATTACCAGTACTACGGTTTCTGGGCTGTATTCATAGTATGATTTTGTAGCCCGTTTCGCTTTTGTTTTTTTGACTTTTCTGACGTTTATGCATTCTTTTTCTCACTGTAATAATTCTTGTTATATATACATATACACTTGCCTGCCAATTGTTATCTATAATGTGTTAATATATGCTTGTTTTCAGTAAATTGATTATCATTATATTATAAATTGATTCATTAACGTAACAATTCGTGGCGCTGAGCTTTGAAGACAGATGATTCGTTAAGAGGAAAGAGATGAACGGGAATTAGAGGAGAAAAGCAAAGATAAAAATGGAAGTAAAAAGGTCAAACGTGGGGCCTTGGGAAAATATATGAAATGTGTGTAAGAAGTCAATATGCATTAATACTACAGGTACAGGTACAGGCCAGCCTATACTCGGGACAATCTTAAGAAAATATCAAATGAAATCAAGCAACGTGAAATGTAATTAATGGGTTGAGAAGTAGAGTATTTAATTATTTGCATTTTGATAATTAAATATCTAGAAGTAATGATTGACGTAATAATCTTCCTTAAACATGATTATAAGAGACCTCGGCTATTGTGTAATAATATACGTTGTTTGAATAATATATGCTTCATTTAATGAATGTTTATGTTATGCCACTAAAGTTCAAACTCATAAGGGTTAATTGTAATTTTCGTCCTGTAATTATAGATATTTGGTATTTTGGTTCTTTAAATTTTTAGGGTAACAAAATAGTCCTTTAACTTTTTAATTTTCGTCCTCTGGTCACCGGATTTTTTAAAACTCGCCGGAATAGTGGCACACGATTCACACGTGAGGCTTTTACACTCGCTGGAAGAAGGGGCAATGCCTGAATGTGGTATCACTCAAGAAGATCAACCTAATCGCGTGCCATTATTCCGGCAAGTTTTAAAAGATCCAGCGACCAGAGGACGAAAATTGCGAAAATTGAAAAGTTAAAGAATTATTTTGCTACCATATAAACTTAAAGGACCAAAACGCCAAATACCTATAATTATAGGATAAAAAATGTAATTAACTAAAAAGTTAAAGGACTATTTTGCACCTTAGAAATTTAAAAGACCAAAACGCCAAATACCTATAATTCAAGGATGAAAATTGCAATTAACCCAACTCATAAATTTATGTTTGCTTAAAGGACTGTTAAATGTATATTTTTGGTCTACTGATCCCACTCTAGTGTCCAGAAATGTTATATTTCACATCTTTCCTTGTAGCCTTACTCATTCCATTAACACATATGCACATTTAGCTCTTCCTGTTTTTTTTTTAATAAATCAATTATGAAAACTATAACAATTATATATTAATTGCAATTATCAAATAACTATAATTAATAAACATTTACTATTCAAGTAGAATAATATCACACGTGTTGGTGGAGTTCGAACCCATAACTTTATGGGATATCAGCTTCATCATTGTACTAAGCCTCGTTGAGGCTTGTTCCCGTTGATAACGATCTTCCTTGTACTAACTCTCTTCTACCCCAATCACCTCACGTTCCTGTTGTACCATTTCTTCCAACCCACACTTCTCCTTCTATATCATCTAAGTCTGTAGCCTTGTTTATGGCACAGGAACCAAAATCATTCGAACTAGGACGATGCTGCATTCTATTTGAAGAGGTAGTTGAAGGACACTCCCACACTTGGTTCATCCCTCTTAACAATTACCTTCAACTTTCAACATTTTGGATTCGACTTGGGCTTCTTCTCATGATTCGCTCCATTACTGGCATTTGCATTTGTATGGGAGCCCTTGTATCCTGGAAAGTGAAGAAACAGGCAACAGTTTCCTGCTCGTCCGTAGAAACTGAGTATCGAAGCAAGGTCTTTGTTGCTTGTCAACTTCTGTGGATCAATTACTTGCTCAAGGAATTTCAAGTTCCTCTCCACACTCTCACTCTTTTCTAGTGCAACAATAAAGCAGCTACATATTCCTGAAAGTCCCATTTTCCGTGAGCTCACCAAACATCTTTACGTTGATTGTCATCTTGTCCATGATCAGTTCAAGAAGGGTTTTATTGTTCCTCAACATATTGTTGGAGGCTTACTTGCCTTGCCTTATTCTGCCTCTTCTCCTATCCTCTGCCCAAGTTGGACCTATTTTCCTTACATCCCAACTTGAGGGGGGTTGTGCTGGATTTGGTGCTCAAAGTAGCCGCTTTGGGAAAATGATGGTGATGACTTCTCTTGTTTATTTAAATGATTTTGTGCTTCTTCTAAAAGGCGTGTTTATTCAGTTTAACACTTTTTTTAGTAGCAATGTGTCTTTCTTGTATTTGAGTTTCTTGCCAACTGTCATAAAATTCCTGGATAATTCAAAGATCTATGCAATAAAATCTTTTCAAAATACTGTAAATAAAAATGCATAAGAACGTTAAATTGTGTCTTATCAGCCATAAAATGCACAACTCGAACTTTGTTTGTTTGTTTGTTTAGTATGTAGACTTTGTCCGTTTCATAGATTAATAATGTAGATAAAAAGTAGGACAAATATGGCCAAAGAATTGTATTTTCATTAATAATATGTAACATTGCATCAGAAAGACCTTTTTACGATAGATTACAAGTAGTGATTTTTTGGGCACCTAATCTAATACGATCATAATATTTTAATGTACATGTACTTTCAAGCATTTGAGTTTGTGTAATTTACGACAAATGATGAATTTTTATAATGTTGCTTTCGATTCAATCGTTGCCCCATCTCGCCAGATACTATGCAACTCTAACTTCGTATATATGAGTCTTACTCAACAGACATCTTGTTAGGGTGAATATGCATTGAAGTTTATAAGTCGCTCAAACTCCTCATCGGTTATCGATATAAAATATGTGCCTGCATTGTTATGCATATAGTATATAACAAAACAAGAGTTAAATTTTTCGTGGAGCACTTAGTATCAAAATTAATTAATGAATAATTATAAATTAATTGATGTTTTCTAGTTATATTATATATGAGAATTAAGGTGAATCACAATGACCTCTTTTGAGATTTGACATAATTATAAATATTCCCTTGTTTTTTAAAAAAATTACAAATATTCCCCTGACGCTTATAATCTTCTAACAAATAACCAATTTCTATCCATTTTTATGGGTGAAGTGACCAAAATGCCTTTATACAAATTGAATTACTTTTTAAATTTTTTTAAATATTTTCAGACAAAAATATGCAAGGAGAGGTTTTTACATTTTTTACACAGAGGACCAATAATGTAATTTGCCTCAACTGACTTTTTTACAATTTAAAAAAAAAATTAAGGGCAAAATTGGCCCATTTCAGGCTCTTAGTGAAAAATTACAAACCTCAGAAAAAATATTTTATGATTTTTGAAATAATGAGAGGGTTTCCACAATTATGTCAAATTTTAGATGAGTTCATTCATAGTGTTTAGTTTCATTTTCAGTGTGTTTTGTTTTGGGTTTTGGAGATAAAGAGAGAAAAATAGAGATAAATAAGTGTGTATTAAAAAATGGTGTATGTTTGGGTTTGTTTTTGGAGATAGTTTAAAATAGTGTAAAGAAGATGCTGTATGTATTGTGTTGTATATTTGGGGGACAAAAAACACTGTTCATTGTCACAGCATGTCTTTTTGTTTGTATTTTAAATGTGTATATGTATATATTAATATTTAATTATTGTTAGGTGGGTATTAATACTTTAATATATTAATGTTATTAAATTGTATTTTTTGTTTTGTCCATTTAATTATATTTTTCATTTTATTAATAATAATTACTTGCACAAAGGTATTTTTTTCATTATCATGAATAATAATAATATGTTGATAAACTAATATTATATACATTAATTATTATCGTTTGAAAACTTATAGGGGATACTTAAAGTAAACATAGATGACTTTAATACATACATTTGATGCAACCGAATACGTCATAATACAAAGGTTAGTTAATAATTAATTGTAAATTCTTTCAACACATTAGCCCCATTTTTGTTTACATAATCAATGAATAGTAGTACACAAAAATATATACATGCGTCCAACAACAACTCCTACGAGTGGTCAGAACGGTCCGACCGCGGTCCCCTCGGTGATCGCGCGGTACTGTCCCCTTCACTAGTGCTATGTCCACCACGATGGGACCGGAGTCCAAAGCGACGGATGTAATCCGTCCACGACCCAATCCCGCCGGTACCAGACCCCATATCTAGGCTCCGTCGTTGGCCTACTGAAGCGGTCCGTCTCAATCTAGAGGGTTGATTTCCATGTATTGACTGGTCATCTCCATGCCAACTTCCGACCTATGTATGCGTTTGTAATGAAGGGGTAGCGGAGTCTGAAATCACGATCGGATCGGCTCGAGCACCAGGGTGTATGCTGGGACCCGCAGAGTTGTTGTCGTCTCCTTGTGCGACACTGTGCCCCTCCCCAAAGTTTTGTCATCTCCGCGCAGGGCCCCATACCTCCAGCATACTCGGATATAGTGGCTCTAGATATATGCGGTATTGGCAGGCCAAAGGGTAAGCCTGTTGTACCACATTTTTGGACACACAACAGTTGTTAATGCATACATTTCACAGTGCTTAAGATTGTTTGTAAGGTGAAAATGCATGGTCGTATAATTGACATCACATACCTGTAAGATTTGTCGTTCCAAGTGGTCTGGTATCACTATCCACATTGTACCACAGTCGAAGTCAACCCCATCTACCTGCGTGATCGCATGGAAGGTCCGAAACCGCTCTTTGAACTCGTAGAATTTAACGCAGACCTGCTCTCGGGTGTATGGATATCCGCCATGTCGGCGTAACGCATGGGACCAATATGCCATCTGGCCCTCCGCCACGTCGTCGTCGGACATCGGCACCGCTGCATTTGCATCAAGAATCATCCACATAAAGCGACGCTCTATCTCCAGGGTCCAGTGTGCCTCCTGTGGGAATCTGGTAATCTCCAAAATACGTTCGTACGACATGTCTGCATATAAGAATACATGCAATTATATTTGAGTGCAAAAGAAGTCGTAAATCAAAGTGTTTGAACAGAATGATGAATACATAAGGTAAAAATATTGCATACAATCCAATTGTTCATTATGGGTCTGAAATATAAAGCATCCGGTGTTTTTGGACATAGACAACGCAATTAACAGCTTTTTGTTACAGTTTCAGAGAAATGACAGAACAATAATTTGCTCAATGACTGGAGTTCATTGAGCAAACCTTTAAAATTCCCTTTTCATAGTTCCCCTAGTTCGTTGCCCGATCTGTCCACATTTGCATCGCTATGTTGTCCCGAAATGCTCGTTGGGCTTCTACTTCGCCAACAGATGGATGTCCCCTATGATAAAATGCATCTATGTCTTGTGGAATGTCGTCTTCTGGTTCATTGAAGATGATATCGTCCTGACTGAACCTATGGATAAAGTTGTGCAATGCGCAACATGCAATAACTATGTTGACTTGATGCTCAAGGAGGTAGCTCGGCATCCCCCACTGCAATATTGGAAAGCGCTTCTTCAGTACGCCGAAGCAGCGCTCGATGACATTGCGCAGTCGAGAATGGGCATGGTTGAACAAGTCTTAGGGGGTACGATACTGACGGCCCTGTCCCCTGTACTCGCCCAAATGGTACCGAGTACCGCGATACGGTGCAAGGAAACATTGGTAATTTGTGTAACCTGCGTCAACCAGGTAATACTTCCCTGCATGTTTCGACATGAGGAGGAAAATTAACGTACGTATGTCTCATACTAACTTAGATCGGATGTGGAATCACATAGTTACCTACCGACCGGAGGGAAAGGAAACGTTGGGTCCTGTGAAATAGCATGGTCCAGTACACGGGCATCGGCAGCACTACCTTCCCACCCAGCGTACACGTACGTGAAAATCATGTCAAAGTCACATATTGCCAACACGTTCTGCGCAAGTCGGTTCTTACGCGATCGATACCTGTTCTGGTCTGCCCGTGGGACCCATGCCGGTATTAGTGTCCCATCCATCGCACCAACGCAGTCATGAGATTTTGCGAATAATTAGGTAAGAGTTCGGTATTACATAAGGCACCCAACCAAGGATTTGTGTAGGTTGTACCTTAAAGTATGGGAAGAAATCCGGGTTTGATGCAATTCTGTGGGGCGTGTCTGACCATGATGACCGTGTGATCATCTCTGGGGCGAAGACGCATAATGCAGACAACACTAGATGGAACCCACGATTGATAGTCTCAAGTAAGTGTTGGAATCGTTCCATACTATCACGTTGTCTTTTGTGCATGCCAACAGTCTGCACAAAGATAGCCACTTCCTCGATGGAACTGACCCGTGAGGTTTGCCTGTATGGCAGCAATCCCCTAACAGTCAATGCATCGACCAGTGCATAGAAACACGGTTTAGTCATTCGAATGTTGTCATAGAACCTGCCTGCGTGTGGTGTCGACATAATCTCAGCAACCCAACCTTCCCCTTGCAACGCAGAAGTGTTAAAAGTTGTCACGAAACTACTCGGGATAGATGAGATCACGAAAAATGTAGAATTCCTCTAGAACGTCAGATTCGTTACTGCCTGGTGAACCTGGCGTCCCTGGAGTTCCACTGGAAGAGTCATTTCCATGGAAAGCTTCTTCGTTTGCGCTCGCCATACGATAAAGCTAGACGAAAAAAAATAGTTATTTTGCGTAATAGATTAAGAGTAATTGGGGGACAAAGGCAGTCAAAAGTCCATATACGAAAGCTAATAACATGTTCGAAAAAGGGACAGATCATAGGCATAATAACACGTTACTAATAACATACATCACGGTGACAACACAATATTCACTTTTGCAGTGAATATAACCATCGTAATTTGTTTTGGTCATCTAGCCGGAGGAATATCATGCGTGTGTTGTGACTGTGGAAACGTTCAAGAGCGGTGGTGAAGATGGAATCATGTAGATTCTGGAATTTTGTTAACTCATCGACGCAACGTTCAATCTCAATAGTCGCTTGAGGGCTAGCTCGATCAATCTTTCCCTGGAGTGACTCATTTAACTTGTCCATAGTTTCACACTTCTTCGACTGCAGCGCGCTCGCACCGCGCCTTGACTGACGCTTGCTGCCCGACGGCCCAGAGTGCGTAGAGGTGGGCGGTGATCCGATGTGCGATGACTGTGTATCAGCTGTGCTCTTGTAATCGTCCCTTGACCGGCGCCCTCCTGAGCTTCCTGGGGTCAGTTGATCATCATCTCCGTTGGCCTGAGCATTGAATGCACGTGGTGGGTTTGCACTAGAACGTTCAAAGTGTGGTAGCCCGTGTTCAATTATTTTCTTTAACTCAGGCTTTTCCTATGGAAAGACAAGTTGAGTGGAGTTTAGCTGCGTCAGAATACATGCAAGGAAGAGATAGATAAGCAACCTTGTCATAAACATGTACGTAAAGGTAATTTATATTTGTACCCGGTATAGCTCGTCCAAGCGACCCGCGTCATCTGTTATTGTATTACGTTCGGAGTCCCAACCCCATCCAGTACCCCTATTTAAAATGTCGTTCATACATCTCCAAGCACGACGCAGTTGGTTAAGTTTGCCTTTCAATTGATCGGTCGTAAACACATGGGAAGGGTATACAACTGCGTTCATCCTCTCACATATACGAGTCCATACAGATGGTGAGAACGTTGATGACTGAAGTCGATTGCTGATGAACTCCTCGTGCATAAACTCGATAAAAATATGCTCCAAATACGACGTCCAAACTATTTTGTCTGAACGAGAGGCTTGCGCTGAACTTATGGGACTTATAGGGTCCATCTTCGGTTAATGTAATGTCAACCAAATAAGAATATTATGTATATTATTATTGTAAGTTACATAATATGCAATACTTTTTACGTATCACAAACGTTCGTTACTTCGGTTAATGTAATGTCAATCAAATAAGAATATTAAGTATATTATTATGAATATATATATAATATTATGTATATTATTATAATATTAAATTAATATTCATTACTACATATATCGTAAGTAGATTAACTTGGCGTGCCGCATAAGTTCTCACGATTTGTGATAATTTCAAAGTACAAACTTATAGCTTAATATTTTATCTCTAATATTATATTGTGTATAATAATTTGTGTAATTATATCGAGGATCATAGAATTAAAAAATGAACCTTTATTTTGACCAACTCTTTTATTTTTATGGCATCAATTGTAAATTATCTTTATTTACATTCTATAAATTTTATAATATTATTATTTTGTCTATGAAACACCGAAGCATACAATATCTATTTAAATGACCTTACTACATCTCCGACATTCAATTATGATGTATTTTTAAACAATCTACAAAATACTTTCTTTTGTCCCTAAGAAATTAAAAATTTGTATCATCAATTCGAAATTGTTATTTTGCCAGTGACATAATATACTTGGTGATGTAGGTCATAATGATCTGACAGGTCTATGGTTTCAAGATTTCATTTAAATTTAACTTGATGTATGGATATACAAGAAAATTCATGGAAATACAGACTTCATAACACTAAACTTGTAGCTTAATATTTTATCGCTAATATTATATTTTGTGTATAATAATTTGGGTAATTATATCGAGGATCATAGAGTTAAAAATTGTACCTTTATTTTGACCAACTCTTTTATTTTTATGGCATCAATTGTAAATTATCTTTATTTACATTCTATAAATTTTATAATATTATTATTTTATCTATAAAACACCGAAGCATACAATATCTTTTTAAATGACCTTACTACATCTAAATATTCAATTAAAATGCATTTTTAAACAATCTACAAAATACTTTCTTTTGTCCCTAAGAAATTAAAAATTTGTACATAGATTACTTCACGCTATCCATCAAACAATGTGGAATTTTTACTTTATCAGAATTTTCAGTAGCATTTGCCCGCAGTAAGCACGTAAAATGAACTTAATATAACCACAAAAGAATTCACAAACAACAAAAGAGATAAAAGCATAGCAATTCAGAAAAGCAAACAAACACAACCTAAACATCCTAATCCCTACAACATTTCATAATAATATCACAAATAGTATTTGTGATACGTAATTATGCAAAAAGTATTTCAAGACCGAAGTACAATAGAATAATATACATAATATTGTGTATATACATTAACGCAAAAACAACATTTCATATGCTACAGAGTACCAAATTTCATAATAATAATACATAGGACTATTGATAAAAGCAAATAAAGCCTTCACATGGACAAATAGGACCACATTTCATATGCAAGAAGAATGATAAAAGCAAAATGATGTACCTTGGTAACACAGCTAACGGATGACTGAAAAGGGTACTGAAGGAAATGCAACCTTCACAATCTATAATGCAATCTACTATCTTTAAGTGATCAACTCGGGAGAACTTATCAAGAAATGCAAATAAAGCATTCAACCATCGGGCCATATATAGACATCAACAGAAAGGATAAGCCTGCACTCTCACAAGCCAAACAGGAATACTAAACAGTACCCTACAGTTGCACAATGGCCTGTACCACTGGACCCATCACGTGTCGAAAGTAGAAAATAAATCTAATGACAAAGGCTGCAAATAGATTACTTGACGTTACCCAACATACAGAGAAATTTATTACATATACGACCCCAAATATGTACACAGACAACAATTTGTCTGGATGCCAATTAAAGTGAATCACTATTGCCACAGTACAACACAATGCCACATTAATAACGTGAATCAATCCAGATTTCAGAATGTGTAAAATTAAATCACGAAAGTACAAACAATGTTTACAGTACCAGGACCCATGCTGCAACATTGAGTCGGATTGTTTACTCGGCGAGTTGACTCGGCCGATAGAAGTGAGGCGGTGACTCGTCTAGTCAACTCAGTCGTCGGAGGGTGGAATGATGATGAGCCGCTGTCGTCGCCGACCTGGGGCGCGCGGTTTAATCCGATACCGAAATCCGATGAGACGGAAGAGGAGAATAAGGAGTTTCTGGGGTTTTACGTTGGCAGTAATGTGATTCCGACGAGATGGAGGCGAGAAACGTGGAGGTTGCCCTGTCGTCGTAGGCGGCGGTGGTTTTGGTGGGTAAGAGGAGCGACACTTACGTTGTTGTCTTGAAAATCAAAGCTCCGGCAGTGACTGCTCGGAGGGCTCTCGTTGATCTGGTGACGGTGCTCAACGTCAACCGGAGCATGACAGGTGACAAGCTTCACCTGATGAAAAAAGCGATGAGATTGATGGTCTCGTCCCTCTCCTCAGCCGACCGCTCTCAGACGGCCACCTCGCCACCGTCATGAATGGAAAATCCAGATTTTCGTCCTTCAAATCACGAACAAGGAACCGCCACGGGAAACAGCCCGTCCGACGATCCAACGAACGGCTTTCACCGCCACGTCGGCTGCAATGAAGGTCGTTCATCGGACGGCCGGTCGAGTTGACTCGATGGCGCTTGTTGGCAAAGTGGATGTGAAGAAAACGCAGCTGCAGTTTCAGAGAAGTGGGCCTAGGATTTTTGTTGGGAATGTGATCTCATGACTTCAGCACTATTTTCTTACCTGGGGGATTGGACCAGATTTGGCCAAAACACCTAGTTATGGTGTTTTGGCCAAACTAAACATAGAGATGTGTTTCGGCCCATCTCGAAAATGGACCGAAAATGAGCCCAAACATAGTGATTGTATTTCGCCCCATGAATTAAGTATGTCTCATGATTTATTTGAAATCAGTTTTTTATTTTATGTTGATTGTTTCTGTGAGTTATTTTGAATCTTTGTACATGAAATTTTCAATTAGAGGAGACGCCCTATGCTTACCTGTCAACAGGTTAATTAATAGTATCTAGAGTACAGTAGGAAAAATATCCGAGGCTAAAACCGTAACTTTAGCCAGTAGAAGCATCTAATAATAATTAAAGCAGCCATACCAGGAAAATTCAAACTATCACCTAACTTATCCTTCACAACGTGTATGAAAATCCATCTGCCCAAAATGTCTTACACAGATCCCATCTTCCTACATACTTCCCTCAAACTACCCTAGAAACATGTAATCCGTACATGTTACTTTTTTAATATATGATGATATATGTATAATAAATGCAATAAAAAAATATAACACTAATTTGTATTGAGAGATAAAAACGACATCTATTTTCATAGTATACGATTTATTGTATTATTCAACACAATTAAATTTAGAGATAAAAATGATACTACTAGCAATGTCAAAAAAAAAAAAAAAAAAAAAAAACCCTGTGTCCCTCTCTCTAGATATACCCTCCCAATGATCGCTGGCCAATAGGCGTTTCTATAATGGTTTTGTTTGTTCATTATCATTTCATATAATCAATCATATTACTTATCTGTATAAATTCAATAATCTTATACTAGAACTTAAAAGTCAAGATTGTGTATCAGTTGTAATTAAGGGTGCAGTCAAGATTCAAAGTAAGCCCCCTACGCGTTCCCTTAAACCCTCATAACTCAAAAAAATTTTAGAGAGAGAAACAGAGGAGAGAGAGAGAGTCAAATCTTTCAGTCTTGATCTTCACTTCAACAATATGTTTACCATTCTCTCACTCTATATATATGATAATATGAGTCTCCAGTTTCCATTCATTATCAGCATTTCTCTCCATCTCCTCACAGCATCAACAACAAAGAGTCCTGACTTCTAAGAAAACAAGTTCATCAGTTTCTCATTTCCTCTTCGATTTTCATGGCTGAGAAGCAGCAATCATCATACCCCAAGGCACCCGCCACCAACGGCTACACCCGAAGCGACGCCGAGGCCGCCCACGACGCCAGAGACCAGCGCAAGAAGAAGCGCACAAAATGCTTGCTCTACATCGTTCTCTTCGCCATCTTCCAAGCCGCTGTCATAGCCATATTCGCCGTCACCATCATGAAAGTCAGAACCCCAAGGTTCCGTGTCCGATCAGCCACGTTTGAGAACTTCAACGTCGGCACGCCGGCCGCTCCCGCTTTCAGCGCCAGGATGAACGCCGAGCTCGGAGTCAAGAACGCCAACTTCGGCCGCTACAAGTACCGGAACACCACCGTGGTATTCATGTACAGGGGCACGCCGGTCGGCCAGGCTGTTCTGAAAAATTCTCGCGTGAACTGGAGAGCAACGAAGAAAATCGATGTGGCGGTGGATCTGAGTTTGGGTAACGCGGCGGCGAACTCTCAGCTGGGCAGCGATTTGAGCGCGGGGATTGTGCCGATCACGAGCCAGGCTAGAATGACGGGGAGAGTGGAGCTGGTGTTCATTATGAAGAAGAACAAAGCAACGGAGATGAACTGTAATATGGAAATCGTGACGGCTACACGGCAGCTCAGGAATATTGTCTGCAAATGATTTTCTTTTTTCCTCTGCAGATATTAACGGTTTCGGGCTGTTTGATTTTGTAGCCCGTTTCCTTTTTTTTTTCTTTTTCCCATTCTTTCTCACACTGTAATAATTCTTGATATATATATACATATACACTTGCTTGTCAGTTGTGATTTATGATGTTAATATATACTTTATTTTAGTGAATGAATTACACTTAAATCATAAATTTTAATAATAGCAAATCATATATATTAATTACTAATATCAAATATGTATAACTAATCAACAATTATTATTAAAAACCAACAAATATTATTAAAATAGATCAAATACGTGCACACATATTGTTGCCTCCTGATCAATTTGAACAACATATCAACGGTCAGGATTCAAAGTTTATTTCCTTTTTATTTTAATACTAAAGAGATTTATTTTAATAAAAAAAGAGATGATAGCAATTAAATTAAATAGTTGTTGGCCGTTAGGGTATAGGGTTTGCAGCTGAGCTTTGAAGGCAGATGATTAGTTAGAGGGAAGGAATGAAAGGGAATTACAGGAGAAAAGCAAGGAGAAAAATGGAAATACAAAAAGGTCAAACGAGGTGCCCTGGAAAAATAGATGAAGTCTGTGTAGGAAGTCAACTATGCGACCACCCTATTTTTGGGACAGTTGTAAGAAAATAGCAAACGAAATCAAGCACGTGAAATATATAATAGGTTAAGAACAAGTGGCGTATTTAATTACTTCTTGTATGATTTAATATGTGGAGATAATGATTAACTTAATAATCTTGCTTAGAGGGTTGTGTTGATTGTTCATGAAGAAGCCAAATATCTGCGAATCATCTATTACAATAGTATATAAGAGATTCATAAAATTGAAGATTTGAAATATCCGATGACAAGGCGATCGAACAATATATGAATTTATATATGAAGGCTTAAATTTATTTCGAAAATATGTTGAACCTGACTAAGAGCATAAAGATGGATTAAATTTGTTTTTATCATCAAAAGGCAAAAATGGTCATAAGTAGGACTAGTGGACCGAATGTACGCAAAAGTGAAAGATAAAGAAGTAAATCTAATATCATCAAAGTTAAAGGACCAAAATAAATTCGGGACAAAATTAGAGGACCAAAGAGTATTAATAAATTAATATACTAAAAATTTAAAAATAGAACAATAATGATAAAAGTTCTTAAAGTTTTAAAAGTATAAAAATCGGGAGAATTACACTTTTGATCCCTCCGTAATACCAGTAAATCAGTTTTGGTCCCCTTTCATTCGCGAGTTACACTTTTGGTCCCAATTAGATACATTTTTGAACACTTTTGGTCCTACCGTCAACTTTTCATTAAGAGTTAACGGAAAACGCATGTGCTGCGCATGCGAGGCTGATTTTAGGGGGAAATTTGTTGAATTTTGGCACCTAAATTGGTTGGCCTTAACTATAAAGCCATTTTGGCACCAAATCCTCTCTAAAAAAAAAATTACAACCTCATCTCTATTCTCACTTTCATAATTTGACCGAAATTTTGTTGTTCAATAACTTCAATAATACTGACTTGGCCGATTCGATAAT
The DNA here is from genome assembly GCA_034509735.1 of Sesamum alatum. Lineage (NCBI taxonomy): Eukaryota > Viridiplantae > Streptophyta > Magnoliopsida > Lamiales > Pedaliaceae > Sesamum > Sesamum alatum. The sequence goes on along the minus strand of JACGWO010000003.1, from coordinate 26,174,851 downwards.
ATAGTGTAATGTTGATTTTTGTGAGTTTCGTTTTTTGTAAACTATTGTGGATTATGATAATGTAATGTTGTTGATTTTTTGTACTAGTAATTCGATGTTGTGGGATGGTTGTGAAGTTCTGATTTCTAATATTGTTTGTTGGTTTTTCTATTTTTTGTATTTTTTTTAAATAAATTAACTTCTACTCATAGCTAGAAATTAGTATTTAAATAATTTCTCCACATGGCTAGAAATCTATTTGAAGTTATTGAACAACAAAATTTTGATTAAATTATGAAAGTGAGAATACAGATGGGGTTGTAATTTTTTAGAGAGGATTTGATGGCTTTATAGTCAAGGCCAACCAATTTAGGGCCCAAAATGCAACAAATTTCCCCCCAGAATCAACCTCACATGCGCAACACGTGCGTTTTTTGTTAACTCTTAACGGAGAGTTGACGATAGGACCAAAAGTATGCAAAAATATGTCTAATTGGGACCAAAAATGTAACTCGCGAATAAAAGGAGACCAAAACTGTTTTAGTGGTATTATAGAGGGACCAAAAGTGTAATTCTCCCTATAAAAACCTATTAAAATAATCAATATATAAGAATAAAACAAAAAAAATTATGCCATGCACTATTAGAAAAAATAAAAGTTTGGCCTAGACTAGGACCAAGCGGTCCTGGGCTACTGGATTAGGCCGTTTACCAACAGGACCTTAGCCTGACCAACAGGTCTGGGCCCGTTATAATGGGTCCGAACTTGGACAATCTTGGCCCATTAATAAGTCTAATTGTCATCTTGTCTGTATTCAGTTCAAGAAAGGTTCCATTGTTCTTCAATATATTGTTGGTAAGAAGGAGATAACTTGTTCGCTAAAGTCTTGCCTTCTACCTCTTTCTCCTATCTTCTGTCCAAGTTGGGCCTATTTTCCCACACCCCAACTTGAGGGGGGTTGTAGCGAATATGGTGTTTAGTTTGGAGTTCAAGCTAGCAGCTTTGGGAAGATGATGGTGGTGACTTCCCGTGTTTATTTAAATGATTGCTTCTTCTGAAAATTGTGTTATTGTTTACAGCACTTCTTTCAATAACAATGCGTCTTTCTTATATTTTAGTTTCTTGCCAACTGTAAAATAGGAGTTAGTTGCAGATATTTTTCCTTACTCGTGTATATAAGTTGGGGAAGCTCTAGTTTTTTTTTTTTTTTGAAGTGAAAGCGATGAATATTATTAATTGAACTAAATCGATTATAATTAGCCTTGACAATTATCAATCTTTAATAGAGACACTTACAACAATCATACATTGATCAACAATATCACATAAATTAAATCTAAACAACCATGGACTATTACAGTATACAAACAATCCTACTATAGAGTAGACTATCATCCCACGCATTGATGAGGTTCGAACCCATGACTTCTAAGACCATGTGACCTCAACCTTAAACACTAGGCCAAGAGCAGTTTTCATTCAATACACAAATATCCAAAAACTGAACTGATGGTTGCTGTAATTATTTCTTCTCCGAGGACGCATGCCTTGTGTTTGGTTTCGTTTTTGGAATGTTTTGTTTTGTTTTGTGGAGATAGAGATATAAATAAAAATAAATAAGTGTGTGTTAGAGATATGGTGTATGTTTGTATTTGTTTTTGGAGTTAATTTTAAATAGTGTAAATAATATATTGTATGTATTGTGTTGTATATTTGGAGACAAAAAACACTATTCATTATCAAATCATGTCTCTTTTATATATTTTTATATATGTGTATAGTAATATTTATTTATTTTTATGTATTTTGTTGTATATTGGGAGACAAAAAATACTGTTCATTGTCAAATCATATTTCTTATATATATTTTTATAAATGTATATATGTATATAATAATAATTATTTATTTATAGGTAAATGTATGTATATATGGAAGAACGGGCCAAAACACCTAATAAAGGTATTTTGAATAATGTTATGTTTGATTTTGTTTTCTCACTATCTCAGAAATAGCTAGAAAATGAAAACAGATAGAGCCCATGGTGTTTGTCAATTGCGTTTTCTACAGTAAAATAGGAAAGGTATATCTTATTCAAATCAATATTAATAATTGGCTTAAATATATTTTTGGTCTTATAGTTTTGGCACTCTCGTATTTTTATTCTTTATTTTTTAGAATTACAAAAGGATCCTGTAACTTTTTGACGTTTCGCAATTTTGATCCTTCTAGTGACGAATATTGCAAAAGTCATCGGAATAAATCATGTGTACCTCACATAGTTCATTTAAATTGGGGTTTTTGTTCTGATTAGTTCACTTTTTCCAACATGGACGAAAACTTCAAAAAATAACGTGGCACATGATTTATTCGGACAACTTTTGCAAGATCTAGCACTGAAAGGATCGAAATTGCGAAATATCAAAAAGTTACAGGACTCTTTTGCAACTCCTAGAAAGATTAATGATAAAAATACCAAAATTACTATGACACATGATTTTTCCGGCAACTTTTGCAAAATTTGATACCGAAATGACCAAAATATCAAAAAATTACAGGATCATTTTGCAATACTAAAAAGATAAAGAATAAAAATAGAAATGTGCGGAAATTATAGGATAAAAAATATATTTAAGCCAGAATAATATATATGTATTACGTCAAAGAATTGGTATCGGCCGAGACACCACAAGCACAATGGAAACATAAATATACAAAATCAAAATAAACACATAAAAAGGATCTATATTACGCGTCACCGGGCATTTGCGCACTTAAGATAATAAGCCAATTGATATAATTTAAATGAGATACACCTTTTTATTGCAGGTATTACGTTCTCGACATATTCGATCTATGCATCCCACACACGATATTGATTTCCATGCAGAAGCACGTGATGTCCTGCCACTATCAAGTCCACACCACACTAACGGAGTTCCTATTCGAGTTTGTTAGAACTCTAAAGGTTGGAGAAAGCTAGAATAATTCTTAAGAAGAGAAGAGATAAGGGCTTCTCAAGAGTTGTGAGCAAGTCAAACTTTCGAAAATGGTGGGAACTTGTAAGTTGGGCGTGTCATCTTAATCAATGTAGGAAATTCCTTTTCTATTTGATTGACAAATATGGCCACGGACTTTTGGCGATTACACAACTTAGAGAAAATAAGAATCGATATCATCTCATGATCGGCGACAGACTGTTTCTTGGAACAAACCCACCGCCGTACATCTTCTGATTGCATTGGTACGTTATTTTTGGTAACCACGTGTATTCACACAACCACGTCAGCCAAGACCAAGATACATTTGTCATATACACAATGCTACTATGGCTCCTTTAGTTAAGGGACTAAAATTTGTACTAGGGTAGGACAACTCCTGAGAATCAGTTCAATCAACTTGACAACCTCTTGTCAAGCATCCACTAAAGTGTTTAGACATTACATGAATGCAATACTTAGTGCAAATATCTATAAAACATTCAATGACATTTTTTGTGGATTTTAAATTTTGAATGTTTCAAACCAATCCTTGGAATTTGGTTTTCATGAATGCCATTGAATGCGCAATCCAATTTCATTTGTTTGTTGGTCTATGAATTTTATCAGTGACATACATTACTAATGTAAATAAATAGCACGATACAATGTAAATAAAAAGAATCATAAATATATCTTATTTTTTCTTCCGGAGCAAAAGATATGATACGATACGTGAAACATATACTTCATTATTACATTTTATTTTTATAATTTGTTCGAAGAAATGCATCAACATTCTCAAACTATAATATTATACACGAGCTACTAAATGAATTACGCTATTTTATTTATTATATAATTAATTAAATGAAGGCTTAAATATATTTTTAGTCTCTAATTTTGGCACTTTGCCATTTTTATCATTTATCTTTTTAGAATTGTAATATAATTTTATGATATTTTGCGAAAATCGCCAGAATAAATCATGTGCACCTCACGTTGTTCATTTAAATTGGGGTTTTGTTCCGATTGGTTCAACTTTGCCAATATGGACGAAAATGTTTTAAAAAAATTGACATGGCATACGATTTATTCCGTCAATTTTTGCACACCAAAAAGAACCAAAATTGCGAAATATCAAAAAGTTATAGGATTCTTTTGTAACCCCTAAAAAGATAAAGGATAAAAATGACAAAATCACGAAGGGCACATAATTTATTCCAACAATTTTTACAGAATCCGACACTGAAAGAACCAATATCATGAAATGTCAAAAAATTATAGGACCATTTTACAATCTAAAAAAATAAATCATAAAAATATCAAAGTGTCATAACTACATGACTAAAAATATATTTAAGCCTTAAATGAATCCCCTCTCTACACATGAGAAAACACATTAACTAATTGAAAATTGCATTTATTTTCAATTGGAAGAAGACGACCTATGCTTACCCGTCGAACAGGTAATTAATCGTTTATACAGTAGAGTCGGACGGAAAAATATCTGAGGCTAAAAGCGTAACTTCACCAATAGAAGCATCTGATAATAATTAAAGCAGCCATGTCGGAAAAATTCAAACTGCCACTTCAGATGTATGAAAATGAAAATCCATCTGCCCAAAATGTCTTAACAAGTATCTTCCTACGTACTTCCCTCAATTCACCTAAAAACGTGTAATCAGTACATGTAAAAAAAGTCATTTTAAAATACATGATCATATATGTATATACGAAATGAAATACAAAATGTAATATTTCTTATTTTATAAAATACGATTTATGATATTATTTAATACACGCAAATTTAAATTAATTATACATTTAAAATAAAAAAAAATACTATTATAAAAATAGAGATATTATATATATCAGCAGATTTTAGGTTTGCTCCTACGTGACCTGATCAATTCGATAGAGCACTCGCCCATTCATTCTTTACTGTATTTGAATTTCCTTTCTTCATACCGTCACAATGATCACTCACCTATACGTGTTTTTTGAATATATTTGTTTCTTCATTATCATTTCATATAATCAATCATATTACAAAATACACAAATATATATAAATATATGTATGTAGATTCAAATAATCTTAATTATACTAGAGCTTGTAGCCATAATGGACATCGTAAATGTGTATCAATTGTAATTAAGGGTACAAGTCAAGATTCAAAGTAAACCCCATCACGCGTTCTCTCAAACCCATAACTCTATTTTTTAGAGAGAGAGAGAGAGAGAGAGAGGAGAGAGAGAGTCAAATCTTCACTTCAACAATATGTTTACCATTTTCTCTCTCTCTCTATATATATATATATGATCATATGAGTCTCCACTTCTCACTCATTATCAGCACTTCTCTCCATCTCCTCACAGCATCAACCACAAACAATCCTATCTTCTACGAAAAGAAGTTCATCAGTTTCTGATTTCCTCTTCGATTTTCATGGCTGAGAAGCAGCAATCATCATACCCCAAGGCACCCGCCGCCAACGGATACACTCGAAGTGATGCCGAGGCCGGCGCCGCCGCCCAAGACGCCAGAGAGCAGCACAAGAAGAAGCGCACAAAATGCTTGCTCTACATCGTTCTCTTCGCCATCTTCCAAGCCGGTGTCATAGCCATATTCGCCGTCACCATCATGAAAGTCAGAACCCCAAGGTTCCGTGTCCGCTCAGCCACGTTTGAGAGCTTCAACGTCGGCACGCCGGCCACTCCCGCTTTCAGCGCCAGGATGAACGCCGAGCTCGGAGTCAAGAACGCCAACTTCGGCCGCTACAAGTACCGGAACACCACCGTGGTCTTCACGTACAGGGGCACGCCGGTCGGCCAGGCTGTTGTGCAGAATTCTCGCGTGAACTGGAGAGCAACGAAGAAAGTCGATGTGGCGGTGGATCTGAGTTTGGGTAACGCGGCGGCGAACTCTCAGCTGGGTAGCGATTTGAGCGCGGGAATTGTGCCGATCACGAGCCAGGCTAGAATGACGGGGAGAGTGGAGCTGGTGTTCATTATGAAGAAGAACAGAGCGACGGCGATGAACTGTAATATGGAAATCGTGACGGCTACACGGCAGCTCAGGAATATTGTCTGCAAATGATTTCTTTTTTCTTTTTCCGGTTTATTAATTGCTATTACCAGTACTAAGGATTCCGGGCTGTATTCATAGTAGGATTTTGTAGCCAGTTCCGCTTTTCTTTTCTTTTTTTTTTCTTTTTTGTTTTTTGCATTCTTTTTCAGGGTAAATTATATCTACCTCCTCTGAGGTTTGACATAATTACAAATACCTCATCGTTGTTTGAAAAATTAAAAATACCCTCTGAGGTTTGTAATTTTCAACCAAAGGTCTGAAATTGACCATTTTGCCCTTGATTTTTTAGTTAAATTGCAGAAAAATCAGACGAGACAAATTGCATTATTAACTCCTTTGTGTAAAAAACTTCAAGAACCTCTCCCTGCGCATTGTAGTCCAAAAAAAAATTTAAGAAAATAAAAATTAAATAAAATGCATGAGGGCATTTTGGTCAGTTCACCCATAAAAATGGATGAAAATGAGTTATTTGTTAGACGGTTATAAACCTCAGGGAAAATTTGTAATTTTTTAAACAATGAGTAGGTATTTATAAATATGCCAAACCTCAAAAGAGGTAGATGTAATTTACCCTTCTTTTTCACACAGTAATAATTCTTATTACATATACATAAACACTTGCTTGCCAGTTGTTATTTATAATTGAATATATAATTACATTATAAGTGTTAATAATTAATAAATAATATATATCAATTACTAATATCAAATCAATATAACTATGTAATAATTACTATTACAAAAATCAATAAGTACTTTTAAAGATTAAAATAGATCATTATTCATATATATAATGGTAAATTCCAACCTATGACATCTTGATTAATTTAAACAACAAATGTATCGGTGAGGATGAGGGAATTAATCTGAATTCAAATGAATTTTTTTTTTCTTTTTCATTTGAATGAAAAAGAGATGATAGCAATTAAATTAAATAATTGTTGGCAATTAGGTTATAGGGTTTTCAACTGAGCTTTGAAAACAGATGATTAGTTGGAGGAAAGGAATGAAAGGGAATTACAGGAGAAAAACAAGGAGAAAAATAGAAATACAAACGTGGGGCCTTGGAAAACTAAATGAAGTCTGTGTTGGAAGTCAAATGTGCAATAATATTACAGCCAGCCTATACTTGGGACAATTGTAAGAAAATATCAAACCAAATCAAGCAACGTGAAATTTAATGAGTTGAGAACAAGTAGAGTATTTAATTATTTGCCTTTTAATAATTAAGTATCTAAATGGCAAGGACATGTGCGATATGTCTGTTCATCAATTGTGAGAAATCAAACGACCGAACGTGCGCATTACATGTGTGTCCTAGTGGTTTATTTTTTTAAATGGGAACATAGACATGACATTAAATATATAAAGTTTTTTAAATATTTGGATTATTTTAAAAAATTTCGTAAAGTATAGTATTAAATGTGTCAAATTTTTTTAATTTTAGAACTATTTAAAAAATTTAATAAAATACAGAATTAAAAGTGTTGAATCTCCTATCCTATAGGAATAAAATTGTAATTTTGCCTTCTAAATCATCTACTCCTCCTTGAAGACCACAAAGGCATGTGTAACTAGGCCTGTGTGGTTACAAGATTATATCTGTAGCCAATGTACATATATTTTGATCCTTGAGCACCTAGCAACTTTAGCTCTGCACACAAATTGCTGATGGAACAGGCAGCTTCAGTACAGGAACCAAAATCACTCGTACAAGCTAAACAAGAATCTGACTTCACTCTCTGAGGGGAAGAGAGCCATCGGGTCAATTTAATCCTCATAAAGCAAGGCTTGTGATAAAAGGATACACTCAAACTAAAGGGGTTGATTATTTTGACAGTTTTTCATCAATGGCCAAAACAGTCACTTTAAATAAGATTGTTCTTGGCTCTTGCAGCTTTTTTCTCTTAAGCTATTATGCAGCTAAATGTGAATAAAGCCTTTTTGCATGGCAAGTTGGATAAGAAAGTATACATGTTTTATTTTTATTTTTTTGGGTTAAAGCCGTTTGTGCTTAGGCGGGGGATTTGGCAGGACCCGTACCTGTGTATAAATCTAATAAAAGGAATCTCTGTACAAGGGCTATAAGCAATAAAAGAGGAGTACTAACTCCCTGTACAACCCCTATACTAATTTTAGGCGAGCTCTACCTCCGAAAACTAGGAAACAACATATCAAGGCGGTTCAAGATGGCCAGCCGACCCTGGGCCGACGACAACACTGCTGAGGACATCAAAGCACAAGCCTGGTTTGCCAAGAAATCTGCTGGTTTATTAGCTTATCGAAAGACATGGGAAAACCTCGTCTGCATCCCGCGACGGAGACATCGGATACGTGTGAGCAACGACTGAAGCTGCCAATGTCCATCATCGGATAAGAAGGTATATATGTTGCCACCTAAGGGTACTTTTTTTAGGGTACTTAAAGTTACAATCTAGACAAGTTTGTTGATTGCTAAGATCTCTTTATAGTGTGAAACAAACTTCAACGCAGTGGAACACTGAGTTTACTTCGAAATTGAGGGCTTTTGGTTTTCAGCACTACCCTTATGGCCATTATTTGTTCATCAAGAAAATATCGTCTAATTTCACAACCTTGTTAATTAGTGTATATTGATGATGTCATCCGCACTAGAACATCAAGGTACACAGTGGGTCACCCGGCTTAGGATCAACACATACCAGTTCGAAAAAGCTCGATCCAAGGCCGGTCTAATACTATGGTGGGTTTTGGGCCTTTAAATGGACCCAATTGGGTTCGTTTTTAAACTCAACCTGATTCAGGCCCAGACGAGGTCCCAACCAGATCCGATTTTCCTGTTTTATTTTTTTTTTAATGAAATTTATGATTGTCTTATGAAATAAACAAATAATAATTTAAATAAAAAAATATTTAATAAAAATTTGTATCTAGAGAAAAATTAGTTAAGACTACGTAATGAACTTAAAAATTAATTTCACCAACAAACTTGCAATAATAAATTTAGATAATAAAAAGCCCACAAAAAGACTTAACGTAATTTTTTTAAAAAAAAAACAATGAGTATTAGTAAATGAATGTACTAAAAATATAGAAATAGAACTGATACATAAATAAATGTCGTTAAACCCAAATAATAAGCCCAACAAATTCGAAGGCCTGGAGGACTAGGAGGAATCATCCAAAAGCACGAGCCCAAGAATACATGAGCCCTCAGACTATAGGTCGATCCAGTGGCCCAAAGGGAGCTCGGGCTGAAGCCAGAGACCAATAGCCCGCCAGAGGAGAAGCCTGGTACCACCCTGGCCGCCAGCTGGACCATCCCTCCAGGTAGGAAAAGATCATTCATTCAGAGTGTGAGTAGGCAGCCACTCAAAGTACAACAAGGTTGGGCGGCACCATGTCCTCCACGACCTTATCACCCTGTAGGAATTCAGGATTTGGGCAGGGGAGGACTTATCCAATTTAAGACCCCTTTCTAAGTGAGACACTCTGAAGACTTCTCAACCACTTCCGGATTTCGAAGGGACCTATATACAATGCTTAACCAACCCGAGTCCTCCGGGGTCACGCCTCTTCATCCATTGGGGGAACTACAGCTATAAAAACCAGTCCTACCCCCCACCCCTAACCAAAGGTAATGCATCTCCTATCTACACAAGACACATTCAACTGCAAAAACTCACTCTCATAGTCACATTATCACACAACTTGCTATATCATTGCTATGCCTTTTCTCTCTCAAGTTATATTATTCTAAAACTATAGATTGACTTTTGCGTCGAAGTGCTAACTTTTTTCGAGGTCCCTTCTTTCAAGCTTGATAAGAAATCGACCCAAAGACTTCAAGTCTAGGAGATTTCTAAGACGTGCGATTCTAGCACGCATCAAGTGGCACCATCTGTATGAATACAAAACTAAGACGTGAAAACAATGGGAGCACCCAACAGTGGCTTAGACAAGCAGCAGGCTGGATGCCTCAACTGACAATCAGGCCCTTCAAATGGTGGTGGGGGCACCCTTGGCCCCCTCTAGATGCGACGTGGCAGGCCCCTCCGGCCCCACTAAGCTGCTACCGGATCCTTCGCGTAATAGCACTTCCTCAGACACCTCCTCAAGGAGGTTGTCCCTGGGTATGTTGGAAACCATCCGTCAGATGATTACTATCACTATACGAGCCTAGCTGGCGACCGTAACCCCAACGCCTTTGGCAGCTCCTCTGGGGATGGAGGCCCTCGCAAATGATGATGGATCTAGCTCGAAGAGTACCAGGACTCCCCCTCCGAGAGCCAGGTTTGCCCTCTCGGGCACAGGGAGTGGTCCCCCCATACTGGGAGGCCTACCTAGAATACCTATAGAAAGGATTACAGAACGTCCAATACTGGGTTATAGGTATCCTGCTCGAAGAACAATGAGGCATTCCCTTCAGCGAGGAGGTCATGGCTGATGAGCTTTCCAATTGTCAGACTCCATCAATAGCAGAATATGATGGCACGACAAATCCTCAAAAGCATTTGTCCCGATTTCAAAATGCGGCCCTCTTGCATCGGTAAACTGACGGGATCAAATTCTGGGCATTCGTTACCACCTTCGCTCGAGCAGCCCAACAATGGTTCAGCCAATTGCTAGCAGGCTCGGTCTGGAGTTTTTAGGAGTTTCACTCCCTTTTCTGCATCAATTCGCCAATAGCAAACATCATCAGCCTCTTTACGGTCCGCTAAAAGGACGCGAAATCCCTGAGGGATTACCTGCAACGTTTCAACACTGTTGCCTTGGAGATCGCAATAGGCACATAGAAGGTCAAAGCTATTGCCTTTTCACAAGGACTCTTAGATGGGGATTTCTTTAAGTCCTTAGTTAACAAGTCATCTGAGGCTTCGATAGCATCCTCGCGCGGGCTAAGAAATATGTTAACATGGAGGAAGCCTAAGCTTCCAAAAAGGAAGGGCGAGGAGAAAAAATGAAGGATACTCAAGAAAAAGGAACTTCGAAAAAGACGAGTACACTCCCTTGAATGCCCCTATTACCCAACACTCTGCGTAAACTCCCTTGAATGCCTCTATCACCGAGGCAGTCATAGCCAAGGACGGACCTACCCAACCCATGATTCGACAAGTGAAACAAATACTTATTTTTTACTATTTACTTTTACAATTTGTTCGAAGAAATGCATCGATATTCTCAAACAATAATTTTATACACGAGCTATTAAAAGAATTAAGCTCTTTTATTTATTGTATAATTAAATTAATGATAAATTACAGCCACCTTCCCTGAGATTTGACATAATTTACCAATACCTCCTCGTTGTTTGAGAAATTACAAATACCCCTCTGAGGTTTGTAATCTTTAACCAAAGACTTGAAGTTAACTATTTTGCCTTTGATTTTTTTTGTAAATTGTAAAGAAATTAGTCGAGACAAATTGCATTATTGCTCATCTGTGTAAAAAATTTAAGAAACCTCTCCCTATGCTTTCTAGTCTAAAAAAAAATCAAAAAAAGTTTAAGAATTTAATAAAAAATTTCAATTTGTATAAGGGCATTTTGGTGAGTTCACCAATAAGATTGGATGAAAATGGGTTATTTGTTAGACGGTTACAAATCTCAATGGGGTATTTGTAATTTTTCCAACAATGATGGAGTATTTATAATTATGCCAAATCTTAGAGTAGGTAGATGTAATTTATCCTTAAATTAATTTCATTTACATATAAGAAAACACATTAATTAATTGAAAAATTGCATTTATTTTCAATTGGAGAAGACAACCTCTGCCAATTGGTTAATTAATAGTTTCTAGAGTACAGTAGGAAAAATATCGAGGCTAAAATCGTAACTTGAGCCAGTAGAAGCATCTAATATTAGTTAAAGCAGCCATGCAGGGAAAATTCAAACTGCCACTTCAGTTGTCATTTACGACGTGTACGAAAATCCATCTCCCCAAAATGTTTTACATAGATCACATCTTCCTACATACTTCCCTCAAACTACCCTAAAAACATGTAATCTGTACATATAAAATAGTTATTTTCAAATACACTAAATACCGTGGCACGCAGTACCTGTGTGTATATTTTTTAATAATATTTTTATTTTATTAAAGCTCGTTCTTGTATATTATAATAATTTGATGTAGTGATATCAAAACTACCAATTTGAGTCTATAAATCCTTTTCCCTTTATAATAGTATAGAAAATGATGATATATGTAAATACGAAACACAATAAAAAAACATAACACTAGGTTACATTTAGAGATAAAAACGATATTTTCTTTTATAGTGTTCGATTTATTGTAGTATTTAATATATTTAAATTTAAAATTAATTCATTTAATTAACTATTTAAACCAACAAACACGTTCAAGTAAAACAAAGAGCACAAACTATTATAGAAACAAACATACACTCAAATTTGTTCGAGTTGAACTCACACCATTTGGTTGCAAGACATAAGAAAGATAAAGATGGCATTATTTTCCAAATTTTATATTTTTCTATATTCATATATGTAAATCAAGAACAGCTGAGATAATGACATAAAGTGAGGTTGCTTGATAAAGGAAAAAGGATTTATTTCTTTTAAATGAGTGGGATCCTAAAAAATACTAGCAGATTTGAGGTTTGTTCCTACGTGACCTGATCAATTCGATGGAGCACTTGCCATTCATTTTTACTCTAGAATTCGCTCATACTTTTCAAGAAAAAGTGGCATATCCTACCTAAAAACAACTTGAAAGGAGAAAAAATTTATTCGGATCAAATTTGGATGAATTAAACCAATCACAAATAGAGTCAGATAAACTTGCTATATCATTAGTTATATTTTCTTAATTTTAAATTAATCACAAGACAAATTATTATATTTATTATGTAATTGTTTCAAATTCAACTAAATTTGATTTGTGCTAGAATTTGCTAGTTAATGGGTTCAAGTCAATTGTTCAAACTAAGCGCCCTCACGCGTTCGCTTAAACCCATAATTCAGAGAGAGATGTTTACCATTTTCTCTCTCTATATATAGGATAATATGAGTCTCCACTTCCCACTCATCATCACCACTTCTCTCCATCTCCTCACACAAACAAACCTATCTTTTAAGAAAACAAGTTCATCAGTTTCTCATTTTCCCTTCGATTTTCTTCATGGCAGAGAAGCAGCCCCAAATATCAGGCTACACCCGAACCGATGCCGAAGCCGGCGCCGCCGCCCACGACGCCAGAGAGCAGCGCAAGAAGAAGCGCACAAAATGCTTGCTCTACATCGTTCTCTTCGCCATCTTCCAAGCCGGTGTCATAGCCATATTCGCCGTCACCATCATGAAAGTCAGAACCCCAAGGTTCCGTGTCCGATCAGCCACGTTTGAGAACTTCAACGTTGGCACGCCGGCTGCTCCCGCTTTCAGCGCCAGGATGAACGCCGAGCTCGGAGTCAAGAACGCCAACTTCGGCCGCTACAAGTACCGGAACACCACAGTTGTTTTCATGTACAGGGGCACGCCGGTCGGCCAGGCTGTTTTGCAGAATTCTCGCGTGAACTGGAGAGCAACGAAGAAAATCGATGTGGCGGTGGATCTGAGTTTGGGTAACGCGGCGGCGAACTCTCAGCTGGGCAGCGATTTGAGCGCGGGGATTGTGCCGATCACGAGCCAGGCTAGAATGACGGGGAGAGTGGAGCTGGTGTTCATTATGAAGAAGAACAAAGCAACGGCGATGAACTGTAATATGGAAATCGTGACGGCTACGCAGCAATTGAGGAATATTGTCTGCAAATGATTTCTTTTTTTGCTAGTTCCAGTCTACGGGCTCCTGATTGTATTCATAGTATGATTTTGTAGACCGTTTTCCTTTTCTTTCTGTTTTTTGTTTTTTTCTGGACTTTTCTGTTTTTTTCATTCTTTTTCACACTGTAATAATTCTTGTTGTATATACATATACTGATATAATTGCTTGCTCCGTAGGTAAAGTTGTCAGCTTAAGTTTCATAAATATTGGTGTATGTTTATTTTTTATAATAATTTGCTGCTTCTTTATATTGTTACAATGTATTCATTTATTTGAATTATTAATATATTAAGTCAAATTTTAAATTTAACTATATTAAATAATATATTGAATCGTATATAATAAAATTATGTATTCATACTATTTGGCAGAGAATTAGATTCAACAATCTTGGTTTTCTTAATTTGAACAGCATATGCAACGGCTAGGCCAGGATGAGGGAAACCTGAATTTAAATGCAACTTTTTTTTATTTTAATAAAAAGGAGATGAAAGCAATTAAACACAATCGTACAAACAGTTACGATCACAATAAATTGAACCGTGATCAAACTACCATTACAAGAAAACCGTTCAATAGAAAACAAAAAAAAAAAAAAAAAAAACAATATCGAGCTAATTAGCAAGTAAAATTTTTGTTGCTAATGTATATTATTTACAAGATTACATGCTATGAATTTAGCAACGAAAATTTACTCGCTAACAAATTTAGTAACGAATTACTTAAAATATATATTAAATAGTGTATATTAGCAACGAAAATTTTACTTACTAATAAGCTCGACGTTGATTTCAACAACAACTTATTTTTGTTGCTATTAAGCTTTTTTCTTGTACTGTATAGAAGTTTACAAAGTAAGGCTTGTGGCAATGGCGTTGACCATTACTTTTGACAATTTTTTACCGGTGACCAAATCAGTCACAATAAGGTTGTTCTTGGCTCTTGCAATTTCTTCTTATTGGGTTATATATTATGCAGCTAACAGTAAATAATGCCTGCTTGCATGGCAAGTTGGATGAGTAATATACATGGATGTTGCCACCTTAGGGGTACTTAAAGCTCAATTTAGACAAGTTTGTCAATTATAAAGGTCTCTTTATGGCTTAAAATAAGCTTCAGGCAGTAGAACATTGAGTTTACTTAAAAAATGGAGGCTTTTGGATTCAGCAGTCCATTTGTGATCATTGTTTGTTTATCAAGACGACATCGTCTTATATATGTCACAACCTTTATGGTGTACGTTGATGATGTCATTATTACTAGGACATCAAGGTGCACAGTGGGTCGAATACGCCCAAAATCAGTATAGACCAGCTCAAAAAAACTCAGCTTAGGATCGAGTTAATATTGTTCATGTGGATTCCATTTTAAATGTAGGCTTGGTCCCCTGGAGCCGCCCAGTTCAGGCCCAATTATGCTTGTTTTACCTTTTTTTTCTATAAAATTGATGTATTCTTTAAAATAATTACTTAAATTTATAATTATCTTATGAAATACATAAATAATAAATTAAAACAAATAATAACAAAAAGTTCATAATTAGAAAAAAAAAAAAAAAAGTAGTTAAGACTACACAAAGAACTTAAAAACTAATTTGATTGACAAACTTGCAATAATAAATTTAGATATTAAAAAGCCCAAAAAATTATTAAGAAAACTTTGAAATAAAACAACAAAATATATTAATGTATTAAAAGTTTAGAAATAAAACAATAATGATAAAAGTTTTTAGAGTTTTTAAAGTACAAAACAAAGCTATTATAATAATCAAGTTAGAACAATAAAATAAAAAATTTATATCATATATTATTAAAAGAAAAAAGATGGGTCTAGAACAGGACCAATCGGTCTTGGGCCACTGAATTAGGCGGGTCCAATATCTTGTTAAAACTGGGCTTAGCCCGACCAACGCCCTTTTTCCCAACTCGACCTACTACGTATTTTGACTGGACATCACTGATTTGTTTGGAGCAAATGAAGACTCATTTACATAACTTATTCATCATTAAGGATTTGGATTTTGCAAAATATTTCCTTGGACTTGAGTTGGTTGGGTCTTCTCATGGTACTTAAATCATTTAGAGGAAATACCTTCATGATACTCTTGTTGATTACCCTATGGAGGATGCCAAGCCAGTTGCCACGCCCTTGCCTCCTAGGATCCCGTTTGATAATGAAACGGGTGTCTTATTTCCTTCTCCAGGCTGTACAGACAGTTCATAGGAAGGCAATTATACCTAGTATTCTCTAGGTTGGACATTTCTAACGATGTGTAACAACTCAGCCAATTACTGCAATTAGGATGCTACAATCTATTAGATGAGGTACTTGTACGAAACTCCCATACTTGGTTTATTGCATTCGGCTTGGGCTTCGTCTCGTGGTACGCTCCATCATTGGTCTCTGTCTGTTTTTTTTTTGTTTCAAGAAACCATTGTATCCTAAAAATCAATGAAGCAGGAAACAGTTTCCCGTTCATCATTACAAGCTAAGATCGAAGCATGGCCTCCGTTGCTTATGAGCTTTTGTGGATAAGTTACTTGCCCAAGGAATTTCAAATTCCCTCCACACTCTCATTCTTTTCAAGTGCAACAATAAAGTGGCTATACACATTTCTCAAAATCCCATTTTTCATAAATGGACCAATCATCTTGATATTATCATTGTCAGTGATAAGTTGAAGAAGGGTCTCATTGTTCCTCAACATATTGCGGGCAAACAACAGATAACTGACTTGTTCACTAAAGCCTTGCCTTCTGCCTCTTTCTCCTATCTTCTATCCAAGTTGGCCTATTTTCCCACGCCCCAACTTAAAAAGCGTGTATATTTACCGTAGCACTTCTTTTAATAGCAATGATATCTTTCTTGTATTTAGTTTGTTTTCAACTGTAAAATGGGAGTTAGGTGATACGACAATGAGATAGAGGTTAGTAGCAGATATTTTTCCTTACCTGTATATAAGTTGGGGAAGCTTCAGTTTTCATTCAATACAGAAATATTCAAAAATTAAACTCATGACTTCTGCATTATTTCTTCGCTAAAAATGCATGGTTTTTTTCAGTTTTGTTTTCGTAGTAAAATAGGAAGGTATAACTTATTAAAATCGTTGTTAATAATATTGATCCGAATTGAGGTCCTCTACGACCTAGAGCGAACTTCAAGGATGAGTAGGAAATGACCTAGCAATGGTTTGTAGACCGGGTCTGATGAGTATCTCAAGTTGGACTAGTAATGGTTTATCTGCACACACAAATTAGTTGATGTAGCGTTCAGCTAAAATCCTCTAAATTTTAAGACAGTTTAAAGTTCAAGGTTATAGGGGTCGCACTATGCAATCTCTCTACAAAAAGTGTGATCTCGTAACAAAGCATAATTGTGAGATGGAAACCCCCTCCCCCCTCTACATTTAAGCAAAGTGGACCCTCAATAAGGCATCCAATCTACCGAATGAGTGCCAAATCAATGGCTATTCAAGCGAATTAGACGGGTCAAATGGGTTGGGTGCGACCCGACCTTCTAAAAACACGTTGATCTTCAGAGTGTTTAGGCATTTTCTTATTTTCGTGAGGGGATTTTGATCTTATTTTTTTGTTGATTCAAAGCATTTCCCTTATCATCTTCCCTCACTTCTTTAAATGTATCCGGAAGGTCACATGGAGAAATAGAACACTGATAGGATTTACTTGGGGTATTTTAGAACTAATTCTCTACATTAATAATTGAATTATGCATCTTTTGAGTGAATGATCGATTTTGACCCGTTGTGATGGAAATGAGGTGAAAAAGCTCCAAATGAAGCTGAAAAGTGATCAAGGGAAGATTGAACACGAATCATATTTGAGAAGTCATTAAGGCGTGATCACGCCCTATTGGTTAACCAAGTCTGCGCGAGAAAGAAGAAGATTTGAAAAGGTATTGACTGCGATTTATTTTCTTTTCCAGACTGCAAATTGAAAGGCAAGAAGAGCACGTTTTTTGTGCTATATAAGGAGTCTTAAGGTTGAAGATCAAGCATCGAATTTCATATTTGATCACCCTCTTAGTTTAGATCATCTCTCCCCTTCTCCTTTCTTTTATTTTATGTTTTGCTATAGGATTTTAGGTTCTTCTACACACATGATGTGTAGCTAATTTTATTCTGATTCGAGGGAACGTTAAACTCAATTGTTATGTTTTTAGATTTTGATCTTATCTGATTTCGCCGTGTATTTCTCGTCTTGATTTACTGTTTATGGAATGATTATTATTGATAGATTTGACAATACGATTCAATGTTAATTGTTCTATTGATATCCTTGAGTGCAGTGATCCGTAATTGTCATGAATGATTGGTATGAGTAGCAAGCAAATTTATTATGTGCTTTGCATGATTTATTTATTGGGACGAGAAAATTAGGTTAGATAATTGCAGCTATATCAATTGTTTGATCTATGTTCAACTGTTTTCATTGATGCAAATGCTATTATTGATTTGATATGAAACGCTATCGTGCCCAATCTTGATATAATAAGTTTGGATTTAGATGCTTGAGTCAAATCCATTACAATAGGAGAACGGGAATTTATTACGGCTATCCTAATAGATTTCAAAGTTGAATGATTGATTGTGAAATTAATCATTTGACCTATGATAGACATAACGATTGGGTGATACACTCCCTTGAATTGAGATTTATCTCTCTTGATCTCTTCGTAGTTATTTATTCTTACTTTCTATTTAGTTTGTATGTATTAGTAGTTAATTTTCATCTCACCCCTCCCCCCCCTTTGGTTACCATGATTAGGCTGAAAAATTAATTCATACTTCCCGAGGGATTCGACCTGGTTCCACGACTGCTATAATTTTAAAATCAATAATTATATTTGACGACTTAGACAACCCATCATACACTCTCTTCATCTCAACCTTCCATCTCTCTCTCTCTCTCTCCCTCTCTCTCTTCGTGTTCATTGGATCTCGGTCCTACACCTATAGCCCAATTTTGAAAATTTTTGGTCTCTTATACATTAACTTGTTGTAAGAGAAGTGAGCATAAATGCTTTTTACCACTTAACCGCTCGTACCCATTGAAAATTTGTTGTTGATCTTCCTTCCAACCTCAAGAATTGGCGAGAGAAATTTTTGTACATTTGAGCTCCTTCCGAAACTCTTTGGCCCTTTGGTGGCACTTCTAAGCCTAAACCCCATTGTCTACTATGACAACTTAGATGAGGATCTCATTAACGGCCTTATTTATTCGTATCAGGCGCATAAGCTCATGAAAGAGGAGATTTTGCTTAACTTTCATTTCTTTAGTATAAATGGCCGTCATGATTGCTCGCTTTCTAAACAAATTTTGTGATAATAAGGGAACTTTACCCCGAGGTGCATCTAATGGATCGCACCCTTCCCGCTTTCACTCCAAGTTCATTCTGATATTTGTCCTCTCTGGTCTGTAGGTCCAGTTGCCAAACCTGCCCCAAGTACCAGGTCCCACATAGAAGCTTCTGTTTATCATATCATCAGCATACGTGATATATTTCTAGAAAACAGGGTCATATCTCAATAACAACTAAAAAGGGTACAAGTCAAGATTCAAAGTAAGCCCCCTCACGCGTTCTCTTACACCCATAACTCAAATTGTTTAGAGAGGGAGAGAGAGAGTCAAATCTTTCAGTCTTAGCTGCAATCTTCACTTCAACAATATTTTTACCATTTTCTCTCTATATATAGGATAATATGAGTCTCCACTTCCCACTCATCATCAACACTTCTCTCCATCTCCTCACACAAACAAACCTATCTTTTAAGAAAACAAGTTCATCAGTTTCTCATCTTCCCTTCGATTTTCTTCATGGCAGAGAAGCAGCCCCACATATCAGGCTACACCCGAACCGATGCAGAAGCCGGCGCCGCCGCCCACGACGCCAGAGAGCAGCGCAAGAAGAAGCGTACAAAATGCTTGCTCTACATCGTTCTCTTCGCCATCTTCCAAGCCGGTGTCATTGCCATATTCGCTGTCACCATCATGAAAGTCAGAACCCCAAGGTTCCGTGTCCGATCAGCCACGTTTGAGAACTTCAACGTCGGCACGCCGGCTGCTCCCGCTTTCAGCGCCAGGATGAACGCCGAGCTCGGAGTCAAGAACGCCAACTTCGGCCGCTACAAGTACCGGAACACCACAGTTGTTTTCATGTACAGGGGCACGCCGGTCGGCCAGGCTGTTTTGCAGAACTCTCGCGTGAACTGGAGAGCAACGAAGAAAATCGATGTGGCGGTGGATCTGAGTTTGGGTAACGCGGCGTCGAACTCGCAGCTGGGTAGCGATTTGAGCACGGGGATTGTGCCGATCACGAGCCAGGCTAGAATGACGGGGAGAGTGGAGCTGGTGTTCATTATGAAGAAGAACAAAGCAACGGCGATGAACTGTAATATGGAAATCGTGACGGCTACACGGCAGCTCAGGAATATTGTCTGCAAATGATTTCTTTTTTCTTTTTTTTGTGGGACTTTTCTGTTTATGCATTCTTTTTTCACACGGTAATAATTCTTGTTATATATACATATACTGATATACTTGCTTGCCAGTTATGATGTATGATGCGATAACATACATCAGTTTTGTCAACGAGGTCTTGCTTCGATGGTAAGCTCGTGAGTTTGAGTTATACCAATATTATTGTATGTCTACTTCTACGATAATTTGTTGTTTGAATCATTTATAATTTGAATTCTTGATGATCAGTCTTTGAACTTAAAATGTTGAAGGATGTACAAAATGGTATATTATAAAAGTATGTATTTATATATAAGATTAGTAGAGAATTAGATTCGAAAATCATGGTTTTGATCAATTTGAACAACATATGCAACGGTCGGGATGAGGAGACCAGGAATTTAAATGCAAAGTTTTTTTCTTCTTTATTTTAATATTAAAGAGATTATTTTAATAAAAAAGAGTTATAGCAATTAAATTAAATAGGTTTTGGCCGTTAGGGTATAGGGTTTGTAGGTGAGCTTTGAAAACAGATGAAAGGGAATTATAGGAGGGGAAATTCTAATAAGGACCTAATTTGGCTGAGCCTGAACTAATTATATGGCAAGTGCAATACATTTGTCGTATTGTACGATTTAAGAAAAGTGATAATCACATGACCAGTATATCACACTTGCTCTATAATTAATTTAATTCGACCAAATTTGATCCGAATAAAAAGAGAAAAATGAAAATACAAAAAGGTCAAACGTGGTGCCTTGAAAAAATAGATGAGTCTGTGTAGGAAGTCAACTATGCAATAATACTTCAGGCCACCCTAATCTTGGGACAATTGTAAGAAAATATCAAACCAAATCAAGCACGTGAAATATATAATAGTTTAAGCACAAGTGGAGTATTTAATTATTTTCTTTTTATAATTAAATATCTAGAGGTAATGATTAACATAATAATCTTCCTTAAACGTGATTATAAGAGACCTCTGTTGTGTAATTATAACGTTATTTAAATAATGTATACTTCATTTCATAAATTGAGGAACTATTAGTCGTTGTGACCTAATGATTGAGATTGAATGTTTCGAATTATTGTCAAAGTATTTAGTGGAGTTAAACATACATTCTAATTTATGTGTTGATTCTCACGTGGTTAGAACTTGATTATTTGAGAGAATAGGTCAGTTGCATGAACTCTGTCCAGCGCTTATGGCACATGCACCATTCACCCCTAACAGTTCTGTGGGTGTTATTCCTGTATTTTTCATATACATATTTGAGGGAGAGAACAATAATTCAAAAAATTGAACTAAGTTTCAGTTTCTCTATTATTATTTATTTGGGCAAATTACATCTACCTCCCTTGAGGTTTGTAACCGTCTAACAAATAACTCATTTTCATTAATTTTTATGAGTGAACTGATCAAAATACCCTTATGCACTGAATTATTTTTATTTAATTCTTAAAATTCTTTTGAAATCTAATGTGCAGGAAGAGGTTTTTTAAGTTTTTTACACAGATGAGCAATAATGTAATTTGCCTTGACCTATTTTTCTACAATTTTAATAAAAAATTCAAGGGCAAAATGGTCAATTTTAGCCCTTTGGTTAAAAATTACAAATTTCATAGGGCATTTGTAATTTTTCAAACAACGAAGGGGTATTTGTAATTATGTCAAACTTCAGGGGAGGTAGATGTAATTTACTCTTATTTATTTTACTATTTAAATCTTGAATTATGAGAAATAGGGGGTGTTGGGGTTTCCATGATTGAACATATTAACAACCCAACCTTGACTCCTAAGCTTCAAAAGTCTTGATGAAAGCGTCTAAAATCTCCAAAGACTTCGTCGCGTGTTGGGTAATGGTCTCCCCAATAATTCCGTGAATTGAGTGTAAATGTGGAAAATTATAACTTCATTTTTTTTTCTTTTTCATATTTTCATTTAATAATTTGGAAAAATAGTTGCCATGCTCATCTGTGAAATAGAAAAAATATATCTTATTAAAATTGATAATAATATATATGTATTACGTTCAAATATTTTAGTGTACACGTACTTTCAAGCATTTTGAATTATATGTAATTTATGGCAAGTGTGAAATTTATATAATGAACTTTGTGACTCGATAAATGTTTCATTGCACGAGTTACTGTCCATTCTACCTCAAGATCATTTTAATTGTTATTTTTAAAAAATTAAATTCTTCAATGGAAAGAGATATGATTCTCATCAATATTCTCAAGCTATAATATATAGGCGACCTATATATTAAATGATTAAGCTCTTTTATTTATCATATAATTAAATGAAAATTGGAGGAGACGACCTCTGCTTACCTGTCAATAGTTAACACTAGTCGTCGTGGCACGCCGTTCCTGCATGCATATAAAATATATATATATATATATATAAATCAATAAATTACATTTAAAAGAGAGAGAAAGAAAGAAAGAAAAGAAAAGAAAACTAACTTTAGGGGTATTATCGGCAAAATCAGAAAATCGGTGTAGCGGTGTCATAAACTGCCATTTGTGAGTGATAAAGGTCTTTCCTTTATATATTAGTATAGATTAATCGTTTCTACAGTTGAGTAGGTTGGAAAAATATCTGAGGGTAAAACCGTAAATTCATCCAGTAGAAGCATCTGATATTAATTAGAGCAGCCATGCCGGGAAAATTCAAACTGCCACTTCAGATATCCATCTACCGAAAATGTCTTGACAAGCCACGCAGATCACATCTTCCTAGATACTTCCCTCAAACTACCCTTATTCGTACATGTAACAAACTTTATTTTTAATACATTATATACATATTTACGAAATGAAATACAAACTATAATACTAATTTATATACAAAGATGAAAACGATAATTTTTTTATAATATGCGATTTATTATATTATTTCATATATTTAAATTCAAATATTGATTCAATATATAAATATTTCGAATTAAACATATACATTAGGCCTCTCAATGGACGGTATTACCCTATCCGGACTCGAACCCGAACCCGATAAATACGCATAGTTGTTACTTATGTATTTTATCGGGACCCTATCCATAGAATACCTATCGGGTCTTACACATTCTATACCCATACTAATTGGGTCCATTATGGGTCTTACCCATTAGGTCTTACACATAAAATGAATAAACTAATTATACATGTTTCTTTATAAATGATATCACAGAAGCATATTACTAAATTAGTTTATTAAATATATTTCATGAACTTACTGTCAATATTAAAAGTTATTTGAATTTTTAACATCTGCAGACTGAATATCGTCGAAGTATATATAATAATGATATTGACTTTGTTCAAATAATGAATCATATTAACCAATTACACATCGACATAGATTCGATATAGAAACATAAGTTAAATAACCAACAGGAAAAATGTATGAAAATTATATTTTAACTTTAGAATGATTTTTTTATTGATTTAAAAATCCGTT
The DNA here is from genome assembly GCA_034509735.1 of Sesamum alatum. Lineage (NCBI taxonomy): Eukaryota > Viridiplantae > Streptophyta > Magnoliopsida > Lamiales > Pedaliaceae > Sesamum > Sesamum alatum. The sequence continues at coordinate 26,151,097 of JACGWO010000003.1, read as the reverse complement.
CAACATTCATTTTATGAGTTTTTTACAATTCAAATTTGAACAAATTTTATTAGTACCATATATTTGTTTAGCTTGACTTATCACTTTACATTCAAATTCATTTTATGAAAAATTTAATTCGCAGTTGTCACTACGAAAATAAAGATAAAAAAACTCTGGCAAGTTTTTTTTTTCAAAATATCAATACGTAAAGTAAAAAAAAAACTATATACAAAAATTAAGAATTTTAGATGACAAGTAAAATCAACTCGATTAATTATTAAAAATTTACAAGTTCAATGATTATGAGTTAACGGATATTTATGAATTTTTTTAGTATTAGATTTTACTCATTCAAAATCCATACCCGCGGGTATTTGGGTCTAGACCCTACCCATATCCAAAATACTTATCACAATGGGTATGGGTCCGAGTCTGAGTCTAATATAAAAATAATAAGTCCGGATCCGAGTCTATTATATAAGTAATGGGTCCGAGTCCAAGTAATACACGCCCATTAATAGGTTTAATATACGTTTAAGCGAGATAAGAAGGCACAAACTATTATAGAAATAAATATTATGCTACATTAGTTTGCAATGACTTACAAAGATGAAAACAACGTATTATTTGGTTGAATTACTTTTTTCGTCCCATAAAAAGGGGATTTTTCCAATTTTTGTCCCACGTTTTACAGGATTTCTGATTTGGTCCCATTTTTAGGCGAAAAGTTGCCAACGTAGTCCCAAATCTTATTTTTCGTCAAGTTTTAATTGAAGAATGGAGACTCCGTTAAGTACAGTTGGGCTAAATTACCTTTTTCATTCCATAAAGAAGGGAATTTTTCAATTCAGTCCCACCGTTTATGGGATTTCTGATATGGTCCATTTTTAGACGAAAAATTTCCAACTTAGTCCCAGACCCATTTTCTGTCAAGTTTTAATAGAAGGACGGAGATCTCGTTTAATGACTGTTAACGTTGGAGGAAAATGACACATGTGATTCTCATATGGTTTGTCTGCTCATTCCACCCCCAAATCGAACACCAGGTCATCCCCCTCCCCCCCCCCCTAAAATTCTCTTCAGCCATTATCTTCCAAATCGTGCGGTTACTGATTTGATTTAAAAAAAGCACAAGATCTCAAGTGAAAAGAGTGAATATTAGCAGATTCGCGACGATGTCCTTGCGGCCTAGCTATATGATCGATCAAGTGAAGATAATGAACAGTGGCAGATGTACTCAACTCAATCAAATCGTTGGGCCGCAAGGACACCGTCGCGAACCTGCCAATATTCACTGTCTTCACTTGAAATCTTGTACTTTTTAATAAATCAACTAGTAATCGCAAGCGATTTGGAAGAGGGTGGCTGAAGAGATTTTTAGGGTTAGGGGAGTGACCTGATGTTCGATTTGGGAGTGGAATGAGTAGATAAATCACGTGAAATCATATGTGTAATTTCCCTCCAACGTTAACAGCCATTTAACCGGGTCTCCGTCCTTCCGTTAAAACTTGACGAAAAATGGGCTCTGGGGCTAAATTTATAATTTTTTGTCTAAAAATGGGACCAAATCAGAAATCCCATAAAGCGTGGGACCGAATAGGAAAAATTCCTTCTTTATTGGACGAAAAATGTCATTTAGCCTAACTGTATATAATAGAGTCTCCATTCTTCCGTTAAAACTTGACGGAAAATGGGTCTAAAACTAAGTTGACAACTATTCATTAAAACATGGGACCAAATCAGAAATTTTATAAAACGTGAGATTGAATTGAAAAAATCTCTTCTTTATGGAACGAAAAAGGTAATTTAGTCTCATTAGTTCTCAATCGGTTTGTGCATTGTTCTTTCTTCATTTTTGTGATACTTCGTCTAGAATAGCTGAGATAGTGACACAAGATGAGGTTGCTTGACGACGGAAAAAGGATTGATTTCTTTTGGATTAATTGCAATTTTTGTCCTGTAGTTATAAGTTTTTAGCATTTTAATCTTTTAAGTATTTAGTGTAGTAAAATGATCATTTATCTTTACAATTTTTGCGAATTTGGTAAAATCGGTAAGTATATATTTTTTTTTAATTTACTTCAGCCATCACGTTGGAAAATATTAACCAATAGCATATTAAGCTCAAATTTTAATCTATCACGTGAGAGGCATATGCCACTCTTTCGACAACTTTGTAAAACTCCGGAAACCAAATGACCAAATTCGCAAAAATAAAAGACTATTTTACTACTCTAAATACTTAAAGAATTAAAATGCCATGAGCCTATAGCTACAAAACCAAAATTAAAATTGCAATTAACCCATTTCTTTTAAATGAATGACATCCTAAAAGTATCAGCAAATTTGAGGTTTGTTCGTTCCTATGTAACCTGATCCAGCGGCTTATTTATATTTTTATTATAAAAAAAAAAATAAAAATTACACGTGTACCGTGAAATCGGTAAACGTTGCAAAAATATAGTGGGTCGCCAGCCCAGCTGGCGACCGCCGGTCGCCTGCTGGATCAGGCGGCTTATTTATAATTTTATTATAAAAAAAAAAATAAAAATTACACGTGTACCGTGAAATCGGTAAACGTTGCAAAAATATAGTGGGTCGCCAGCCCAGCAGGCGACCGGCGGTCGCCAGCTGGGCCAGTGACCCCTTTTTTTTAATTTGTTTTTTATTATATTTAATTGTTAATATATTTAATAAAATTTACTAATTAAATCTTATTTTATGCTCAAAAGGTATACGTTGCATATAGGCTTAACGATGCATCAATGGTTAAGCAATATTATGGTTTAATGCCTTACCGAATGACATATTCTGAATCTTTTCAACCGATAATGGCGGAAGACTATTGGGATATCCCCAATTTTCAATTGGTGCACGACGATACTCTTCGCACATCAACTCGTCCGGGTCGACGCCAAAGTACCCGAATACCTAATGAAATGGATTGGGCACAAGCTCGTGCAGGACAACAAATTCGCAGTCAATCCTGACGAAACCAAGATCCTTCAAGCCAAAGTAACGTCCAAAGGCAGGGTCGTAGACAACAAAATAATGTACCAAATACTTGAATACACATTTTTATGTACTTTTTTAGTGTATTATTTTTAATTCTAAATTTTTATAATCATAATTTTTTAAATTATCATAAAGTCAAATTTTTTTAATGAATAATCATAATTAGCTTGAAATAATAAAATAAGATTTAATTAGTAAATTTTATTAAATATATTAACAATTAAATATAATAAAAAATAAATTAAAAAATTGAAAAAAAAAGGGGGTCGCCGGCCCAGCTGGCGACCCACTATATTTTTGCAACATTTACCGATTTCACGGTACACATATAATTTTTATTTTTTTTTATAATAAAAATATAAATAAGCCCTGATCCAGCACTCCATTCATTTTCATTGTTTGGATATTGACAACACAAAAACTATTATTCAACTCTTTTACAACCTACAAAGAACCAAAAGCTCTGTGTTGTCCCTCTCTCTATACCCTCACAATCATCACTAGCCAATTGAAGTTTCTCTAATGCTTTTGTTTCTTCATCATCAATTTCATATTCCCTACTTATCACTTATAAAAACACGTATGTGTTTATAATAAGATTTAGTGCAATTTACTTCCCTATGATACTGCAAATAAGTACATTATCTCCTTATAAAAAAGAAATAACGACTTCTTTCCTAAGTTTTTCAAAATGGAACAATTTACCTCAATGTCTAATGAGGTAAATTGTTTCATTTAAAAAACACAGGAAGATAAATTATTTCATTTTAAAAAACTTAGGAAAGTAAGTTGTTATTTCTTTTTAAATAGCTCCCCTGTGATATGATCAATTCAGACATGTCTAGGATGGGCAACGTTGTTAATGTCCACGAAGTGTGTGAATCCATGCACTATTGGTTTGTCAAAGTTAATGTTTAGGATAAATTATATTTAGCTCTCTTGCAATTTGACATAATTATAAATATCTCTCGTTCTTTGAAATATTAAAAAAAAATTAGAAGGTATTGATAATTTCCCTAACAATGAAGGAATATTCGTAATTTCGTCAAATCTCAAGGAAACTCGTTATAATTTACTATCATTCACATTGAAACAAATACTCTAATTAATCTCATTTATTACTATTAATGTACTCTTGTGCACGAAATTTCCCATCCCTAACACACAAACATCATCTGGATAGTCAATAAACGCGCATCAGTACTCCTTACAAAAACAGTAAATCGACGACATTCGAGAAAGTCGCACTTTCATTACCTTAATTCCTTAACGTAACTTCAACAAAGGTGTTCTAATCCAACTCTCATAACAATATACAATACTTGTACCAAACGACCAATTCCCCCAACACCACTATATATAAACACGACTTTCCCAATTATCTTTTCACCAAATCACAACCATCATTCACGACTCTTTACATTTAATTTTCAGACAAAGATATCAATGGCTGAAAAACAAGAAGCCACAGAAAGAGCCTACACTTCTCCACAGGTAAACCCCTACGGCCGAGTGGACGAGGAGGTAGCCTCCGTAGCCGAAAGGGATGAAAGGCGCAAGAAGCGCATGAAATGCTTCGCCTATCTCATTGCCTTTATCGTGTTTCAGACTGGCGTTTTCTTGATTTTTGGTCTCACAATCATGAAGGTCCGGACTCCAAGGTTCCATGTCCGGTCCGCCTCGTTCGACACGTTCGACGTTGCCACTGTCGATACGAACCCGTCTTTCAACATCAGGATGATTACCGAACTCGGAGTTAGAAACCGAAATTTTGGCCAATACAAGTAAGGGTTTAAGTAATTCGAGTCGAGTCAAACATCTTATTATTCAAGTATATTTAAATGAAGCTAAGTTAGAAGCTAGTCCAGCAAGAAATTGGATTCAAGCTTGATTCGTAAAGTATAGTCAATATAACTGATCAAATGAACTTTTATCGATCAATTTTCAAATTCAGTATCGATTTAAGTCATTCGAGTCGAGTCGAACACCTTATTATTCAGGTATATTTAAATGAAGCTAAGTTAGAAGCTTGTCGAGCAAGAAATTGGATTCTAGCTTGATGCGTCGAGTATAATCAATAGAACTGATTAAATGAACTTTTATCGATTGATTTTCAAATTCAGTATCGAATAGTTTGATTTATTTTTTTATCTTCATTACTACATAGGTACCAAAACAGCACGATCGAGTTCTTCTACCAGGGGACTAAAGTCGGGGAGGCATTCGTGCCCCGTGCGCGCGCCAAGGCAGGATCCACCCGGAGATTCTACGTGACGGTGGATCTATCGTCGGCCGGCGTGCCGAGGGACGTGCTGGCCAATGAGTTCAGGACACACGCGGTGATCCCGCTGAGGAGCCAAGCGAGATTGAGAGGAAAGGTGGAGATTATGAAGATAATGAAGAAAAACAAGTCTTCTAATATGAATTGCTCAATGGAGATCAATATCTCGTCCAGGCAGCTTGGGAATATCTCCTGCAGATGATTAAACTTTAAAGTTTATTTGAATTTTATTATTAGTAATTATTTGATTTTGTTCGTGTGATATTGCATTGTTTTGATTTATTTTATGCTGCTGGAGTATTATTCTTTGTATACTGTATTTTACGAATTTGAATAAATGGATATTTAATTTTGCTCGGATTTCTTTGTCTATTTTCTTTCGACTAGTTTTATTTGTGAAAGCGCTAATTACATAATTACATCAATATCTCAATAAATTGAGCAGCACACCGTGATCAATACATTTATATAACAAAGAACAGGTAAACGAATTATAATAAACTCATAAATGTGAGACAAATACTTGCACGTTTGGTTAAACCCGAACCCTTAATTTTAAATTTGTTTATAAAATCTCCATTTTAACTATTAAACTAAAACATCATTAGTTATATTTTCAACTGTTTGAGATGCTAATCTTGTCATCTGCATGCTTTGGGCCAAAGTAAATCCTTTTCAATTTACGTAATTAGTTTGGCAGTACGTATATAAAGCTGGTTAGCAGCCACACTTGAAAAAGTGTACACTTTTATAGAAATATTAAATTATATTATTACATCAAAATAACAACTAGTAACTGATCAATACATTATTTAAAACTTATTAAATTGCAAATAGCAATAACTTAATAAATTACAACATCAATTCAAAATATTGTTGAATCAATATGTTCACATTAATAAAGAATCGGGCAGCCACATTTTTCATTTATAAATGTGCCAGAGTCACCGACTTGTCAATAAATATAGACTCTATAGTTGTCCAAATTGTGTTCTCAATATCATAAATAGTTGAACTGTTAAGTCTCAAAACTTAGGTCATATTTGATTTTGTTTTATTTTTAAATTTCACTTTTCTGTGAAGAATATCTATTTTTATTTGGGACTAATGCAAGCTATCTCCATATGATATTGAAAATGAATAAATTATCCTTTGTGATTTTTTTTTATAAAATTACACTCATGTGTTCTTAAAATTAAAGCAATTTACTCCCTTAAAGGGGTGTGTGTAATGCACTCGCCTCTTTTACGACTGGGCCTGATTTTTTTAAAAACAAAACATTATTTTATATAATATTATATATAATTTATTAATAATTAAATTATTTATGAAAAAGTATAAATACTATTTTTTTATATAAAATATATAATATTTTTATAAAATATGTATTTTTATTATAAAAAACAAAAAAAAAAAAAAAAACCCTCAACCTCCCCGCCAGTAGCCACAGCTGCCCCATCTCCATCCCCATCCAGTCCACCATCGTCGTTGTCGCCGTCGCAGTCATAAGGAAATGTAAATACTTTTTGGGCTTAAACTTTTTTATATTTATAGCCTTAAGTATTTAAATTTAGCTTATGGTTTCTCAACGTGGGATAATAAAATTGGCTAAAGCTATTCCTTATTTATAGGCTAAAGTGTCCACACTTGGCTTCTAATTTTCCAATGTGAGATGATAAGTTTGGCTTCAAACCTCAAACTTTTTTATATTTATACCTAAAGTTATTATACTTCTAAACTTTTTCAATGTGGGACATCATTTCTACGTGTTTTTCTTCCATTTCTTCTCCATCTACTCCTTTCTTCTTTTCTCCAATCTTTTTTTGATTTTTGTATAGAAAAATTATATGGAGACACTGGTTGTTACCTCTATTTTATTAAAATCAAATTCAACTCCTCCCCAAATCTTAAAAGATAATGTATTATCTCCCCCCCCCCCCCCTTTCCATCTTCTTCAATATTATGTATGCAAATACTTGTTTTTTCTTTTCTCTTCTTCAATATTATGTATCCAACCCTTTTTCCTTACATGTGTTAAGTTGTTGGTATTTTTACATATATTTATTTATGCTTGTTTTTATTTTTATCATTATTTTTCTTAATTAATTGATACATAATGATTGATATATTATGTGTGTATATATATAAATATAAATATATTAGGGTCTGGGTTAACCGAGTTTTTTATTCCGGTTCAACCGGTCGGACCAGTGACCCAATGACCCAGTAGCTTGACCGGTTCGATCTGCGGTCTGATTCTGAAAATATTGCCCCCTCCAGTCGGCCGCGCCCTACACCACCAGTCGTCGCCGCCCCGCTCACATACCATTCGTCGTCCCGCACCCTCGCTTTCGCCCCGAAATGGATAGGCACGAGGGTTGAACACAGTTAGATAGAAAGATAAACCTATTGAAGACCCAACAAGCAATACAATGAGGAGGTGCCGCCGCACCCAAACCACCACTCTCCATCGGCGTGCCTCCCTTCCCCCGTTCCGGTCGCCGCCCCTCTCTCCCTCTCTGTATATATATGTATATATATTTATTAGATATATATATATATATAACTATAATTATATATGTTACATATAATATATTTTAAATTAGTATTTATATAAATATGTATTAGAAAATTTAAAAATTTTAAAAATCTAGACCGTTATTTTACTTAAGTAAGATCTGAGTAATTGATCTATTAATAATTTGGACCTTAGATTTAAATCAGATTCAACGGTTCTCAAATAATGTTGTAAATATAAAATTTAAAAATATCAAGTAAAGTTGCGTGCACTACACGAAACGCGTGAAAAGGTAAATTACTCTAGTTTCACAAACACAGGGAGATAATTTAATATTTTTTTTTCATATTGTCTGAAAATAAAAACAAAACCAAAAATTGGGTTCGTGCAGTTACAATTCAAACATTGTGATTGAATCATCTAATGATTTTAAGTTGCATCATTGTAAACAGTTATAACTTTTATCACAACAATAAACCTCAGTCCTGACACATATTATATAATTGATTATTTGTTCTTAACTGAACATTAAAATACGTGAAATTTGAATCAGAATTTCCTATTTTTATGAAAATATGATAACACGTAAAAAGAAAAATAAAACTCAATAATTGTAATAATGTACTATAAATGGTAATAAATGGACTAGCCCACAAGAATGTAACCCAAGCTCGGCCCTTTACATCTGATTCCGTTCCCAATTCATTTCGAATATACAGCCCATAGAGTCCAGAACAAATAAGCTATTCACCGACCATCCAATGCCACCAAACAGGCCCACAAGACTACGCCAAACTGCATTTAGCTGAGCAAAAGACCCTAAAAAGTGGGATTAGACTTCCACCACCCAAAATTCTTATCCGAATCAAATTTGGATGATCAAATCAATCAAAAAACAAGTAATAAATTGTATATTCATTCACACAGAAAGTGTACTGCTCTTGATATATGATTGGTTCAAATCCAATCAAACTCAATGTAAATTAGAATTTTTCTCCTATTATAATTCATGTTGCATCATTTATTTCATTTCATATGTATAAATTACGTGTTTAAAATCTTTTCATAAACAAAATTGATAATATAATCTTTGACGTGACATGTATATATAAAATGAAATAAAAGATGGAGCAAAAATTATAATCCAAAATCCAATCCAACTAAAAAGTTAGAAGTCATCATCAGAGTATAATAAAAACGAAGATCTAGTAGGCCTTCATTAGATTTATTTTAATTTGTCTGAGGATGTCAGTTTTGAGACAGCATCATCACGTCCTATATTAGGGAACAATGTACTCTTATTGCACGGTTGTGCGAAGAGCTCTCCATATCAATGACCTTCCGTTGTAGATCCTACATCATGCACGGTTGAGATTTTTTAGAATTAGATTGAATAAATTTTATTGCAGATTTATATTATAGGTTGTATTGCATTCATATATAGATACCATATGTTTAAGAATATGATTTTATAATATTTCATTTTTGCTTGTAATGTAAGATGTAATACAAATTTGTAACTAATAGGAGAAATAGATCCTAACAAGTTGAAAAAAAAGAAAAAAAGGAAAAAAACACACATTACCCCTGTAATATAAAAATGTGCAAAATATCCCCCTTTGATTAAAAAAAAAAGGACCAAATTATCTTCCTGTGTTATTATAAATATAGTAATTTACCCTCTTCACCCCTGCGGTGTACCACACGCGCCTTAAGTGTGATTTTTTAACTAATTTTTTAAAATAAAATATTATTTTATATTTAAAATATATTATAATATTATAACATTATAAATTTTAATATGTAATATTATATTTTAATTAAAAAAACAACCCCAAACCCTCGGCCCGCCGCCACCTAACCCCCCACCTCCACCTTTCCCCGGCGCAACCCCACCCCGCCCGCCGCCACCCAACCCCCCACCTCCACCTTCCATGCTCCCTTCCCGTTGCTCCTCTTTCCCCCCTTCCCCGTCACCCGCCACCCTCTCCTCCCCCTGTTCCCTGTCGCCCCCCCCCCCCCCCCTTCCCCAATCCATTCGTCGCCCTCCCCTTTCCACCTTCCGATCTTCGGCGCCACCTATCCCTCTGTCCAACCCCCCCCCCCTTTCTCTTTCTCTATATATATATATTTATACATATATTATTTTAATTAATAAAAATACATCATACACATGTTTTTATTTAAATTTTATATAAATATATATTTTTAAAATTTGGACCATTGATCGGATTAAGTAAAATTTGGACCATTGATCTTATTATGTTTGATATTAGGTTATTTTACTAATTAACCTAACCTAAACGACTAATTATTAGGCATTGAGTCAGAGCTATATAAAGAACTTAGAATAATGCGAACAAACTCATAATTCTCAATTTCTCGTAGCAGTAAATCTGTATTAAATTAATTAGAACAATATTGTCCACACTTAGGCCGCAACAATTTTAAATTAAATTGATTCTTATGCACTTTCCACATCGATTGTAAATAAAGAGTTTGTGTTGCTTAATAATATTGTCTTCTCAAATTAAAATTTTGACACTGGAAAGTCAAAGTTGTAGTATGAAAAACGAACAAGAATGCACAAAATTGTGAAAATCACATTGTCATTCATAACAATGAAAAGAAGAAATACAATGAACTGAAGTGTATTTGAAGAAGTAGTTCTTAAATTTCTATTTCTCCGAAGAAAACTGGAAAAAGGACACATGAAATTGTCGTAAGGGACACTCCGGTAAGAAAGGGTGGAGATGTGGAATTCAGGGGACACAATTAAAGCAGAGGGACATTGCATAATCAATGCTTCTTTCATGTCGATGCCTTTGTTTCCTACTGTTTTTAGTCTTAATCCATCGTATCTCTCTCTCTCTCTCTCTCTCTCTCTCTCTCATAATTGTTTGTGTTTCCTATGATCTTTGATTATCAACTTAATTAATTAACACCTTGACATGTTTAGCATACTAATTAAATATTTTATTTAATCCTGATTAGTCTATATTACTCTGAACCGACACTAATTTTTATATCAGTAATCACTTCATGTGCATCCCGGGAAGTGAGTCGCGGAATGATTAGAAGTTTGAGTTTGATAGATTTTTTATGAGAAAATTATATTTTGGTCCTATAATTTATTTTATTTACGCATATAGTCTTTTTTCTTTTAACGAATTTAGTGTTGAACATGTTATATTTGATTATTTTTTAATAAATTTAGCCTTGTGTTGACAAAATGTGTAAATAGAATAAGTTACGGGATCAAAAGTTCGTACAACATAAATTATAGGACTAAAAATATATTTTTTTCATTTTTTATTATTATTTTCGATGATTGGGTTATATTTTAGATATTCTAACGAAATATTCAACATTTCATTCTATTCTTATACATAACAATAATTATATTTTTGTAAAGAATGACAATTTTGATAGGAAAATGTTAAGTGATGAATATTTTCTTGCATTTTAGAAAGAATTCAGACATCTTTGTGAGACATGTGAGTAATTTTTTTTTTTAAGCCAATCAATTACAATTATATCATGAATTTCATTCATTAATAATTAATATACCAAATTACCAATATTAAATACTTATAAGTAATTACCAATAACTATTATTATATATAGTAAATCAATAATTACTGTCAAAATAAATCAATACTCATACATTGGTGGAATTCGAATCCAAGCCTCATAGTCATGAAGCCCCATGCAGCAATTAACTATACTAGATCAATGAGTCTATAATTTTAAAATTATTATTTATTTTCAATTCTTTTCATATTCTCGACAAAAATTTACGAAAATTTGGGTCTATGTCAAGGACGAACAAAAACAAACATAAGAAAAGAAAAGGAAATAAATTAATATGATGAAATCAAGGCAAACATAGACCAAGTACAATTTATCTCCAGATTTTGTATTAACATAAGATGAAAATCATCAGACCAAACTATAAGTTTAAACAATCTTTAGCCTATCCCATAAAAATCTAAGCTAAATTATGTGATTGAAACAATCTAAGTCTGTCTTAATGTGCCGTTGTCGGAATCCTCAACCGATAATAATTATGCATACATTATTTAATTATCGATGGGATAATACAAAATTTAATAATCCACAATTTATTTATTTATTTATTTTTTTTTAAAAAAGTTGTTGTTTTGACTTAAGAAGAGGCAGTTACAAATCAACAATGGGAGCAGTGAGTATCTATTATTCCTGGGAAGAACAAATAATGTCCGATTTTTGTTACTTAATTTCTCTTGTCTCTACCATCATCCATGGTTCACTGAATCCACCAATTTTTACCATTTCCTGGACAAAATTCATATCCTGCCCTTTCTATCCACATTTTTTACTTTAATAGTTGACTTAATTCCTACAATATAGTGACGATGCAGTTAGATTAGAGTGTCTCGGAAGGTTTTATTATCATTCGACACGTTCACACGTTCAAATACCAAATACTAATTAAATAAATCAATAGCTCTAAACTCAAGAATAAAATCCAAAATAAAATCATTTAACACTACAAGAAAAACACTCAATAGCAACGAAAAAAATCAGTGTTGAACTAATTAGCAAGTATGAATTTTCGTTGATAATGCATTTAGTCAACGAAAATTTGCTTGCTAACAAATTTCGCAACGCATTATTTAAAATATATATTAAATAGTGTAGATTAGCAAAGAGAATTTTACTTACTAATTAGTTCGACGCTGATTTCAGCAATAATTTTTTCGTTGATATCAAGATATATTCTTGTAGTGTAAGTACTAAGGCAGAAGTCTTGTAACTGAAAAATCATGAATCTGAATCTTATTGATTGATGTAGCTTACGACTCAATCGGTGCCCGTTACACGAGATATATAAGTCTTACAATTTTGTCCTAGAAAAGTGAATGGGATCTTAGGATTTATAAATCGCTCAAATTTTTCGTTTGCAATCAATATAAATTGCTTACCTACATGATGGAATTCAATGGTAAGAGATCAGTTTGTAAACGAACAACGTACTCTTATTACCAATTTACCCATTGCAGGTCTAGCATCATGATTTAATACGAACCCCTTTTGAAGTTCTTATCTTGAAAATGTGATAATATGACATTGGTTTAACCAACATGTCTGCTTATATATGTTTGAGGGACATAAGGATGAAAAAAAGACCCCATTCTAACTATAAAAAAAATATTCTTAAAAGTACAAATACTAGGAAAAAGGAGAACATATGGGGACAACATATGAGTTGACAAAGAGAGACAAATACCAAGAGTTTCAAGTATCCTACTCTCTTTAATTGGCCTTCAAATTAAACACAATTACACCAAATGTAGGTTAAGAAACTTGATTGTGTCTCCTACGCAATTGGTAGAGTCTTAATTTGTAGCTTGACATTATGATAACGTAGTACCCAAATTAGACTGCATTGTCTTGTGTAGGACAGTAGGAGGAGGATACATGTGAAAAAGGTGAGTAGAGACATGGATATTTGATTAGTGTAGGGTCCCTTTCAAGCAAGAGACATGAGTAGATATTTTTCATGCATGAAATGTTATATATGTAGCTTTGGTTTGATTTTTCTTTTATTGAGTAAATTGATTATTTGTTTTGAATAGGAATCGGTCAACTTTATTAATTGAAGTAAAGTAATTAAAATCAATCATGTCGACTATCAATATCGAATAGAGACAAATAAAATAATCATATCTACAATATCACATAAACTAACACCTAGCTATTACAGCAATAAATATTACCTACTATACAGTAGCAACAACATCATCCCACACAAGGGGTTCGAACCTATGACCTTTACGATCATGGGATGTCAACTTCGCCAATTGAGTTAGGCCACATCAGCGAGTAAATTGATTATATACATTCGACCCGAGTCGAAGGTATTAGTCGCCTCTTGAGTAGTCTAGATTGTGTGTTTTGAGAACCTAAGAACAAAGAAGCCCGTCAAGTTCGCTGGGTAGCCTCAACAAAGACCCTCCAATACTTAAGTCAGTTCATGAGAACGAAAGGAAAACTTATGAGTAGCTATGAAAGTATAAATGCACACCAGTATTTCAAATGCTTGGGAATATTTATAGGGTTAAATGCCAAGTTGGTTTGGGTAGGTGCGCGACACGACCCCAATGGAGAACACACGGATATTAGACCTTGCTGAGAATTTTACGATTTCAAAATTATCTTTTTTATATGCGTACAAGTGTAAAAATATCAAATGGTACGGATGATGTTGCGTCATCACAATATAGATCTCACTATTAACATAACTTTATCTTAATATTTTTATACTCGATCCATTTAAAAGAATCTGACATAAAGACGTCAATCATCATAATAATCTTATCGTCGATCAACAATTATAAGCTTATGACAACCATCAGCAGTTTATAATAAATTAATCAACTATTATTAAAGTGGACAAATATTCATATAAATAGAACCAAGACCCTAAACTCTTTTATCCTAGGGAATTTCGAACTCATAACGTTCAAATATTAATGTGTGACATAATAAATACACATCAATAAAACAAAACGAGAGCGAATTGAAATAATAAATTATAACCATAGGGTTAGTAATTTATTAGATGTATAAAGTATGAACGAATTGCATGACTTATACAAATTGGGCAGCAAACAAATTTTTCTGTCTCCAATTTTGACTTATTGATTCTCCTAAGTCATTTTAATTTCATTGGAAATTGCTGGTGAATTGTTGCCTATAGTTTCAGTATGGACCAAGTCTAAGGTGTCTCCTCCATCAATATTTCAGCAACTTTTTTTTCGTCTTCTTCATAAAAGTCCCTCACACGTACACATATTTGAGACCATATACCCAATCCCAAATAGAACATCCAAAAACTTAAACAACAATTAATTTCGGAATAATTATATTTACACTCCTAATTCATGGTCTTTTTACACAAATCATTTTAATTTTTTGAATAATTAAACATATACTCATTCAAAATATCAACATTATTACACATGAATAATTATCTTTTAATTTTATGCACTGTCATGTCGAAATTTCAGTCAGATATTGATTATGAATATTTAATAACAATGCATAGTTTATTAATAATTACAATTAAAGAAACAATGTGTCACAAAATTGATAGAATTTAAACGCATAACATTAAATAAATATGAATTTTTTACGAGAATATTTGTTTCAATTAAAAAAAAGTGAGTTTTTTTGGGTGGGGGATGGGGGATGGGGGAGGTAATAAAAAAAGAAAGGGATAATTACGCTCCCCACCCCTGAGATTTAGTGTAATTACACGTAAATTTCTTGTAATTTAAAAAATTACATCTAATACCTCTTAGGTTTGCTTTCAACTAATACACAGGTCCTTCCATTAGTCAAAATTCATCGAATTTATTTATTTTAATAAAAAAATTGAATGAAAATCAATATTCACCCTCGATTGACTTATTAGTGACTTATTGCAGGTCAAATAATTTTTTTCTGACTAAACTACTCTTATAACGGTAAAGATATACCTCCTAACATGTATCATCTTGAAAATATATAATGATAGTTTTTATAAAAAGATTTATTTAACCTACAATAATTTAGTAATAAGTTAATCAATGGTATATATTGATTTTCATTCAATTTTTTTGCTAATATCAACAAATTCATTGAATTTTAACTAACGAAGGTGCCTATTTATTAGACAGAAGCAAACATCAGAAATATTAATGTAATTTTCCAAATTACATGAAATTTATGTGTAATTACACCAAAACTCAGAAGATGAGAGTGTAATTATCCCAAAAAGAACAGAAAAAGAACATGAAAACCCTAATTAGACATCCAATAAGATGGATAATGTGTAATTTCCTAAAAAGAAAAAACGAATAATGCAATATGTGCAGTGAAAAGCATTAATTTTTGCAAATTTTAACCCTCTTTACAGTCTTTTGACTTTATTTCTTTTTCCCTTTTGTTTCCCACGTTGTTCCCAACTTTATTTTTTGCTAAAGCACTTTTATTTCTCCTTTATTTTGTAGGGGAAAAAAAAAAAACACTTTTTTGTATGATGATAAAATCAGGGCCGTTGGGGGGCATCAAGTCAAACCTTTAAATACCGAGTCGGAGCCATGGAGTCTGACCCTGACCCGGCGAAAAGCGCAGGCGTGCCCCATCTGCCAAACCCACGGCTCAGCACGAACCCCAATGCAGTCTCGGTCTGACCCGTCTACCAGAAAAGCAAAGCTGAAAGCTCACATTCACATAACAAAGATGCATCACAAATTTCTTCTTTTTTTTTTTTTTGGAAGGAAAAAAGTAATTTCTTTTTGGCTCTTATTTTGCACTTTCTTTTTGGAAGTTTCTCGTCACCATCCTGCTCTGCCTCTGACTCTCTCTTCTTTCACCAGAATTATTCCCTTTTGGTTCTATCATTTTCCAAACTCAAATACTCTTCACCATTGTGTTACTATTCGATTCATGCTCATATTTTATTTTAAGTCTATGGTATTTTACTAAAATTTTCAGTTTTTTAGTAAATTGAAATTGGTAAATTTCACGTACTATTTATTTATTGTTTATCTTATTTTAAAAAACGCTAGCGGGTTCAAAAGAATAATGGGATTGATGCGATGGAAATATATAAATATTCCTTTTTATTGTGTCATTCTTTGTATATTTGAGAATGATTCATTATAAGAAAGCAAATACGATGTTTTTTTTCACAATTTTGCCGTAGAAAATGTGGGAATTATATTTAGATTGATACGGATACTAATATGACGATGTAGGCAAGCCTCTCATATTGGTTGCGGACGATGAGTTTGAACGATTTATAAGTCCCAAGATCTCTTTTCCCTAACTAAGCATTTTTATTAGAATAAAATCATGAGATTTATATGAAGCAGAATGATACACTGATCAAGTCACGTAATAGGAAATCAATGAAAAGCATGGATATGAAAATCCCACCACAACTTAACAATTGGATAGGAAAGCCATCCTGCGCAACATAACAAAGCATCCTATACCTTTAAAAAGATGGAGTTCAATTAGATTAAAGCTAAACCAATAAATAAACTTTGACTTAATACCTAATAACTTTGATATGTTAAATGTCTTTTGCTGAAATTTAATTTCAGAGTCAAAATTTGATGATAAAAATGCGTACTATCATCATCCAAATGCGAGAATTAAAAACCCAAAATTTCATTCTATCCAATGAACTACTTTTTGAATAAAATACTCTAAGACTTATATCAAAATATACAATATCTCAAATAAAGATGTTTCATTATATGGTAGTCACATTATTATTTATGATTATCAAATAAATATTAGTTAATGTGTTAATAAAATTCCACTGTGAAGAAATGTAAGGAAAATCTTTTAGAAAGAGTCGTTTTCGAGAATATATTTTGTCCAAAACTTTTAGGGGGGGTTGGGTTGTACTAAGCCAGAGGAAGAGGGCTGGGCAGGAGCCAGTTTGAGCTGGACCATCCACGCCAATACCAATACTGCTCATAATTTCAAAAAGTCTGACCTCTCTCAGTCTCAGGCTGAGGCTCAGTCTGAGCGGCGCGCCAGTCTCTCTCTCTCTCTGTGCATAGAATAGTCCAATTTTTTAACCTGTACTCTCTACCCAAGGCTGTGTTTGGCATCACCTTTTTTAATCCCGTTTTTTCACTTTACTCCTCTGTCTCACCTGTCACCTCTCTTATCTTACTCCATACATGACGTTACCTATTCCTCTATATTAACTTTCTCAACTCTCCTTTCCTTTCATCAAACCCCTCCAATCTTTTCTAAGCACTACTTTCACTCTCTCTCTCTCTCTCTCTCTCTAAAATGGAAGCTCTGGGCATTCTTAAATTCTGGAGAAATGAAGTTGCTGGAGCTGAGGCTAGCTCCGAGGGCGATGACGTGCGCAATGCTGCGTTCGGCCTCGACGATGAGGAAACGGATGACGAAGACTCTTTCTTTGATTTGGACTTTAAGTCCTCTGATCGCGGTGCCACTAAACGAGGGGACGGGGCTTCAAAGAAGGATTCACAGTTCCTGGAATCTCCTCGAGATGTTTTTCTGAGCAAGAATGATTCATCGAATTCTAAGCCTTTGTCGCCGGTTTCTATCCTGCGGTCGGCTCCGAAGTTTAAAGTGTTCATGCTAGGCTTCAAAAAAACGTCCAAGTGCGAGAAAACTGACTCCTCCAACGGCGAGCTGAAGGCGAGTCCGTTGAATCAGTTGTCGAAATCATCGAAGCTAGGCCAGAGCAACCGTTTCTCCGTGAAATGCAGAGTGGCGGATGTGCCGGTTGCTCCGGTTTTTGCTAGAGACAACAGCTTGAGAAGCAAAATGCTGAAAGAGACCTCCGATTATGAAGCCTCTTCCGACGTCCTCTCGTCGGAGAAGTCCGTCCCCAAGTATCTGAAACTTATTAAACCTTTTTATGGAAAGGTATCGAAGAAGACGAAATCAACGGATTCCGTAACACCGTCTTCTTCTCCGGTGACGGCGCCGGTTAATTTGTCCCCGAAGATGTTCTCCGAGGGGAGCAGGATAGGGAGCTTTAAGATCGTGTCAAGGAATTTAGGCAAGAGCCGATCGGCGTCCGCAGCGGTTGGAGTAGCGCCGCCGTCGGTTCGCCGGAGAGACGATTCCTTGCTGGAACAGCATGATGGAATCCAAGGCGCCATTCTTCATTGCAAAAAATCCTACAATTCGTCTTCCCAAGGTATACCATACATCATACTCTTTAGATCAATTCCACTATATTCCATTTGAAATTAAACAAAATTCATAAAAAATATCAAACAAACCAAATAATACTGGAAATTATTTACTAATTCCATTTCCTAATCATTTGTTTCTGCCCTCAAATTTCAGAATTTTCGCAACTATTTCGATCGGCCAGCGATCCTTCCCACGAAAAACAGAGAGGCCCAGGGAGGAACTCATGGGAGGAGCAAAAACGACGCAGCATTTGAACCTAAGCGGGAATATCCAAACAGCTGAGGAGAGCATTGCGTCACAATATGCAGCGATATGATGATAATAGGATTTTTAGTTTCTTTTTTTGTAAAAATAGGTGCAGTAAAAGAATCTGAAAATAGGCCGTGGGCAGTGTGAATGCCCAATGAGTACTTAGTAGAGGAGAGTGTAGTTTTTCTTTTTTCTTGTGTAAAAAGTTAACTGATGGGTTTGAAAATTGAAAGCAGTGTGTGTGTGTGTATTCCCTGTCTGCCAATTTTAAAGCGGAGAATCAAAAACAAAATCCATGGAAATGATTATATGCATCTTTCTTGTGCCTCAATTTTTAGAAAATGTGTTGCTTTGGAGTGTAATTGTGGGTTGTTTGGATGTATGGGTTTGGGTTTGTCTTCTTCTGCTTAAAATCAAAGTCATGATCATTTCCTATTCTGGCTTCTCATGATTTTCAATTTCGCTGTCTTGGGGGTAAAGTTGAGTGTCACTTACTACTAATGTTCATATTAGTATTTCCAAGCAATATGTCTTTTGCTAGTTGAAAGAACGTAGACACATAATTAATTACACCAAATCAATCACACAATAAGTATTATATTATTAGCGTTCATTCAAAAAAGCCACAATGTCAATCATATATAAGGGTGGAAAGAGTCATATGTTTCGAATATAAGAGTTTATATGTTGATTCTCATATGACTAGACTTGAATTTTTTGTAATAGTAAGTCAGCAATAGAAACCCTTATTTAACATGTGGCCCATACGCCATCCTCCTTAGCGGATTTGTGGTGGTGAGAGTCATATGCTTCATATATAAGGATTCTAATAGTGTGTCGATTTTCACGTGATTAGACTTTGATTCTTGGCGATAGTAAGTCAACTAATAAAAATAACACACGTATAACAGACGCAATCTTTTCTGACGAGTCTGTGGGGGTACCATCCCTATTTTCCCGTTTGTGTTACTAAAAGAATTTCAAAATATACTACAATACAAAGTAGGATTGCCAAGAACATTGTTTAGGAGAAAGAAATGAAGTAGAAGTGTTAACCTCATATTCAAAAGTTGAGAACTAGTAAAAAATCGAATTCAAGAACACGTAGTGAAAAGTCTTGTATACCAATTAGAAACCACAGGAAGAGTGTGATCAAAGAAAAGAAAAAATTGAATAAGCACCAACCAAAAATTGTAACCAAAGTGGGTTGATTGTAGAGTCAAACACAAGTTACACAACGGATCATTTACGGTGAGGGGCGGGGAGCGTCGACTCAGTCAAGCAAATAAATAAACTCGCGCTTTATAGTCAACCCCGACTTTAAATGCAGGCCTAAAAATCACGTTTCTTGTTGACTACATTGTTCAATCAGCCAACCCAACAACCACATAGTGGTTGATTCAGAGTTTTCGGACCCTTGACTACTATTAATGTACTCATTTATTTTTTTTCTCAATTTATATTATCTCATCTTTTTTTTTTTTTAATTATTCTTTCACTTATCTTATCTAAAATAAGTACATTTGAAATCTTAAATATTGAAAAAGAGTTACATGAGTATTGTTAATAACAAGCTTAAAATTTAGGGAGTCGTTGCATATATATAATCACTTATTCATTTTTTATCTCTAATATTTACGTGTCACAATTTTGATTCCTAATTTTCATAAATGTTACGAATTTGGTATCAAATTAGAGACCAAATCTATAAAAAATTGTAAACATTATGAATCAAAAGTGAATAAATGGTTACATAGGGACCAAAAATGTAACTTAGCCTTACATTAATATTTTTTTGTTATTTTACACTAATTTTATTTATAAATATTTTATAAGATAAATTATTATTTTGTAATTAATTATATTAACTAAAATCTAAGACATATTGTGATCCTGAAAAAAAATCAATTCTCAATACAAAAAATTAGTATAAAATTTAGTTCTTGAAATCTAAATTTAAGTTTTTGCAATCAGATTTTAATATCTCGATAAAATGCAAATAACTATCTTTGAAAAGGAATAAAAATACTTATGTCCTATAATATTAATTGGAACAAAATTATTACTTTAGATCTATTCTTGCTATATATCTTAATTGAACCAAATAAAGAATAATCTTTTTATTCTGTCATTGTAAAAGAATGGATAAATTATCTTTTTCATCCCTATTTATAGTACTTATTTGTTTTTGGTCACTAATGTTCACGTATCACGATTTTGATCCATAATATTTCCAAATTTTTACAAATTTGGTTCTACCCGTCAAATTTTGGACCATATCGGTAAAAATTATAAATATTAGAGACCAAAATCGTGACACATAAGTATCAGGGACCAAAAGCGAACGAGTATATATAGGGACCAAAAATGTAATTTGCCCTAACAAAGTTTGCATGTCAAGTCCAATTGGACCTGCATCTGGACTTTCGCCCCATTTGCAAGCAGGCCAGTCTCCTTATGGGTTGGTTCCCTTAAGCCCAATGAGTTTCCACAGAATGTGCCCTCTTATTATATCTGTTGGGCTCATTGTAATTTGACCCAATGGGCTGTGCCTTATGAATTAGGCATAGGAAATCCTACCACGAAGAAGCCCAAATAAATGACTTAAAGCCTAAACATCTAATGCTTGAAGTGTTTGATAATTTCATTCAATTCTGTGGACCTTTTGGTATTTTTCGATTTAAGGGGGTGTTTGGCTAAACTTAATTAAAAAATTACGTATTAATTCATAACTATAAGAAGAAGTTTTTAGAGCTTATAGTAAATTTTATTTTAATCAAATGTTTTAGCCGTATTTTGATCAAATAACATGATAGACTTTTATAAGATGTTACTAATACAATTCTGTAATTAGTTTGAAAGAGTTTGTCAAAAAAAATTGAATAGAAATTAGGAACTCCATAAAAAAACTCATAAGTTCTGATACGTCTTATTTTTAAGGGTAAGTTACATTGACACCCTGATATTATGCCCAATTATACAAAAATCTCCTATTTTTTGTGAAATTACAGCTATACCCGTAGAAGGGTGTTAGTGTAAGATTTGCCTTTAAATAGGGGATGTAGTTGTAATCAATTACAACCTCAGGAGGTATAGCTGTAATTTTGCAAAAGATATGAGGTGTTTGTGTAATTGAGTCTAACCTCAGGGACTGTCACTGTAATTTATCCTATTTTTAATTATTAAAAGCTCGTTATTAAGAAAATGTACCAAATAATTTGTGATATTTTATAAAATACTTTAAAGAATTTATAAATTCGTCCAAATACCCTACAAATAATGATGGAGGTCATATGATGTCGTAAGAGCGAATTGCAATTTCGGTACCACCTTTTAGGCTTTTTTGCACTCGTGATACTATGCTTTGTCACATTGACAAAAATAGTACCACCCAAACGGACTACTGTACAAAATGAGTATCACCGTTAAGTTTTTTACGAAAATTGGCATGTGACTGTACGTGGCGGTTAAGTCAACTAAAATATTCCCCAAAACAACATGTGAGGCGCACGCACTAATAAGTAAATAATGATTTTTTTATTTTTTTATTTTTTTATTTTTGCACCAGAAAGCCCTTTTCTTCATTTTCAATTTCACCCTCAACGAATTTTCCCCGTTCTTCAACCCAAACCCTAGCGTTTAATTTTTCAAAACTAACCATTTTTTTTGCTCAATTTTAGTTCAAAGAACCCAAAGTGTTTTATCACCTAGTACGAGGAGTGGCGGTGTGAAATTGAGAGGAGAAGATGTTGCTCCCAAAAAATCTAAACGACTGTGGGAAAATGGTCTGCGGTAATTTTTTTCTACTTGTTTTTTATTTAATAAACAATGATTTGATAGTTTAGTAGTAGTAGTAGTTGTGGTGTTTTCTATTGTTTAAACTTTTTTATTACTAGTCGTCGTAGCACGCCGTCCCTACGTGTATATAAAATAATATGGTACGCTTTAAAATTATTGTAAATATATATATATATATACACATATAAACCAACATATCATATTTCAAAAAAGAAAAGAAAAGAAAGAAAACTAACTTGGGGGTATTATCGGCATAACCAAAAAATTAGTGTCGTAGTGTCACAAACCGTCATTTGTGAGTGAGAAAGAACTTTTCTTTTTATATTTGTATAGATGAAGTTTGGCCATTTTTGAATGTTTTCTGTTGTGGCACTTTGTATATGTCTATGCTTTGTTTAATAAAGTTGGGCATTGTTGAATATTTTAATTTGTTGGGTTGTTGAGAATTTTTTATGTTGCATTTTATTTTGGATGTTACTATGCATTGTTGCGTTGTTGAAATCATTTTTATTTCTAGAAATTTTGTCCAGGCAAACACAATTAATTAGCCACTTTTAGAATTTACCATGGTCGTGAATTTGTTCATAGTCCAATTGCATAGTATAGGGGGAATAGTTAGCATATTTGATTTCATGGATTTAGATAGTGTCTCATTAAGTGTTATTAGAAAATTATATGAAGGCTTGGGATACACAGGGGCAAAAAGGTTTTATAGAATTGACTGTTTAAAGAAGTTTAGGTTGGTGTTGTTTGAAATTGATTTGTTTCACCTGTTAAATGATCGTGAAAGGGATGTTTCACTATATTTAGACTCTGTTGAATATATTCCATCCACAAACTGAAAAGGGAAAGGGAAAGGGATTCATGTTACAAATGAAATGAGTGGAACAAAACTGAAATGCAACAGAATTGAAGAAGAAGGAGAAACAGTCATGGGAGTGGAATCTAAAAAATTTGAAGGAGGATCTATACATTCAAAGGGAGGATATTTACACATTTATATCAGATATACAAAAATGACTTATGTTTGCCTTTGAAAATGTATTGCCTGGTGCTGACAATAAGTTCAGTGTCAAACACTTGCATGGAAATATGAAGAGTGTTGGGTTTAAGGGGTTAGTATTTAAGAGAGCACAATGGGTTGTAGCTAGGGCTTCTACAAATGCTGAATTGATAGGGCATTACAAGAAATTGGTGAAATGGATGTTAAGTGCCTAGAGTGGTTAAGTGACAAACCACCTGCTCAATGGTCAAGATCACACTTCAATCCTTATTCAAAGTGTGATATTTTGTTGAACAATTTGTGTGAAAACTTTAATAGACACATATTAGAAGCAAGGGAGAAGCTTATCTTGACCATGCTGGAGTGGCTAAGAGAGTTTTTTTGCAAAAAATGCAACAAAACAGAGACAGAGCTGCAAAGAAATAGGGTGGCGAAAAAATATGCTCTGAAATAAAATATTGTGGAGAAAAACACGGATAGGGCATCAGAATGTATTCCAATTAAGGCAAATGATTGAAATTATAAAATCTCATGTTATGATGGTTCTCGGTACACAGTTGGCTTGAAGGCACACACGTGTTCTTGTAGGAAGTTGGAGTTATATGGCATTCCATACAAGCATGGAATGGGTGTCATTTGTGCTCAAATGATGGATCTAGAAGATTTTGTTCATTCTTCATGTTGGAAAATGGTGAATGATAAATTAAAAAATAAATTATGACAAGTGTTTGGTTACGATGTGCGACACATAACAAGCCCGTGATAGCTCATGACAGCTCGTGACACGAGGATGATGGTTGATGGGCCCTAATCATCATCCAGTCATGTCTGATCAACCTAATGGGTGTGTCCTTTGATTGAAATAATGTGTCCATTGGGTGAAACCATTTGGATGAAATGATGCGTCTATTGGAGTGAAATGGTATGTCCTTTGGGTGAAATGATGCGTCCATTCGGATGAAATGTCATCACCTTTCAAAGGCATCTTTTCTGATTGGACATGTCCGTTCGAAACACCTTTCCAACTCCTATAAATAGGCCCTCTCATGTCATTTCATTTAACATTTTATGGATGTTAGGAATGGATGATAGGATTCAACTCATTCATAGCATTCTTAAGCATACAAAGCGTTCTACAAATAGAGTTTAGCAAGAGAGTTTCAAAATATCGTTTGGTTTGCCGTTTCTCAAAGTTTGTAGTGCTGCTACTTTGAGATATAAAGTCGTTGTATCTTGAGAGACAAATTGTCGATTCCGTGAGCACCAGAGCGGGGCAATAATTGTCTTAAAGATAAAGAGTCTAACTCTTGCCTCGACTTCGTAATACACAATTTTCCGCACTATCCATCTCATTCATTCCCTACAAGTTTAAGACAATTATCTGTCATAATGTATTATGGCAAGTGAATCTGCTGCTACCAATCCGGCTATGACAACTGGATCTGTTGCTCCTAATCCGGCTACTATGGTTGTCCAACCACATGTGCCACAACCGATTGCTGCCCAAGGAGAAAGGCCGGAGAAATTCTCAAGTAACGACTTTAAGAGATGACATCAAAAGATGTTGTTTTGCCTCACTACGTTGAACCTAGCTAGGTTCTTAAGTGAGGAAGCCCCCGTTGTTTCTAAGAAGGAGATTGATCCCCAACAAAGGGTTGCTTTTGATGCATGGGGACATGGGGATTTTCTATGCAGAAACTACCTTTTCAATGGCCTGAGCGATACTTTGTACAACATATATAGCTCAACCAAGACTGCAAAAGCCCTTATGGAATCCTTGAAAAAGAAATACAAAATGGAGGATGCCGACTCAAAGAAATTCATAGTTGGAAATTTCTTAAAATTCAAAATGGTGTATTCTAAAACGGAAATGAGCCAAGTCTAAGAATTCCAAATGATCTTGCATGATCTGCATGCAGAAGGAATTAAGCTCAATCCTTCCAAACAGCTGCTGTGATTGAAAAGCTACCTCTGATATGGAATGAATTCAAAAGTTACTTGAATGACAAGTTAGGTGAAGAGATCTACATGGAACAACCTAAAGGGTTTGCGTTCCTGACCAAGAAAAGAAGGTCTGTAGACTCATCAAATTGTTGTATGGGCTTAAACAAGCTCATAACAAATGACATGGAAAATTTGATAAACAATGTTGTCATGTGATTTCAAGGTCAACGAGTGTGATAGATGTGTCTATGTTAAAGGCACTTCTAGCTCCTTTGTCATAGTCGATCTATATGTAGATGCTATGTTGACAAAGGAAGCAATCTCTACCAAGAAAGTATTGGCAAAATATTGTGATATGAAAGACATAAGGTTTAGCTGACGTAATGGTAGAGACTAAGATCTCTAAAACGTCTGTAGACTTGTCCTATCATAGTCTCATCATGTTGAGATTGTACTAGAAAGTTCAATGTTCATGATCATTCACCTGCTAAGACTTATGTAGATAGAAATCTACACTTAACAAAGAACCAAGGTGAACGGAAGGTCAAATTGAATTTTCAAAAATGATTGGTAGATTAAGGTATATAGAGAAAAACACTCGTTTTGTTATGGAATCTGGGTTTATAGATTCAGATAAAGCTGGAGAAGAAAATGAATGGCTTCGTACTATTTTGGAGTACGTTCCTTGTTGGACAAAAGCAAGTGTCTGTTATTATGATATATTGTGATAGTCGTTCGACTATTGAAAGGGCACGAAGTAATATGTATATAATGGTAAGTCGAGATATATACGTCGAAGACATAATACCATAAAACAGTTGATCTCTAATGAAATCATATCTATTGACTATATAAAGTCAAAGGATAATTTAGCGGATCCATTAATGAAAGGCCTTTCTAGAGATCAAGTATACTGTTCGTCGAGGGGAAGGGGAGTAAAACCCGACAATTAAATCTTTATAGCGGTAACCCAACCTTGTTGACTGGAGATCCCAAGATCTTGGTTCAATGGGACAACTAAGTTATAAAGCTTGTAGAAAGCACTTTGAGTTTTACTTATTCCCATTCCTATGACAAAAAGTGCTATCAATAAAGGGTAGAGGTTAAGCTATAAGCTTTTAATGATTCCTATTCTAAGTCAAGAACATTATAGGAGATCACCTATATAAGTGTAAAGACGGGCCGCTTCAAATGTAAAACACTTATGAATTCAAGATGGAGTCCAAGGCCAAAACGGACTCAACCGTGAGAACCAAAGATATTAGAGAAGGCATTGTGGGGTACTATTGTCTTGGTTTACACCAACGGCTGAACAATTCAAGACATCATGTTCACTGATTAGCCAAGTAAATCCGATGGTATTCCCCTAAGGAAGGTTCAAAGCCACAAACTATCTATCCTGATGCAATGACTTCTCGGTTGAAACTCTCTTAAGTGTCTGCATGCTCATATGCATTAATTTTTATTCATGTGGGGGATTGTTGGAAAATGGTGAATGATAAATTAAATAATAAATCGTGACAAGTGTTTGGTTACGATGTGCGACACATAACAAGCTCGTGATAGCTCGTGACACGAAGATGATGGTTGATGGGCCCCAATCATCATCGGGTCGTGTCTAATCAACCTAATGGGTGTGTCCTTTGGTTGAAATGATGTGTCCATTGGGTGAAACCATTTGGATGAAATGATGCGTCCATCGGAGTAAAATGGTATGTCCTTTGGGTGAAATGATGCGTCCATTCGAATGAAATGTCATAACCTTTCAAAGACATCTTTTCTGATTGGACATGTCCGTTCGAAACACCTTTCCAACTCCTATGAATAGGCCCTCTCACGTCATTACATTTAACATTTTATGGATGTTAGGAATGGATGATAGGATTCAACTCATTCATAGCATTCTTAAGCATACAAAGCATTCTGCAAATAGAGTTTAGCAAGAGAGTTTCAAAATATTGTTTGGTTCGCCGTTTCTCAAAGTTTGTAGTGCTGCTACTTTGAGATATAAAGTCGTTGTATCTTGGGAGATAAATTGTCGATTCCATGAGCACTAGAGCGGGGCAATAATTGTCTTAAAGATAAAGAGTCTAACTTTTGCCTCGACTTCGTAATACACAATTTTTCCCACTATCCATCTCATTCATTCCCTACACTTCATACAATATGCAGATACATTTGAGAGTGTATGAGCCTTGTATGATGCCAATGGATGGTAAAACTCTGTGGGAGAAGACTGGTTACATTCCCCCATTGCCTCCTGACTTTAGAAAGAGCAGAGAAATGCCCAAATGATCAAGGAAGCCATCAGTTGGTGAAAAACCAAAAAAGAGGAAGTAAGAATACAAATGAGAGCTGAAAATGAAGAGGCAACATTTGACTGTTATTTGTAAGTTTTGTGGAGGGACATAGCCCAACAAAAAAGGCTGCACATAGGAAGTCCATAGAGGCCTCCTGAGGATCAGGACATTCCTCAGCCATAGCCTCAGTCAGAGGAGTTGATACAGGTAGCAGATATTCCTCCTTTTCCACAACCACAGTCTCAACCTACAGTAAGGAAGAAAATAACAAATATATCCACTACAACAGTTGTTAAGCCTCTTGTTACTACAGTATTGGTTTCATGTCCCATTTTTTTCATCTTATTTGTTTTTTAACTACTAATATTTTGCCATTTGTTGTGCATTCAGTCTAAAAACAGGGGAGAATGGTCACAAAAAGTTCAAATGGGGGTGCCAAAATAAGCAATGAGCCTTCTAGTCAATCT
The DNA here is from genome assembly GCA_034509735.1 of Sesamum alatum. Taxonomy (NCBI): domain Eukaryota; kingdom Viridiplantae; phylum Streptophyta; class Magnoliopsida; order Lamiales; family Pedaliaceae; genus Sesamum; species Sesamum alatum. The sequence continues at coordinate 26,122,809 of JACGWO010000003.1, read as the reverse complement.
GTAACTCATATTCTTGTTCTCTTGCAAGTGTTTCTTAATAATACTTGTCCCTTTTTTTTTGGCTATTTTTATACTTGTAAATTTGTTTTTACATTTCAAATTACTTCATATATGTGAAGGTTCAAGACATGCCAACAACTACCCTCGCACCTTCATCTGCAAATGTCTCAATGCTTTTGTATCCAATCTTAATATGAAGCCTTCACAACCTGAAAAACAAAAGCATGTCAAAGTTTCAAAAACTATTGGAGCTATGTCAAAGGGCAAAATGAAATTTAAGGGTGGGAAGAAGGATCCTTGATCTAGATATTTGTTGGTTTTGATGATTTTCAACTGTTTTGATTTTGGATGTGTAGTGCAAATACACTATTTATTAGTATTATGTTATATTTTTTGTTGTATTGACATACAAACTTACACTTTTTGTCAACAAATTATTTATTTGTCTTTTGCATCAATGTCTTAGGATCTATATTTATTTGTTGGAAACATCAATTTATTGAAATTAACTTATACATGAGCTAAATTAATGTGTAGTTGAAAATAGAAAAAAAATGGTTGAAGGGCATTACATGAATGGAAATAAAAATTTAGAGAGAAAGAATGATAAAACAAGTTCAAAAGTACCGAAAAAATCAACTAACAATCATAAATTTCCCCCAACACTCACTGTTAGGATTTTTTACCACCCTAAAGTCATCACTTAATGGCCACATGCGTGTTACGTGCCAATTTCCATATAAAACTTAATTCGATATTTAAGTTATACAGTATTCCATTTGTATATTATTATTTTTGTCAAAGTATGGTACTAGGGGTGCATAAAGGCCTAAAAAACATTGTGCCAAAACTGCAATTCGGTCGATGTAGTAAATAAAATCATAACAATTACCAGTCAGTAAGTCGATGTTAGAGTAAAAAGCATTATTAACTTGTAGTTGTACATGGTAGGAAATAGGGAGTACGGACGGGCGTGATCCGGCCCAAATGATTCCACATGTGTACAAAAGGTAGAGGCCCAAAATACATTAATATATGGATGGCCCACCACCTCCCCAACGTCTCCATGTGCCCACCACTCACCTGCTGCCGCGTTACGACACACCCCCAAAACACTGCCTTACTAATTGCACGCACGTTCCCGTTTAACTTAGACCTCACGCCGTCAATCCCTCATTTCAAAGATTCCACCTTATTCTGCTCAATTCTTTTTATTTAAAAAATTATATTATTAAAACAATTAATAAACTAATACAATGTTCAATACGCATCACAATAATATAATTAAATTTAGAATTAAATATAGTTTGCCTCCCTGAACTATTCGTTATATAATATTTACTCCATAAACTAACAAATGTAACACTTACCCCCTTGGTTGGACAAAATTGTCCCTCATGCCTTGAATAATTATATTATTCACAATAAAATATAGTGTTGCCATTAAATTATTACCAAATTATTTTCTAACTATATTTTTTAATAAATAAAAATTTTAAATTAAAAGTGGGGTAATAAGTTAATATATATAATAGATAGCAATAAATATAATATCTCAACAACTCATGTATACTTTTGAAAAGAAATTGACAATATATATATATGCTTAACCAAAAGTTAAACACTTTTAGAAAAAAAAATGAATAAATTTATTTTTATCATATTTTTTAAAGAAAAAAATAGATATGTAATTACTCATTTTTATCTAAAAAATTAAATAATTAATAACTTAATTTTATTACCAAATTAATAATCTTTTACATGAAAGATTTTTATGTATTTACTGTACTCATTCATTACTTAAATTTGAGTTTGTAAAATATAATAAAATTTGAGCCTTTAACTTATTAATTTTATTTTACTATATTATAATTAAAATACATTTTTTCCAATATTAAACTTTAAATGCAAAAGTGCTAAAAAAAGAAGCTTTTGAATTAAAAATATACATATGTAATATAAGGGCAATATTGTTAAATATTTAATTATAGTGGGAAAGTGTTACATTTGTTAGTTTAAGGGGATAAATGTTACACTAAGAATAGTTCAAGGGGGCAAAATGTATTTAACCCTTAAATTTATCATCAACAACTTCAAAGCAAATTAAGAATAATGTACACACTACTATAAAAATAGACTTCATACTTACATTGTAGGTTCGAACTCACAATCTCATCATCGTGAGTTCAAATGGTATTTTCTCTATTTTTACTATTTATAAAAAAAAATATACGTTATAGATACAAAGTGACATATTTTGACACAATTGGATCGATTTTTTTGATATCTCAAAAATATCGTTTAACTGATATAATAATTAACTTATTCAATTTTTTAAGTTTTATATTAATTTAACTGTCGAATTATAATATTTTCTTTTTTTATCTATAATATATTTTAAAGTATGAAATATTATTTATTATATGCACAGAGAGAGGGCGCTATGACGACTAATCATTCCAAAATAAGAATAATTTTCTTATTATGCTATTTGGGTGTTTGCTTAGTCTAATTTATAAAAAGCTATTATAATTTAAAATAACTTGAACGTGTTTATTTAACATTGAGTGGTATAAATACCATTAAATTTATCTAAAAATTATGATTAAATAGAATTAAAAGTATTATAAATCTGTTACAATATTTTAATTATAATGGACAAGCGAATTTAACATGATTTCATTTTTTTTTATTAAAAATTGTAACGTAAGAGAATATCACATTTTTAATTCGAGTTTCTATTAAAAAGTATTTTGAATTTTAGCTGGTGCCAAATTATGCTGTAATTTATTTGTTTTTATGCTTTATTTTAAATAAAAATTCATTAATTTCTAAACATTTTAAATTGTAATCTTGATTAATTAAGGCCAGTTAATTTGGCAATTGAATTGTAATTTATAACATATGAAATAAAATAAACTTTTTAATTTTCTTTAGTTAGTCAATAATAGTTAGGAAAAGGCTAAATAGGGTCATAAAATGTTACTATTTGTCTAAATCAGTTTGACAGAATTTGAAATTCAAAATTTACTTACCATTTAGAAAAAAAAAAAAAAAACCCTAATGCCGTCAAAATTTAAACGTCCGTTAAACCTCGAATCCATCAACGCAGATTTGAGAATTTCTTTCCTCGATTTTCGTCACGCGTACCACCCGGCTCGGGTCCCCCTCGAGCCTCAGGCTCCGCGACTCCGAGCCTCAGCCGTTCTTTTATAAAGATTCGATTTTCCTTTCCGTTTCTTTCGTATATTCACATACAAGAGCTAAATTCTCGTAAAAGCTGCTGAGGAGTATTGCTGTCCGGCGGCGGTTGAGATCGGAGATTGGAATCGATGGCCGATCACGACGGAGAGCACGAGAAGCACGAATCTGCCCCTGAATCTATCATTGATAAGATCACGGACAAATTCCACGGCAGCGATTCGTCCTCTGATTCCGATGATGATAAGATCAAATCGGCCGCCGCCGCCGTGAAGGCTAAGATCTATCGCCTGTTTGGCCGTGAGAAGCCAGTTCACAAGGTTCTAGGCGGTGGAAAACGTACGGTTGTTGTGTTCTGAATTTCTGTTTACTTCTAGTGCTTGTGTGTATTTGAGCATATAATGTTGCATATGTTTTTTATGTTTACGGATTTGTTTGTGATGCTAATGTGGAAATGCATAGAGTTGCTATCATTTTTGCATTGCTGTATTAAATTCCTTTTTTTTTTTTTCTGCGGATCTTGATTGTAGGTATACTTGTATACCCCGCAGGTTTAAGGATGCAAACTGGAAATGTGAAAGCATGACTCTTTCCTTGAAATTGTTGATATGGCTTCCTATGTTGTGTTTACTTAGTGGAACTTAGATTTGGTAGCAATAAAGATACGGAAATACAACATCATTGTGATTCTTTTTCTTTTGATAGTGGATACATGAATGTTGGAATGATTCGGATATGCAAGGCCGAATGGTTTCGCGCATTTGGTTTAGAACACTGATGAGCTGTTTTCTAATACTGCAACGCTGAGTTTCCGGTGATGAGCCAGATCTAGTTTACTGTGCTCCCAGTTAATTTAAATTATTTAATTTGTTTGATGGTGTGGAATTGTATTCTGCACATCTGCATTGTTAACAACAAATGAACTAACAGCGAACCTGTTTTCTGTTTGTTACTATATATGGATGTTCATGTTCGGGTGCCAATTACGCAGATCATTACGGCATTCTATGATCTTTAACTTATTAATGATGTATTTTTTCTTTTGGCAGCTGCTGATATTTTTCTATGGAGGGACAAGAAAGTTTCTGCTGGTGTACTTGGTGTTGCCACCGCGATTTGGGTGCTTTTTGAATTGCTTGAATATCACTTGCTCACACTAGTTTGCCATGTCGTGATTCTTGGTCTGGCGATCCTGTTCCTGTGGTCAAATGCATGCACCTTTATCCACAAGTATGCTTCTTGGTGACCTAGAAATTCACCTCAATGTGGGTGCTCTTTACATGTCTCTTACGTTCTGTTTATGCAGGTCGCCACCTAAGATCCCACAGGTCATTCTTCCTGAGGATATTGTCCTGGGTGTAGCTTCAGCCCTTAGGATAGAAGCCAACAGAGCTTTTGCCATACTTAGAGACATAGCATCCGGGAAAGATCTAAAGAGATTCCTTGTGGTACGTCTAATACTCTCACTCTCGTAGTTGTACAACTTAATATGTGGTTTCATTCCATAAATTTGGTGTTATCACTAGATAACTACCTTGGATTTAGACCTGGAATTACTTTGCAGCATCTTTAGTTTCTCGATGTTTTGTATTACTTGATAACTTCAGTCAATGCTTGAAGGATACATTTGGATTTATTGAAATTGGTTACTATTATGTGGCCCGTTCCATGCTCAGTAGAATGCTGCTTTCTTGATCTTTAGGTGATAGCTGGACTTTGGGTTCTTTCAATTCTGGGAAGCTGCTTGAACTTCCTCACCTTGTTCTACATATGTAAGTAACTTGCTAGCTTTGATCTTGGTATCAATATAAGCTAGAGTCAACGGCATTTCCTGACTTTTTTCTTTCTTGGCTTCCCTCTTCTGACCCTTGATAGGTTTTGTTTTGTTGCACACTGTTCCTGTGCTTTACGAAAAATACGAGGACAAGGTTGATGCTTTTGCTGAGAAAGCTGAGGCTGAGCTCAAGAAACAATATGCCGTGTTCAATGCTAAGGTTTTGAGTAAGATTCCAAAAGGTCCCCTCAAAGATAAGAAGTTTGCTTAGACCCCATGAGATGAGATGGTGTGTTACTAGGCCCTTGGGTAGCTGTGTTTTTCCTTCGTTGTTGTGGCTCAGTTGGTCTCATAGAATCCATGCTTAGGTTTGTTTTTACTATGGGTTCATAATTAAAAACAGTTCAGGTATTTAATTGGGCAGTTTTGAGATTGTGTTGCCACTACAGTTTTTAAATTAAAATCCTTCATTGATAGCCGAATACTTACTGGCACTATGATGATTTTCTTTCGGGTTGTTCGCCTCTAGAATTTCTTTTAACCTATTCTGGTAATAGTGATGCATCAACCACGTATCTTTTTTCGATGCACACAATAGTTCCAAAGTACGTAGTCGTTGTCAAAATATTGCCTGATTTATTCCATTTGGCCCCAAAAGGTGCTGAAAATGGTCCATATTTACCATCTTTTCAAGAAGTATTATCATTTCCTTTTACAAACTGAAGCTAGACCGATTTCTGGAGCCAAGTGTGCTAAATCCAACATTTTATCTGCAAGCATGAGAATGTTATTGAATCCATTGATTTCAATTTTTGTCCTAGAGAAATGAAACTTTACTATTCTTGGTACTTCCGTCCTATCATCGGTATGGTCGGAGAATAGGAATTAGTGGCACAAAGAACAAGAAATCATTAATCAGCAAACGTATATCTGTAGCGGGAAGTGACTATATTGTGGAATCTTTGAAGAAGTTTGATGCCCAACCCCGAGCAGTGTATCTGAGAACTTATTAGTGATCAAATAATTTTGCTTGTGGGGTAAATGGATAATAAAACCCGAATGGAGTAAATTAATATTTTTTATTGATGTTTGCCCAATTGAATAAAATGCAAGATTAGAATCGAATTATACCATCACACCATCAATGCAATGCAAGATAAGTTGTATAGTCTTGTTCAAAGCCTGATGAATTACTAGCCGACTGTTATTTCTGGTAGTAAACCGAGGATAAATGTGGATCAAAAGGCTTAATCCACCCTTATCAGGCTTGTAAACGGCCCCGTAAGGAAACTAGTTCCATTCAGGGTTATTTTCATTTTAGTCATTGTGTTTTTAATTAATTTTTAAAATGGTCTATTTTTTATTTTTTTTTATTTTCATTTTAGTCACTGTGTTTTTAATTAATTTTTAAAATGGTCTATTTTTTATTTTTTTTTCAATTTCATCCTTCTAGTAGAATTTTGATCAATTTTACCTCTAGTTTAAGGGTATTCTTGTACTTCTCTTTATATTTATAAAAAACAAGAAAAATTTGTGAGTTGTAAATATTATGACATAATATATATTATGCTTATATCTTATACTAGTAGATGTTGCACACTCAAATATGTGTGCATAATTATTTTTAAACTTAAAAAAATTAATTTTTATTTTAATAAATATATAAATAATATAAATAAATCAATGCTAGAAGAATATATAAAAATTTTAAGGAGCTACTGAAAAAATGAGGGAAAAAAAAAGGAATGTGAAAATTGATAAAATAAAAAATAAGAAGTTGAGTAGAGAGAGAGAGTAAAATGGAGATTAACAAAATAAACTAAAAAATTAAAAAATGATATGACAAAATAATTGAAGACACCAAAAATGTGCTCTTCAATTATATAAAGATATAGATATTTTTGGGGCTGCTAGGTAGATTTAAATATACTGACATAATATATATTATGATATATCTAATTTATTATTTACCATAGCTCCATTGATGTTGTTATTGTCGGTTGAATTTGAAGAAGACATAATCAATGTATAAACAATAATTGGTTGGAAATGATGCGTGATTGACAATTAATTTTTATATGAAATAATTAAAAAAAATGACTTTATTTTTATTGAATACTTGCAAACCTCTTACTGCATTTTTCTTGCTTTTGTCAAATTTGATGTGTGCACTTCATTTCTAATTGCACCATGTATATAAGGGAGTATATTCGGCAAAAAGCTATATTCCAACCATCCAATAGTGGCATTCAAATGGTCATAATTTTCTAACCGTCATAAAGGACTAAATTAAAATTTTATTTGAAAACAGAGGGATGCTTTTGCAATTTTGTGTATATTTTACAAAAACTTTTGGGGGTATTTTAGACAAAAACCAGTTTTTGACCGAAAAATTGGTCAAAATTCCACTAGAAGGATGAAAGAAAATAAAAAAATAAATTGGACCATTTGGAAAATCAATTAAAAACACAGAGACTAAAATGAAAATAACCCTACCATTCACTATTCCATTCTTAGGTATAAAGATGGTCTAGCTTTCTCATGGTTTTGCAAATGAAATAGAAAATCCAATTTCGGATTTGGAGTTAAAACTAATGCGTAGAAAAGAGAAACAGGAGATCAGAAATCTAACTATTAACATCTTTCATGGATATAAGAATATTTTTTTTTCCAGTTGCATAACATCTTTTATAGAGATATAAAGCCATTTAAAACCCAATGTGGCTATCCTAGGCACATTCTTTACCCAATCTGCCTAGGATAGGCCCACAGCTTCAAGATAGACACATCTTCAGTATCACTGTCACTATCTGAAGAAGATTCTGATACCAGGAAGCCATCTAAAATATACTCCACAATCTGGCAACAACGCCACATAAAAATCAGTTGAGATTTTGTGATACGTTACACCTATTCTTGATGCTAAAGATGAAAATGTTGGACAAAAATCCTCCCAAAAAGAATTTAATCTGTAGAGTTTACCTGTTGCCTTGAGATGGGCTTGATTTGGTGGTTGCTTCCATCTTTTATATTGGATTTATTGGCACATGTGTTGCTACTTATCCAAACAACTGAACAGCAACTTGAACAGTAGCCCCTATAAGATTTGAATTTTCTATAACAAGTCCCTGCGTTAAATACACAGAACCACAATTACAAAGCGAGAAGGATAGATTGGATTGTCAGCATTTGATGATGAGAAGTAACGACCCCATTAAGCCATATTAATACACACAATGCATCGATGAGTCTCTCTCACTGCCTCAGTGGTGCTACATAAGCATAGGAAGCATGATGGCACAGAATATGCAGACTCATCATTTCTATTAAATGATTCATCACGAGTATATATCAGTCAAATGATAGATAAGGATGTGTTAGCCATTGATATCAAATACATATATGTATTCTTCTTATGACATGGCAATCCAACATGTAGATACCAGGTGGGCGTGTTAAATCTATTGCGATCGTTCTAAACAAGAATATACCGGTATATTGTATCGTGTGGTCACTACAGTTTGTCTTATTGGCTTCCCACAAATGAACTTTGAGCCATGCCTTTTCTCCTTTCTTTGCAGTCAAATATCTTAAAGCCCTCCATATTCTAGTATATAATGTTTCTTCCATATTTAAATAATTCTATACAACATTACATATTGTTTACTTGCCTTCTCATCACCAAACACCCCAAGCTCCACAAACTGAAACGATAAATGAAGCCGGAAGAATAAAAGAAATGAGAACAAGCGCCATAAACAGTACTTTCCCCAGTATTGTACTTTACCAGAGCTCTAACATACCTTTATAGGCTATTTTAAAAGCACATCTCCAGTCAATACCAACCCCAGTAGCAATGCCGTTTAGCGAATGGCCCTCGCGCTCAGTCTCACCATGGGTTTTGTGTCCATTTTGACCAACATTGTCAGATGCGCAGAAGTAAATAGCATATAAGAATTCCCACAGATGGTCGTCACTAGCTGCAGCATTCCACGACCTGTATTTTTATCCCCAATAAATGAACTACTGATCCAGCATGTGTAGCTATATGATTCAGGAAAGAAGACCAGAACATACATGCTCATAAACATGGTTTTTAACAAGAAGCAAATTGAGCAACCAAAAGAGAAAGTACCGGCAGACTGCAGAAGCAGAAACCAGAGACTGCATATCCAAGAAGCTAAATATGTGTATAAGAACATCCTGCGGAAGCGGAATTATACCTGGAACACAAAAAAACAAAACACTACTTGCTCCGGTAAGTACCATTAAGAATTTTTGCACTTCGGCACATATCAAAGATCCAATAGCAAGAAACAGAAACTTGTAGTAAGCTAAAGAGTTAAGATGATTATGCCTTGGGTCAAGTAAATAGAAAATCAAGACGAGTAGTGGGATAATAGTTTTTGCTCCAATTGAAAATAATCACCAAAACCAAACAATGCTACAAGAAACAACATTTGGAAAGAACAACACGATCAAAATAAGACCAAAAGCACTGAAAATAACAGATAGCATATTAAGATAAATCCCCTCCTGCGGCATTACGAGGCATAATTGGCGTATAATCCCTTCATAATTCGACATCCAATCACAAGAAAACAGAAAATACCAGCCAATCAAAACAAAAGGAAAAAGATAAAAAAGAAACACCTTCTTCCTCTTGTTTTGCTTTGGACTTCCTCTTATTCGCAACAACTGCATGCTTGTGCTCCGTAATTGCCGTTGCTCGCTTTTGCTTCGGCAAAGTGAATTCCGCACTTTGCAGAAGGGAATTAGCAGCTGAGATTGCAGACTGCGTCTGCATCCTAAATTTCAAACAAAAAATACCCAGAAAGAGGAAAAAAAATCCCTCGATTCAGTAAACTGAAAAATATAACGAAAATTCGGAAGAAACAGGTGGGGGTTTTCTGGCTTACTCAGGGAGGAGGCTGAAGGCGAAAAGGGTGTCCTGAAAAATGAGCGATTGAAGATTTTTGGGGAATTTTGAGTATGCATTTTTTAGGATAAAGCTCAATTCTTTGCAGGCGAGTATGTATTGAAATGGTGTAGAGAGGGATTCTTTCAGCCTCAAAGTTTGGTATCTATCGATTGGATTACAGATGGTTTTTCGACCGTCTGTTCCCATCTGAAAATTTTGTAAGATTGGAAGAAATTCAGGGAAAGAATTTGACAGTTTCCAGGAGTTAGGGGTGGAAGAACACTTTGATTTGGAGGGTATAGATGAGATTTCGTTTGCTTCTTTTTCTTTCTTTTATTTTGTTGTAAATTCTACTTTCGACCCTCATACTTTGCTTAATTTCAGTAATGCCCCAAAAGTCTTAATTTCATCACTTATTTTATTTCTTTCTTTATTTATTTTTGGGGTAAAATAATCTGTTGGTAATTGGCACAATTGGAACATGGAACGACAGTGTTATCATGGAAAGAATAAATTAAAGCCCCTTAGGATCAAAGTTAATATATTCCACGTATGTGATTATTTTTAATATATTAATTATATACTATAGTATTAGAATATTAATTATAAAAAAATCCAATAATTTAATCTACACATGAATAGAACTTGAATTCAAAGGAAACTTGGTCCACAAATGACATTCATTTTCTTGGACACTTTCTGCATTATATGCCAACATTATGTTTTTGTTTCTTGAATATCACTATATTGAAAAACTTAATAATATCAATGAGGTCTTAATGAAGTGTTTTCAGGCGGATTAGATTTTCTGTTACAATTTCTGTTGTATTTTTTTTTTTATTTTATATATACACGATATGTGTATAAAGTATTTCTTTCGATAAGATTGATGATGTCATGTTTATACACATGACGTGTATATGTAAAATGAAATAGAAGATGCAACATGAATTAGAATAGAAAATTTAATCCGATTTTAAGTATCTCAATTAAGTTTCACAAACAAAGTTGAGACTATATGATTTAAGAACAAAATGATATTCTATTTGACGTGTGCATATTTATTGCACTTCATGCAAGTTTCTTATAATGATTAAGGTTAAGATCTATAAACAAATATGGAATTATGTGTTGAAATCACATGATCAAGTGTGAAATTATGGATTTGAGTGCCAGATATGAATAAGGGATAATTATATTTACACTCTAATCTATGATCTATTTGCACAAAACATTTATGCATTTTGAATAATTACACATACACCCATCAGAAACGTTAGCATCATTTACATAAACCACCCTTGCTTTTTAGAAAATTACACTTACACCCCCAAAAGTATCAACATTATTACACAAATTTACCCTTTTTTTGCTATTAAGGGTGGTTTCTGTAATTATACAAAAGACAGGGATAATTTGTATAAACATACTATAAATCAGGGAGTGTAAATATAATTATTCCTATGAATAATTGTCTTTCTTTATTTGAATTTATTGTAATTTTTATTTTACTATGTTTCGTAATTGGATTGTTAATGAAAAATATATTAATATATTGATTAATATCTTGAGATAACGATGTAATAATATAATTATCATTTATATATATATATATATATACACGCATTCATATCAAGCATGTCGATTTGTGCATATTTGATTTATTTATAATTCTGCTGTAACTAATTAGTGATTCTTTCTTCATTTAAACATGCAAATGTAAATCCTAATTAAATTTTAGTAGGATTTGGAACTTTGTCTTCTAATGAATAGCAGTAATACATTAACGTACAAGTACAGTACTAAAGTATAATCAATGGGAATGAACGGACTTCATTTGCATTAAATTTATACACGCTTTGATGATAATATACAGAATAAATACAATAATAAACAAACACATTTCTTTGCTATTGGCTTACAAAGTCCTTTGAGCTGCACTTATCATTATCATATGCAGATCATCAACTTTCTAAATATTGGCAGCTATGGCTTCTACAGGTTCTGAGATATCAATCGATCGATAGTCTGTCTTCAATAATGCATCTAAAAATGCACTCCAACAATGTGACAAATTGCCTCAAACTTAAGCTTAGAGATCACACAGATGATTCATTTGATCCAGGATCAGAAAAAGCTTCTGTGGCAATATCCTGGAATTGAGGTTGTTGTTTTGGTCCAGTTTTGTCGAGGATTTGTTGCCGCATTCACAGAACAAAACCGATCACTATCTCAATTTGCACGTTCCCGATACTTTAAAGGAAGTAAGATAGCTGCTGTTTCTTTCTTGAACCTCCTTCTCCGTATAGTTCGTTCCATTGCTTTAACTCGCTCATGACCGATCCCTCAGAGGCAAAACTAGCAGCAACCTGCAGGGCATTGTTTCATTCAAGAGAGTTATGAAGGGAGAACGAGCAGAAGTATAATAAGAATGTTTTTAACAATAAATTGTCGAGCATGGTTAGAAAGAAGAGATTCGTTTTTGGTACCTGATTCTTTGCCTGCTTTAAGTCTTCCATGTTTAAGGGCCTTAAGGAAATTACTTTTTCCTCTTTAGTTTCCTCTTTGGTAGCGGAAGCATCTTTGGAGCTCTCACCTTCTTCGTCTCTCCGTTTCTTTTCCTAAGTAAACAAAGTGATCAATACCGGTGTTGAGGAAATGTTATGGGACTATAATTGGAGAGGCCAGACAAAAAAGTTCAGCTTGTGATTCAAAATGTTATGTACCTTGTCCTTCTGTCTCTCCTGCTGTATGAGTTCTCTAACCGGGCGGTAAGCAGCTGTTACGCACAGATTCTGCTCTCAGTAGTTACAGTTACAAGTTAGGTTCAGATGACTGGAACTTAAAATTTGACTGACAATTTAGATAAACGATTCAGACCTTGAGGTCGCTTCCACTATATCCTTCTGTCATTGCTGCGAGCTCTTTGAAATCAAGGTCTTCCATTTTTTCTTTCGACAGCAGGGTTCTCAAGATCATTGCTCTGCTCTCCACTGATGGCAGGTCAACCATTATTCTATTTAACATAAAACTGAATCTTAGTACGATTGTATATGATATGCATGAAAATATGTATGACTGAGCATACCTGCGCTCAAACCGCCTGATAATTGCTTCATCAAGGTCAAAAGGTCTGTTAGTTGCTGCAAGAACAAGAATGCGCTCCCCGGGTTTTGATAATAGCCCATCCCAATGTGTCATGAATTCATTTTTAATTTTTCGCATCGCCTCATGTTCGCCTACTCTTGTCCGCTGCCCAAGCATACTGTCGACCTCATCCACAAAAATGATTGTCGGAGAAACCTTTGCAGCAAGAGTGAAAAGAGCTCGAACATTCTTTTCATCTTCTCCAAACCATTTTGAAGTAATAGTTGACATTGAGACATTTATGAAGCTAGCCCCTGCCTCATTGGCAATGGCCTTGGCAAGCATTGTTTTCCCCGTACCTGGTGGACCAAAGAGCAGTATGCCTCTGCAAGGCTTAAGAAGCCCACCGTTGAACAGGTCTGGCCTTCGAAGAGGAAGCATGACCAAGCTCCTGAAGTGATTCTTTAAATCTCATCCAGAGCACCAATGTCGGAAAATGTCACACCAATCTCATTTGCAGGGATAACTTCTGGCCTAATGCGCTTTTCAAATTCATTGTCTGGAGGAGCTTCCTTCATAATCAAGACACGCTCAATCAAGACTAAAGAAACGAAGACAAGGGGATGAAAGGTAGAAAGCCAACTAACAAAGTTGATTAAAAGTTGAGGGCAGGGTAAAAGAAAGGGAAATAGGTTCGACAAAGTCTGGAACCTGTCTCTGCAGGCATCAGTAGTGATTTCAAGCATAGTTATGGCCTAGATTGGAAAGTGTAGGACTTACAGGGGGCTTTGAGACCACTGCATTCTCCCCATCTGTCTTTGTTGAAGCAGTTGATTTTTCTGCCTCGCCCCTGTTCTCAGATGTTGGATTTTCAGATTTTGATTCAGGTTTTGTAGGAGCATTCTCTTTCCCTTCAGTATCCTAATATTTATACAAACAATAAAATTAAATAGAGTTACATTTTCGGAAGGTGTGTCGCAATTCTGGAAAAGCAGAACAGTGGAAAACAAACCTTGAAAACATTCAGCATTAGTGTCCATTTGAGGGTATCTTTGACACCCACTTTTACCACTTTGAAAAATGCTTAATCCATGGGATAAACTGCAGCAAATCCAGTAACAGTGAAGACATGACATTTAGAAATTGAGGGCAGCAGAAGAAAATGGGAAGAATGAATACTGAACAAGGAAACAAATATTTCATATCTACCTGTTAGATGATATAACAAGCTTCCCATTACGATACACTGGGTTCTTGTTATTCATCAAATGATATGATATAGCGGAAACCACAATTTCCTCTATGTAGTTACTTAGGACCATGGTATCAGCATGACAGATTGATCCTAGATCATCACACTCGATATCATTTTCTGCAAGTACTTCAGCAATATGATTCTTGTTATCCTGCAACTGGATCCTTTTCATATCCTCTTCAAGTTGAGTTTTCCAGCTTACAAGATGAGTTTCATCTTCTGGCGGCCTAATCTCGATATTGTAAGGAAATAATAGACGTAGTCTCTCATCTACTTCCCCAGAATCCTCATCAAGGTCCAAAATCCGGGAACCCAGGACCAAAACTGATCCTGTTATTTTCTTCAACAGTTTGTCAAACAATCTGAATATTCTGGAGGACTGGAGAAAATTTCTGTCCACATCCCGTATGTAGAGAATGACACAACTTGTTTGAGAAACTGAAACCAACACCTGCAAGCAATATTTTTCTTTTTTAGTATCAAATGAAAATTCAAAAAACCAACATATTCTAAAGGAAAATGAAGCATTAAGAGTCGTCAAAACTGCACGAGATATTAGAGAAGGAATATCAGAACTGTGCAGACGGATGCGTGCCACTTATTTGAAATGAGCCATCAACTGATAATGCAATTACCTTATAAAGTGACTGTAAGAAGGCTCTCTCATCAAAAGACCAGCTGCTGACCCGCTTGGAGAGAGCTAACAAAGTCAAATCAAAGATCAGTAAGATGTTACATTCCATTTTACTGTTCCTATCAATAAGTAGTCGGGACTTGCTGGAAAGTACATGGGTATAAATATTAATCATTAGGACTAATGCTATTGGAAGGAGCACACGTACAATAAAAAGTCCTATGTGGAAACTAGAATTAAATCTTCTGGGGTAGCACATCGAATGGGATGCTTCTCCAAAAACCTAGATAGGGCCATTGAGAGCAAAGAAACTATGGGCATCAGCTGAGAAAGGTCTAAGAAATTCACTTCATTGATGCTGAGATATATACCATTCCTTGAAATATTCTGGATTTTTTTGGATCATACACTTATAGCTTGTAACAGAAACAGACATATAACCATCAATTATAGTTGAGGAGAACTATATGCAAACCTGGATTTGAAGAAGATGACAGGGCACTGATGCTGCTCATATCTGAGAGACAAGAGGAAGTTTCTCCGATGCCTTAGAGTATTGTTGACTCCTTCAGTATTCCTTTAATAATCAGAAATGAGCGTCATTTAGGCATTCAGTCTAAATTAGCATTTTGATGTTCTTAACTGAATTTAGCTAAGCATACCTTATTGTAGCATCCAATCCGCTTCTTTGGCCTGATAATGTGCCTTCATAAATTTTTTTTGATAAGCCACATTATATCAGTTGCTAAAATAGATTGAGTGAAATTGAAAAAATAATTATACAATATATTTTTGTCAAATATAATGTCACAACTCAGGAGATGCAAAAAACAGGTGGGGGAAAGAAGAAAAAAACACATCCATATTTTCAGTTTCTTTTTAAGTCATTGCTTCAGATTCTAATTAGTATAGCTGCCTACTGATTTTTGTTAATGCATAATCTGTATTTCTATAATTGATGACAATTCACTTGCCTAGTGAGTTTATCAAACAGATATAACTTCATTGTCTCAGTCTTCTATCTTTTACCCAAAACATTGTATCTTATCAAGTAATTGCTTCAGTTTCTAATTAGTATAGCTGCCTACTGATTTTTGTTAACGCATAATCTGTATTTCTATAATTGATGACAATTCACTTGCCTAGTGAGTTTATCAAACAGATATAACTTCATTGTCTCAGTCTTCTATCTTGTACCCAAAACATTGTATCTTATCTGGTGTCTGTGCTTTGTGATTCACAAGTGCTGATGGACGCCCCTCCACTATATTGGTTTCCATGTTAGCCATTCGAATGACTTGATATTACTATTTTAACATGTAGTATAAAAAACATTTAGATTCCTAAGCCGGAAATCTTGTGAAGTGTAAACCTGTAAACACTGAGTTCTTTTCCATAGGGCGACACAACTGTCCAGTTTGAAATTCTTCCACGGAGCTCCATCTCAACTAAAAAAGATACAGATGTGAAAAATGGAACAAGAAAACAGAAAGTATATGATCATAAGATCTTGTCAAATACACTCGTACTGTGATTCACATACAGAACGTTATCTGACATGTTAATGACAAGAGTAAATGATAAAAACACAAATCATCCCTGTATGCATATCACAAACCACCAAAAGACTGTAAAACATAGCATTCATAAATGTAACATAAAATTAGACAACAACATGCATTATATTCGTACCTCTGTTATCATCTCTGTGTGGAGAAATAGAGAAGGAACCAAGAAAACTGGACATTCGTTCCAATGTTACTTCTGAGATAGACCTCTTGAGAGACTACAATAGGATAAAATTGAATAAGTATACTTCAACTCTAAACAATTATTTTATGTCAGAAACAAATAATAATGTAATGGATGTTCCATAAACTAGTACTAACAGCATACAGCATGCATGCTAATCTGCTGACCATTCTTTTGGTCAAACGAGTTCAGGAAACTACCATATACGAAAATAATAACCTAGGATTCAGGGAACTAAATCTCTTCATTCTTCTTAGTAGTGGAAATAGTGCTTACAGGGTCTTTCTTGGTGATACCATACTTGCTTTGCATCTGTGGTCGTTAACCAAATACATAGAAGAAGAACGTATGTAAGTACAAGTATCCAGGAAGACTCAACATTAGAAGATAAAGACATCAAACAGAACCACCTTAAGTGAAAAATCACTTATATCCAGCAATAACAACTTTGCCTCAAAATAATGTGCTAGAGCCTTAGCAAGCATCTGCTGGTATAGTTCTACAAAAAGAAACAGATGCAATAAGATAAAGCAATAATAAAGTGAAGATGAATTATTAGCACGCAACAGAATAATGGATGAACAAAAGCCATGCATACCTGCAGGCCCAGAGAGCAATATAGCCCGACTTGCAGGAGAAAGGTTTCGAGCATGCCGAGATACATCAAAGTGTTTTAGATGAACATATGCTGCACTTGTTAATAACACACGTGTCCGCTCACTGTCAAATTCATCAAAAGAGAGAGGAATGTGGATTAGTTACTAAATGATACCATGACCAGTTTTGCCCAAGTGTTATGAAATTAGTAAAGAAGAAGATGGAAATTGGAATATGCTATCTAACACCTGGGAAAATGTTTGTTAACCCATGGTGCAAACAGTAAAATTGACTTCAATATATTGCTCATCCTTCTATCTGATTGCCTAAAAGTTCCAAGCTCAGAAGGACGTAGCAACAGTTCAATCACATGTATTGAGAATCAAAATCTTTTATATCTAGAATAGGAACTACACTTTGATACATCCTGCAGCAAAGTTAGAGTCCAGAATCCAGGAAAACGATAAAACGTTAACAGTAACTACTAATTGATCTTCAAGTTTGCTATGTCATGCAACAATCCTTCCCAAAAAACAAATGGTGACAAATTCAACAGGTTGAACAAAGTGGTTTTAAGAAAGTTAACTGCCATACTCTGACACCCTTTCTGATGGAGAACACATTAAAATTAAAGCTGCAGAGACAATGCATAATCTTTTGCCATTGGACCTGAGGGACATATGGTTAAAACTCTCCTATTTAGAGGAAAATCTATTTCATAATTATTTAAAGGAATTATACTAAGAAGTTAATTATGACAAATGAACTTTGCTTTGACACTGCAATATCCCCTTTCCAAACCTAAAACCATGAACAAATTCGCCGTCACCTTTAACAACAGACTCGCTTTTGGTTACCATTACCCAATAGGTCGCTATAGATGCTTCAAAGAATATATTTCTGAAAGAAAACTAATCCAGAAAAATTGTCCAGCCAGACACGCTTCGATTACGAGGAAATCCATAACAAAAAGTAAGCATCAACAATGTTCTGATGCTATTCAGAACAACCAAACCACCAATCATTTATTTTGTGATACTAGTTAAGTTTCACTTTTTTTCTTTATTCCCTTTTCCTTCTCTCCGCAAAATGTAACCATTTCACGTCAAAGACAAAGCAGTTCCAGCATGCTTCCTACCAACAAAAAATACATATGCCAGCAAACAAAGAACAGATAGAGAGATATAAAACAAAAATAACAATGTCGAAAAGGCTTGAGAAAAATCACTTAAGATCCGGCTTCGTGCTCCTTCCTTTCTCTAAACTCACCTGAGATAATAAGGAAAGTCCTCAAACGTAACCTTGTTCTCCTTTCCGTCAGAAACCAATCTAAGAAGCTCCAGTTCTATTTCATCGGCCGAGATGCCTTCCCCCACCGCGGTGCTCGAACCTCCAGTCCATCTTCCGACGGCCGAACCGGACACCAGACCAAGCCCCACGCCTACCCCTACGCTCAATGCCGACAACAACATGTGCTTCTGTTCCATCACTTCATCATCACGCACAACACATACAAAATTCTTATATGTGCATATGTGTACCTATACGGCACCAATTTTAGGAAAGATCTGCACGGAAATGCGAGGAACAGAGAGATGATCAATTGTTGATATATTGATATATAGTTGAAACTGAGGATGAGAATTTCCTGGACAGGAAATGAGAATCTCCGAATGAAACGTTGGTCGATTCTTTTTTAGCTTCAAAGGAAATATTTGATGACAGGTAACGCAAGAGGAGCAGCCGGTGGATGGGGGGGTGGTCTGCTGGTGGGCGCTATATATAAGCGAGGAGGGCGCCATGAATTGGAGAGAGAGAGAGAGAGAAGAGAGAGAAAGATATTTACTCCTCTTGACCTTTTGACTTATTACTATTTACCAAAAGCTCCAATAATTTAGGAAATACTGCGTATTTTTCTCTTTCCTAAAAAAAGAATAGTCTAATAAAGATATTTTTGTAATTAAGTTTTCAACTTTTTTAAATCAATTCCCCTATAAACTATTTTTCTCTCCTTTTTTCATGGTTGATATTTTCTTTCATATCTCCTGCACTTGTATTATTTAATTTATTTGTTTATTTTTAAGATACTTTTTTTAAAGAAATATCAAAAAAATGTTTTTTTAATAGAAAAATGAGAGGATTTTATTAATGCAAATCAAGATTCATGATACAATGTGACAACATACGTGGTATACAAGAAAATTTTTAAGTTTATATAAATCATAAAATACACAAATTAAAGAAACTATGCATAATCAACTGTGCAGTTCAATGCTAATTGTTTAATTTGTGTTATGGAATAATTAGGTGATGGGATGATTCGAAGTTAAATGTCTGAGAAAAAATCAAAATTAATTATAGTCAATTTAGTTTAGCTGATTATAATGATTAGGCTAATAAATAATTCATTTCCAACGCACATTGGTGCATAGTCAACTAAGTGGAATAGTGATTAAATTCGAACATAATTTTTTAAATTTGAATCCCCACCTGAACAAGTAAACAACCTTCGCTTAAATTATAAAGGATAAATGCAATTTACCCCCTGTGATATAAAAAATTAGCAAAATCCGCATGTTAACAAATAATTAGCAATTACCTCCCCGTGTTTTAAGAAATGAAGTAAATTACCACTATAAAGGGAAAACACAGGAGGATAATTTGCTTTATTTTAAAATCACAGAAGATAATTTGCTAATTATTTTTTTATAAATTTTTTTTTCTCATTTCTTATATAACCGGGATAAATTACATTTATCCTTAAATTATAACAAGTCAAATTCAGAAAAGTAAATGGAACCTAAAGAGAAAGAAGGACATTTCATTGGTAAAGCGCATTTTGCCTAGATTGGTCAGACGCAACAATTATGAATTAGGGATAATTGCACTCCCCTTCCCTCAAATTTGGTGTAATTATACATAAATCCTCTGAAGTTTGAGAAATTACATCTACTATCCCTGAGGTTTGCTTTTGTCTAACAAATAGGTCCCTCCATTAGTCAAAATTCACCGAATTTATTGATATTAGCCAAAGAAATTGAATTAAAGGTGATATTTGTCCTCGCATGACTTATTACTGACTTATTGTAGGTCAAATGAATATTTTTATGACCAAACTACCATTATATATTGTCACACGTTAATGCATGAAAGGAGGTATATCTTCACCGTTATAAGGGTAATTTAGTCATAAAAGATTTGTTTGGCCTGCATTAAGTCATTAATAAGTCAATCGAGGGTAAACATCGATTTTCATTCATTTTTTTGTTAATATCAATAAATTCGGTGAATTTTAACTAACGGATTGACTTATTTGTTAGACAGAAGCAAACCTTAGGAGTACTAAATGTAATTTTTCAACCACAGGGGGTCTACGTGTAATTACACCAAACCTCAGGGGAGGGGAGTGTAAATTATCCCTATGAATTACTTATGAATAAAAAAACAAGGGTAAATTACATCTACCTCCCCTGAGGTTTGACATAATTACAAATACCCCCTCGTTTGAAAAATTACAAATACCCCTCTGAGGTTTGTAACCGTCTAACAAATAACCCATTTTCATCAATTTTTATGGGTGAACTGACCAAAATACCCTTATGCATTGAGTTATTTTTATTTAATTCTTAAAATTTTTTTGAACTATAATATGCAGGGAGAGATTTCTTAAGTTTTTTACACAGAGGAGCAATAATGCAATTTTCCTTGACCAATTTTTCTACAATTTTAATAAAAAATTCAAGGGCAAAATGGTCAATTTGAGCCCTTTGGTTAAAAATTACAAACCTCAGGGGGGTATTTATAATTTTTCAAACAACGAGGAGGTATTTGTAATTATGTCAAACCTCAAGGGAGGTAGATGTAATTTACCCAAAAAACAATTATGAATTACGACCCGACCCCCTTTGGCTGGTAAAATTACATCCCCTCTCATGAGGTTTGGGATAATTATACGTAAACTTCCTATAGTTTAAAAAATTACATCTAGTATTCCTGAATTTTGCTTCTGTCCAACAAATAAGTCTTTATGTTAGTCAAAATTCACCAAATTGTTGATGTTAGCAAAAGAAATTGAATTAAAAGTAATATTTACCATCAATTGACTTATTACTGACTTATTATAGGTCAAACGAATCTTTTTATGACCGAACTATCCTTGTATATCGTCACACAGTAATGCATTAGAGAAGATATATCTTCACCATTACAAATGTAATTTAGTCATAAAAAATTTGTTTGTCTTGTATTAAGTCATTAATAAGTCAATCGAGGATAAATATCGATTTTCATTCAGTTTTTTTTGTTAATATCATCAAATTCGTTAAGTTTTAACTAACGGGAAAACCTATTTGTTAGACAGAAGCAAACCTCGGGATATTAAATGTAATTTTCAAGCTACAGAGAGTTTACGTGTAATTACACTAAACCTCAGGGAAGGGGAGTGTAATTATCCCTTTATTCTTATTGATTTTTAGGGATAAATGCAATTTACCCCTCTGTGATATAAAAAATGAGCAAAAACCTTCATGTGAAAAAATAATTAGCAAATTACCCCATGTGATCTTAAAATGAAGCAAATTACCCCCCCTGTATTTTCTCTTTGATAGGGGGGTAATTTATTTCATTTCTCAAAACACGGGGAGATAATTTGCTAATTATTTTTTCAAGGGTATTTTTTGCTCATTTCTTATATCACAGTGGGGTAAATTGCATTTATCCCTTAATTTTTATTTAATTTAATAAAATTCCTGAATGCTATTCAATCAATAATCGCAAACATTCACTACAAGAAAAAAGGCTTTTAGCTACCCTGTCGCAATCGTAGCAAAGGGCCAAAATTCGTAGCAAAAATTTTTTTGTTACGAATTCGCTACGAATTTTGTCCGTAGTGTATACGGGCGTAGCAAATGCTTCGCTACAGACAAAATTCGTAGCAAATACCCTTTTGCTACAAAAAATTCGCTTTTGTTACGACATCATTTTTGTAGCAAGAAAAGTGAAAAAATAACTATCTTTTGCTACGATTGTCGATTCGTAGTCATAACTTGGTGTTTGCTACGCAAAAAAAGCTTTGGTCACAACGGCAACTTTGTAGCAAAAGCAACAACAAATATTATTACTTTTTGCTACAAAGCTCTAGTTGTAACAATAACATCTTATATTAATTTTGTTGTAGCAATAATACTAAAATTTGATTATGCATTTTATATAAAAATTATCCTAATGTCGTTTTCAATATTTATTATTTGTACTTTTTATAATTTTATTTATATTAATAATTGAAAGTATTCTAAAAGTATCAATATATCTAAAATTTAAGTTAGATTAGAACAAATTTTGCATAATACTTGGCATATAATTAACTAAAGAAATATCATAAATATACAACTAATATCTGTACCAACATTGGACAATAAAAATACTCAACCTGCATATCAATAGCATATATTAGAAATCTAATAAGTTAACTTGACAAAAAGAATAATTTTCAAATTACAACATGTACAAATTACATAGTCCTTAGCTAATCAAAAAATTCACAATCGCATATATACTAGAACCCAACATACATGCAATTGATAACAAGTAGCTTCTCAACTTGTTTGGATCTCCATAACCTGAAACATTGTAACCATAAAATATAAATAAATAAAAGTCAATAAAAAACCTATACAAAGTTGCAGGGTGAAAGAAGGGTGAAGGGATTGAGGCAGTTTCTTACGTTCACAAACTCCCAATAGACACAAAATGACAAGTTGAGCACATATCAAATAACCAATGGAAGATGGAATTCATACCCTGAACATTAACCCATAACTTGGATCAGACAGCCGCTCGAGACCATAAGTGACTCCTGGAATATGATGGTCCCACAACCAACGAAATGGATTGCTGGGATAAACAGGAAATTTGAGAAAAAAGTAGAGATTAATAATGAATAGAGTGCAATATTTTTTTTATTTAAATAACCTCTTAGGATCCACAAGGAGCATGCAATCTATAGTTAGTGTAGTAGTTGTGAACAATGTGCAAGTCTGTAACTCTATATATAATATATATAAAAAAAAAAAAAAAAAAAAAAGGCTTTGTATATCAACTTCCATTCTCAAACAATTGTTTATTTTTATGAATTTAATTGAATTTTCATACAACTTAATTTTGATATTGATTAAAGCTAAATAAGCATAAAAGAATATGCTCCGTGAAGATATTTTTCCAGAATTTGGCAATCAGAAGATATAGAATCGTAGATAAAATAAAAGGTTTGTTTTAATTGTGAATGTTGCTAACAACATACAAAAATATACACGGATCTAGATATTATGCAAAAGAATAGTCAATATTTTAGTAATTCTCAACAATTTAAGATGGTTCGCAACTAAATCTCTAGTTTCAACAATCGTAATGAAACTTGGCAAGCTATGCAATGTAGTCTATAGATAACAATCTTAAGCCTTTTAACAAGAAAAACACTGTGCTAAGTAGCTGAGACAAACCTTGGACCAAAAGAAAATTTGCACGCAGAGTTAATATCTGAAGTTGTGAAGTTAAAGAAGAATGTAAATAATATCTTGATAAATAAGAAGTTTAAAATATATATAAAACAATTGATAGTAAAATATGATTAGTATAATTGTAGGATCTTACAATATAAAAATGGATACTAGCGATATATTCTAT
The DNA here is from genome assembly GCA_034509735.1 of Sesamum alatum. NCBI lineage: Eukaryota > Viridiplantae > Streptophyta > Magnoliopsida > Lamiales > Pedaliaceae > Sesamum > Sesamum alatum. Next base: position 26,098,907 of record JACGWO010000003.1, on the reverse strand, counting down.
TATATTAAAAATTATTATTAACATAATACAAATTCAATAAATTGTTGAGATAGATGATAGAGATCATATTTTCTTCAAAACTGTTCAGATAGTTGATAAGAAATTTCTCACATGCCAACACTGAGCTCCCACTTTTTCAAGTATTTGATTTCATCTAATTTAGAACAACCATTGCACCCTCTTAACACATTTCACCTAAAGGACATATACCATTTCACTCCAATGGACGCATCATTTCATCCAAAAGGTTTCACCTAATGGACACATCATTAGGTTGACCAGACACGATCGGACGATGATTGGGGCCCATCAACCATCATCTACGTATCACGAGCTATCATAAGCTATCACGAGCTTGTTATGCGTCGCACATCGTAACCAATCACTTGTCACGATTTATTCTTTAATTTATCATTCACCATTTTTCAACAATCCCCCACATGAATGAAAAATTAATGCATATGAACATGCAGACAATTAAGAGAGTTTCAACCGAGAAGTCATTGCATCAGGATAGGTAGTTTGTGACTTTGAACCTTCCTTAGGAGAATACCATCGGATTTACTTGACTAATCAGTGAACATGATGTCTTGAACTGTTCAGCCGTTGGTGTAAACCAAAACAATAGTACCCCCACAATGCCTTCTCTAATATCTTTGGTTCTCACGGTTCAGTCCGTTTTGGCCCTGGACTCTATCTTGGATTCATAAGTGTTTTACATTTGAAGCGGCCCGTCTTCACACTTATATAGGTGATCTCCTATAATGTTCTTGACTTAGAATAGGAATCATTAAAAGCTTATAGCTTAACCTCTACCCTTTTACTGACAGTACTTTTTGTCATAGGAATGGGAAGGAGTAAAACTCCAAGTGCTTTCCACAATCTTTATAATTTAGTTGTCCCATTGAACCAAGATCTTGGGATCTCCAGTCAACAAGGTTGGGTTACCGCTATAAAGATTTAATTGTCGGGTTTTAATCCCATTTCCCTCGACGAACAATATACTTGATCTCTAGAAAGGCCTTTTCTTAATGAATCAATTATCATTTAACTTATAATATAGTCAATGAATATGATTTCACTAGAGATCCATTGTCTTATGGTATTATATCTTTGACGTATATGTCTAGATTTACCATTATACATATTGCTTTGTGCTCTTTCAATAGTCGAACGTCTATCACAATTCATTATAATTGCAGGCACTTGCTTTTTTTCCAACAAGGAACGTACTCCAAAAAATTACGAAGCTATTCATTTTTTTTTCTCCAGCTTTATCTGAATCTATAAACCCAAATTTCATAATAGAACGAGTGCTTTTCTCTGTACACCTTAATCTACCAATCATTCTTGAAAATTCAATTTGACCTCGTGTTCACCTTTGTTCTTTGCTAAGTGTAGATTTCTATCTACACGAGTCTTAGTAGATGAATGGTCATGCACATTGAACTTTTTAGTACAATCTCAACATGATGAGACTATGATAAGACAAGTGTACCAGATGTTTAGAGATCTTAATCTCTACTATTACGTCATCCAACCTTATGTCTTTCATATCAAAATATTTTGCCAATACTTTCTTGGTAGACATTGCTCCCCTTTGTCTACATAGCATCTACATATAGATCGACTAATACAAAGGAGCTAGAAGTTCCTTTAACATAGACACATCTATCACACTCGTTGACCTTGAAGTCACTTGACAACATTGTTTGCCAAATTTTTCATATCATTTGTTAGGAGCTTGTTTAAGCCCATACAACGATTTGACAAGTTTACAGACCTTCTTTTCTTGGCCAGGAATGACAAACCCTTCAGGTTGTTCCATGTAGATCTCTTTATCTAACTTGCCATTCAAGTAATTTTTGAATTTCTTCGATAACGGAGGTAGCTTTTCAATCAAAGCAACTACTTGAAAGGATTCACTTAGCCTAATTCCTTCCTCATGCAGATCATGCAAGATCATTTGAAATTTTTGGACTTGGCTCATTACCATTTTGGAATTCACCATTTTGAATTTCAAGAAATTCCCAACTATGAATTTCTTCAAGCCGGCATCCTCGTTTTGTATTTCTTTTCCAAGGATTTCCTAAGGGCTTTTGCAGTCTTGGCTGAGCTATATACGTTGTACAAAGTATCACTCAAGCCATTGAGGAGTTAGTTTCTGCATAGAAAATCCCCATGTCCCCATGTATCAAAAGCAGCCCTTTGTTGGGGATCAATCCCCTCATCAGAAACAACGGGGGGTTCCTCACTTAAGAACCTAGCTAGGTTCAACATAGTGAGGTAGAACAACATCTTTTGATGCCATCTTTTAAAGTCGTTACTGGAGAATTTCTCCGGCCTTTCTCCTTGGGTAGCAATCGATTGTGGCACATGTGGTTGGAACGCCATAGTAGTCAGATTAGTAACAACAGATCTAGTTGCCATAGCCGGATTGGTGGCAACAGATTCAGTCGCCATAATACACAATGACAAATAACTGTCTTAAATTTGTAGGGAAATGACATGAGATAGATAGTGCGGGAAATTGTGTATTACGAAGTCGAGGCAAGAGTTAGACTATTTATTTTTAAGGCAATTATTGCCCTGCTCTGGTGTTCACGAAATCGACAATTTGTCTCCCAAGATACAACAACTTTATATCTCAAAGTAGCAGCACTATAAACTTTGAGAAACGGCGAACCAAATGATATTTTGAAACTCTCTTGCTAAACTCTATTTGCAAAATGCATTTATGCTTAAGAATGCTATGAATGAGTTGAATCCCTATCATCCATTTCTATTATCCCTTCAATGAAATGAAATGAAATGGAAGGCCTATTTATAGGAGTTGGAAAGGTGTTTCGAACGGACATGTCCAATCAAAAAAGATGCTTTTGAAAGGTTATGACCTTTCATCCGAATAGACGCATCATTTCACCTAAAGGACATACCATTTCACTCCAATGGACGCATCATTTCGTCAAAAGGGTTTCACCCAATGGACACATCACTAGGTTGACCAGACACGACCGGATGATGATTGGGGTCCATCAACCATCATCTACGTGTCACGAGCTGTCATAAGCTATCACGAGCTTGTTATGCGTCGCACATCGTAACCAATCACTTGTCACGATTTATTCTTTAATTTATCATTCACCATTTTCCAACAAATACACTCAAAAAATGCCATAATAACTGAGAAATACCTGAATTTTGTTCGAATCGAACAAGATAACGAACATAAGCGCGGTTCCTCGAAAAATTGAATGGTCTTCTTCGAATAACTGAGATGGGTTTCTCAAACAACTGAGGTGGGACAAGCTATTGATGAGATTCAAGGTTAATTTTTTCTAACAATGAGAAGGATTTCTTTGAAGAAGAAAAATGGAGATGGAGGAGGATTTATAGGGTTTCTCAAGAACTAGGTTTGTCTTCTAAAAGAAAAGGTGAATAATGTGTGTGTTTCTTCGTTAGTTTAGTTGAGTTTAATTAGGAATTTTTATTTTAGTTTTTTTTTTTTATTAACTTAATGTGAATTGGAGGGAAGAAATTCATTTTGGAGTCAATTTTTTTGCTACGATCAACAAATATTTGTAGCGAAAAACGTCAAACGGTGTCGTTTTATAAAAAAAAAAAATTCTTATATCATACGATTTTTTTAGCAACAAAATAAAATCGTAGCAAAAACCTGAAACGATGTCGTTTTGTTTAGATTTTTTGCTACAATGTACATTTCGTAGTAAAAAATATCTTTTGCTATGGCTTCTCCACCGTAGCAAATATTTTTGTAGCAAAAAGCATATTTTTTTTTGTAGTGATTTATGGCCACAATTCTACAGATTTCAAAAAATTCGCATACGTTAATACAAACATCTCTTTTCTAATCGATACGAAAATTAATTATACAAAGATCAATTATCCCTCATTCGCTATGCGTCAAGAAATAACAGAGAATTAATAACACATTTTGCATAAAGTAATTCAATGATGATATTGTGTTAATTCTAACTATTGACAATTATAAATATTGTCATATTAATAACAACAATTAGTAACAAACTATAATCAATTAATAAATAATTATCATTAATATCTGATGAAATTAAAACTCATAATCTCGCAGTTAAGTAGTTAGCTTACATTTTTTGTGAACTTTACGTGGATGGTCCCAAAAGGGTCCATTGCACGTGTTCACTTTTTTGCCGATGATTATTATATTGAATCTTTACACGTTATTGTCTACTTCGAAATGCACCAACAAAAAGTAAGAGGCGGCTGTGTAAGAGAGTACTTACAATTTACCAAGTAAAATAATTAAAAAAAAAAAAAGTCATTTTCATTGTCTTTCGCTTTTAGTAAATGATGGCCTTTAATTTATGTTACTAAAGTGACACATCGAATTTTCTACTCTTTTCCAATTTTCACACTCTGCAGTTAAAAATTTCAGAAAAGTTTTGACAAATGCTTGTTACGCAAATCATTTACTGTTATTTACAGGTAATAGGGATTGTATCCGATATATATGAAAAAGACATAAATAATTCTAAAAATGTGTTAAATTTATATATGGACTTTAGAATTCGCGCACAGTACAGTCGGGACACTACTCGCGACCCCATCCGGACCCACGATTCGGATCGAGACCCACCCCGGAAGACCCGAAATCTAGACGCTTTGTCGTGTGATAACTTACGTCTTGAGATGAAGCCACGTGGACCAAGCAAGTAAATTCTGAAAATGTGTTAAATTTATATATGGACCTTAGAATTCGCGCACAGTACAGTCGGGACACTACTCGCGACCCCACCTGGACCCACGATTCGGATCGAGACCCACCTCGGAAGACCCGAAATCTAGACGCTTTGTCGTGTGATAACTTAAGTCTTGAGATGAAGCCACATGGACCAAATAAGTACATACATTTCCCTATAAATACACATGTCCCATTGCATTTTTAATAAGACTTTTTGATTGCATTCGATCTACTACTGTACTTAGATTGCATTTTTATCATCTCGGACTTGAGCTAACTTAAGCATCGGAGGGGTTTCGCCGGGGACTATCCGGCTAGCCTGACGCGCTTTCTCTTCTCAGGTACCATTACATTTTGGGTGATAGATCGAGATTGCGAGCATTAACCTCATCAAAGAATCGCTAGCTGCCACCCGAATCATCAGACATTGGTCTTTTATTGATATCTCAAAAAAAAAATTCTAAATTATCAATGCAGCTTTTTAAGCATACAATACCTTAAAGTCCAATGAACCTTAAGCCTTTTTCTTTACTGTTTATTTACTTATTACACACGATATTTCTCTTTCAAACATATAAAGTATTAGTAGAAAGTTAAAAAAAAAAAAAATTATTCAAAAGTGATCGAGCTAAGTGGTTTCTGACCTATGAATGCCAAATTTTCTTTAATAATAAGATATGCTTCACTATATTATTTAAAAAAATTCAGATTCAAAAATTGGTTAAAATTTCATAATTATAGGACTCGAAGCCATGATTGTGGGTCCTCCACCGCCTTACCCTTGAACAAGTCTTTGGCTTTCAAATGCGGATTTTGGGGACAAAGTTCGTTTTGGGAGAGTCGGGGACCAATCTTAGGATCAAAATTTATCGGACCGACTAAAAAGTTGAGGTTTTGGACCAATTATTGATGCCTATGTACTCTTTATGTGCAATAAAATAAGTTGAGAGTTAAGAAGGAATTTAGGCAGGCAAACTGACCTTTCCTCTGCTGCTAAAGTTGAATAACAATAAAACTATGTAATTGGTTGTGTTTATTTGTAGACAGCCCCACAAGAAGAAAATTAGGCATTCTTCTTCCATTTGCTTTTCTTTTGTAATATTTATGCAAGTGTGATGTTGGTGCTTTTTATGATGGGTGAGTGGGGGATCTATGCATTGCCTCTATGTTTCTAAGCATGTGGAGATATCTTTAGTCTTTCCTAGCTAAAGCCAATTACACTTCCCATTTACTTTGAGGACTGAATTATATGAATGATAAAATTATCTTGAATTAAATGAATAATAAAAAAGCTCTATATTAATTGTAATGTATTTACTTACATGTAGTAAAAAATTCTGATAAAACTCTGTGTAGTGTTTACTTTGTTGTATTTATTTGTTTTGTTTGAGAAAAATACCCATTTGCCCTTCAATAATTAAATAATAGGGACAATCATTTCATCTACCCCCATTGAAGAAAATCCATATTCAAAGTAGGTATTTTGTTTGTTCTTCTGCTCCTTGACCGTTAGTTGAAGTAATTCAATTTACTTCAAGTAATTTCACCTCCTCCAGCGTCAGTAAGAACATCAATTTGTTGAAATAATTTTTTAGTTCTTTCTTGAAATGGAACTTGGATCTGTAACATTAAACACCGAAAAAAAATGTGAAGACATTTTGTTAGTAAAACCCACCAAGACGAAAAATAATAAAAAAATATATATTAGTCGGTTTTCACATTGAAGCATAATAATCGATGGAAGCTATGTTCTTATATATATAAACTCTAAAATACAAAATGGAGTCCAAGAAGAAGAATGTGAGAAGATGAAGAACTCACCTTCTTTGGTTCTCTTCTCGTTCGGTCCAGGTGCAAGAATGAAGAATTGGGAGTAAAAGTGTGTTGGTGATTGGGTGGTATGTGAACTACTTCTTTGTCCTATTAGAGGGCAAATATGACTTTTACCACCAGCATTAATTATTGTATAAAACATTACATAACTTATACCACCACCTTTGGTGGTATAAGTTATGTAAGTGTAATAGTGATTAGTACCGAACCCTAAAATTGTATAGAGCCTCCATACATAAAAGTAAACAACATATTATCCTATACTAATTTTTTATTCAGGCTAATATCTCAAAGTAAACGGGGCCTATAAAGTTATAGCTTTTAGCCATTTTGCTCTTTCCATAGTCCATGCCCAAACAAGTCAAAAGCTCTTCAACATTTTATCAATTTCCTACCCCTTTTCTCTAGCATTTCTATTTCAATCTATTTCTTAAAAAAAAAAAAAAAAGAATGAATTACACACGTGTCTGTCTACAAACATATATCTGTATACCGGTTGGTATTTACATAATTATCAATCAAAAAATAAATACATTTCAGTCTAAGAATATAGTATTATTAAAATAACAATATAATTGTATTTTCTATTGTAAAAGTAATGAAATGAAATAAGGGTATATATCGTATATAATATTCACAAGGGTGAATTACGTCAACACCGTTTAAGATAAGGTTTAATCACATAAATATGTCATTTTCTTTGTAAACTTAGAGGGGTGATAGTGTAATGTATATTGTCCTTTGTAAAATTAAAGATGCATCCCTTAAGGATGTTAGTGTAATGTATTTTAGGAGGTGTATGTATAAAATTTCACAATTGAATAAATAGTGTACTCATAATTATAACTGCAATATTAAGGAGTGTACTGAAATTTTATTAAATATATAAAGTAATTGTGTAAGTAAACATAAGTTAAGGGATGTTAATGTTTAGCCCAATTTATAATTGCAATGTAGAAGCACATGATTTGGAGAAATAAATGTGACAAGAACCACAAAAAGTGGTTGTATTTTTAAATTTGCCTAATAGGCTCATGCCTCATGTTTCCCTTATAGCCTAATAATCCAAATAACAAATTGCAACCTCTCTTGATTATTTAAATTAAAAATAGGGTTAATTACACCTAAACCCCTTCTGAGAATGCAAAATTACACTTTCCCTCAAAGTTTTGAAATTATACTTACACCCCCTCTAAAAATTCTTTGTTTACACTTGACCCATTTTCGTTAGAATTTGGATGAAAACTGTTGACGTTAGAAAAATAAAAAAAATACATAAGTTTTTAATTTTACCCTCATTTAATATTCTCATGTAATAATTTTACACTAAATAAAGAAAAAAATAAATAATGTTAATCTCACTCTGTATATATACATTACATTTATTTTCTCATAAGTACAAAAATATGCATGAGAATGTTAATTAATTGGCAAAATTGAAAATTTATGTAATTAGTTTTGCTAACTTAAATATTTTTCATCTAAACTCTAACGGAAGAAGGTCAGGTGTAAACGAAAAATTTTAGAAGGGGTGTAAGTATAATTTTAAAACTTTTATGAAAGAAAATATAATTTTATATTTTCATAGGAATTCTAGGTATAATTAACCCTTAAAAATAAAAAGAACTAAATTGATGAGTTGCCTTTGAGACATGAATGGTGATGATGATGGCATACTTTCCACATCAGCCTCACTATGATTTGTGGGTTACACGCAAACTGCCACTTAACTTTTCCCCACTTTCTTACATGTGTCATGTCATCCTTCCAACTAAGAAAAAGATATGCAGAAAAACAAAAGAATTACTATTATTAAATTATTATATATATATATTTATTTATTTCATTAGGGAATACTAGGGCAGATTCGAACTCTTTTATTTATATCCGTGTCCAGAAAAAATTAAAATTAAATGCTCGAAATTCGGTCAAATATTAAGTGAAAAATCAATCCACTAATTGAAGATGTTATTACTTTACAAAAGAATAGTAGCAAAAATAATTAATTATATTTAATATTAAAATATAACTCAAATTGGTATTAATACTCACATCGTATATACAAAGTAAGGTTGTGTTTACCGTCCCCTATTAACCTCTATATCCGAGTTAATAGGGATGGTAAAATTGTTTACTTGTAAATTACAAAGCCCGTCATTAATTTTCAAGTCCCCGTACTCGATCATACTGTGTGCGCTACAAGAATTCAATTCGGACGTCCCATTGTTATTCGGTGGGGCCCACAACAATTCTCACTAATTTTCGCTACCGAGTTTGCCTCTCATATGGAGCATGTATGAAGTCTAGTTTGTCCCTCAATTTGAAAGAATTACACTAACGTCCACCATTAATTGACAGGGCAATGTGGTAGTTGAGCGCGCGGTTCAAAGAGATTTTTTGCAAGCCTTTAGGGTTGCACATCATCTCATTGTAAATGCAGGAGAAAGGCTTATCACATTACACAGATAACTTGCATAGAAATGTGATTTTAGCATTTAATGTTCTTTTATTACACAACATGACTGATTTGACGGTATTTAAATAACATGGACAAAATATAATAGTAGGCACATTCCGAATTGAATTGGATGATAGTCAATGGCAATTTATTTTTGTATTCAAATTATTACTAGTATAATTGATACAAAATAAATATATTATGAGAAAATATCGTATAGGTTAATATAATAAATAATATAAATTTACTATAATGTGCTAATACAATATGATGCTGTAAACATGACCCAAAATAATAGTTGTTTGGACCGCACGTTGTATCTAAGCAAAACAAAAGAATTCAACGTCATCACCTACGTATTCGTATCATTCTTGAATCAAACGACATAAATGTAATACATGCAGTTATTCGGTATACGGTATAGATGTGAAAATCATAATGAGCTTGAATTAATATGCCAGTGCTTTTTCTTTTCTTTTTCAAAGAGTTAATTACATTTAGATCCCTCTAAAATGTGAAATTATACTTTTCTTTAAAGAAGTTTCGAAATTACACTTTCACTTCTTCCAAAAAATCTATGTTTACACCCAAAACCCTTCTGTTAGGAATTGGACGGAAAATTCTGACGTCAACAAAGCAAATTTCATAAATTTTCAAAATTTCCCATAATTTAATATTCTCATATATATTTTTGTACTTATAAGAGAATACATGTAATATATATGGAGTCAGGTTAACATTATTATATTTTTCTCTTATAAATACAAAACTATTACATGGGAATGTTAAATGAAGGGTGAAATAGAAAATTTATGTAACTTTTTTACTAACGTCAGCATTTTTCATCCAAACCTAACGAAAGGAGGTTAAGTGTAAATGGTGAATTTTCGTTGGGAGTGTAAGTGTAATTTTAAAATTTGTTTAGGGAAAAATGTAATTTTATATTTTTAGAGGAAATTAAATATAATTGACCTTTTTTCAAATTCTCTTAATTGTGGAAAAATATAGGGTTGACACTTTGACCCTCTTTTAAAAAATAAATTAATCTGTTTTTCCACAAAGCTCTTAAAATTTTTCTTGCACTCTTTTCGAAAAAATTTCATTTACAATTGTATCATTTCGTTATGATTTCGACAGAAAATACCAATTTAAGAAAAAAAAATGCATTCCGGCATTTCGTATACATTATTGACAACATGGTTAGTTTTTTTATTCATCAACAACTACCTTTTTTATTCAATGACAATAATTCAAGAATAATATCCCATTATAATTTCATCATTTTGCCTTTATACATATTACATTTACTTCACTACAAATATTAAAATATTACGATGGTATATTTATCAATAAATTATACAAAATGCTGAATGAGGGGCAAAATTGAAAATTTATGTAAATTTTTTATTGAAATCTACATTTTCCGTCCAAACTTTAATAAAAATGGGTACAATTATAAATAGCGAATTTTCAAACGGGGTGTAAGTATAATTTTTATAAAAAAAATCTAGAGAAGTGTAATTTCACAATTTTAAAAGAATCTAATTGTAATTAATCCTATAAATATATAATTCCTCGTTATAAATTCATAAAAAAATAAAAGTATTTTTAGAGACAACTTTTGCACAATCCAAACACCACTTTAGGGACATGTATAAAAGGGGCTCATGTAATAATTAATTGAGCATTGAACTTTGCAAATCTTAGTACAACGAAAAATGTAATCATAATAATGTCTGCAAGAAAATAAATTAATATTATTGTAAAGTGGAAACTTTTAGAAAGGCACCATAACCTTCTTTTTCTTTCAAATGACACTGAAATTTATTTTAATTAGAAAAAAATAATTATATTTTATTTAGAACTTTGTGGATCTCGAAAGATTTGTCATCAAGAGATCTTCCACTTACTGCAGTTTATTTTCCTGCTTTTATCTATGGAATTTTAATGGAACTTTCATTGCAAAATTTCAGGAAAGATGCTGAAAAGAGAATATGCCAAAATAAATAAGGGATAGATACACCGCCTTCTAAAATTTAATATAACTACATATAAACTTATATGGTTAAAAAAATTATACCTAATGTCTCTTATATTTATTTTCATCCAACAAATAAATTTATCTGTTCATAAATTCAAGGCTTTTAATGACATTAATTTTTTATATTACACCGTTAGGAATCATTTTCAATTAAATTGTAAATGTGTGTAGAATATATGAAAAGAATGTAATTGCAAGACACAAGATTCATATATTTAAAAAAATTGTTTTCAAGCCCACAATAACTCAAAATATATTACCTGTAAAGTATTGTAAAATTATAATTTTACCGATTGATAGTATTGGATTTGTTGGGTCAACAGCCGTTGAGTCCTGAAAGTAATGAAGGTACACCCCATACTCTTAACATACACTTCAAGGTGCACAATGGGCCGAGTCAGTCCAGGACCGACACAGACCAGCTCGGAAAAATTCGACAGGACCAGCCCACTACTATTCATGATCGGTCCTGGGGTGGTCCTGGGCATTTAAATGGGCTCCAATTGTGTTCATTTATAAACCCAGGCCCAACCCATGAACCAGCCCGTTTGAGGCCCAACCCAGGATCGAACCAACCCAAAATCGGCCCAGGATTGTTCGGGCCTATTTAATTATTTTTTCCCCGTTATTGTACATGTTTGTTATATTATTTGTTATTATTTTTTGATTAATTGTTATGTTAGTTTTTTAAACATGAATAGATTCGAACATTTTGAAAAAAAATTCTTCTTCCTCTAATGACTACTACAAAATCAAAATGTGTTTTTAATACTGAATGATAGAATATTTGAATAGACCACTAGAAACTTTTCCAACACCATCACCTCAAACATCAATTTTGAAGGATTATATTGTCCACGCGGATAATATCAGTATGGAGAGGATCGTTAAATATGTATGAGTGGGAAATGATTCCCAAATAATTTTTTGCAATATGTATTATATATTCTTTAATATTTATAGTTAATTTTCTATTATTTATTTTTCTTTTTCAATTCCACATGTAAATTTCTATATTCAATTTAATAACTTTGGGAGGTATTATTTTGAACAATTACTTAAATTTATGATTATCTTACGAATAGATAAATAGTAAATTAAATCTAACAAAAAATTATAATAAAACTTACAACTAGAAAAAAAATAAAAATACTCAAAGAACTTAAATAAAAAATTGACTAACAAGCTTACAAGTTACAATGAGAAATTTAAATAATAACAAGCCCAAAAAAAAGCTTAAAATAAACTTTAAAAAATAAAGTGTATTAATGAATTAATGTAGGAAAAATATAGAAGTAGAACAATAAAATTAGAAGTTTTAAAGTTTGAAAAGTTTAATAAACCTAGTAATATCAACTGAGAAGAATAAAATAAAAATTACCATAAATTATTAAAAAAAAAAAACATTTAGCTCGATTGGGCCGGACCACTAACCCAACCCGATAGGCCCAACCTAAGCCCGAACCAGGACCAGGTGGTCTTGGGCCACTGAGATGGGTTGGTCCCAGATATTGGTAGCTGAGACCGGCTCAAGACCGGCCCGATCCAAAGTGAACTTGGTCCAAACCAACCCATTTTTAATCAGGTTATTTTGATCTTAAATTGAATTGGTATAGTTGGATCCACTGTACATCTTCACATACCCTCATCAAAAGTGGAAAGTTTTCAAAAAAAAACAAAAAGAATACAGGGAGAAGACATAAACCTTAGAAAGAATTTGGGGTGGGCAGGGGGCAGGGCATATGCAGGTGAGGCAAAGAGAAAGGGGCATAGAGGTAGGTGGGTAAAAAGCGAGGCAGACATATTAACAAACTTATAATTAGGGCAGAAACAGTGCTCCAAACAAGCAAATATCAAATTAGCCTCCCCCAAAGTTGTAAAGCCCACATCATACCCACATTTCCCAGTGACATTGACGGCTAATGTTTATTCTGATTAGATCTAATTATATAAATATTTTATTTAGTATAATATTATTATAAATCATTGTAATATGCTTTTCAATTAGGTAAGTTATTTATTTATCTCAATTATAATATTTATTTTAATAATTTCGTCATTTAATTCCAATCTACAATCAAATAGTGTAGTATCACACAATTATTTATTTGTCTTCCTCACACCATAACAAACGATAACTTCACAGAATAACAAGGTAATTTATAAAAATAGTCGACAGTTTACGATTAAATATACAACACAAATATATATATATATATATCCACATATATATATATCCAATTAACTGTTTTTGTAAAATTACAAACACGTTACTTAATATTGTAGTTGTAATTATACATATACCTCTTATTCAATGGTAAAACTGTACATAAATACCCACTGGATACATTGCACTAACACCTCCTCAAGAAGTGTATCTATAACTTTATGAAGAGTTGAGGATGTTTGTGTAATTAGACATAATTTCAGGAGGCGTAGATGTAATTTAATTTCTTTTTATTTGTTGTAAGGGTGAACTTCAATTACTTCCCCTGAAATTTGACATAATTACAGATACTCCCTCGTTGTTTCAAAAATTATAAATACCCCCTGAGGTTTGTAATTTTTAACCAAGGATCTGAAATGGTCCATTTTGCCCTTTTTTTTTAAACTGTAGAAAATTCACCCGAGGCAAATTACATTATTGCTCATCTGTATAAAAAACATAAGACATCTCTCCCTGCGTATTTTTGACCAAAAAATTTTAAAAAATAATTCATTTTGCATAAATGCATTTTGGTCAGTCCTCCAATAAAATTAATGAAAATTGGTTATTTGCTAAACAGTAACAAACCTTAGGGAATATTTATAATTTTTAAAACAACGAAGAGATATACGTAATTACATCAAACTTCTAATAGTGATTGTTGTAATTCACCCTTGTTGTAATTATGCATCATTAAATGGGGAATTGGTTGTGTAGCTTTTGGTGGTGTGGTGTGTTTCATGCTGCTCTTGCTTTTACTTTTTTTGGGCTATTATTCTATTTCAACTTGAAAGATTGTTTGTGGTATTGTTCATGGAATATTTCTTCATTTCCTGTTACTTGAAAGCGATCGTCACTGAAATACCCCCATGTCCTAACAGAAATGAGAGTAATAAATATGTTTTGTTTTTAAAAAAAAATTATAAATGTATTTATTAGGCCTAATTACATAAATATTTATGATCGTTTTATAAAATTATAAATACACATCATAAGGGGGTCGATTCAATTTACCTTGGAGATTGTGCTTATAAAACTTTGACCCTGAATAAGAGTGTACTCGTAATTTACAACTATAATATTATGAGTGTACTTGTAATTTACAAAAAGATATGAAGTGCTTGTGTAATTAAATATAAGACTTTATAGTTAAAAATTAGGGATAAATGCAAAGAAGGTACCATACTATAGGTCCCTTTGCAATTTTAATACCGAACTTTTCAAAAAAGCCAATTTCAGTACCACACAATAAGGAGTCTGGCAAGTTTGATACCGCATTTTATGAAAGTCAGACAACTTTGATACCGCAGTTTATGAAAGTTGCAAATATAGTACCTTAGTTTTGAAGCTGACAGTTTTAGTACCAACCCTCATCTTTTGATAATATCATTTCTAGTCCCCGAAATTTAATTTTTGCGCGGATTTTGTCCATTTTTGCGCAGATTTTCAGATTTAGTATCCTATGCATGAAAATGGTATCAGAGCCTAGGTTTGTTGAAGAAATATTTGTTTATATTACATATTGATATTTTATCCCTAACGGAGGAGACTTTAAAAGCATGGAACCGAACGAAAGTTCGAGTTACACTGAAAACAGGGAGTATTTTCAGATTCTGAAAATACAGAGAACAGAATTTCTTATGGAAATTCTTAAAAATATCGCCAACAGTCCGAGGTTGGTCGATGCATCATTTCTTCCAAAGGAAGAAAGAGAGGAATGGCACAGAAATCGCCATGTTTGAGAGACGTTACCAGGAAATGCAGTGAGACGTCTACAGGGGGCTGAGATCCATGGAAGAATCCCAGCCAGGAGATCCGGAACAGGTAGATTCCTGAAAAAATACAGTTCTAAAAATAATGATTAAATGAACTGATTGGAAGGAACTCGAACCGGATACCTCGAAGTACTCTCAGGACCTTAGAGAGGTACAAAAGACAGTTCAAGACTATGGACATAGGCTAATCCATATACCTATTAAAATAGACCTCTTGAACCAAAAGATGGATGAGATCTTAAAAATCCTACCAGATCTACAAAAAGATCTCACAG
This sequence comes from Sesamum alatum, assembly GCA_034509735.1. NCBI lineage: Eukaryota > Viridiplantae > Streptophyta > Magnoliopsida > Lamiales > Pedaliaceae > Sesamum > Sesamum alatum. The sequence continues at coordinate 26,083,578 of JACGWO010000003.1, read as the reverse complement.
ATCTGAAGAATGAGGTTACAGATCTGAGAAGTAAACAAAGGAATACCCTTGAGACATCCAGATCTCATCAGGAACGCATCAGGGACGCCCTTGGACCAGTATCTTTCCTACATCAGAAAGGAAAAACGAAGGAGATCTCGAAGCCAAAGACACAAGAGGAACAAATCATCGAGATCATCAAATCCATAAAATAATGGAGATATCTAGAGTGGATCTATCGGATCTATAAGAGTTAGCTGAATCCTTTTCTCAACTAGAGATTGTGGATTTAGTTAATACCCAAACCAATGAGGTCGCTCCAGCTTTACCACCACCGGATGGAAGCACAGGCTCAAATGATCCACCGCAGGATCATCCAATGAGAGAAGGTACAGATTTTCACACCAATGCTACTACTACCTTCGTGGGGACAAGATTACGAGAAAATCCAGGAAGGAATCCAAGACAAGTACCTGAAAACACACCATGGGCAAGGACCATGCTTCAGCCCTTACATCCATATGGCACGGTTCTCAACCTGGATGTTATCGACTTCCGAAATATCAAGAAATTGATAGATGAATGGGTTGCAGCCATGAAAATTGCAGCAACTACGTTGGAGCTAGACAAGGATAACTTCATAAAGCTTTTGAAGTTAAGCTTGGAAGGGTCGGTAAAGATCGGATGGGATAATACCCCAGAAGAGACCAAAGCAAGCATCCTTGAAGGAGAGTCTAAAAGTGCAATCACGGATAGACTGGGAAGGTTAATCAAGATTCACTTCATCGGAGATGGATACTTCGAAGGAAGCAGAACAGAAAAGGCTAGGGAGTATGCACAAGCTCTCTTTGGTCTCGAATTAAGAAGTATCTGTGCTGTAGATGAATATATCTATTGGTTCCGCAAATACTTCTTCCAAAGTGGGGTAACAACCGAAGTAGCCGCCCCAATGTTCTTTGCAAAGATCTGCAGCCCATGGAGGGAAATGTTGATACAATCATACAAAGTACCTGCAGGGCAGCTGGATTCAGTTGCAAGACGGATGTCTTTCCTTAAAGACAAACTGAAGGATTGGTGTTACCAAGCAACCGTCTAAAAGAATATGAAGAGACTGAGAGGTAAAATCAAAAGAACCCTCTCTGTTGTGATAATAATGATTTTCCAACTATTATAGGAGAATCAAGCGAGCAAAAGAAGAGGAGAAAGCAAGGTGGTGACTCTTATTCCAGGAGTTTCAGAAAATCCTCTTTTAGAAGAAAATCATGGTGGTCTAAATCAAAAGCCAGATCATACAAATCTGGACAGAGAACAGGACCAACAAGGGCTTCATCCCAAGGATCTAGACGATCAGAGGCGAAATCCACAGGACGAGCTCCTACACGAAGAACTTTCAGACGAGCCCATACCCGAGCCAATGAAAGTTTTAAGGATTGCAACTGCTAGACGTGCGGAGCAAAGGGACATATCTCCCTCGATTGCCCGCAGAAACGTGGTGAATTACACCAATTTGAAGCTACAAACGACATCCTAGATGCAGTCTACTACGACGACTTGGTACCAATCTTCCAATTCGAAGATCTTCCCTCAGATGAAAGCATCTACGAGGAAGAAATAGAAAGTGATTTGGATGGATCTTCAACCGAATCAGAATAATTACAACGAAGGAGATAGGCTCCAAACCTTAGATAGCCTATCAGGATTCTTTTCAAAGTTGACGGTGTCAAACAAAACCATGGAAAGAATCATGAGACAAGACTCTAATCTCAACCCGTACGACGAATTTAGGATTGGAGGGATCGGAAGAGTCCTTAACCAGATAGGACTGAACCAGAGGAAACATCATATCATCTACAAAGTAAGTTCAGGTGAGTTTGCAATTCCTATGGAACTTATTGGTAATGTGATGGAAATGCAGCTTATTCCTAAAGAAGAAATTCTTGAAGAATTAAGTAAACTTAGAGAGGAAGTAGTGGTTACTATGAAATGGATCCACATAGGAGCTATTGAAGTAGTAATAAAATCAACTTTTAAGGAAGGAATTGATTCAGAAATACATTTGTCAATAATGGATAGAAGAATCAATAACTTAAGAGATGGTTGTCTTGGGACAATGATAGGAAATTTGTATGCAGGAAAATTAATGTTTGATATTCATCCTAGGATAGCATACAACCTATCAGACCAAGATTTTAGTAGAGTCTTAACCCTTAATCAGGATTTTAAAAGAAAGGATCTTATGAAAGATGGGAATAGACCATATTCTATAACGTATAGAATAGCTTACGCCCTTTCCAACACACATCATTCTGATTTATTTCTTAGGAAAGAGTATATTGAGATTCCTAGAATTTTCAAGGAATTCGCTAAGGTAATGACACCAGATCCTATTAGAATACCTAGAATAGGTGGTGTTGATATCCTGATAAAAGATCACCCGGTTTTAGATCGAACCCTTAGTTCTAAAACTGATTTTAGTAGTAGGATGTCCTTTTCAGAAGATAGGATTATGGCCTATAAAGGAAAAGAACCAGAATTGTTGAAGCCTCGAGCTATTAGGGTTGATAATGTAAAACTTATATGCCCTGAAGGCTGGAAACAAATCCAAGTTATATTTGACATCACTAAAACAGAAAATTGTTTTCCTTGTGATGACTTATACCACCTACAGCAACCTGTTGTGGGAAAATATGAAGGTATGCTAGAAATAACAGGCCATGAGATTATTGTTACAGGTATTGCAGGACGAGAAAATGGGATAATAACTCTAGGAATAAGTTTCCTCGAAGATCATAAACCATGGGGAAGAAAAGGTAATGGTATGGAATTCAGTTTAGATGGTTATACCATTAGAATTGAATAACGAGCCCCTTTTCTATATACAAATCTGTTGGTATGTTGTATGAATAATATAAGTCAGAATATTTTGCAGCTTATATTGACTCAGGATCAGGGATTTGCACAGCAAAACCCGGTGCGTTCCCTAGCGAAGCTATGGAATCTTACCCATTATTGTAGGAAGGGACTTTTCACAAAAAATTCTAGTACTCAATAAGGGTATACGAGAAGCAAAAATCATGATTGGAAGAGCATTTGGAACACCTTGGTTCAAGGTAAAGACGCCTCCTATTTACTTTCATGATACGGGAGCAGATATTTTGCTAGGTAATAATTTCATCCAGACCTTTGCAAAATATGTCCAGGATAACCACAAGAATCTGTTGATTTTTACTACTAACTGTGGTAGTGAGATACAGGTTTTGCAAAGAGAAAAGGCATTTAACAGGATAATGCCCATAAATTTTCGCAGCAAACGTGGTGATGATGCCAAATTGACTCATCCAAAAATGCAGGATAAAAGAAAATTTGGTAAGGCTCTTTTGTCTTTCAGGCAACAGGGTTTCAGTGATGCCTCTGAAGAGGATCTTAGGATCTTGAAGGAAGCCATACAAGAGTGCAAGTCATTGGACATAGATGGAGAAAGTAAAATTTCTCTTGAGAATGTCAAAAGGCTTATCTAGAGGAACTTCAATGAAAATCCTTTGGCATGGTGGGATAAAAACAGGATCGAGGCTACTCTAAAGGTCAAAGAGGAATGCAAGTACGAGTATGTCCGATACAAGCCCATCCAAATGAACATGGAAGATAAGAAAGATATGCAGGAGATCATCAAAGAGCATATCAATCTTAGACTCATTGAGCCTGGAGTCTCTGCCTATAGTAGCCCTGGTTTTCTGGTAAGAAATCATGGTGAGATAAAAAGAGGTAAAACCCAGGTTAGTTATTAACTATCAAGGCATCAATAGAATATTACAATTTGATGGTTATTACATCCCAAGTAGAGAACACTTAATTGATTGCATTAAAGGTGCTAAAGTGTTTTCTAAGTTTGATTGCAAAATCTGGATTCTATCAGATTAAGATGGAAAATGATTCAAAGAAATATACTGCATTTTCCACACCTCATGGACAATATATCTGGAATGTACTTCCAATGGGACTTGCCAATGCACCCCAAATATTTCAAAGAAAGATGGATAATCTTTTCAAAAACTATCTAGAGTTTATGTTTGTTTACATAGACGATACCTTGATTGCATCTAAAAATATACAGGATCATATTAGACATCTTGAAATATTTTCCGATGCATGTCATAAGGAGGGACTAGTGCTCTTCGAAAAGAAAGCCATTATAGCTGTCAATAAAATTGAATTTTTAGGAATTCTTATTGACGAAACAAGCATTGAGTTGCAGGAACACATTGTAGAAAAAGTTCGCAGTTTTCCTGACATTCTTAAGGATAAGAAGCAACTTCAAAGCTTCTTGGGAGTTGTCAATTTTGCAGGAATCTTTATAAAAGACCTTACAAAATACAGAAAGGATTTCCGTTCACTTTTGAAAGAAACAGAGAGTTCAAAGTGGAAATGGGAGAAAATTCATACGCAAAGGGTTCGTGAGTTAAAATAGGTTTGCAATAACTTGCCAAAACTTGCAATCCCACAAGACGAGGATGAGTTGGTAGTATATACGGACGCCAATGATTACAGATGGGCTGCAGTGCTCATGAAAAAGACAACCACGGGTGAAGAACCTTGTAGATACACAGGAGGGTTGTTCACTGAGCAACAAGCCAAGTTATGACATATCAACGAGAAGGAATTCTTTGCGGTTTGGAAGGCTTTCAAGAAATGGCCTTTGTTCTTACTCGCCAAAGAATTTACATTAAAAGTTGATAATACGAATGTTAAAGCTTTCCTAAAAAATAAACTTGAATCAAAGATTGAGAAAGCGCGTATTATTAGATGTCAAGCAGAATGCCAATATTACTGTTATAATATTGTCGTTATCAAATCTCATGAAAATGTTCTTGCAGATTTCTTAACAAGAGATGGAGGCAGCTAAAGTAGACTCTGTCATCATCAAGCTCAGGCACCTCAGGGAGAACCTTGAGGAGATCGATAAAAGATTTGGACAACTAACGGTTAAAGCCCAAATAGCTGGCCAAGTTCAACGAGTTGATCTGGACACTGTCCAGACCGCCATCAGAAGTACCAAACTTGCTGCAAGCTCGTTATGGGATGACTTACTGGAACCAATTCGAAAGGCATCATCTTCGGTGATAGCCCGAGAATTAAGAGAGCAGGGCTCTAAACCTGCAAAAAGAGAGTAGGGCTCTAAACCTGTAGCGGCAGATTCGAGTACTGCTTGCACAAGGCCATCGCCAGACTCTGGTGAATAGGCAAAAGTTGAGTTATAGGAAGGGCAAACTCCTGATAATTCAAGTCAACCCAGCACCTCTGGGGTAAAAAAGGAAGAGATTAACCTTAGGCCAATGACGGGCACCTCTAAGGTTAATACTAACGAAGCTTTATCTTCTGTTTCCGCTTGGCAGGATTATCAGAGATCATGGAAAAAACTTGTTTCCCGTAAAGGCATAAGCCCAGGCAAGACCATCGTAGACACATCCGAAAAATATAACAGAATCTGGATGATCGAAGGGTCTAAACCAGAAGAGGTACGAGAGTGGTATGATTTTGGAGCCCTTGCTTCAGTTCATACTACGTCACCAAGCTTTCCGGAAATCTCAAAGCTTCCGGAATGGATTAGTGGGGCGGTATATGACGCATGGCAAAACAATCCCCACCTTAAACGAGGAGATATTTTGGAGCTCAAGTTCATTTCCATAGCTCCAGAAATCGCAGGAAAGGGGTCTCACCCAGCATTCCATTTCATCAAATTGCAGAGACCAGACATGGTAGCATTCAACAGAGTCAAGGCTGCCACAGGAGAGGTTCCCCTGGTATCTTCCCTTAGTGAAGATGACATATCCACCAGGAGAGCATGGGGTTATTAGGTCTGTCTCACAGAGATGGATAAAGTCAAATATCCATTTAAAACATTTTCCAATAAATTAAATGGATCATTCCTGTTAAACTCCATGACAGGAAAAAGCACCGAGTTTGCAGAAAACTTGTTTGAAAAGAAAAGAATGCTTATATGGGAAAATAAGCTGCCTGCAACAGAGAACACAAGGAAGAAGGCATGCAACATGATGCACGTAGGACAATGGCATAACCACTTATGTCCTTGTTGTGAAAAACAGGAAAAACCCTTGTTCGGAACAAAGATCCGGGTAACTCAAAATAAACCCGAACCAAGACCAGAGAAGGGTAAAAGAAAGGATTTTTACAAAAGGAGGTAAAACCCTTAAGATGTAAAAAATCAAAAGGGAGACTGTCGGCAGAAGAGGACAAAAGGGCCAACAGTCAGAAGGACAACACCAGCTGGCAAGCACATGACCGACAAGGCATAGTGACCATAGCTGGAAAGTTGAAAGACAAAGTTGGTGACGAACGCAATGACGTCACCCAAAAACAAGATTGAAGTCCGGGTTTGAAGTCCGCGAACTATTATAAATAGAGAGCTAGGAAGCAGATGGAGGACATCAGAAACTTCTCCAACTCTTCAGAAAAATAAATTGTGTCTATAAATTCTCTAAGTATTAGAATATCCAGTGTATGGGGTTATCCCCAACAAGTCAAGTCCTCTTATCCATGAGAGGCTAAATAGTTTTCTCCTCCGATAGAGGAATAAAATATCTATGTAATATATTAAGTATTTCTTCAATAAAGTAAAGGCTTCTGCCCAAATTGTTGTCCCAAAATTTTATTAAGTCTCTATTTTGAGTACTTTTACGCCCTAAGGTAGGAAACGAAGTAGGGTTGTGCTGTTTGTTGCTAAAGGAACCAAGTACCTGCGAACCATCTGCTGCGGCAGTGTGGTTGGAGAAAGAGCCGTAAAAACGAGGACTTGGAATACCCGGTGGCAAAGCGGTCAAATCAAGGTATGAATTTATGGAGGCTTAACTTTATTTTCGGAAGCATGTTGGGCCTGATCAGAATTGAAATGCATGGGTGCTATTTCTGGAAAAAAAAAAATTGGGACCAAATCTGATACTTTCTAAAGGTTGAGGGGCTAAAATGAAAGGAAAGTACCTTATTTGCAAGTCTCTGTAAACTACGGTACCAAAATTGGCTATTTTAGAAAGTGTGGTACCAAACTTGCAAAAGACCTTATAGTGTGGTACCAGAAATGCAATTTTCTCTAAAAATTATGAATTTTTCTATTGATTATCATTCTTAGCTAATGGACTCCAATTTCGACGGTGTTTGGAAAAAGTTGAAAAGAAATGCTTTTGAATTTTTAATTCAAAAAAAGTTGTTTTACGTGTTTTCTCACTTCTCAACTTCGCATTTTTTATCTTTAGCATAATTATATTATTCACGGGTAATAAATTTTTAATATAAGTGCTCAACATTAAAGCTTATTTCCAAAACACTCAAAATTTTTAATTTTTTTGAACTTTCACTTTTGTATTCAAACACTCCTAAATTTTATTATTGTGTAACTTACAACTTATTTTCGAAACAAAGTAGAAGCTACTGCAAATACTCGTTAGCAATTACAGAATTCATCCCTGTTTGTGCTTAAGCCCATCAGTTTCAGGCCCAAAAGCTCAAATGGTTGATCCATTAGACATTGGGCTCTGCAGTATATAACTGGATCTTTAACGTTTTAAAAATAGTCTATAACTTAATGGGCTCAAAATCAAATGTCTTTTGCTTCTGATCAATTACATTTGGGCTGTGGGTTTACTTGATAGTCCGAACTAGGCCCATTTCTAAAGGAGTCTGTATAGCGGCAGCTTAAATCCTCCTTGAGTCCTGAAATCAATCCCTCTGTTTGATTTTATTTTCTAACCATTGGGTGTTTTGAATAATTTTTACATTCTCCTATATAATAATATATTATATAATTTAATTCACATATAAATATATAAATATTATTATATATATACATATATATATATATTTATAAAAATATGAACATGATTTTTTGTCTCCCAATATACAACACAATACAAAAAAAAAATCATATATTACTATATTCATATATACATACATAAAAATATATAAAAGAGACATGATTTGTCAATAAACAGTATTTTTTGTCTCCAAACATACAAACAATACATACAATATATTTTTTACACTATTTAAAATTAACTCCAAAAATAAATCCAAACATACACCATATCTCTAACACACACTTATTTATTTTTATTTTTCTATCTCTATCTCCACGAAACAAAACAAAATACTCCAAAAATAAAACCAAACACAATGAATAGTTTTAATTAGAAAAAAATGATAAACAATATTATATATACACACATGTATATATATTTGTTATTTACATATTATTAAATGAATGAATAAATCAATTATATATTCGTTCAACCTATGTAATGACAAGGAATAATAAAGTATAAACCCAACAAATTAGGCCTAGTTCAGTTGGCGAAGCAGAAGGCTCATGACTTAGTTGGAACCCCACCAACAACAAATGAGGCCTAGCTCAGTAGGTATCGTTGTACAGTTATAGATGTTGATTAGATATAGTTATCTGATATTGTTGATTAGTATGTGATTATTACAGTTGTAGTTGTTAGATATATATTTGACATAAATAATTTTAATCAATTTATTTCAAATAATAATAATTTATCGTTTTCACTTAAAAAATAAATAAAACATAAACCCACATAAATAAGACAAAAATGTGCATATTCGATTGAAATAAAAACCCATAATCTTCATTTTTTTTAGAACTATGGAACCTTTGCTAGGCCAAAGATATGAATAATTGACTACTTGCATACTTTTTTGTGGGAAATGAACCCAAAAGATAGTTCTAAAGTCTTAATGAGGTGTTTTCTTTTTGCCACTTTTGGTCTAGTTTGACTATTTCTTTTTATAAATGGATTACTATTTCAACATATCAAGATAAAAACAACATAGTCAATAATTCTTAATCAAAATGGGACTGAGAAAAAAAGAAAAAAGAACATTATTTTAAATGTTCTTATCAAACTTAAGATTTTTGTCTTTTAAAGATTTTTAGAACCTAAATTTTACTATTATTGAGTGGTTAGTTTGACTGAATTCCACCTTAATTTAAAGGGTAAATTACATCTATTTCCCCTGAGGTTTGGTATAATTACAAATACTCTCTCGTTGTTTGAAAAATTACAAATACCCTCCTGAGATTTGTAACCGTCTAACAAATAACTCATTTTCATCCATTTTTATGGATGAACTGACCAAAATGCCCTTATACATTTTATTTAATTTTTAAAATTTTTTGAATTTTTTCGGACTACAATGCGCAGGGAGAGGTTCTTAAATCTTTTTACACAGAAGAGTTAATAATATAATTTGTTTTGATTGATTTTTCTACAATTAAATAAAAAAATCAAGGACAAAATGGTCAATTTCAGGCCTTCGGTTGAAAATTACAAACCTCAAGGGGGTATTTGTAATTTTTCAAACAATAAAGAGATATTTTTAATTATGTCAAACTTCAAAAGAGGTAGATATAATTTACCCTAATTTAAAAGGGAATTATTCGAATTTTCTCTCTTAAGGACATGGTTGGTCTGGTAAATGCTATATTTGGTAGTGCGTACCTCACTTTCTAAAATAAATACCACTAACAATTCATATTGTTGGAAAACATCAATAGATAATACATAAAATAAACAATCTCTTATAAAACAACAATTTATGGGCGCGCTAATTAATTTAGCACAAAGGTACGTAATTGTAGATCGAATTAATCTTTAACAACAAAAGTATAGATGTTGATCTACATATTCGATTTGTTTACAAGCTCATGTCTTGATTGGATCACAAAAAATATCGTGTTTCTCGTTGTCTTAAAGATCATCACACGAATGTTTTCAAGATTCTCCCATATTATCTTGCTCTAAATCTTGTGCAAACTACGAACGTGTGCCTTACTCGCCTCGATGGATTACTAACCCACTCGTTTACATATCTCAAATCCATGAAGCCTATGGTAATGCTTCAGGAAAAATATAGAGAGAAAAATAGAGAGAGAATATTTGAGAGAGTATTTGTGATCAAAACATTTGTATCACACTTGTGTTTCTATGTATCTTTGATCACAACCATGTACCGTATTAATATGTATGCTCAACCATATTCGTAAGAGGAGTCCATATTCAAATATATATTTGGGGACCTACAAACTCTATCTCAGAATGGGTCTATCCAAGAGGAGTCCTTATCCCAACATGTATTTAGGAGACTACAAACTCGGGGAAATAACATTTTTGGTCCCATAACTTAGGCTCTTTTCACTTTTGGTACCATCCGTTACAGGATTAACACTTTTGGTCCCGTAACTTACAAAAATTAGCAGTTTTCGTCCTCCCCCATTTTTCCGTTAGTTTTTTAACGAAAATAGCTATTTGGCCGTTAACTTTTTCAAATTAAACGAAAAATTGGCGCCCTTTGTGCTTGGTATCATATTTGGCAGGAATATAACTAATATTGAGAGCTAAAATAAAAAATTGAAGGAGATTAGGGCAAATAAAGGAGATTTCTATTTCTCTCACAAAATACAATCTTTCCTTTTTTAATTTTATTTGTGTTGCAATTTATCATTTTCTACGAACTTTGTAAGTATTAGAATAATGCTAACCCATAAAAATTCAAAAAACCCAATGTAACCACATAAATTACATAAATTATGTAAATTGTATAAATTACAAAGGTTCAAGCTTTTGTAATTGAATATGTACTTGATTTCTGTAAATATTCAAGTAAATATTTGTGCAATTTATGTAATTGAATTTTTGTAATTTATGCAATTTATGTCATTTATATGCTTACATTGGGTTACTTGAATTTTTTGTGGAGCAACAGTTGTTCTAATATTTACAGAATCTGTAGAAAATGATAAATTGCAACACAAATAAAATTAAAAGAAAGATTTTTTTTTTGTGAGAGAGGATATAAATCACCTTTATTTGCTCTAATTTCCTTCAATTTTTTTATTTTAGCTCTCAATAGTAGTTATATTCCCGCAAAAAATGACACAAAGCACAAAGGGCGCCAAATTTTCCTTCAATTTGAAGAAGTTAACGGCCAAATGGCCATTTCCGTTAAAAAACTAACGGAAAAACGGGGAAGTACGAAAACTACTAATTTTTATAAGTTATTGAACCAAAAGTGCTAACCCCGTAACGGATGGTATCAAAAGTGAAAAGGCCCTAAGTTATGGGACCAAAAATGCTATTTCCCCCTACAAACTCTATTAGATAGTGTTTATCCTAGAGGAGTCTTTATCCCAATATTAAGTTAAAAGACCACAAACTCTATAACAAATGTGAACGCATATTGGGTTATGGGTCTAAAAACACAACCCATACATTTACGATAAATTACATCAATATTTTATGAAATTATATCTAATTACACAAAAACGTTCCTACTATTTCCGAAATTATAAGTGTACCCTCAGTGATCGATGTAATTTTCTGTATGAATGTTTGTGTAAATTTTATAATCATGAGAAAGTGTAGATGGATTTTTTTTAAAGAACAAAAAAAGAATGTGTTATTGAACTTAATTTAAAAAGGTGTCGATATAATTAATCATACGTTCAGGACACAAATTTCTCTTTGTACCTAATTTTCCTATTCTAGTGCACATATCAGTCCACCATTTTCAATGATGAACAATGGGGTGTGATGATACTCAGCTCACAGAAAACAGAAAAGCAAAGATCTGAATTGTCTCTCCTTTAAAGTTCAACCTAAAGAAATAATTAAAATATTAGCACTTTCAGGTAACCAGCCATGCATGCATATGCATAAGCGCACTTAATTTCTCTAATTCAACAACTTCCTCAAATCCACATCCAAATAGACTGCTTCATTACCAAATTTCTTCTGCTTCAGGATAAAATAATTGATTAAATGCATTTTTAGTTCTGTAATTTAGTTCATTTGGTGTTTTTTTTTCTTTAATTTTTTAGGGTAGCATTTTGATTTTTCATCTTTTTAATTTTTGTGATTTTCGGAGTTCACCTCCATCGGCGAGAAGAGCGAACTCTGGTGAAAAAAAAGACCGAAATCGCGAAAATTAAAAAGATATGAAACCAAAATGCTACCCTAAAAAGTTAAAGGACAGAAATGGACCAATAGGAACAAAAGGCTCAATTTAAAATATCACATGAGAAGTACATGCATTTTTTCGGCGATAATAGTGAACTCCGGCGAAAAAATGACTAAAATCATGAAAATTAAAAAAATGACGAACTAAAATACTACTCTAGAAAGTTAAAGAACGAAAATATCAAATGACTTAAGTTACAGGACTAAAAATGCATTTAAGCCTAAAATATTTGAATCCCAAGTTGTAGTTTGTCTCCTTCCTCACTTTTACTGCTTCAAAATCCCAACTTGGTTTCATCAGCAGCCATTACAAATGGAACTCCACTTCAGCTTTCAGTCCCATCATGAATTTGTGCAAAGTTATTGCAGGTTTTTAGGTATTAGGTCTGATGAAAGTTGTTTGCTCAGCAAATCTTACTCACACTCCCACTAAACTTTTCTCCCCTCTTTTCCTTATACAATCATATTTAATTTTTTTTGAAAAAAATAAGAGATACGTGACAATCATCTATACATTCAGTACATAAAGGACCGTAAATCTAAAAGTATTTTATCACGAAAGAAAGGAAGTTTTGTTTATTTTAATAAAATAAGAGGTACGTGAAAATTGTTCATACATTCAATGCATAAAGTACCGTGAATTCAAAGGTATTTTCTTGTGGAAAAAAGAAACTTTTGTTTATTTTAATTTAAATAAAAAGTACATGATAAATATCCATACATTCAGTATACGGAGCACCGTGAATCCAGAGGTATTTTATCATGGAAGATAGAAAGTTTTGTTTATTAGGCGGTGTGAAGTTTCTTGGATGATACTTCTTAGTCTTATTTACAGCTCAAAGTCAGTTGTATATGTTATGGGAGCGCGTGCGCAGTCTTGTTTTTGCTTTGCTTTTCTTGTAATTCTTATTATTAGGGCAACAAAACATGATAACCCTCCTTGTTTTCAGGCTTAATCTAGTGATTAAAGCTTTAATTCTGCACGCAATTTCAAGAATTCTGATGATATGGGCACAGAAAGAAATCAGAGTGGTGGAAGATATTAATGAGGCAATGTGGGAAATGCGAGGCTAGGGTCAGTTTGGGACCTCTCTAAGATTATAAATCTCTTTAAATTTAATGTAGGCAAGCATCCCGCACTGGTTGCAGACAACGACTTTGAGTGATTGATAAACCAAATGACTCCACTCCTCATCTTAGCGAGGTGTTTTTAAGGACAAAATTACAAGGCTTGTACATGTTTAAAATGGACAATATCTCGTGCAATGTGCTACCGATCAAGAAACAGAATGTGCCGTCATGGACCATCTCACCGTCAATGGTGAGTGATAGGCTTTAATGAATATTCAATTCATTGATGAACATATATGTGTTTGATATTTTGCATCAGTCAACTTTTCAAGCTTTGCTGTAGGTGGGGACTCTTTGTCTCTGTATGTAAATGAACACACACACACACAAAACACACACACACTAGATATGAACATATAAATATATCTGCGTGGATGATTTTCGCATCACATGTTTGACTTAATGTCTGTGTGGCTGAAGATGATTGTGAAATAAATCTACTTAAATGGGATCGATGGAGGAAGATGCCATGATACTTTTCATTCTTTTATAACGAATGTGGCTATGTGTTCCTTGAGATAATATGAAAATCACACAATGTTAATGTCATTTGAATTTGGTAGATTTTCTTACTTCATATGTAGCTTTCAATGTGGTTTTGACAAACATATGATCTTCTTAACTATGTTATCAACGTTGTCGTTTATTTGCGATGTTCCTACTTCCTACCTAAGTTTATGTTTATTTATTGACAGTGTCCGGAAGCTGGAAAATATCCCGGAATACAATTTGATCCCATCCATGTGTTTGTTGGCATCTTATGACATCTTTAAATTGTATTACACCAATCTCCTAAGACAATTAGTAAGTTGATTAGTACCTAACCATTTGTCAGGGAATGGTCTGGATGCTTATCTGTTGCAGCGAACCTACACCGTCTACTCTTTGACAGCATTAATAAAAAAACGTTGTTAGATTGGTCCGTTTCACACGAACAAACTAGTATAGCTTCTAAAAACACCTATATGCAAGTAAATCTCTCCATGTTGTGCATGTTATGATTTGGAACTGTTTTGTGATGGTATTAGTTTTGCATTTTACTGTCTGTAAAGATTTGAGGATGGTGTACCGTACTTATCTTGAATTCTTGATGTTTAAGCCGATGGTTCGTCATGATTGGGCAATTAGATATGTTGTCCTGCTTATTAGTTGTCTGGTGCGGAACGGTCAAACCTATAAATGATAAACTATAGCCAACACAAAGTATTCAAAATCAGCCGGTTTGCTTACCTAACATTTCCTTTTTCTACTTAATCAGCTGATTTGTTTTCTCATTTTTTTTGGTAATATGGTTTTCAGGCTGTAAGTGTGTCATTTTCATTAATGGCAGCTGTTTTTATATATCTTTGGTGGACTGACGTACTGCTTCCAAGAACGTCGCTTGCTTGATGACGCTTATAAATACTGCTTTCTTTCGCTCGACTGCATGCATCCCAGAATAACAATTCTGATCTCCGGGTTTCTTTAACCGGTTTAGCTGTTTTAGAAGCCCGAAAATTGACAAAAGCAAGAAGTAGAGTTCAAGGTAAGCTTCAAGATTTTGCACTGATGAAAGAGTTAGAGTTTTCTGTTTGTTGGATGTACAGTTTTTGGTGGTTACTTTATATACAAAGGTTCTTAAGCTGAATGCACTCTCATAATCTAAGAGGAATTACCTTAACAGATACACAGAGTTAAAGGATGTTCTAATTAAGGATGGCTGAATTAGTTTAATCGTATGTCCTCAAGCAGACATGCCGTTTAAATTCTTCCAACGGCTCAGAGTTGAAGAAATGTAACGTGGCTCGAAGAGAATTTAAGTTTGAACTTGTAATAATATAACTTGTTTGCAGGGTTTGTTCGTTGTTTTAAGTTCCATATAAGTTCTTCATAAGCTAAAAATTAAAATCCCAGGGTAATTTGACATGTCTGATAGCAAATGAACTCTCTTTAGCTGTTAATCTCTGGAAATGACATATGAAAAAATATAGATGTATATGATTTTTGTTTATGGCCTAAGTTTTTAATAAAAAATCTTGAGGAATCTTATCAGACAGACATCTATAGGTATTGCTGAGTTGTTATGGAGAACAGCAAACAAAATCATTTGGCAGAGGAAGGTTCTTCCGAAGCACTCCCATCATTGATTAAAGCTATTACTGCAAATGAGGTGGCTGGTTTTGATAGTGTTGAAGAACATCAGGATTTCAACCGTCGACTCAAATCAACTCTTGTTCATCCTTTGAGCACCTCGATTTTTGTAAGTTACATTGCCGTTGTTATATCTCCATTGCAGTAAGAGGGAACTGTGCTGTTTAATTGTGTGTTCTTGATTTAAAAATTAGTGTGACAGTGTCTCACAACTGATATGCGCTTTCTCTTAATTAATCGTCTCAGGGAATTGAAGCAGCAGCCATGGAGAACGAAAACGAGCTTTCTAAGCCACAAAGGACTCATTCTGTTTCCATTAGCATGCCGCCTTCTCCCGTTGCTGCTCATCTACAAAACACAAACAGAGTTCTCTTTGGAGATGAAGAAACAGTTCTGGGAAATGATAGTCCCAGTTCTGCTGCTGCTGCTGTTAGTCTTCAGACGAAACAGGCTAAATTTTATTCTCAGCCTATGCCTAAAGGTTGTGCACTGAATGAGGCGATTACTAGTGGAACTTCCTCCAACCTTCCAGTAAGGAATCCCAGGATTGATAAGCTGAAAGATAAAAGATTTGACTCTTTCAAGACATGGTCGGGAAGACTCGAGAGGCAACTATCAAATCTGCGTGGTAAACATCGCGAATCTGAGCAAGAGCCTCAGCCTCAACATCGTGCAGAATTTGAAACTTTACCTGTGGACCGATACTTTGATGCCTTGGAGGGACCTGAACTGGATACATTACGCGTATGTGTTGATAGAGTTTCGTTTTATGATGCTCTTTGATGTTTCTGAGGCTAAGTTTTTATGCTAACTTAATCAAAATGTTGATTTTTCGTGCAGGCTTCAGAAGAAATACTTCTTCCAGAAGACAAGAAATGGCCGTTCCTTCTGCGTTTTCCCATCTCCTCCTTCGGTATCTGTCTTGGGGTTAGCAGCCAAGCCATTATGTGGAAAGCTCTGGCATCCTCTGCATCGACAAAGTTCCTCCACGTGAGCCCAGATGTCAATCTTGTGCTCTGGTTAATATCGATTGCTCTCGTCTTGATCGTGGCTTTCATTTATGCTCTCAAAGTAATTTTCTACTTTGAAGCTGTTCGTCGTGAGTATTACCACCCGATACGTGTTAACTTCTTCTTTGCTCCCTGGATCGCCCTTCTGTTCTTGGCTCTCGGAGTTCCACCATCCGTTTCTCAAACTCTGCATGCATCTCTGTGGTACATTCTCATGACCCCGATTCTTTTCCTCGAGCTTAAGATCTACGGGCAGTGGATGTCGGGAGGACAACGGAGGCTTTCCAAGGTTGCAAATCCCTCAAACCATCTCTCAGTAGTTGGAAATTTCGTCGGTGCTTTGCTTGGAGCAACAATGGGGCTAAAAGAAGGACCTATTTTCTTCTTTGCTGTTGGCTTGGCTCACTACACAGTCTTATTCGTAACGCTTTACCAACGACTGCCAACAAACGAGACGCTCCCAAAGGAGCTCCACCCGGTTTTCTTTCTGTTTGTTGCTGCACCTAGTGTTGCCTCGATGGCGTGGGCGAGGATTCAAGGGTCGTTTGATTATGGATCACGGATCGCTTACTTCATCGCCTTGTTCCTTTATTTCTCCCTGGTTGGTTCTCAAAACTTTCTTAGATAACAACCTTACCATTCTGCTGATAACTTATCTAATCTGTTTCCACATTGCTCAACTTCATTACAGGCCGTTCGTGTTAATTTCTTCCGAGGCTTCAGGTACATCTCGATCACGTTGCACGTAAACCAGCCGATTGTAGCATACTCGTCTTCTGAAATTTGCTCCATTTCCATGTAAATGCAGGTTCTCATTGGCTTGGTGGGCTTATACCTTCCCGATGACCGGTGCTGCCATCGCCACGATCAGGTACTCGGACGTGGCAACAAGCCTAGTGACCAAAGCTCTAACTGTAGTCCTCTGCATTGTGGCTACACTTATTGTGTCAGCGCTGCTTGTGACGACCATCATCCACGCCTTTGTTCTCCGGGACCTATTCCCAAACGACATCGCCATTGCAATCAGCGAGAGGAGGCCAAAAACGACACGAAGATGGTACCATCGGAGATCCGGTAGCTCAGACACCAAGGTTGAAGAGTACCTTAAGTACTCAAATTCAGACAGTAAAGACAGTGAGGGTTCTACTAATAGTTCTCATAAGCAAGAGATGTCTGGTTCTCTTCACAAAAAGGTCGAACGCCATCACACTCACGACGGTCCAGAACCGTGAAAATTTTATGTGGTTTTGTGAAGCTTTTACCACTATGATCAAGGGAGGAGCTCTCTGCAGTTTTGAGAGTTCCTGGGAACTTGATTTTTGAGGTGAAAAATTGAGGTAAAAGTTGTGGACATGTTTGCAGGTGTAAAATTTTGGAAAATGAGTGTTTATATGAATAAAGACTTCATATGTCTAATGTTGAAAGAATTTACTTGTTATGAACATGTTGATGTACTTGTTAGAATCTTATCTGTTAAATCCTAATTTTGATGTGAATTTAAGTTATTCAATGTTCATATGATGAAATTAATTGTTAGACTGAAGATTCTAACTCACCTGAGTAAGTTTGTCCACGTTAAACTAATCACGTAATAAGTATATCATGTACTTGAATTGAGTTTGGCTAAACTCTATTCGTATTAGAATTTCTCGTGTTAGAATGTGCAAGTATTGCGTATTACATATTGAAAAAAATCAAAAAATTTCGTGCTTCGTATGTATTCACATTAGTAATAATATATTATCGGGTAAATTACAACTACCTCCCCTGGAGTTTAGCATAATTACGAATATTTCCTCATTGTTTGAAAAATTACAAATACCTTATGAGGTTTGTAACCGTCTAACAAATAACTCATTTTCATCCAAGGCTATGGGTGAACTGACCAAAATGCCTTTATGCAAACTAAATTATTCTTAAATTTTTTTAGAATTTTTTTGGACTACAATGCGCTGGGAAAAGTTTTTTAAATTTTTTACACAGAGGAGCAATAATGCAATTTGCTCGATTGGTTTTTCTACAATTCTAACTAAAAATTCAAAGGTAAAATGGTCAATTTCAGACCTTTAATTAAAAATTACAAACCTCATGGGATATTTATAATTTTTTAAACAATAAGGAGATATTTGTATTTATATCAAATTTCAGGGAAGAGAGGATATAATTTATCCTATATTATCACATGTACCATAACACATATCTGTCAAGATCTATAATGAGAACGCTAAACATGCCATTCTGCATCTTCACAATTATTTATCTAACCGATTGATATTTGTTGTGGACCCCATTTTCATTTTCCTAGAATTTTGAAAAAATTAAAGTTGTTCGATGAAGAGAAGACTGAAGAACAAGGAAGCATTTGTGCGTCTCTGCTGTCTTGTAAAGAACAATAACAAAAACCTTTGGCTAGGTGATTGGCTTTCGATTCTTCCGACATAAGCTACACCACAAGATTTTGGTTCTGCACCACCTCTGTCTCATTGCCTCTGCATGTGATATTGTCCTTTTAAAATTTTCAATTATTGATCACTTTTTTACGTTTTTCAATTTTAATGTAAAAAAATATTAAATTACATAATCAAATAATTTCAATCTCTTTGCTACTCATGTTTGGGGTTAAAATTTTAGAGTAAATTACAGCTATCTTTCCTAAGGTTTGGCATAATTACAAATACCTTATCGTTATTTAAAAAATTATAAGTTCCTCTCTGGAGGTTTGTAATCATTTAACAAATAACCTATTTCCATTTATTTTTACGGCTGAACTGATCAAAATGCCCTTATGCGCTGAATTATTTTTTATTTAATTCTTAAAATTTGTTTGGACTACAATGCGCAATGAGAGGTTTCTTAAATTTTTTACACAGAGGAGCAATAACCCAATTTGCCTTGACTGATTTTTCTATAATTTTAAGAAAAAATTCAAGGACAAAATGGTCAATTTCAAACTTTTGGTTAAAAATTATAAATTTCAAGAGGGTATTTGTAATTTTACAAACAACAAAAAGTATTTGTAATTATGACAAATTTTAAGAGATGACTGGGAAATACGAAGAAGAGAGATAAAAGATGAATTTAAGTTGAGTGGCCTGTGGGCTTTGCTAGCTATGTATTTGTAGTGTTGTTCTTCACGGCATTATTAATATGTGAATGAAATAGGGATGGTTGTGACTTGTGACACAAAACCTGATCCTCACTGCTAGCAAAATTTGGTCCCCAGTCTTATGTTAGCATAGCAACAAAAAAATGCCCATATCAATAGTGTACGAGGGATTCGAGTGGTTTATAAACATCAATGTCTTATTTACTTTACGGGATGTTTTGTAAGTTGTCCATCGCGCAATTATGGGTAAAGTGTTGTCCATCGCGCATAGAGTCTTCAATTACAATGCTTGAACACACAATTGGTTATATGGTGTTATATGTGGGAATAAGATTATGTGTCCTAATGCCCTCATCTAGGGTTGACGATGCTGGACAGTAGTGACTCCTATCTCATATTGATAGTAAACGAGGAATTTGCACACAAAGCCTTTCTTTCTTAGTAGGACTTTTTTAAAGATAAAATCGTGTGGATTGGACAGTACTGACTCCCATCTCATATCAATAGTAGATGGAGCACTTACTCGACCTACAAGTCCCAAAGTCTCTTCTTTCTTAGTACTAGGTTCTTTGTCAGAATAAAACTAAGTCATTTCAATTAAAACATGAATATTTCACACTAAAACTCCAATCACAATGCACAAATACACACTAAATCATTATGATTAATACTTTAGCCATGGGGGGAGGGGATAGCCATGTGAAAATTTTATTAATAATTTTATATGAAATTTGAGAGTCTTTGTGTACTGCTCTTCTAATCACATTCATCAATCATTTGGCCCTTTATAGATTGGTATTATTTTTACTGTATAGTAAATATGATTTGTTGTTGTAATAGCTAAATGTTAGTTTATATGATATTATTGATTTGATTATCCGTAATTATCTCTACTTGATATTGATAGCCGATAAAACTGAATATAATCATTTTACTTTCGATTAATAAAATTCATCGTTTCAAATTAAAAAAAGAAAAAAAAAGTTGTAATATTCCAATTTCAGTTTGATTTGTTAGTAGTAGATTGGTAATTTAATTGGGCTTGGGATTCACATAGTTAACATAGATCCCCCACAATCTCATACATGGGCCACAAGGGTCCATAGACAAAAACAAAATTTCATCGTACCATATACATATTTACATATATTTATTTTTCATAAATCTATAATGATTGATATTGCATATTTAAAAATTATTAAAAAAAATGGACATAAGTAGGGATATTATCATGGTTTCCATCATGTAGTATTTCCCTTTCATTTATTGAGATAGGTAATCTATTTATTTTTAAAGAAATGGATTTTTAAAATTAAGTATATAATATTATTAAATTATAAAACTTATAAAATGTTTATAAATGATAATTTTGTAATTAATATTATCAAATTTGAAGAAGTTGTAAGTATTCTAAAAATAAGTCCGGAACTTTTTCTATTTTTAATGTAACTTATAGCATCCTAATATTTTATCTTTTGATCTCGTAAGCTCTTTTTTCTTTTTTCTTTTTTATTTTTTATAAAATTATAGCTACACCCATGAGGGGTATTAGTATAATATTTCTTATGATGTGTTTGTATTAGCTTTGCGTCTAAATAATGGGTGTAATTATAATTACAATTATAATATCAGGGATGTAGCTTTAATTTTATAAAAAAAACATAAAGTGTTTTGTATATTTTGATTTAATCTCAAAAGACGTCAATGTAATTTATCAAAGGGATAATTATACTCCCCTCCCCTGAGGTTTAGTGTAATTACACGTAGATTCCCTGTGGTTTGGAAAATTACATCTAGTACCCCTGAAGTTTGCTTTTGTCTAACAAATAAGTCCCTCCATTAGTCAAAATTCACCATATTTGTTGATATTAATAAAAGAATTACTGAGAATCATATATACTCTCAGTTGACTTGTTATTGACTTATTGTAGGTCAAACAACTTTTTTCTGATTAAACTACCCTTATAACGGTGGAGAAGTACCTCATCACATATATTAATGTGTGAAGATGTATAAGGCTAGTCTGATGGAAAAAAAAAAAAAAAATTGTTTGACTTACAATAATTCAATAATAAGTTAATTAATGGTAAATAACGATTTTCATTCAGTTTTTCTTTTTGTAATATCAACAAATTCGATGAATTTTGAATAACAGATGACCTATTTGTTAAATAGAAACAAATTTTAATGGTATTAGATGTAATTTCTCAAACTACATATATAAATTCCAAGTATAATTACACCAGACCTCAAGAAAGGAGAGCGTAATTATCCTTTATCAAAATAAGAAGAGAAAATGTGGTAACAAGAGAGAGAGAGAGAGAGAAAGAAAGAAAGAGAGCACGCGCAAAAGTTAAAAGAAGAACTTTAAATAGATAGGGGTCCAAGTCCAAGAATTGTTGTGCCCGCCATCAACATAAATATGAATATGAATGTGAATATGAAACAAAGCCTGCAGCTTTAAAGCTAACAATATATATAGCGTCAATTTTCATGTTCTAAATGCCTCAAATCATCAACTTCTCAAAAGTAGATATTTCTCTCACCTTTTCTTTTATTTTTCTTTTTGATTCTTTCATTTTCCTTTGACCAACTCTAAATAATGCTATGTTTATTTTGTTCTAAAAAAAATAAAAACGTTTTATCAAAGTTATAATACCAAGTCAATATTTTCTTTTTAATTTTTTTTAACATCAAATGTGAATATAGAACTTCTACATTTTGAGTACGTTCGTGTTTAAATAGTTCAATAATAGTTAGCCGTATTTACAAATATTTGTCAAATCGACTGTTGTGCGATTAAAATAAAAAAATCATTTTGGGACGCAAAATAATTAAGTTTAGAGCAAAATAAGCATCTATTTATTTTTTAGAAGAAATAATGAATTTTATTTTATTTTATTTCATTGATGGAGTGAAGGTGAAAATACAGGCGATTATAGCTAGAGAAGACATAAAATTGGTTAAATTATAATAAATATTCAACTAATGAAAAATTGGTCATCTTCATATGTATTTTTTTTACACCTTATTTTGTTGTTAATGATCTGATTAGGCAAATTAATGATGTATCAACCAATGGACTTTATTAAATAAAAATTTAAAAAATGGTTCAGCTTTCTTCACATTTTTGACATTCAAAGATGATGACACTGAAATAATTATTGAATTCAGCCTTAATAAAGTGATGTTATTCTCAAGAAATACCCTCACCAATTAATTATGGCCCCCACATTATTTATTTATTTATATATTTTTTCGTATATCATTACAACTAATAATTAATTTAAAGGTCCCACCACAAATCTCATCCATTATCACATTATTTCTTTTTTTCCCTTTTTTTTTTTGGGTTAGAACAAAAATTCGAAATAATTTATAACGATTATTATTAAAAATAGGGATAATTACACCCTCCTCTCCTGAGGTTTGGTATAATTACACGTAAACTCCCATATTTTGGGAAATTACATCTAGTATCCCTGAGATTTGCATTCGTCTAACAAATAGGACCCTTCGTTAGTCAAGATTTACCGAATTTGTTGATATCAACAAAAAAACTTAATGGAGATCGATATTTACTTTTGATTAACTTATTACTAACTTATTGCAGGCCAAATAAATCTTTTATGACTAAAATACCCTTATAACGTTGAAGATATACCACCTCATATGCATTAACATTTGAAGATATTTAAGAGTAGTTTGGTCATAAAAAATTGTTTGACCTACAATAAGTCAGTAATAAATCAATCGATGATAAATATTAATTTTCTTTCAGTTTTTTTATTAATGTCAATAAATTCTGTTAAGTTTGACTAACGAATGGATCTATTTGTTAGACAGAAGCAAACCTCAGGTACTAAATATAATTTTTAAACTTCAGCGATATTACGTGCAATTATATCAAATTTCAGGAAAGGGGTGTAATTATCCTTTAAAAATAATGCATGAAAAAAAAAAAAAACAAAGAAAGAAAGAAAAACTAGCAACTGTAAAGAGTCCAAGAGGTGGATAATTTTCCCTACCTCCTCCACACATCACATGCAAGTTGTTGGAACTCAAATTCACTTATTTTAGGATACAAACATTCTCTCATGCTACATTTTGAATCAATAAATTTCAAATTCTTTTGAATTAGTTTGGATAGTTATAAATTCAAACACTTTCAAATACTTTATTTTTAAATTTGAACTATATTTTGTAAATGCTAATAAATTTCAAAATTTTCTAATATCAGATCATTTGAAATCCTTTATAAAAATCCTCCCTCAGATTTAAATCCATCAATCGAAATGTAACTTTAAGTTACATTTGAGTGGAAGAATTTGGGTTAAAAAGAGGTGTTTAACGAAATGACTTTTAAATGACTTCATATGAGAAAAATTTTAAATCCATAAATATTCCATAAAATATAATTCAAAACAAGAGTGTAAAGATTTGAAAATATAAAATTATCCAAATAATACCAAAACATTTGTTATTAGGGATTTGAAATCCCTACTTTCAGCTCCATCAGTCCAAATACAATGTTGCATATTAACTCAATATAAGTATATTAACAATTATGAATTTGCATATTATTTATGCAACATTACTAAAGCAAAGACAGCTTTTTTTTCTTTCTATTTTATTTTAATAATTATGGTATTACTCTATATGTTCCCAGCAAAATGTCCCTCCTCAAAATCATCATTCATGATTACACTGATTGTGTAGACAGCTTGAGCTATACACTTAATTAATTTATGTTCACAACCATAATTATCCATAATAAATTAATAATCCCAACTAACTAGTATTAACAGAAAAGCCAGGATTATTATCATTATTATAATTTCCCTACACTTCACATTCACAACAAGAAAAGAAAAAAAAAAGGAAAAAAACCCATCTTTTCTGAGTTGGAAAATAAAGAAAAAAAAAAAACCCAAAAAAGAGAATGGAACCACATACTATGGTTGTCTACAAAGTTCTATGGCTCACAATTTTTCACAGAAGCTGCTTCCTCTAAAAGACAGGTTTTCTTCATCATATCTCATGAAAAAAGACAAAAGGGAAAGAGTGATTGAACCATTTTCTCAACTCTTTTCCATTCTTCCTCCTTGTTTATTTACCTGAAATTGTACAAATTCAATCTGCATAAATGTTAAGTATAGCTTAAGAATCAAATTATGGTAAATAAATAAGCTTTGATTCAACGGGCTCTTATGAAGTTTGTCATAATTACAAATACCCCTACGATAGGCTGTCACGAGGGACTATTTGTTAGACGATTGTTAATTCGAGGCGGTATTTGTAATTATGGCAAACTTCAGGGGAGTTCGTTGTGATTTTCCCAGAAAATAAAGCAAACTTACCCTGAGTTCTCTTGCAGTGGAGCACAGCTTCATAGATTGAGCTCTCAGAATCACAAGACCTGCGCCAGTTATCATCAGCAGAATAAGCTAAACTAGTTCTAGGAGATGTTGCAGCAGAGAATTCCCAGTTCCTGTTTGTGCTCATTCTCACATTGCCACTCTCAAACTGATGTCCTCGGTGCCGTCTATAGAAGAGAGGCCTCAACAGAAACTTCAAGTACTTCTCAAAGAACCGTTTCGACAATCTTTGGCACCTCCTCAACGATGCACAACGAACACGTCCCGTTTTCTGAATTGATGAAGAGGTGGAAGCAGTGGACGTGTGATAGTCGTCTTCGGCCTCAAACCGATCCATTTTCATGTCCTTGACAAAGAGAGGCACCAGGAAGCCATTGGAAATGAGCTCATCAGCATGAACAAGGCCTAATGGGGACTCGGAGACAGGGAAGTCGAAACCAAAATCGGATGAAACTCTGATGAATCTCTTGGAGGGTGGCAATCTTGGATCCATTTCGATGAAAGAAGCTTCATCATGATCAGATGGATCAACGGAGGCTATTAACGAGTCCTCGAACGATGAGGGCTTCAAGTCAGCCAGCCAACTATATGAGAAACTCTCTATGGAGGGAGACTGCAGAGTAGTTTCCATGGGAGCTGTTTGATAGGTCATGTAAAAGAATGGGAGAAAAAACTGAGTCTTTTTTGGAGTTTTAAGGTATATATATATACACAAAGGTTGTCTTAAAGGATGCTTTTCTAGCTCTACTGTAATGCATATGTACACATATATTATCAAGAACTGAAAATTGTGCTTTTCTCTTACTGTGCTGACAATTATATTTGTGGTGGTCTGACTTCAGACAAGTGTAATTAATTATTGACAAGGAAAGAAATGGGAGAAAGGGAATAGAATATTAGCCCCACAAGTACTCATTCTGGCATTAAAATAGCTTAATCCTAGATTTCTTTATTATACATGTAAGAGAGATGGTGTCTACAAAGACATACTTGATCAAAAGGTATTGGAGAAGTATATAGTTTATCAAGAAACAAGATCATGCACAATCCATAGTCATCATGATGTATCAAACATGAAATAAAATCAAGAATGATCAGAGCCCAGACATATGCATACATCATAAGAATGATAGCATGAAATATTCTACATGATCAACAAAACTCCTGATTTACTTGTTTTTCTTTGTCATTTTATGTTAGTTGCTTACTCTATATTCCTCCCTTTTTCTTTCTTTTTCAGGTGACTAGAAAAAAGAAAAAGTGAGAGAAGGACGACCGACGTACCTCCTGAACATGGCAACAATAAGAGTCCCCAGTCATCGTGGAATATCTGGATTGAGCTATGGCTATTCCCATTAGGATAGTTGCCTAGTCCAGACTCCAGAACATTAGTTTTAAATGGACTGTTGCCGATATTGTGATGATGCAAATAGCCAAGTTTAGCATAACAACAGATGTTATATATTACATCTCGTGCACATCATATGGTTGATTAGAACTACGAATAGACTCAAATTGATCAAGATCGACCTCCAGAAGCTTGTATTAGATCAAACTTAATGATATGAAACAAGCAGGCTAGAACAGCAATTGTAAGTTTCCAAATCAATCCAGGTTGCCTTATATTCAGAAACGAGTACGTTAATTATCCAAGTTACTAATATAAAAGCCTGAATTTGCTCAACAAGAGCTCCTACAAGGTTCATATATATTGTCATAGACATGGAGAGCTATCCATTATGCAAGCAACTTGAGAAGGCTCTTTTAGTTTGATAAACCATATTCTATGAAATAATTAATGGTTATATATATATAAATAAGAGCAAGCGAACAAGAAAGCGGATAAGATTCTCAGCAAGTGAAGCCAAATAACCAATCAATTATACTAGCTACAACCCATGTTCCTCTAGAGAACAAGGGGCAGAAAAGGCTAACATTAGCCCTCCTCCTAGTTTGCTCACAACACAGAGAAATAAGATAGAATTCATAACCAAAACTGGAACTTCTCTTCTTAAAAAACAAAAGGAATAACAGTTTGTCCTCAATATCCGAACTCCTTCGTATGCCTCTGAGATCCATTCGACTAGATATTCTTGCATTTTCCGAAATGTTTGCTCTTTGTCAAGTTTTAGCGTTATCAGTGACTGTTGATCGTGTTAAGCTGATAGATTCGATGCAAATTAATCTAGAGAAGGAAATATCACCAAAGCTCTCTTGGTAGGGAAATTTCAGGCCTTAACATCCACCAACAACCTGAGTGGTGGTGATTTCCACACTTTATTATTATTAATGCGAAAGAGTTGTCTTTATCACCCCGAAATCCAGCTATTATTATAACGCTCGCAGACAACATAGAGAAACAAAAATACCAGACAGAGGTCCCCCTGCTTGTCCCAGAAAAAGGTAGACATCAAGGTAGCTATTAGGAAGCAAAAACCAGATGGAAGTGACTTCAAACGCATCGGTCCCCTCCTTGATTGTTCCCCTTCAAAATAAAAACTACTTGGGAAGGAAAAATTATTCCTACAGAGACTTAAAAGTCCTCAACTCCAACTATCAGCAGGCAGAGTATAACTGCAAAAATTACATAGAAATATGCATAAAATAGACTACATGTCAACAAAATCCACTGTTAAAGCTCTTGGTACCAAGATTCTTGATTTCAAAGACAAAATGATCTTACTAGACTTGCTAAGTGAATTACATCGGATAAACGACAAACGGGCGCAATTCATATGTAGAACTTTGTCCCTTACTTACCAAGTAATTTCTCGAAAGATTTACTCTCAAGAAGCTATTTTTCATTTATCAAACCAGTAACACAACATCTGCCCCTAACATATGCAGTCTCTCTAGTTTATCAGCAGAACTTTTTCTCTGCAGAGTAATTTCTCGAAAGATTTAAGGTTAAATTGGAAAAAATTACTATCAAGAAGCTACTACCTCTAGTTTATCAGATTAGTAACATTACATATGCAAACATACTAAAACATTCACAAACACATGAACTCAAGAAATGAGGGAAGATGAAGAACAAGCAGGCCACGTAGAAGAACAAGAATCTTGTTCATAACATATGGACACAAACACACGTCCAATTACATTAATGTAAGGGAAAGAACAAAAGATGGTGACAGAGAACACGTTAGCTGCTCAAACAAAAATAGCATTCATTCCCATCTCCAAGAAAGTTAGACGGCAGCATTCAAGCCAAACTACCCAGGCGAAATCTGCTTCGCTAACCAAGGAAATATCACCATGTCGTCGTCTATCTGCTTCTTGCAACTTACGTGATGATGATTTAACATCCTTACCGCAGTAATCCAAGGGTTAGCATTAGCAGTTGATCATCGTGTGTATGGGAGCGCCAAGCAGCGCACCCAATGATAAGCCTTTTGAAACTGGGCTGGTTTTGTTGGGTTCGGGTCGATTGTTGGGCCGCCCAAACCTCATTACTTCAGGTTGTAGAATCCCGGATTTCTGGGCTTATAAATGGATCGGATTTAGATTTGATTCGACTGAATCTAAAATGGGTCCTACTGTAGGTCAAAGCCCAATTGTATTTTTTGATTAAAAGAAATTAAGAGAAATTTTATCTCCAGATCTGACCGTATCTCAATCAATTATTTAACAATTACAATATACTTGTCGTATGATCAATGTACAATTCAAAAAAAAAAATAATTAATTTGTAATTGGTTTGATTCGACAAATTAAGCGTGAATCTAATAATTTGTCACAATTTTAACATTAATTATTTATAAACAAAGATAAATAAGATTCTAGATTGATTGCAGTGTTAGATGAGTAGTGACGTTGCTTGAAATTCAAAGGAGGATAAGATCATAGAGTCCAAATAGTGATGTGTGATGTACACTACTTTAGTTGGAGAGCGACTCTAATTAGACAGGTATATATGATCAATCATTGATATACATGTCGCACAAGAAATTTGGTCCCGGTTCAATAATTTAAGTGTCCAAAATTTCAGCAGAATGAGTTAATTTTGCTTCTTGATTAGGTAGTAATACGACTTTCTTTTTATTGTTGACTAAATTTGTGTGTGGGACTCATTTGATTTGCTCTTAGCCATCAAGTATAAGTTTTGTTACCATCAACCAGGTTCGTTGAAGGTGTACTTATAATTTTTCATTCCTTAATAGGTTGAAAAACAAATTAATTATGTTTAAAAATTTCATTCGATTTCAAATTAAGTGTAAACATTATTTTTCATATATAAAACTCAAAATTTGAGTTGAGCACAACTTAAATTAGTAAAAAAAGTTAAAGGTTATACAAAAAATTAAGTTGTTTAAAATTTTACTAACTCATCCTATGATTAGTAATGATTCTTCTCATCATATGATTAGTAACGTAAGAGCGGCATTGAATCTAACACTTACGAGAGAAAATTCTAACTTATACCTAGTTTAGTTAAATTTGAATTAATTATATATCAAATATAATACATTTATTATGTGATCAGTATATAATTTAATTCTCAATTGGATAATAAATCTTGTTTTAAGATAGAGTTTAAGAATAATAATTTTAAAATTTTATAATTAATTTGATTCAATCAAAGCTCGAAGAACACGATGGTATTCTCATTTGGTACGAAAGCGTACCATTTCCTGCTCGACATCACCCCCACCTAATTTAAAAACATCAAAGTCTGAAAATCAGAAAAGAAAAAACCACGATTTTAGTGTTGCTTTCAGACTTTGAAATCCATGCAAGAAAAAGCTCCGACTTCAGCCAAAAAGAAATATTAAATTAAACACGTGTCGGATTATCCAGCCGTCATCTCCAGCCGACCACATCATGGGCATACGTCCGTTTTTTCAAAGTTGTAGCTCACCCACCACCGCCACGTGTCCCCATCACCCACTTTTATTCCCCACACAGACTGTAACTCTAGCATTTCTTCCTCTTCCCTCCAACGGCCAACCCCCCTTCTCATAAATATTGCAACATCTTCACAACCAAAGCTTCGCTCCAAATGAATCTCTATTTCTCTACTCACTTAAATGGCGCATTTTTCTCTTTTCTGGGCATTAATGCTTTCTCTGCTATTCAGATCCGTCATGGCGGGCCGGGTCGACCGGGGCTCGAGATTGTTAGCGGGTCGGGACCAAGCGTGGGTTTCGGATAATGGGACTTTTGCTTTCGGGTTTGCCCCGGTGGGTTCGAGAAAGGATCAGTTTCAGTTGGGAATATGGTTTGCGCAACTTCCGGGCGATCGGACCCTTGTTTGGTCAGCTGATATGTAAGTATTAGTATATAGTACTGCTTATTGAAGTTGTATCATCTTTACTTCTGATCAATGGATGATTTGCTGCATTGATAATTGTTTGTGAGATACAATGTGTGTGTTTGCGATAATTTCTATTAGTAGAAAATGTGAGTATTTAACTCAATAATGTCTCCATTATATACAATAATTATTCGTTCATGCACAATAAATAAACTTGAACGATTAACAAAAAAATTATTTATTTTAATTAATCATAGTAATATAAATTTTATTTTTATGTCTAAGAATAATATCATATAACATAGAAAATAAGGATTAAAATTTTTTAAATATTAAATATGTGAAATTATAAATTTTGCTAGTGATAAATTATTTAAACTATTTAAAAATTCTAATATAAACTTTAGACGAGCAATTTTGAAAATAAATTCAAAAGGGTAAAATCGAATTGAAATTATTATAATGAGGGTAAAGTAGTTTAAAAGAAAGTTGAGTTTATTTACAAAAAAAAGTCAAAGCAACTAGAAATAGCAGTTCCAGTAGTTAATTGTCGTTATTAAAAAGTGATTTTGGTTTAAAAGTGCTTTTCGTAGCAGTTTCAGTTTTTGGTTTAAAAATGTTTTTCGTAGCAATTCTAAAAATAAAAATTGACATCCGAAACATCTCAAAAGTACTTTTCAACATCTAGAAGCTGAAAAATATTTTTCTTAAACTCGCACAAACACTCCCATAATGTGGAGGATTATTGGTGTTTTTTATAAATATCATATTAACTCATTAGATTCATGGGAAAGAAATTTAACATCTAATTATAGCTAATTATTGTTATTAAAAATAAATGTAAATAGTCATATATCAAGATCACGCAATAGTTGTTGGTCATAGTTTTTCGTGTGGCTAAAACGTTCGTCATGATTAAAAATTTGCCATGACTCGTTGCCATAACAAAAATAATTTTCATAATGAATAATTTAAATTTTTATATCAATTTTTATTTAATCATAATTAATAATAACACTATTTTAGTTCATAATCAATCAAATTGTAGCTAATAGTATGTAATAAATCATGCAACCTACAGAGTGGATATGGTTTCTTGATTTAAATGCAGAAGAAATATGAAATTCCATAGCTGTAGTCTTTAATATAGTTTTTGCAGGTGTATATAATTTTATGGCCAACCATTCATTTTGTCTCAATAATCTAAATAGAAATTCTCCAGTCAGCAAAGATGCGGTCTTGGAGTTCAACGGCAACGGCAACCTCGTCCTCAGCGACGGCGGCGGCGCCACCGTCTGGACATCAAACACCTCTGGTTCCGGAGTCCAAACGGCGTTCATGTCTGAAAACGGCAACTTCATATTGTACGGCCCTGATCAACTGATCGCATGGCAGAGCTTCTCCCATCCCTCGGATACACTCCTACCAGGACAACCGCTGACAGTTTCTCTAGAGCTCAAATCCTCCAAGTCCCAATCAGACGGCGGTTACTACACGCTGAAGATGTTGCAGCAGCCAACTTCACTCAGCCTTGCCTTAACCTACAATCTGCCGGTGGCTGTTGGAACGGAGACAGAGTCTTCTTACACAAACTTCTCCTATTGGTCGGGACCCGAGATATCGAATGTAACAGGGGATGTTCTGGCGGTTTTGGACGAACGGGGAAGTTTCGGAATCGTGTATGGATCATCGTCCGATGGAGCGGTTTACGTGTACAAGAATGACAATGACAGTGGAGGATTATCCTCAGCCATAAACAGAACAAGTAGTCCATTAGTTCTAAGGAGATTGATTCTTGAGACTAATGGGAATCTCCGTTTGTATCGATGGGACAACGATGTCAATGGATCGAGGCAATGGGTGCCCGAGTGGGCTGCCGTCTCTAAACCGTGTGATATTGCTGGAATCTGTGGCAATGGAATATGTAATCTTGACAGAAGCAAGACTAATGCATCTTGCACATGCTTGCCAGGGACTTCAAAAGTGGGAAATGATGGTCAGTGTTCAGGGAATTCGTCTCTCACGGGGAAATGTGGTCCTCATCATGAAAATTTAACGTCCCGGTTCAAGATTTCGGTCGTTCAGCAGACGAATTACTACTTCTCGGATTCATCAGTTATAGCAAATTATAGTGATATCGAGACAGTGTCTAAGTGTGGCGATGCCTGCTTATCCGATTGTGAGTGTGTTGCTTCTGTTTATGGGCTTAACGAGGAAAAGGCGTATTGTTGGGTTCTGAGGAGCTTGGAGTTTGGAGCGTATGAAGATCCGGGGTCGACCTTATTCGTGAAGGTCGAGTCTAACGGCTCTTCAACTACTGAGGGCGGGACGAAAAAGGAAGGCGAGACTAAGGGGAAGGTTCTTGTGCTTCCTATTGTTTTAAGC
The DNA here is from genome assembly GCA_034509735.1 of Sesamum alatum. Classification (NCBI taxonomy): domain Eukaryota; kingdom Viridiplantae; phylum Streptophyta; class Magnoliopsida; order Lamiales; family Pedaliaceae; genus Sesamum; species Sesamum alatum. Next base: position 26,051,158 of record JACGWO010000003.1, on the reverse strand, counting down.
ATGACTGTTCTATTAGGCCTCCTCTTTTGCTTATTATACATGAATGTTCATAGAAAGAGATCATTAAAGAAAGCCCTTGAGAATTCCTTAATTGTATCAGGGGCTCCGGTCAGTTTCAGCTACCGCGATTTACAGTATAGGACTAGTAACTTCTCGAATTTACTAGGAACAGGTAATCGAACTTCATCGTTTCTGAGTTATGTTAGAGATAAATATGAACAGTTGCTAAAAAGTTCATGATTTTTGGTAGGTGGATTCGGCAGTGTATACAAAGGAAGCCTGAGCGACGGAACGCTGATTGCAGTGAAGAAGCTTGACAGAGTTTTGCCCCATGGAGAGAAGGAATTCATTACTGAGGTTAACACTATTAGCTCTATGCATCACATGAACTTGGTTCGGCTGTGCGGATACTGCTCGGAGGGTTCACAGAGGTGTGTATTTACTAATGCCTTAGCATCTGTGTGCATACTTTCCAGATTTGGTTATAAGGGATTTGATCTGTACAGGCTTCTGGTTTACGAGTTCATGAAAAATGGGTCGTTGGACAAGTGGATATTTCCTTCGTATAGTGGTCGGGAGTCTCCCGACAGGCTGCTGGATTGGTCGACTCGTTTTCATGTAGCCGTTGGTACTGCACAAGGGATTGCATATTTCCATGAGCAATGCAGGAATAGGATAATACATTGTGACATCAAGCCGGAAAACATTCTGTTGGATGAGAATTTCTGCCCAAAAGTGTCCGATTTTGGGCTGGCTAAGTTGATGGGACGAGAGGCCTCGCACGTGGTAACAATGGTAAGAGGGACGAGAGGCTACTTAGCGCCCGAGTGGGTTAGCAATCGTCCCATTACTGTGAAAGCCGACGTTTACAGTTATGGGATGCTCCTCTTAGAGATCATTGGTGGAAGGAGAAATCTGGATATGACTTATGATGCAGAAGACTTCTTTTACCCTGGATGGGCTTTCAAGGTACTCTCCTATACTTATTGCTTAAAGTTATATAATGCTAGTTTTCTGTAGTTGAAAGGATTGAGTGTTTTTGTCCAGGAAATGACTAATGGAACACCGGCAAAAGTTGCAGACAGACGACTCGAAGGAGCAGTGGACGACGAAGAGCTTGTTAGAGCTCTGAAAGTTGCATTCTGGTGCATTCAGGATGAGATTGGTATGCGGCCTACGATGGGCGAGGTCGTGAAGATGTTGGAAGGATCGGTCGACATAAACATGCCACCGATGCCACAGACCGTCTTGGAGTTGATTGAAGAAGGCTTGGATCATGTCTACAAGGCCATGAAGAGAGAGGTCAATCAGTTCAGTTCCTTCACAGTCACCACTCATCCATCCTCTCATGCAACTTGTAGTTATTCCACAATGTCTCCAAGATAAGCAAATGGAAGACTACGAACGGGATAATTACAGTGACAGCCCCTGAAGTTTGAATATATTCACATAAACATTCGGCTGCAGATGGAAGACTACGTTCGGCATTTTTGCTCAAGCTAGGAGGAGGAACTGATTTACTTGTGCAAGATGTACATTGTACATTATATATTGAGTTTGATGAATTGTATGGGACAATTCTCAATTCTCAGTATACTTTGTCAAACCTCCCTGACAAAATCAGTATTTAAATTGCTGAGAAAGAACCTTAGAAATTCGATTTTTTTTTATTTTAAATTTTATTGCATCTTCACGTCAATCTATAAATTTTTTCTTAAATAAAATACATTACGTAATATTTGTATACATAACATATGAATGTTAAATCGAATAGAAAATGAAATAGGATCTCAAATAAAAATAATAATAATAATAATAATATGGTTTCCAAGTCGCTCTACTTCCAAGTTCCAAGCCTTCATTACAAATCCCCATATTTTTTTAAGACAACGTTTATTTTGTGGTATGAATTATTTTGGTGATAGGATAAAAGAAAATTCTGTATTAATTACTTAGACTGTTTGGATTGAATAACATAACACATCTATTTAGATGAATTGTGTTAGTCAATAGAAATAATGATTTGTACTGAATTTAGAGATAATAATCGAGTCCCTATAATATAAAGCAAATACCTAATATGTACGGGACAATTTATCCATCCTAATAATAAAAAATAAACAGGGCCTAAACCTAAAGCCAAATAATATCCAACGCTTAGAAAATTTTGAGACCAAGTCTAGGCGTCTTAACCTGGACCAAATATCAAACGGGTCGGCCCAGCCTACAGATATGGGTGGGTTGAACCAGTTAAAGATACTTTATATGGGCCCTCAATTGGACAAAGTATGATAACCCATACGCTGAGGCCCATCGATGGACTGGACCGACCTAGAATTGGCCCATTATGAGAATTCCCTGGGCCGACTCGGCCGGCCACAGTAGTCGGGGGCCGTTCCAGCTGACAATCCTCGAACAGGGAATCGCATGTATAGCGACTTTCATCAGTTCCCGGAAAGAGAAAAGGCTCTACTAGTTGGCATCAATATCGTGCCAAGGTCAAGGTGTATTTCTAACTCAAATTCACAAGTGCAAGTGCAACAAGTAACCGTTTCGAATTCATTTTTCTCATTCGGCAACTGAGAAAGGGAAATGGAGAAGATGAAATTCGCGGAGGAGCTCGTTAGAGAATTTCTCGTGTTCAGAGGATTCACCAACACTCTCCAGGCTTTCGAGAAAGAGCTAGCAACTGATATTGGCAAGGGATTTCAAGTTGATAAGATTCTCGACCTAATTTTCTCTGTTTACATCCCCAAATTCGAGGCCGATAAGTTGGTTGATCTGCTTAGCTTTTTCAGAAACTGTTTTTCCTATTCAGATTCAAATCTGATTTCTGTTATGTCGAAATTAGACCAGTCAATACTGCGGTATTACATTGTTAATGCGCTTAAATGTCGAAGGAAAGACAAAGTGTTAGAGTTTTTAGGAGCTTTTGGCAATGATTTGCTGCGGAGAGATGATAGTTGGAGTTCCTGGTTTGGTTAGTTCATTTTTACGATTGAATTTTATAACAAATGTGATTTTGCGACTGATTTTATGAATCTTATCCCTCGCAGCAATTCCGTATTTGCAGAATCCGCATTTGGATCCGCAGTTTCGCGTGTATTTTACTGAGGAGTGGTTCCGTGCTTTACACCTTTCTATTATGAATTTCTTAAGTGAGATTCTTAACGGAACTCATATCCTTCAATTGATTATAGTTATTGTTTTTCTTGCACTTCATGATCTAGTAATATTTGGGCTTCTTCAAGTTGTTTGGACTTTATTTTTATTTTGTTTTTGTTATTTTTGTTTCAGTATTTTGATTGATGGACTAGGGAAGTGACTAGTCATTTATTTAAAGTAATAGGTCCTTATTGCTTTGTTTCTAGCTCCTAGAACATGCTCAATCCCGAAAGCAATATAATGCTGTTTGGGAAAAAATGTGAAAGAATACAAAGAAAATGAAACCTGACTTGCAGTAGCTTTTTATGTATGATGACATGGGAAAAATTTGTCTTTGGAATAATGTCTTTTCTCTTGTACACCTCCGGCGATTGTTCATGGTCCGAGGAATTTAGAGATACTTCTCAGTTTTAACACCTGTATTACATTTAGGGCCTCTAATTTGAACAAGCTAAAGTGTATGCATTGTTTACGACTAATAACTTGCCAATTGGTGGAAGGTTCGACTTCTTTGTTTGACATTTTCCTAGCGATATAGGTAGAATCTTATCTTTTCCTTAGCTTATTCACGTACCCCTGCCTTATTGAAGATCAGTTCTGAAAGGGATACTGTGAACCATCTCAAGAAAGAGATTAATCAACTTAATCTCAAGCTATCACAAGTTCAGACATTGTTGCAGGAAAAAGAGGCACTATTGCGTCTTTCAAGGAGGTAATATTGATTTTTTATCGTGCTGAAATTCATCTATATAACAGGTGAAAGGAAAATATAGTGATTTATATCTATTAATCACTAAGTGCAGTTTTTCCATTTTAGTGGTGCAGAAGAAGCTATAATGCCACCTAGTAATGTGACACCACCGGGAGAAAGAGAGTCGTTTCAGACTCGGGACAATGTTGTGGAATCTTGTGATTCAAGAGCCAACTATAATTATCATGCTGATGAGAGTGGGAACCGTAATATTCGGCAAGGTTTTGTAGATGACTCTCTTCTTGGTAAGTTTTGCTGGAGTTCCTGGTTCTTTTACCTAGACGAAATAGGTTAAGAGAAATATTGCGAGTTTCTGTCCAAGTTGATAGGATGTAGCTATTGAACCTGAAACACCTTCACCATGTTTGGTTTTGTTTTCACCCGTTTCTGAGATAGGTTGAAAACAATACCAAACATGGCCTACCCCCAAAACACCTTCACTGGGTGTTTTGGATGGTTTTGGCCCAATTCCCCAGGAAGTATCATTTTCCATACAAACATACACACAATAATATATCAATCCACCCACAAACAAACAAATATTAATATATACATATATACATTTATAAAAATAATAAAAAAGACATGATTTGACAATGAACAAGGTTGTTTGTCTCCAAATATATAACACAATACATACAATACCTTTTTTAAACTATTTTAAACTATCTCCAAAAACAAATCCAAACATACACCTTATGTTTTATGCTGTTGTGAACAAACTATAATTTCATCTAACAGACCATTTTGAATGTGCTGGTGAACAAGGATATGAATTGTACAGAAACTATTAATAAAGATACCCTAGCAGGTCTCAACCTCCTTACTGATGTTATATAAATTTTTCCATGACAGGAAGTGGTTCCGATTTGCAGAGTGAAGAAGATTTTCCAGAAGTGAGAGCAGTGCTTCAGGTAACTTCTTTTGAAAGAGATCATACTTATGTTTTTGTGCTTTTTCTAGTTAAAAGTTTCTACCTCTTTATGCCTTTCCTTTGTCTTTAAGATCTATTTCTTTTTCATCCTTTTATGTTTCCCAAACCCTTCTTTTGCAGGATTCATTCTTGGGCCATACAAGTCCAATCAGTTGTAGCCGCTTCTCTGCTTCTGGCGACAATATTGCTAGTGCTTCAATTGATGGCACAGTCAGGTATATTTTGTCAACTGACACCCTTTTGAAAGATGCACGGACCTCTCGTAAAATAGTTATTATATGGAACTCGAAAGTAGGATAAAAATGCAAAACTAATTCAGTGGTGTTTGCTCCTTGACGTCACTACATGCCCTGCTTGGACTGTTGTTCCTCAGCCTATGATCCATACTTTGATGAAATCATTGAGAAAACATTTGTCAGAACTATCACTCTGTCCAATTTCAAGATCAGCATTTGATAAACTTTTGTGTAATATTAAAACACTCGGCCTTATTCTTTTTACAAATTTCACGTGCTATGGTGAAGGATATGGACCTATGATTCAGCGGCACCAACATCTAGAAATGCCACCATCTATTGCGGAGCCGAGATCACGTCTCTTGAGTGGGACTGCAAATCTGATCGTTTGGTATGTTGCTGAATTTTGTAATCATATATGTTTCCATTTGGAAATGATAATTGTTTTCTCGTGATGTTCTGAAATATTTTCTGAGTAAAGAAGACTGGGCATTTGATGCTTCATTTTATTGTCTATTTGACTAAAGCTACTGATAGGCACTTCTGATGGAGGCATTAAAGCATGGAATGTAGATGCTAAGCGCGTTGTCTGTGATCTCAACTCAACTGAAGGATACCCTAGGTGCTCGTTATTCTCATTTGTTAATTCATCTGTGTACCTTTGCTGTCATTACCCATTTCCTTTTCATCTTTTACATTTTCTGAGAGTTATTGCTAGAAACATGAACTTATGGTGAGGGTCTTTTAATATTATTTTTGGTTTCATACTTTCTGTAATTTCAGCATTTTGGACCTAAAATGCAGCCCTGTGGAGCCTATCTTTGTTTCTGCAGCAGCATCGAGGAGGTAGTTTTACACTTATGATTTCCTTTTTCCTCTATGCACCCATGAACGTGTGAGTCTCTTTTCGGGATATGATTGATTTTGGATATACCCAGGTATTACAAAAAGAATCTTTAAAAACTTAGGACCCATCACCATGATAAAATATTAGTTCATGATAAGACCATGCTGTTGAGATTTGATAAAAGAAATATACATCGGTGGTTAACATGCTAGTGGGT